>CM046659.1:114040827-115370589 GCA_025594165.1 Tamias sibiricus
ACAACTTTGCTCACAAAAATGAGAAAAGTCACATTTTAGAAAAGGGAAAACCACTGCTAATGATGAGATTTATCAGCAGGAAAAAATGGTTAGTGCATTTAACCTTTCAATATTCTTAAATTTTCTAGTAATAAAGTCCCTTTGGCTGATGCAATACGTTGAAATTTATTTGAGAACACTTATTGATAGGGATGATGCTTGCTTATTTTTCACTTTATCCAGTGGATTTGAGCTATTCCTGTACGATGGATAGATGAGACTAAACCATAGAGGAACTTTGACACTGAGCAAGTCTTAGCCACCAGAGTGGTCCTCCAAAATGCAAGTCAGATCATGCATTTTTTTTAATGCAAAATCCTCTCAAGGCTTTTGTTGGAATTGAAAAGCTGGTTATAAATTTTACATGAGAATGTAAAAGACAGAATAGACAAAACATTTTTGAAAAAGAACTAATTTGGAGGACTTATACTATCTGATTTTAAGTCTTATCTTTAAATTACATTAATTAAGACATGTAGCATTGGTATAAAGATAGATATAAACCAGAAATAGGCCGGCACATGCATGAATAGTCAGTTCATTTTTAATAAAGTTGCCTAGATAGCTCAATGGATAAAGAATAGTTTTTTCAACAAATGATGCTAGAACAAACATTTGTATGAAAAAGTCCCAAACTCAATCCCTATTCCATACCATTTACAAAACATCACACAAATCAGATCATAGACTTAAATGAGGCACCTAAAATTATAAAATTGTAGAAAAAAAAGTTGAAAAGTAATCTTTGTGGTCTTAGACTAGGCAGAGATTACTTTAAGAGGATACAAGAGCTTGAGCCATAAAAAAAAAAAAATACATTAGAATCAAGAAAAATGAAGGGACAACCCATGACATATCTGATAAAGAACTTGCATTGAACACATAAAAATTACTTTGAAAATTCAATAATAAGATTAAAAATAATGGGCAAAAGATTTGAACAGATACTTCACCAAGGAAGAGATATAGATGGCAAATAAGCACAAAAAACCATTACTTAATAGGGAATGAACATTAAAAACCACCTGATTTCAAGACTTATAATGAAGCTGCATTATTAGAATGGCTAAAACTTAAAACCTGATAATACCAAGTACTGATGAGGATGCATGGCAACTGGAACTCTTAAATGCTATTGATGGAAATACAAAATGGATATCCACTTTGTAAAACAGTTGGACAGTTTCTTATAAAGCTTAGTATACATTTACATATGATATAGACATTTCATTCCCAGGGATTCATCCAACACAAATAAAAATTCCTCTACATGGAAGGGGGCATGGGAGGATTAGATGAACTCTAGATAGGTCAAAGGGAAGGGAGGGGAAGGGATAGGAAAGACGGTGGAATGTGATGGTCATCATTACCCTAAGTACATGTATGAAGACACGAATGCTGTGACAACCAGAGACATGAACAATTGTGCTCTATATGTGTAATATGAATTGTAATGCATTCCGCTGTCATATATAACAAATCAAAATTTTAAAAAATGTAAAAAAACCCCAAACAAACTAAATAAGCATTCTAGATTGGAGTGAATAAGTGTCAGGACAGGCAATGATTTAACATATTCATATAGAACCCAAGAAAGTTTTTTTACTATGAGACTAGGGTTAATCTTCAAATGAAAATTTTTGGATATCCAAGCTGTACATACTTCAATTTAATTTTTTACCAGCATAAAGGCAGGTATACTGTGCTAATTCAGTTGTTATGGAACTATACATCAGGGTCAATAAACACAAGACCCGTTGATACAGCAAGATTTCGAAGTTACTTTTTTTAGTAGTTATTTAATATGCATATTCTTTTTTTAAATATATATGTATATATATATACATATACATATATATATATATATATACTTTTAGTTTTAGACGGACACCGTATCTTTATTTTTATTTATTTATTTATTTTTATGTGGTGCTGAGGATCGAACCCAGGGCCTCACGTGTATGAGGCAAGCACTCTACTACTGAGCTACAACCCCAGCACCTTAATATGCATATTCTTGACTTATTAACCATTATGTGAATGTGATAATTTTTGCTGAGAATGACAGTTGGATTCTATTTTTCTCTTGATGTTTATACGTGTTTGTTGGAATAAACATTGATGATGGGGAAATTTTTAAAAAACCCACAAAACTCCTCTACTTAAGTGTTTATAGCAATTTAGTTTATAATAGTACCCAAAAGGAATCAATTCAGATATTTTTCAACTGTTAAATGGATAAACAAACTGTGGTACATTCATTCAATGGAATTCTACTCAGCAATAAAAAGAATGAACTACTGATAACATGCAACACTTGGGTGAGTTTCAAAAACATTGTTTTAAGTAAAAGAAGCTAGATGCAAAAGGTTACATGCCTATAATTCCTGTTATGGTTATATATGAGGTGTCCCCCAAAACTCATGTGTGAGACAATGCAAGAATTTTTCAGAGGTGAAATGATTACATTATGAGAGGTGTGACCTAATCAGTGGAGTAATCCATTGGTATGGATTAACTGGGTGGTAACTATAGGCAGGTGAGGTATGGTTAGAGGAAGTAGGTCACTGGAGGCATGCCTTTCAGGTTTATATTTTGACCCTGGTGAGTGAAGCTCTTTCTCTCTGCTTCTTGGCTGTCGTGTCCTAAGCTGCTGTGCTCTGCCATGCCCTTCAGCCATGATGTTCTGCCTCACCATGGGCCCAGAGTTATGGAGTTGGCCAACAATGGACTGAACCTCTAAAGCTGTGAGCCAAGATAAACTCCTTTAAAGTTATTCTTGTCAGGTTTTTTGATCACAACAATATAAAATCTGACCAAAAAAAATTCCACTTACATGACATTCTAAAAAGGCAAAATATAGGAACAGAAATCAGATCCATGGTTGCCAAGAGCTGGGACTGGGAACAGAGATTGACTCCAAAGGGACACAAGGGAACTTTTTTGAGGTGATAGAGGTGTTCTATATCTTGGTTGTGGTGGTGGTTACTCAGCTGTATGCATTTGTTAAAACCAATGAAATTGTACCCTTAAAATTGATGAATTTTCCTCTATGTAAATTATACTTCACTAAAGCTGATTTTTAAAATAAAATATTCCCAATGGCTCTCATTTCCCTTAAATGATTCTTGTGTGAGTCAGGAATCCCTTCAAGAGCAGTCCCCTGCTCTTCTCTGACCTCATTCTCTGCCATCCTCCCTCTTACTCTCTGTCCCACCTACAAAAGCATGATGGCTCTGAGGTATCCTGAGGCCATTCAGGCACATGTCCTCTCTGGGCACTTTTTAAATCCCCTTGCTTCTTTAAGTCTATGGTTAACTGTCACAACTTCAGAGGGTCCTAATTTCTCAATAAAGTTTACTTCTTGAACATGTTTCAGTTTCTTAATCTATAAGTGGAGGAAGCAGAATTAAAGGATCACTCTGAGAGCTTTCTCATTCTGTGGTTCTGATATTTGGCTTTTAGGATGCACAACTTCCCCAAAATGATGGAGTTCTATAAGAAAGCATTGAATGGCATATGGCAGGTGAGTGGATCAGAGTGCTGTAGTGTTCTGTGGGCCAGTGGTCACTTCCAGCTTGGAATTAGAAGAGGCTTAATGGAGGAATTGGTTCCTAATCAGTGGGTAGGATTTCTTTACAAGAAAAACTACTGGACAATTGTGAATATTGTTGTAGCTTCTTTTTAGAGTAAGATTCTGAGTTCTGCTTAGTTTGTATGGTTTGGATATTTCCCTCTGCTTTGAAATACCCTAGAAAACTGCCATTGCAACAGTGATTCAGAATCCTGCCTGAATGCATGTGGTGCTGTTTTTTAACTTACTGGTCTGCTGGGGTTATTGGTGGTTAGTTGGTTGAGGTGTGGCTTACATTGATGCTGTGTCAGACATGAGGAAAATTGACAAGATCTCTCCATTTTCTTGTAATAGATGTGCTCACATCCCTTTTCTTACTAGATTCTGATCTGGAGGGCAGGTTTTGTTTTTCCTCAGCCTTGAATCCACAATGATGGAACATGCTAAACTCAAAGAATCAATGTTCCTAAGAATTCTGAGCATTCTCCTCATATTAATGTGCACACTGAGGAAGAACAATTAGCAAGGTCATTAATCATGACTCTCTTTTTAATTGTAAAAGCTAATTGCCTATTAAAGCAGGGCAAGCCTTATTTCCTTAATCAGAGGGGTTACAACCTGAACATGTTGGCAAAATTTGAGACGCTGATGTGAAAGACAAAATGGATGAAGTTCAGACACAAAGATGAAATCCCAAGGTCTTCTCATTTCCTCTTGTATACTGGAGGTCTTTAATCAAGGTAGAACCTTTACCTAGACAAGCTTCACAACAGAAATACAGACAGAATGTTAGCCTGAGGTTTGGATCACTCTTTCTATGATAGATTGTTCACTCTTATTTTGGACTGGATATTTATATCCCCCCAAATCCAAATGTTGAAGCCCCAAGGCCCAGTGTGGATGAATTTGGAGACAGAGACTTTAGAAGTAATTAGAGTTAAATAAGGTCATAAGGATTAATGTCCTTATAAGAAGAGGAGTAGCTCAGTGGTAGAGCATGTGTTTATCATGCATAAGGCCTAGGTTCAACTCCCACATGAAAATAAAAGAAGAGAAAGAGGAGGAGATGACACCAAGAGCCTGCCTGCTACACACACACACACACACACACACACACACACACACACACAGGGGAGGCCATGTGATGACACCTTAGGAGACAGCCACTACAAGACAGGAAGAGTCCTCTGTAGAAGCAGAATAGGATGGCTCCTTAATCATGGACTTGTAGCCTCCAGAAATGTGAGAAAAAAATTCTGTTGCTTTAACCTACTCTGCCTGTGGTATTTTGTTAATAGCAAAGGCTCAAGGGTTGGAATATAGCTCAGTGTTAGAGTACTTGCCTAGCAAGTGCAAGGTCCTGGGTTCAGTCCCCAGTGCTGAAACAAACAAATAAATAATCAGAAAAAAGTAGACTAAGACAACTGTGGCACACTTGGTTACAGAAAGGCCTAAGGTCCAATGTTAAATTCTTTGTCTATTGATTCAGAACCTCCTCTTTCTCAAGACACAAATTAGCCCAGGGGTTTCCAAAAGTCTCTCCCAAACTGACCTGTTCTGGCTTAACACTTTTGCTATATTTAAACTCATGCATAAAATTGAGAATTCTCTTTTTGCTTCATGTTTTCTGATTGGCAGTGACTCACTTTTTCATAGCCAATATTAATTTAGATTTAAATAACATTATCTAGCAATTTAGGATGATGGAAATTTTTAGAATAACCCAGTGAGTGTAGGCATTGTCTTTGTATATGTGTGCCTAAGGAGGAGAGTTGGACCAGCAAAAAGCCTTTAAAAGCCTGCATTTGGGGCTGATTCAGTGGTAGAACACATGCCTAGCATGCACAAGTCCCTAAACTCTGTCCCCAGCATCACAGAAAGCAATGATAAAAAGAGCTACATTTCCTAACATTACACAACACTGTCTTTATCAATGATGGTAGCCAGGGCATGCTAAAGAAACAAAACCCAACATGCTGAGAAGTTCTAGAACCTTCCATCTGCTGTCTATAAATTGGAGCCCCAGGAAAGCTGGTGTTGTAACTCCAGCCTGATTCTGAAGAACTGAGAACCAGGGGAGCCAATGGTTTAAATCCTGAGTAATTGGCACATAACCACATTCAAACCCTGAATTTGCTAATTAACACAAAGTATTTGTTTTGTTTTTTCCTTAATATAAAAATGCTCAGTGTAAAATATGCTGTTTAAATTATTCCATCATACAATAATCAGTTGTGGAAGATATTGTTGGAATCTAAAGAAACAAAACCAACATGCTGAGAAGTTCTAGAACCTTCCATCTGCTGTCTATAAATTGGAGCCCCAGGAAAGCTGGTGTTGTAACTCCAGCCTGATTCTGAAGAACTGAGAACCAGGGGAGCCAATGGTTTAAATCCTGAGTTATTGGCACATAACCACATTCAAACCCTGAATTTGTTAATTAACACAAAGTATTTGTTTTGTTTTTTCCTTAATATAAAAATGCTCAGTGTAAAATATGCTGTTTAAATTATTCCATCATACAATAATCAGTTGTGGAAGATATTGTTGGAAATCAAGTAGTCTTTCTATTTCTCTCTATTCATATAGAGAAATGTACATGAAAACAAACTAATAAAATATATTTATAAGCCTACTAGTATGCAATCTCCAATAGCCTGTTGATAGTTTGTAATGTCACTTTCAGAAATTTTAAGCACATTTAAATTTATTTAAATTTTTGAAGGCATAATGGATGCATTTAAAATTAAGTTAAAATACATAAACGTGTGCAGCAAAAACTCCCAGGCAATCTCCATCTGCTCAGATTCTTCTTGACGTGCCCAAATAGATACCCATTGTTATTAGTTTCTTGTATAACCTTCCAGACACTCTTGTCCATTCACAAGCCAGTAGGAACAGCCGCCTTACCCCCAACCTTTTCACATCAACAGTAGAAGAGTTCTTCCCTTATTAGTACATAAAGAATTTTGAATCCCCCCATCCTTTCCTTTAGCTGCCTATTATTCTTATACATGTGTGTGCATGTGTGTGTGTATGTGCATGCGCGTGTGCTCACACACACACACACACACACACACACACACACAGAGAGTCATCTATGCTTTCAAACTTTATCTTCTAGTTTCAAATCTCTGGAGCTTGATTATGGCTTCTCCCTCCACATTTTCTGGAAGTAACTACCATTCTGCAAATGGTAATGCTCTATCTGTTCAAAGAGAAGCAATTCAAATGCTGGCAACCACTGGGTTGGGGAGGCTCTGGTATTCTCCATTGCGTGGAGCCAACAAGCATAGGGGCTCCCATCTGCAAGCTGCCTCCTTTTCCCTTGACTGGGCTCTGGGTGTCAGGGAGTGTAACCAACATGCCATGTTCCTCTCTAGGAGGTTGAGCTGTAAGCCCCGGGTGACACTGTGCCCAGCTGTTAGCTGTTGTACCAGGATCACCAGCTCATGCACTCCACTTGCCCAGGAGCCTGAGGGTGGATCCACCCCTAGTAGCTCCTATTCCAAGGTAAAGCTCTCTTTCATGGTCATGGTGTGGTCCTGAATCCATATGCTTGGTTTAGTTCTTAATTATATCCATTGATGTTAAAAAAAAAAAAAAAAAAACAGTCCAAGAAAGAGACCAAAGGGATTTTGGGCACTCGTAGCTGCCAAACAGGCAGGTTTTTATACTATGGCTGCTGGAGAAATGCGTACAAGCCAGATGGTGTGTCACAACATATGCTCCCTCCAAGAACAACCCTATGACACTCCGCCTGTGGAAAGCCTGGGGCAAAATGCCACCTGGGAAGCCTGGGAAACAAAGGCATTGTAGAAGAGTTCCCTGGCTCTAGTCCTTCCTAGAGTGGCTCCAGGGAAGGGGCAGTCCCAGGGGCTGCTCCTGTGGGCCTGAGAGTGCCCTCCTGGAACAAGGGCCTTTCCTCCAGCACTGGTACTCTTCTTACACTCGTTGGGACATACCCTGTTCTCACAGGCACACCTGAACACAAGCACACACTTACTCTTTAGACTAGACCAGTCATTTCTAAGAAATCCACTGGAGCCAGAAAGGATTGACACTTTGCTTTCAACTTTTTAGTTTTTTAATTTAATTGAAAATTTGTGTGTGTGTGTGCTGGGATCAAATCCAGGGCCTTGTACATACTAGGCAAGTGCTTTACCCCTAAGCTACATCTTTAGCTCCTCTTTTCAGATTGTAAATAAGTTGCCGAGAGTAGTTTTTGGGTGTTTCAGAATTCATCCCAGGTCTTTCATTTACATGAATGTTTGATAACAGTAATTTGGTTTTTAAACTGAAATGAATAGTGTGTGTGTGTGTGTGTGTGTGTGTGTGTGTGTATCTTGCATGTTAATGGATTATTGTAGTAACTTACATTCATATACCCTATATTCTACCACCTTTGGAAGACTCCTAGAATCCATTTGATAATTTAGCATCCTGTTTAGAAGTCCAAGATATCCTTGCCTAACTCATACTTACTATAAAATCAAACACTTTCTGATTATTTACTAGGATCTAACACTTTGTTAGCACTTTACATTTATTCCCTCATTAAATCACTGTCAACGACCCTGTGGTGTAGGTCCTATTATTACCCAAGTTTTTTAGATGAGGAAGCTGAGAGTCAGGGAGGCTAACTGCCAGTGTCACATAGTACAAGCAAACAGGAATAGAGTTGTCTGTCTTAAGAGCTATGGTCATCAAAAACATTTACTCTAGAGCCTATATTTTGTCATGAGTTGTTTAACAAGCTGTGGAACTTGATAAATTTGTTCAGAATGTGAGGGGGAGGGAAAAATCTCTTGTGCTTAGTCATCTACCAATTATAAAACTCTGCCTTTAAATTATATTCTACCCATGTATATAAGCCACCTTCTGCTTCTTGGGTCTAAAATGGAAAATATCAGTTAAGGAGTTAGAAATAGATTCCATTTCACTATATCTTGGGGTCTTACAGTTCTGTGCAGCTTCACTGGGAAGCGTCTGGTTCCTGGTTCTGTGCTTGGCTCTGGTTAGAGGAGGACATTTCCTGTGTTGCAATGGTTTGTCTGCAACTGTCTTTTCTCCATGAGCTATTGGAGAGTAGGACCCATGCGACATTCATCTTTGTATCCCCTGCATCTGGCACATGGTTGTGGCTCAGTAAATAATTGAAAGGTACTGGTCAACCAGCATCCGGGCATGGAGGAGATGAATCAGCCCGCCTCTTCTGCCTGTCATCGCATTATGCAAATGGAATTGCTAAGAGGCCTAGAGAGGTCCGCCAAGTTGTACCAAATCCCTCTTTCTAGGATTTGCTGTGGCTGGAAAGCAGGATTCTTTTGCCTGTTTTGGAACCACCTGTCTATACCAGGACTCTTTAATAGTGTTAGAGTAAGGGTATTTGGTGCCCCCAAAGAACTCCATCAAATGGCAAAACAAGGAATTTGAGACTATTGTGGTCTTCATTTTCCCTTGTCTTTCTATTTGGCTATAGGAGGAAGTCAAGTCGGGAAAATTTGAAGATTCCATTTCTAAATATAATGACATGTTATTAAGAGCTCTTATTAAGAGCCGGGTTTTGCTGATCAAAATACCCCATATTCTTTATCTTCCCCAACGAAATGAAGATCAGTTGTATTCTATAGGTCAGTAGTTCTTGTGCAATTTCAGGTTAAATTAGGGCTTAGTGAAAATTTTTCAGAGACTTTCTGGAATAACTGTGAAGTTAGAATTCCAGATGTATCCAATTATTTTCCAGAGGGAGCAATTTTCCTTTAGGATCATTTGCAATTGTATCGGTCTCAAGCACCTTGTTGTCAGAAATTAAAATGATTTAAACATATGTTATCAGGAACATCCTACAATAGCATATCTATTAACAAGTTTTCTTTTAAAAAATATTTATTTAAGCCGGGTGTGGTGGCGCACGCCTATAATCCCAGCACTTTGGGAGGCTGAGGCAGGAGGATCTCGAGTTCAAAGCCAGCCTCAGCAATGGCGAGGCACTTAGCAACTCAGTGAGACCCTGTCTCTAAATCAAATACAAAAAAGGGCTGGGGATGTGACCCAGTGGACGAGTGCCCCTGAGTTCAATCCCTTGTACCACACACACAAAAAAAAAAAAAAAAAAAAAATTATTTGCTTTAGTTGTACACAATGTGTTTATTTTTACGTGGTGCTGAGAATCGAACCGGGCCGAGCACATGCTAGGCGAACACTCTACTGCTGAGCCACAATCCCAGCCCTATTAACAAATTTTCTGAGAGGACAATTTTAGGGTAGGTGGAATCATCTTATACGATCATCTCCCCATGACTCAATGGCTAATGCTTAACCTGACCTGACAAACTCAAATTCGTGCTTCAAGACCAACTTAAATACCACTTCCTCTAAGAGCCTTACCTGATTTCTCCAGACACCACTGGATAATTCTTCCTCTGTATTTGCAGAATACTTGTATGTTCACCTATCCTAGCACTGGCCACATTACATTGTGATATGTTTTTATCTCCCAGTGAACTATAAACTCCCTAGCTACTTTTATTGTCTTAATTTTCTGAATGAAAAAGTATCATGTGCTTGTCATAGAAAAAATAAGAAAGAGGACGAGAAAGATGAGGAGGAGGGAGAGGAGGAGAATAAAGTATCAGTACTATGATTATATGACCTGTGTAATTCTACATCATGTACAACCAGAAAGAATGAGAAGTTACATTCCATATGCATGATGTATCAAAATGCATTCTACTGTTGTGTATAACTAATTAGAACAACAACAACAAAAAAGAATAAAAATCTTTCCTTCCAACTCAGACTGCCAACATTTCCCAGAAGCAAACTCTTCTCAAATTCATCTATGCAAGTACAAACATATATTTGCAAATGTTCCTTTTTCTTAAAACAAATATAAATAGGGCAATTCTCAATCATGGTAATATTCTGGCAGCAGACACAGTGCTAGGAATACACAAGTGCTCAATTAATGTGCATTGACTGAGCTGGGGATTATCATGGTTCCGATTATCTTCAGTGCTGTGGTTCAAGGAATTTAGACAGTCCTTTGGCTGCCTGAGTCTCTCTTTCCTCTCCTTCCCAACTTTCCCCACAACAAACACCAGGGAGGTAAAGCAGTCAATTTTACTACCTAGAAGCAAGAGCTCAGTAAAAAGGCAAGATTAATCCTCATGGCAAAAAATGCATACCAGCTTCAATTTTCTCTACTGCTTCATTCACTAATGGTTCTAATAGAGGATGGATTATATCTTTGAAAACTGGACTCATGGTAAAGATTATTTACTGTAAACTCAGGAACAGAAAGACCACAAAGTGAAGGATGCCCCTTGCTCAGTAGTACATACTAATAAGAATATTGTTAATATGACTTTTATCGTCCATATTTAAAGATGGCAATGCTATGCTGGTTGATTCTGTCATTTCAGTTTCGCCTTTTTCCCCCCATGTCGGTATCCCCAGCAGAATCATAACTTTTCATAGGGACATCTAATTTCTTAACCTTGCAGCAGAAGAGAAAAACATTTTTCAAAATTTCCTGTGATAGTCCAGGGGAATTGTGGAATGTGTATACTTAGATGAATTAAACTCAGACCTTCTCTGGTTGGATGTGTGAGCTGCCCAGACAAAGATGAAGGTTAACGTAGTTTAAGGATGAAATATAGACCATCCTGTGCAAAACCACAGTGTTGCAGTTTAATTAAAAGAATTCATTAAAGTGGTGCCCCATCCAGGGTAATTAGTATGCGTAATTTATGCATTGCCTAATACACAAGGGCAGTAGCCTGAATAATAAACTCAAGTTAACCTTAAGTGGAAGAGATTGAATGGTCAGATGTTTATTTAGCTCAGGTTTGCTCACGAGTTAAGGTTAAAGAGGTGAAATTCAGTTACAGTTAATTAATTAATTTCTCAGGTTTTCTTCATGGAAATCCTGTCTGCTCAATTGGATAAAAATCTTGTTCAAGGCAGATGGCACTCTTTTTATTCATCAGCTATTTTCTGACATGTCCTCTAGCAAGTTAATAACAAATTGAAAGAGCAAGTTTAAGGAAACAGAAAGAGAGAGACAATCAGATCAAAACCAAAACAAAACTCAAGATACAAGCAGATATAGAGTTCGTGCCATAGAAGAACAGAACTAGGACAGATTTAAGGTGGATGTCACGGACATTATCAAAATGTAGGAACTGATTAGGTTGAGGGTGTCAGGTTTTGTTTTGTTTTTTTCTTTTCAATATTGGGCCACTTGTTTAGGAATTCATTTTGTGTATTTGAGCTGCATAAATTTTTATTGACAGAAGTGGCAAGAATCCATGTCTGGCATGTGTATAACATGTCACCAATATGAACCAGGGCTTATTCAAGTTCTGTTTTTGTCTTTCATTAGAAATACTTCATCATGCCCCAATTCTGTGATGTAATTTTTGTAGAATTAAACTTGAAGAGCTCAAATTATGCAATTAATTGTATTCAGCTTCAATTACAATGACTTATTAATCAAGTCCTTGGCAAGGCACCTGGCACCTCCTGCAGAGGTTGTGATGGGAAGTGGCCTCAGGAACTTATTGGTTCATGTGAGTAAGTTAATTAGGTGAATTGTTATTGATTGATTGCTTTATTGGTGGCTGCATGTAGCTAAGAGTGCCGAGTTTTAGGAGCTAGGAGAAGTTAGAAAAGATCTAAAATTTTTTTGAACTGGAAATACTGAGGACTATAATAAAATCAACAAAATCTATCAGCCATCTGATATTTATTTGAGCATCAATTATGTGGAAGGCACTGGGTCAGTCTATGGGCTTCCATATTGAATCTGAGCAAAAGACAGAGGTGTCTTAGTTTCATCCCTACACCAGCCTCTCAGGAACGGTTGTCTAGTTGGATAAGAGAGAGGCACAAACAAATACAACTAGCCAAACACCACAGTTGTTTGTAGAGTTACAAAAGGTTTAAGTCATGGACTTCATTTATTTGAGAGCATTTCCATCTTTGTGGAACTGTCTTTTCTCTATCCCACGGTGTTCAGCGAGGCTGCCAATACCCTGCCCATCTGCCCAAAGAGTGGGTACACAGCCAAGGCTAGGTCAATCAGATCTTCTTTTTTTGTAAGTTTGGACTTTGAGGGGAGAGAGATGCACAGTGGGAAAGAAAGTCAGTTGGCACTAAGTCATCCAGTGACTTCTCCCAGGGCCCCGGGGCCGGCTGAGGTTCCTGGTCTGTCATGGTTCCTACCCAGAAAGGGATTTTTCAGCTCTTCCATTTTGTGAACTTAACAGTTACTTGGCAGAGTCCTATTTGCTATTTTTCAGCTAAAGTTAGTTTCTGAAGCATGAAGTCAGACTCCTGATAAAGACAATGAATGCTTCTGCAGCTCAGAGATGGAAGAGCTTCCTTCTGGTTGGAGCGCTGCTGAGGAATGGCATAGAGAGATGGCAAGGTGCATTGGATTCCAGGGTCTCTTACTGAACACTTGCTATCTATTCAGTACTGCATAGACCGTGCATGCAACTTTGCAGAATACCCAAAGCATACCTCCATTTGACAGATGGGGAAACTGGGGCTCAGAAAAGCTCTGTTCCTTACCCAAGGTCACAGTGCCAGCAAGTGGCAAAGCTGAGTCTTAAACCCAGGACTTCTACCCTCAAACCTGAGGTTCTCCAGCTTGTGGCCTTGGGTGAGTCACTGAGCTTCTGTGGCTCTGCATTCCTCAGAGGTGAAATCTGAATGACAACAGCTGCTGTGCCTCCCCCACAGGGCTGTTGTGAAGATCAAAAGGAAGAGAAAGAGACACTTTGAAGCCTGCCACACCATCCAAAAACTTGTAAAGGGTCCTATTGTTAAGTAGAGATCCAGTTAGGATGGGCAAGATTTGAGAGGTGACTAGGAAGAGGCTGGTACAGGGTAGGACCACAGGATCAGGACTGGGGAAGTCTTGGGACACAGAGTCACAGGGGAGGGCAGGACCAGCAGGTGTAGTGTAATCCACCAATCCAGAACACCTAGGAGCTTGAGTTTGAAATGGACGGTTTGAAGACCAATAAAAGGAAATGTTACATGGCAGATGTGAGTGAAGCAAGGTCTTATCTTCAAGAGGTCAAGGCATTTGCATCATCTCATCATCTCAGATCTTCACCACAGCTCTACGGGTTCTGTGTCATCCCCATTTCACAACTGAGATTCTGAAGCTCAGCAAAGTTAAGAAACCTGCCTCACCTGTCTAAGTAAAAAAGTGTAGGAACTGATTTCAAACCCAAGTCTTACCGAGTTTTACACACAGTCTTTAACTTCTTCTGATCTCCCCTCCCCATTTCCTGTCTTCCTCTCCTCAGCTACCACTGAGCAAAGAAAATGTGTGAGTCCTGGTCTCACTGCATGAATGTGCTATGTGACATCAGATTAATCACCTCATCTCTGAACCCCAGTTTCCTTATTTGTACAATCATCTGGCCAACTCTCTAAAATATTCTCCCAGGGTCATTTCCTTTGAAATCTTGTTTGCAAAAAATCCTTTCATTTGCGTAGGTCTCTACTCTCCAAAATCCAACCCCTGGTGCTTTTCAGCTGTGTCCTAAACCACAGGTGCCACAATTTTATAGAGCTCGTAGCACCACTCCTGTGGAAGCTCTTCTTGTAGCCACTACAGCAGTCTGAAAATAACCTATGATATCATACATTGTAAAATCAGAGTTTTACTGATCAAACCAGTCCCTTAATTTTGGGTTAATATTAGCATGCTTTCTTATAGTTGCCAAATGGATCCGATACTCTTCATCTGGGAAGATATTGCCTCTCTAGTTTTACTATTTGCCCCTTTTCCCTGTTGCCAGCTTCTTAGACACTAGAACATGTTAAATTCAAGGAGGATAATGGACAAATTGGAATAAAAATAATTACCCACAATTGGAGGTGGCAGCTTCATGTTCAATAATAACAATTCCTAAGCACCTACCTGCATGACCAAGTTTGCCAAGTATAGCAGAATCCCTCAGGCAGAGATGATCTTCACCAGTTCTATCACAAAAACACCTTTACCTTAAGACCTCACTTTAAGAAAATTCACAGACTTTAATTTTGAGACAAGTAGGTTACTTATTGGCAGTGTTTCATTGTAATTGTTTTTTTTGTTGTTGTTGGCACAAGATTGTAAACTTAATGAAGTCAGAGACTTTTTTTGTTCACTAGAATAGGGTGGGGTCTATAGGCAACAATAAATGTATCTTGACTATTTCAACTTCACTCATACACGATTATTAAAATAACTAGAGGTTTGTAAATTTTAGCAAGGGGTAGAGAGAGAGAGGAGTGGAATAAAGAAAAAAAAAAACATGCTCTTTTTCCAGTTTTATAAAAAGATTATACTCAAGCAAGGGGCCACGCCATCACTGGACACACAGTGTGGGCTTGGGCTCAACCTAACAGGCGTCCCTGCTCCCTCTGGGGTTAACTGGATAAACTTGGACACATCATAGTCTCACTGAGTCTCAGTTTCTTCATATAAAATGTGGAGAGCAATACACAGAACTGTCTTGAGCAATAATTGAGGTCGTCTTTGAGAGTACCTGATAAAAAGCCTGGCCCTTTAGCAGTAGGTTCTCATTCTCTAATTCTTCATAGTTGTGCTGTCCTGTAAAGTGGTCACTAGGTATGTGCGGCAATTGAGCAGTTGAAAGGCAACCATTGTAACTGAGGAATGAAATTATAATTGTATTTACTTTTAATTCATTTGAATTTAAATTTAAAAACTGAGGAAGTGCAAAATATTTTTTTCTTACCCACAACTTTGTCACATTGGTAAGATGAAATTTAACTATACTGCATTGTATAAGGTATTATAATTATGTCACAGAATCGTTTCTATTATTACACAGAAACACATCTCTGATCCAATCAGAGGTGGATGGACTGATTCATTTCAAATTATTATTATTACTTTTTTACTGTGCATCAGTGTTACATTGTAATGCATTTATTTGAATGTTTTAAGCAGACAGCTCAAGTTATAGTGATGCCTATGTAAATCATAACTAGGTTGAAATATTTACTTTAGTTATGATGTAATTAAACTATGTTTCTGGTTAAAAAAATAAGCATGGGCAAATTCTATACTTTAAAAGGAAGGTATCTACTGATCTGGAATTGAATGCAGATGTGGCAGCTGGTTCTCTGACCAGGACAGTAAAGAATGAGAGATTGGAAGATGTGTGCTCCAGTTTCATAACATGTGGAATTGCAATTGGCTGCTACAGTATTAAACAGGAAATTTATTATGTAAAAAAACAAAGACAGGGCTGGGGTTGTGGCTCAGCGGATAGAGAGCTCGCCTAGCACGTGCGCGGCCCGGGTTCAATCCTCAGCACCACGTAAACATAAATGCATTGCATTGTGTACAACTCAAGTAAATAAATAAATATTTAAAAAAAAACAAAGACAATAAAATGAACAATATTAAGAGACACAAAGTAAATGCACATGAACTTTGATAACAAGTTTCCTCTCAACAGCTAAAAAAGAACTGAAGAAAGGTGTTACTTGAAATCAGAGTTAAATATCCAATGTAAATTTCCTAAGTAATTTTTGACAGGATCTGAGCTTGTGACTTTGTCAGACATAAGATGGCTTGAATTCTTCCACAAAAAAGGCAAACAATTTTTAGATGGAGAGAGGGTAAGAGAAGCTATTTCAGTTTTTAGAAAATTATGAGAAAAAAACCCTAAAAGGTATTTAACAAAAATTTCAGTGAATAATTTCAATGAAGCCACCTAAACAAGTGACTGTAGAATGTAAGACTGACTATGTCAAAGGTCAACTGATTCAAAATATGAAAAATTGAGAGTACTTTTGTTTTAGTTTTAGATAAGCCATATCAGATTAAGAGACTCTGACCGTTTAATACTTTGGGTACATTTTTTGTCTCAATAGATTCTTCAAATTTGCTTAGAAATATTATCTATCCATGACCTGAAAATAAAATCAAACTCAATATGTAGATAGTTGTGAATCTTTTGTGAATGTCAAAGAAGTATCAAATAGATAAGAAAAATTAGTTTCTACCAAGACAGGTGATGGGCCAGCTATGATGGTTAAAAATCTGGATTTATCAGAATTTTTGTTTTTATTTTTTGATACCAGGGATTGAACCCAGTGGTGCTTAACCCCAGCCCTTTCTTATTTTCTATTTTGAGACAGGGTCTTGTTAAGTTGCTTAAGTCCTCAATAAGTTGCTGAGATTGGCTTTGAACTTACAATCGATCCTCCTGCCTTGGCCTCCTGAGCTGCTGAAATTACAGGCATGTACCACCGTACCTGGCTCAGAATTTTTAAACAAGGAACCCATGTTTTCCTATTGCTAAGGTGTGATGCATACTGAAAATATTCGTGTTAAGTTTCTTATGAAATGTGTTATGGACATAGTTGCTAAAATAATTCAGCGTATAATGCTAAATAAATCACTAGTTTACAGAGCTGTTGAAAGAAACAGGACAATGAATTGAATGGTGTTTTTGTTTTTGTTTTTGTTTTTTTGTTTGTTTGTTTTTTTTAACCAAAACACAATTGCTGGAGTTGTGGGAGAGTTTTACAAAGATTTATAGTACTGGTAACTCAAGTTTAAGGTTTTCTTGAAACAAAAAGAAGGCTTGTCATATATGATAATTAAAGACAAAAAGTGGCAGTATGTCTTACATTTCATCAATTGTATCTTATTGTACTGGGATGCTCTAAACTTGAGTTCTATGGAAAACAAAAAGACTGTTGAAATAGACATTTTTCATGAAGAAACCTACAATGTTTTATGCATTTTAAAAAACATGAATCAATGTTTTAATTGTAATCAATAGTTTTAAGTAAATTGGTTGCAGAAACAACAAGAAAGGTAAACATTAATTAATTTAGAATTGTTTTTTCAACTTGTGCAATATGTTTTGAATTAATGTTAATATTATAGAGTTGATATAAGAGAGTTAATTTACTTGGACAAATGTAGTTTAAAAATTGATATGGTTTTGCTTCAAATCCAATAAATTCTTCGAAGCAAAAGGATGAACTAGTTTATAAATATGAGTGCATGCAGGAGCCCTGTTTGGGGAGATGGCTTAAATTGCGGTGGGCTACAGGTTTTGGCTTTGGACATGTTTGGGCATTGGCGCCTTCCATACTTGGCCCGGGATCTTGCGAGACTTGGCCGGAGATCTCGAGGGACTTGAGCGAGATTGCGGAGGAGGTCTGCGCCATTTTTGGAGGTTAGAGGAGCGTGGACGGCGTGTCGGGGTGTAGTTAGAGCCAGGGAGAAAAGTTGCCAGAATAAAGAGCTGTTTGTTTCCAGTTCGTCTCAAAACTTCTTCCCGCGGCTTCTTTGCTCCAAGCGGCCATCGCTTCAGGCGACTACAGGTGGTGGCCCGGACGGGGAATCGACACGGCAGGTAAGAACTGAGGAACCTCGCAGGAGTCTCTAGTCAGAGCGGTTAAAATGGGTTTGAAAATAACTAAGACCCAAGTGTACAAGGCTCTTGATGGATTCTTTGATATAGCTGAGTCAGTTATTAGTGAGGAGAATTTGGAAAAAAGTGAAAGTGATCATGAAAGCTTGGCCTCGGCTGAGTCAGTTAGGGCCAGTAAGGATAGTATCAGTGCGGGCTCAAAAATGACAAAGATCCGAGCTGCTAAAGCTATTCAAGATTTATTAGAGATAGTTCAAGGATACATGCTCTCAATTGAATCCGGGACTCAGGATGTTACTGAGTCAGTTAGGACCAATGAGAGTAGTAGTAGTGAGGAGGAATTAAGTAAAAGTGATTCTGAAAAAATGAACAAAAGGAAATTAAGGAAGACCAAGATAAGGGACCATCAAGTGGAGGAACCTATGTCCTCCACTCCCCCATGGGTGGAATCTATTACAGAAAATATGAAGGGTATCACTAGGCGTTTGCATACCCTAGAAATAGAAATAAAAAGTCTTTCTGAGCGCTTATGTGCTCTCGAGGGTAACTCACAGATACGTTGGGAACTGCCAGTATTTGAATATGAAAATGGAGAGAGGGGCCACCAGTCAGTAGATTTCAAAACAATAAAAATTCTCAAAGAGGCAGTAATGACATATGGACCCCAAGCTCCTTTCACGTTGAGTATACTGGAGTCCCTTAACACCTTTAGCTTAACCCCCTCAGACTGGAAACGTCTATGTAAAGCAACATTAAGTGGGGGACAATACTTGGTTTGGCGATCACAATTTCAAGAACTTTGTATAGAAACAGCTAAAATAAATGCAGATGCAGGGTTTGGAGACCATAATATAGAAATGCTCACAGGAGAAGGGCCATTCGCAGACGTACAGGTTCAAAAATATTATACCCCAGGAGTATATGCTCAGATAAACGCAGCTGCCTTAAAGGCATGGAAAACTGTACAAGGACCTGGGGATCTACAAGGTAGCTTGTCCAAAGTAATTCAAGGACCTAATGAACCATATGCTGAATTTGCTGATCGACTTTTGAGAACTGCAGGTAGAGTTTTTGGAGACGTTGATCAAGTTATGCCATTAGTTGTTCAATTAGCATATGAAAACGCTAATAAATATTGCCAGGAAGCCATCAGGCCATGGAGAAATAAAAAGGATCTTTCCATATATATACAACTATGTAAAGATATAAATGATGCCTTTGTCACAGGGAATATGATTGCAGCAGCTGTTAGAGATGCTGCCCCTCAGAATTTCACAAGGACTCAACCTAGACACTATAATCAATCAGGATATTCCAGGAAAAATTATCATAGTCAATCAGGCTATTCTAGGCAAAATCCCAAAAGAGAAATAAGACCAAATTCATACCGTGCTCCAGGTTGCTGCCCCAGGTGTAAAAAGGGAAATCACTGGGCCAATAAATGTTATTCAAAATTTGACATCCATGGAAATCCTTTGTTCAGGAATTCAAAAAACGGGGCACGGGGCCCAATGCCCCGGGGCCCACAAATGTACGAGGCATTGGAAGAGGAGTATCCTCAAGCATCCATTCAGATGCTTCCCCGACACAACCCCTATTACCCATCCACTCCCTCACCAGAGGAACAGGAAGAAATGCAGGATTAGACCTCTGTTCCACCGCCCGAATAGTGTTAACACCTGAAATGGGGGTTCAACTGATTTCCACAGGAGTCAGGGGACCTCTTCCCTCAGGGACTGTAGGACTTATTATCGGGCGAAGTCCTCAAAGCTTATTAGGTTTGCAAGTGACCCCAGGTGTAATAAACTCAGACTACAAAGGGGAAATAAAAATAATGCTTAGCTCACCCCAAAGTATAAGTTCTGTTAATCAAGGAGATAAAATTGCTCAGCTGCTTCTCCTTCCAAATTTACATAATTCATTTAAAATGAGTATGCCTCAAAAAGGGAACAATACAAGATTTTGTTCCACTGATTCGAGTCCCATGGCTTGCTGGGTTCGAGACTGTACTAGGAGGCCTATGTGTAAAATAAGAATCCAAGGAATAGAAATGGAGGGACTTATAGATACTGGAGCTGATTCCTCCATCATTAATTTACGACAATGGCCCAAACACTGGCCTCTGCAAAAAGCTTCAACCAGTTTAAGAGGCTTGGGATATAATAACCTCCCAGAAAAAAGTGCAGTAATTTTAAAATGGGAGGATGATGAAGGACATAAAGGAACGTTTCAGCCTTATGTTTTACCTAACCTACCAGTTACTTTATGGGGAAGAGATATTTTACAACAAATGGGAGTACACCTTGCAACCAAACCTGCAGGTGTTAAATGTGAAAAAATACAGGGTAGTCTTAACCCTGAAAGAAATCATTATCAAAAAGTACAGGGTAAGCGTAACCCTAAAAGAAATCATTATCATATAGGAAAAAGACATTTTTCTTTGGGGCCACTGAGAAAATAATTTTAAAAATACCATGGCTTTCTGATAAGCCAGTGTGGGTCCCTCAGTGGCCCCTATCTAAAGAGAAATTACAAGCGGCCCACCTACTAGTTCAGGAACAATTAGAAGCAGGACATATAGAACCTTCCACCTCTCCCTGGAATTCCCCCATATTTGTGATCAAGAAAAAATCAGGAAAATGGCGATTATTACATGATCTTAGACAAATTAATAAAACCATGCAAGTCATGGGCCCTACTCAACCTGGACTTCCGAATCCTGTAGCTATTCCAAAAAGTTTCCATGTTATTAGTCTTGATATAAAGGATTGCTTCTTTTCTATTCCCCTACATCCTCTGGATGCCCCCAGGTTTGCTTTTTCAGTTCCTTCTATTAACAATAATGGCCCTGATCAGAGATATCAATGGAAGGTTTTACCACAGGGAATGGCTAATAGCCCCACCATATGCCAAATATATGTGGACAAGGCTATCCAACCCATTAAAAATAACTATCCAAACCTCATGTGTCTACATTACATGGATGATATTTTACTGGCCCACCCTAATCAAAAAATCTTATTTAATATATTCAGTGACATGGTAGAAAATTTAAAAAAATATGGATTATATATAGCAGAAGAAAAAGTTCAAACTAGATCTCCCATATTATATTTAGGATTTAAAATCATGGATACTTTTGTTAGACCCCAAAAAATTTTAATAAATAAAGAACATTTAACCACCCTCAATGATTTCCAAAAACTGCTGGGTGACATTAATTGGCTTCGCCCTACACTAAACCTCACTACTGGCCAATTAAAACCTTTATTTGATATCCTTCGAGGGGACCCTGATCCATCCTCACCGCGAACACTGACTCCAGATGCTAGGAAAGCTTTAAAGGTAGTAGAAAAAGCCATTGAAGGAGCTCATTGTGACAGATTTGATTTAACTCAACCGCTGATGTTGATTATTATTTCTTCACAATATACACCCACAGGAGTATTTTGGCAACAAGGGCCTTTATTATGGATACATTTGCCCGTCTCTCCTAAAAGTATAATTGAATCTTATACCTCCATGGTGGCTAAACTTATTCTTCAAGGACTTAAAACTTCTACTAAAATATTTGGCATTCACCCTGCTACTATTATTACTCCCTATTCATCGTCACAGATTGAATATTTATGCTTCAACGATAATGACTGGGCTATAGCTAGATGCTCTACCTCTGCAAATTTTGATAATCACCTTCCTAAGTCTCCTATATTATCTTTTTGTATTAATCATCCTATTATATTTCCACAGGTAATAAAAAATCAACCTATTCCTAAGGCATTTAATGTATTTACAGATGGGTCCTCAAATGGTACTGCTGCAATAGTCACTACAAAAGAAAATATGACTTACATAACTGCACACAAATCAGCTCAACTAGTGGAATTGGAAGCTGTGGTAAGAGCTCTGGAAAATTTTAGAGACCAGCCCATAAACATTTTTTCAGATAGCCACTATATTGTACAAGCCGTCCCAAAATTAGAGTTAGCAGGACCAATAGCACCTCATACTCCAGCTTTTAAATTGTTTTATCAAATACAAAAACTTTTGTGGGCAAGAAAAGAACCTCTATTCGTAGGCCATATTAGAGCACATACTAATTTGCCTGGCCCCCTCCATGAAGGTAATCAAAAGGCTGATGAACTTACAAAAACAATATTTATACTTTCAGCACTACAACAAGCTACTTTATTTCATTCCCAGTTTCACGTCAACAGCACCACCTTGCAACGTAGGTTTAAAATCACAAAAGAGCAAGCCAGAACAATTGTAAAAGATTGTAAATCTTGTATGACACATTTGCCCAATCCTCATTTTGGTGTTAACCCTAGAGGATTAATGCCCAATCATTTGTGGCAGATGGATGTTACTCATGAGCCAGCTTTGGAAAATTGCGATTTATTCATGTAACCATAGATACATGTTCAGGCATGATTTTTGCTTCCTTACATTCTGGAGAAAAAGTTAAAGATGTCACATCTCATTGTTTACAAGCTTTTGCTGCATTGGGCATCCCCAAAATGCTTAAAACAGATAATGGCCCCGCATATACGTCCTCATCTTTCAAACAGTTTTGCGCAAAATTCAACATATCCCATAAAACAGGCATCCCATACAATCCTCAGGGTCAGGGCATTATTGAAAGAGCAAACCGCACACTGAAAATTATGTTATTAAAACAAAAAGAAGGAAATTGGAAAAGTCCTAAAGACAGATTGGCAGTTGCCCTGTTTACCTTAAATTTTTTAACTTTAGACTCTAATGGTTATTCTGCTGGAGACAGACATTGGAATCCACACCAACAACATAAACCCTTGGTTTACTGGAAGGATGTTCTTTCAGGTACATGGAAGGGTCCAGATCCAGTATTAATTTGGGGGAGAGGATCTGTTTGTGTTTTTCCAAAACACGAATCCTCTCCAATATGGATACCATCTAGATTAATAAAGCAGGTACCACATCAAAATGATCAAGATGTAGTTGTTGAGGAATCAAGATTAATAAAAAAGGTACAAAATCAAGAAGACCAAGATGAAGATATAGAATGACTCCCTCAAAAGTATCCTTCAAAATGTTTCACAACTCAAGAGTCATTCCTCCCGGCCGGGATGAGGAGATCTCTCTTTAGTGTGCACACAATTGTATTTTTTTTTTCTTTTTATACATGTCTTTATGTCTGTACATTTGTCTACATTTCATGTTAATGTGACGTCACAAATATATGTTTGTATGTTTGTTCGTCTGTCCAGTGTGACGTCACAAAGAACAAAGCGCTTATGAAAAAGTATATATATATATATATATATATATATATATATATATATATATATATATATGGATCCAAATAACTTTAATTCATTTTAGGTTGAGAGTATTCAATTTAGGTAAATAATTTTATAAATGAAGGTACTTTCAATTTTGATTATAGGTATCCCTGGGACTTCTCTTTAGCAAACAATATGACTAGTGCTATATAACCTAATATTTTGGTGTTTTGACATAAGATTGTTCATTTGTTATTAACTTCATTTGTTTAATAGCTGATTAATTTCAATTATCTCAACAGGTAAAAAATTGCTGTGTATACAGAGACTTGAGGGTTCCAGCTGACAAATTATTTCTCCAAAGTGCCTTTAGCTTTTCTTTAATCTATCTTTAATACAGTAAATACCCTCAGCTTTCTTTCTTTTGTTCTCAATATGATATTTTGACAACTTATGTTTGTGTGAGCTCAAACAACAATGTGTATGAGCAGAAATCAACTTTAATTTTCTAATCTAATAATTCTGTTTTTTAGTTTGACAACTCGACTCTTCACTCAGTGCTGAAATAACACTGCCTTTCCTTTAATAATTGATGCTTGAGTTTCTAGGTAGCGGGCCCTGAAGATTTGCCGGTGGCATTATCTAGATATAAAAAAGACGGTTGCTGCTATAGCTGCAGGGAACGTGGTCACCACAAGCATCCCTGCTGCTCAAGCATCAAACAACCTCACCAACAGTGTGGCCTCTGCTCTACATACATGGGACCTCCTACATCAACGTGTTATAACAAATGGACATTTTGATCTTTCATTGTTTGGGACTTTACGGGACAATGCCTTGCGGACATTTGTCCAGAGAATTCAGTGTGTTACTTGATGAAACTTAGGGCAAATAATTTGTTTAAACAATTTGATATGCTATACAATTTGGCTCGTCACCAAAAGGCTTGTTGCCTTAAAGCCGCAACATCTCCTCACAATTGGACGGCTGTTAGTCATCATACACAGTCGATCCTAAAGGGCTCCATTGGATGGCTGGTTAGCCAATGACGGGTAAGATCCCCAGAGGGGGACAACCTAAGACAGGCACAGTCGCACGGGACAGTCTCATGTGGCCGACATATCAACCTAAGACAGGAGTCAAGGGCACAGCCTTGATTATCCGATGACGGGTAAGAATGTTGGTTGCACATAGACGTCCTAGAGCATTACCTCTTTTAAAACAAAAGGGGGGAAATGCAGGAGCCCTGTTTGGGGAGATGGCTTAAATTGCGGTGGACTACAGGTTTTGGCTTTGGACATGTTTGGGCATTGGCGCCTTCCGTACTTGGCCCGGGATCTTGCGAGACTTGGCCGGAGATCTCGAGGGACTTGAGCGAGATTGCGGAGGAGGTCTGCGCCATTTTTGGAGGTTAGAGGAGCGTGGACGGCGTGTCGGGGTGTAGTTAGAGCCAGGGAGAAAAGTTGCCAGAATAAAGAGCTGTTTGTTTCCAGTTCGTCTCAAAACTTCTTCCCGCGGCTTCTTTGCTCCAAGCGGCCATCGCTTCAGGCGACTACAAGTGCAAAAATTATGGGAAAATAATTTTGGGAACAAGATTCAGTTACTGGAAAAAAATTAAGTATGTTTGAATCACTTGGGCCTGTGAATCTACTTTTAAATTGTAAATTCTATTAACTCTAAATATAGATAAAATATTTATGATGAAAATTTAGCATCTGAATTGAGATCCATCTAAGTATAAAATACTCAGTGTATTTCAAATATGCTGTGAAGAATGTAAAATATCTCAATAACATATTTATCCTGTGTTGAAATAAATCATAGTTTGGATATATTGGGTTAAATCAAATACAAAATTAAGATGATCCTTTCCTTTGATTTTAATGTTGCTACCAAAATTTAAATCACATAAGTGACTTGAATTATATTAAATTGCACAGTGGGAACCATAGGTACAAATGCTATGCCCCATCTAGAGTAATGTGCCCCCCACTTCAAAGGTGCCCAGGTTTCTCCTTTAGAGTGTCTGAGTCCACAGCCCCCTATGTAAAATGCCCAAGTCCTGCCTCCTCAATTTGGCTGCCCAACTCCCTTTTACCTGTCTGCTTTTTTTTTTTTTTTTTTTTAACCAGGGGCATTTAACCACATTTAACCACTGAGCAACATTCCCAGCCCTTTTTATATTTTATTTTAAGACAGGGTCTCACTAGTTGCGTAGCGCCTCTTTAAGTTGCTGAGGCTGGCTTTGAAATTGTGATCCTCCTGCCTCAGCCTCTTGAGCCTGTGCCACCACACTCAGCATCCTATATGCTTTTTGAAAATGTTTTGTCATAGTTCTCTTACTTATTTTCAAATTATGTTGTTATTTTTATCAAATTACATTTGCACATATTTATAGAATCAAAAAATTCTTTGTTATGTTTTGGATCTGGAATGTCCCCCAAAGGTTCATATGTTGGAAATATGGTCCCCAGTATAGCAAGGATCAGAGGAGTTTTTAGATAATGATTGGTTCTTGAAGGCTCTGATCCATCAGTGGATTAATCCAGCAAGTGGATTAATCCATTGATAGCTGTCAGAATTACTGAGAGGTTGGACCTAATTAGAGAAAGTAGGTATCTAGGGAGGTGCCCTGGAAGGGATTATTATCTCACTGGCCCCTTCTCTCTCTGCCTCCTGGCTGACTCATGAACTGACCAGCTTTCCTCTGCCATTCCTTCTGCCATCAAGTTCTGCCTCATCTCAGGCCCAGAGTAATGGACTCAGCCAACCATGAACTGAGACCTCTGAAACCATGAGCATGAATGAAACTTTCCTCCTCTAAGCTGTTTTTGTCAGGTATTTTGGTCCTGTGACACAAAGCTGACTAGCAGAGACTTATTTCTAAAAACAGTACCTTCCTATTCCTCCTCCCACTTCACCTCTTTCTCAAAAGTGACGACATCTAATGATTTTTTTCTGTTTCTTTTGTTCTTTTCCTCCATATAGCTAAATAACATACCTGTATTTTCTACCATTTGATTTTTTTCAATTTTTATATTATCTATGGAAAATAAGAACTTAGTGCTTACTCATCATCTCCCATGTCTATATCACACACCACCACGACCACCACTACCACTATTACCACTCACATTTACAGATCCACCATATGTGCAGGCTCTGCATCTACAAATTCAACCAGCTGTGGATCAAAAATATTATTGGCAAAAAATTACATCATTACTGAACTTGCCTGGATTTTGTTTTCTTGTTATTCCCTAAACAATATAATATAAAAACTATTTATTCACACAGCATTTACATTTTAGGTATCATAAGTATATTCAAGTATAAAGGACGATGTATGTAGGTTATATGCAAATAATATGCCATTTTATAGAAGGAATTTGAACATTCATAGATTTTGGTATCTGCAAGGGCCCTGGAATATGAATCTCCTGTGGACATTGAGGGATGACTATATACACAAACTCTCTGTCCTATGACCTTCCCAATATAATTGTAACATACTTATTATGTTTCGATTAATACTGTGTTTGCCTTCTTATGACAATCTCAATAGCAAGCCATACATAGTATACTATACTTAACTTTCCTTTCTACACAATTTTTTGTTTTCCCCAAAATAATACTTTTCTTTTTTGCCTACTTTTCTTTTAATTTATTACTAGTCCAGCCCAGTTCTCCCTCAGTCACCTAAATCTTCATATGTTCAGACATATGAGAGAGTCTTTTCCTGCTTGGATTGATCTCATCTGGCATCTTCTGAACTTCTTTCTGTAGATTTGCTTTACGCTTTATTCCCAAGATCTCATTTCCCCGAACTTTTGAGAATTTCTTTGATTTCCTTTCCTTGGATTCTATGTCCTTATGCTCTTATTTTTGTGGAGCACATTATACAGTAGCTTCCTGGGAAAGAGTGTATATATATCATAATTCTTTTGAGCCCCTAGAAGTCTGAAAATGTCTTTGGTTTACCTTATTGATAGTTTAGATTGGTAGAAAAATCTAGATGGGGAAATTTATTTACTCAGATTTTGAAGATACATCTCTATTGTTTTCTAACTTCTGAGGTTGTGAAGTTTGGCTCCTGAATCTTCATATGTGGTGTGTTTTATCTTCTCATTCTTTTTGAAAGCTTATAGAATTTTTTTTCTTTATCTTCAGAGTTCTGAAATTTCACAATGATATGCCACATTTCCCCTATCCTATACTTTTCTGGAATTTCTGGGATCCAATAAATATAGGGTGCCATACTTATCTTTCCTTTACTTCATCTCCATTTTTGGGGGGTCTTACTTTATTTTTAGAAATTTCCTCAACTTTATCTTCTGAACTTTGTACTAAATTTTATTTATATAGTATACATTTAATTTCTGAGAAGTATCTTATGAACTTTTTTCACCTTCAAAACCCATGTTGAAACTTAATTTCCAATGTAACAGTGTTGGGAGATGTGGTCTGATGGGAGGTAAATAGGTTAGGGGGTTTCACCATCATGAATGGATTACTGCCACTATAAAAAGGGCCTTCAGGGGTGAGTTAGCTCTCTCCTCTTCTGCCATGTGAGGAACAGTCTTCTTTCACTGCAGAGCATGTAGCATTCAAGGCACCATTTTGGAAGTAGAGGCTGAGCCTAATTTACTTACTAATTCTACTAGTAATTTTGCAGATTCATTGGGGATTTCTTTGCATATCATCATGTTATTTGTGAATAATGACAGCTTAATTACTTCCTTTACAATCTTTATGCCATCCCCACCCCCTGGTCTTGTCTTATTGCATTCACCAGACACAAAGTACAATGTTGACTAGAAATGGTGAGAGTGGATGTCCTTGTCTTATTGCTGATCTTAGAAGAAAAGTGTTAAGTCTTTCACCATAAACTGTGATGTTAGTGACAAACTTTTAATAAATACCTTTATTGAACTAAGGGATTTGTATAAGATTCTTTTTCTGACTCTCTTGATATTATCATATATCTTTCTCTTATTGTGTTAATGTGGTGAATTTCATTGATAGATTCTAGATGGAGTTTGAATCTTAAACTAATTATCCATTCCAAGTATAAATTACATTTGGTCATGATATATTATATTTGTATATATTGATGGACTTGATTTCTGAAGATCTTGGGAAGAATACTTACCTTGAGGTTTATAAGAAATATTTGCTTATACTTTTTATAATATTTGGCATTTTTGTTATCAGGATTATACTGGCTTCTTAAAAAAACTTGAAAAGTCACTTTCTGAAGGAGTTTGTGCAAGATTGGCATAATTTCTTCTTTAAAATTTTGATAGCATTTATTAGCAAAGTCTTCTGGGCTTAGACTTTTCTTGGTGGGAAAGTTTTTCATTATGAATTCAATTTATTTAATTAACAGGATAGTTAAAATTTTCTATTTCTTCTTTCATCAACTTTGGTAACTGTGTTTCCAAGGACTTTTTAAAAAATATTTTTTTGTTGTAGATGAACACAATAAATACCTTTATTTGTTTATCTTTATGTGGTGCTGAGGATCGAACCTAGTGCTTCACACGTGCCAGGCTAGCACTTCACCACTGAGCCAACACCGCAGCCACTCCAATGACTTTTTCTGCTTCATCTGGATGTCAAATATTTTGGCATAAAGTTGTGTAAAATAGCCCCTTATTTTCATTTTAATGTCTGTAGGATCTGTATTGATGTCCTTTATGTTTAGTATTTACATTAAATATCTTTTCCAACCCTTTTACTTTGTCTTTATATTTCAATTTTGATTTTCTTATAAACAAAATATAGGTAGGTCTCTGTTTGGTTATTCAACTAATTATCTTAAATTTTTAGAGAACTTATCCCGTTTAAATAAACTGTGTGGTTGGGTTAGGTCTACCATATTGGTACTTATTTTTCATTTGTCTTCTCTGTTTCTGTTTTTCTCCCCACTTCTTTCCTGTTTTTTTATGGGGTAAATTATGAATATTTTAGTATTCAATTTTATCCTTTCTCTTGCCCTTGTGGTATACCTCTTTTGTTTGCTTGTTTTGGTTTTTAGTGATTACTCTACAGATTATAATATGTATCTTTTATTTATCACACTTTCCTTTTTTTTTACACACTTTGCCTTTAGATAGATAATATACTGCTTCTTAAGAAATACAGATGGCTTACCAAAGTATATTTCATTTTTGCTATTTCCCCTTGTGTTCTTACGATTTTCACATCTACATATATCACAAACTCTCATTGCATTGTTATTAAAGATAATGAATTTACACACAATAATAAAGGTCTTTTATATATTTATTCTTTCCAATGCTCTTCATTTTTTTTCTTTCAAACTTGGATTTTCATCTGATATAGTTTCTTTTCAGCATGAATACACTCATTTGACATTTCTTTTAGTAAAGGTTATTAGAGATGAATTATCTCAGCTTTTGTCTGAAATGTCTTTATTTTACTTTTATTTCCACTGATACATAATTTGATTTTTTTCTAACACTTTAAAGATGTCTTTTCAATGTCTTCTAGCCCCACTCTTTCTACAAAGTCAACTGTAATTTGTAGAGTATGTATGGGAAATCTATATCTGCTTAAAACCAGCTACCAACCTTTTGGATTTCTGGACAGTTCTTCTTGCTCTCCAGTCCTGAACCCAGCTTTTTGGTCCTTAAAAGATTCCCCTCTCTCTCTTTCTGCTCTGTCCCCAGGCATTTGAAATCCCCTGCAGTGCACTCAGAAAAGGCCCACAGTGCCCTGGATGGATGCCTTTCAGCTTTCTCGCTCCACCAAAGGCTATGAAAGTTTGACATGGTGTATAAAAGATATCTAACACCTTTATCACTGTCTTCTGCTTTTCAGCCACCAACATTTGGTTACAACCATCCTTTTACACATGCATTGTCCTTGTGGCTTATTCTTTAAGCATATATTTAATATTACTTTAAAGGGGTATTCAGAAGGAGCACAGTTAAATAAATGTATTCAATCCATTGTCATTTATCTAACATTTCCTGTTTGCTTTCTGAGTCTTATTATTATGCATCTGCATATTTATGTATATTATGTATATTATTCCAAAAGAGCAGCCCAATTTCTATACCCCAATTCTCAGCAGTTCAGGTCCACATTAAAAAAAAAAAAAACTTCAAATAATAATTCAGTCAATGTATAGCCTCTATAGATATTTAAAGGGGTATGATAACCAACACGCTTATCTTCAACAAAATGTCCTTTTGATTGAAGGACTGCATGCCTGTATTTAAAGCTTAACTCATTTCCTTATGTAACAAATTTGTATTTCCCACCTTCTCTTTAACCTAACTTTAAAAAACAGAAAGACAGAGGAGCTATTTATAATTGAAGAAAAGCATGTGCATTGTCAGCTGTTTTTGAAAAGAACAGGCTAGCTCTTTTCTGTTGGCAATGGAAAGATCTAAGAGTCTTTGTATTTGCCAGACTCCAACATTGGATTAACTGGCACTTGTATGAGAGCCAGAGGCTGGTGAGACAGTGAGCAGGTTGGGGCAGTGGGAGGTTTATTCAGGGCTTCTCAGTCTCTAATTCTCAGTCTCCACAATTCCTATGGAGATAAGGTTTCATTACCAGCATGGTTGCTGGAAGTAGCCCCTTTAACTCCTAATAATTACAACATCCTCACTACCCCGCAGACTTGAATCCCGTACTTAGTCATCAGGGTCTCCTGGTTCACTTCTATGATGTGTGGCACAATCTACCTTTTCTCCCTCAGGCACCAATACCCTTTTAATCCTGCACTCCACTACCATGTTAGCCCTGAACAGCCTGACCTCTTCCCATGTCACATTACTAAAATACATTTATCTTAATGTGGGAAAGACAGACCTACAGCACCCGGTTCAATTTGTCAACAGAGACATACTTGGTTGGTTCACTTTCCAAAGGAAACTAGGTTCTACTTTTAAAAGTCAAAGCTGTCATAAATATGCCATAGAAACTGAGAATTAATCTTACATGGCAGAAGTTATAGAAACCCTTCTTCAGAATTAGAATTAGTCTCTGTGAAGCTTAAAAAGGAATATAGGTCAAGGCACATCAAAGAGGTTTCCCATGAATATCTCTCTCCCTACCCCAACAATAAGTAGTTTGAACTCAGACTGTGTCCCACATCCAGTCAAGTCTAAAACAGAAGTGCTAATATCTCGAAGTATTAAAGGCAGCATTTCCAAGGTAGCCAACAAAGTTGTGTCACTTTAATGGTAGTCTTCAATTCCGTTTTCACACTCTTGGTCCTCCTATTGTGGGAGATCTGGCTGCAACACACTTTGTCATTTTACTGCTACCTAAAGACATAGCTCCCAAACTATTGCTTCAGAAAGCCGTACTGATATTCTGTTTGAATCTTTTGATAAATGATTCCATTCTATAGGTGCTGAAGGGTTGTTCATTGTAAAGAATGAATATAACACCCGGGGCTTGCTAAAAATTTGATACCTCAAACAGTAGTGACCTGGGAAGAAGGGATTTTTTTTCCAGGCAAATCTTTTTATGACCCTTCAGGTCTTATGATCAACTTCTCAACTTAAGTAATTCCAGCTGGTCCTCTGCATGTTTCACTTAACACAGTTTATTTATTTTTTCGCATCTACGGAGTGTTCATTTGTTTTTAAGAGGTGGGGGGGTCTCAATGTGTTGCCTCTCAAACTCCTGGGCTCAACTGGTCTTCCTTCCTCAGCCTCTGAATAGCTGGGACTACTACAGGTATCTGCCACCATGCCTGGCTTACAATAAGTATTGATGTGTTTAGTGCTTGGGATCATGAGACCAATAAGACACATGCCTTGATTATGGGGCTTAATGTCTAGTGTGATCAGGAGGAGCACAGACATGAAGGAAAGGAAGAAGGTCTATGGGACTTAGAAATTTAGAAAGCTGGAAAGTACTGACTGCAGAGGTAAGGGTATCAGGAAAGGCTCCAGTATTGTGCTACTAAATCTTTAACAGCTGATTTGTAGTGTTTGCCAATTTCTATGGCTAATTTCAAGGTTTCAACATGTCATCAGTGAATAAGGAGTTGAAAAACATGAATAGCAATGAACTATATAAATTGGCCCCAGCACTTTACACAGAGGCTTTTCTGGAGAAGACAACTCTACGGTTCAGTCTTAAATATAAGAAGGTACTAATTTGGTAGGGGTGGGAGTATGTGAATAGGAGCACAAAGTATTGTGTAGTAGTTGGAGTGAAGACACTGGGCAAGTGATTAGAGATGAGAAAAGTATAGATGTATGTGTAGTTTGGAGGGTTAAAAATTGTGTATAGTAGGGAGGTAGGACAGAAGAAATACAGATGAGTATAAAGGAGACAAAAGGGAAGGAAAAACAGATTGCAGTTATATATCTTAAAAGATATGTACTATGAAATGCAGTTGAAAGAATATGATTCCTCTATCTAGCATTTTATAAACTCAAGCACAGTATAAGCCTTACTTATGCTCTTATGGGCTCTTATATGCCTTATTTATCAGCCTTACTTCCCATGCACACCCCTAGAAAATTATTCATTTTATTTCATGTGTGGTACTGGGGATTGAACCCAGGGTTGGGGGGGCTTTTATTTTTATAGTGAGACAAAATCTCACTAAGTTGCCAAGGCTGGCCTCAAACCTAAATTCTACTGCCTCACCCTCCTCAGTCACTGGGATTACAGACACGGGCCACTGCACCCCACAAAAGTTTCCCTTAAAAGAAGAGTCCAAGACCCCAAAAGCACTTCTCACTTTCAAGATGGCCCACATTCTGCTCTGAAAATGCATATCTTCACCTTTTACTTTCTAATAAAGCTCTTCCTCTTTGCTAAACATGATGAGTTCTTAAATTCTTTTCTGCAAGGTGTCGGGAACCTGGAAGGTCTGAGTGGAGATCTCCTTTGCCTCTGGAAAGACCTCCTTGAACTCCCCTTTACTGCAACAGTAGGAGCATGTGTTATATAGTCTCCCAGGTAGAAGTGCTAAGAAATGCCTGGAGAGTCGGTGGGGTGAATTGCATTAATGGCTTCAATTCTTTATCCCTCTCTGAATCCATACTCTTTGCTGTGTAATTTGATGGAGCCCTCCTTCTGTGACTCTGAGTTTGGCTATGGACTCGATTGGACCAAAAGAATATGGCAGAAGTTACAGTGAGCATGTCCAAATTTAAGTTTCAAGAGGGTTTGTATACTTGCACTTTCTCACTTCTGCTTCTTCCATTGCTCAGGAAAAGAAATGCCCCTGCTAGTCCACTGGTCCCAGGAAAAGGATGTGAAACACATGAAGCAAAGCTTCCACAAGTAAGATGACTCAGCTGAGCCCAGATCAGAGTCTCCCACTGACAGAGACACTTGAGCTATAATAATTAAAGGTTGTTGCTTTTGACCATGAGGTCTAAGGTAGAGTTTTGTTACACAACAGCAAATAACTATTATAGCTAGGCTGGGGTTAGGTGTGGGACTTTATCCTACCTGCAAAGAATACACAAAGGAGCTTCCAGCAGGGTATGAATGTTGGCAAATTCATGTGTGGAAGATCTCTCTGGCAGCAGGATAGAGGATGAATTGAAGATCAAGTGGCTCGCAAGAGATCCAAGTATACTATGAAATGCAGTTGAAATAATACGATTCCTCTATATAGGATTTTACAAACTCAAGAAGAGCATAAGAAATTATATACAGATTAAATAAGAGGACAAAATCCCTAGACTAGGGCTGGGGCTGTAGCTCAGTGGCAGAGTGCTTGCCTAGCACATGTGAGGCACTGAGTTCAAACCTTAGCACCACATAAAAATAAACAAAAAAATAAAGGTGTGCTGTCCATCTATAACTACAAAATAAAAATTAAAAAATACCTAGAGTAAGGGAGGCAGGTGTATTTGTCAGTGTTCCAGAGTTGGTTCACAAGATTATGGAGACTGAGAAGTTCCACAATATGTTATCTGTAAGGTGAAACAAATGTATAATTTGGCCTGAATTCAAAGACATGAGAGCCTAAGGGGATGCTGCTGTAAGACCTGGAGACTAAAAGCCTGAGAACCTTGAGTTCTGATGTCCAAGGACAGGAGAAGATGGATGTCCGGCATAAGGGGTAGATAGGGAAAGAGGGAGAGAAAGGGAGGTAGAGGGAGAGAGAGGGAGGGAGAGAAGGGGAACAACTTTAAAAACCTTTGTAAGAACAAAGTGACTTTCTAGTATTTATATGATTATTTGGGAATTTATTACTTTATCAATCTGGAGTTAATACTAAAAAGTCATACTTGGCCATTTTTGGTCTCCAATTGGAAATTTGAAAATATTTAAAGTAAACTCTGAGAAAAAAGTTCTCAATAGAAAAACAAATGAAGTTCAATTGATGATATTATCATGAGAGTATTCCAAGCTTCCTCAGTATTCCCTCTCTTTATCCTAACTCACCTTGGGTAACTCCCTTGATATCACTCCTGAAGTATCTTGCTATCCAACAGCTGTCAGCATCCTTTGTAATGAGCACCTTAGATAGGAATATTTGGCATTAGACAGTTAACCCTGAAGACCAAAATAACCCAAGACTGAAACCTTGATGGTAGAATATCAGACAGTGTGATAGATAATAGGAGGGCTAATCCTGGTATTCATACACAACATGGGCTCCCTGCTTCCCCATATGGCAGATCAATTTTTCCCTCTCTTAGTCCAGGAGCAAGATTCTACCTTTTTCATGCCATAGAACATGTGGACATGTCTATGAAGCCATTTTGCTGTTTCTTTACATTTATTCTTTGTGCCAACTTAACCAACCAGTTGCTACAGAGTGGCCTTGGGCAGAACCATAGACTCCACACCTACAGGGAAGATGGTAGAAAGCCTTTCTTATGATTTCTTTTTTCTTTTCTTTTTTTAAAAATCTCAGCCACCCATCATCATGTCTTCTTGCCTTCTATCCATCCTTAGGCATAACTGTCAAGAGGTGACAATTACAGCCATTTAAGCTGGCCTTGCCAGTGCTCACTCATGGTATTTGAAAACTTTGGCCAGGATCTAGAGTTTTAGAAATCCAGTTCTACCTTTTATTCCCCAAAAGGAAGAATTCTTTTTTCAGAATAAAATATTTTTCTCCCACCAACAGTAACTATGTCCATTAAAAAACTAAAGACAAACAAGCAGTAGTAGCTATTCTCATACCTGACAGAGAAGATTTCAAGCCAAAATTAATTAGAAGAGACAAAGAAGTTACTTTATACTGGAAAAGGAAATGATCCAACAGGAAGATAAAAAAATAAATGTTTATGTCCTAAACATCAGTGTGCCTAATTACATAAAGAGATACCACTTAAAGACTCAGATAGACCCTGGTACAATAATACTAGGTGATTTCAACACAATTCTCTCACCAGACATAAACTCAGTAAAGACTCTTTAGACCTAACAGATACCATAAATCACAGACTTAACAAATATTTATGGAATATATCATCTATCATAGTCAGATTCATTTTCTTCTCAGCTACTTGTGGAAACTTCTCCAAAATAGATTAGGCCACAAAGTAACACTTAGCAGATGTAAAAAAAAATAAATAAATATAATACCTTGTATCTTATGTAATCATAGTGGAATGAAATTAGAAATCAGCACAAAAAATAATGTAACACTTACAGAAAATATATAAACACATGGAGACTGAACAATACACTTTTTAAATGATAGTGATAGAAGAAATCAGGAGAAAAATTTAAAAATTTTAGAATCAAATAAGAATAGTGATACAACATACCAGAACCTCAGACATACTCTAAAGTTTGTTCTAAAAGGAAAGTTTATAGCTATGAGTGCCTACATTAGAAAATCAGAAAGATTCCAAATAAACCATCTAATGATACATCTTAAGAATCCTGAAAAACAAGAACAAAACAATTCCAAAACTAGTAGAAGGAAAAATATAATTAAAACCAGAGCTAAAATAAATGAAATAGAGAATAAAAATTACAAAGGATTAATAAAATGAAGAATTATTTCTTTGAAAAGATAAACAAGGCTGGCACAGTGGCACATGCCTGTAATCCCAACAACTTGGAGGCTGAGGCAGAAGGAACAGAAGTTTGAGATCAGCCTTAGCAATTTAGTGAGGCCCTAAGCAATTTAGTGAGATCCTGTCACAAAGTGAAAACAAACAAACAAACAAACAAACAAAAACCAACATCAAAATAAAAATGGGTGAGGATGTGATTACATGGTCAAGTGAAGCTGGGTTCAATCCCCAATACTCCATGCCAAAAAAAAAAAAAAAAAGAAAGAAAAGATAAACAAGATTGATAAACCCTTAGCCAAACTAACCAAAAGAAAAAGAGAGAAGACCCAAACTAATAAAATTAGAGAGGAAAAAGGAGAAAATACTGTAGACAACATAGAAATCAAAAGAGTTTTTAGGGTCTATTTTGAAAATTTATACTCCAATAAATTGAAAAATCTAGATGAAGTGGGTGTATTTGTAGACATACATGAATTGATAAAATTGAATCAAGAGAACATAAAAAGACCTAAACAGGGCAATAACTAAAAATGAGATAGAAGGAGTAGTAAAAAGCCTTCCAACAAAGGAAAGTCCAGGACCAGACGAATTCTCAGCTAATTTCTACCAGACTTTTAAAGAACTAATGCCAATTTTCCTCAAATTATTCCGTGAAATAGATAGAGGTAGAACTCTTCCAAGTCCATTCTATGAAGCTAGAATCACTCTGAACCAAAACCAGATAAGGACACATCAAGGAAGGAAAATTCCTGATGAACTTAGATGCAAAAATCATTCATAAAATATTAGAAAATCCTATTCAACAACATATTAAGAAGATTGTACATCATGACCAAGTTGGTTTTATTCCAAGGTTGTAAGAATGATTTAACATATACAAATCAATAAATATAATCTACCACATAAGTAGACTTAAGGACAAAACTCACATAGTCATCTCAATGGATGCAGAGAAAACCTTTGACAAAATTCAGCACCCACTCATGATAAAAACACTGAAGAAACTAGGGATAGAAGGAACCTACCTCAACATCATAAAGGATATATACAACAAATCCAAAGTCAATGTCAGTCAATGGGGAAAAGCTGAAAACTTTATCCTTAAAATCCAAAACAACACAAGGATGTCTACTCTCACCACTCCTACTCAATATAGTGCTAGAAATTCTAGCCAAATCAATTAGGCAAGAGAATGAAATAAAAGGGATAAAAATCAGAAAGGAAGAAGTCAAATTTTCCCTGCAGATATGACCATACACACTTAGAAGTTCCAAAAACCTCCACCAAAAGACTGTTAGATCTAATAAACAAATTCAGCAAAGTAGCAGGTTATAAAATCAACATACAAAAATCAGTAACTTTAGCTGTACTTGGTGGCACAAAATTGTAATCTCAGCTGCTTAGGAGGATGAGGCAGGAGGATCATGAGTTCCAAACCAGCTTCAGCAACTTAGTGAGGCCCTAAGCAACTCAGCGAGACCCTGTCTCTAAATAAAATATTTTAAAAAGGGCTCTGTGGTTAAGTGCCCTGGGTTTAATTCTTAGTACCAACAACAACAACAACACAACTTTCCTATACACCAATAATAAATCTTCTGAGAAAGAAATTAGGAAACATTCCCATTCACAATAGTTGCAAAGAAAAAAAGAAAGAAAGAAAGAAAAAACCCTAGGAATAACTCTAATCAAGAAGATGAAAAACCTCTACAATGAAAACTCTCGCCATTGAAGAAAGAAATTGAAAAAGACACAAGAAAATAGAAAGATCTCACATTTTCATGGATAGGCAGATATAATATTGTTAAAGTGGCCACATTACCAAAAGCAATATACATAATCAATGCAATCCCCATTGAAATATCAATGACATTCCTCACAAAACTAGAAAAAACAGTCCTAAAATTCATTTGGAAGAATGAAAGACCCAGAATAGCCAAAACAATTTTAAGCCCAAACAGTAATGCTGGACTTCAAATCATACTACAAAACTATAGTAAAAAAACTGACTTCAAATTATACTACAGAGCTATAGTAAAAAAAACTGCATGGCACTGGCATAAAAACAAACACATAGATCAATAGTATAGGATAGAAGACATACACTTATTACTCAGCTTCAAAGAAAGATAGCCTTTTAAACAAATGATGCTGGAAAAACTGGTTATTCACATGTAGAAGAATGAGACTAGATCTTTATCTCTCACCATGCACAAAAGTCAACTAAAAATGAATCAAAGACCTAGGAATTAGACCAAAAACTATGCAACTCCTAGAAGAAAATATAGTATGAACATGTAGGTGCAGGCAATGACTTTCTCAAAGAATTCAGGAAATAATACCAAGAATTAATAAATGGGATGACATCCAATTAAAAAGCTTCTGTATAGCAAAGAAAACAATTAAGAAGGTGAAGGGAAAACCTACAGAATGGGAGAAAATCTTTGGTAGCTACTTTTCTGACATCTGATTAAGATCTAGAATATAAGAACTCAAAACACACCAAAAAGAAAGAAAGAAGGCCGGGCGCGGTGGTGCACGCCTGTAATCCCAGCACTTGGGAGGCCGAGGCAGGAGGATCGCGAGTTCAAAGCCAGCCTCAGCCAAGGCGAGGCACTTAGCAATTCATTGAGACCCTGTCTTTAATAAAATACAAAAAAGGGCTGGAGGTGTGGCCCAGTGGTTGAGTGCCCCTGAGTTCAATCCCCGGTACCAAAAAATAAAAAAAAGAAAAAATATAGAAAGAAAAAAAAACCCAATTAATAAATGGGCAAATGAACCAAACAGACAATTCTCAAAAGAAGAACTACAAATAACCAACAAATATATAAAAAACAAATATATAAAAAATGTTCAACATCTTTAGCATTGGGGAAATGCAAATCAAAGCTACACTGAGATTTCATCTCATTCCTGTTAAAATGGAACATAAGCAGTAATAAGTGGAGAGGATGTGGGGAAAAAGGAGCACCTTTACACTGTTGGTGGATATGTATATTAGTACAACCACTATGGAAATCAGAATGGAGATTTCTCAAAAAAGTATGAATGGAACCACCAAAATACCCAGCTATCTCATTCCTCAGTATTTACCTTAAAGAATTAAAGTAAGCATACTATAGCAGTACATGCATACCAGGGTTTCTAGCAGCACATCTTAGAGGCTGATGGCCACAAATATGTGTACTAAAAAATCACCTAATATTATACATGTTATATTACAGATAACAACTTGTTTTCATTTACTAGTCCATCATCATTATTCCTTGTTGGTACTGTTTTATATCATTTTTAGTGGTTGCATAATATTCTATCCTATGAATATTCTAAAATTGATTCAATTCCATAATTTTAAACACTTGATTTTTAAATCCTTTGCATAACCAGAACTGTGCTGAACATTTGCAGACATTTATGCATAAACTTCCCTCAAAATAAATTTAAAGGAAAACAATACTGATATCCAACATAATTTATTCCACTTGTAAATCAGCACAGATTACTACATACAATTCCCAGACAATTGACCTTTGTAATTATCATTTTTTAAGAGCTCAAAGTGGATGTTTTAAAAAATCAGCTTCTGTTAGAGTTTTCAAATTAATTTTGAATGTTAACAAGAGCTTAAGGCAGATGAACCTAAACATGCAAAGGTCCCTGTTTTCAGTTTTAGGGTGACAATTAATGAGTAACTTTTTGTTAACTATTTATTTGGAGATGTTGTTAGATTTAATTTGAACCTTTTTTTCTTTCTCATTGCAAATGTTTATCTAAGAGGTAACTTTTCCCAATGTTTGGGCTGTTTGCTGTGACATTCTATCTAGTCTTTTCTACACTGAGATATCAAGATGTAGAAACTGATTGCTCAAAGCACAGTGCCTCAGGACTGCTGTTGCTTTCTTGTTTCACTGATCAGATGGTAAAGCAGGAAGAATTTTTGACTTAGATCAACTTGAAACATATTACAGACTGGAGGAACTTGTTTTCTGCCAACTGAAAAGTGTACCAAGTGTCTCCAATCTTCAATGATCAAGTAAGTATATTCTCAAAGAGATTTTTGACACATCAGCTCAGAAGGGGAAAATGGAAACCTCTATCACTCCACTGCCATATTTACTCATCTAATTAACACTTTGCCAAATGGATTTAGGTTGATTTAAGAAACTGTAAATAAATATTGATACATCATAACAGAAGTTATTACTCACATTTTAAATAAACCACTGGTTCTAATTTACTCACAATTTTCCAGTGGCATCATTCCATGAAGAAAATTAGATTTTTACATATCATAGCAAATCACAAAGCCAAAATGTCAACTTCATCTATCAGGCAATTACTTGTAGTGTTTATTTTGGGGGAATTTTCTACATATATTTACTTAGAAAGCTGCACGGGTTCTCCAAAATAAATAACAGCTATAATTCTTGCCAAAAAATCCACAGTTCCAGGGAACTACTCATCAATTTCCAGCAGCATTAATGAGGAAACGCGCTGAGACAGTCATTCACGCTGTCTTTATGATAAGAGTAACCTACAGGGCAAATCAAGATTAAGGACGAGGGCAAGACAAACAGTTAGGGAGACTCACTCTCTCTCTCTTCATCAATCATTGGGAATTTGCATTTACCACCTGAGGTCCACACGCAGAACTAGAACCTTCAGGGAATAGTGAGAACTGGTACCAAAGACATCAGTGAAACTCTTCTTAAGGGACAATGGCTTCTTTATGGGTACAGAAGAACCTCCACACTGGAAGGGAGTATTGCTCTGGCTTCGCCAAATTTTTGTTGTGTGGATGGTCCTAGGCATTGTAAGATGCTCAGCAGCATCCCGGGCACTCTTCCCAGCTGTGACAACCCAAAATGTCTCCAGATATTGTCAAATATTTCCAGTGGTGGGAACAGAGAACTGCTGATAGTTGAGAACATGTGCTTTAACAGAAGGGCACATTTCCCTTTTAATGGCTTTACTGTGTATTTTAGAAAACCTAATATTTATTTATTTATTTTAGTTGTACACAATGCCTTTATTTTTTACGTGGTGCTGAGGATGGAACCTGGGTTGCGCACGTGCTAGGTGAGCACTCGACTGCTGAGCCACAACCCCAGCCCTTTACTGTGTATTTTATCTTTCAAATGACATCAAGGCAGGTGCCAAGCCTAAAGTTGAAAAACATATGCCAAGCTTCTGCTTGAGGAGTCTGGGATTTTTCCCAAGCTGTGTGCTTTTCATTTTGCTGCTACCACATTTCATAGATAGTGGTCAATTTCAAGTTAGCCAATTGACAGGACTCTGCATAGGCAAGTTCAGGGTACATCTGGGTGGATTCCTTTCAATTAGTCACACAGCAGTAAATCGTGGCTCATTTTTCTTGTGATCTGAGGCTTCATTCCAAAAAGGTATATTAGTAACCTTAAATAAAAAAGACTTCTGCCTTTGCAGTGTGTAGAGATGGTACTTATAGTTAGAATTTTCCAAGGTTGCTACTGTACATGACTTTGGGCAAGAGAAGTTAAAAGAATGTTAGCAGGAGCAAAGATCAGTTTTCTTCCTAAACAATAGAAAAATAATTGAAAGGAGATCAAAGGATTATTAAGGTTCCCTTCTGGCAATACAGGCTGCTTCTTCTGCTTAGACTGCCGTCTCCCTTTTCCTACCTGCAAGCACAATTTTTCCTTTAACAAATGGGGTGAGGGAGGTTGAGGTACTAAGTTATTTAAATGTGGCATTAAGGACTGGGGGTATAGCTTGGTGGGAAAGTGCCTGCCTAGCATGCCTGAGGCACTGGGTTCTATCCTGAATACCAAAGTGGGGGGGGGGCACGGTAGCATTAAGATTTTAGTTTCTGTTGACCTAAAAGGTGACCTAACTGATAACATTTCATAATGCATTTTTAGTATATTTGACCCTATTGAGACAAATGTCATTTTAAAGGGGGAAAGTGAATTTAACCAAATTTAGTTTGAAATTCTCATACCCCCCAGCCTTGACATCACAGCTTGTTCTTGCCCCTTCCTCACTTCTACTCACAGGCTCCCACTGAGGGCTCAGTTGTCTGAAGAAGGCTCATATATGCCACTTTGACAAAGTATTGAAGATAGCATCTTCCTCAAGTTGTTCCACAGAGCAGAAGAAAGCCCAGGTAGCTTGGGCACCTCATTATCTCAAGTGACACCTCCCTACCTGCCTGTCACCTATGTGGGCTGCCTTCAGGTAATTTACCAGATGTATCAGGACAGGACAAATGTCCTTCCCTTTGCTCTGGGGATTTTCACCCAGCCCCGGGCTCATTCTGCCCCTCTGCCAGATTCTCATTAGCAAAAAGAAGGAAAAATTTCCTTCTAGACTTCATCTTCTGATCTAGCCAGATGGTGAATAAATAAATAACAGAGTGAGGAGGAAATACATACTTGCTTTTGTTTAATAAAATACTGATATGCTGTATAAGCTGTTGTCACAGGAAATATCCAGATGTCGTCGAGAGCAGACAAGTAGTCACAGCATGGTGAGGGCCTGGGGAAATGCTTTCACTATCAGCCTTGGCTTTTCATTACACAGAGGACAGGAGGCAGTTCTGAAGGTTTGGGGAGCTCAGAAGTCAAGGAAACTTCAGGCATTAAACCTTGGTGAAAATAGCATCCTGCTGTGGCAATGACATTGGTTTGGTATTCTCTAATGTGATTGCCTATAAGCAAAATTCAGAATGTGGAAGGACTTTGCTTGAAGGTTATAGCATCCCAACCCCTGTTGGGCAGACCCTTCTTAGAAGAACCTGAGCCACACTCTCAGAAATTTCTGCTTAAATTTGATGCCTGGCACAAATACATGTCTGCTATCAATCTGTGGTTTCTTTTGTTAGAACAACAACACTGCAAGAGAACATTCCAAGAAGATATTGCCTTCCACATTCTGAATTTTGCCCAAGCTGCCAGGAGAGACTCCAGTCAGTCCCCGATTTCTATAACACCATCATTCCAGAGTCAGGGCGTGGGGACCTGCTATGAGTGCTTCCTTTAGATAATCTGTTTTGATATTGTCCTTACTTGTAAAAGTTGTGAAAGTCCCAGATCATTTTGGAAGAATCTAGGGCTAGAAATACAATGTAAATCATAGCTGGCAAATTAGTGTCCCCTGTAGGGTGTCACTGAGGATCTCTGTGACAGCAATAGATTTTATCATTAATCCATCCAGGCAAGCTACTCAAAGTAACTCTGCTTGGCAAAGTTTTGCCATGTGATTAATCATTGTACCCAGAGAAACAGAATATGTAGAAAAATGATAGATAGATAGAACGTTAGTATAAGATATTGGTTCATGGAATTATGGAGGCTGAGAAGTCTTACAATCTCTCCACTGCAAACTGGAGATTCAGGAAAAGTCAAAGGCCAGAGAGCTGAAGAGCCATTGGTATACCAGATTAGAGTCTGAGTCTGAAGGCCTGAGAACTAGAAATGCTGAGGACAGGAGAAGATGGATGCCCCACTCCCACAGTCTGGCAGAGAAAGAGAGAGCAAAATGATCCTTCCCTCTGCACATCTTTTTGTTCTATTCAGACCCCCAGTGAATTGGATGAGGCCCACCCACACCGGGAAGGGCAATCTGATTTACCCAGGTCACCAATTCAAATGTCAATCTCTACCAGAAACACCCACACAGGCAGAAATAATGTTTAACTAGATACCTGGGCACCTCATGATCCAGTCAAATTGACACGTAAAATTAACTATCACAGCCACTCTACATTATTGAAAACATTCATATTGTTAGTTCTGCACTTCCCTTCTTTTCCCTGTTCCCTTCAATAGATGAGATGTGAGTATGATGAGATGGAGGTCCTATCTGATGGCTATCAAGCCTAGGTAGGGAAAAGGCAATGATCAAATAGTTTCACAAACAAAATAGAAGAAGGTCAATGCCAATTCCACACATAATCATTATATGGTCCCATCAGAACACACAACATATGGAGGACAATCAAGGAAGGCTTCTCTGAGGAAGTGATGACTGAACTGAGGGAAGAGGAGTTTGCTGATAATGAAAAAGATTACACAGCATTTACAGACCATGTAATCTTCTACATGCATCATTATGCTTAATCCTCTCTCATAATTTAGCACATATTTATTCAGCTTCTATCACACACCAGAGGAGCAGTGGGATTTCAATCTTCCTTTGAGTGGAAGACTGGTAACAAAGGGTAAGGAACCTGGTAGAGTATCACAGTAATTAGTAATTAATAAGAACCCAAATTTTGATATATCCACAAATACCATAGTAGCACCATGGCTAATACAAAACACAATGTCAGATGAGAGGAAAACAGACTTTCAGACATTCATCAATTTCTCTCATTCCTTTAGATACTTTGGGACAATGTTTACTCATTTATTTATTTTCAGGATCATCCTTCCAGTCCCTTCATCTGAAACATGGGGAATCCAAATCAGACTTAGGGCTAAGTCAGCCCTTTCTCCCAATCTATCCAACATAAATACCTTTTTTATTGTATATTCCACAGATGAAAATTCAAACAATACCCTCAGCAAATTTTTAGGGTCAAATTCTATAACATGAATGATTTGTTAGTGTCACTTCTGTCCACCAAAGCAGCACCTTAGAGGAACTGGAGTGTGCCTAATGGGTGACAAAGAAGAAGGCTCAGTAACTGAGCATTTGTTTCCACGGCTGCTCTACTGGGAGAGTGGAAACCAGTGCTTGCTTGATAGACAGAGCCAGGCTCACTTCTAACATAATACCAATGCTTCTTCCCCAAGGGAAAAATACAGGTGGGAGTCAAAGAAATCAGAGACAGGATGGATTTTTCTGACTGTTGGTGGAAGCCTCAGTGACCACACCACCTGTTGGGCTATCTCTGCTCCCTAGGATATGGCCTGCCTCAGCTCCTTTGGCAAGCACATAACTAACTAGCTGCACTTGCCAGTCTGAGACTAAATCTAAATCAGGCCAAGTCGTGGATGAATCATTTGTATTTGAGACAGACTTTTCATTTCCCTGAATTTTAAATGTTATCTTCCTAAGGGTGGTTCCCAAACCAATCTTATGTGACAAAAGATATTGCACAAAAAACTCTGATTTTTGACACTGAGATTATCAATACAGTTTCAGAGTAAGTATTTTTGGATTTACTTTTTTGTATGGGACCATTTATAATCTATAACTATCAATAATACAGAATATAATAATTCATGAATTAGCCATGAATTCTAATGGAGAAAAAAAGAACCATTAGGAAAACAATTTCTTAAGTTATGGCTCTTAGAGGTAAGAATAGGAAAGGACAGGAAAAGAAAACATACTTACTGTAGTATCTACTATAATCCAATAAAATAGCTGCCATTCTTTTTGAGTTAAAGAACTAGAGGTTCAGAGGATGGCGAGATGGCTGAGTAAAGGTACCCAGCAGGTACTCCTCCACAAAGAAGATCCAAAGTAACAGGTGTGCAGCTGCATACTGAAGTGAGGGATCTTGGGAGAACACTGGAAATGAACAGAAAAACAGAAATCATACAAGATTCCTAGCTTAAGCAGGTCTGGAGAGAACCTTTGCCTAGCACCAGCCATGTTCTGCTCTCACTCATTCCTACAAGCACTTCAACTGAGAGAAATGTTGCCCAGCTCCCTCCATGACCCACTGTTGCCCATGACTGGCCAGCACTATAGCTAAAAGAATCAGAGAAAGAAAAGCCCCAACCATTACTCCATACCTAGATATGCACAGCTAGGGGGGTTCTGAGATCATGTTCCTGGGGAGGCACAGCCACCCAGCAGCAGAAGGGAACACCACAATTCCTATTGCCACTGCACCTACACGTGTCCCACCATCAGTCACACTCACACTTTGGTCATGCACTGCTGGTGGGACTGGGCGTGAATGCACAGAAGAAGAGCTGTGGTTCCTGCCCTCATCTCTCCCTGTGAAACACCTGTGCCTGCACCACTTTTTATTCAGAGGACAAGTACATCTGGCCCCTTACCACTACTGGTACAGACAAGTTACAGTCAATATCAACAGTGCCTGAGGACACCCCTATAACTTGATAAGGGCTACCACTCCTGTTACACAAGTAGACACATAGGGTGTGCCCTATGCATTCCGCTGTCTACACCACACATGCCTGAACTGCTAGAGTGTCCCTACTCTTGTATCACCTATAGAGACAGTGGATCTCATTGGCTCTAACACTGTGTGCACTATGCCCAACCATACTAATAACAGCCAAATAAGCTACGACGAAGTTACATTATGCTACCCATCCAGAAATAATATGGTCTAACAAGTCAATATCCCTAGACACATTTTCAGGAGAAAGTCTCTTACTAAGAAGGCCATCTCATAAAATAGGCAGGAATATCCATTTCATGAGATACCCAAATCTCAACATAGGAATACAACAAATATAATATGACACCTCCAAAAATCATAATTTCTGGTAATGGATTCCAAAGATATAATAATGGATTAAATTACTGAAACAGAATTCAAAATAAATATTTTCTAAAAGCTCAGTGAAACAGTTAAATGAAGTTAGCAAAACAATACAGGATATGTATGAGAAATTCAGCAAAGAGGTAGATGTTTTGAAAAAGAAACAATCAGTATCTCTGGAAATAAAGATAAGTCAAATTGAAAATTCACTTGAAAGCCTCAACAATAGACAAGATCAAGCAGAAGAAAGAATATCAGAGTTTAAAAATAAATATCACATTCAGAAAGAAATAAAAAGAACAAAAGAATGAAGAACACACACAAGATCTTTGGGACACCATTAGAAGATAAAATGTCCACATTATTGGCATACCCAAAGAGGAAGAAAAAGGTTAAGGACATAGATAATCTATTTAATAAATGGATAGTTGAAAATTTCCCTAATTTTGGGAAAGATATGAACATACAGGTTCTGGAGTCCTATCAAACTTCAGATATATATGACAAGAATAGATCCTCATCATTACATTAAGTCAAACCATCAAAAGTAGCACAATTGTTGTAAAAATATTTTATATAAAACCAGCAACTTGAAAAATTGTGCTCTTTATATGTAATATGAAATGAAATGTACTCTGCAAACATGTGTAACAAATTAGAATAATAATAAAAAAATTTTAAAGTAGCATAGGAGGATTAGAGGAACACTAGAAAGGTCAATGGGGAGGGAGGGAGAGGGAGGGGCCAAGGGAGTATACAGGAGAAAAAAAAAAAAAAAAGGAAAAAAAAGATGGTAGAATGAGATGGATATCATTACCCTAAGTGCATGTATGAAGACATGAATGGTATGAATATACTTTGTATACAACCAGAGCTATGTAAAAATGTTCTCTATATATGTATTATGAATTGTAATGCATTCTACTGTCATATAGAACAACTTCAAAAAAAGAAAAAAAATTACAGGACAAGAAAATAATTTTAAAATCTGCAAGAGAAAATTGCCACATGATATTTAAGAGAAACCCCATTAGATTGACAGTAAATTTCTCAGTAGAACCCCTACAGGACAGGAGGGCATGGAATCATGTATTTTATGTCCTGAAAGAAAATAGCTGCCAGCCAACATTATAATACCAGCAATCAAAGCAGCAATGAAGACTTTATAAGAAAATTAAGAACTAAGGGAAATCATTACTCACAAAAGACACTTAAAGGAGTCCTACATCCAGAAGAGGAATAAAGATAAACACCACCATGATAGCATGTAAAACTATAAATTCCATTGAAATTAAAAGAATCAAACAATGTCAATTCAATAAACTCCACTTCCACAAATGGATAGATCATTAATACAAAAGAAAGTAAAAAAAAAAAATCAGAATTAAACTAAAATAAACATTCAGGACAAGCTTCACCAAACTTTTAAAGAAGAACATCAATGATTCTCAAACTAGTCCATAGAATTGAAAGGGTGGAACCCTTCCAAACTTATTCAATGGGGCCAGTATCATATTGTCATCAAAACCTGACAAGGACAATAGAAAAGAAAGAAAGAAGGAAAGAAAGAAAGAAAGAAAGAAAGAAAGGAAGGAAGGAAGGAAGGAAGGAAGGAAAGAAGGAAAGAAGGAGACCAATATCCCTTATAAATATAAATGCAAAAATCCTTAACAAAATATTAGCGAATTGAGTTCAACAGCACATCAAAAAATCATACACCATGATTAAGTTGGTTACATTCCAGGGATGCGAGAGTGGTTCAACATGTGCAAATCAATTAACTTAGTACATCACATAAGTAGAATAAAGGATAAAAATCACGTGATCCTCTCAATAGATGCAGAAAAAGTTTTTGATAAAATTCATCATCTCTTTATGATAACAGAATAAATTAGGTATAGAAGGGTCATGTCTCAATAAAGTCTACGTATAACAAACACATGGCCAGTACACTGAATAGTGTAAAACTGAAAGCATGCTCTAAGATCAGGAACAAGACAAGGGTGTTTACTCTCACTGTTCTTATTCAATATAATATAGAAATTTTAGCCAGACCAATAAGGCAAAAGAAAGAAATAAAGGCATACAAATATGAGAGCAGGAAGTCAAATTATCATTCTTTGCAGATGATAGGATTCTTTACATAGAAAAACATAAATATTCAACCCAAAGACTATTAGAAATGATAAATGAATCCACTAAAACAGGAGGATAAAACATCATCATAGAAAAATCAGTAGTTCTTCAATGCAACAACATTGAACATGCTAAGAAATCATGAAAGAAATCTCATTCACAATAGTCACAATAAAATAAAATAAGGAAGTGAATGATCTCCACAATGGAAATTACAAATCAACAAAGAAAGAAATTGAAGAACATTGAAAGATGGAAAGATCTCCAATGTATACAGACTAGAAGAATTAATATTGTTTAAATACCTGTAATGTCCAAAGCAATCTACAGATTCAATTCAGTCCCCATCAAAATACTAATGGTGGGCTGGGGATATAGCTCAGTTAGTAGAGTGCTTGCCTTGCATGCACAAGGCCCTAGGTTCAATCCCCAGCAACACACACACACACACACACACACACACACACACACACACACACACACAAATACTAATGGCATTCTCCACAGAACTAGAAAAAACAATCCTAAAATCCACATGGAAATATTCAAGGCCCTGAATATCCAAAACAATATTGAGCAAAAAGAGCAAAGCTGGAGGAATTACATTACCTGATTCAAGACAATCACCAAAATAGCATGATATTAGTATATACATACTAATGTAACAGAAGAGAAACAAATAAACCCACACCCACAGCCAACTGAATCTCAACAGAAGTGCTACAAACTTTCATTGGAGAAATGACAGCCTCTTCAATAAATGGTGCTGGGAAAACTGGAACCCACATAGAGAAGATTGGAACTTGACCCTTATCTCTCACCCTGTACAAAAATCAATTCAAAATAGACAAAGACCTTAAATCAAGACCTGAAATTCTGAAATTACTAGAGGAAAAGAGGAAAATATGGGGAAACACCTCAAGATATTGGAACACAAATGTTTTTCTGGATAGGATTTTAAAAGCAAAGGAAACAAAAGCAAAAAATTGAAAATTGGATTACATCAATTTAAAAGGCTTCTGCACAGCAAAGGGAATATCCCGTGAAGAGCAAGATACAGAGTGGAAGAAAGATTTTGCCAGCTATTCATCTGAAAGAGGGTTAACATCCAGAATATGTAAAGAATTTTTAAAAACACCAAAAACTAAGTAATCCAATTAAAAAGTGGGCAAATGCTCTGCATAGACACTTCTCAAAAGAATAAATACACATGACCAATAAATATATGAAAAACGGTCAATATCTTTAGTCATCAGGGAAAGGCCGATCAAAACTATACTGAGATACCACATCACCACAGTTAGAATGGCTATTATTAAAAACAACAATAATAAATGTTGGTGAGATGTGGAAGTAAAGAAACCTCTATACTGTTGATGGAAATGTAATTTAGTACAACCACTATGGAACACAGTATGGAGAATCCTCAAAAAGCTAAAATTAGAACTACCATGTGATTTAGCTATCCCGCTCCTAGGGATATATCCAAAGAACATGATACATACATGCAAAAGCATTTAAAAGAGACACCTGCACACTCATCTTTATTTCTGCATTATTTGCAATGGCTAAGATATGGAGTCAGTCTGGTTACCCATCAACAGACGAATGGATAAATAAAAAAATATGTGCATATATATATACACATATACACACACACACATATATACACATACATACACATATACAATGGAATATTATTCATTAGAGAAGGATGAAATCCTGTTATTTGCAGCAAAATGGGTGGCACTAGAAGACATCAAGATAAGCTAAGCCAGACACAGAAAGACATGTTCTCTCTCATATGTAGAACAAATAAAGTTGACCTGAAAGTAGAACACTGATTACCAAGGTCTGGGAAGGATGCTGGTGAGTGAAGCATCCAAAGGTCAAGAAGTATAGTTGAATATGATCAATGCATGCTATCTATATGTATGTATGGAAATATCACAGTGAATCCCATTAATTTGTACAATCAATATGTGTTAATTTTTGGGGGGTGCCCAAGACTGAACTCAGGGCCACTCAACCACTGAACCACATCCCTAGTTCTATTTTGTATTTTATTTAGAGACAGGGTCTTACTGAGTTGCTTAGTGCCTTGCCATCGCTGAGGCTGGCTTTGAACTCGTGATCCTCCCGCCTTTGCCTCCTGAGCCACTGGGATTACAGGCAAGTGTCATCATGTCTGGCCCAATATGTGTTAATTTTAAAAAGCAAAGGGGCTAGGGATATAGATCAGTGGTAGAATGTCTGCCTAGTATGGGTGAGGACCAGGGTTCAAACCCCAGTTTCACAAAAAATAAGAGCGGGGGGGGGGGAATTAAACCATATAGTTCCCAAACCTCAAATTTCTTAAAAGCAAGGAAAATATCCTCTTTAATCTACTTATTCATCAACTATGGCACCATGTGTCCCAAATAGTCATGGCTCCACAAATGCTTCATGATAGAGTCAATTAGCAGAAGTGGAATTTAGACATGGATCTATTTGACTTTAAGTTTCAGGTTTTTGCTGGTCACCAGGCCTCTTCCCACAGCTTTAGCAATGAGAAAACATTGTTGGAATCCAGCTAGATTGAATACATTTTAAAATTTATTTTCAAACATTTAAATACTGATTTTCTCAACCAGATTTTATAGGCATTTATTAGGCCTCACTATGTGGTTAGCCCTAAGCCACACTTCATGGGAAGTACGAAACCATGGAAGACATGGTGTGTGTGTCAGAAGACTTTCCAGTCTAGCTGTTGGAAAAGAACCCAGATGACGATTCATGAGAGGTCAGAGAAGCACTCAAATGAAACATATGAACCTGCGTGAGGCAGCAAGGATATGTGGCATGGAAAAAAAGAGAGGAATATGCTTTGGGGAGTTAAGTGTGGGATATATGTTCAAAAAGGAGGTGGAATCAAACCTCTCAGGAAGTATAGAAGCAGACAGGGCTCAGTGCAGCTAGAAAAAGGGTCAAGTGATGATATGTGAAAGGATGGGGACATCCTGATCTGCTAAAGTCAGCTTCTGCTGCAGGGATAACAGTATTTAAAGGCAGAACACAGTTGGTTTGATGGGTGCCCTGAACCCAGCTCCAGATGGTTGGGGTTCAGCCTGTCAAATCAAGGGAATGTGCAGATGAATTTTAGAAATTCACTATGGCAGTACTATGCCAAAAGGAGACTCAGAATACGGTTTTAAATAAACAAAAGACAAAGGAATTCAAAGTTGGGATTATGGCAAGGGCAGAATCCATGGAGGACAAATTTCTCCAGGGAACATTAGTTATTGCCACTCACCTCTGTTGAATATTTTAATTGACTCACAGATGTCTTTGTAATATGAAGACAGTATCAAACCTTGTTATGCCAGAAAAATGAGGCAAAACAGTTTTCCAAAGAATCCTGTCAATCTCCCCTGACTTGTGGGGTTCTTGGAGTATTATTCAGAGAGCTAGTTCACAGTCACATAATTATAGAATGTTAGAAAAGGAACAGGACTTAGAAAGCATCAGTCCAATCCCTGTATTTTAAAAACAAGATGACCTTGACCCAGACAGGTTATGTGCTCCTCCAAGATCACACAGCTAATTAGTAGTCATTAACTTTTATTCCCATGGGCAAGGGTAATACACAGTATTCTTCTGTAAACTGACTTCAGTCTAGTAAATAACATTTGCCCTGAAACAGACAAACGAACCACTGCACAACAACTCTGTTGTCACAAGCTTTCTTCCTCCCCTGATGCTTGATCTCAATTTTTTTTTTTTTTAAATTTAGGGCTTGAGAGTTATATCTTTCTCATTTCTGTAAACTCAGCACTTAGCATGGTGCCTGGCACATAGCAGGTACTCAATACATTTTTGCTGAGTTGAGCTAAATTTGAATCACTGATGTTCATTTCTTTTCTCTTAGGGGTTTACATGACATATTTCTTCTTTTTTTTTTTTTAATGAAGAATCATCCAATCATTAAACAGGAAGGGACCCTGGGGCTTAACTTTTACTTACAAGTGAAGATGCTAAAGGCCAAGGAAATTAAATGACAGACCCTAACGCTGGCATTCAAACTGGTTCTTAGACCGTCTCCTCCAGAATATATGATTTTCTCTTTGGTGAAAAATATCATAGTTTTCTATAGTTCTCTGTAAAAATGATTCTAAAATATCAGCTCTTTAGGAGAAAAATAGCTACAGTGTTTTTGTGTTACTGTATGAAACTTAAGGGCAGCAAGCAGATAAGTCTAATGGTCAAATGAATAAGTGACAGATTATTTCTGGGAAGAATTTTCTACTGAATGTGGATTTGGGCTTATTTTGAAAAATATTCTTTTAGTAGGAAAAACTGATCCTGAAAGCTGGAAAAAGGCAAGATAATTCGAGCCACTAAGTTAAATGAGGGCCCATCTCTGTACAAATCAATTGCTATATTCTGTCCTTTAGTCAATAATAGCAGCCCCACCCAGACCCCCTGCCCCCTCCAGCTCACTCAGGACTTAGGAGACCTGAGTATTAGTATGGGACCAGCTTAGGCCAGGCTATCACTGGAAGCAAGAATCCACACCCCCTGACGTCTGGCCAAGTGTGGCCAGAGCATCCTCTTCTAACACAAAGGGCTGACCATTAATCCTTCCCTAGTAGAGGTTCAAACAGAGGCTGCCCAGCAACGCTCCATTGGTTACATTCAAGGTCCTGATGGCTGTGACCCTAAAACTCTCTGCACACTGACAATGTCTAATGGGGGAAGCCATAGGCTGAGGTGGTTCTAGCAGCCACTTGGTCAATGGCAGAGCACTCACAGAATGTCTGACCCTTACTTGGAGGGTGTCTTAGTTAGCTCAGAGTGACACCACAAAACACTACAGACTGGGAGCTTTCAACTACAGAAAGGAATTTTCTCATCATTTTGGAAGCTGGAAGTCCAAGATCAAGATATCAGCAGGGTTGGTTTCTTCTCTTCTTGGTGGCCTTTTCTCTGGGCATACACCCCTAGTGTCCCTTGTAAGGACACCAGTCCCACTGGATTCATGCCACCCCTAATGATCTCACTTAACCTTAATTATCTCCCTAAAGGCCCCATCTCCAAATACAGTCCCTGGGATTTAGGGCTTCAAACTACCAATTTTGAGAGGCACACAATCTTGTCCACGATAAAGGGAAATCAGGGTCTCCACTTTCCAGGTTTCAAAGTATCTCTTAATCCTCCTACTTAATTTCCATGGGTCTTTTTCTCAAAGAAACATTTGCAACTGATTTAGAAAGCAGAGAGAAAATCATTTGGGAGTTGAGTTCTCAAGTTGTCAAAATTGCAATTAAAAGGGGGGCAATGAAAAGTACCTTGCCAGCAGAGCAAGAGAGTATCTCTGTTATGCTTTGCAAGATGGAATACAAACACACACACACACACACACACACACACACACACACACACACACACGGAGGGGAAGAATCCAGGCTCGGAAGTTTTCTCAACAGAAGAGACCAACTCTGCCGGCAGGCTGTCGCAAGCACGCCTTGTCTGCCTGATTTACACAGGTACAGAGAGAACGGTCTGGAGGCTGCGGGCCTGCTCGGCCAAACGCCCATGTGTGCATGAAATTAGAATGTCAACATTTGATTCATGCTGCCAAGCTGTGACTGTGAAACAAATTATGTCAGTGGGTGGCAATTGCAATATTAGTCTAAGCAGATAACATTTAACTATAAAGAGGGGCCCCTGTCTTCCAGCCTTTTCTCTTTTATTATTTTAATATCAGCTTTGTTAGACATAGATGAGATAACATTTTAAGAAAAAGGAAAATGTTTCATGTGGAGGTGTGGGTCCTTCAAGACAGGACACATTGCAATTCAAATGATGTTTGCTCCAAACCCTCTTATGAAATCCAGCAGTCAGGTAATGGCAGTGTTGATTTGTACAAACCACAACCATCCTCTCAGCAGAGTTCAAAGCAGAGATGACTGTGTCATTCATGGGCTAACCTCAACTGCAATTAAATAATCTGTCTTTTTTAAAGAAAACCTTCAATTTGGGGCCAGAAGTTAGAAACTTTGACCTTAAATGCATTTTGGCATGAAGAAATTGGCAAACACCTTGGAGGAAATGGTGAACAAATTCTTCCAACTTACTCCCTGGGCTCCTCACAAGGTCATTTCACCAGTGAGCTCTGTATAGCACAGATGTTTTAGTTGAAACCTGTTATTTTCTTCTCAATTGATTTAAGCTTCTGCAGATTTAAAATCAATTTCTAATGCATATGTGGGTGGAAATTTGTTGAGGAATTTCATGTAAGAAGTAGGGATTTGGGTGCTGCATGTATTTTCTTTAAGACTTTCTTGGTGAAGCAACTTCAACTTGACCTATAAGGTAGCATTTTTTTTCCATGAAATGAGGAGTACATTTATCTCCATTTGAAACCCACTTCTTCTTCTTCATCTTCTTTTTTTCCCCCCTAACTTGCAATACAGTAAAACATCAATGTGGAGTTTTATTCCATTACAAACATCCATGTAGTTAAAGTTAATGCTGTGAAAAATCCAACTTGTAGCAGTGAAATGTTTATAGACGCACTAGTCACTTAAGCAGCCGAACCAAGCCAAGATGACTGGCCACAGGATTAATGTGCAGAGAGCAAAGTAAAGAGTTTTAAGGGACTAAGGGTGAGGGAAGAGGTGGGTGTTGCTTAAAAGTCTATTAGTTTAAAACAATTTCTAATAATGAGGCTTTTCTCCTTTCTCCTCATTCTCCATAGTTAAACATGAAACACTACCTGGAGTCACTGACTTGCAGGGTGGTCCCCTCTTTTCTTTCTTTCTTTTTTAAATATTTATTTATTTGCTTTAGTTGTACACAATGTGTTTATTTTTATGTGGTGTTGAGGATCAAACCCAGGCCGTGCACGTGCTAGGCGAGCTAAGTGAGCGCGCTACTGCTTAGCCACAACCCCAGCCCGGTCCCCTCTTTTCTTAACAACAGTTTTTAACTCCCTCTCACATGTAATCCAGGTCCAAAATTCTGAGATTGCATTTTTCTTCTCACTAAGGCACAGAGTAAAGGCCCAAAGCCTCCACCTGAAGAGAGACATTAATAGAATTTTGTTCTTTTAAATAGATCTCCTATTTGAGAAGAAGGCTATGGAGAGATAAGAGTTAAACTGAGAACCTTTTGGCACTCTTATTTTTATTCCAGCTCCCTTATCCCAGACAAAGGGGATGCCAAGGTAATGTCATTAGTAGGCTGATTTTGAAATAACTTCCATGTTGCGTGGGGTATATTTCTTAGGACATAGTAGTAAATAGTTCTCCTTTTCTTGGTTGGATACAGTATGACATAAATTCACCAAAGAGCAAAATAGATTTCTCAAAACTAAGAGTTTTAGGCCAGCCAGCCACAAAATTTCTGCTTGGCCTCCACTACGTGGTTTGGTGAAAGTGGGCAACAAATCCACCAATTTCATCTTCACCTACATGTAAAAATCCCTTCACTGAAATGCTCTCATTGTCTGAGATGTTTTTTGAAAAAGCTGCCTCCGAGGAAGGTCTCTGAAACAGATCATTGTAAAGGGGAGAGGTCTGAGGTAGAATGCCTGTCTGACCCACCAGTCTGGTCTATTGCTTCAGCCAAGCCTATTGATGCAGAAATGAGTTCTACCCTTGCCTCTCACGCAAGAATTTCCATTCTAAAATTTCATTCATTCTGAAAACTCTCCTTGGTTAGGCCATATTTTCTTTGCATTCAGATGATGTCAGAGCCCGCCATCCATTTGAAAGCCCTAACCTCTTCACAGCCCTGTAACATCCACAAACATGCACAAACAGAAGGGAATATTTTCTCTTCATGGGACAGTTGCAGGCTTGTGACTTCTGTATCCTCTGGAAACCACAGGAGAAACTTTGCCTTATCGTCTGCAGCTAGCTGTCAAATGCATATAATGCTTTTTCAAGGGAACTAAGGAAAAACTGCCCTCATTGTACCTTGTCACGAGAGTAAATTGGGGTTCTTTGCCACACAGGGAATTAACTATATTCTTAGACGGAGATGTAAACCTCAGGATCAGAGAATGGAATAAACAATATTTTGATGTAAACAGATGATCAACATGAGAGGAATGACCGTCTGGTCACCCAGGGTTGGGGGGGGTATTCGGTTAACACTTCCACCCCTTAAAGACAATGGTGTGCAATCAATGCATATAGGGCCTTTCAGGCTGGTTGCTAAGCGATACGCAGTGTCAACAGAAAAATGCCGGATGTACAGAGGACAGCTCCAGGCCCAAGAGAGATCAACACCCTCTGATGATATTTTAAACTTAATTCAGTTCCCGATGAAGATTGTGACAGGTTCCGTGGCCAGAGCAGAAAAGATGTTTGCACTTCAAAATCCGACTTCGCAAAGTTGCTCTGCTGTGTGCAAAGAGTGTTTAATTTGGTAACAAGTGAATCATGGCCCAAACAGTAGTTGGTTCAAATAGGAAAAGGCACCCAGCAGGGGCATCCTGAATATTCATTTCTTGCAAGGCACAGCAGTCATTTACAATCTCAGCTTCAGCATCAGAGCTGATCATTTGTCTCAGATTGTATGTGCATTCTCTCATTTTTTCATCTCTAAAATCTATTTTAGGAACAGCCCCCGAAGCCATTTTCAACAGCTTCTTCAGAAATTCTAAAGAAAGGAAAGAAACTTGAATAGGATCACATCACCCCATACAACCATGAAAACCTGTTTTGTGGGGCATTCTTGAAACCAGCCCAGAAGCTCTTAAGAGTTTTTGTATTTATTTACCCATTTCTTTCTCTCCCTTCTTCCTCCCTCAATGGATTTTTATATTCAAATGCAAAAGATTTCCGTATACACTAAAGATCCATTTATGTATTGGTTTAGAAGATCATGCCATCATATTGAGAAATGCAGTTTTTTCATAAACAGATGTTTACAAATTCAGTCTTTGTACCAGGGAAAGCACACTTCCCACAAAGAGCCTGTTTTCCATATTTGAAGGCATAAATCCTTTTGAAAAAAACCCACATCCCTAAAGTCCAGGAAGCGTTAACCTCAGATATATCGTGCCTCAAAGCCACTTCCCCAAATGTCGCCAAACAAAACCTGTGAAATGTTTTCCTAACAAGACACTGGTCCATCCTGCTCACCCTGGGTTGCTGCCGACAATAAACACTTGGTCGCACAGGCGCTAACGGCTGTGTAGACAGGAGGTGATGAGGGACACAATCAATTTACTCAATTCAGGAAGCGCTGTTAGTCTAGCAGAACACAGCTTTTTAAGAGCCCAAGTCACATAATTTTCAGTGGGCCAGGTTTGTCCTCTTTTGTCCTCAAGAGTTCCGTCTGTTTATTAAACCAATAAGCGCGCCCAAGAGCATTTTGTCCAGCGGGTTAAAATCTCCTAAAGCGGGGCTATGTTAACACAGATTGAGCAGAGGGTGGGGAGGGGGGCTGACTTCTTGACATTTTTCTTCCTGTCTCATCCCATGAAGCTAATTTTATAGGGTTGTTCCTGTCATGTCTAAGCTACAGGTAGTAAGGGGGAGATTGAAGGCAGATAAAACCACACAAAGCATTCCCGGGCCTTGTTTCCTTGACTCACTGAGGGTGGTTTTCCCTCACAGAGGCATTAAAGCATTGTGGGGCAATGAGGAAGCAGCACACAGAAAGCAGCAAGCCAGTGACGGGGATAATTGCACTGGGACCACCTGCCACAACCCTCCTGCCATGTGAGTCTGTCTCTCGCTATCAGGAGTCTGCAGCATAAGCCATGCAAACTTTTCTGTAGTTTTAAAAGATGGGAAAATGATTTTTGAGCCTGGGTCAGCAATATGAATGCACATATTATAAGATGGCTAAGAATCTTTTTCTTTTTGGTACTGGAGATTTAACTCAGCGGCACTCAACCACTGAGCACCAGTCCTATTTTGTATTTGATTTAGAAACAGGGTCTTACTGAGTTGCTTAGCATGTCACTTTTGCTGAGGCTGGCTTTGAACTTGCAATCCTCCTGCCTCAACCTCCTGAGCTGCTGGGATTACAGGCGTGCACCACCACGCCCAGCTAGAGTCTTTGATATTAATGGATTAATATCTATTTGGGTTAATGATCAGCCTGGCTCCTGACTGAGTCTTTGTCATGCTTGGGAAAAAAACCGAAGGCTGAATACTATAGTGATACAGGCACACCAATGTTTATAGCAGTGCGGTTCACTATAATCAGGTTATGAAACCAGCCCATGTGCCCATCAACAGATGAATGGATAAAGAAAATGTGGTATGGGGGCTGCTCAGTGGTAGAGTGCTTGCCTAGCACATGTGAGGCACTGGTTTTGATTTTCAACACCATATAAAAATAAATAAAATGAAAATATTGTGTAGAAATATGCTATGTATATGCAATGGAAATTTACTCCGATACAAAGAATGAAATCACGGCATTTGTTGGTAAACGAACAGAACTGGAGAATATCATGCTAAGTGAAGTAATAATCCAGACTCAGAAAGTCAAGGGTTGAATGTTTTCTTTTATATATGGAAGCTAAGCAAAGTAAGTAAAAAAGGCGGGCTGATCACACAAAACCAGAGTGGAGAGGAAGGGGATTGAAGGGAAGAGGGGAAGGACAGGAAAAGGGAGGAACTGCAAAATGAAACTGACACAATTATACTATGTACATATATGAATATGCCACAGTGAATTCTACCTTCATGTATATCTACAAAGTACCAGTTAAAATATAATCAATAAATAGAAGGACAACTTTTATTGAGTAGAGGAAGGGGAGTAGGAGAAGGAAGAGAAAGAAAGAGAAAGCACTGGAGACTGAAATGGAACAAATTATGGTCCATGTCAAAATGAACCCCACTATTTTGTATAAACATAATGCACTAATAAAAACATTTTTTAAAAAACCCTGAAGCCTGAGAGATAGGCAGAAGAGATTTTACTTATAAGAGCTAAACTTGGTGCCACAAATATTTATTTATCAAAAGGCACAAAATGTTAATTGAACCATTAACTAAAAACTATCATAATTTCTCTACAAATATGAAAAAAGTTTGAGGGGGCAGGGGTTGTGGCTCAGCGGCAGAGCGCTCGCCTTGCACGTGCGCGGCCCGGGTTCGATCCTCAGCACCACATAAACATAAATGTATTGCATTGTGTACAACTAAAATAAATAAATAAATATTAAAAAAAAAAAAAGTTTGAGTGGACCATAAAGTGTTCCTTAAGTTCCTAATAAAATTAGTTAGAAGCTTCCCTACATTTATTCCAATAAATGAATTGCTTTTTATACCTCTTCTGAACTTTACTCATACTGTCACACAGAAATCATTGATAATGCTCCTAGTGTATCTAGCTCCAATGTAACTGCTGAGCACTTAGATAATTCTCACAGATGTTTTATAGTTTGGGTAATGATTCAACTTGGGCATATCTCCCTGACTTCCAAATTTCTATATAATCATTTGAGAAAAAGATCACAATTATTTTACTTTGTTTATCCCATACAAAGATGAGACCACTGTCCCATCTTGGGGAACAGCATGTTTTCTACTTTTCTCTTAGTGGAACTATTTGTGCTAAGTCATTCATTCATATCATTTCTCCTTGTCCCTCTGGTGGCCAACAAGCTACACTGATCAACTTAGCCTGGCTAAGCAGAGGCCCAACAAAAGTAATCAGGGCACACTATCCAGGAGACTATGGTTTCAAAAACTTGGCCAGTGTGGGTGCTAACCAGCAGATTCATTTTCTTAAGTCAGCAATTTCAGGAGGTAAACAACTCATTGGAACACGCCATGACATAGCATAGTCCAAAATGAAAATCACAGAACAGCATAGCCCCAAATAGACATGTTAGGTGTTTTCTATGTAAATGCACAGCCACATTTTAATTCAACCATGAAGTTAAGCCAGATTGTCTATTTCCAAAATTTCCACTATAAGTTGAGCATCACTAGTCCAGAAATATGAATCCAAAATGCTCTAAAATCTGAAACTTTTGAATTCTGACATGATACCATAAGTAGAAAATTCCACACCTGACCTCATGTGACTGGTTGCAGTCAAAACATGGGTGCACTAAAAAAAAAAAAAAAAAAAAAAAAAAAAAAAAAATTGTGTGAAACTACTTCAAGGCTCTATGAGTATAAGGTATGTATGAAACTTAAGTGAATTTCATGTCTGGACTAAGATTTCTTCTCCAAGATATCTCATTACACATTTGCAAATATTCCAAAATTTGAAATATTTCTGATCCCAAGCATTCAGATATTCAACCTGTAATATACTTAACATATATTAGCTCATTGTTCATCTGCCTTCTCTTAGAGAATATCATTGTCGAGCTGTGGTTCCCTATCCTGGCTATACATTAGAATCACCTGGGAAACTTTAAAAACTTGACACACCCTCAAGGGCCACCCCCAGAATTTCTATTTTATAAAATTCCAGGCATGGAGCCCAAGCGATATCTGTTAATGTTCTCCAAGTGAGCCAGCAATGAAGGCCAGAGTTGTACATGATTGAGTGGAGGCAGGTGCTAACAAAAAAGGCAGAATTTATGGGAGATCTAAAATGGAGAAAATACCATCCATGAATTTTTATTTTTTTGTGAATGGAGAAGTGACAGTTATTATTCAATTCCAGCAGCAGAACAACTTTGTTTAGCGCTGGGATCAAGGTGTTCCATAAGAAACTAGTTGAGATCTACTGACTTGAATGATTAGAAAGAGAACCCCCAAGCCTGGAGGCAGGTACGCTGTGTCAGTGTCAAGATGATGCAGAAACGTGGAGAAGACCTCCAGAAACCAGAAAGCAGGTATTGCTATATTCAGGAGAAATGCCCTGTGACAGATGTCAAAATGCTGTGATGTGGAGGACCTCCAGGAAGGCTTCCTGGAAAAGGTGTTTCCTGGGGTCCTGGACATGAAAGATTCTGAGGCACAATTGTGGGTAAGGTGAAGGAATCTGGTTAGATATGAGCAGGGAATTTTTTCCCCCCCAAAGTTCAGGGCCCTTTTAATGAAAAGGAGAAAGAGTATTTTACCTTTTCCCTTTTTAGTGTTCTTTTCTTCTGCTTCCAGAATAGGAAAGATAATAAAACCTAACATTTACTGAGAATTTATTGTGTGCCAGGCATTATTCCAAGAGTGTTTCACTTTGGTTCTCTGTACTTTAATCACTTAATTGTCAAAGTATGGTTTTGAAGAGGGTACTGCAGTTGTCCCCATTTTACAGAGGAGGAAACTGAGGCACAGAGAGGTGAAACAATTTATTTGAGGTCACACAGCAACTAAACAGCCATTGTCTTAACCCCCGCTCTTCTGCTTGTCTTCAGGTACAGTAGTGGCTGGAGCCTCTCCTTCCACCAGCCATGCACTCTCTGTGATAGACGTGGTCTCTAGGAGCTGGCCCATCTGCCATCCCAAATCAGCAGCAACCCATGCAGCTGTGGCTTTGGGTCCATCACAGCTGCAGCAAGATGGCTCAGCTCAATCAGGCTCAATCTCTTTCTACATAAAAATCACACAGGGGACCCCTCCAATGTTTTAGACACATGGATTCTTATGGAGGTCTATGGATTATGAAGGAATATAGATCCATATAGAGGCAGAGATTATGCCATTTTCTTCTTTGTTGAAACTCTCTAACGCAGCAAGTCATTACATGTTACGAATACTGAGTGTCCTTGCCCAAGAAAGCCAGAAAACAGCATCTATGTTTTGAATGCTTTGAGAATGCCCTAGAGCCAGGTGCAGTGATGCAAGCCTGTAATCCCAGCAGCTCAGAAGGCTGAAGCGGGAGGATTGAGAGTTCAAAGCCAGCCTCAGCAAAAGCAAGGTGCTAAGCAACTCAGCGAGACCCTGTCTCTAAATAAAATACAAAATAGGGCTGGGGATGTGGCTTAGAGGTCCAGTGTTCCTGAGTTCAATCACTGGTACCCCCCCTATGCCCCACAAAAAAAAAAACAACAAAAAAAAAAACACCCTAGAGAGTTGGTATGTCATAGGCCAGTGAAATCTCTTTTTATTTCTTCTCACTTAAATCATTTAGTTCAACTTAACTGACATTTATTAAGCATCAACTATGCACGAGGTATGTAATCTGAGCAAAATGCTAACATAGACCCAAAAGTTACCATAACAGAAGACAGAGTGAAAAGTGTCCCCAGGAAAATGTCACAAGACTGTGGCCATCTGGAAGAGGGGAAGGAAGTATAGATCTGGTGGGCTTCCTGGAGGAGGCGATGCTTCACATAGGCCCCAAACCTGAAGGAGTTCCATAAAGAGATCATGGGAGGGTGAAGGGACAGTTAATTCTATTGACATGAGGGATCCTGTATCACTCCTGGCTGCTTGTCCTAGAGTTAGTTGAAGGTCCGCTGGCTGCATGTGAAGCCCAGGAAGAACAAAGAAAATATCTGCTGCCAACTCCCTAAATTGCACAGGCCGCAAAACTGGGGGCAGGGAAGCTCTGAGGTCGTTCGTGCAAAGTAGCCAATTTACAGTTAGGGCTACAGTCGAGTCAATTAAAATGTTTTATTAGCAGGAATTTGAATCTTTTACCTTCATTAACATTTAACAGTAAATGGGAGAAAAAAGGTAAATAAAATATTATCTGGCTTTTTAAAGGTCATTTCAGACTGAGCATTATAAAGTGCGAGCTGGTGCAGGGCAGGATGGCCCTTTGTGTGGGTTTAGTACACGGAACCTGCCACATGTATGGATCTACAGCCATGTCTCCCAGGTCTGGCAGCAAGGGACACCTCATGGCAGGTAGGGTGCTCAGAGTGGATTAATCACACTGCACACATTTGAGGCAGGTTAGGAGAGAAGGGGATCTGACATGGGAGAATTATTTTTTTTTTCCTTTGCTTTGGATCCCAGATTATAAATCATTTGGGGTATGTAGCCCTTAGTGATTGCCCCCATGATCAACACCTGCTTTTCAACAGCCCTGGGTTAGTATCCCAGATTGATTAAATGACATACCTAACCAGTGCCCTGAAGGAAAGAAGTGCAAAGGGAGCCCTGGGACAGTGTCCCAGAGAGGCTGCAGAGGGCCCCGGGAGGCCTGGCGTCAGGAGACAGGAGACTCACACTCCAGGCACTCTGTGCACATTCTTCATCAAGGCCTGCTGTTATCAGAAACCCTAAGCAGAAGTGTGACAACCAGGCAAGGATGTAAACGTTGAACTTGAACAGAAACTCTCTGCTTAGTGGATATTCCATCTCCCCAAGATCCCCCTTCTAGATAAAACCTGAGGGATGAAGCTCTAGCATCCTCTGACTCTAGAAAAGTCGGAGGAAGCCCAGAGACATTCCCACAGTAGCAGAAAGACCTTTCTTGCACTGCTTCTATCAGAATGAGCAGGCTGGGAAGATCCAGGCCTCCTTTGATGGGGATTGCTGAGGTTTTCCTGATCTCTGTCCTCCTCACCAGTGGACAGTGAGAAAGGAGGACACCAGACCTGGAGCTATAACCCAGCAAGTGGGCAGCTCCCCCTGCCCGCTTGCTCAGTCCTCTTGAGGTGGGAAAGGGCTATTTGGTTAAATTTTCCTTCTGGTCTTCTTCATCATTAGGATGTTTGACTTTATTGCATCTGGAAACAGGGGTGGGGATGAATTCAGAGGAAAATAAATATTTCCTAATTTTAAATGAATATTGCTAATTACAGTGATTGTGCTCCTCAGCCCAATGCAGTCAGATCAATACAAAGATCAAAATTAGAAGGAGAAAAGAGAATACTTACATGTATAAATATAAATCCAAAACCTGATTTTATTGTGTTCACAGCATCTGGTCTGATACTCTAAATGCCAGCGGCTGCTGCTCACTGTCCATCTAGCACTACCTGAACGGCAGCAGAGGAGCCAGCCCTTCCTTATGTCCAAATCTGAAGGTAAAGATCAAGGACTTCAGCACAGCAATAACAACAATCATGTTCCATTGGACAACTTTATCCTGCATTTGGTCTAACAAAGAAATGAAAGTTTTCTGAGAGGTGGGAGGCTAATGCTCTATATCCCTCCCCTAGGCTCCCCCGACATTGTTCTGGTTCCTTTTCTTTCTTTTATTTTGGGGGGGGGGGATTACCAGGGATTGAACTCAGGGGCACTCAACCACTGAGCCACATTCCCAACCCTATTTTGTATTTTATTTAGAGACAGGGTCTCACTGAGTTGCTTAGCACCTCACTTTTGCTGAGGCTGGCTTTGAACTCGTGATCCTCCTATCTTAGCCTCCCAAGCTGCTGGGATCATAGGTGTGCACCACTTCGCCCGGTCCATTTCCTTTTCTTGTTGCAGAATGTAGACTATGGACTTATTGTGATACCCTGGGGTATCACTGAGCCTGACAGGCCTTTTGCCCTGAGTTATGTGAGGTACAGTGGGAAGAAGGGAGACAAGACTGCTAGCTTTCAATGTCATCCAGAGAAGCTGACATTCACTAGGATGTATGATAAATATGGAAAATGACATAATGTCTATGATGTATGTATATACATATATATATATGTATATATATATTCCAGTTCTTCACACATAGATACATGTGCTATTATCCTAAATCATAGCCATATTGGACTCCTGTTAACCATTCAAAAAGTGTCCTTTAAAAAAAAAAAAAACATGGAGCACATGGTGTAAGTTAGGCACTGTGTTTTTGCCTTAGTGAACATCATCATGAGTCTGTTCTGGAAGCATTGTGTGAGGTGGAGGTTTTACCTCAAATACAGAGAATAAAACTGGCCTCCAAGAGACAATACAATCTTCTCTGGTTACCATTATACCAGCCTACATCTGCTCTTTCTTGAAAGTGATTTGAAGTAAAAAAATGAAATGGCCATTTGTCCCTAACAATACAATAGTACTTTTGTACCCACTCTGAACAACTAACTGGGTGAACGCCTTGAAAGAAACCACTGGAAGGGAGCTTGGAGATCTACGTACTCACCACAAAGGGCACATGCAGTGTGGGGAGAGCAGAGAGGTTGTACCAAGGACTGGAAGCCCTTGTGTCCACAATGGACACAGTTCCATTGTCCAGGGCAGTAAAGAATTATACTGAATTATTCCCACTTGAAAACGCCAACTTCCCTCTTGGATTGGTGAGGAAATCAAGGCCCATAGTTGAGTCCTGGATTCAAGTTCTTACCTCTTGGTTCAGAATAGTCACTGTTTCCACAGATGAGCAATTGGAGAAGTAATACATTAAGGCAGCTAGACAGACAGATATTTCAATGTTGTAATTGCTCTCCTGCACCAGCTACTTCTTTCTGTTAACTAGCTCTGAAAATATCCATGGCCGTCCCTGTACATCTGTCTTCGTTTTGGGGGAAAATATGTGTTCCTAGCAATAATTTATACCTATCTTTTTCTGTCCTTCTGGGTTAGGACTTCCTTCCTAGAACCTGAATTCACCAGGAAACTTCAAATCACTCTAAACAATGACCCTTCCATTCAACCAACACCTAATGAATATTGTTGGACCCTGAGCTTGGCACTCATCAGTACCTTATTTCAGGTGATTGCAACTCAACACTGCAAAGCAGATACAAACTCTGTTATAAAGGTGAGAAAAGTGAGGCTTTGAGTGGTTTATATAAATTGCTCAAGGGCTCATACCTAGGGACTGACTAAAGCGTCTGTTTCCAGTGTAATGTTATCACTCAAATCTCCCCACATCTCAGTTTTGTCACATCTACACTTTAGTGCCTTCCTCGGCAATGAAAGGAGGGTCACAGGAAGTCCCTCTCAAGACTTGTTGAGACAGAATTTCTGAAAACTCTGCCCACATTTCCAGGTGAAAATGGCAGACTTCAGTGTAACATGTAATTCACTTGCCAAAAAAACAAAAATACATCCAAGGTGAACTGAAACCTCCTGAGAAAGAGTTGATACAGAGGAAGATCAATAGTGAAGTACACAGCCATTTACCAGAACAGTCTTTCTCAGTCTTGCTCTTGCTCTTTCTCTGTCTCCCTTACCCGCCGCCACCCTTCATGTGCGCTTTCTCTCTCCCTCTCTCTCTCTCTCCCCACCCCCTCTTCACACACACACAAGCACACACACACGGCTATAAATTGAATCTGAAGTGTCCCCCAAAGCCTCATATATTAAAGACTTGGTCACCATCCTGTGGCATTATTGGAATATTGGAAGGCGGTGGAGCCTTTAGTAGGCGGGGCCTGGTGGAAGGAAGTTAGGTCATTGGAGATGTGCCCTTCAAGGTCAAACCTGGACTCCAATCTTTCTCTCTCACTCTCTGCTTCCTGGCCAGGTGAGTGACCTGCCCCACCACATGCTCCTGCCATGATACACTTCCTTGCCACGGGCACAAAGGCACTGGGACTGCTCAAGCATGTACTGAAACCGCTGAAATCATGAGTCAAAAACAAAACTTCCCTCCTTTTAAGTTATTTATCTGAAGCATTTTGTCACAGCAATGGAAAGCTGATGGACACACCGTATACAGCACAGGTTTGCAAGGAAAAGGAGTGAAGAATGAAGGAATACATAAAATGAACTTCACCATCTACTTCTGAGGTTAAAAATTTTAAAGCAAGTTTTTTTTAAAAACAATTATTTTAGTTGTAGTTGGACACAAAACCTTTATTTTATTTATTTATTTTTACATGGTGTTGAGGATCAAACCCAGGGCCGCACACATGCTAGGCGAGTGCTTTACTGCTGAGCCACAAACCTAGCCCTTAAAGTAAATTCATGGCACTTTAAAGATACTCTACCAATAATAACTAAAAAAAAAAAAAAAAGACTATGAAGAAGATTCCTAATAAAAATGACCAAATCCCCAACCCTGACAATTTGTAACTTGGGTGTGGGAATGGGCAAGAGGGAGAAGAGATGAACTCTCCACTTGCTAACAGGGAAGCCCTCCTTAGGAATTTCATAATTATGTGCTATTGCTGTTCATTAATTGCAAGGAAACCAGCCTGGCGCCAGCTCTCCTGCCTGCTGGGAGGGCATGACAGAATCACTGACTCACATGAAGGATGGCACCGTGATGGCACCTATCAGCATGCATGGTTCCAGGAAAGAGACTGCAGGTCAGGGATGGTTACCCTGATTCAGGATGCTCTTAATTAAAAGATGTGTGTGGAGTAGAGACCAACGTTCAACATCTAAGGCATGGCACCGGCTGCTCATTTGAAGCAAAATTCTAATTGTTTTTCTTTTGCTCTTGATTTCAAAGTGGTGTGTAGAAATCACATCATCTGGCAAAATAAAATGCAAATATCCTATCATGTGGCCAGGGTTTGTGGTGCAGAGGCTTTCTATGACTGTGTAGTAAATGTGCATGTGCACGCATGCGTGCGCGCACACACACACACATACACACACACACACAAAGGCAGAGCAAATACTCTGACAAATAAAAATGTGAATTTGAGGGCAAATGAGGCATGAAACATATTGGCCAATAAACAACACAAAAGAAGGTCATACTAAATTTCTTATCTAACTAGACTAGGAAGCATTTGCACCAAGAATACCCACCAAGAAAAGACTTTCAAAGAAGTTGCCTTTCCTAACAAATACAAAGCATTGGTGTTCATTTATTTTGTTATAACTCAGACATAAAGAAGCCTAGGTGATTACTGTCCTGTATTTTTAAGATGAAAATCTGTGAAGGCTTAAAATGTCTAAAATACATGCTTAACCTATCATGAGAAAATAAAGTATGGCTCGAGTACTCTGTAATCACAGCTCTTTTTTTGAAAATGTGTCATCCAAGAGGTTCTTAGGTTGGCAAAGTACTTTTCAGTCCACAAAGCTCCTTCAAAACCATCTTGTAAGTGGGAAAGGCAGGTCATATTTTTTTCCATTATCCAATGAGAAGATCAGCTCAAAAAGTTCAGGGGATTTTCTCAAGTTCTTGTGGTCAGGGAGTAGCAGAGTCTAACCAGGATCTGATACTTCTGACTCCTAATCTATTTGTACCCTGCCAAGCTGTCAGTGCTGTGGCTTAAAAGGGCTACTGTGAAATGTGCACTATTTGGTCCCTTCTGCTTCCATCTTCTAAGGCAAAGCTGAACTCAGGAGGTTGCTTCATACCAGTATATCTCTCATATCAACCATTCCTTATTTTTCCTTTGATACTGGGGATTGAACCCAGAGGCACTCTACCACTGAGCCACATCCCCAGCCCTGTTTATTTATTTATTTTGGTACGGGGGGATTGAACTCAGGGGAACTTGACCACTTAGTCACATCTCCAGCCCTATTTTGGATTTTATTTAGAGACAGGGTCTCACTGAGTTGTTTAGCACCTTGCTTTTTGCTGAGGCTGGCTTTGAACTCGCAATCCTCCTGCCTCAGCCTCCAGAGTAGCTGGGATTACAGGTGTGTGCCACAGTTCTGACTTCACCCATCCCTTTCTCAAAGGACTCAGGGTAGTATGCTGGCGGCTGAAAGCCAGACAGGCATGCATGCAAATCCTGCACTTTCAGATACCTGCTGTAGGTCCTTGGAAGGTATCTAAGCCTCTTGGAATCTCAGTTTTCTCTTTCATAGTATTGTGATAACAATTTCTGTCTTCCAAAGCCCAGGGCATAATAAAGGCTTTGGACCTTAGTACATATTCTTGCATTTTCTCCTCCACAGCATGCAAGGTAATGCTGGAGAAGTATACTTTCAGGAAATGCTCAGGAGTCATGCACAGGGCAGTCTGGACCTTCTCTTGAAATCTCCAGCAGAAAGACCCAGGAATGCAAACTTTTCTGGGCACAGACTATATCAGACCCAAAAGAAAAATGAGAATGACTGTCTCTGAGAATCTTCCAACCCATTTTCAATCTACCACACACCCTGAAGCACATTAGGTCAAAAGAAATGAGATTCTTTCAAGATTTCCAGACCAGTCTGTGCAAAGTGAAAAGGTTTCCAGCCCTGCCACTTCTGAGAAATACCTGAGCCTTGCAAGGCTGAGGTCACTCCTCGCTCCTTGTGGGGGAGAGGGTGGCTTTCTGTCTGCACTAATTAGAGAAAGCAATGTTGTCTCAAAACACTCCCTTCATCTGTCACTCAACTTTGCTTTGCTCCAGGATTTGGGTGGTTGGGGGCCCAGGACCAGTTCATGCAGACTGCCAGCCTTTAAAGGGTGGGGAATAACAAGCTCACCAAACAGATGGTGATCAGAGACATGCCCAGACTCTTGGTTGTTCTGCCCTGCACCTTCACTCCCATTATCTTCATGATTTGTCAAGCAGAGGCAGGCTGGTGACCCACAGCTTCCACACCTTCAAAAGGAAATATTGACTAAACAGCAAGTGCTGCTGCTTCCATGACCTCCCTGTACCTGCTGGATACCCTCAGGGACCCACGTCGTCAAAAGAGGAGCTGTTGTTAGACTTGCCTCACTGACATCAAGTAGCCCAAGGGAGAAGAAGAAAGATGAAGGGCCAATCACAGGAGGAGTTATGGGACACACTAAGAAACTGGAAAATTCAAAACTAAATTTCAAGGGTAAGAATGTACCGATGGAACCAATTCACTCAGAGCCTGAGAAAAGTATACTCTTTGTGATGATAGATGAGTCTAAAATTCCCCAGGAATTTACTATTGATCCTATTGGTTAATAACACCTAACCTCTTTGGAGGACTCAAGTTTTTCCTATTTCCACATACCCACAAAACTCTACTTCCTATAAAGTAGGCAAAGGATCCCTAACTTGTGATAAGGAGGACAGGAAGTTCTCATGGTTGGCATGACCATGGGTACGAATATAGTGACCAGAGACATCCTCTGCAGGAGAAAAAGAACGCAAGTTTGTCACAAAATAGGTTTTGTGAATTACAAAAGAAGTTCTTGAATGGAGCAGGGAGGAGGATAAAGCAAGGAGGCTGGGGTCGGAAAGGAAAGTGTTGTTATTTTCTTCTTTTGTTGGGGCTAAGGGACAATCACAAATTGGATTTGCTCCAGTGCTATGGGCCACAGAAACTCAAGCAAGCCTTGGGTGTTCCTGAAGTGTGTTCATGGATGTGAGCTCATCTTAAGCTAGACACAGGGATTGGAAGACTAAGATTTGAACAGAGGTCAGGTCCCCTCGACCCACTCACTCTTCCTCCAGGTGTTCCCAACTCTCCTCTAGAGGCTTCCTGGAAATCGAATTCCAGGAACGTTCTCTTAACAACTAGTTTCGTCCCCAAGTCACCTCAGTGTATGACTTTCTTTTGGAGACAGAGCTCCATCTGGTTCCAGAATTGTTTCTGATCCCAGATGGACTTGAGTGAAGGCAGCAGAATATGATCTTTTTACGGATATGAAGGATATGTCAGCATGGTGGCTCTTGCTGTTCAGTTATATATAAGGTTTTCTCTCTCTCTCTCTCTCTTTTTTTTTTCCAAACAATAAAAACTTTATCTACCTTTAAGAGTGACCTGGACAGATCTGCTCAAAAAATGAAGCCTTACAAATCTGTTTCTCAGCAACAACATATTTGCATGGGAATGCAAAGGCTAATCTGAATAATTACCTCCTCTGAAAAATATATAGAAAAATGAAACCTCTCTTCTTTATAGCATTAGGTTTCATGGGTAGAGCCTGTGAATTCAGCTAATAAAAGACAGATTAACAGGAGAAAATAAAACTATTTATATGTGCAATGCAAATACATGTGGAAGAACTTAGTGATAAGTGACGCAAAAGAGTAGCTAGAATTGAGATCTTATATACCATCCTAACAAAGGGTAATGAGTGTAGAGAAGAGGCTGGAAAAGGAAAAGGGGCTTGGGGCATGGAGGGGTTAAATTATGGAAAGCGTACTAGGAAATGGTCCCTCTACTAGGAAGCAAGGGCTGTTTAATATGATTATGCAGATAAGAGTCATTCTGTATTTTCTGGTAGAGGGGAATGGAAGACCTTTATAATGTCAATTTATTCAATTTTCACAAAGAGACATTTGTGTCCTGTTTTTAGACAGGAGGGGAGTGGGTACAGAGAGTTAATTACTTCCAGCTCAAAATAATCCCTAAAATTTCCTATTTGGCATTCTCTGATCTTCAGTAACATGATTTTGATGTTAATTGACAGTGAGAAGAGCTCAAAAAAGTTAAGAGGTACGAATGTGTGGTGTGTCCAGAGTGGGTATTTCTACCCAGCTGGAGCTCAGAGAAGGGTTAGGGGAGCAGGTCATAAATGCTGGCAGAGGTCCTATCAGGAGGGCCTCCACATATCTTCCAACTTGCAGTGAGGAGTCAGTCAAGGTACTGAAGTTGGTAAAACATTAGTTTAGTATCTTAGTTCTGGTGATGTTCCTGGAAAGGGGAGAAACTAGTGATAGAAGGATGAGGCAATCCTTCACTTGTGAAGGAAACACCAAGCACCTGCAGTGTGTCAGGTGCTCAGGCACCTGTGGAGGGTGAGCTGATAGTGAGACCAACACCATTACTATCCTCCCTCCCCCAGAGCTTGTAATCTGATGGGATATGGGGACAGCAACAGATACCACTGATGGTCCCAACTGGGTTTACAAAGCACACAGGGCATGTTTTCAAAGTGGAGAACCTGAGGTGTGTCTGAAATATGGAGAGGTTTTGAGGGACCCAGAGGCAACATACAATTCCACCAGCTTAAACATGGAAACAGAACTTCCGAACTAATTTGATCTGGAGAAAATCAGCTTTCCCCTTCATTGTCTATGGGTTACTACTCAGAAGAGAACATTGCCCCTGAGTGAGAGGAAAGTTGTCCAAGTATCATTGCTTATGTGTTAAGCCCAGGTCTGGGCAGCAGCGTGCCCCCTTCATCCACTAGTTAAAGAGTAAAAGTCTTGAAACACAAACCTAGGCCTGAATTCCATTTGTGAAACTCACTCACTACCTGTAACTCTCTGTTATGATTTGGATGAGTGTCCCCAAAAGTCCACATGCTAAAGGCTTGGTCCCCAGGGTGGCACTAAGGGGTAGTGAAGGAACCCTTAGAAGGTGGAGCCTAGTGGGAGGTTCTTAGGTCATTGGGGGGTGTGCCCTCAAAGGGGAGAGTAGGACCCCAGTCTCTTCTTTTGCTTTGGACTTACGAGGTAAGTGGTTTGTTCTGCCATGTACTCCTGTCATAATATGCTGCCTTGACACAGGTCCAAAGCAATGAGGCCAATTGGTCATGGACTGGAAACTTTAGAACTGTGAGCCAAAATAATCCTTTCCTTTCTACAAGTTAATTATCTCAGGTATTTCATTATAATGATAGAAAACTAATTCAGTGCTACAGTTCTACAGAAAAGATGGTTATATATTTTTGCCCAATGCTGCACAAGAGTCAGTGAGAGATCTGACATAGAACCACTTGTTGACCATCAATCTACTAGTGATCTTGTCTATATCCCTTTTGGAGGCCAAAAGCTCCTCACCTATGGAAACCATCTATGCTTCATTAACATTAAATTTCTTTTATGAAATTAACATATTTTATGCTACCCTAATTCAGCAAACCCTCTTTCTCTTTCTATTCTGCTCCAAATGGGTTAGCTAGTCCTTAGCAAAAATAACAGGTTTATTGCTTCAGTTCCCACAATGCACATGTATTTATTAGGTCCTGCCGTAGAGCATATTCAAACATTTTCTATGATCATTTCTTGCAAGTGTCAAAGATCTGACGATTCAACTTCAAGATGACTCTTAACATACAGACTATACCATTCAGAGCCAGGTACTCCAAAATTATAATATTTCAGTGCCTTCGAGGTACTCTATACGACCTGCTAATTATCTGTCAAAATGTGGGCATCACACACAAATCAAACAGGTTTAAAAAAAATACTTGATCCAATGTCTGCTTTTTCTAGTTTCTAAGGCACTGAAAACCATATACATCAAGCCCATGTCTTGGGCTGGGACAGCACATACTTTAATGTATTCCCCAAAGCCCACATTCTCTGCAAAGAACTGTTTCTTTTGCTGTTGGAATTAACAAGCCAATTCACTTTCCTCATCTGAGAACATCTGAACAGTGTGTAGCTGACCTGGCCCTTCCTTTCTGGGGGGTGTGTTGCAGTGCCACGATAAGAATGTCTCTTGAACTTGAACATAGCACTTTCTGCTTGGAGGGGACTCCTGACAAAGCTGTCTGATTCCATTTATCCTGTCCTATGTGGATACCTGTCCGAGAAGACAAGAGCTACCTTTGATATTTAAGCTTTATTTCACTTCCTGAGTTCCAGGAAAGTCCTAACATTTGGTAAGCAAACCAACTTCAATTACTACTACTCATCAGTCATTCATTCAACTAATATCTATTAATTACCAGGTCCTATGCTAGATATAGTATTAATAGAGTAAATAAACAGACTCAAAATTTTATGGTAGATAACAATATTTTCTGAGGATTTTATATGGCATTAGTGGCCTTTCTTTGACAAGAGTTTGGTGTACACAACCAATATCCTCAGTTGTAAAAGGTAGTTCACCAATGGGAAAAAAAAAAGTAAAATAAAAGCTTGCTCTTACATGCTAATCTAGCTCTAGGAGGACAGGGAGTTTTGTCTTTCTTATTCAGGCTACATCCCCAGCACCTTTACTAGTATCTGACACATAGTAGGTTCTTCATAAATATTTTAAAGGAATTAATGATGTCCTTGACCCACAGAAAGGGAGATAATTATATCTCACAACCTTTCACCAAGCAAGTATTTGAGAAATACTAGCATTGTCTTATTGTCTTCTAACTAACCACCTTAGGAGTATGCCTATCTTATAACCAGTGGAAAAAGATGTTGTAGGTGAGTTTTCAATGACATGAACAAATGTCAGTGATATTTAGTCACATAAAAGCAATGCAAATCAATATGCCTAGTATAAGTTCATTTTTTTTAAAAGTCAAAATGTATACAGTAGCCCCTTCAGGGTTCTGGGGTAGTATAGATTTTATTTTCCTTTTTTTTTTTTGTTTTTTGTTTTTTGCTTTTTTAAAATTCTTTACAATGAGCATATGTTACTTTTCTAATCACATTTTCAATACTTCTCTAAAAGAAAGTCTATAGTTTAGTTTTTGACCCAAGTTTATTTTCAGTTTTCACTTTAATCTAAGCCCCTCTATTGAGCTGTACAGAGCAGAAATTCTGCTGTAGGAGAGAGGAGCGGACAGGCTTCCTAAAGAGGCTGGTGTTTCGCACCAGGTCTGTGAGAAGAGAGGCGGCTCCAACTATTGCCAATCAATGATCAGTGTCAAAGAGCTAATTGTGAGAGTCTGAACTCTGAGAAGTCCACCTAGACAGGCAGGAAAGATGATGGACACACAATTAAAAGGACTCTTCTTATGTTCCACCAAATCCATTAGTCATTAGCTACATTTTAGTGGATTCCACACTTCTAAAATATGACCAGGAATAGGAAGCCAATTTAAAAAAATATATGTGATTCTCTCTCTTTCTCTTTTTCTCACCTAGGAAAAAGGTTTAACTAGGATTTCAAAGCCTCGCCTGGCTGCGCTTCTCTGGAGTTTGGCAGCTGTTGGATGTTGGTGTCTGTGTGCCAGCTCTTTGCTCTGCCAGCAATGTGTTAGGATAATCACCCACTGAAGGATCTCAACACATTACATTTCCCCAGAAGCCTTTGTCTGACAAGGTAATTTATGACTTGTTCAGGAATCTAGTCTTTACAAAACAGTAAATTCACACTTGCGCTGGACTTCAAAGCTACCATTATGAGCCTCGGTAGCAGAAGGCATCCTGCAGCTGAGAGCCAGATCAACAGATAAGTGAGTTTTTAATGATCTCTTTCAGGCCAGCCGCAAAGAGGACAAGACTGACGGCCACTGTAGCATTTGGCCATTCTGACTGCGGAAAAAATTCAACTCTAAAGGTGGGGCCCTTTTGACAATGTTAAAACCATTTTATCTGCTCATTTCAGAAACTGGAATCTGTAGAATGTTGGAAGGGTCAGGAAGGGACCAAGTAGTTCTCGTGGGAAGTCAGGTACTTGCTGTGATGCCAACGGAAGCCCACTCTCCCAACCCCACGACCAGCTTAAGCCCCAAAGTCCCTCTTTAGAAAGTAGGGGGTGGAAGGGTAGGTTCCTCAGTGTCTTCAATCATTTCAACAGATTCTTGGAGCCAAGGGGCTCTTTCCACATATCAGTCCTGCATAAAACCTAGACCAGTCATTCCAGAGTACAGTCTATATCCTGCTTGCATATGAATCACCTGGGATGCTTGTTTAAAAAAAAAAAAAATCATTCCTCTCCACATCTGCTGCATCCAATCCCAGGAGCTGGGCCTAGGAATTGGAACCTTTAGCAAAGAGTCCAGATGATTCTTATACACACCAAGTTTGAAAAACTCTGGGTAGGACGAAAATAGAAAGGCGAAACTAGAACTGAAGCCTAAGGGCTTTGAGATCAGCAATTCCAGGATCAAATCTAGGAGCCACCATTTACTAGCTCTGTGTCCTTGGACAAGTGTCTTAACCTCTCAGAACCTTGGTTTACTCATGCATGAAAAGGAAGAAATACCTCCGAGTTTGCAGTGAGGAGTAATTTGTGGCTCTGAACTGTGTCCCTCCAGCACCCTCAGACCTCTGGTGGCTCTGGTTTATGACAGGCCTCCACCTTTACAGTCCATACTCCGCTGGGCAGTACAGGAGGGATAAAGTTCATCTTGGCATCTACCCTCGTTTCAGCCCCTGTGAAAACCACTGTCCTTTGTTGAGACACAGAGTGTGTCGCGTAGCTACGATGCTGGCATTTTTCTTCTATTTTTTTTTTTAAGTGGCAGAAATCAGTTTTCACATAAATCTTTCTTAGAGTCTTAACATACTAATTGGATATCTTTTTCTTAAAATGCCAGCTCCATGTGAAGGTGGGGAAGCCTCTGGCTTTGTTCCAAGTGCTACAGGGGCAGCCAGGTGAGGATACTTCCTAGGATGCTGGAAATCCGAACCTAGAATTACAGGTAGAGGTCTAAACACAAATAGCCATATTTCTGCCTTCTTTTCAAATCAGTGGTTCCCACACCTATACCTTGGAGCTACCTGGGATCTTTAAATGGTACCAGTGCCTGGTTCTCTCCTCTGGATTCTGATGTAATTTGTCAGGTTGTGACTAGGCATTTGAATTCTGAATCTCCCTGGGTGATCCCAATGTTCTGCTACTTTTGGGAATTACTGATCTTTGCATAGACTACAGGATTTGTCTTTTATGTAGGCATAACCATGCAGATGTAAGAAGTTTTACTCAATATATATGTCCTTGAAATACAAAAAAAAAACTGGGGATTCAAATGTTAATTATTATCATTAGTAATTAGTGTTAGTTTCCTCTGTTTATTATAAGAAATTACCCCAAACTTGGTGGCGTAAAACAACATAAATATATTCTTTCAAAGTAGTGCAGGTCAGAAGTCTGAATCAGTATCACTGAGTTGAAATGAAGGTGTTGGCAGGGGCTTCTCCTGGAGACTTTAGAGGAGAAGCCACTGGTTGCCCCATTCAGGTTATGGTAGCTGCCAACATTCCCCGCCTCCTTCTTACCACATTCCTCCAGTCTCTGCCTCCACGATCACCCAGACTTCTCTCACGTGTGTGCAGGTCTCTCTGCCTCCCTCTGATAAGGACACAAGTAATTGCAGTAGGACCCACTTGGATAATTCAGGGTTATCTCTCCAGATCAGAATCTTCACTTTACACACAGCTGTGATGTCCTTTCTGGCCACATAAAGTAAGAGTCACAGATTCTAGGGAGTAGGACCTGATGTCTTTGGGAGACTCATTCAGTCTACCACCATCATCCTTTAAGGTTCATGTTCATCCCATATGCAAAGTAAACTCATACCCATTTTAATATCTTCCAACCTTTTAACCCATTATAACATCAACTAATGTCTAAAATCTCACATAAACATCACCAACTCAAAAGTCCCAAATGCATCATTTAAGTCAATCATATGTGACACTCTATGATCCATCCTGGGGCAGAATTCCCACCTGTTAAGTTACCTGTTTCCAAAAGACAGTGCTGGGACTGGTACAGAATGACAGACTTTCCATTCTGAAAGGAGAAAATAGACAGAATAGAGGAGCCACTGCTTCCAAGCAATTTGAAAATCCAATGGAAAATGACATTCGGTTTCAAGAACTGGTAATCATCCTGTCTGGCTCAAGACTCCATCTTTAGGACCCATTGCTCTATCCTCTGGGCCTGAGACTCCATCTTTAAGGGGAGTTTTCCTTTTTCTCAAAAGGAAGCACACATTTCAGCTAAGTAGTTTTGTTGACATGTTTTCTGCCCATGATGGCTAATCTTTGTTGTCAACATGACTAGATTGAGAGGTGCCTAGAAAATTGTGAAGCATAATTTGGGGTGTGTCTGTGAGGGTGTTTCCAGAGACTATTTGCATGTGGGTCAATGAACTGAGGGGAAAGGCCTGCCCTGAATATGGGTGGCACCTTCCAATAGGCTGGGGCCTGGATGGAACAAAAAGTGGAGGAAGGGGGAAGCTTCCATGTACTTGCTAACCTGAGTCTTCTTTTTTGTTTGTTTATTTTGACTGCTGCTATCACCAGGGACATCAGACTCCAGATTTCTCAGCTTCAATGTGGATACACCTAGGGACTTTCCAGAAAGCTTACAGACTTTCAGCCTCTGACTGAGACTGCATCACTGGTCCCACCTGTAGAATTGATGAAGTTTTCTTTAACCCCATTCTTCCAGTGACACAGACGTAGAAGAACTTAGGTAGCTTGCCCAGGGTAATACAGGTAGTTACAGGGGAGCCAGAAATTGGGTCCTAACAGTATGGTTCTACATACTCATTTAATGCTCACACAACTTCTCAAAATAGATAATACAACCCCCATTTCACAAAAGAGGGAACAGATTTAGAGGGCAGACTGGAAACTACTAGGAGCTGGGTCTGAGCTAAGATCTCTCAGGTTCTAAATCCACATCTTTTCACCATAACCTGCTGCCCCTGAAGAGCAAAATCCTTGGAGCTGGTGTTGCTGGCCTTTCCAGTGTTCTTTTTGGTAGCTTGGATGCCTGTCTCAAACTTGCAAGGCTTGGAGAGTAAGAGTTGGTTTCTGTTAGTTCTCCTTGCAGCAGAAGTAGCTGCAGCTCTCCCCTTTCCAGGGAAATGTGGGCTAGTCAGTGAAAATTGCCCAAATGCAGAGTTTGCACAAATAGGGTGTCCTTGGACAATATGATCCAAATTTACTAGTGCTCAAAACCAGCTAGTTGGTCCTTAGTCATATTTTTGGTGCAAGGACTCATCTCTAAGGTGATAGGAAGCTGGCTTAATGCAAGTCTAATGGAAAAGGAGTCAAATTTTTGGGCTCTGTCTTTTACCATTTGGTGACCTTGAGCATAATACTTAGCCTGGGTGAGGCTTAGTTCCCTCTTATATAGAAGAGGAATTATGATAGCACCAAATTCATTGGGTTCATACATTTTAAATTTATGGTTTGAATATGAGGTGTGCCCCAATATCTTCTATACTAATAATTCAGGAATGCCCAGATATAAAGGGATTGGATTGTGAGAGCTGTAACCTAATCAATCCATCCCTGTTTGAATGACTGAGTGGTGATTGTAGGCAGGTAGGGCATGGCTGGAGGAGGTGGGTCACTGGGTCATGCCCTAGAAGAGTGCATCTTCCCTGTGACCCTTTCCTCTCTTCTCTCTTTCTGTTTCTTTGCTGTCATGAGTGGACCAGCTTCCCTCCTTCATGCACTTCCCCCGTTGGAGTCAGCCTTAATGGACTGAGATCTCTGATATCATGAGCCAAAACAAACTTTTCTTTCTCTAAGTTGTTCTTGTCAGGAATTGTGGTCACAGTGATGCAAAAGCTGACTAAAACAGAGATAAGATGTGTAAAATGTTTATTTAGCATTGAGCTTATATTTAGCAGTCAAAAACAGTGGCAATAACCAATAATGGCAAACCTATGACGTAATTCCAAGAACTGAGGCCCGTATCAGGTGAGAGGGACTACTAGATCTGTTCATCTTGTAATAGTAATATTGCTAATATTACCTAAGAAACATATAGTTTTTATTTTGTGTCAGGGACTATTCTAAGTGCTTTACAAACATTGACTCATTCATTTTTCAAAATACCTCTGACATCTGTCATATTATTATCCCTATTTTACAGATGGAAAAACTAAGGCACAAAATGTTTAAATACCTTGTCTGAAGTCACATTACTGATGAATGGGGGAGCCAGGAATTGAATCAGGCAGACTGGCTCCACTGTCCTTGTTAATAACCACTAACCTGTCCAGTTTTCACAGTGAAAGGGATCATCCGTGACATAGCAGGAGACTGTTGAAGCCAACTTTCTGGGCTTAAAAGGTAACTTCTGTGATTCTAGCTAGCTAATTTCTAAAGTCCATCCCACATTCTGCATTTTAAGCAGAAAGCAAAGAGTGATTTCTGACTTCCCAATTTATGCCTGGGTAGGAGAAATTCAGACTTCAGTGGTTCCAGCTGCCAACCTTGTGCAGACTTTGGGCAACTGAACATGTTTGCAAGTCCCCTCAGTTAACACTGGCACTAACCACCTGGTTGCCAGATTAGTGAGAGTCTGGCCTTCACACCCAGCCCCTCTCTTTGAACAGGCTGCAACTGCCTCTGAGGTTGTTCTTTGGCCAGGATGTGGTCGAAAAGTTCACACTTAAAAGCCCATTTAAGAGGATTTAAAAGAAACAACAACAGAAACAGGTGGAGTAGAAGTGACCTAGTCACCTTTTGCCCCTAGCGCTGCTTCAACAGCTGGGAAGAACTGAGCAAACCAGCAATGCTGGACCATAAACCTCTCTGTGACTCCCGACCTGCTGCTACTTTGAATGGAGTGCCTACCAGGGACTCACTCTGTGGCAAAATAACTGCAATTGGAGAGGGAATTGCTGCTAGAACTCAGAGTAAACACCCAGGGGGACAAGAGTCTAATTGAGGAATTGGAATTCACCAGCGAAGGCCATTTAGCCATTTCACTGCCAAACCAAGGAGATGGTGCTTTTACTGCCTGGTGTAAGCTGGCTGCTTAGAGACCTTGGGTCTGATGAGGTGCAGCAAGCCTTGCACAAAGTTAGACTGCCTGCCTGTGATGCTGTTTTCCTCATTCCACAAACAAAGCAGTTCAGGCTTCAAGCTTCTGCCCATCTCCATGGTTTTGTTAGGTTGATATCCTGGGGCTGGGGAAAAGAGATCCAGGAAACCTATAGGGAGGATGTTATTCCAAGGGTTGATAGTGAGGCCAATCCCAAATCAAGAATACTTAGATTGGAAAGGAAAATGTGATGTCACCTTTTTTAGATATAAACTGCCAAATTCAAATGACAAATGTTTTAGTGTTTCTGTCCAAAACATTGTGCATTATCCTATCCTTTGGGTAGTATTCTAGACTTTTTTGAAGAGGCATTTGCTACTTTATATCTAGGGTTATAATCAGGATGGCCAACCATCTCTGTTTGGGTCTAGAGGAAACTTTTAGTGATAACACCAGGAAAGTTCCAGGCCAACTTGGAGTCACACTTGCTATGTAAAACTAGCAAACTGTAGTGACATAGAAGGAGGGAGGTTCATATTGATGTGATATTGTTTATTGACTTTTCTCTTTATTACTATAATGATATCCAACCACCTAATATCATAACAAAATTCTATTATTCGTTTCCAATTCCTCTTCTAAAATAACTGCTGTAATGAAATCACCAGCTTTAATTTTAGAGACCCTTTCACTCCTTCATATCTCTTATGTCAGAATCATGTCAGTTAACCAAATGGAAACCAAAATATAAAGACATTTGTCCCATTTTAAAGTAAAAATGCCTTTCTCAGAGATCATAGATTTATGGTTAAAATTTAAATTTTTGAGGGCTAGGGATGTAGCTCAGTCATAGTGTTTGCCTGGTAGGTGCAAGGCACTGGGTTCCATTCCCAGCACCTCAGAAAAAAAAGAAAGAAAAAAAGAAAGCTTTTGAAAACAATATCCATTTTTCTTGTTACTGAATTGAATCTGTTTACAAAGAGGATATTTGATTCTGTTGTCTGCCACCCAGTTACTTACATGTACGTGGTCACACACATACAGACTATAGACATTTTTTCTAAAGAGCACCTGTTTAAACAGATTTAGTCTATGATATATTAGAAATATATATTCTTTGGGATCCAACTAATCTGACAGAGGGAATGCCTAAATCTATCTGAAGTTTCTCCTCTAAGAAGGAAATTAGGATTCTTATCATAATCTAAATTATGGGTAATATGCTACAAAATGTTTGCTTCTATAAATTATAGCAACAATGCTACGATCTTGCTATAAAATATCTTTTATCTTTTTTAAAAAAATGGTATCAAGTAGCATCTATTGTTTTATTCCACTTTTTAAAGGAAATTAAGCTTAAAAAATTTCAAATTTTATATGCAAACAGTCAACCTCTTTTTACTGTGGATTAAAACAAACTGATGGGTAAAGATTAATTATTGGTAACAATTCACAACTTATATGTGAAAAGATTGGAGGCTTTAGAAAGACACTCTCTTCTTGGACTACTGGAAAAGGGTGACTTCTGCAAAGTTCCACTATTGTGATAAGGATGACATCATCAAACAAAACTGGCACCACTGTTGACCAATACAGATCTAATGTCCATGATGCAAAGTGCTTGGGAGTGGAGAGGTATGGTGATGAACTATGTTTTTGATAATTGAGAACAGAATAACATTGTCCATTTTAACTCTTCATGTTGAATTCGAATCCTAACGTGCATTTTAAGATCAGTATTCTAATTTACTCAACATAATTGAGTCGACCTTTGATTCCTTATCCTGCATTACCTTTGGTCAACACATAGTTATAGCAATCTTTCTTGAGTAGTGTAGATGTAGTAAATAGAGATTAGGCTGAAAGTATGTGTACTAACTGCAGATCAGCCCACTGGGAGTCTAAGTGGTTCTTTAAACAATCTTGTATATTCACAATAGAATATTACTCAGCCATAAATAAGAATGAAATTATGGCATTTGCCAGTAAATGGATGGAACTGGAGTCTATCATGCTATGTGAAATAAGCCAGTTCCAAAAACCCAAAGGCTGAATGTTCTCTCTGATATGCTGATGCTAACACACAATAAGGGTATGGGGGGGGGGGGAATGGATATTTATTGGATTAGACAAAGGGGAAAAGGGAAGGGAGGGGAATGGAAATAGGAAAGACAGTAGAATGAATGAGGCATAACTTTCCTATGTTCATATATGAATACACAACCAGTGTATCTCCACATCATGCATAACCACAACAATGGGAGGTTATACTCCATGTATAGGTCAAAGTACATTCTACTGTCATGTGTAACTAAAAAGAACAAATAAAAATATTTTTAAAAATTAAAAAATAAAATAAAATAATCTGTTAATCCAAAAAAAATATTGTATATTATTTTTGTTGTGATTTAAGAATGGAAGTGAAAGAAATATACATTTGCTGAGTGACTATGGTCCTAGTTCAGGGGTAGGTAGTCCATTGTGAGGCATTTTATCCACATGTCATCCTTTATGACAACAACCATCAGCTCTACTCTTTAGTGAGGAATCAGAATTAGATATTCCTCTTCCATCAGGTCTGATTCTAAAGTCCATATTCTTCTAATACTTCATAGGGCAAACCTGCTTCAACTTGTTCTGTTCAAAAAAGGTTCCCGAAGTCTACAAAAGAGGAAAAAAATGCATGACTAGAAAGCCTAGACAAATCTCCAAAATTAAATAACTAGTCCATGTGAAGCCTGGATCTGTTTAACTCCACAGCACATCACCACTGCTGTTCACAGTGGGGTATCATCAAGCCTTGCTGAATGCCAAGTACCAGGGAAGAAAGAACTCCTGCCCACCATTGTTGTAAAACTTCAGCCTTCCATTTCACTTGGGAGTTCAGTGTCATCTTATTCCCCACGGTATTTTCATGTCTGGATGTTAGGAAAAAAGCCCAGTTTCTGGACCTATAGGGCTGAAAACAAGATCAAGGTAAGCCAACCAAATCTTCAACTAGCAGTCGTTCTCCATCAAAAAAGCCTGCTTCTTTTTCCCCACATCCTCTCCAACATTTATTGTTGTTTGTGTCCTTAATTGCTGCCATTCTGACTGAAGTGAAATGAAATCTTGGAATAGTTTTGATTTGCATTTCTCTAATTGCCAGTGATGTTGAGCATTTTTTCATGTATTTGTTGATTAATTGTATATCTTCTTCTGAGAAGTGTCTTTTTAATTCCTTAGCCCATTTATTGATTGGGTTATTTTTTTTTTTTTTGGTGTTAAGTTTTTTGAGTTCTTTATATATTCTAGAAGTTAGTGCTCTGTCTGATGTGCATGTATTGAATATTTGTTCCCAGTTAGTTGGCTCTCTATTCACCTCACTGATTGTTTCTTTTGCTGAGAAGAAGCTTTTTAGTTTGAATCTATCCCATTCACTAATTCTTGATATTAATTTTTGTGCTATAGGATTCTTATTGAAGACTTGAATAGTATGAATATACTTTGTATACAAACAGTGTTATGTAAAAAGAGGCTCTATATGTGTATTATGAATTGTAATGCATACTACTATTACAAAAACAACAACTTTGAATAAAAAAAAAAAAACAGAAAAAAAAGCCTGCTTCAACTGTTAACTGCTCCTTCTGTCACAGTACAGAGAACAGATAAGATTCAAGGAAAGATCATTGCACCTAGTCTCTGATAATCTGGAAAGGATCAGTCAAGAGACTGGCAAGGGAGGTAGTGTGTCTACAAGGTGCTAAGGCTGAGAAGCTGGTGGGCAAATTAAGAGATATTTATTTGCAGAAGACAAAAGAAAAGCTACCTGTTAGAGCTTGAGGCACCGGGATGTGTTATAGACCACAAGAAAGGAGCCAGTGGACAGAGGAGGAGAGAGTCCAGATGCTAGAAAGTAACAGAGTGTCAGAAGAGGTGAGAGGCAAAGTCTCAAAGAAATAGGTAGTGGTGGGATCAAGAGCATAGGGGACAGGATTAGCCTGGGCCTGACACTCTTCTAAAATGGAAGATAACTGATGTGGAAAGGCTTTGAGATCAGAAGAAAACCTGAACCCCCAGTGTTAAAACAGGGCTCCAGTTTTCCTGGATTTCTTTACTAGAGATTGCATGAGAGGCTTTAATATATGAAAAGTGTCGAGTCCCAGGAAGTGGGTTTTGGGGAATGTTTGGGTGTAACACTGAATAAAGAGATAAAGCAGTAAATTCTAAGAAGCTGCCAGAAGCTATGACTAGAATGCTAGAACATACTACATTACATGCAAAAAAGAAAAAAGGAAACCCAGAATGGGATACCCTGAGGATCAGGGGCATCTGAAAAGAAAGACAAGAGGAAAAATGTCTAGAAATGCATAATAAGTTTTGTGTTTATGTCCACTGGACCTAGGTTACATAAATATAGGACTTATTTTACCTTCATTCAGTACATTGCTGTGAAAAGGCTACAATAAAAGCAGTTTGGAAACTGTAGAAAACCTTGAATTCTTGTTGAATAGATGAGAGGGTAGATGAATGGTTGGATGAATAAATGCAAGGAGAGATGCATGGAAAGGCAAGTAGAATACTTAGAGAATAAAGGATAAAAGAATCTGATATTTAAATATTTCAAATAGGACTCCTGGTAGGAAGATCATCTGTTCTGTATCATTAAGATGAGGAGAAATGATTTTGTTCTTTCCTTGGACTTTCTGATGTGGCCAATATCAGGAAAGAGAGAATGATAAGGATAATTTTATCTGAAAGTGTTTGCTTACTGAGAGCTATGAGTAAGAGCTGCATGTGATGAATAGTTTTCACAGTGTAAATACCGAGACAGAGGAACCAGAAGCCTTTTAAAAGTCATCCATCATTCAGTAAGGTAGATTTGACCTCTAGAGCCATGGAAAGGGAAATGTGAAACAGAAACTGTGAGTAACATCCATGAGGAACATAACAGCCTCTCTCAAAGCAAAATGGAAAACCAACATTTTGATAAGAACTGACATTAAGTTAAATTAGAGAGAGAGCATTAAATGAGCCCTAGGGTTTAGAGTTTCTAAATTCTTACTCCATATGTTTATTGTCTTAAGTCTATAATGGGTCTGTAGATAACTAATAATTGCATATTTGTCTTGCTGTTTTGCTTTTTAAATTTATATTTATCTTATGAAGAATTTTCTTGTATTCTAGAAAAACCATAATTCAGTATGCGGCTGGAGATGTAGCTCAATGGTAGTATACCATGGGAAATAGCATTGAGGGAAGTCTGCAATTCAAATAATGTAACCAGGGAAGACCTCCTAGGAAGGTGACATTCAAGTAAGACTTGAGAATGAGGGAGGCACAGTGTGGCTATGGGGAGTGTACCTAGTGTACACAAGGCACTGAGTTTCATCCCAATACCACAAAAAATAATAATAACAATAATTCTGTGTGAATGTTTGAGCTATTTCTTATGTACTAGCCAAACCAGGAGAATTTTATTTCCAGAGGAGCAAAGTCATACTTGTTTGGCAATAAGTAGGAAGAGGGAAACTGAATGTTCACAGAAAAAAAATTGAGATAAAGTCAGTGATACAGAAAGAAAACACATTTTTATAAGAGATCCTTACAAAATATCTATATGCTTAAAATTCCCAAATCAATAGTAACAGCCCACCTTGTACCTCAGTGTGGACTGAATTGCCCAATTGACTCACATGGTTGCCTTACACACTTCTCAAATTTAGCATATTGAAGACTGAGCCCTTGATCTACTCTTCCAAGCCTACTCCTGCAGCTGCACCCCTTTCTACAATTAGCACGTCATCCTTCTAGTTGTTCAGATCAAAAACCAGCAGAGTGATCCTGGACTTCCCACTTTGTTTCACATTCTTCATCTGATCCATCGGCAAATCCTGTCCTCTCTCTTCAAAACATGTATCCAGAACCACCCCTCTCCATCAGCCTTCGATTGCCCCTCCCTGGCCTCCTGCTTCCATCCTCACCTTCTATCATCTTGACTCTCAACACAACAGCCAGAGTAATGCTTCTGAGGCATAAGTCACACTATGTCACTTGTCTGCTTACAACTTTCCCGTGGCCACTTGTATTCTCCTCAGAATAAAAGTCTCACCATGGCCTGGGCTTTCCACTTGTTCCTTCTTCCTGGAATATTCTCTGCCCTGGACTTCCCATAGCCACACAGTGCCTCCCTCATTCTCAAGTCTTACTTGAATGTCACCTTCCTAGGAGGTCTTCCTTGGTTACATTATTTGAATTGCAAACTTCCCTCAATGCTATTTCCCATTCCCAGGCACTCCTTGTCCCCTGTTACCTGATTTTGGTTTTTCCATGGTACTTACCACCCTGTGGCATTTCCATTTTGTTTATTTATTTTGGTTACTGTCTGTCTTCCCTCACTAGATTTGTAAGCTACAAAAGAACTAGAATTTTTCTCTGTTTTGTTCATTGTTGTACTCCTGGAACAATGCCTGGTCGGTAGGCTCTCAATAGATGTTTGAAGGAGAGAGGAAAGAAAGGAAGGAAGGACAAGTAAATGCATTCCAATAGTGTCAGTGGAGTAGTAAATATAAAAACAGGGGTTGAAGGGTGAACTCAATAATTTCTGAACTATAAATTCAGAAAAGCATTAGGCATTAAAAGACATATGAGACCCAAGAATAAGAAGAGTGCTTAGTGTGCATATTTATAAATACACAGAGACAGACAGACAGACACACACACAGACACACAGACACACACACAATTTATAAGGCTTCCACTGAAATTGAAAAAAGCTTCTATAGAACAAGAAATTATCACTGGAAACCAACAATATGATTTCGGTATTACTAGTAGAAATATGTAAGACGTCATTGAGATTGCTTTTGTTAACAGTGTGGTCTCTGTGTTTTAGTTTAATGAATGCATGACTATTTAGTGGGCTTTCATAGATTTGTTTCATCTCTTCCTTCCCCATGATCATGGTTTTCCCCTTAAGTTTCTTAATTTTCTTACAATAGCAGTTACCAAGAATCACAACCCTAAACTGCAGAGAAACTTCTGGGTTCCTTTCTAAGTGCAAAATAAATAAAATGACATCTGAATTATATAATGTTGGAGCTCCTAATTCTTCCATGAGTACAACTTTTTTTGCAGGGGGAGGGTATGCTGGGAATCAAACCTGGGGCCTTGTGCATGCTAGGCATGTGCTCAACCACTGAGCTACATCCCAGCCCCATTAGTACAACTTCTAAGAAGACTTCTTGCTAGGTAATATTTCATCTCTCCTCTGCTCCATGAGAGAGCCGATGATACCATTATTATTTCTTCTTACCAACTGAACATAAGAAAAGATAATAATAGCCATAAGAGATTCAAAGTAAACAACAGGAATTACTAAAAAAAAACTTACTAAATAAGAAATACTAAAATATAGCTTATGAAATGTATAAGTATATAATAGAGAAGATCAACAAAGAAGAATTGGTTATTTTAAAAGGTCAATGAAATTGATAAGCCACAGCTGAGAATGACAAAAAAGGAAAAGAAAAAGTTAAAAGGAAGGACACAAATAAACATATGAAGAAGGGGAACAGCATTACATATGTTCAGAAAATCAACAGCAAGGAAATTATGAACTATTTTCTGCTTATTGGTTTGATGATTTATATAAATGGAAAAGTTTAACTCAAGAAGAAACTAAAAAATTGAATAGTTGTAAAACCATAAATAGTAAGTTTAAAAAATTTTTTCTAATGAAGAAACACTAAAATCTAGCAGCTTCTGCAGGAAGTTCTACCAAATATAAAATTAACATACACTTCTCAGAAGAAATACAATCAATCAACAAATATATGAAAAATGTTCAATATCTTTAATAATCATAGAAATGCAAATTAAAACTACTCTAATATTTCATCTCAATCCATTCAGGATGGCAGTTATCAAGAATACAAGCAACAATAACTGTTGGTGAGGATGTGGGGAAAAGGCACACTCTTACATTGCTGGTGGGACTGCAAATTGGTGCAACCACTCCAGAAAGCAGTATGGAGATTCCTTAGAAAACTTGGAATGGAACCACCACTTGACCCAGCTATCCCACTCCTTGGTCTATACCCAAAGGACTTAAAAACAGCATACTACAGTGACGCAGCCACATCAATGTTTTATAGCAACACAATTTACAATAGCTAAACTGTAGAATGAACTTAGATGCCCTTCAATAGATGAATGGATAAAGAAACGGTTGTACATATATACAATGGAATATTACTCAGCATTAAAAGAGAATAAAATCATGGCATTTGCAGGTAAATGGATGGAGTTGGAGAAAATAATGCTAAGTGAAGTCAGCCAATCCCCAAAAACCAAAGGTCGAATGATTTCTCTGATATGTGGATGCTGATCCATAATGGGGGCTAAAGGGGGGACATGGGAGGAATGGAGGAACTTTGGATAGGGCAAAGAGGAGGGAGGGGAAGGGAGGGGAGTTGGGGGTAACAAAAATGGTGGAATGAGATGGACATCATTACCCTAGGTACATGTATGATGACATGAATGGTGTGACTCTACTTTGTGTACAACCATAGACATGGACATTGTGCTCCATTTGTTTACTATGAGTCAAAATGCATTCTGTCATGTATAACTAATTAAAATAAATAAATAAATACATATGTCTATAGAAGAAAATTCAGATGTAATTACAAATTTACACAAACCTTCAGAGAATGGAAAAAAAGGGAGTACCCTCAGTTCATATGAAGCTGGTATAACTTTGATTCCAAAATTTACAAGGACCATAGGTGAGAAGGGCAAATCATAGGCCATGAACATGAACATGTTCATGAACTCATGAGCACTGATGCAAGAAAAAATTTTCTTAAGAAATTATTTGATGCAAAACCCTATAATACTTGAATCCTATAATATTATAAATATATAATAATGTATTATTATGATCAAGTAGGGTTGTTTTAGTCAGCTTTCCATCACTGTGACACAATACCTGAGATAATCAATTTATAAGGAGAAAAGGTTTATTTTGACTCATGCTTTCAGTCCATGATTTGTTGGCTCCATTGCCTTTGGGCCTGTGGCAGTGCCATATATCATGGTAAGAGCGTGTGGTGAGAAAGCTGCTTAGGTCATGGCAGTTGGGAAGCAAAGAGAGAGAGAAAGAGAGAGAGAGAGAGAGAGAGAGAGAGAGAGAGAGAGCGCAGGACCAGCTCCCCAATATTCCCTTAAGGGCATGTTTCTGTATGACCTAACTTCCTTCCACTAGACCCCACCTCCTAAAGATTTCATCACCTCCCAGTAGTGGCATGGATTGGGGACTAAGCCTTCAACATAAAATCCTTTGTGGAACACTGATGGCACAAAACGTAGCAGGGGATTATACCAGTTTGCAAGCTTAACATTTGATAATCATAGTAACTTTTAGCAAACCAGAACTAGGAAGGAAATTTCTTAATGTGACAGAAAAAATAATCTACAGAAATCCTAGAGCAAACATAATATTTAATAGCGAAGTATTAAAAGCTTTCCCTTTGAGATTGAAAACTGGATGAGGGGGCTAGCTACAACTATTTCTAACCAATCCTGTATCAGGGATGATAGACACATAGCTTGAAAAAGAAATATAAAAGTTATATGAGGTTTAGAAAGGGAGAAATAAAGTTCTCATTATTCATGGATAGTGATTCTGCAAGTAGAATTTTTTAAAAAATTTACAGATAAATTAGTAGGATTACCACAATTTGGGAAGTCCTAGATACAAAATCAATATATAAAAATCAATTGACAATAGTAAAGATCTACATAAAAATGAGCCATTTAAATGACTTGGAAGATTCTATTAAACTATCAATTCTCCCTAAATATTATATCCCACTTCAAGTTTCAACAGTTATTTTGGGATGATTGTAAAGATGATTGTAAATTCATGGAGATGTAAAGAGCTTAAAAAAGTCCAAGACAAAACTAGGCATGGTGGTTCATGCCTGTGATCCCGGCTACTTGGGAGGCTGAGGCAGGAGGATTTCAAGTTCAAGGCCAGTTTTAGGAATTTAGTCAGACCCTATTTCAAAATTAAAACATAAAAAGGGTTGGGGATTGCTAATGGTAGAACACCCCTGGGTTGAATTAATAATACCACAAAGAAAAAAAGAAGAAAACATGTGAAAAGAATTCTTGACAAGTCTTCTAAAAGATACCAAGACAGTATAAACCTATAATAAAGACATTGTGAATTTGGTGCAGAGATTAAACAAATAAACAGAATCAGACATCTGAACACTTGATATATGATAGAGGTAGCAAAGTGGGGAAATGACAAATTTTCAACTAACAATGCTGGAACAGTTAAGCATCATTTGAGAAAAATTGAAATCAGACCCTTATCTCATACAATATGAAATAATAACTGTGGATAGATTAAAAAACTAAATACAAATGGCAAAACTATAGACTTTAGAAGATAATACAGGTAAGTATATTTATGACCTCTGGCTAAGGAAGAATTTCTTTTCTTTCTTTTTTAAAATAATACAATTCCCTTTATTTATTTCTTATTTGTTCTTTATAGAGAAGATTTCTTAAGTCACTAAAAAAATACTAACCATAAGGGAAAAGATCAATAAATTGTACTACATGAAAACTGTATTTGCCAAGGATATCTTTATAAAAGCTAAAAGAAATTTTAGCTCATAGAATGGGTGAGGCTAATTGCCAACACAGGTTTAATAATTCTATAATACAGAATATGTATGTGTATACATAATCCTACAAACCAATAGGAAGACAGCCCAAGAGAAAATTTGACACAAGACCTGGGCAGAGTCTTCACATAGCAGAGAATCAAAATGGTCAATAAACACATAAAAATGTTGGCAATCTATAACCAAGGAAATGGAAATTTTATACTCTTTATTCCCCTTTTCTTAGCAAAATTAACAATTATGGTCATATCAGAAAGTCAGGGTTCAATATATACCAGGCACTTTCATATACTGCTGGTGAGAGTATAAATTAAAAACAGTAAATTTTGGAAGCCATTTGGAATTATCTCATAAAACTGGAGACATACATGGTCTTTGAACCAGCAACTCCACTCTAGCTAAGCATAGACCCTGCAGAAAGCAGACTTGTGAACATCAGGATATAAGCTCAAAACTTCAGTGTGGCCGTGTCTCCATGATTGCCAAAACCAGAAACAACTCCATACCAGCTAAGGAGAATCTGGCTGCTGTAACCCATAACCCCCAAACCTCAGGTACTTGACCTTGTAAAAGTTTATTTCTTACTCCCACACTAGCCCTGTGCGGCTGCTCCTAACCAGGAGACCCCCTGGGCAACTCTCATCCTAGAAGTGATTCAAAAGCCCTGTTTTCTTCTATCTTATAGGTCCACCGTCTTCCACATAGGACTTCCAGGATCACTCAGAGATCATCTCCAGTCCAGATGAGGTTCATTTGGGCCAGGCCAGACTCCATGCACATATCTTACTGGACAGGAGATGGGAAATGCTGTCCAGGCATGCCCAGGAGGTCCCCAGGAGAACACAGGAGGGGCGATTTGCTACTAATCCTTGCCCCAAGCCAAAATTTCTATAAATAGTAGACATCACTTACACATATCTATTACACATAGTGATCCACTCATGCAATGGGATGTGATCTGGCCGTGGATGTGAACAGACCACGCCTACCACAAGTGAACTTCACAAAAATGATGTTGAGCAAGAGAAGCCAGACGCCTGCCCCCCATACTTCATTTTGATCTGTATCTATATAAATATATGCAGCTCCAAAGTAGACAAATGAAACTGTATCATTTAGGGAAATATACACAGGTCATAAAGGTACAGAGAGAGGCAAAGGAATTGTTACAGTAGAAATTGTTACAGAAAGTTGGGAAGGTTGTTCCTAATACTTTTCCTCAAACACATTTACACTCACACACAGAAGTTCAAAAAGCCAAACGTGTTTTCTACCTTGACATTAGTGGACCATGCAGTTTGGCACAGAGGAAAGCGGCTTCCCCTGGCTGGAACATCTTGCCTTCTGGCTGACCAGACTTTCCCATCTCCCCTATTGGATGCCAAGCTAGTGCCCTCCAGTCCTAATTTCCTCTGATTTACCATGCTGAAGGGGAAGAAAAATCTGTGCTCCCATTTGACATAATTGCAAAACACCTGATTCGGTCCCCCTAGGTCCCTGGGTAAATGTTATTATCTGCTGTTGTCTCCCATAATTACTACCCCTTTCCTGAGTTGATGAACAGTTTCTGCCACCGTCTAGTTTTGCAGTTAACGAAATGCCATTTTGCTACTGGCGTTGCTACTCCCCTCATGATCTCTTTATCTTTGTTTCCTACAGTAACTTGTAAATTCCAGTGACTCATATCTCTCTTGTTCCAGACACTTAACTTTCAAATCTGTATTTTCCACCCTCCAGTGCACAATTTGTTTTACATTCTGTTGGGTCTCCCTTTCATCATCCTTGAATTCTACAGCTGGGAAAAGCCTTCCTCTCGCTACTCAGCCCTGAACACCTTTGTTTTTCCATTTCACAGACTCCAACACTTGGCTTTTGAAGGTAGATGATTTGAAGTATTCCCATGTCCCCTCACATAAAAGGCGTTTGTACTGGTGTCCTTCAGCAGAAACTTTTCTCTGCCTCCTACTGAGATACCCAAAGGGCTGGTTGGCTTTCAGCCCTCCCTTCCAAAAATGGTGGCATTTCAGTGGCAAAATTCCCATCACCTCTTGATTGTGAAAGGAACTGGAATGAAACGTTTGATGTAAGTGGGAATGATGTAGGGATAGCTGGGTTGCTTCCCCTTGTCCTCCAGGTAACCCCCCAGGTATCTGAGGCCCAAGGCCCAAGTTCCACAAAAGCAGCATGGAAGGTCTTTTCTCTCCTTCTTTACAGTGGCAACCTTTATTCTTTTAGTCACCCTCAGGGCTGACATCTCCTAGGGACAATCACCTGAGAGGGAAATGCTGGGGGGAGTATTTCTTTTTTTCTTTCTTTTCTGTTTTCTCTCCCTAAGTCAACTTAAGAAAGCTTTTGAAATAACTCTCAGGCTGTTTAGGTTGGACTCCAGCTATGCTGGGACAACTCAGAGGCACACCCTCTGATGAAATCACCTCCTTTGAAAAAAAGAAGCCAGTTATAGACCCTATACTCACTAGCCCAGTGAGTAAATAAAGGAGCAGGCCCAAAAGTCACTAGCCTATAGAAATCCTGAAATCAACCATCACGTACTGCCATTTGCCAGTGGTTTGACTGCAGACCCAAATAATCTATTTCAGTGGGTTTGCCTTCTTCAGGTTTAAGGGTCCCACACATGGCAGATGTTTTAGAGGGTGTTGGGAAGGAGAATGGTGTTGCAGCAAAGTGAGATTTCACGCAGGGCTTCCCGTCACTGCCCCCCACCCTTTCTATTGTAAATTACCTTTAACAAGTCCATGGTAAAGAATGCAAAGCTATTTTGATTTTAAAATAAAAGTCTTTTTTAAAAAATGCATTTACTACTTTCAAAAACTGATTGGCAAAACTAATGTGGTTAGGTTACAAAAAGCCAATCAATCTAGAATGATTCAGCTCAATACTTCGGCGTTTTTAACAGATAATTTAAAATGTCAGAGTTGTTAAGAAAAAAGAAAAAAAGAAAAGAAAGCCAGAGATTCAAAACTGTGCCAATTAAAGAATGAAAGCATCTATTTTCTTGTCCCTACAGATCCCAAGCATTAAAATGATATGACGTTAATGCTTATCATGTCCACATTCTCAGTTATTCATGGCCTAATTGAAAAAAAAAACTTATTTTTATGTGGGCCTATGGAAATATGTCCTGTGGAAAAACATTAAAATGTTCCAACTAATAGAACATATTGATCATATAAAGGCTCATCAGTCCTATCAGATCCTTGGCATTTTAACAGTGCTCTAAATTCTCAATGACTGCTTGGAGACAGAGTAATTGAAAAAGAATAGCATAAGAATTATTCAAAATACCCATGTAAAAGGGTGTTTGTTTTGTTTTGTTCAAAAACTTCCCCCTACCTGAACTAGATAATTTTAAAAGTGTTTTCTTTATAGAAAAAAAATCAATAGGATTATTTAAATGATATTTCATAAATTAGCTACAGTCAGGAAATGATAAATTAAGACTTACTAGCCCCTAGACGCTCAAATTAGGCGCATGCGCACACACATACACACGTTTAATTGATGTGTCGACAATCTTCACCTTAAATTGTCCAACCTTTCCTGTTTAATCCCACATTGAGTAATAACAAAGTGCTCTGGATTGCCCTGTCTACCTTTGCGAGATCCTGGTTGGCTCCTCACAAATACCACTCCTTAGGAAGCCTTCCTATTCAAGAAGAAAGGTGGAAGGAATGACATTCACTTTTTCTCTAGGTTTGCTATACCCTCCTCTTTTAAAAGTCTCTTTTCTGATAAAAATGTCGAAAAAGACCTAAAATGTAATAAGTCATAAAATAAAATTTGCATGTCAGTAGGGTGTTTGTGGGTTGGGGAAGGGAATGTGTGGGTGGGGCTGCGGGTGGGGGAGGGAAAGGAGTTTAGCAGCTGATCTTCCTTCAAAGAAATAAGGCAGATTAGTGTCTTTTTCATGCTTCTCCAGGCAGGCTTGTCGGCTCCCCAGAACCCCCCAGAACACAGAATCGCTCCTCCCTGATCTCCAGCACTGCCCAGTGTCCGGGTTCCTTCTCTCCCGCGCTTTTGAGCAACCAGCTCGGGGTTTTGCCCTAAATCTTGGAGAGTCACAAATCACTGGTTCAAATAGACCCGCTTCTTCAAAGGAAAGAATGGGGAGTGGTGAGGGAAGGAGGAGGAGAGATGCTTAAAGTGATTTAAGACCCCCCTAGGAGAGGGGTTTTGGCACCTGGGCCATTATGCTCGGACAAGAACTATCAGCGAGTAACAAGAGACATTGAAATGTACGAGGGGCTGATTAGGATGGTTCAATCTTCCCTGGATTAGTCAAGCATTTGATATAAATAAGTAAACACCCAAATCATCTGCACTACAGCCCAAAATGTCTCCCCTTTCACTTTCTTTCTGCTTTTTTTTTTTTTTCCCTCAAAGAGTGAAAGGGACTAGAGATTAGAAAAAAGAGGTCTTGTGTATTCAAAGTGCTAATTCAGAACTTCTTTCTCTAATGCACTCATGAAACATTTTAATTGTCTGACTTTGCATTCAAAAGCCTTGTTTGCGACTCCTAATTGCAGGCTGCTTTGAACAAATAATTGAAATGCATGACTTGTGGGGCCTGCTTAAACAATTATAATGTGCTTTGCCGCTAGGTGCTGGTCCCCCTCCCACCCCCGTCCCTTTTTGCATAATGACAAGCAGCCAGCTTGATATTTGCAGCCAAGTTAAAACCTTGCTAATTTGCTGCGCTGCAATCTGGGGCTGTGGCAGTGGCCGTACCTGCATTAGTGCTTGCAACAGCAAAAATGGCTCTAATAGTTCAACTGAATGTTAAGAAGACCTTTTCATTTTCTGCTGAGAGAATCCCACTGGGGTTTTGTTTTCAAAATACAAATCTTTCATGTGTCTGTTAGTTTTGTATCTACCCACAATTTATGGAGCTATTTCCTTGAAAATTCTCCCAAACCTGATTTTAGCAGAGTCCTCGGCAAATAGGTTCCTTCGTCTTGGGCTGCTCAGGTTTAGAAATGAAACAAAAGTGTCCAGATCCTGGGAATTCCCTGTCACTGGCCACCATGGGCAGCTGAGGACCACACACAGGGACGCTGGCCCTGAAAAGGTCTCTCACTTTTAGAATCTAGAACACAGTGCCAGATGTGCTTCCAGTCCAGCCTCCTGGCCAGGACACAAAGGTTGAGGGAACTAAAACTGTGCTCACTTATATTCTGAACAGTTAAATTTTATTTTAATTTTTAAAGGTTGTGGGAAAATACAGATAACCTAAAATTTAACCATTTAGTCCCTCCTATATACACAGTGCAGTGATCCACATTGCTAGACTGCCTTCACCACTGTCCATCCACAGAACTCTTGCAAAACTGAAATTCTATAGCCATTAAACAGTAACCCCCAATTTCCCCCTCCTCTAGCCCTGGGAAACCAACATTCTACTTTCTGCTCTATGAATTTGACTACTGCAGAGTAAGCATTAAAAAAAAAAATCAATCTTACATGTTTTAGAAAAGGATCAAACTTTTACTTTTTAAAAGAATAAATTGTTCCTTCGATGAAATGATCTAATTCAATAATTCACAATTCTGTTATTTTTAAAATTTCTGTTTGGGGTGTGTGTGTGTGTGTGTGTGTGTGTGTGTGTGTGTGTGTGTGTGTGACTCTTAGCAGGTTTTTTTTAAAAGTAGACTTTAAAATTCACTGTTTTAAGGTCCCAACTCTGCCTGATAGAAACAGCAGTAAAAATGACATCCATTTTCCCGGGCACCTCCTAAGGAGGCTCAGTGGTCTTGATGAGGTGGCCACAGGAGGGAGCCTCTGGTGGTCATGGCACTGTTTTATGTATTGTCAGTTCTAAGTGCTCACAATAACCCATGCAATTGATTCGCTTTTACAGATGGGAAGATGAAGCTCAGGAAAGCTGGGTAACTTGTCCAGAGTCACACAGTTCCTCTGTGGGGAGAATGGGATTCAAGCCGGTCAGTGAGACTTCAAAGCTCTTTTCAAGATGCTGAGCTGCACAGCAGGAAGAATCCACAGGAAGTGGTACTTCAAAGACACTTGCTGTTTGGCAGGGGGAGCAGGGATTAACACCAGCTTGTCCAAAGACACAGGTGTAACACGTGTGCAGGGACCGAGGGAGGGGAATTTCTTGTCATTGTTATGAATACCCTGCATCCCACCCGGACTAGGTTGCACCCAGCAGGTGGTATTAGAACCCTCCTTGAGAATCTCTGGCCTAGCATTTCTTGGTTTTACCAATTTCTAGAGAAGAGCTCCAAGATTCTCTTCATAACCCACTTTTGAGCTAAGAAGGCCTTTCATCCCAATAACAACAGCTGGCCTTTCCTGAGTGATTACCATGCACCAAGCTTTTGTGTGTATCACTTGCAAATGTAAGCAGCCTTACTCTCAAGTTCACACACTTAAAGCTACCCTAGACAAATTCTCCTAACATAAAATGCAAATTAAGCTGCAAAGCCTCATTCAAGCTCATGCATGCCTTCAGTGTGTAACCACTAGACTACCCTGCCCCAAGTAAGGTTCTTGGCCCTGCGATGGGGGGATCTAGCCATCCACAGTGTGTAATTGGTTGTTCCAAGTCATAGCAAATGACAGACAGCATCAGCGTTGCTTTTCTAGGCAGGTGGTCTAATCCCTCCAGATACCCACTAGAGAAGGTGACTATAGCACAAATTAAAAAAACAAAAAGATATGCAGAGCTTCTATCTTGGATGAAAATTTCGCTTTAGTAATATTGTTGCCTAAAACATCACCAATGTTGTTCTGCTCCCTAGAAGCCCAATTTAAAAATTTAAATGTGTGCTATGGAAAGTAAACGATGTAGGTAGGCTTCTATTATAGATTTCTTTAGGAAGTATTCATTCACAGCAGAATGGTTAAGAGGCATAACTTTGGAGCCTACTACAAGTTCAAATTCTGTTTGTCATTTATTGATTGTGTGATCTTGAGCAAATCACTTAGCTTTTCTGTGCCTCAACTGCCAAAACCAGTCCCTACTTCAAAGATATAGTTGAAAGCATTACCTAAGTAGTGAATAAATATGACCTACTGCTATTATTTCAGGTTGAAAGGTAATTAGGTTTCCCAAATATTCATGTCAAAAAACATTTCACCTAGCTTTTGCTCCTACTTGCAGATTTCATAATATGAAAATGTAAAAGAACGAGATCAATTGATACTACAAAAGAAAAAGCAGACGATTCCAGAATCGTGATCCATTCCATAGGACAACTGGCAAATGTCCTCCTATTAATTATTACCTAACAGTAACAAGCCTTTCAATTAGTCCAATTCTATATTGCATTGCTCATCACCCCTGCCTCAGCCCACAGAAGATAGCTATCTGCCCTGCCTTGGTTACTCAGCTGAGAAGTACTAAGGGAAGAGAGTGTTCTTTCTCCAGCACCTGCTTTTCTCAGCTCCCCTCCCCACTCCCCCTCCCTCTCAACTACTGTGTCTCAAATGCTGAGATCATTTTGATTTGGCTGCTGTAACTTCAGTTAGGAGAACAGCTGAAATAGGATGAAAACCGAAACCCATTCAAGGCCTCAGTTCTGACTTACCTTTATAGATTTGAGTCACTGGCTACCCACCTGCTAAATTAGCTACCTGGCTGCATCTCTGGGAAGCCACGGATGAGTAAATTTGCCCCATTTGCCTGGTGAGGGAGGGCAGTTTCAAAGACTCACTCAGCAGTTTGCTTTTCATTATTCACTGAGACTTTCAGGACTTACCTCTTGAGCATTAACCCAAGTCAGTGCACGTGGCCCTCTTCACCCCGCATCCAGCCCAAGGGCAGACTGACACCAAGATCTTGGGTGTGTTTTCTGCTGAGAACATCTTTCCATCATTTTCATCTTTAAACATTGACCCAACCTGATGGGACACCCACACAAAGTTGGGACAATTTAAGCATCAGAATGAATAATTGACTGTAATCGATTAAAGCTCATTGAATATCTAAAAATTCCTGTGTTCCCAATGATACTCTGGAAGCAAAGCGGCAAACAAACCTCCATTTGTTATCACTAGAATAGGCACTGCACCTGCTCCTTACTTTGGAAATTGATAAACGAAAGGAAAGCACTGCACCTGCTCCTTACTTTGGAACTTGATAAATAAAAGGAAAGGATTATGTTCTGATCCAGTCAGAACTTATAGGGTGACCATTAAGCCCTGTTGATGTGTCTAGACCTATGTGTCCTGCCTCATACCCAGAGGAAAGGAATGAAGATGCAGAGATGCCAAGAAGGAGCTGAACAAACAGGCCTTGGTGTTTCCGCACACCTCATTACCATCAGGTCCTACCCTTGTTGTCCAACAGCAACGACTGAGCACTCATCAGACCTAAGCATAAAGATACACAGATGCTCCTCAGTACTTAGGGCCTGCATTTATAAAGCCTCTCTCATTATGTAAGGCTTTGGCTAAATAAATGTGTTATGCATTTCTTTTGTCTTTTGTTGTAGGATGTCAGCCATGAACCCATACTACTGCAGAATGATGAGGTCAGGATCACCAGGATCCCTCAAGAACTAAGATCTGAGCAAAGATCATCTATGCACAACATGGGAAAAGCTGACAGGGAATTAGGTTGACATGATATCAACAGACCACCCTATCACCTCCATCATCCTCCCAAGATTGCTCACAAGCCACTGTCCGTCCACACTGGGGCATCAGGCCGTCACATCCCAAACCATAATCAGTCTTAGCATACAAAAGCAAGACAAGCAGACATCATATACTTCTTTTTTAATTTTTTATTTGTTTTTATTAGTTATACATGACAGTAGAATGCAGTTTGATACATCATATATAATGGAGTATAATTTCTCATTCTTCTGGTTGTACATGATGTAGAATCCATTGGTTGTATAATTATATGTGTACATAAGAGTACATAAGATAATGTCTGATTCATTCTACTATCCTTCCTACCTCTATACCCCCTTCTCCTCTCCTCCCTTCACTCCCCTCTACCTAATCTAAAGTAACTCTATTCTTTCCACCACCACCCCTGTGAATTAGCATTCACCTATCAGAGAAAACATCCAGCTTTTGGTTTTTGGGATTGGCTTATTTCACTTAGCACAATATTTTCCAGCTCCATCCATTTATTGGCAAATGCCACAATTTCATTCTTCTTTAAGGCTGAGTAATATTCCATTGTATATACCACATTTGAAAAAAATCCATCCATCTGTTGAAGGGCATCTAGGTTGGTTCCATAGTTTAGCTATTGTGAATTGAGCTGCTATAAACATTGATGTGGCTGATTTTAAGTCCTTTGGGTATAAACCAAGAAGTGGGCTAGCTGGCTCAAATGGTGGTTCCATTCCATATACTTCTTGATGAAACACAGCACCACCTACAAAACACTCTTGTCAAAATATCCCCCTAATTTAGTCAAGCCTTTGCATATACTTCCAGGTTAAAAAAATACAGGATGAACAAGATGAATGATGTTCTTAGGTGGGAAAAAACCCAGATAATTAAAAAATTGTGATACTTTCTAGAGGATAAATGGCCTTGTATCCTCAGTAGATTAAGTCATGAAAATGGAGAGGAAACTGAGATGGATCCCGGCACAGATAATCTGTAAGAGCCATTGGCACGGCAGGTAAGTACTGAGGAACCTCGCAGGAGTCTCTGGCCAGAGCGGTTAAGGGCGAGGGAAAATGGGTTAAATGTAAGAGCCTTTGATGAGGAAGTAGCTCTAAGATGGCTGCTGGCTGAGAGCCAAGAGGTGGCGCTTACTTGTTGTCAGAAGCAAAGCTTTGTTTAGTACAACTTACACCTGACCTTTATAGTAATTGACTAAGAATTTTTCTGTGCTCGTGGGCACTGCGTGCTGCACCTGTAAGTTGAGTTTGTGAGACACGTGTATGCTTATTAAGAGAACTAATGCATCTGTGATGCTGTAGCATTAAGTTGAGCTTGTGATGAGACACGTGTATGCTTATTAAGAGAACTAATGCATCTGTGATGGATAAAGAGTATTTAACCAGACGGTAGAGAGGAACGGGGGCAGAATCAGGGAGAAGATAGAGAAGGGGAGGAGAAGAAGAAGGAACAATAAAGGAACCACTCATTCCCAGTCTGCCTCCGATTTCTTTCCTGCGGTATTGTTGCTGTAGACGGCACAACAATAATCCACAAGAGTTATAATTATAGAATTCTATCATTTTGGGAAGCTGACTTCTTCCTAGAACAAGGCCATATTGGATAGTTGATATATATATTTGTTAAGTGTAAGAATGAATGAATGAATTATGCTGATGAAATCAAAGTGGCTCACAGGGGTAAGTACTTGCTCATTGGCAGGTAGCAGGTGGGTGGCTGAGCTTGATCTATCAATTACAGGTTTTTGTTTCATAGTCCCTCTCTAGTTTTGCTTTTTCATGTATAATTTAGTTCTACATTTTAAGAACCATAAGAGACATAATAGCCAAATGTAATGTGCAATTCCTGGTTGGATTCTAGTTGGATCAAACAAAGTATAAAAGACATTTTGAGGACAAGTGAGAAACTGAATAGCTATCGGCTACCAGATGCCATTTAGTCATCTCCAACATTCTACCAGGTGAGATGATGGTATTTTGGTTACAAGGGAAGCAGTCTGTTTTTGTTTTCTAGAGATGTATACTACAATACTTAGAAGAGAAAGCTACATCATTGGTAATTTCCTTTTAAATCCTCCAGCATGAAGAATTTGGAAAACCTTTTAAAATAACAGGTTAACAACTGTGAAATATAGGAAACATGTACATGGTTATTTATTCTTTCTTGTTTTGAAATATTCATAATAATAACAGAAATAGAGAGCTAGAGATAAAATACCCAGCCAGCAAAAGCCTGGATTTTTTTTTTTAATTTCTTAATGAAGTGAGCACTTTGCCTAATTAGGACATGAATGATAAAAAAAAATTTCAAAGCCAGGTGCGGTGGTGCACACCTGTAGGCCCAGAGGCCCAGGAAGCTGAGGCAGGAGGATCACAAGTTCAAAGCCAGCTTCAGCAAAAGCAAAGTGCTAAGCAACTCATGAGACTCTGTCTCTAAATAAAATACAAAATTTTATTTAGGGCTGGGGATGTTGCTCAGTGGTTTAGTGCCCCTGAGTTCAATCCCAGGTTAAAAAAAAAAAAAAAAAAAAAAAAAAAAAAAAACCTTTTAAAAATAGCTACTTTCTAAGAACCTTAACATTAATATTGATTTAATTCTTATTAGTACAAATAATTTTATTCTTTAGCATCTTCAAGTCACATGTATTTGCATACCACCAAAGTACACTAAAATATTCAGGTTGTGTTTCTTTAACAATGCAGAAAATACTATTCTTCATGATGTTTCAGTGAGAGAAACCAAGGGAAGAAGAAGCAGAGGGTGAGTGAGTTGAACAAATCCCAGGCCAGAACAGACTTTAGTTTTCTGCTGATGAAAAACCTGAGAAGTTTCTGGTTCTCAGTTAAAACATTTTGCATTACATCTGAATAGTAATTCTAAAAAGATGCCAGAGAGGGCTAGCAACTTGGTTTCTGCTTAACATTGTGCAGACCTAGAAGAATGCAGCTATTGGACAAACAGAGGGATGAAGAGAGAGCTCTTCTCTCCTTCATGTCTTGTCTACCCCATCTACATGTTCATGTTTACCAACAGAAAGGGAAGAGATGGGTCTGTATGGCTGCAGCAATCACACTCCGCCTGCTGGGTGTGGGTACCTCCCTCAATTATGAGATGAGATCATACAATTTGAACATGAGAAAGCATCCTGAGAACATTGGTTTGTAGTTGCATGAGTTAAAAGAACTAAAGTGCACAGGGTGAAGATTGACAGCCCTGTGTTTGGGACTGGCAGACCTGGGTTTCAGGCCCAGTTTTGCCATCAACTGGCTACCTAAATCATTGACAAAGGATATAGCCTTCTAGGTCTAGGGCTCTTTGGTCTTTGTTCTAAGAGGCACAACCTCCAGAGCACAGGAAGCAAACTGGTGGTCTACAGTCCACCCAGTTAGCTTTGCACGGTTTAACTTGCAAAATGTACCTATTTGGTTTTCCTCACAATAGAGAAATATTCTCCTACATCACTGTCTATCAAAAATGGGAAAATCAGAGTAGGATTAAGAACAATAGCCAGGTGTGGTGGTGCATACCTGTAATCCTGGTGGCTCAAGAGGTGAGGAAGGAGGATCGCAAGTTCAAGGCCAGCCTCAGCAACTTAGCAAGGTCCTAAGAACTTAGTGAGACCCTGTCTCAAAATAAAAAATTGAAAGGGGTTAGGGATGTGGCTCAGTTGCATTTCTGGGTTAAATCCCTAGCACCAAATAAATAAATATATTTTCAAAAAAATAGCAGTGAGCATGGCATGGGCCCTGCCCTCTTTGTAGGTATGTGGTGGTCAGGGAGTAGGAATGAAGAGTGTTTTTACTTGCCTCTACAACTAGTGGGTTTGTGACACTCCATTCTGAACTAAAGGGCAGTTTGTCCATACCTTGACTCTCAAACAGCCCTTCCAGAAGCCTTTTCCTAATAGGAGAGGCAAAGAGAAAAGGGAGAGTGGGAAAAGAAGGAGAGAGTTCTCTCTTCCTGCAATTTCCCAACTATAGCAGAGATAGCCACATCTCACCCTCTTAGAACCCAGAGAGAATAAGGATGACCTGACTCAGTCTTTTTATTTAACCTGTGAAGAAATCAAGCCTCAGAGAAATGAAGAGCTTGACGAAGGCCAGGCAGCTGAATGGAGCAGCACAGACCAGGTCTCCTGACTCTACCCTAGTGTTTTTTTCCTCTCCAAGATGTCTCAGCCTGAAAGCGAAACTGCAACTTCTATTAAATCATAGTTGCTTTTTTTGTTTGGTTTTGTTTTTTAAAATCATCTTTGAGCACCACAATTTTGTACACATTGTTTCCATTCCAAGCTGACTGTCTAAAGTGAAACCTATCATTCTGTCCTGGTCTTTGAAGCCCAGAAACCTGAGCTCCCAAGTGTAGACGGGTTGGCAGCACAATTTGCAAAACTTCTCCAGTTCTCCAAGAATCACTCAGAGGTCCAAACTCACCTCTCCCATGTCACAAGGGAGTCTGCACTCTTGCAGGAATGTCACAAGGGCAAAACAAAGTAAGTTGGGATGAGCAGGTGAGTTTGGTGTTAAGAACATGGACTGGGGTAAACTTTTACCTCACCCAGTTTCCTCTTCTGTAATATTTAGCAAACTGCAGAACCTATTTTGTAGTGTTTGTATTAGAATTAAATAAGATGATAAATAAGATAATGCCCAGACATAGAGAATGCCCAAAGTATATTAGTTACTATAGTGGATCTAGGTAAAGACATATAATACATACCTCAACTGTTTTTAGTTGTTTTTGCTTTGGAGAAACAAAACATGGGGCATGCACAAGCAAGATAGTAATCACCTTCTCCAACATGTTGGCTAAGTGCATCATGTTCATAAAAAAAGGTAATCTTTCACCAGCACAAGTCTTTCAGATCTTCAGATAGTTCCTTCCACAGCCAGCTCTCTCCCTGACAGGCCATGTGGTCTGGAAGTTTAGAGCCTGATGATCTCTGGATGTTAGGGAGTGCCAAGTAGAGAGGATCTAATGATTTTTGGAAGCGTCCAGTGATTGGGTAGGAGAGCACAGCCACCTAATTAAACACCCTGATAGTATGGTAGTATCGTGAAACACCTTGCAAACACAAAACAGGAGAAACAACTGCAGCTTGGAGTTTTAGCCCTGTGCCCTAACTCCAGCACAACTACCTTGCTGCTGGGAGTCCAAACTCATCTTCTTTAAACCACAGATTTATTTTCTGTAGGGTGAATTTTTCCTTACCAGCCTCCAAAATACTGAACTCCTACCAAATACAGCTAAAGTAGTTTTTCTGCTTGAAGTTATTGCTATTTCTCTGATTCTGGAAACTGAGGAGAAATGAAGAGGAAAATCCTAAGTGACACTTTCCTTTGCAAATGTGCAAAAATGCTGTCCAGCCTCAGCAGTCCCCAAGCCTCCGTCCACATGAGCAGCTACTTGCATGGCACTGAGATGAGGCCTATGTTTAATCCCCAGGGCTAACAACTTCTGCTCAAAGGGATTGTGAATTGTGGATTATTAGGATGAATAATCTTAATTGATTTTTTAGGATTTGTCTCAGAAGGCTAAAGTTCATTCTAAAAAGAGTCACCATTGAAAGCTGAAAACAGGAAAAATTGTAAAAGGAACTACCAATAGTATTTTACCAGTAAAATATCAAGTTAATTTTTTGCCAATATCTGAAGCTATATATGGGTATACACTAAAAGGTTTATGCCTGTTAACCTTTTCTGGGTTGTGAGATAATGGCTGTTATCTAACTTTTCTTTTATCAATCTCTATTTGCTTTTTTGTCTAAAATAAATATGTAATTATTGTTGCAAAAAATTAACCAAAGAAAAATAAATAAATTGAAGCATCCTCAGGAACTAAGCACAAGGAGGCCAGATAACTATGAACAGAATTATTATTATTATTATTTTGTGGGGGGTGGTAGTGGAGATTTAACCCAGGGTTGCTTAACCACTGAGCCCACATCTCCAGCCCATTTTTTATTTTGAGACAGGGTCTCACCACCGTTATTCAGGACCTCACTAAGTTGCTGAGGCTAGCTTTGAACATGCAATCCTTCTGTCTCACCCTTCCTAGCCACTGGGATTATAGGCGTGCACCACTGCACCCAGCCACTTTTAATTCTTTATACTTAGGAATAGAGACAAATTCTTCTCCATGCTTTGCTGCATGAAATTTTCTGGGTTCTGTGGCCTTTCCTCCTGCCACACTTCAGGTTTCTTTTTATTTATTTTCATTTTATTTATTTATTTTTGGTTTAAATGTGACTTCTGCAAGAATGCTCTCCCTGACTCCTCAGATCAGTTAATTCCACTGTTGTACATTATCTTTTTTTTAAGTTTTTTTTTCAGTTGTAGATGGACACAATACCTTTATTTATTTTTTAATGTGGTGCTGAGGATCCAACCCATTGCCTCACACATAGGCAAGTGTTCTATCGATGAGCTACAACTCCAGCCCCTGTACATTATCTTTATACTTTTGCACTTCGTGATTTCATTGTGTCAGAGACCATTGCTATAATAAATCTATGTGTTATTGTTTGTGTAACTGTCTCTCCTGCTAGACTACAAAGGGAAGGACCATGTTTTTTTTTTTTTTTTTTTTTTTTTTTTTTTGCTGTCATATTCTTAATACCTAGTAGTGGGGCTAGAACTTCATTGAGCATTTATTGAATAACTGAAAGAATGAACAAATGAGATACTTCTTCAGCCCTTTCCTGTAAATCCTTCATATTTGTGTTATTCAGTTTTTCATTGCTGTAACAAATACCTGAGATAAGTCAACTTAAAAAGAGGAAAAGTTCACATTGGTTCACAGTATGAAATTTCAACCCATGACTGGTTGGTCCCATGGCTTTGGGTCTGTGGTGAGGCAGCACATCATGGTGAAAGTGCATGGCAAAGGAGGCCCATCCACCCCATGGAGAGGCCTGAAAAAGGGGAAAGGTTTGGGCTCTTCTTACCCCCTTTGAAGCCACTTCCCAAATGACCCAAGACCTCCCATTAGGCCCCACCTCTTAAAAGTTTCCATCACATCCAATAGTGTCAAACTGGAGACCACACCTTTGATGCATGGGCTTTTGGGATACCTTTGAGACCTAAATGATAACATTACTTTTTGGTATTCATCATCACATTGTTTACTGATCTAATGATAACGTAAATTAAAAAAAGATGGTGCAACTTCCTTATAGTTATTATTGAGTATAAATGATTCTTTACCCTTTTCAAATACTTTTTTTTGACTTGCAAATGATTTATCCAATCAAAGTCTCAAAGAGCTAAAACCACAAACTACAGACACTTCCACTCTACCCACTGCAAGGCCCACCACTTTCCCTGAAATCGGACCCCTTCCTCTGATGACCTTCCTCTGAAGACCTTCTTCTGAAGAACTTGGCCCCCCCCTTTTTTTCCCCAAGATTCAGAGCTAATGGGTATGGTCAATAATATTTAAAAGTCATCACAGACATCATTTGCATTTTAATGGAGGCTTTAGTATGACTTGAGGTGATACAACTGTCTTTTCTTCAGTAGTTACAAATTTAATGAAAGTTAGAAAATATATATAGATATATAACTAGACAGCAAATCTGTAATTTCACAGATATTGCTTTGACAATTTTTTAAAAGTTTTTTTGTACTGGGGATTGTAACCAGGAATCCTTACCATTGAGCTATATACTCCCAGCCCCCTTCCCCCTTTTCAAATTTTTGAAACAGGGTCTTGCTAAGTAGTTGAGGCTTGAACATGTGATTCTCCTGCCTTGGCCTCCTGAGCAGCTGGGATTACAGGTGTATGCAACCATTCCCAGTCGATAGATATTGCTTCAGATAAAGCAAAGTGCACAGAAGAGTCAATTTAAATAAAAGTGTCAAATAAATAGAAGAAAATGTAGCCCACAGATCAGGCGAATACTGAAAAGGCAGTATATAATGATAAAGCGACCCCAGAATATGGCACTTGGCCTTTAGGAAAACAGCAGAAACAGAGGATCTCTGATATTCCTATACTCTTGCCCCCTAAAGCCAGCCCTAAACCACAGGAGGATCACCCTCTGAACTTTTCTCATTCTTCTCCTCTTAAGACCATTATGTGACAAGTGTCTTACCCTATGTCATGAAGGGAGGAATGTCACACAGGGATGCCAAAAAGGACCTGAACAAACAAGCCTTGGTATGCTCCTCTCCATTTATTACCATTAGACCACATCCTTTTTCCCTCCAATCCTACTTCTGTATGACTGTCTATAAAAATATTACATTTTCCTGTTTCTGAAAGTTCCCATGGCACATAAAACATATTTTAAAAATTTGAGTGTTTTTCTCTTGTTAATTTGTTCTTACTATAGACATCTCAATTCTGATGTTAGTCAACTTTTCATTGCTATGACCAAAATATCTGCCAGGAACAACCTAGTGGAGGAAGTTTGTTTTTGCTTATGGTTTCCGTTCACAGTTGGCTGACTCTGTTGCTCTGGGTCCAAGGTGAAGCAGAACATCATGGCATAGTGGAGGAGCACTTTTCCACTCATGGCGGCCAGGGAGCAGAGACAGTGAAGGGGAAAGGGCCATCGGAAAGATGCACACACAAGGACACACCCCAGAGACCCACCTCCTCCAGCAGCACCTCACCTGCCTGCAGTTACCACCCAGTCAGTCCATTCAAACTAGGATGGACATCTCTCCTAATCTAATCATTTCACTTCTGCAACACAGGAGCTTTGGGGGGCACCTCTTATATTTAAACCATAAGATTTATAGTCTTGTACTGGGTGGGGGAAAGAAATCCTTTCTCCCTTCCCAGTAAATAACATAAGTTTGGGAAATAATCTCAGGATTAAGGAATCAGGTGCCTAATAGGTACTTCAGTAAATGTCCACTGCTATCTTTATTTAGAAAGAATGTGCTGAGTTCCTGTTACATGTCCCAAGTACTAGTGTAACAACAGTGATCAAGATCACTAGAATCTCTGCCTTCACCAAGCTACAATCATTCACGTGAAAGGTAATCGGTATGAATGACTGAATGAGAAAGAGAAGATGAGAGAAAGGAAGGGGAATGGAAATAAAGGAATTTCAGTGACTGTATTAGAGAAGAAAACTTTTGAGTGAGGTGGTCTCTAATGGGTCCTCAGATAACACTATCTGATTACACTTCCTTTGGAGAGAAGTATATACATCATTTTTTTTGAGGCTTGAGATAGATCTGTCAGGTATGAGTCTTCTTTAGTAAAATCTAGGTCCACATAATGGATATTTTGATACATTTAGATGCATTAGACACACAAAGTTCCCAGAAAACCAAAGATGTCATGGAGTGACCACAAACTATCCTTATAACCTAGATTCTAGTTCCTAGAACCTTTGAGGGAGGTGGTAGGAAGGCACCCCAGGGAGCCTGGATGCTTTACCAGCACATTGAAGGTAGGAAATCCACATATGCAAGAGTATATTCCAGAGAACTTAGGAAGATTTCTAACATAGACTCTTGATTATCTATTAAAAGGAAAGCAAAAAACCCAGACATGCATATTTAAGAAGCAAGCACAATGAAGCCCTCAAGTTTTTAAGTTTGAATCTCTGCCATCCCATGGAAAATCCATTCTTCCTTATGCTGATGTTCCTTTGCAGTAAGCATTTTCCCCAGTTTACCATTGCTTCTTGATGAAGATGGATGGCTCTATATCTGGCGTTCTAATTACATTAAAGAATAATGACCAGGAAGATGTTGGGGAAGAGAGAATAATTTATTACTCACATTACTTCCACCCGATCTAAGACGTGTTCAGAAGTAAATTGTCAGATCCTCCCAGAATTCACTTATCACACTTGGAAAACAAAGCACAAGTTGGGAACAAGGAGAGCTTCCACGATTTGACTTGTTGCCACAGGGCGCTGGTGGGAGTCCTTAGATATTTCCAACATGTCTGTCAACTTCATCCAGAGAATAATGCTATCTGAAGGAAAGGCTGGTGGTGCTGTCAGATATTATAGGTGGACCTGTGTTGGGCATGTGTAATTCTCCAATTAGCCTTATAAAACAGATGGAATTATTCCTATTTCACAGAAGGAACAAACAGAAAACAACTTGCTCAAAATCACAAAGTGGACATATGATGGAATAGGAATTTGAACTCAAGTCCGACTCTAAATCCAAGTGATCACTTATATGTGTGCTAATTAGCTCACATGTCACCACCAACTACAGCTAGAGCACCACAGTGCCCAGTATCAATTTGCTAGAGCTCCTTGGCATACAACAATAGTAACAAGTAAATATAATAATGTGCGTGTCACTTTTGCTCATCCCCTGGCACAGGCCCTCCAGCTCCAGTAGGCAATGATCCTCTGGGGGGAAGCAGTGCACCCTGTCATTTTGAGAGTTAGATTAGCTGGTAGGTTCATTACCTTCCATTTCATCCATCTGTGTACTATTGGGTGGGCAGAGGAAAGAGGTGGCTTTGGATAGAAACAGAACTTGATCACACAGTGGCAAGACCATTTCCCAGGTAGGTCCTGTGATTGACCAGATCACTTAACCGTGCTACCCTCAGTTTCCTAATCTGTAAAACAGGAGGATTCATGCAGAGTACCTACCTCACAGATAGAATTAAATATGAATGTATGTGAGATGGCAATACAAGATGAGCTCACAGGAAAGAAGAAAATTAATATTTATTTGATTCCCTTAATGTGTCCACCTTCTTTATATCATGTGCACATAAATATGCATGACACTTTGAAAACGTTGCTTCATTTCTCATAACTATTTGTCCAGGTGGGTCACCTCCCTTGTAAATGAGGAAACAGGACTTTGCAAGATTGACTGGATTAACCAAAGTCCATGGTTAGTTTATAACAGATTTGGATTTGAATTAAGAAGGTGAATTGCATTTGATTTCCACAGTTCTAGACTGCCTCAGACTACAAAATTTGAATATGCTGTTTTATAATGTGCTTTCTCTCATTAGAAATCATTAAATGGAGATGACTAAGTATAAAGTTGAGACAGATTAGCTACCAAATGCCCTCAAACTCTAGAACTATAATTGTATATTGGAAGTCTAATTGTGTAATTGTACATGGTAAATCTAATTATAATTGTAATCATGTAAGTCTTACTTTCATTCATTCATTTTAATATATATTTATGGGCTAGAGCAGTTCTAGGTATCAGAGTGGTAAATAAGACAGTCAATAATAAATAAAAAAAAGATAATTTCAGGAAGATAAGTGTTCTGAAGTCAAATAAACAGGGTCACATGGAAGATGGGGAGGGAGGTTCCTTTAGGCAGGGGATCAGGGAAGCTCTGTGTGAGAACGTTTCTGTACCAAGGCCTGAAGATGAGGAAGAGACAGCCATGTGGAGACAAGAAAGAGCTCTCTGAGCAGCAAGAACAGTAAATGCAAAGGGTCAGTGGCAGGAACAAACTTGCAACTTAGAGGAACAGAAAGGAAACTGCTGTGGCAGGAGGGTGCTGAGCCCAGGGTGGGAGAGGCGGGCAGCAGCTGGACTGCATGAGGCCTGTGGGCCATGTTAAGAACACTGCTGAATCATATCCTAGTGGTCCTGGAAGTCTCTAAAAAGAATTTAAAATAGATGTTCTTGCCTCTGCTCCCCACACTGGGTGATTCATTCAAATTCCCTGCATGTCAGGATTTGCATTTATTAAGAAATTGCAGCACAATGAATTATCTAGGCCCTCATAGATTGTGACTGAATCCAACATATATCTATCCATTTGCACTTGAGCAAGACTGTGAACTCTGAGAGGCACTAGCCAGCATCTCTGCAAAAACCCCCATGCTATAGATCAGAAGCTTCCTTGCTTATCGAAGGCACAGGAAGTATTTGCCTACAGGGCCTCTGCTCCCAGACTGTCCCCTCCACTTAGCAGACATCGGTTCCTAAGCCTGTAACAGCACCCTGGTGAATTCTCATATACCAGCTTTCTATCACCACGACTAAATACCTGAGATAAACAAAGGAGGAAAAGTTTATTTTGGATCATGGTTTCAGAAGTTTCATTCCATGGTCAGCTGGTTTCATGTTGTTTTTGGGCCTGTGGCAAGGCAGAATGTCATGGTATGGAGCATGTGGTGGAGCAAAGCAGCTTACCTTATGGGAGCCAGGAAGCAAAGAGGCCAGGGTCTCAATATCCCCTCCAAGGACACGCCCCTAATGACCTAACTTCCTTCCACTAGGCCCCACCTCCTAAAGGTTTCACCACTTTCCAATATCCCCAGAGGCTGCTGACCAAATCTTTACCATATGCCCTTTGGGGAACATTTAAGATCCAAACCATAGCAATCGGTATAATATCACCAGTCCCAAGCCTTTCTCCCTTCAGCATCTGGGACTTTAGAACTTTGTAGTTGTGGCATAAACTGGATTTAGACTTAGAAACATGAATAATTTAGAATCCTACACTTGGTGTCAAGGGAGTGATCCTCTTCAGTTCTGTTTCCTAATCTATAGATGGTGGTAGAAAAACAAGTCTTTCAGGATTATTGTAGAATAAAAACATAATCATACATGAAAATACCCTACACATTGCCTGCCATGTGCTCAAAAGTCCAGATTAAAAAAAAACTTAGAATAGCAAAACCTTGCCACATAAACCTAGGATCAGGTGAGAAGCACCTAGCAATCTTTATAAGCCGTATGTGTCTGTATATCTGTGGAATAAAAGAAGGGGGAGACAAGAACGAATCTGAAGTCAGAACATTACTTCAAAATACAAATAACTTCGTTGAAAAAAACCCCACAAATTTAAATATTAGAATCAGCTAAACTTGGGAGATGGGAAAATGAATAATAAATGCAGGTAGAAATTTAGAGTTTTGTTTTATGCATACAAGGGGAATAATTAACTAATCTCAAAACATGTAAATTAGGGCTTAGAAGCATTTTCAAAACACCACATCTAACTCCAGTTATATATGCAGAATTTGCTACATTATAATAATTAGGCTTTTTTTTTTACAAAAGATTTATTTATTTTGAATAGAAGTATTAAATATTATACTAATTACTGGTTATTTTACTTTGTACCCAGGGAAAAGAAATGAATATTCATTAGCTCCTTAAGCTACTGATCCTCCACCGACTAGACAGATTCCAACATCACCACAGAGCTGTGGGTGGGTGGAAAATGTTCCCTGTAAAACCAGGCTCATGCTACAAATCACAGGCCAATCTATTCTGCTAATGTGCATGTGCTACAACCCCCATGTGAATTCCCTTAACATTACACTGCCCAGAGCTCCCAGCTGAGCAGCCAATAAGTGAGAATAACTGTTAAATTGATCACAACAGAATTTTTCTGTCTACAGATTCCAGTGATCTTGAACAAGTCTTAAAATTTAAAACATGATTTCATAGAATAAAACTAACATTTCCATTCAAGACACGCCTTATTCATTGCAAAGGACTATTTCAACACACATTTCAATCATTTTCTGACTTGGCTTTTGATTCTACTCTAAGAAAAATGTCCACCCCCAAAAGACCAGGCTTGAGGTTTTAATTAATGAGGCATGTTCACTGTAGCTCAATAGGTAAACACAGTGTTTTTTGTTTTTTTGGGGTTTTTTTTCCCCTCCAATGGAAGGGAAAACTAATTAGGCAATACATTTCTCAAGCACCAGCCCTGTTAATTTTCAAACCTTGTTCAGTTTAGAACACCTCTGTGTTGGAGTCTGTGAGCTGCTTGATTTTTATTTTTTGGTTTATTAAGTTTTGCGCTTGAGCAAGTCACTAACTCAGGAGGGAAGAGGCCCAGGGCTCTGGAGAGAAGCTGTTCTTGCAGAGGGGTCTCCTGCTTCCCTGTGGCCTGGCCTGTGAGGCTGACCTGTAGCCTCAGGGGGGCACCTATGCTGGGCACAAGCTGCTAATCAGGCCAGATTGGTGCTGGGAAAGGGTGACCAGATCAGGGTGCACATGGTGAGAAACAGGGAAAAGCAGCTCTGAGTCCTGTCTCCATGTGGGTAGAAGAAGGAAAGAGTGAGATTTTGCAAAACACAATTTCTTGAGAGTGTTAACTTTCTAGAAAGCATTTAAAATTTTTTTTATTAGAGAGAGCACATTCCTCACAGTCTTATCCGGAGAACAAAGAGGAAGGAGGCGACTTCCTGGGAGATTTCAAATTTCTGGGGATCAGAAAAGAATAGGATTCATTCAACAGATATTTATTGAGTACAATTCATATGCTATACAGTACACTCTTACTGTTTTGTGAAGCTCTTGAACCAATCTCATTCCTATAACCTTTCTTACAAATTCAAGTTCAAGGGTCTAACTGCAGACCTCCTGAATCAGCATCCCGAGGCAATGCCTGCATTAAAGTTTGAGAAGGGTTCCTAGACACTGTGCTAATTGCTCACCATTGATCTCCATTTAATGTGTTATACAAATAAAAGTCTAGCCCACACATTTACCAAAACTTGCTCCTGACACATTAAGATACAACTCTCATTCAAAAGAATACTGCGTAGGCGATTACAACCACATACGCAGACATTTCCATGAAGACCATGTGCCAAGACAAGGGAGAGGATTGCTCAAGGCAAACAATGGTTACTCCATCCACTTGATGCAGTCAAACCAACAGGGATCCCCTTTCTAAATTCATGTTAGCAGAGCTTCTGGGGAGCAACTCCAGGCACCAGGGAGACCTAGGAAACAAGGGCTGCACTTACCTGGCTTCCAGCTGGCAAGGAGAGATGGGTAGATGAAAATGATCCAATTCATTTAGCTGGCTAATTCATTTAGACCCTTCACTAGCCTGTGTCCCTTTCATAGGAGGAGTCACAGGAAATAGACACTGGGGATGGGATGTCTCTTGTGATTTCATTGGACAGTTGTATTACATTTTATCTTCATTTTCTGCTCTAATAGATGCTGGTAATGCCCCTTGATGGGTTGTGTAGAGCCACAGATTTTCCAAAGCCAAATGGAAGGGACTTTAAAGATACTGTAGAAATTAATGACCCATGAAGCTTTTCTATGGACTTTTACCTAGTCTCCCTGGAGCTTCCTCCAGGTCAATATGTTATCAACTTGTCTATTTCCCAGCGTCTTGGATTCACATTAAAAGTGATTGTAAGCCGGGTGCGGTGGCGCACACCTGTAATCCCAGCACTTTGGGAGGCTGAGGCAGGAGGATCGCGAGTTCAAAGCCAGCCTCAGCAATGGCGAGGCACTTAGTAACTCAGTGAGACCCTGTCTCTAATAAAATACAAAAAAAGGGCTGGGGATGTGATCCAGTGGTAGAGTGCCCCTGAGTTCAATCCCCAGTACCAAAAAAAAAAAAAAAAAAAAAAAAAAAAAAAAAGTGATTGTAATTATAAATACAATAAATAAATTTGTATTTTACAAAAAAATTCAAATATAAAATATATAAAGTATAAAAGTGAAAAAAAAATCCCATTTACTCCCCTACCCAAGGGCAATCACTGTTAACATTGGGATGCATTTTTGAAATTATGAAATATATTGTATATGCATACATTAATATGCATACAGAATAATTTTGTGTTTGAATTAAACTATATTATTCTGCAACTTGGTTTTTTTTTTAAGTTTTCTTGCATCCCCCACATTTAATCTATATAATTTTTAAATAGTGGTACAATGTTCCATAGAATAGATGTGCCATGGTTAATTTAATCATTCTCCTATTGATGAATATTTAGATTACGTACAATTTTTAAATAATTATAATAAGAGTTTTGAAGATGGCTGGATATAAGAGTGACATAAAAATCAAGAACTTCATACATCAATAGCTAATTTGGAAAATAAAAAAAAAAACAGAAAAAAGTATGCAAGAATATGAAAATCATTTATAAACTTCATTAACTGATACAAAAGACCAAAAAATAAGCTATATATCCTATTTATAGATAAGAAAATTCAGTAATGTATATATACTAATAATCTTAATTATCTCTATAAAAATCAAGCCAATCTCAAAATGCCAGTGGGATAGTTTATGAGTCTTGACAAACAGTGCAATTCTTGAAGGACACTTTGTGAAGAATTACCAGCATAATGAGGGAAAGAGAAAGACAATGCATCCAAGATACCAGTTTGGGTGGGTGGATTTAATATCACAACCTGGGAGCCAGAGCCACCAGGATAAGCCATATTTTCCAAGTGAAAAGGCTAGATAGAAAAGGTGGGGGCAGGATAAAGGGAAGAGAGATCAAAGTCCAATTTAAGAGAAATCTGCAAATCAAAATTAAAAAACATTACCATTCAGAAAATGAACCAAAAACGTCAACATATTTTAACCAATAGTCAATTACAGGAAATGTTTAAAAGTTACATGAAAGAAATGTGAGTTCTTTCTTCACTGGCTTTGAAACTAAGTACATATATTTCACTCAAAAAGAAAAAAAAAACTTTGTTTACTTTATAATGTTGAATCTTGAGGGAAGTGAGTGCTTTCTTCAGTGTAGGAAAAATTTCTTTTATGATAACTTTAGTTCCCTCTGTTGTTTTCCTTCTTTCTCTCCTTGCTGCTGCCCCATCCTGCCTCCTCCTTTTCCTTCTACCTTCCAAAGAGGATGCAGCATTTTATATGTCTGTTTACTTCCTTGTAGTGTTGACTGGTTGTATATTCATCCCTCATATTTTCTCCAAATCAAGGTGAGTTGAAAAGTTTGGTTAGATTTAGACCCCTGAGCTCTTTGGTAAGAATACTTTAAAGGTTGTAACCTGTACTTTGCAACTGCATTGCATCTGTACACCCCCTGCCCTGCTGCCCTTTTTCAGTTTTTGAAATCCAAGAAAGACATGGGAATCCCTAACTATAATGGAATATGATAACAAATCTAATGGAGATAATATGCATTATTCTGGGGAGATGAGTAAAGGATGATTATATCTGCCTTGGAAAGTCAGAAAGTGCTTCCTTAAGCTATTCTTATTCAAATGTAGCTTACTATTTCTTACTTTCCTGTTGGCTTCAGCAGGATTAATTACTCCTCTATCACTATCTTCAGAACACTATATTTTCTTTAATTTTTTTTTGTTTTAATTAGTTATACATGACAGTAGAATACAGTTATGCACTTTGATATATCATACATAGATAGGATATAATTTCTCATTTTTCTAAGTGTACAGGTTGCAGAATCATATTGGTCATGTAGTCACATATATACATACAGTAATAATGTCTGTTTCATTCTACTATCTTTCCTATCCCCACATCCCCTCCCCTCCATTCCCTTCACTTCCCTCTACTTAATCTAAGGTAACACTATTATTCCCTAGTGCCCCCTGCCTTATTATGAATTAGCATTCGTGTATTAGAGAAAACATTCGGCCTTCCATTTTATGGGATTGGCTTATTTCTTTTAGCATGATATTCTCCAACTCCAACCATTTACTGGCAAATACCATATTTCACTCTTCTTTAAAGCTGAGTAATATTCCATTGAATATATATACCACATTTTCTTTACCCATTCATCTATTGTGGGACATCTAGGTTGGTTCCATAGTCTAGCTATTGTGAATTGAGCTGCTTTAAACATTGATATGCCTGCATCACTATAGTATGCTGATTTTAAGTCCTTTGGGTAATGAACCAAGGAGTGGGATAGCTGGGTCAAATCAGAATACCATATTTTCATCAGCCACATGAGTTATCACATTTGACTAGTTATTTGTTTGTCATTCTCTCTTTGCCTTAGTTGTAAGTTTTTTGAAAGTATGGTAAAGGTCTTACTCATCTTTGTATTTCTAGTATTTAAGAGTGTCTACAACACAACACAAGCTCAGAAAATGCTTTTTAGTATACATGAATACGTACTTAGATGGGAGAATGAGGTATGACATTATTAAGGTCAGCATATAAAAGCTACATTCATATATTAACACAATAACTTATATAGATATTGGAGTTAAAACATGGTAAGTATGAAAAAGATACTCTTAATTAAACACACAGATGAATAGCAAAAGTATTAAAATTCATTTTGTTGCTTTTAAATAAAAAATTGTGAAGACCCATGGTTTATAGAATCATTTGCCCCTATTCAAATATTTCCCTGATCTCTAATAAAACCAGAAAATGCTGTTTTATACTAAAATTAATATGTAATTCTTTTGTCTCCTGGTGGAAGTTGGCAGATCATGTGACTATCTTTGAGGCTAACAGCCAGTCAAGGTGGCTAATACAATCCTGAGAAGATGGGTTCAGATGTGTTTAGAATGACCACTTTTAGGGAAAGTCCCAAAGTCATGCTTAACTATAAGTCAGAGGAAAACTGAGCCAAGGCTCCATGGGTAAAACATCAAGTTCTGGAATTTTAATAACACGCTGCACACAGTAGCTCTCTAAGAATCTTATCTACAGCTTTGAGACCTTATTCACAAAACACAACCTTTCTATTCTTCTCTTTATAGATGGAATTCACATTCTTATGCTAGTGGAAATGATAAAAAGTAAATTCTTATTTTGCTAATAACTCCCCCAGGCTGCTTCTGATCCTTTGCCATGCAATCATTTTTGGCTCTGAAATATAAAAATAGTGTGATACGTGCTCATCAGCCTCCGTCCTAAGGCTTTTTCTATTATTGAAAACAAGTCTTGGACTTGAGAATAAACTACAGAGGTCCACTTCTGGGCAAGAAGTACTTTTATGTTTGTTTGTTTATTTATTTAGGTACCAGGGATTGAACGCAGGGTCGCTCGACCACCGAGCTGCATCCCCAGCCCTATTTTTGCATTTTATTTAGAGACAGGGTCTGAGTTGCTTAGCGCCTTGCTGTTGCTGAAGCTGGCTTCGAACTCACGATCCTTCTGCCTCAGCCTCCCAAGCTGCTGGGATTACAGGTGTGCACCACTGCACCCAGATACAAAGTATTTTTAACATGGAACTCCATTGCACATTTCACATCCATGTTCTTGGATACTGACAGATGATGCATCCAGATTTTAGACTTATAAAATTAATTTTGCTAAGCACAACATCAATGTCCTGTTCAATGTCTGGGGGTAAACGAGTGGCAGGTTGGTATGTAATTTGAGGAAGCATTGAATGGGGGTAAAAAAGAGGTAGAGCTTAAAACAATTATGAATATAATCTTATTCTTACAAGAATATAAGTGCAACAAGCTTCAAAAAAATTAAATGGCAAAATGAATGCATGGGCAAATGAGCTGATGAACTATTTCAATGGGGTCGATAACACAATGTGACTGCAAGATCCCACAATGGATAAAGCAGTGTGACAAACTGGAGTCCAGATTCCCAACCACTGCTGTACAGAGAGGAATAGCATTTTCATGTCCCATGATGTTCATGTGAAAAACAAATTAGAGGCTCAGCATAAGACCCAGTAAAAGTTTCTCAATGTCTTCATAAAGAGCCTACCCTGTGCAAATGAGATATGTTGTATGAAACTTATGTAAACTGTTGAAAACCTTCAAAGAAATATTACATACTGTTTGTAGACCCTAGGACATGCACTGAGAGCATACACAACGTGGATAAGAAAGATACATACCAATTCTGGGGCAACTGGATAACTTCTTGGGAGTTGGAATGGTTTGGAGAGTGGCATTAAACTACACAACATTTTCTTTTTCAAAAATAAGACAGATATGGCAAAAAGTCAAATTTTTATAACTACTTTGGGGTTCGTTATTTTCTGTATGTTTGACATTTTCCATAGAGATTTACATGTGTAATGTAATGAGCAATGGACTGCAACATCCTTAAAGTAAAAACGAATACAAGGTCTTCCAGCCGTCTCTTCACACTGCTCAGTGCAAGTAAATGGTAAACAGCTGAAGGAAACAATTCAGTGTGAACAATTCGGTAAAGCAGTTGGGAGATGGTCAAATGGTGGTACTGGGTACCTGACTCTGCTGGTTTGCCCAACATTGTACCATGGTAAACGAGGGGAAGAATGTCCTTGCCTTCAGGAAATCCTCCCCAGATGTGTTTCTTCCCAAATGAGAATTTGATAAGCACCAGCCCTGAGTTCTCTGCCAAGTACTCCTGTCTTCTATTAAGTTCAGTGGCTTGGATATTTAGCTAAGCTGACACAAAGCAGATGCCCTCCTCTAGGACTGTGGAGCCCTATGAAAACTGGATGTGTGTGTGGGGGGGGGAACCAGGATGTGCCCAGCTGAGGGTACTTGAAAGCAGAACTTGTTGACCTCTAGGCAGGTGGGCAGTGAGGCACAAGACTCTATGCAAAGTTGATCACCACCATTCAGACTTCATTTTTTTTCCCAAATGAACAATTTAATCAACCAAAATAATTAGTGGGTTTTTTTTTCCCCACAAGAAGTTTAGTGAATGCATAGATAAGGGAGCCACTTGGGCAATGATATTAAATATTAAATGGCAGCACACAATAGCATAAAGTCTTCACTGTATTCTTCATTGCCATGCTATTTTCATTGCAACATGTCAGCTAACAAATAAGCAAGTTCAGTATAACCTGGACATTTTAAAGCAGATGTTATCAAACTGCCACCTTAGTCATTAAAATCATGATACCAACAATTCTAGGAAAGCAGCCATAGTTCTAGAGATCTGAATACTGTCTTCCTTCAGCCCCCTCCTGTCCTGTTAGGATGGCGAAAGGATGATGCTCCTATTTTCCCTTCCAACTGCCCTTCTCTGTCCACTTCCAGGCTTCCTCTGATAATCATTCTTATGGATAGCACCTGTGTGGTTACTGGGAGGTATCCAGTGATTTTTCTTGCTCCCCATCCCTAGTCCCTAGAAATGGCCATAGCTGTCCAAAGCCATTGCTTTTACAAGGGAATCCTCTATGAGGATCCAAGAAAGTGGTTTCCCTTTGTACTTTCTGGATCCTAGAGAAGTCTTGAGATAAAAGTCTACTCAAGTGCTGCAGGTTTAGGTCACGCTACCTAGGTCAGATACTTACCAACCTTTCATGGGCCAAAGATCCTTACGGAACCATTGAGTTTATGTACCTCTGGTGTAGACCCCTGCTTCTCAAAGGCTGGCCTCCCATCCATCAGCATCAACCTAAGAACTGGTTAAAAATGCAGACTGTCAGTTCTCAGGACCTACTGAATCAGAAGCTCCGGCAGCAGGGTCCCAGTAATCAGGGTTGTAGCATACCTACCCAGTGACTGTGATGCTTGTTCAAGTTTAAGAACCATACATTACTCTCAATCCTGGTCCATGCAGAGGTGGTAGAGTACACTGTGAAGAATGTGAATGCTGGAGTTAGACTTTCTGTCTTTAAACCCCATATCTTCAACTAACTTTGGATGATAAGCCATAAATCACAACTTTTGCGCACCTCAGTTTCCTTATCTGTAAAATGAGGTTCATAGTAGTAAACCCACCTGTTCAGGGTGGTTGTGAGGATTCAATGAATTGTTTTAATAATTGTTATCTATTTATTTTCATTAGGTTAAACTATTCAGCAAGGCAGCTCCTCTGAAGAAAAGGAAGTCCTGGCCTAAGCTCTGCCGTAGGCAAACCTGTTTACCTTTCTCAGCCTCAATAACTTCATCTATAAAATGGACAATTACATCTGAACCACTTGCTCCATTGAGCTGGCCAGCAGACAGAGAAAATTTGTAAGGATCCAGTAAGCTGAAAGCCTATTCAGACAAGGAAGTTAACCTACGCCATACTCATCAACATGGCCATGTGAGTTTCCCTCGTTAGCTCTAATACAAACCCCAAAGAGCCATCTCTTTTAGTTTCCTTCCACCAGCTGATCCTCCTACCTCCTTTTAAGAGAGCATTCAATTCATATTGAAAGCAACTGCTATAGCTTACCAATTATTTTTTAAGGATGTTGTGTAGTTCATTTTTTTTTTTTCCAGAATCAGGGGTTCTTTCTCCTCTTCAGTGACAGTATTCTTACTAAACAAACACTTGTTATTCCCCTGTAGTTTCCATCTGAGTCAAAAATATGCCACAATTAGTAGCATGACTGATGGGTTGACGTCCTTCTAGAGTTTGGAGTAGCCACCCTGAAGATGCATTATAATACCCATTTATTGAGCAACTATTAGGAACAAGGTACATGCTAAGGCTCCACATACTTCATTGATTTCTAAGAACAACCTCATAAGGAAAGAATTACCACCATCTGTGTTTTACAAATAAGGAAATAAGGGCTGAGAGATTAAGAAACTTGATCAAAGTTTTCTTTCAAGGAAGATCTCTTCGATTCCAAGAGTTCTTTTTTTTTTTAAATTTTTTATTCTAAGATGTTATAAATGACAGCAGAATGCATTACATTTCATATTACACATTTAGAGCACATTTTTACAAATCTCTGGTTGTGTGCAAAGTATATTCACACCATTCATCCAAGAGTTCTTATATTGGATACATATGTAAGAGTAAAATCATCATGTCCTGGCACTCTTTGGGTATTTTGAAAACTGAATACACTAAAACAGCAACAAAGACAGATTATCCTGCTCATATTGGATGCTCCTCAATAGGAAAACCTGAGTTTGAGTAGGATGCCAGTGTCATTTTAGAAACAAAAGCAAGAGAAGCACCTCATCATTCTTCATGTACTACCTTGTCACCAATAAAATCAAGACTCTGCTTTGGATGGGCACCTACCTTTTCCCAAATAAGCCCAAACCATCCCACTCCCATTACATTACTCTGTGATTGTTTCGTTTAAATATACCTCTTTATTTGCGGTCCCCCACCACATACACACCTGGGACATTGAAAGACACCAGTTGTTCATCCAAAACATCATTGGTTGATTTTATTTCGCATATATTTATTATTATTATTACTATTCTGCATTGCTAGGGATTGAACCTAGGGCCTCTTGCATGCTGGGCAAGTATTCTATGACTGAGCTACACCCCAGCCCTTTATATATATATATTTTTTTCATCACTGAAAGAAGCCAGTATGCACAGAGTCAATTGGAAAAGCCGATGAAGTTTATTTTAAAAAAGCTAAATGGGGCTGGGGTTGTGGCTCAGTGGTAGAGTGCTTGCCTAGCACATACAGGGTGTTGTGTTCAATCCTTAGCACCACATAAAAATAAAATAAAGGTATTGTGTCCAACTACAACTAAAAAAATATTTTAAAAAATGTAAGCTACATAAGATAACTCTCTGTACTCATGGAATCATCTTAGGAGTTGAGAGAAAAATGTCCAAAAATCACCAAATGGGCATATATAAAAAAACCTAGAACTGCAGAAATTTACATAAGAGCCAGAGACCTTCAAACCAACCTCCTCACTTATCAGGTGCAATCACTGGGAGTGGTGGGAGTAGACTCTACCCACTCCTGTAACTGGAAGGACCAAGACTCAAAACTCGGTTTCCTTTGCATGAGTTTTTTGCTTTGCTTTGTTATGGTGCCTTGAAAAAAAAAAATCTATGCTGTTCCCCAAGCATACAGACCTGAGAATTGCCCTATTTGAATAAATTAATTTGCTAACTCAATTGCAGATAGAATGCAATTTGGTAGATCTTTTCATCCCATGCATGAAGTTCTGCTAACGTTCAGAGTGCATTTACTTCCACTTTGGAAGTAGATTTTGTAAAATTCCTTAGCTGTTACCCATGGATGGTATGAATTTATAGAGTGCTAGTCTGGACAAAAACAGCATTACAACATAAAATGCATCATTAATACTTTAAAACCCAGTATGATTTATATTTATATAAATAACATAAAAGAAGCCAATTAAACCAAAGTCACTAGAGTGTAAATAACATAAAAACTTATTGTTCTGTAAGCTACTGAAAATAAACTAATAATGAAAGTATTTATCATATGTCTAATAACCAAGCAGGTACGAGTGGGTTAAGCAGATGGCCAGGGAAACAGTTATTTTCCTGATACCTTCTAATGCAGGCCTAATATTTCCATCTAATTGATCCATTTAAAATGTGACATTTTATCTGAAAGTTACCTTTTGTCCATTTGAGTAATTAATAATTTAAGTGGAACAAGGACGTCTTGATTCAAACACTTTGTAATCTGACTAGGAGGATATTTAAAATTCATTACAGTACATTAAACTCGCAGTGAACAGTTAGCTTCATTGCAAAATAAATAAATAGCCAATTTGCTTTGATCAGCAGAAATTCTGATAAAATCAGCAAAACACCAATTAAAATGTGAAAAATGTCACCTACCGTAGTTATTCTAATGGAACATGGACTTAGAGGAAGGAACTGATTCAATGTTTATTTTCATACCAGCTGTGGCTTTCAAATGTAAATCACTCCACTCTTTGCTGGTATAGCTGGCTTCCCACAGCCCCTGCATGGATTCCATGGTTGAACAATTTGTAGTATTACATAACAAGGCAGCTCTGCCAGGGCTGTGGTCAATTTTCTTCATTCTCTGGCAAAGAATTGTTTCCTATAAGTATTTTACCAGCCTTCTCATTTCCAGGAGTACTGCTAACTGATTAAAGGTGAAAGCTGTGACAAATATCCACAGTCCTTCCAGGCACACGTGAAAACTGTCCTGTGTCCTGGCAGTCACTTTTGGAAGAGAGTCTCTTTTCCTTCTTATGGTGTCAATCATTTCATTGTACATCAATACAAAGATCTGTGCACAATCATTCAGACCTTTGTCACAGAATGGCAAATTCAACTTTAATACGTGTTTGCTAATTTCTAGCATGCAGTCCAGGGCCAGGTTCCCTGCTGAGTGTCCAGTAAGTTCTGGGTGGACTGAGGAGCACCACCTGAATGTTAGTCTCTTTCCATTAATTCTGTGGCAGGTGCTTGGATCTCCCTACTTCAGAATCCAGACACTGGTTTTTAGTTTATCAGTGCCTTTGAAGTGAAGGAGAACAATTATGGTGAAGAAGAGAAAGCTACTTAACACTTCATTGCATGCCCTGTTAATCTGTTTTGTTTTTTTAAAGAACAAAAGTAGAATTCGCTCAAACTGCAAATGGGTTTCCTTTCCTCATCTGCCTTTTCTTCTGTGTTGGCAGTTTCTTCTTGACAGAAACCATGAATTCATTTCTAACAAGCTCTGTGGAATCTCTGTCAGTTCTGGCCACTTCAGAAATCAGTAACAGGAAAGGAATGTGCAAAAATGAAAACAGTTGTGCCACATCGTGGGCACTGTTTTCTTCTTTTGGGTTTTCTCAAAATGTTGCTTCATAATCTTTTCAATAATCAGAAGCAATCAATTTTTAAGAAATGTTTACTAGGAGACCCTCAGCATGGAACCTGGTCTGTTTGCAAATGAACTTGCTCATTATTCAATTAGGAAGTGGAGCTTAAATTTAAGCAAATCTACAATTCAAACCCCCCAAATTAAGCTTTAATACCTCGGGGCAACCCATAATGAATTGAAAATTAAATGAAACAGCAATTTTACTGAATTCAAAACAGCTAATTGTTTGGGAACTGCTTTCACTCATTTGAAGTTTTGTCCAATTACTGCCTTTGCATTGCATGCCTTAAATCTTTATTTTTCTCTGAGTTGGGAGGTTCCTTTTAATAAGGGGAAGGGCCAGTTCGTTTGCAAAGAAGATGAGTTCTGAATGTATGCATGGAGCACAATGCAAAGCTCAATGCTGAATATGTCCGTCTGATTTTAAGACTCCATCTGTCACCTTAAAGAAAAGTAGAGTGGTCACAGATTCCCACCTGCAACTGGTCATTTGTTTCCACTTAATTAGAAAGCATAATGGGGTAGTGAAATCAGAAAGGTCTCTGTCTCCACTACCACCATGTTTGCTGAGATTGTAGGCAAATCCTAAGCCTCATTTTCCTGTATTTGTAAAATGGGATAACGAACATACCTGATTGACATGACTGCTGTGAGGATTGGGTGATGGTAAATATAAAATATGTAGAATAATGTTCAGCACATAATAATCACTCAGTGAATTCCAGACTTCATAATTAGTCCCTGCCATGTGTATTTAAAGAACAGCATCAGGTAATTAATAAGATGCCAAGTCTTAGTCCCCATCAGGGTTACCAGATTCTTCAAATAAAAATATAGATTGTACTATCCAGGACATACTTGCACTAAAAAAATTACTCAGGTTTCTGAAATTCAAATTTAACAAGAGTGTCCTATACTATTATCTGGCAACTTCATATTTAAGTTCTGGTTCTTATGGACCTTAAAATTTCATGCCTTGTTTTAATTTTCTGGAAATCAAGCAAAGGCAAGGTGGGAAGTGAAATGTTTAGATCATTGCCTTAATTCTTCCCTTCACTTTGGGCATAGAGACAGGAAGTTTCCATTGTCACTTGGATGTCCTTGAGATGCCATGACATGCAATCAACAGCACCTGTACTGGCTGATAATTCAGAGGATGTGATGCCCTTGTTTATAGCACCTTCAATTCCACAGACATTTTTACTTGACTAATTCACTGTTTTATACCAGGCAGGGGGTGGGGAAGAAATCATTCAAACTAAATGCTACTTTGAAGTTCAGTTACTTGACTGGAAAACAGCAGATAAATTGATAATTGCAAATGGCCTGAAATTTGAATGATTCTTTTTCCACTTCAACTAAATCTATTGAGCACACCCAAATAATTTAAAAGTGCTGAAAATAAGCAGTATTGGGATTAATGAAAGCAATATATTCACTCTGTTGCATTTATTATTTTTAAATTATAGTTCTCCCACTTGAAGAAATGCAATGAGGTTGAAATGAAGCAATTTTGTTGTTAAATATTGTCATTTAGAATAAAATGCATGGGACTTGGAGACTGAAATTGCACAAGCCATTGCTATTTTCTGTTTCTCCTCACTTATATTCAAGTGAACAGAAAAGAAAAAAAATTAATAATACAAAAGTCCTGCATCTCAGTGACCCCACAGGGTATTAACTAGACTTGGCACAAAAAGTCCCTGGATGTGAAGTCCAGGAAGGTTGAGATGGGCTTCCAGATCCCTAGCAGCTCCTTGGGGGTTCAGCTAAGAACTGCTATAGATCAGCTCTAACTTAACACCTCACAGACAGAGTGAGATCTTGGGAAACTTTGTTCTTGGAATCAGACAAACTGGGGCATTGGAAGGTTCCTTAAGACATAGAACTTATTTTGTAGTAGGAGAGATTTAAAAAAATTAACATTTTATGTCAGATGATGATAAGTGTTATGAAAGGAAAATGGGCTTTTTGGCTGTGTAGCTTTGGGTAAATTACTCATCCCGAGTTTCAGTTTCTGTAACTTATGAATGGGAGACAATATTTACCTCACAGGGTTCCCTTGAAGACTAGAGATAATTTATGCAAAGAACAGACAGTTCCTGGGGAGCAGAAGTGGTAACAGTAATTGTTTTTATTGCTCTTATTTTCAGTATTATTCTCCTACTCTATCTTGTTAGAAAAGAAAATGAGTAAAGGTAAAATTGCCAGACAATGTATGGGATGCCAGTCACATTTGAACTTCAGATGAAGGATAGGGTTTTAAAATTTTTTTTTAGTGTAAGTATATTCCATACATTGGTTTCTTTCAAATAAACAATGAATAATGTTTAGCATAAGTAAATCCCACAGAGCGTACACTATATACTTATTCTATATGCTCTATGGGACTTACTTATGCTAAACATTACCCATTGCTTATCTGAAATTTAAATTTAAGTGGGTATCTTGCATTGTCCCCTCTAACTATGGCGACTTGAAGCAAAGGGTCTCTTCCAGGAAGCTGTTAAAATTAATAATTGCCTGAGGTAAATGCTCCAGTCCTACTAACTTTTCTGTAACTTTGATGTTTTCTTAATTTTGTTTTCTTTTTGAATCAGTATGATAGCAAATTTTATTTAAGAAAAGGTGCATAGTGCTAATATCTTCAGGGCAGCTCTGGATTCTTTACAGCAGGGTTCTGTGCACGTGTGGCCACTAAAAGTGCATCCTTCTGTGTAAAATGGGAGTGGGACAGAACAGCGACATACCTCGTAAGGCATCACGATGGCACCTGCTGAGGCGTGCAGGGATGTTAGTGCATGGGAAAAGTGCCTAAGAAAGGGAAGCCACTCTTGTTACTGTTCACTTGTTCTTTCAACAAGAATTTTTTGAGTTCCCACTACCTGGCAGGCACTGTTTGAGGCACTGGGAATATAGCACTGAATAACTTCCATTGTTGGGACGTTCCGTATACACAGACGCTCCCCTCATTGAACTTGCTTTCTAATGGTGGAGACAAACAATGTATTATGTTGCTATGAACAGAAGAAAGGGAAGGTGGGGAGAGAGAAGGCAGTTATTCTCTGTAGGACAGTTGCGGAAGGAAGGGGGCACTGATGTGTGATATTTGAGCAGAATCCTCAGTGAAGTTAGGAAGCAAGCCACATAGACACCAGGGGGAGAATTTTGAGCAGAAGGGAAGAATGCAAATCATTATCATAGTCTATCAGGAAAACAGAACGCATATTTGGACTTGGACGACCCCTCGTGTCTTGAGGTCTGAAAAGGTGCCACTTTGGAGCCTCTGCTTGGAGGGAGCAAACAATGCCACCTGCAGCCAGTGCCTTGATCTAGCCCTGCCATGCCCCCTCCATGCTAGACTCAAGGCGGGACCTTCCAATGGGAAGAGAGCTTTCAGCTCACCTCCTCCAGCTCGGTTTTTGCTTTCTGTTCAGCCATGCTTTCTTTTCTTAGCTCTTACTTTCTATCTTTTCCTAGCTCTTACTTTCTATCTTTTCCCACGTTGACTGATTACTATAAAATTCTTTCCCTTCCACTGACTAGTCTGGAGCCAGGCCTCTGGCATTTGGGACTCACTTCTATTTCTTGTCATCTGGCAGTGCACGTAATTTGCTGAAATGCCCTTCAGGAGAAGTATAGTTTATTGAAAAATCTAAAAATGCAGCTTGACTAGTTTTTTAGTACCTTCAAATTTTCCTTCTCCTAGAGCTCTTGAAAGTACTTTCAAGAATAGAGCAGAATTCTTTCAAATTCCTTGGTAATATGCCAGCACTATATTTAAGTGGTTCTTGGATTTGGTAATTGTATCTCACTTTTAAGTAGGGTAAACATTTCTTCATTACATTATTTTCCTCTTCAAAAAACAAAGACGAACTTCCACAAATTAATGTGTTAGGATTTATGCATTCAATGTCATAAAGGGCTTCTTGTTTTTAAAGTTCTCACTATTCCTTTTTGTAAGTGTCTTGTCATTGCAGTGGTGGGTAGAAGAGTTACCAGGACATTGTTCCTGCCATTTCTACCAGAATTAGCCCCAATACCTCCAGAATACTGGGACATGAAAAGTTCTGAGAGGTTTCTGAAAGTTTGGTAAGAGTCATCAAGGACAGGGAAACAATGATTCCTCAAGTTTTCTGCATAAGAAAGCTTTGATGGCTTCCATCACCAATTTCTGGTGCTATTGGCAACACAAGAGCTCACTAAAAGGAAAACCATTCAGGCTGAAAATTCCCTACTCTGAATTCTTTACTCTGTTGAGGAAAAGGCAGAGTGTATTGTTAAGCTATGGTAGATGGCTAAGGGCTCTAGTTAGGAACTTGAATGTCTCCCAAAAGCCCATATGTTAAAGGTGCTATAGGGAGGATGTGGAAACCTCGAGAGGTAGGGCCTAGTAGAAGTTCCTAAGATCATTGGGAACATGCCCTTAAAGGGGATTATGGGACCCCAGCCTCCTCTTTACTCTCTTTTGCTTCCTCACCATGAGGTAAGTAGTTTTTATTCCACCATGCACTTGAGCCATGATGGGGCCAACTGCTTGCAAAGCTTACTTTGACTACCAACTGCTTATATGTATATTGAGGTCTGAAAAGCTGCCACAGGTGTCAGGGTAATGCTAACTGATCATGGATCTCAAAAATAACTCTTTTCTCTCTATATTGATTATCTTAGGCACTTTGTAATAGTGATAGAAAGCTGACTAACATACTAAGTCATCCTTTAAGCAGGTGAAGCCTTATCTTGCTTTTGCTAAAATTCACACTCCCTTTACCTGATTACCAAGGGTTTTCATTTCTATGACAAATGGCCACCTCTCTCATTTTCTTATTACTGAGATTCTTGGCTATAGCTTCTGCCATTCTACCACGCTGGGTCTCATTATCTCCCAAAATAATCTTAAAAAAACAAAAACAAGCAAACAACACTCTCAGCTTATTCCCCCATGCTAGTTTTATCTTGAAGATGGCTTACAAAAATAGCATTATATTAAGAATATATTTCACATTGTAATTACTGACCTTTTAAAAAATTCTACATGAGGGGCTGTAGTTCAGTGGTAGAGCACTCGCCTAGCATGTGTGAGGCACTAGGTTTAATCCTCAACACCACATGAAAATAAATAAGTAAAATGAAGGTACTGTGTCTATCTATATATATTTAAAAATATATTTTTAAAAGTTTTTTAAAAAATCTACATGAAGGTGGAAATGATCCTGGATCTTTTATTTTGTGGCAATGAAGATGAATCCATACTTCCCTGAAGTTCTTCCAAGTCACAACAAAAATTGAATGCAGAACATCAGAGCAGCAGCACTAACAGTCTCCTCCCATCCCCCTCAAATAACCTGAAATGGAAAAGAGTAGCTTTCCAAAAGCAAACACCATGAAAAAATGTATTTATTAGCGAAGAAAAATAAAGTTTTCTCTCCATGCTGTTCAGTTATCCTGCTCATTTCTTAATAGTCCTACATTCATAAAAGGCCAAAGGACTCTGACCTTGACAAGCTAACTGAGCAGGAAAAGGCAATCATGTGTACAAGGCTGTCACCCACCCCACAAATTATGATAAAATATACCTCAGGATTGGAAAAAAGAGTTGCATATCTCCAGTGACATCCACAGTAGTACATTTAAGGATTTGAATAGAACAGCAATTTATTTTGCACCAACATGTTTTATGGTTATCATCAAGCATTATGTCTTCAGAGACTGAAAGGTGATGTTTTTATGGACTCTGGCTCCTTGTTGCATTATCTTCACAGCTCAGAAATGATCTCTCATTCTTTTTTTAATTTCCCCTTCTCACCTCCTGCCTTTGCCCCTCATTTAACAAAGCAGCCATTTTTTTTTTTATAAAGGAAAAGGAAAAAAAAATAAATAAAATGAATTCGCATCAGACAAAGGGCACAGAGGAACAGATTTCTAAACCCTGCATAGTTTCAGAATGAATGATTATCTGGCTAATTAGTGAAATAAATAATAATAATTGCCTGTCCCTCCTCATTAGAGCACTTAATAGCAAATGGAACCCCAGTGCAGAGTTCCGGAGAGCTGTTTCAAAGCATAGGACTCAGTTGCAAGTTGGAAAAAGACTCGACTCTACTGCAGACACCCAAGTGCCAACCCTAAAATCAGAAGACCAAGAACTCTTTGGATATTTAGGATTTGCAAAGGAGCTGGTTTGAGACACACAGGGAATGTTTCTGGCTTCTTCCCAAGCTTAAGAATTATACCATGTTCCAGACATCCAAGAAGTAAGAGCCAAGATCTACCAGCACAAACCACTGGGGTCAGAAATGGAAGAAAGGATTCTAACTGTTCCAAGCTTATCAACCATGTCCATGTCCTTAAAGTCTGATCCAAGTCCTCTGCAGCATTATTTGCTCATGAATCTTGTTAAACTTGAAAGTTCTAGGCTACCCATTAATTCAGAAGCTCTGTGCATGAGCCCAGGGTCTACTTGCTCATCCGGATCCCCAGGTGTTCCTTATGCACCTGCTACTGAAGAATCTCTGCAAATGCGAGTGGCTGTGGAGATTGGACAATGCTGTGAAATAAAGCATGTTTCTGCCTGGTGGAGAAGATGCAGTAGCAAGAAATCTCATCAAATCTGACCAATCTCTTACAGAGTTTTACCCTTTGGTGCAGCCACAACATCCTTATTGCTAGAACCACTCTTGCACCACCCTTGAAACAACATCTGAAAATACCATGAAACCTCATTGCTGTTCTGCTCCCTGGAGCCAGCCCAGCCAAACAAATTACTCAACACTGAAAGCATTTGATTGGCTTCTAATGAGGCAGCAGATCAGCTTTTAGGGGTCTGTTCTCAGTGTGATATATGAGTCGAGTTCCTGTTAATGTTAATCAGCGGGGGGTTCCTACTGCGCAGGCAACTGTCTTATAAAGCAACTTGACTCTCGAATTATCTTAGTCTACTCTTCTTTCTGTGTTTTGAAGTCCACAAGTGTTCAGATGCCAGTAGGAAGTGGGAATAAAAGGTCTGTCTTTAAACATTGCTCATTTTCTGAATTAACCTCCTTAAGATGTCCTTGGCCCCATTCACGCTGCTTCCTTCACTGTGATACCTTTACCCAATCAAGTGGAATAACTCATTAATTCTACTACAATGTGCTTACCACTGGGGAGACAGGGGTGTTACTTGAGCTTGAACTGAGAGTCTAGCCTGAAAACAGACTGGTAAATAGGAAATTCTAATACTGTGTTGTAAGCTGCCTGGTACCGTAACCCGGGAAAGAAATCTCGGAGGCAGAGTATAGCTTTTCTTACTTTTACTTCTACTTTCTTAGAGCTTAGAGAGGGAAAGAAAGATTTTTAGAGAGAAAGATTAAAGCGAGCTTTTCTTCTTGTCTTCTTAGCTTAGAGTTAGAGTCTTAGAGTCTTAGAAAGAAAGATAGAGTAGAGCTTAGTTTAGAGTAAGATTAAAGCTTCTTTCTTCTCTCTTCTTTCTTCCTTCTTCTTTCTTACTTCTACTTTCTTAGAGCTTAGAGAGGGAAAGAAAGATTTTTAGAGAGAAAGATTAAAGCGAGCTTTTCTTCTTGTCTTCTTAGCTTAGAGTTAGAGTCTTAGAGTCTTAGAAAGAAAGATAGAGTAGAGCTTAGTTTAGAGTAAGATTAAAGCTTCTTTCTTCTCTCTTCTTTCTTCCTTCTTCTTTCTTCTGTCTTCTGTCTTCCTCAGGAGTCTCGGCCTAACTCTGACCAGTCATTACTTCTTCTATCTGGTTTCTCTTCTGTCTTCTATCTGGTTTCTCTTCTGTAACCGCTCTGCCTACGTTCTGGCCGCTCTGATTCTTCTGACCGACCGAGTGGCTGCCCGACTGACCGAATGAATTCGTTCTCCGTTCTCCTAACTCGGACCGCTTTCACCGGTTATATACCTTCAGGTTTTCGGGTGCCTACAGGTGCGTCACATACATATCAGGTGGAACCCATGGCTTCCAGCTAGCTACAACAGCCCTTCCTAATTAGGGCTCCTTCACTGTGTTACCCACAAAAGTGCCTGGTTGGAATCTCCAGTGATGAAGGGAGCTGCTTGAGAGGCAGAGGAATGAAGCTCAAGAGAAGATGCCCAAGAGAAGAGTGATTCTGCAAGGGAAGGAAGAGCTTAAGCTAGGGCCAATTACCCAACACACTCCAACCTACTAAGCCTCCCACATAGGCACCATTTCCAGAGCCCATGATTCCTTCAGAAGACCACAAATATGTCATAGTTCTGAGTTATATTAAAGGCAGAGGAAAAAAACAAAAACAAAAACAAATGCAGAGATGATAAACACAGCCACGCACTACAGGACATTTCAGTAAACAAGGGGCTACATATGTAATAATGGTCCCCTAAGATTGTATCACCTAGTAACATTGTAGCATGTTAGTTTAAGTATAGTCTATGATGTTCAAATGATGACAAAATCACTTAGTGGCACAGTTCTCAAAATGTGTCCCCGTCCTTAAGCAATGCATGACTGTATATAACAATGAATCCAGAGGGGTTGTACTCATTTTATAACAAAACAGTTGTAAAATATGTTTAGTCCTTTTTTTTTTTTTTTAACAAAAGAAGAGGCCCACCGAGGCATATGTGCCCAAAGCCCTCAAGAGTGTGCACCTTTCCGACCAACTGGAAGGTGCCCTTTGTGCCAAGCAACTGCCTATCACAGGCAGAGCTGGGGCATGTCTGAGCCTCCCATCCATGAACGCTTCCAAATTTAGACTTTTGGTTCATCCTCAAATGAAAGGATATGTATCAATACTGAAGTACACTCATAGGATCCAAAAGAAGATGTTCACATGGAGAAAAGGGAATTCTTATACATTGATGATGGAAGTATAAATTAGTATGACAATTATGGAAAACTCTATGGGAGGTTCTCAAAAAACTAAAAATGGAATTATCATAAGATCCACAAATTCCACTTCTGGATATTAATCCAGAAGATTTGACATCAGTTTGTCAAAGAGGTATCTGCACACTCATATTTCACTGAGGCACTGTTCACAATAAACAAATTATGAAATCAACCTAAGTGTCCATCAAAAGATGAAGGGATAAGGAAAGTGATATACATACACACATACATATATACAATGGAATACCATTCAGCCTTTAAAAAGAAGGGCATGGTGGCACACACCAGTAATACCAGCACTTGGGAGGCAGGAGGATGGCGAGTTCAAAGCCAGCCTCAGCAATGGTGAGGCACTTAGCAACTCAGTGAGACCCTGTCTCTAATAAAATACAAGAAAAAAAAAAAAAAAAGCGAGGGGTGGGTGGCTGGGGATGTGGCCCAGTGGTTGAGTGCCCCTGAGTTCAATCCCCAGTACCAAAAAAAAAAAAAGACTTATGACAACTTGGATAGAATGGTGGAAGAACATTATGCTAAGTGAAAGATGTTTTGGTGTTACTTCATGCAATCCCCTACCTGAGTAACTTAATATCTGATCTTAATTCCACCATGTTTTCATTCATTTACTATTTACTTTCTGTCAGAAATTTTACCCAAATAGCATGGGTCTTAACTCTTTTTCCACTAAAGAAATGGAAATAAGACCATGGGGATTGGGGATTTTAGAAGTTGTTGTTAATGAAAAATTCTGTAATGTTTGTTGTAACTCAGGCAGCTGGTCCTTTTATGGTAATTGCGGAGAGACGGGCAACCTAAGTTAGAGACTCTACTCACAGGAAACTAGGGTACATAAATGTCCTCCCAGAAGTGGCTCAACCCAACTATTTTGATAATGCCAATATGGCACCCCTAAGAAAGAGGTGGACCTGACTCTGGGAAGAACAGAGCTACCTAAGAAAATAGAAACATATGTGTTGTCTTCCTATCACCATAGAACCATCCTGTGGTGGTGCCATGAAGCTCAGAGACCTTTTATACTGAGACAATAACTTCATAATGCTCCTCCAAGTGTTTTATAGATAACTACCTTATTTAATTCTCACAACAATCCAATGAAATAGGAACTACTGATTTACAGACAGAGAAACCAAGGCATGGAAATTCTAAGTAACTTTCCTAGAGTCATATAGCTAGTAATGGGCAATGCTGGGATTTCAATCTGGCTGCACTTATTTAAGTGTTTAATATAATTTATTGTATTGATTTGACCTATATTCTTCTATGTAGATGCTTAACACAGCCCATTGGAGGGTCTTCTTTTTTTAAGACTATCACCAGAATTTCAGATTCAAGAGCAAGCTAGTTGTTAGCTTAAAAGAATAAAAACAAACATGCTTTAAAGAACATGTGCACAGTAACAAATTTTCATTTATATTATTTACTTCTCTAAAAGGCTGAAATCAATATTTTAGTATCCCTATATTACAGATGAGCAGAGGATAGCTCTGAGAAGTTTTGTAGTTACCACAGCCACATAACTGATTTGGACCTGATGATATATTTGAACCGGCCACTTAACTGCAACATTGACACTATTCCTATTTTCTCTCTACTTCCTAACAACCATTCTGTGGGTTTCAAGGGCAAACCTTTACTGTCCTGTACCTACCACCTCTCCTCCACCACTTCCTGAGAACAATCTCAATTTCTCCAGGTTCTCCTTGCTCACCATCTCTTTGTCATGGCCAAGGTCTAAAATGCAAAATATTTAGAGAGTTTAAAGCTTATTTCAGGGTTGGGAAATACTGCTGTGCCCCACGCAGTCTCCTTTGCTGTGAATCAAGTAGTTCAAGGAGCCTCCCCCAAGGCATAATTTGTATAAGTTGAGCTTAAACCAAGGAACCAACTCTTAGCACTAATAATTACTGAAATGTGTTGAGAATAACAGTAGCTTGGTAAAGTCCAGTCTTTCCCTAAAGGGCAAGTATAATAGGCCTATAACTTCAAACATGCAAGAATAATTTGTTATTCATGTTAATCCCCTGGCCATTGCTAGCCACATTGATCGTTTTCAAAGGGGGTCACTGGGAAAACCACTAAAGTTTGAAGGGAAAATAATAGATACAAGGTGAGCCGCAGCAGATAGCAAAGCAACTCTGTGATTCTGCTGGTTGCTGCAGGGACTCATAGTGTTTTCTGGGTTTTCACCCATCACCCTATGCCCACTTGGCCAACTCTGCAGTGAGACAAGGAGGTGGCCCTAGGGGAGGGGGCAGACACCACCAACAAGCCATTTCTGGCTATTCCCACAAGGATATTTTTCAAAATTTTTATCATGGAGGTCCAGGCAAAATTACCAACCCCTGTTAAAATTAATGCATTTTTTTTTTCACTTAAGATCACTTTCAGCTCAGAAAATGTGCACACACCTGACAGCCACACTCATTTCCAAAGTTGTAGAAGAATCTCAGGTAAAAAGGTGCACAGGAATAGGCAGTCAGTGACGGTCAGAGGATGAAGATGGAGCATGGACTCAAAACCATGAATTTAAATGGACTGAACTCTATCCTGTGGGCCAGCATCTTCTGGAAAAAGAAATAAATGGTGTTGGTAGTTTCAATGGCACCCCCTCACCCTCTTGACTTAAATCATGAGTGAAGCTTTATGAGATGCTTTATCCATTCGCAGTCACAGATGAGCCTCCACATACCTTTACCTTCTTATGTTATGCACATGAAAGGGAAGAAAATATTCTTCTGATTTGAACTGCCTTGACCTGGCACCAGAAAGCAGGAGCACAAGTGATATCTAGCTTTTCTAGCCTTTGGGGGAAAGCAAAGTACCTGTCAAGGAAGACACTGATCCAAGACCCTAAAGGATTGGTATCTTAGTCTTCCTGGCTGCTATAACATTTTAGATGGGATAATTTATAAATAATGGAAACTTTTTTCCTCACAATTCTGAAGACTGGCAAGTCCAAGGTCAAGGCACTGGCAGATCCAGTGTCTTGTGAGGGCTACTCTCTGCTCCATGTATGGTACCTTGTTGCCACATCCTCATGGGTTGGAAATAATGAACTTGACCTTTTTATAAGGCCTCTAATCCCATTCACAAAAGCTCCACCCTCATCACTGAATCACCTCCTGAAGGCCCTACCCAACACCATCACTTTGGGTATTAAATTTCAACACGTGAATTTGGGGGTGGGGGGCGCAGGCATATTCACAGTGCAGCACAGGAAAATTTGAATGTTTGATTTCTAAAACAGGAATTTGGTCCTCTCCTCTGTGACTGGCATAGAGCAAACCATCTACCCTTCTAGGTTCACAGTGGGGGCACCTCAGCCACCAACCCCTCCTGGGTGTTTCTTGAGCCAGTAGCCTCTGCAGTGTATGAGTGGGCTATCTCCTCCATCACTGTTCATAAAAAATCACCCGAGGAGGTGTTTCATTGGGATGGGAGATCATCTGGGGCCCCAGATCGTCAGGGACAGGCCCAAGAGGCAGAGGGTGGTACACTGGGGCTATGGAAGCAGAGGAAGTGCAAACACTTGTTTAAATAAATTATTCTGGATTTTCCAGGTTTGTATCTCAGTAGCTGTTGTCACTTCTGGGGTATAATTATCTCTTTAATTGTTTATAGTTTCTTACTTTAAAAAGTCAAAAGCTATCATAAAATATTTTAGCAATACAAGTGCATATATTAAATATATTAAATATAATTTAAAAGAGTGCTTGGGTATCTTTCCCACAGCACCCTGCTCCTCAGTGCTATTAATACTTGGGGCATATATTTCAAAATGTTTTCTAAGCACAGATACTTGAATATATTATCATAGGTTTTTGTTCCTATTGCTCTCTATAGATTCTGCCTCTGAAACTTGTGTCACTCTGAATATAATCCTTCCCTTTTGCTGTCTTGGCCCAAATCTTAGACACACCTTGAACTTCGTATGTGCAACAAGACCTTGGGTCAAGTTCTTACCCATAACAGCTTGGGCTTGGGCAGCTTGTTCAAAATGTGAATCAGGTCAACCATTTATCAAGTTTAAGTGTGTTTTCTGCAGCTTGAACACCTTTTATTTGTTTTTAAAGAGCTGCCTGCCCTTCCCCTCATCAGCAAAGAGAGAGAGAGAGAAGAGAGAGAGAGAGAGAGAGAGAGGGGGGGGGGGGGGGAGAGAGAGGGAGAGAGAGAGAGAGAGAGAGAAGAGAGAGAGAGAGAGACTTAACCATGATCTTTTTATGGACCTGATATGCAAACAATTTGTGAATAAAACTTTCTAGCCAGAGAGAATGAACAGTATTTTCTGCATTATAAGAAAATAATGATTGTAAGATTTTTTCATAACAGACATTTATGGAGAGAATAACAAAATACTATATTAAGCATACTTATGAACTCTTAACTACTAATAGTTTCATGAACTATTAAAACATTGAAATATTTTTATGTGTATTATTAAATCCAGTTAATATGATAGTTTCACTTAGTCATCTTTCATGTTACAAACTAATCTCACAAACCTCACCCCTTCTATTTTTTTTGGGGGGGGGGGGCACTGGGGATTATACTCAGGGGCACTCAACCACTGAGCCACATCCCCAGTCTACTTTTAAAACTTTTTTTTAGATACAGGGTCTCACTGAGTTGCTTAGTTTCTTGCTGTTACTGAGGCTGGCATTGAACCTACAATCCTCCTTTCTCAGCCTCTTGAGCTGCTGGGAGTAGAGGGCCACCATGCCCGGCTCTCACCTCCTCCTTTTGGCATGGTCTGACCCAAGGTTATCATAGGTAATGAAGACCTTAAAAGATGAATACCTTCAAATATTGGACATTTAACATGAACTGGAACCTAAATTCATCTAAGCCATCTTGACATTTGTACTGGCACACTCATTTTTGCTATGAAAAGGCCATCTGGAATGATTTTTCCATTAGGAATCCTGCCCATGGCCCTTTAAAAATAAATCATCCCTGTAGGTGACTGGTCTCTTCATGGTTATTATAGAAAGCATGGATTTCAGTCATAAGTCTAGAAGTCAATGACATGGATGGGGTCTAGAAACACAAAGGTTAGGCAAAGAATAGAAACTAAGAACAGCTGGTCCCATATCAGGATGAAGTTCCCAAATGAGGTGCTGTGACTGGGTGATAACTGGCCTATGTTGACATATACTACACAGACCACTTCTTAGTCTCCCCTCAGCAGGCAACTGACAATCTCTAGCCAACAGAATTAAAGGTCCCAACACACATAATAGGATCAAACCGAGAAGCTGGTCTGATGAATGGGTGAGATTTGAGAACTACCAAATACCACAGTCCCACCCAATTGATTATGATTCCCCAAATCCTCCCACTGGAAATGAATTTATTTGCAGTCTTAGAGACTGTCTGGTTCCAAGTAGAACAACATCTTAAGTTATTGTTATGTAGGCTCTAATGTATGCTCTAAAAGCTACCAGGACCCAAGGTTGACAAATAAGATAGAAACACCTGGAAAGTGACAGTTGATATATAAAGGGAAGTTAAGGTGTCAAATCCAAACTGCAGTCCCTTCTTCATCTCACTTATGTTTTGCCCTTTTTGGAAAATTCTTCCTAGCAGGGGAAAAACCCTCAGAATGAAAAATACTTTTCTCTAAGGAACCTGGAAGAGGATTAATTCTAAGCAGAGACATACACTTTTGAACCAAAAGAAATCTTTACAGACTCTAACCATTCTGACCCTCTTTGCAGCATAACTATGAATATCAATGGCGTTGTTAATAAAGAGCCTACAGAGGGGAACACAGCTTGGATTGAATCCAACCAAAAGACAACCCGCTTGATTTCAGGACCCTCCCTGCTATGGGGTCAATTCCTAACAGAAAATAACAAAACTTGAAAAAAAATTAATAGAGTAACTAATTAAATATTTCAGAGAACCTCATTAAAACATTTTACTATTTGCACTGATTATCATGTGGCTGCTTATACAGATGCTCATAAATCTGACTGCATTAGGTTCTCAGGCCTTTATTTCAGTTAATTTCTTCTCCCTATGTGGACTTGCCCAGGAAATGAGATTTAATGAGTCACCGTCCTCCCTGATAATCACAGGAGAGCTCATTAGCTTTTTGTCAGATTTGTACCTACTATCTGCCCCCAATATGCCTATGACTTCGTTTGAGTTAAATATGAAATTACCAAAAGGGAGAACTCCAAAGAGCATTTCTGTACTGAATGCTGTGGATCTGAAAAACTATATAAATATTTTTACATATGTTAAAAGGCATCTGAGAGCAGAACATAAGAAAACAACAAAATACAGCATTCCCTATTGATGGCATCACTATTTAGATGACACACATCATTAAAAAGAAATAAAGTTTGACATTTACATGTTTGCAAGTCTTTCCAAATCTTTTGAAGTGCCTGGGCTAAGTCAAAGAGATACAAAGGATAGAAGGAGAGAGCATTGTGATTTTTTTTTTTTTTTTTAATACCGGGGATTGAAGCAGGGGATGTGGCGGGGTGGGGGTGGGGGTTGTTCTACTACCAAGTTACATACCCAGCCCTTTTTATTTTGAGATTAAGTTACTGAGGCTAGTCTTGAATTTGAAATCCTCCTGTCTTGCCTCCTGAGTTTCTGAGATTACATACACATACCACCATGCCCAGCAAGCCTTGTGACTATTAACAATTCATCAAGTTTAGGGAATTCTCCACATCATGTATCCTGGGATAATTCACCAAGGCCTCCTAATCTCCTCACTTTCAGTTTTCACTAGGAAGACCAATAGGCTCATGGTGTTTCATGGGAAGAGGAAAAAATTCTATGTTGCTTTCAAGTAAAATCTTGAAATGAATCCTCCTTTAGTCCTTTCACAGATAATGATAGTAATAAGATTGCCTCACCTGGCAATGAAAATTGACCAGAAAGGAACACATGGCATTAATGGCCTTCAGCAGAAATCACCTGGGTACCTTTCTGGGCTCTCATTTAGGTCCCTCAGTAGGCCACCATTTCTTCCCTAAGAACACAGAGAGCTACCTGGATGAGGGCGTTGCTCAGTAAGGCTGACTGACTGCCACGGACCAGTGCCCAACTTCTCGTCAATGCTTATTGAGCTCAATAAGGGCCACAAAACTGTTTGGAATATTAAAAGTATTTAGTTCTGTGATCCAGAGAGTCCAACAAAATCTTAAATTCAAACCAAAGTATTTCTTAGCCTTTTTTGGGGGTTAAGAATTCGATTAAAAAATATGAACTGTCTACCATGGAAAATGTACCACTCCTCTACAACGAGCACATGCATGTGGGCATGTGTGCGCACACACGCGTGTACATGCATGCGCACCCCGCCCCCCCCCCCATCTGGGATCTAATTTTAGAGAGATTTCAAATACTGATCTCTAGATTTGCTTTAGGTTCCTGGACAGATCATGATGTTAAGAGATATGATAAAACATGACATTTACTGAGAACTTACTGTATGTCAGGCACTATGCCATCTCATTTAATCATAACAAGCCTAAGAAGAACATCTGTTGCTAACTCCATTTTACATGTGAGAAAACTGAAATACAGGTAATTCAAACAAAATGCCCAAACAGTTAGTGGCAGACTTAGAGCTTCAAACCCAGTGTGGCTCTCCATTTGTGCTATGAACTACTACATTATGCTGCCTGCCTAACATAACACATTTTTATTTTAAAGTATGTTCACATCTCCTTTTTCATTTTGTCTTGTATACACCCCAGAAGTTAGATCAGGTAGACAGCTCCACTTTAGAAGGTGTTGAGGGCATTTCCAAAGTGGAACAGGAGATTCGCTTTCCATACTCTCTTCAGACAACCAAGTCACAGTTGATGAAATTAAAATTTAAAAACCAAAACTTTGGAGCCTTTTTCCTCCATGAGCTACAGGTTGATACACCCTGGGAACATCTTTGATTCCTTTCTTCACAGCCATCCATTGCCTTGAGGACTAAGTCAGCATGGTAAGGTTTTGAAGTCATGTGGTATTTCCTGTAAAAACCTGGATTCCTGCAGTTCATGGAGCAGTTTTGTTTCTACAAAGGAAAAGACATAGGGAAGAGCAGGAAGAAGAGGAGAGTTGTCAACCTATAGAGAATAAAAGAACTATGCACATGTGATCACATTGGACATTAGATGCATAACTTTCTCCTCCCGTGTAGCACTGCATCTAATTGACATGCAAACATATTAAAAAAATTTTTATTTCTTCCTTTCTCTGAACTCTCTCGAGCATTCTGCAATGCTCAGTAATCCTACTCCATGGTGAATTTCTCCCTCCTTAAAACCTCTGTCAGCCTGTACTGCCCATTCTTCACAATCATTCAATGTCAGACGTTGGTCCTGGCTTCTGTTCCAGTGAAATGGCAGACTGTACAAGCACAGCCCCAACTCTTTTTTTATAAAAATGCATAAAAATGCTGGGAGAGATGTAGTACAAACTTTTCTGAAACAAAACCCAACTTCTGAGCGAGAATAAAAAGAAAGAAATGCCCAGATACCAGAAGTGAAGAGCAACATGTAGCCAGAGCGGCCATCTTGTCAACTGTGCAGTGGTGCTCTGGCGGTCCAGTAGGGTGTGGAGCCAGACACAGACTCTAATGTCCAGTTCAGAGCAGAATGCCTACTTCAAAACAAGAGGGACAGAAGGGGGGCTCTACACGGGAAAAGCTACAACTGGCAGTTCAGTGTGAAGTCAAGATTCTAGAAGGCACATCCAAGGGAAGACACAAGGAACTTTGTCTTTTCCTAGCTCCAAGTGATACAAAAATCAACTATAGGAAATGAAAACTCCAAGCTTGTTAGGGTAGGCAGGGTGGCTCCTATCGCCTACCTATAAGGAGATCTCTGTGAAGAAATTAAAATAAACACTGGCTACAGAGCAATAAATCCACTGAGATACCATCATAGGGAAAAAAATGAAACTACTCTATAGAAATAGTTTTACAACCCAAGGGGCATGGGAATCCTCAAGACGTGGAAAAGTCCTGCTGAAAGGAAGCTCACAATTAAAAGGAAAAAATTACAAGTCACAAGAAGAAATGATCCTCCCTAAGTGCGAGTGAGCAGACAGAACAGGAAACAATATGCTGAGAAGTTAATATCATAGAACAATCTGAAGGAGGCAATAAACATGTATTTAAAATGTATTTAAACAGATAAAATATAAACCATGATGCAAGAAGATAGTGTATAATAAAAAAATAGATTTGAAAAGAATCATGTTGTCCTTCTAGAAATTAAAAAAAAAAAAAAAAAAACAACCCAGAATCACTGAAATTTAGAATGAAATAAATGGTGTCATAACACCATGGCTGTCATAACGAAGGACCACAGAATGGGTACCTTAGAACAGAAATGCGTCACCTCATCGTTCTAGAGGTTGCAAGTCTGATATCAAGGTGTTGGCAGAGTAATGCTCCCTCCTAAACCCGTGAGGAAGAATCCTTCCTTGTCCTTTTCAGCTTCTGATAGCTCCAAGACGCTCCTTTACTTATAGCACTGTAACTCCTGTCTTATGGTGTTCTCTTTCCCTGTTCTCCCTAATCCTCCCTCCAGGCCTGTCTCAAATTTCCCCTTCTTATAAGAATACCAGCCATAGTGGATTAGGACCCACACTAACAACCTCGTTTTAATTTTATTACCTGTATCAAGACCCTATGCCTTTTCCATCAGCCCTTTGACTCAGAGTGGGAATCTTCAATTGTCCAGATGAGCAATAAGAAAGCATTCCCCTCCTTGTGGCTAAGTCTCTACCACTACAATGGGCTGCTGCCATCCCAGCCAAAGATCATGTCCATACATCTTTCAGTGGCAGAAATTGTGGGTTCTGATTTAACCTAATTACAGTTCCCTTGCCTTAGTTGGGATAGACGGTATCAAGTTCTCCCTAATATGTATATGGAGACACATGTTGAAAAATCTAACAAACTGGGATTCTAAACTAATAGGACTCTACGCAGAGAATTACTCTTCCTCATTTCTCCCATACAGTTGTTTTATGGGAAACTGCAATAACTTTGCTTGGTATCTAAAGATTAACAATACCAGTCATACTCTCACCTGTTTGTATAAGAAAGAAAAATCTTTACATGGACGCTGCTAGAGTTTCAGAAACTTGGGAAAGTTTCTGTTTTAACTGTTTCATTTCAGCTGTTAATCCTGTGTTACCTCCAAGTGAATTTGATACATTGTTAGAGGATATGTCTGAACCCAGAGGAAGAGTGCTGTTGGATAGAGAGCAAGGGCTTTGTAGTAAATAGCCTGTGCCTCTGTGAACTATTAACGCATCTCCCCCTTTGGCAGATACAGATTCACCATGGTCAACCTGTCCTGTCAGCACTAAATGGCAGAGGCTCCGCAGATAGAGGGGCTGGAAGAGCCTGGAATGCTTGGAGAAAACATTTTGCTAGGGGCTGGGGTGCAGCTCAGTGGTAGAGTTGGTGCTTAGCATGTACAAAGCCCTGGGTTTGATCTCCAGCACTATAAAATAAAAGTAAATGTCTTCTAGACTAAGAATAAAGGGGAGCATTTCCAACTGCAGATTATTCCTGTTGGTCAAAGATGTTCTGAGTCAGGCGCGGTGGCGCACACCTGTAATCCCAGCACTTGGGAGGCTGAGGCAAGGAGGATCGCGAGTTCAAAGCCAGCCTCAGCAATGGCGAGGCACTTAGCAACTCAGTGAGACCCTGTCTCTAATAAAATACAAAAAAGGGCTGGGGATGTGGCCCAGTGGTCCCGTGACCCTGAGTTCAATCCCCGGTACCAAAAAACAAACAAACAAAATACAAAACAAAGATGTTCTGAAATAAAATACAAATATCTTGGTTCAAGATCAGTTTTTTAAAAAAGGCCCTATTTCCTGCAAATCAAAACTACAATGAAATTTCATCTCACTCAAGTCAGAATGGCAGCCATCAAGAATATAAATAATAATAAATGAGAAGAGGTGAGGAAAAAAGAACACTTCTACAGTGTTGGTTAGATTGTAAATTAGTGCATCCACAATGGAAATCAGTATGGAGATTCTCCAAAAGTGTAGACATTAAATCATCATATGACCCAGTAGTACCACTCTTCAGTATGTATCCTAAAGAATTAAAGTCATCATACTCTAAACATACATACCTATGTTTATAGCAGCACAATTCACAATAGCCAAATTATGGAAACAGTCTTGGTGTCCATCAGTGGATGAATTGACAAAGAGAACATGGTATACTCATACAATGGAGTTTTACTCAGACATAAAAACGAATAAAATTATATCATTTGCAGGAAAATGAATGGCACTTGAGAGCATTATGTTAAGTGAATTAAGTCAAAGTCAAGGTTCATAGGTTTTCATATGTGAAAGTGACAGAGACAGAGAAAAAAGGGAAATGGGAAAAAAAAGGTCTGAGTGGGCACTCATGAAAACAGAAGGGAAACTGGTAGAGTAGATGAAGGGACTCAGGAGAGAGAAGAGGAAAGGGAAAGAAAAAGTACTGGGGAATGATCAAATAATTGACTAAATAATATCATTATATTGTGTGCATGTATGAATATGTAACAATGAATCTTATTTGTAATTATCATGCACCAGTGAAAAAATTTTTAAAGAAAGGACTCATTCCAGAAGATGAACATTCCCTTCCTAGGACAATACCCCCATCCTGAAGTACTGGAAGTTAGAACTTCAACATATCTTTCTTTCTTTCTTTTATATTTTTAGTTTTACCAGACCTTTTATTTTTCAACTTATCTTTTTTGAAAGACTAAATTCAACCCATAACAAATGGGTTTTAACAGTATATACAACAGAAGAGAATCAATGAAAGGAAAGACAAATCCAAAAACTATACAGAATATAGCATAGAAAAAAATATATATATGCGCACACGTGTGTGTGTGTGTGTGTGTGTGTGTGTGTGTGTGTGGAGAGGAAGAGGGAGGGAGGGAGAGAGGGAGAGAGAGAGAGAGAGAGAGAGAGAGAGAGAGAGAGAGAGAGAGAGAGAGAGAGAGAGAGAGAGAGAGAACATAAAAGTTAGGAGTTATGGAGGACAGATTAAGGTCCAGTATATATTACTTAAGAGTTCCAGAAAGATGGAGTAAAAAGTATGAGAGGAAGCAATATTCAGAGAGATGATGGATGAGATTTTCCTAGAACTTATGAAAACATATCCTCAGATCCAAGAAACACAGTAAAATAGAATAAAAATAATTCCACAGCTATATACATCCTAATGAAACTGCAGATTATCACAAATAAGATCTTAAAAGAAACAAGAGAGGGGAAAGGCTCATTGACTATAAAGATCAGACTTATGGCAGGTTTCTAGTGTCAATACAAACCAAAACAAAAGTAATCTATGTTGTAAAGAAAATGCAATTATATACACAAAGGAACATTATTCAGTCATTAAAAAAGAATGGAATCTTGTCATTTGTGGCAACCTGAATGGAACTGGAGGACATTATGCTCAGTGAAATAAGTCATAATCTTCTTCATCTTCTTCATTTTCCTCCCCTTCATCTTCCTTCTTTTCCTTCTTTTTCTTGCTCTTTCAGCCTTGACAACTCCCTTTTTTGCTGCATCAGTTTTGTCTTTAGCTCGGTAGGCAGCAATATATGTTCTGTATTTTTCCTTCAGCGTAGTAGCTTTCTTTTTGTAAGGCTGCTTGTCATCTGCAGCAGTGTGATTCCACATCTCTCCCAGTTTCTTTGTGACATCACCAACGGACAGTTCAGGATGTTCTCCTTTGAGTTTTGGGCGATACTCAGAACAGCACATGAAGAAGGCCAACAGAGGCCTCTTGGGTGCATTGGGATCCTTGAACTTCTTTTTCATTTCCCCTTTAGGAGGGATATAGGTTTTCATTTCTCTTTTATCATGAGGCTTGTCCACCTTAGCCATGTCTTCAAATCTTCTTTTCTGTTTAGCAGACATGGTCTTCTGCCTCTGTGAGCACTTCTTAGAAGACTCTGAGAAGCCCGCTGAAGCATCTGGGTGCCTCTTGTGCTCCTCCTGGCAAGTTTGCACAGAGAATGCATAGGATGGCATTTTGCTTCTCAGTTTCTTGGAACCTCCTTTGCCCACGTTTTTCCTCAGCAAGGCACAGAGTCGCCCAGTGTCCATCCAGCTCTCACTTGCCTGGTGCTGTCTCCATGGAGCTCTAGGTACTACAAAGGCTGTCATTATTAAATTTTTAATAATTAAGTTATATGCTTAAGATATACATGAAATATAATGACCCAAAAATCTGGGAGGGAAGAATGGGGAATAGATATATCAGTCAAACGCAAACCCAAACAAAGTTTAAAACTACTAAGATCAAAAAAACAACAACAACAACAACAAAAAATTAAGGGGACAAAGTCTCATTCGGAGCTAAGAAGGGGTACTAGTTTATAGGAAATAAAAGGACCAATTCTCCAAGGAGATATAACAATCATGAGATTGAATGAACCAAAGAACATTACTTCAAACTATATGAAGCAAAAAATTCAACCAAATTACAAGGAGAAATTGATAAATTCTCTAAAACGCTGGGAGATTTTTAACACTCCTGTTTTAGACTCATAAGTCCAGTTAATATGCACACATTTCATTTCCATAACCAGGCTTTAAGATCCTTGGGGGTCAGAGTGATTGTCTTCTGCCATGTTCCCAGTACACAAGATGCATGCCCTCTCCCTCTAAGAATTCCCCATTATAACACCTGCTCATATAGATGTTGAAAAACGAAGTGCTATAGGCAAGTGCAAAGCACAGAAGGAATGTGCTAATAATTTATTACTGACAGTAGACACTTCTTTTAACAAGCAAAACTATTACAAATAGAATAATTAATGAAGACATAAAATAATGGATTGAAAGGAAAAAGAAAATTATGTCACTGTAGTTCTGCAGCATTTATGAGACACCAGGTTCATCTCTTAAATTATTAAATTACTATCTAAAAATCACTGGAAGATCACTTATATCCATTCTAAATGGAGAAAAAAATGCACCTAGAAAGATTAAGAACTGTAAACAAAATTTGCATTGAGTTAGGCTGAAACAATAGCAATGCTGCTACCCCCTAGTGGCAGAGTACAGCAAACCAAACACAACAGCGAAGATACTTGTACATCCTACGTGTTGTCTTCCTAACAAAAGTATTAAGCTGTGGACCACAGAGTTGCTGTGATGTGTTTAATCAATGTCTATTGTCACTGTCATCTTTATCATCATTTTTATCATGCTCAGCCTATAGCTAAGTGCCTTTGTGATGATAGCAATTTCTAGGCCATCAGCTGGGGTCAGGGCTTCAAGGTCCTGTGTGGCAGGGCAAACTATGTTCAGCACACAGTGGTTGGCTGTTTTTCTCAGAAGGGGACAGTGTAGTCAGCAGACACTTGGAGGCTTCTGGCTTTAAGCTCTGTCCTTGAGAATCCTGAGGATATCCATCTTGAAATAGAAAGCTATTTCATATGACCCATGAGTGACAGAAAGAAGGAATATAGGGGCTTCCATTATGACTCAGTAGGTTCCATTCCATGTGCAAGTGGGTCCCACACAGTGGGCTGGAAGTTGTATAAATTCATGTTAAAGTCCTGTTTTTTATTTGTCGAGAGATTCTTAATGAAATTGCTGCCTGGCATTTATCGTATTTCTTCATTACAAATGTAGTTCCCAAATGGAATTTGTTGAGAAGGCCTAGCATGCACTTTATCCTAGGCTAGCATCTCCACCCATGCCCTAGGGTGGGCTTTGGAAAATCCACTTTTTAAACAGACAGTTTTAGGATCCTTTCAAATCTTCTCTTATACATAAAATAAGACTCTTTACAATTTGGGTCATTGTCCCCTAAAGTTTGGTTTAAAATAAAACTCACACAATAAAATGATCCAATCAGATGGAATCCTCAATTAAATATGTTAAAATCTTTTATAAGAATTAGGACTACAAAGTGGGCAAAGGAGCTGGAACTGGAAACAAATACTAAAGGAATGAGATCCAAGCCAATTAAAAACCACAATGAGCTGCCTGCTCAAACCCCCAGACGAGCCAAGAGAAATGTACAACACTAAGTGTTGAAAAGGGCATGGTGTATGTGGAACACTCTCAGACGGCTGGTGGAAGTGTAAGATGCATCAACCAATGGAGAACCATTGGCTGTTTCTTAAACATCTACCCTGTGACTTAGTAAGTGATGCTTAAGATAAATAGAAATGGATTCACAAAAAGACTCATACACCAAGAGTAGAAGTTCTTTATTTTGATGAAGTCTCATTTATCTCTTGTTTATTTTAGTTTATGTTTTTGGTGTCTTAGCTAGGAAATTTTGTTTATCCCTAGGGTTATAAAGATTTTTCCTCTATTTTCTCCTAGCAGTTTTACGCTTTTAGCATCTATATCTAGGTCATGATCCACTTAGAGTTAACAAAATATTGGTACATGTTTATAGCAGCTTTATTCATAATGGCCCCAAACTAGGAATAACCACATATGCATCAACAAGAAGATGGATAAACTCAGTGTGGTATATCCACACAGCAGCAAAAAGGAATGAATAACACACATACCAACATGAATGATTCTCAAAAATACAGTGTTGAGTAAGAAAAGGGAGACACAAAAGAGTACACTGCATGTTTCCATTTATCTGGAGTTCAACAAGCAAATCCAGTGGCAGAAGTCAGAACATTGGTTGCTGGGGCTGGAGAATGAGGGATGCCTACAGGAATAGCACACAAGGGAACTTTCTAGAAAATGAAAATATTCCATAACCTGTTTTGAGTGGAGGTTTTCAGAAATTGACTTGTTAAAACTCTTCCAACTGCATACACTTAGGAATTGTGCATTTTATTGTGTGTACATTACCTCTCATAAAAAAGAACATAGCTCACTTCGCTACTGATATTGCTCTGATATATCGAATTCACCAGAAAACATCTTCTGAGGCACAAGACTATCTTGCCAGAAAGTAAGTAAAAGCATCTTGAGCCTTTGGGGTCTTGTCCTTGCACAGAGCTACTGGCAAGAAGGTGTGAAGCAGAAAGGCAAAACCAAAGTAGGGTGCACTTACACCTCTGAGGGAAGAGGCAGCTGTTCTAGATTCTGCTATTTGAAAAATTATTAACAGCAGGTTCTTGAATCTCTGCCACTTTCCCTCACTAGGACTAGTTAAGTGACAATGAATGGGATCCATTTTTTGTTGTTGTTAACTTAATACTGAATAGTTTTATTTCCTAAACAGGGACATGCAGCAGAATCCCAGGTTTCATTTTGAATTCAGCATTCCCACTTCATCCATTATTCATCCACGCAGCACTTTCTTGGTTTATGATTTTACTAAATTTCTTCATTTGAATTATGGCCTTGTGGTCAACAGCAGGCGATATATTATTCTTATATAATTTTTAAATACAAAGGCAAATGGCATGGAACAATTAGAATCGATGGCTGGGGAGTCAGGCACTCGGATGTCATAGGCAAACACTGTGCTCTTGACTTTAACCTATGGGTTCCACTTCATGTGGGTTGTATTTTTCATACATCAGGGGTTTTTATAAATTTACTATTCAATCCAGCAGCCCTACTTTGTTCGCAAAATATAAGCAAAACAAATATGTCAGGGTAATGATGCCAGGATTCTCCCTTATTGAAAAAAGCAGTTTATTAATACCTTATTGCTACAAGCTAGATCTTATTATCATCTTGGGTCATTTAGAATCTTATTAGGTATTCTGCTGGTGGATGAATAATCCTGTGATAAATTCTTTGCCATGTCCTTCACAGTTGTCATAGCAGGATCATAAACAGCATTTATAACAATCTAGCCTAGAGGAAGCGGCTGACAATGGTCTGCTTAGCATGCAGGAAATATTCAGATCGGCTGTGTCTGGTTAGACACAAGCCCACGAGAGAGCTCCCGAAGTTAAATGTAGCGTGGGTTTCTCTGAAGATTCCCCTTTGAAAAAGGCATGAGGTCAGGGACATGGGGACCCAAAACACTTTGGAAGCCACAGATAGCTTCTTGCCACCAGATCTGCCAGGCAGCAGGGGAAGGCCAAGGCACAGGCCACATTATTCCTGACAGGCTGTTCAGGTCTTTATTTGGATCAAGGTACCAATTATTTTATGTTGGCTGGGTTTTTTTTTCCCCTCATTTTGACTTCACATACAAAACTGATTTTGCCCATATTACTGCTGTGTCTAATTAGTACATTTGATGAGGAGATTCAAAGAGGAACAAGAGTATGGGTATAATTCCCAGAACAAGCCAGGGACTTCTACTGTATTCTAGAACTGCAGATTTCAGCATTGAGGAAAACTCATGATACATACATACACATATAGATTCTTGTTCACAGAGAACTGCAGATAGAATGGTATAGACCTACCACCACTATTCCTGGGAAAAGCCATTCAAGAGACAAACGAGCCAGTCTGATATTTTTCCAACCTCATTTCCTGCTATTTCCTAACACCCAGATCACAATTAATCCAAAATTAATTTCTTATACTCTAAACAAGTCTGGGCTTCTTATAAAAGCTGTTATCTTTGCCCAGAATGACCTTGCTCTTTTCTTCTTTGCCACGTGTCCAAAGTTGCAGAACCTGAAACAAAGGTTTCAGGGGTGATGTCAAAAAGCACATGCAGGGTGGTGTGGATGTGAGGTGGGAAAGAGAAGGAAGTGAATGGGTGACCATTGACAGGTTCACATTGTGACCAACTGAGGCTCCATGTCCCTGGGGGATCTCAGAAGCAAGGAAGCTGGGGTACTTATCTACTTGCTCCCATTAGTCGTTGGTTGTGGGCTGCTCCTGGGAAGTAAGTTAGCTCCCCAGCACTTTCTGCCTGCCAGCAAGAAAAGGCCTGTCAACTGAGTTGGAGCTGAGTTGGAGGCACAGTGATGGTGAATGCCAGGGTGATGTGGGTGGGGCCCTGGTAGCATCCACTCCCAGGCTAACTCCCCTATACTCAAATCTTCATCTGAGTGTACTTTTCTCTGGGAAGGCTTCCTTGGTTCTCCTGGTCTGAGTTAGACAGGCCTTCACTTGGTTCTCAGAGCAGCATGTTTTATGCTGGCATTTACCAGATCATTTTATAAGTGTGACTGTCTTCCTCTCTAAACACAGTAGATTCATACACGCCACAAATATTTGTTGACGATTTACATAGGCCAGACACAGCTCTAGGAGTTAAGGTATGGAGCAGTGGCCAATATATTCTATTTGAGGATCTTATAAAAGACACATAAGAAAAAACCACATAGCCAAATTGACACGATAATTCCAGGTATTAGAAAATAAGGGGTACAAAATGTCCAGGGTCAAGAGAGACTGCTATTTTAGCTAGGCTGTCGAGATTGGGCTTCTCTAAAAACGTAATGCACAGATATTTAAATAGTAGTCAGGGGTTGGAGAAAGAGAAGGATGAACAGATAGAGTACAGAGAAATTTTAGGGCAGTGAAACTATTCTATATGATGCTGCAATGGAGGATTCAGGCCATTTTACATTTGTCAAAACCCTTAGGATGTACCACACCAAGAGTGAACCTGAGGAATTAGGGTTATGATGATGTATCAGTGTAGGCTAATTATTTGTAACAAATATACCACTCTGGGTGGGGTTCGACACTGGGATGGCTGTACATGTGTGGGAACAGGATCAATGGGAATTTTTTATACTTTCCACTAAACTTTGCTGTGAACTTAAAACTGTTCAATAAAAAAAAATAAAATCCATTTAAAATAATAAGAGTAAGAAGGAACCAGCCTTATGAAGATATGGATGAAGGAGAGTTCCAGGCAAAGAGAAGGAAAGTGCAAAGGCTTGCTGGTAGGAATAATCATGGCATATTCAAGGGTCAGAAAAGCAAGTTGGGCCATGGTGAACCAGGACAAAAATTGCAGAAGAGCTCAGCAAGGTTGGCAGGGTCTATGTCACGCAGGGAGGGACTCTGGGTGTTTATAAACTAAACCAATCTAATGCCCCAAAATCAACAAGAAGAAAATTCAAGACTACATTAAAAAAACATTTCCCTCCATTGTCTGGATATTTAGGCTAACCATGACTTCTGGACTTATTCATCATAATACCTGCCTCGTTCTGTATGGAACAGCCACAGGGCTGCAGGGCAAAGTGGAAAGATTTACCAACTACATACTCACTCATACATTCAGACTACCACCAAAGAGGCTGTCTTTGAAATAGCCAAAGCCATGAAAAATAAGTTCCTTGTTGGTTCTTTCATCAGCTCTCTTGCAATCCATTCTGCAAATCTCTTCCCATCATCATATCTTCTGTTCCCTCTTCAGGCAAAGAAAAGGATAGGGACTAAATGGCTAGAGTATTTGGCAGCCCTACAAGTCTATGAATCAAACTGTACAAGGTGAGAATGTAAGTTATGCGGCTGGTTATTTTATTTAATGTTTTAATAGGAACATTTTAAAACATTCATAGGAGTGTAGAGAATACATAATGAAGCCACACATAGCCATTATCAATCTTCAGAATTCATCTGCATTGTGTCAATGGCTGGTATTTTTTGTGTGTGTGTGTTTGTTTGTGTGCACATATCAGAATTCATGCCACTAAACTAATTTCAATCCCTTCAAGGTGGGTATCCTGAGAACCAATCCATGTATACAGAGTGATACAAGCACATTCTGTGCATATTCCCTGCAGAAGCAGGTTGACTTGGGGACATTGTTTAGGACTAAGTTTAAAGAATATGATAAATGGCCATTCAATGACAAATACTAAGTGTTAAAGAAATTCACATTTTGATCAATGGTTTAGCCATCCTGAGAACAAGTGTTTCACATATTCATTCAGTAAATGCAGCACATGAGGTCCAGGGCTAGACACTATAAGAGATACAAGATAATGTGTGACCCTGTCTTTCCTTTAGGAACTCACAACCCAGTGGATTCAGAACATATGGGTCTATGCTCCATCCAATACCAACATTTCCAGAATGCTTGGCCACACAGCAGTCTCATCATATCTGGGCCTTCCAATTTGCCTTTGCTTCCCTTTCCAAAAGGCAAATTTTGTTCTAGTTGACAGTCACTTCTGTCTTCATCCTGGTGAGCAAACACTCTTAATTCTAACATGTTTTCCTTCTGCTGCACAAGGGATGGGGCAATCTGCCTTTCCTCAAACTCTGCACACAGATAGGGTTGAACTGCCATGGCACTTGACCAGGAATTCACCGACATCCGATGCCAGGTCCCTCTGCAACGTGTAGTTCTGCTCTGAATAAGTGATTTCTGCTGAAGTGTCTGGTGCTGACTAGATCAATTGCTCCCACAATTCCCAGTGAGTGTATGTGCAACCCTCTCACTGATTGATTGACTTAACACCAGCCAATTAGAGCTTAAACTGTCTAATTAAGCCAGAGATGAAGCCATCAACTCACTGAATTCTGAGGCCTGTTAACTTTACCTAAACAATAGAATGAGGTCAGGTGTGTATTAGCATTGGGAATAACTAGCAAAACCAGAGTAAAGCAATTTGCAAATATAAAATACTCTGGGAATGTTAACAAGAATAAGCAAAAGATATATCTAAATTTTAAAAAAGGGGTCAAAACCTGTGCAAAATTCATGCCTCTTTATAATATCCTCTTCAAATACACATACTTTGGAAAATCACTTTCTGTCTAAATAATGCAGAGCTAACTGGGCATCATAGGATTCCACCATTAAATGATCTCTATTTTTTTTGTGTGTGTGTGTGTGTGTGTGTGTGTGTACCTAATTAACAGTGATTGGGGTTGTTTACTAAACTATAACTATCAAGATGGCTCTATTAGGGGCTGGGGTTGTGGGCTCAGCAGTAGAACACTCATCTTGCATGTGTAAAGCACTGGGTTCGATCCTCAGCACCACATAAAGATAAATAAATAAAATCAAGGTATTGTATCCATTAAAATTTTAGAGATAGCTCTGTTATACTGATTTAGCTGCAATTCACAATTAATATGTGCTTATTTATCAACTTTCACATCAATATCATAATTACTCCCCATTTTCTTCTCCTCTAAGTAAAAAAAAAAAAAAAAGAAAAAAGAAAAAGAAAAGAAAGAAAAAAAAAAAAAAAGCCTGCCCACTTCAGAAACATGATGATTTCCTTTCTCTTAGAAAGCAAATGATAGGAAATATTTACTGATCTACTTTAAAATCAGCTCAATTCTGAAAAGATTAAAATCATCTACCCTAATTGCTCTTTTTTCATTTTAATATTATTAGCAACTGCAAAGAAAAGTAATTACACACAGAGAGATGTTGGAACCTGATGGATCCAGCCAAGCAGAAATGTTTTATAAACACCATTGCACACAGCAACACTGTCCCAGTCTGTCCCTAAAGCTACAGTTGCGTTGGCTCCTGAGATAATATTTAGCAAGGAGGCATTTTAAGAAAGTCAGCATGAGAGAGAGAAAAAAATCTTCTCAGGTATGTGTATGTGATTAATCATAATTAAAGTAGATTTGACAGCTTCTTGGCAATGGAGACAATGAGTTCCTTTCTCTGACATCAAAATCCTAAAGGAATACTTGCTATTTCATTATCAACTTCACTGGTCTTTACACCTATAATATCCACTTTGAGAAGATGAGGTCTTAGAGAAATCTGAGCTCTGACAATTACTGTTTGCCCACTGCTGACACTGGGTAGAAAACAGCATCAGCCAGGATCTTACTGAGATAAAGTACAGGGAAACGACACTGGGGTTAAAACATGAGTCCCAGGAAAACACAAGGCCTGCCCCATAATGCATTTCCACTGAAGGGTCATCCTTCAGAGTTGTTGGTTTTCGTCTGTGCAGGTGGCTCTGCGCTTTTGATTTCCCATTAAATTGGAAAGGGAGCTCTTGGTCCCCACTGCAATGGCATCCTCTGATAAGACCTTGAGAGATGGGAAATGGATCCATTTCATGAGACGGACTCATTTTAATAAAACCAAACAAGAGAATCGCTTCCATTTCATCACACCCAATTTCATTAACATGCTTTCTAAAGTGTCATTGCTTTGGAAGGTTCTTTGGATGGTTAATACGGGTTTGATGTCTTGGCAGGTGATTTCAAAGCATTTATTCTGATCATCTACTGACTATAAACTTCAGCTGAATTTTTCTCATGCCTGACAGGGAAATCTGGCCTGTCACGTGGACACCTCCAGCTCACTTCCTGCTGTTTTTTCTCACAGAAGACACAGGCTCAAAAGATCTGTATATTCTGGGAGTGATTTAACGCAAAAAGGTTATTTATTTATTTAGGTGCCACTGAGCCACATCAGCAGCCCTTCTTATTTTTTGACACAGGGCCTCACTGAGTTGCTTAGGACCTCGATAAGTTGCTAAGGCTGGCTTTGAATTTGGGATCCTCCTGCCTCAGCCTCCCTAACCACCAGGATTACAGGTGTGGGCCACCGTGCCCAGCCAGTACAGGTTATTTAGATGGTTCTCAAACATAGTACGTTTCTATTTGAATAATGACCACAGCCCCTGCTTGCCTCGCTCTTGCTCAGTCTCCCTCTATGTTCTCTTACTTTCTCCTTCTCAGTACTCTCCCTTCTCTGTACCTTCTGCTAGTCTCTCTGCCCAACTCTACCCTTCTTGCTGTCTCTTTTGGTCTTCATCCCTGCTTGTTCCTTTCCTCTGTCAGATTGGGCTTTTCTTTTTTGTGACTGTCTCCACATTCTTCTGTCTCAAAATTGTGCTTCCCAGGACTGAGTGCAGTTAAAGGAAATGTTCATCAGTATCTCTAATCCTCTGCAATCTACAGGTGTTTCCTTAATGTGGGAGTAGAACAGAATTGGCTAATTTGCCAGAAAGCTATTTTATTGATAAGAACAGAGGGTCCCTTCCACCCACTGATTAGGGATAAGGAAGCACTTTGGGGGTAGTTTTTCCATTGACTTTTTTGTGATTTTACAGTAAACATCAACTCCACATGATGTTTAAGACCAAAAAAAAAAAAAAATAGCAAGAGCAGCAGAAACAAAAAGCAAAGAAAAATGAACTAGTTTCATCCTGGGAATAAATGCTACAAAGATATTGTTCATCCTCAATGCAACTAAAATCCAGACTAAAAGCCAGGAAAAGGGGGAGGACATAGAAAAAGAGTAACTTTGCACAGTTTTGGTGGGAAAAAATAACAGGAAGTATTTACCAATTTGCTTTAAAATCAGATCAGTAAACTCAATACAGAAAAGATTAAAATTATTTTACCCAAACATTCCTTTTTTTCACTGTAAAATTAACAACTGCAAAGCTATCATTGAGAATAGTATGAAGGCTGTGCAAAATTTTAAATATTGAACTACTACTATATGATCCAGTAATCCCACTTTTGATGTGTGTCCTAAGGAAATGAAACCAGTATGTTGAAGAGGCACCTGCATTCCCACATCTATCACAGCGCCATTCACAATAGCCCAGAAATGGACATGACTTAAGTGTCCACCAACTAATGAGTATAGGGAAGAAATGTGGAACCTATACTACATTCAGCCCTAACAGAGAATGAAGAAATCCTGTCATGTGTGACAATATGATGGAACTGGAAATTAATATTTTAAGTGAAATAAACCAGGCACAGAAAGACTAGTATCACATGGATCTCACCTATCTGTGAAATCTAAAAAATTTGAGCCCATGGAAGTCAAGAATAGAATGATGGATACCAGAGACCAGGGAGAGCAGGGGCAGAGCAGAGTGGGCAGAAGTCTATTGATGGGTGTTACGTTACAGTTTGCACACCAGGGAGACTATTGATATTGTACTAGATATCTCAAAAAGTTTAGAAAAAGGTTTTTGACTGTTTACATCATAAAGAAACGATGCATATTTGAGGAGATACATATGTTTCAACCTATTTAAACATTACATAATAGATACTTATATTCAAACATCACAGGATACTCCATTAATAGACATTTTTTTTGTGTGTTTTCACGCATCAGTTTTAAAAAATAAGACAAAATGATGAAAAAACAAGGTGAGAAGACAAAAGACAGTTGTCTGAGGAGGATGAATCCAGCATCTTGAAAGCTCAACACCAAGACATCAGGCCAGGTTATGAAGGGTAAGCACGAGGTACAGACAGACAGGTTTGTTTCCACCATGTAGGTGAACTGAAAGAAAATGTCATTTTAATTCTGAGTGACTAAATCTTCAGCTTAATTTTGCCCACAGTAATTTAGCAATGGTATGACATTCTGGGGTTTGAAGTGACCTAAAGGGGAAACAGAAAAGTTAGCTTCCAGCATCAGGACAAGTTGCCCTCACCCCACTCAGGTAATCATCAACAAATGGCTTCTGCCTCTACCAACTTAACATCATAGCTATAACACACTCTTGAATATGGTCTTAAGATGTTAAAAGCACCGCCTCTGCTGATTTAGAGTTTTACTGTTGATTCTTGGCTGTATCTCATCTTAGTGAGATCCCACAGGATTTAGCAATTAGCGTGGACATAGCAGTTTGGTAATCAGCAGTAATTAATGGCATCAAAACACAATCTTGCCTGTTTCTGAGGACTGGTAATACACATCTAGGCTTTCCTGTTTAAAATGAGGACTTCAGGGCTGGGAATGCAGTTCTGTGGTAGAGTGCTTGTGTAGCATGCAAGAGGCCCTGGGTTTAATCTCCAGCACCATCAAATAGATACATAAGACGAGGACTTTATTCTTGTTGGAATAATCATCTGCCACAAAATGCTATTTAGACAGAACAATTTAGCTTACTAGATTGACAGGTTGAAAAGCATGGAAAACTGAGAAAAGAAATATACAAGTTGCTCTTTGCAACTATATACATACAATATTTAGTATGAGAATTTATGGTCTTTTTGAAAAGGTAAAATTTAAAACAGGAATTCTGTCAACTGTCAAATGAAAATTTAAGAAAATTATTATTATTTTTTTCTTTCAGAGTTCTTACTCAATATTACTAAGGACAGGAAAAGGGGAGAAAGACGTTTTATTGTAAGTGTTCAATTTACCATGAATCAAATGAAAATCTTTAATGTTTCTCATACCAGAAGTAGATATGGGTTTCAGTTTAAACAGATAAGTGAAATTGTTGTCCAAGAACTTTGGATTCCCTTTAAAATTGATGAAGCTGAACTTGTTTTCATATTAATAGGGTTAGGAAAGGGAAGTAGGTTTGCAAATAGCCACTCTTTCTTCTCAGGAGAATGTTTATAATTTTCTTTTCTTTTAAAAATTTCCCACTTTCAGACAGACTGAAGCCCAGCACACATGAACACATTTAGACCTCCACCTCTGTAATTCATTTCCATTTCTTAAAAACTTCATGATATTTGCTTTAATTTCAAACCTCCCCAAGCACCAGGGACATTAGCTTCAGGAAGCTTGGTAGCATTATTTATAAAGCTAACACTTAGACCTTTAGAATGGAACAAAAAGTGAGAAGATACTGAGGTGGCTGGCAGCTGCAGAAGTGAGAAGTTCTTCTGGAAGCTTCCATGCTTATTATTTCTATTTCTAGTGCCACTAATATTAAGACACACATCAAGCTTCAGCAATCTGAATGAATCTCTGATGTCATCTGGCGACTCTTCAAGACCACACAGAGTGTGACATGTCCTATCAAGGATTATGAAAATATGCTAACATGAAATAATACTTATATTTTTAAATTCACTTTACTCATATTTGCAAACCGTTCTGAAACCAGTTTCTGGAGCTTAGTGCAACTAAGAGTCAGAAACTGCGGTATATATATACACAATGGAGTTCTACTCGTCCATTAAAAAGAATGAAATTATGGCATTTGCTGGTAAATGGATGGAAATGGACACTACCAAGCTAAGTGAAAAAAAGCCAAACTCAAACTCAAAGCTTGAATGTTTTCTCTCATATGTGGAAACTAGAGTAAAGTAAAGGAAAGGGGAGGGAAGAATAGGATTACAGAAAGAACCAATCAAATAAAATTTAATAGATGAGCAAAAGGAAGTCTAATAGAGGAAGGAGGAGGGAAGGCAAGAGGACCAGAGGGAAAAGGGGGCACTTATGAAATCTATTTTCATGAATGTGTGAGTTTGTCGGGATAAGCCCAACGACTGTGTATAACAAGAAAGGAAGAAAGAAAGAGAGAAGGAGAAAGGAAGGAAGGAAGGAAGAAAGGAAGGAAGGAAGGTAGGACGGACAAAGGGACTTGGATGCCCTGTCTCTGATCTAAGGAAGGGGAAACATGGCAAGTTACTGATCCTTTCCAGGAAACTAGGTAACTGTGCACCTTCCAGTTCACCCACACTACTCTCTGCAACAATCCACTGCTTCCATCTAGATGAAGACAGCACAGTGAGTCCTATGGCCTTTGTGGGCAGATTCACATGGGCACCTGGCTTGTACCTGCAGTTATCCCTAATGGCAGCCCTAGTACCTTTCCTTCTGATACATCTCAGAGGTCTTTATTATGACATATGTAACGGAAACAAGGATAGAAAATCATTTAACAATGACACATACAATCATTTCACCATTTATTTTTGTTACAGCTTAACATTTTGTTCCTTTTGCCTCCGGTTTGTTTGTTTGTTTATTTATTTATTTATGGTACTGGGAATTGAACTCGGGGGCATGTAACTATTGAGCCACATCCCCAGTCCTTTTTTCTATTTTATATAGAGACAGAGTCTCACTTGTGTTGCTTAGGCCCTTGGCTTGGGAGGCTGAGGCAGGAGGATCATATTTTTTCTTAAGGAAGTAAAACATTACAGATACAGTTGAGGCCCCCTGAGTATTCCACGCCCTCTCCCCTCCCCACAACACACACACACACACACACACACACACACACACAGAGGAAATCAACTCTGGACAGGGCAGCTGCATTGTATAATTCGCATTTGTCCCCAGAGTTGTGCCCAGCAGCAGCCTGTTGCTAGAATTACATCCTCTTGGTTTTCCTCTTTTCTTCCCATCATCAGTTCATCTCCATTACAGCAAGGAGGTGGGAAACAACTCAATATTAAAAATACCTAGCCAGGCACAGTGGCGCACACCTGTAATCCCAGTGGCTCAGGAGGATTGTGAGTTTGAAAGCCAGCCTCAGCAAAAAGTGAGGTGCTAAGCAACTCAGTGAGATTTTTTCCTTAAATAAAATATGAAAAATAGGGCTGGAGATGTAGCTCAGTGGTCGAGGGCCCCTGAGTTCAATCCCCAGCATACCCTCTACACATGCACACACACAAAAAAAAACCCTAAAGTTTCCAAAAACGAATTGTACTCTCAACACAGAGGCCGATGTTGGACAAACCAGAAGTTAGCATTTGGGGGAGGGAGACTCTAGGTAAACTGTCCACCAACAGGTCCCTTCCTTTTCATCTTTCTTCCCCTTCCTCCATCCTATATCCCTTCTAAAAATATGATTTTGTTTAATTGCAAACTATTTCCATACTTATTTTCTTTTTTATTGGTGCATTTTAATCATACACCATAGCAGGATTCATTGTGCTTCATCTGTACACACAGATCCTTTAAGCAATCTCATCCCCAGTATCCATACTGAATTGCACACTTCTAGCTTTTTGTAAAGTAAAAAACTAGTTGTCAATGCACCAAAACACACATTCATCAATTATTATTTTATTCTATTTTCTTCTAATTCTTTTTCTTAAAGAAATAAGTTATTCAAAGCCAGGTTCAGCAGCCTAGCAAGGCCCTAAGCAACTCAGTGAGAACTTGTCTCTAAATAAAATATTAAAAAAGGGCTGGGAATGTGGCTCAATCCCTGGTTAACAAAAAAAAAAAAAAAAAAAAAAAAAAAAAAAAAAAGAAGAAAAAAGAAAAGAAAAGAAAGAAGTTACTGTTTGAACTAACACAGGTAAAACACCACAGATCTTTCTAAAATGACTGCTAAGCTCTGCCATCAGCAACTCCAAACAACACCGACTTTTTCATATTGTGATTCCTCATAGTGGTTTACTCCCCACCTCATAACACACTAGGAAGGCTTTAAGATTTCAACCCAAAGAGGTAAGTTTAGTCACTAGTGACTGGTGGATATGGAAGATTTAGGCAATCCACCTCTCATTATCTCAATAGTTGTTATTTTTAGCATTTTCCCAACATCTCTCCTCTTAGTTCTCATCCATTCACCATGTTCAGCCAGAGTGATCTTAAAAAAACACAATCCCGTCATGCCACTCCTCACTGTAAACTCTTAGGTGCCATCCATGGCATTAAGGAGAAACTTCAAGCCCCTGACCCACATGGCCTGCCCTCTTCCCTCACCCCTTGCTCTCTGCATTAGCCATACTGACCTTCCAATTTCCTAAAGGTACCACATTCTTTTCTACCCCAGGATTCCACCTGGGGTGCTCTGATGTTAGCCAACTCTAAGTTATCTTTCACATCTCAGCCTACAACTTTCTTTAATAGAAAAGTTTTCCTTAGTTTCTTCCCACTTCTAAAACAGGCACCCCTAATATGATTTAATTCTACATTTTGTCATAATTTGGAGGGGCACATTTATTTACATGAGTATTTGTTTAATGCCTATTTCTCTTACTACATTGCAAACTCCATGAACATACACATCATTGTTTTTTTCACCTCTAAATTTATCATCGTAGTGTCTCCTATAATATCTGCATTGTTGGTTAAATACAGGAGTAGAATTTCCCTGCTCCAGACCTCAGGATTTAAAACCCCCTTTCCCAAACTTGCATAATTGCCCAAACCCTCCTCTCTACTAACTTAAATGTATCTCTGCTTCACCCCCTTCCTCCTCATCCTACAACATTTGCACCTTTTCTCCCACTTAGAAAAATTAACTAAGAATTAGTAATAAAAACATGTCTTATGATGATGGTATATATTCTAACCTATTTATAGTAGATATGGCAACATAAAATGTCATTACATGCCATATATGCAATGAAAAATTTTAGAATATCAAATTGCTATTTTTCAGACATAGAATGAGCCAATAATTCTAAACAATAAGCTTGAAAAATATGCCAATCCATGAAGCAACCATCAGAGTAAAAAGAAAGCTTTTGAATAGGACCACAAGGATCATTAATTGCAATGGAACACTCATGCTCCCATAGGAGCTACTTACAAATATGAAAATATGATGCTCCATTTTGACATTTAATGTTCAGAGGCAAATTTTGAGGTTTCAGATGGAATTTTGATCCTGGATATAAAATTTCTCCAGTCATAGAAAGGAGGAGGAACAGTAAAAGGTGGATCATGACCAAATCTAAATCCTGTCCTTAAAATTAAACAAGTCAATGCTCCAAAGAACATTGTCTTTTAAAAAACTTTTTGTTTGTTTTTGATTTTTACAGTCCTCAGGATTGAACCCAGGGATGCTCTACCCATTACCTATATCCTAGTCCTTTGTGTTTTTATATTATTTTGAGGCAGGGCCTCGATAAGTTGCCCAGTCTGACCTTGAACTTGCAGTCCTTCTGCCTCAGACTCCCAAATAGCTGAGATAATAGGCATGCACCACCAAAACACACTTTTCAAATTTCTTCATCCATCCTTATACATTTCCACCCAAAGACTCTGTGTTCCCTTTTCTTACAAGAATCCAGATGTGACTTGGATGGAATTTTAGAGCTTGCACTTCTCCCCCTTCAAAACTGAGACCAGTAATAGTCTTAAGGTTGGAACAATTGAACGGAGAAAGAGACAGAGAGAGGAACATTGTTCCTATTCCAAAAGCAGCTGAAGCTATTCACAAAACAGCATGTTGAATCCCAAATACAAAATTTTGACTGGAAGATGTTGCCAGGTATGTTCTTCTGGGACTTTCTTTGGTTGCCCAGCAACCTACAATCCCCACTTTTTATTGAGATGCTCCAGAGGAAGGAACAAGTGGGCTTCCAATTTTCTACTTGATCTTGCTTCCAAACTAGTGAGTAAAGCTAGAAGGGTGTGAGGAGTGGATAGAGGACTCTCCAACCAACTCTTCAGGACCTTCATTCAGTCATTCAACAGTGAGCTCTTATCATGTGCTTAAGCCCTGTTTCCACAAGAGACATGGTAGTGAGCGAAAGATTCTCCACCTTCATGAGGCGAACACAATATGAAACAATTACTCAAATGAATTTAAACACAAACAGTGGTGAGTGTTGGGAAGGAAAGGTGTGAGTTCCCATAGGAAATTATAAAAGGGTGAGCAGACTTTATCTAGATTTTTAGCTGAATTATTAATAAAAGAAAGATGAACAGGCATAAAGAGATGAGGGCACAGCAAATGGCAAATACAAAGGGGCTGAAGTAAGAAGGCATGTGGTGCACACAGCTGCTGCACCCAGGAGGGCAGAGGAGGGGGAACAGGCACTTGGTGGAGAGGCAGGCCAGGGCCAGTTCCCAATCATCAAGGGCCTGTGGGCCTTTCTAAAGATTTTGTTCTTTGGCTTTTTTTTTTTTTTTTTTTTTGTACTGGGGATTGAACTCAGGGGCACTCGACCACTGGGCCACATCCCCAGCCCTTTTTCTTTTTTTTTTTTTTTTTTTTTTTTTTTTTTTTGTATTTTATGAGAGACAGAGTCTCACTGAGTTGCTAAGTGCCTTGCCATTGCTGAGGCTGGCTTTGAACTAGAGATCCTCCTGCCTCAGCCTCCCAAGTGCTGGGATTACAGGCAAGTGCCACTGCGCTCCGCAAGATTTTGTTCTTGCTGGTAAGATGAACTTGAAGTCACTGAAAGGTGTGAATAGAGATATTCATGATCTAATTGAATTCAGATCACTCTGATTATCATGTTGACATGTATTCGAAGAGGTCAAAGAACAGAAGCAGGAAGAGCAGTGACAACATGGGCTGAGGTTTGATTCAGACCTGTGGCTCCACGTGGAGAATGAGCAGGAGGGAAGTTCCAGTGCATGTGGCAAGGTGAGTCCATTAGCAGGTGCAGCAACCCGGGAGAGAGGGGTTGGAGGTCTGGTCGGAGGGAGGTAGCATGCCAGAGAATTGTCATAGTGACTTATGAGTTGGCTTGCCCAGACTCTCCCTTTGGGTCCTGGGGTGGGAGGCTGCCCTCCACCCATACATAGAGAAGCTTCTTTTAAGAAGACCCCTAAGAGAGAGTAGCTTTTGCTATAAGGACCAAAAATCTTACTTCTGTTGAGCAACTGACTTATTGTTGTCTCACCACTTTGTGAGATAACATCAAATACGGTGCCCTTATGTTAGTGGAAAAAACTCAACAAGTTTGAAGCCCATGTTTCCACGTGTGCTGTCCTTCCCTGCCTGCCTCTGTGGTCAATCCCAGCCTCCCTTAGGCTTACTTCCCTCTTCTCACATTCTCCTCATTTCATTTGGCTGTCTGTTAATTATTGAGTAGGAATACATAATTTTTAATACTTACTGCTATATATCATTTAATAAGATTTTGTAGGAAACTATTTTAAATTGAGTTATTATTTAACACATTTAAAATATAATATACATTTGTTGCAAAAATTTTGTGAAATACAAAAAAGCTCAAAGAATAAAAATAATCCATAATCCCACCATGGAGAGAAGATATTTGTTATTCTAATGGTCTTCCAATCTTATCTGTATACCTATCTATCATACCTAATTTTTTCCACAGAAAACAGTATATAATAATTTGTGTGTGCGTGTGTGTGTGTGTGTGTGTGTGTGTGTGTGTGTGCATTTGTATAAGTCTCTTAGGTTCATTTTAGAACAATGAGAGAAATGGATAAATGAATAAAGAGATATTTTCTTACATTTTGAGTACTAGCTGATTTAAATACTAGGCTATTTTGGACAACATCAAAATTGTTTCTTTCCAAGTACTTCTACCAATAAATAATACTCCTGCTTGCTCAATCAGAAGCCATTGCTTGGCCAAGTGATGAATGACGTTTTAGAGGTTATGTGATTCCAGATTTTCCATCTTGAGTCCTAAGAGTATTCTGGTTGATGGAAGACTGACCACAGGTAAAAAGTAAACATTCCCTGTGGTCATGTCACATGCTACCAGACTGTACAGCACATTATATTTTAAATTGTTTATACAGCAAAACCAGATTACTTGTGGACATGACAAATCTCTTAGCTTTCTTGTTTCTAGTGGCAATCTGAAAAAGCAGAAAATTGCTCCCAAGTTATATCAAGACTTTGTCTTATTTTTAATTGCAAACAACCTATTTCCAGTTTCTAAAAGGAAGGTACAATGTAGAACCACAACCATCTGTACCACCTTAGGCAAATAATAACAGTAACATCACTAACAGGAGCCACTTGGAACTTGCTTAGTAAAAAACAAATTACTCTTTAATCAGATGTTCAACCTTACCCAAATCTCTCCTCTGATAGTTCAGACTGTCCCAAAATGTAAATATCTAATAGCATGTTTAATCTAATAGCATGTTTAATTTAGTTTAGCCACGTCTAGGTGGCCATTCTGTACTGAAACCCATATAAGTTTGTGGTAGCTATGCTCTTCTCCAACAATTCTGGACTATATTGAGCAGGAGGGACTTCTACTTCTAGGGCTCTATGCCTGAATTCTTCTTTCCTCTCTTCCCTTCCCTTATTTTTTGATCTAAGCTTAACATTTTGAGAGTTTTCTATTGAGATGAATATAGTTTTAAAAAATTAAATAATTTAGTAGCATGTTGGTTTATACATAGAAAACTTTATATTCTAGACTTACAACAAAATCATCTTCTAATCCCCTTCCCCTAGTTAGGCTGTGTTCAGGAAAGATAATTATATTGAAATATTAATTCACTTCAATTTTAAAATATTTGTTGAGCATTTAACTTATGCCAAATACTATTCTAGGTACTAGGATGCCAAAAAGAAAAAAAGAAACACAAACCCATCCTCAAGAACCTCCCAGTTTAGTGATACTTCATAAACCCTAACTGAATGGAATATCCTAGTCTTTTAAAAAAATATTTATTTATTTGTTTTAGTTGTACACAATGCCTTTATTTTTACGTGGTGCTAAGGATCAAACCCAGGCCGCGCACATGCTAGGTGAGCACTCTACCGCTAAGCCACAACCCCAGGCCTGGAATATCCTAGTTTTAAAAAATAATACACTTTGACTATTTTAAAAATTCTAATGCTTACTTGAAATTTAATATGAAAACACAATGGGTTCTTTCTTAAAAATAAATTATGTTCTAATTAGCCTAATAACTATTGTTGAAAAGTAATAACAGTCAAATGTATTTTGTGATGGATATTTTCAGGAGTATCTGTCTAGTTCAGAGTCTCCTTTTCTACATACATACACACAATCTCACTCCCCTCCCCTGACACATACAGCATAGTCCTTTAAAAGGGTGAATACATTTAAGGAAATAGATGGTGTAAGAGAATTTCAGCAGAGATCTGTATTGTTTTAAAGACTTTCATAGAAATCATAGAGTCCAAAATCCAATAATTAAATTTAAAAATCAAATGAATTTGTTTAACATCCAATTAGACACAGATAAAGAGAATATTAGAAAAGTGGAAAATTGTTCACAAAAAATACATCCAGAGGTACAGATTAAAAAACAAAGCCAGAAAATTTTCTAAAAATACTATGTAGAAAAATCTTTTGAATGAAATGATATAACTATCAAAGAAAGATATAAATGAGTGAAAATATACACAATGCTTATTAAAGACTCTAACATAAATATGTCATTTCTTAACAAATTTATCTCTAAACATAATACAATTTCAATCAAAGCCCCAATATGGTGTGTTTGTATGAAGGGGTGGGGTATGTGTGTGCAACTTAACCTGCTGACTCTAAAATGCACAAGGAAGTTAAAGATTATGAAATATACAAGACAGTTTTAAAGAATAAGGATAATGGGAATTCACCAACTTTATAGACTTATTAGAGATTGAGACTTTGAAGATTCATTATAAATATTTAGCAATTAAAAAGTATGCTGTGACTCAGGGATAAACAGAACAGTGAAACAGGATAAACAACCCAGAAACAAACACATGCCTTCTCACATAGATGGGAAATTGCAGGTTTGACTAAGGAAGAGGAAAGGAAGGACTGGTCACCAAATTATGCTAGAACAATCACCTATCCACATGGGAAGGAAAATATTTTTATCATACCCTGATAGTTTATTTAAAGATAAATTTCAAGTGCATTAAAGATCAACCATGAAAAAAAAAAAAACCCTTCTAAAACATTCGAAAAAAAAATATATAAGCAAAAATATTTTTCAGACCTAAAAGTATAGAAATAATTTTTCAAAGATATAAATAGTAACTAATTTTATGGAAAGAGATTGATAAATATGAGTACATTAAACTTCTAACAAAAAATATCATAAGCAAAATTAAAAGGCAAAACCATAAACTAAAGGAAAAATCATCCAGGGCATAAAACCAATAGGAAATTAATACCCAGAATATATAAAGAACTTTCATAAACAATAAATAAGAGACAAACAATAATCAAAATAAGAAAAAATCAAAGGATATTAACAAGTAATTCACAAAAGAGTAACCTCAAATGACCAAATACACAGGAAAAGTTGTCCAGTCTCAGCAATGACAAGGGATATACAAATTAAAACAACAGGATATCAATTCATACCATTGGCATGTCAAAAATTTTATGTTTAGAAATATAAATGTAGAAAATGAGGCAAAATAACTGGAACACTCATTCATCATGAGTAGGAGCATAAATTGTATAATTCTGAAAAGCAATTTGGCAACATCTAATAAAGTTGACTATAAGCATATTTTACAAACCACTAATGCCACTCCTTGGTAAATAAGAATACAAACCCCACACATTTTGCCAGATCCTGCCTAAGTGCTTTGTATATTAACTCACTTAATCCTTACAACTCCAAGAAAGAGGTACTCATAGCACAGAGATGTTAAGTGATTTTTCCAGAACCACCTACCTTGTCGATGGCACAGTCAAGATTCCAGGGATTCTTTGTATTCAGATTATTTTTTAGGTAGATATTTAAAATTCAGGAAATGATATCTATTGGGAAAGTTAATTCAGAAAACCATATCTAGAAAATATTACTAAATTATCTCATAAGAAATAAAAAGCATACAGTTCAAAGTATTGGAGAAAAAGTATAAAAGAAGCGTGTCAGGTAATAAAATATTTTTCTAAATGTTTCTGATACTTTTTAAAATTTATAATTTATTTTCTCATTATAAAAAATTCACTTTAAAGACTGCCAAGATTTTATAAGTTTCTGCTGCACAAAACTGGAATCAGCCCCTGATCACTAGCTATTATTTACTTATTATTTAGATACAGTAAAAAGTGAGACACAGATGGGATGATCATGCCACAACCGTGGGATCCCATTCATCTTGGGAACAGGAAGAAGGGCCTGGGAGATGGCATCAAAATGTCCTGTGTTCACTTTATTTTCATATATTTTATATTAAAATCCCAATGACATTCCTCATAGAACTAGAAAAAGCAATCATGAAATTCATTTGGAAACATAAGAAACCCAAAATAGCCAAAGCAATCTTTAGCAAGAAAAGTGAAGCAGGAGACATCACAATACTAGAGCTTAAACTATACTACAGAGCTATAGTAACAAAAAAAGCATGGTTCTGGCACCAAAACAGGCATGTAGGCCAATGGTACAGAATAGAAGACACAGAGACAAACCCACATAAATACAGTTATTTCATACTAGGCAAAGATGCCAAAAACATTCACTGGAGAAAAGATAGCCTATTCAACAATGGTGCTGGGGAAAATGGAAAGCCACATGTATCAAAATGAAATCAAACCTCTGTCTCTGACCCTGCATGAAACTCAACTCAAAGTGGATCAAAGACTTAGGAACTAGAACAGAGACCCTGTGCCCACCAGAAGAAAAAGTAGGACTCAATCTTCACCATATCGGCCTAGGATCTGACTTCCTTAACAAGACCCCTAAAGCACAAGAAGTAAAATCGAGAATCAATAAATGGATGGATTCAAACTAAAAAGCTCTTTCTCAGCAAAATAACAATCAATAATGTGAAAAGTGAGCCTATAGAGTGGGAGAAAATCTTTACCACATGTTCCTCAGATAAAGCATTAATCTCTAGGATATATGAAGAGATCAAAAAAACTTAACACCAAAAACACAAATAACCCAATCAATAAATGGGCTAAGGATACTTCGAAAAAGAAGAAATACAATCAATCAACAAATATATAAAAAATGTTTAACACCTCTAGCAATTAGAGAAATGCAAATCAAAAGTACTCTAAGATTTCATCTCACTCCAGTCAGAATGGCAATCATCAAGAATATAGGCAATAATAAATGTTGGCAAGGATGTGGGGGGACACACATTGCTAATGGGACTGCAAATTGGTACAGCCACTATGGAAAGCAGTATGGAGATTCCTCAGAAAACTGGGAATGGAACCACCATTTGACCCAGCTATCCCACTCCTTGGTTTATACCCAAAGGCCTAAAAATCAACATACTACAGTGATGCGGCCACATCAATGTTTATAGCAGCTCAATTGACAATAGCTAAACTATGGAACCAACATAGGTGCCCTTCAATAGATGAATGGATAAAGAAAATGTGGCATATATATTCAATGGAATATTACTCAGCTTTAAACAAGGATGAAATTATGGCATCTGCCTGTAAATGGATGAAATTGAAGAATATCATGCCAAGTGAAATAAGCCAATACCAAAAGACCAAAAACTGAATGTTTTCTCTGATATGTGGATGCTAATTCACAGCAAGTTACACCGTGAAAGAATAGCTCAATTTGCCTTAGATTAGGAAAAGGGAGTAAAGGGAGGGGAGGGGATATGAGGATAGGAGAGATAGTAGAATGAAACAGATATTTTTACCTTGTGTACATATATAACTACATGATTGATGTGATTCTACAACATTAGAAAAATGAGAAATTATACCCATTTATGTATGATATATCAAAGTACATAAATGCATTCTACTGGCAGGTATAACTAATTAAAACAAGTAAAAAATTATATAGAAAAAAATGAATTTTCAGTGTTAGAAAAAAATCAAGAGATCCTTTAAGAGTCATACATCACGGGGCTAGGGTTGTGGTTCAGTGGTAGAGCTCTCGCCTGGCACGTGTGCAGCCTGGGTTCGAGCCTCAGCACTATGTAAAAATAAAAACGCATTGTATACAACTAAAGTAAATAAATATTTTTTTAAAAAAGAGTCATACATCAATAACTACCTTTGTATAAAGCAAGAACTATATGCTACAAATTGGTGATTAACAGAGGGAAAAAAAATCCCCTACATCCACAGTGCTCAGAGATCCAATCTAAACTATCCAGTAAAATAATATGTAGTAGAGAGAGGCAATTCTAAAATACAACCATGGGGCAGATCTTTAGGTGGGGCTATAAGGAGACAAAAACACTAGAAGGAAAAAATCAGCAGACCCCATTCGTCATAGACCTCATCGCATCACCTCTAAGCTGATCTGAAGCCCAACAGCTTCATTACCAAGGAGTGGAGTCAGGAGCAGGAACCTTGAAGTACCACATCATGGTGGCAAATGGAGGGTGGAGGGGACCTTTGGTAAAACAGAAAAAAAAAACAGTTGGACTGAAAATTTCCTGCTGGAGACAGTGGGGAGCGTGCAGTATTTGAGCCACAGGCTCCTGGTGGTGGAACTTTAGTTGCTGAACAGGAAGATAATTTCAGCACCCTACAATTATGTGCCTAATTAAAATTAAGAAATTAGAACACAGTTAAAAGGAATAATATTTTGCTCACAGCTAATTTCATTAAAGTATTAATGAACAGGACTCTTTTTATGGCCAGAGGGCAACCACTTTCTACAGAGTACTTCCATGCTCGCTAATTTATTCATGCATGAAAAACAATCCAATGAGAAATGAGTGAGCCGAGAACTGCTGGTCCTAATTAAAATATTTAAAACACCATGTCTATTTTCTTCCATCTAGCCAAATACCTAAGCTGGAGCCAGCATGGTGCCAATTAACATGGAAAAAGCAAACACAAACACCCATGGTTTCTGATTAAAGTGCACATTATTGTACCATGCAATATATTGTTCAGCACATATATGTAAATGTTTAATTAACCCATGTCTAAATCTCAGCAACATTCAAAAATCGATACTTTAATCCCTAAACAAGTGGCAATCTGTGTAGGGAGACACTTACATATTTATCACAGCATTTTATTCAAACCTAATTTGAAGCAGTCGTGTGCTAGATATGTTAAAGTGTTTCTTAAGGGGAAGAGAGGGGAGGAGAGTCTTTTCTTGGCAGACTATTCTTCAGATGGCAGTGAGATTGTTAGTCGCCAAAGACTTGTGAAAGGAACTAGGTTAGCCTCAGGTGATATGAAATTTTTCATTAATAATGTAGGAGGAAGTCTGGACCCAAACCCATTTGTCAGCCTGGACAGCAATGACAATAACACACACACACACACACACACACACACACACACACACACACACACACACCCCTCCTCTCTTTGTTCACTAGAGACCTGTCTGTCAGAACAAATTCCAGAGACACCCCTGCCATGGAAGGAAATGGCTGAAACTCTGAAAAGTCAAAGATTTGAAAATCTCAAGAGTCGTCACTAGAACTTTATCAATATGTTAAAATCAATTGTAAAATGAGAACTGATATTTTTGCAGCAGTCACAGTTTCCAAGCACTTTTACCTCAGTTATTTCTACCTTAACCCTCCTTGAGGCAGAGGAGCAGGGGACCAAAGCTGAGGGCAGTGAAGTGACATGAAAAAGGTCACACGCAGCACATGTGGAGGCTAGAACTTGATCCCAAGTCCTCCAACTCCAAAGTCACTCCACTGCACACGGCGTTGGTTAAGACAGTTACTAATTTTCTACTTACACAGGAGGGAATAAAATCTTAAGAAACCTAATAACTAAGCTTTATAGCTATTAAAAATCATTTATCCTCTGCTTTTGAGCATTTCTTGGGAGGCAGGAAGGGTGAGAATATATCACACAAGTTTTCTCCTTTCTGGGGGTTTTCATTGTTTTCAGCAACTAAAATCGTGGAATTTTAGACCAAGATCTTAGAAATCATTTGACCAGAGGGTTTCAAAATGCTGGTAGCAGCAGAATCCTTTTTGTTCCCCCCTCCTAACTAACATCATCTTTCATGAAACACTAATATGTTTACACAGATAAAAGCAGAGCCTTCTGAAAAAGAGGGCTGAGGCACTGCCCCTGAACCCAACTTCTGAAAACTCATCAAAGCCTTTATTAAACAGCTGGAGGAGCTGAGGTCCAGAGAGGTGGGGGCACAAGCCACATACTTAAGCAACATAATAGAAGAACTGGCACATACCCAGAGTGCCCCTGCCCCCTGCCCAATGCTCTCCCCACAGCCACACAGTCCCCACTGAAGTCAACCCAGACTATGATACCCGAAAAGTTAAAGAGTCAAATAGGAGTGATGCATTCATGCAAAACCACAGGAGAGCACAGCGTGAGCCAAGTCAACCTGCTGCTCAGAGCAAGATGTGAGATCTGGAAAGAAGAGATTTCAGAGTTGTCTTTGCCTTGTGACTAACAGGCTCTTCTGTTCATTCCATGGGTTGCAGATTCCCCTTTTGAAATCAGTATTACTATCTCACAGAACTGTACTAAGAACAGAGTGTGAATCAGTGAATGCACCGCTACAAAAGTACTTGTCCACACCGTATTATAATTGCTCCTTTATCTCTTTCTGCCACCAGACTCTGAGTAGTGTTCCAAGATGACGTCTATGTTATACTATCTGTTTATTTTCAGTGTCTGTCCAGAGTTAGTGCTCAATTAGTATTGGATGATGCTGCTGAATGTATAAAGGCAGTAACAATCCCTAAGCATTTGTTTACTATGTGTTAAACATATTGCTGAGCATGTGACATTCATTATTTAATATTCATAACAATTCATAAGACTGATCCTATTTTTGTCCCATTGCAAAACTAAAAAGTGGGAACATAAAAAAATTGACTTGCTTACCCAGAGTTCCAGAATTAATAAGTTGTAAAGAAAAGATCCACATTGTCATGGTCAAATCTAAGCCCATGCTCTTAATTAGTGCTATATTCTTTAAAAGCAGCAAAGTAGGGTAACAAAGGAGAGTTATCAGCTAAGGGATGAGGCAAATTTCATAGATGAGAAAGCATGTAAAACACACTGAAAAAGATGAAATGCAAATTCCAAGATGAGTTTTGTTCTCAACGACTGTTCTAACAAGCACCTAGGGATAATTAGAGAACGTCCTACAGAGCTTAGAAAACATCCATGGCTGAGGTTTAGAAACATTTCCACCATTCAACTCTCAGAAGGGACCATTCATCTGATTCAACATGTCTACAGGAGAAAGACTCTCAAGTATGCAATAGCTGCAGAAAGAGAGGAACTGAAAAGGGAGGGCAAGATGGGAGGGAAAACAGAGCAAAGTCCACCATGCACAGACATCATCCCTACCATCAACAGCCTCATTAATCTCATTTATAAATATACGTACATACAGAAAACCCCCACTCAACCCTGCAGTAATATGTGTGGTCACAATGCAGTCTGCTGAGAGTCAAAGGAAAGATGGCACTCGTTCCCTCTCACACTTACCTGTGAATCACCACCTTAAAATGTATGTAGAGTCAGCAGCACTGAGTCCCAGAAACTCATCAGTGAAGCAGCCATACTTAATCCTGAAGGAGAACTGTGCACATCTGGGTTGACATCTCAGATATTTTCAGGTGACCTTTTTTGGGGGGGTGGGCAGTCATGATTCATACCATGGACAGAACTTGAATAATGGGATGGATGGGCCATTGTTCAAAAACTATGTGACACTCTGTATGGGAACTTGACATTTAATAAGTAATCAGTAACTATGTTCATATATACAAGTCCCCGTCTCTTCCCCTCCACTCTGGTTTTTTATTTTTTGGTACCAAGGATTGACCTAGGGTCTTGCACATGGGTAAGCATGCACTCTATCACTGATCTGTGCCCACAGCCCCAAATTTGCTCTTTGAAGACAAATTGATCTGCATGTTCCAGGGTTCCACATTTGCAGCTTGCATGGACTGAACCTTTGGTGATCGTCATTTTCCAATTATTGAGACTATTTCAAAGAGCTAGCTAATGTTCAATCAGTTTAAAATACATCTATATCATAACATGTTTCTCAATTACTTAGAATCCAAAGTAATCTAATTAAGCACATCTTCTAACATACATACATTTAAGTTGGTATTTCAAACATTTGGTATATTCTCCAAAACAATCACTATGAGATAACTGGATATTTTTTTCATACAAAATTTTTTTTGTTTTGTTTTGTTTTTAGAGCTTTTTCCAAAAGCAAGTTTTTATTTTATTTTATTTTTTAATTTCCACTGTCAAGGGGAAAAAATGAAAACAAGCAACAAAGCAAATCTCCAAGACAGAGCCTGCATTTTTATGCATCTTTAGCCAGACAAACATTAGTCCTTCCCCAGAACTGGAGTAGCTATTCTAAAGAATGTAAACTTGCCGCTTTCTCAATATGCAGATAGCTTGTTGTCATAGATCCCCATAGTAATGAACAACTTCTCAATATTTAATAAGGCTGGTGTTCCTGTCCCCAGGCAGACAGCACAGATTGTTGGTAGCCAGCTACTAACTGACCATTAAAATATAGAATCTCTCATTGAAAATGTGCTTCCTACACAGGTTACATCACCTGTAGTGGAGAGTGAGGGCCACCCTCTGAGGTGAGTGGCCTGAAGAGAACTGGCAGGGACAAGCAAAGTTAGCCAGGCAACTTCAAACAGGGCTGCAAGAGGATCCTGATTTGTGACAGGGTTTTTATTGTTTATTTTTTCCATATTTTTATTGGTGAATTATACATAATGGTGGGATTCATTGTTAGACATTCGCACATGCACATGATGTAACAATATAGTTTGGCAGATAAAATTCCCCAGGATTTCCCCTTTCCTCCCTGCCTCCCTCCCCAGGTCCCTTTTCTCTGCTGCTCTACCTTCACACACACACACATTTTCTTTCCTTTTTCCTCTCAGTCTTCCACATACGAGAGAAAATATAAGAGTTTGGCTTATTTCACTTAACACAATGTTCTCAAGTTCCATCCATTTTCTTGCAAAATATATAATTTCATTCTTCTTTATTACTGAATACAACTCCATTGTAACAAAACAATGGAGCTTTATTACACACACACTTCATTTTTTAAAAATCTATTCATCTGCTGATTCCATAGTTTAGCTACTGTGAATTGTAATGCTGATTTTAGTTGTTTTTTCTTTTTCTCTTTCTTTTCTTTTTTTTTTTTTTTTTTTTTTTTTTGTACGAGGGATTGAACCCAGGCGCACTTTACCACTGAGCCACATCCCCAGCACTTTTTATTTTTTGAGATAGTGAGGCTCTAAGCAATTTAGCAAGACTCTAAGTCGCCAAGGCTGGGTTTGAACTTTCACTCCTCCTGTCTCAGCCTCCTGAGCCACCGAGATTACAGGCATGAGCCACTACACCCAGCCTGATTTTAGTTATTTGGGCAGTTACCAAAGAGGGAGATAGCTGGATGATAGGGTGTTTGAGGAACCTCCATGCTAATTTTCATAGTGTTTGCACTAATTTACAACCCCACCAACACTAAAGGTGTTCCTTTTTCTCCACATCTTCTCCAGCATTTATTACTGCATATATTCTTGATGGCTGCTATTTAAACTGGAATGAGATGAAATCTCAGTGTAGTTTTGATTTGTATTTCCCTAATTGTTAAAGATTTTAAACATTTTTTTCATGTATTTGTTGACCATTTGTATTTCTTCTTTTGAAAAGTGCCTGTTCATTTCATTAGCCCATTTCTTTTCTTTTTTAAAAAATTTTTTTGTACCAATGATTGAACCCAGGGGTGTTTAACCACTGAGCCACATCCCCAGCCCTTTTGAAATATTTTATGTAGAGACAGGGTCTCACTGAGTTGTTCAGTGCCTCAGTAAGTTGCTGAAGCTGGCTTTGAACTAGCAGTTCTCCTGCCTCAGCCTCCCAAGCCACTAGGATTACAGGCATGCAACACCATGCCTGGCCATTTGCCCATTTATTAACTGAGTGATTTGTGGGTTTTTGAGTTCTTTATACATTTTGGATATTAATCCTCCATCAGAGAGTAGCTAGCAAAGATTTTCTCCCATTCTGTAGGTTCTCTCCTCCTATTCTTAATTTTTTCCTTCTCTGTGCTAAAGTTTTTCTTTTAAACTAGATGCCATCCCATTTATTAATTTTTGGTATTATTTCCTGAGCTTGAGAAGTCCTATTAAGAAAGTCATTGCTTGTGCCTATATGTTGGAGTGTTGACTCTACATTTTCTTCTAGGGGTTGCATAGTCTCTAATTCCTAGGTATTTGATCCATTTTAAGTTGACTTTTGTGCATCATGAGAGATAAGTGTCTAGTCTCACTCTTCTATATATGGATAACCAGTTTTCTAAGTGCCATTTGTTTAAAAGGCTATCTTTGCTCCAACATATGTTTTTGACACCTTTGTCAAGGATCAGGTATCAGTGTGGATTTGTTTCCATGTCTTCTATTCTGTTCCATTGGTCAGTGTGTCTGTTTTTGTGCCAGTATCATGCAGTTTTTGTTACTATTGCTCTGTAGTGTAATTTGAATGCTTGCAGCATTTCTGTTTTGGCTTAGAATTGCTTTGGACATTCTGGGTCTTTTATTCTTCCAAATAAATTTTAGAACTGTTTTTTCTAGTTCTGTGAAGAATGTCATTGGTATTTTGATGGGGATTGCACAGAATCTGTTATGTTGCTTTTGGAATATGGCCATTTTAACAATATTAATTCTGCCTATCCATGAACATGGGAGTTCTTTCCATCTTCTCATGTCTTGTTTTTTTCTTCAGTGTTTTGTAGTTTTCATTGTAGAGGTCTTTTACCTCCTTGGTTAGATTTATTCCTAGGTTGGTTGATTGATTGGTTGATTTTGAGGCTATCATGAATGGGATTTTTTTTCCCTGATTTCTTTCTCAGCAGATTTATTATTAGTGTACAGGAAAGTTATTGATTTTTGTATGCTGATTTTCTAAACTGATGGCCTGCTACTTTTCTGAATTTGTTTATTAGCTCAAATAGTTTTCTGGAGGAGATTTTTGGATCTTCTAAGTATAGAGTCATATCATCTGCAAACAGTGATAATTTGACTTCTTTCCTATTTTTATCACTTTTATTTCATTCTCTTGCCTAATTGCCCTGGTTAGAATTTATAGCACTACATTAAGTAGGAGGGTTGAGAGTGGACATTCCTATTTTGTCCCAGATTTTAAAGAAAATGCTTTCAGTTTTTTCTCATTTTTTATGATGCTGGCTTTGGGTTTTTCATATATAGCCTTTACGATGTTAAGGTAAGCTCCTTCTATCCTTAGTTTCTTTAGTGTTTTTATCATGAATGAGTGCTGGATATTTTTGAAGGTTTTCTCTGCATCCATTGAGATGACTATGTGATTTTTGTCCTTAATGCCATTTATGTGGTGAATGACATTTATTGACTTGCATACTTTTAAACCATGTTTACATCCCAGGGATGAAACAAACTTGGCTGTGATATAAAATTTTTATGTCAGATACAATTTGCCAATATTTTATTAAGGGTTTTTGCATCTAAGTTTATCAGGGACACTGGTCTGTAGTTTTCTTTGTTTGATGTGTCCCTATCTAGCTTTGGAATCAGGGTGACAGTGGTTTTGTAAAATGAATCTGGAAATGTTCCACCCCTTTCTATTTCTTGAAATCATTTGAGGAGCTTTGGCATTACATGCTCTTTAAAGTTCTTGCAGAATTCAGCTGAGAATCCATCTGGTCCTGGGCTTTTCTTTGTTGGAAGCCTGTTTATTACTGCCTCTATCTTGTTTCTAGTTAATGATCTGTTTATGTTTTCTATGTCCTCTTAATTCAGTTTTGGCCAGTGATATGTGAGTGAGAGGGTTTTTAAAAGGGGTAGGTGAAGGTCTTCAATAGCCCTTCTATTTGCAGTGTTGTTAATGCCAAGAACTGACAAACAAGTGGAAATTAGGAAAATAGCCATGAGATTTTTGTAATGTAGGTGAATGAATCAGGTTTGGAACTATTTTTTTCATTCTTTTCATGCTTTACTTATACACATGAGTGCTTTGTGCCGTCTCTGGTGTACTGTGTGAGTATAAATATATTGCAACAATAATGCTCACTAATTAGACCAAGATGCCACTGAGTCAGAACAATAATATTTGGGTATTTTAGCATCCAGTGGCGTTTTTTAAATTCAAGAGCAAAAACTAATGCTAATGTGATCATGTGGAAATTTAGTAAATCATTAATACAATTAGAATTGTTTTTTGAATAATGGAAAAGCTAACAATGAGCTCTCCTTGCTCTTATTAACCATTAAGAAAAGATATTTGGCTATAACTATAATTTCAGGTTAATATAAATACTTCCATGATCACAATAAGCAAATGGTATGTATATATATATATATATAAATACACACACACACACACACATATTTTTGTTTGTTTGTTTGTTTTGTTTTGTTTTGTTTTGGAGGAAGGGTACCAGAGCTTGAACCCAGGGTGCTTTACCACTTAGTTACATCCCTAGTCCTTCCTATCTACTTATTTATCTATCTATCTAAAGACATTGTCTTCCTAAGTTGTTTAGGGCCTCACTACATTTTTGAGGCTGGCCTGGAACTTGTGATTCTCTTGCCTCAAACTCCCAAGTTACTGGGATTACAGGAGTAACCACCAGACTTGTACACCATCACTTCATAAGACATGTTTGCCTTTTCTTTTCTTTCATCAACACCAAAATGAAAAGTTGCATATGGAAACAAGAATTTTTAAAAATTTAAAAATCATTTCAGGAGAGTGGCTGCATGCATAAATATTATGGGAAAATGCGAAAGATGTGGATGATGGATGGTTGACTTCTTAGTGGATGCTTGACTCTCTTCACCGTCTTTGGATGGTGTCTGACCTAAATCCTTGCCCTGGTCAAGCTGAAATGACAACTTTGGGCCTTTGGGACACTTTCCAGAAACATTGATTCAGAAAGCATTGACCACCTTGTGCTGTCAAGTAGCACTAGGAACAAACCTGCTCTGTGCTGTGCCAGGTGACAGAACGAGGGCAGGGGCACAAAAACACAAGGACAGAGGGTCAGGCCCTCACCAGAACCTTCTGACCAAACTGCACAATAAAGAAACAAATAGAACAATTTACCAGGTAGAGGCACTCAAACAGAGACTGAAAGACTACCTATTGTGGATGCTATTAATAGTATTTTTTTTCAACTTAGGGTAATTTTTAACAAAATCTTACGTGCAACCCCAGAATATAACACAAAAATAGTGTTGCTCTAGTTAAAGTAGAAAATGGGGAGTCTAGAAATCCATTCACTTATTTCAAACTTCAAGCCTCCACAGTTACCCCCATAGGGTGCTAAAGAACTCAGTCTAAAAACCAATGTGGTAGAAAATAGTTAAAAACTATATGGGAGCTCATGCAAACCCAACAATTCCAATTAACGTAAGATTTGATCCTATGTGCATAACCAGAATAAAATATACCTAAAACTTTAGTGAGGAAGTAAGGAACCACAGGAATCCTCAGGCTCCCTGAGTGTTAGGGTACTAAAGGCTTGGCTGTTGTTGTGAGTTATGCTTCAATGAACAAGGAGGACAAGGGTCACTTCAGAATCCCAATTTCAACTCTTCTGGCTGTATACCCATAAGTGGGATTTGGAATCACAAGGTGGCTTGATTTTTAATATTTTGAGGACTTTCATCAGAACGCCAATGACATTTTTCACATAATTAGAGAAAAAAATTCTTAAACTCATTTGGAAGAATTAGAGACCCAAAATAGCCAAAGCAATACTAAGCGAGAAAATTGAAGCAGGAGGCATCACAATACCTGATCTGAAATTATATTACTGAGATGTAGTAACAAAAACAGCATGGTATTGGTACCACAATAGACATGAAGACCAAATGGAACAGAAGACAGAGAGACAAATCTATAAACCTCTAGCCATCTGATATTTGACAAGGATGCCAAAAATATATCTAGGAGAAAAGATAGCCTTTATAACAAAAGGTACTGGGAAAACTGGATAGCCATATGTAGAAAAATGAATTTAGACCCCAATCTTTCACCCTGCACAAAACTCAAATTGAAATGGATTAAAGACTTAGGAATTAGACCAGAAACTTTACAACTGCTAAAAAAAATAAAATAGCGTTAACACTCCACCATACAGGACTTCCTAAATAATACCTCCAAAGCACAAGAAATAAATCAACAATCAATATAGTGGAAGGCCATTAAACTAAAAAGCTTCTGCACAACTAAGGAAATGATAAAGATCATGAAGAGAGAGCCTACAGAGTGGGAGAAAATCTTGGTCAGCTACTCCTCTGATAAGGGATTATTATCCAGAATATACAAAAAATTCAAAAAAATTGACACCAACAAAAACCAAATAACCCAATCAATAAATGGAAAAATAACAGAAACTTCTCAATAGAAGAAACAAACACAAAAGGCCAATAAATACATGAAAAAATGTTTAACATCTCTAGCAATCTGGGAAATGCAAATCAAAACCATACTAAGATTTCATCTCATTTCAGTCAGAATGGCCATGATCAAGAATATAAACAACAATAAATGCTGGCAAGGTTATGAGGAGAAAGGAACACTTAGACATTGTTCATGGAACTGCAGACTAGTACGACTGCTTTGGAAAACAGTTTGGAGATTCCTTAAAAAACTAGCGATAGAACAATCATAAGATCCAGGTATTCACTCCTGGATATTTTCCTAGGAGATCTAAAATTGGAATAAGTGACATAGCCACATTAATTTTTATAGCAGCACAATTCACAATAGCCAAATTATGGAGTCAACTGAGATGCCCATCAATAGATGAATGGGTCAAGAAATTGTGATACACACACACACACACACACACACACACACACACACACACACACTGGAGTTCTACTCAGCCATTAAAAAGAATAAAATTATGGCATTCGCTAGTAAATGGATGGAAATGGATAATTTAATGCTAAGTGCAATTAGCCAAACTCAGAAACTCAAAGATCAAATGTTTTCTTTCATATGAGGAAGCTAGAGTAAAATAAAGGAAAGGGGGAGAAAAGGATAAGATTACATAAATATCCAATCAAATACAATTTAATAGACAAGCAAAAGGAAGTCTAATTAATAGACTAGAGGAAGGAAGATGGGAAAAGGGAGAATCATGAACTGAAATCTATTTCCATGCATGTATGTATGAGTTTGTCAGGATCAACTCAACTACTATGTATAACCATAAAGCTCTAATAAAATATGTATATTTGGGGGATTTGCTTTTCACAAAAGGTGTACTAATTTGCTTTCCCATCAATAGTGTATAAAGGTTCCAGTTTTTCTACATCCTGGTCAACATTTGTTACCCTTTATAAAAATAATAACCATTCTAATAGGTATAAGGTAATAAATCACTGTGATTTTATCTTCATTGCCCTGATGATGTTGCACACTTCTTCATATACCAAATGATCATCTGCATGTCTTTTTTTGAAAATGTTATTCTTTTGTTCATTTTTATTTATTTATTGGTTATTTATATATATTTACTTATAGGTTATTTATTTATTGCTACTGAATCAGAAGAGATTCTTACCTATTTTGGATATTGTCCTCTCATCAGAGAAATGGTGTGCAAATATTTTCTCTCCTTTTCTGTAGGGGACCATTTGTGCTTTTTTTTTCCCTTCCATTTTTGCTTTTTTGACTATTTCTCTCCCTATGCAGAAGCATTTTAGTTTGATAAAGTGCCACTTATCTATTTTTGGTTTTGTTGTCTGTGCTATTTGTGTCAAGTCCAAGATATCATTGCCAGGACCATGGCCTAGAAGCTTTTCCTGTTTTCTCCAAGGACTTTAACTATTTCAGGTCTTATGTTTATATCTTTAATTTATTTCAAGCAGATTTTTTTTTCTGGTGTAAGATATGGAAATAAGCCAAATGTCCACTGACAGATCAAGGATAAGAAAATGTGATGTGTGCTTGCATACACACACACACACACACACACCATGGAATATTATTCAACCTTGAAAAAAGATAATCTTAACATTTGTGACAACATGGATACACTGAGAACACATTGATTAAGTACAATAAACCAGACACAAAGGGACAGACATTGCATGATTCTACTTATACGAAGTATCTTAAATAGTGTAACGTACAGAAGCAGAGAACAAATGGCGGTGCAAGGGGCTGGGGGTAAGGGAAAATGGGAAATTGTTGCTCAATGGGTATAAAGTTTCAGTTATACAAGATGAATATGTTCTAGAAATCTTCTGTACAATATGACGTCTATAATTAACATAGTGTCATTGTACAATTTAAAATATAATAGGACAGATCTCAGATTTCTTGTTAAGTGTCTTCATTCACACACACACACACACACACACACACACACACACACACATGCTCAAAAGATCACAAGGACACTCATATAGATGATCCATGTGTAGTACCTTGATTGTGGGATGGTATCATACGCATACACCTATGTTCAAATTCATCAAAGTACATATATTAAGCATAGACAATTTTTGTCTATCAATTATACCTCAACAGAGATTTTAAAAATTAAAAAAGAAAAAAGAATACTTGTAGGACTCAGGTAGATAACTGTAACTCAGACGACCTCATCCATTCCTGAGGGCTGGGGATATAGCTCAGTTGGTAGAGTGCTTGCCTCACATGCACAAGGCCCTGAGCTCAATCCCCCACCACACACACACACACACACACACACACACACACAAAGAAGCCTTCCTGAATATTACTCAGAAAGATACTATTACTTAACCTTCAATCTGCTCTAATTTATAAAAATTAGAAATGTCAGAATTTTTTTTAATTTAAAAAGTATTCAGTAACTTTGAAATCTTCATTCAATAATGATAAATTCTTTGTGACATTTCACAACTGACCACAGCACTTCAGGGGTTGTAACCCTGGACTTGAGAACCTGGATATGATACCTACCAAACAATGAACTAGAGCTGATTCTTCCTGCTGCTAACATTAAAGCTAGGTGGACATTGTTATTGACACAATTGACACAACCATTTGGGACATCCAAATGTTTAGAATTTTATATATGAAAACCAACAGTAGTCAATTGTTCTCTATTCAGCTAGAAGTTTATGTATCATACAAAAATTAGGCTGATGAAAATTTCCTGCTCATGGTCAATCTTTCAACATATTTAATTTCATAATGACCATCTTGGATCCATCATTGTAGCAGAATTTAAAACACAGGTTTATCTTTTAAATAAATAACTTGAGTATTTGTGGTGTGCCAGGCATGATTTTAAAAGCTTTACGTGTATTAATTCATTTAGACTTTACAACAAGCCCACAATATAGGTATTACTGTTATTCCCTTGCTGCAGATGTGGAAACTGAGGCTTAGGAGGAACTCTAAGTGGGTATATCAAGCTCTACCCCATAGCTACATTGTAGAGCTGGGATTTGAATGCAGGCAAATCTGATACCAGAGCTCACAAGCTTAGCCATGATGCTATGCAAGAAGCCAGACTAGTACTACTTTCCAGAAGGAGCCAGAAGAACTATTTCCCAAAACACCCGATTCTGGAATTATTCTACAAGCTGCCCATCTCTACTCCATGTTATACAAGAGCAAAAAAGAAAAAAGTAAAAACAGGATGAGGAACTAGAGCAGATGGTGTGGCTGAGCTACTCTTACTGCAGAAGACAAAATATGTCAAGAATTCAGATTAGTTCATCAAAAGGTCAAAAGGGTTGTTTTTTTTTTTTCCTTGTCCTTTGAGATGGTAAAAATGAAATGTGTTGGCTGGCCTCAAAGCCGAAGAATAATTAGGAACACTCCTCTGGAGCTAACTGAGCAGTCAGGTGCTGGTTCTCTGCTAGGCCCAACACAGTGCTGGGAGCCTCTTGGAGAGCCAGCCCTAAGCAGGACACATGGAAAAGGGGCTGTCCTCCACAATGTGACATCCACAATGGTCATGTCATTAACCACAGATCTAGAGAATTCTTCAAAATTACAAAGCCTCCTGGTCACCGGCAAGTTTGATCCTCACAACCAACCTGTGATGTGCACATTATCACTGTCTCACAGACAGGGACATCATGAGGCAGAGAAGTTCCTCTACTGGTGATGGGGACAGTAGAGACTCTGGTCCTCTGATGCCCAAAGGCCCTCCTCTTATCATGTCCCTTGGCACAGACATTGTTCATTCACCAGATGGCAGCAGAGCCTCCAGGTCAGGTGCGGGGACATCCTGCTCCACCCCTACAAGTGAACCTCTCTAAGCCTCTGTTTTCCAAGCTGTAAAGTGGGAATTTTGCCATTCCATGCCTCACAGGGGTTTTGTGCTAATTAACTGAAATGGAATGAATTCACGTGTATGAGAAGTGAAACAAAGGAGTCAGTAATAGCAAGATTCACAATGTTAGCTTTTATTTTGACTCATTCACTGAATGGAAAAGCTTTGATCACACATGTATTCTGGGCCAGGCCTGTGTGCTTGGACCTGATAAGGTATGACAAACCCTGTGCTGAGGTAACCCACTGTCCTTCTTGGGAGACCAACACAAGGCAGGGAGGGAAGTGATGACAAAGGATGTCACACAGGCACATAGGATGACCCTTCTTCCAGAGCAGCCAGAGTGAGTTTATAAAGCAAATTAGAGTTTATAAAGCAAATTCTTCTAATACCAAGGAAGAAGCTACAGATGTAAATACGGTTCTGAATATCAATGTCATAATATTTTGTAAAAAAAAAAAACAGACAGCAAAACACTGTGATTTAAAGAACCTCATTTTAAATTCCAGTTCCAGGACCTACCAACTATGTGACTTCAACTTAAACAATTTAACTTCTCTCGATTTCAAGTTACACATCATTGGAAATACCATAGTAATGCACCTCCCTGGTTGTTATAAAGATGAAAGAATGTAATGTATGTAGAAGTGCTTTATAAATTAGAAGAAAGTCCTTATAAACATTACTGGTTATAGGGAAGAAGAGGGGATAAAGAAGAAGAGGAAATAGAGGAGAGGAGGAGGAATGCTGGAGCATTTGTGGAGGTGTTGGGGCAGCAGGAGGGGCAGAAGTCCTGTCTTTCTCTCAGCCTCTATTGTGCACAAAGATGATGTCTCTAGTGGAATTGGTCAGTGATTTTGCCCAGATGTTACATCTATACAACTGGCCTCCTCCAACCTTCTTCTTTGCAGTCTCCATGGACTGTTCTGAGCTTTGGGCATCTTCTCTTGAGGAAACCACACAGCCTGCCTGTGAGTACTGTGACAACAGACTGTAGCCATCTGCCTCCAGCTTGGAGTCCTTTTGTCCCAGGGGCTCACTCCTTCGCTGAAGGACTTGGGAGGACAAGGTGGCACCCCGCCACACCCCCCAGCTGTTTGCAGACTCACCACAGGCCTTCTGAGGCCCAGCCAGGCAACCCTGAATTGTGCCACAAGAGGAGCACTCAGAGTTTTCCAGTGGACAAGAACAAGGAGTGTCATTTGTAGGGGACACAACATGGGGAAAGACATAGTATCATAAAAGAGACTGGGGCTCGGAGAGGAGGACAAGCAGAGTGTTGGGTATACAGAGGAGAGAGGGGGTGGGAGGTGATGGGCCGCACATGCCGGAGCAGGGAGTGCAGACTCTATCCTGCACCATGCACACCTATGCGGCAGGGAAAAGCAGAGGAATGCGACTTGTTTGAGGAGGTCCCTGGGACTGCAGAGGAGTGTCAACTAGAAGGCAGTTACCAGACAGGCCCATATGATGGGGAGGAAGGAGGACTCAACAGCATGGTGCGGGACACAACCAACAAGACTCAGAGACTGGTTGGGTATCTGGGAGTGAAGCAAAGAGCAAAATCAATGATTATTCTACTGGGGGTGGCTGGATTCTTGAACTATTTTTTGCTAAAACAATGGTCAATTTCAATGAAAATAGTATCTTCTTACCTTGGAAATGAAGCTTATTTATTATGAATCTCATACAAATTTGGCACAGCTCATGGTTAGGTAGGGTCTCTTCTTTATGGATGATGGTTGAGCTCAGAGAGACTAGAGCTTGCCTAAGTTCACAGGGACAGCTAGAACCGAGAAGAGTTAGTGTTATTCCATGACCCTGGGCATGACAGTCAGGCCTCAAGTTGCGTGCCAGCTCTGATGAATTGGTAATAACCCCTGAAGCACTACAGTGACATTCTGATATTGAAACCAACCTTGAAGAGCTAGATACTATGACGAACTGGCCATGTCTGGCATGCTCCCAGGCAAAGGAGAGCCAGCCTTGCTCCCGAGGGTAGTGATGCACTAGAACTAGACAGAGCAAGAGAGAGATTGGATTGGATCCAGCATATGGCTCCTAAAACCTCTTTGGACACAGATCCAACTTCAGACTAACTGACAAAAGATTGTGAGGTGACCAAAATGTACCTCAGTCCCTCATATCCACATTCTTCATCATTTCACTACTTCCAAATGAAAGGTTCCATTTTTACAGAAAACTAGAGACCTGTTCTGACTCTAAAAGTTGGTTGCACACTGCCCACCAGCCTGCCTCCCCTGAACTTTAGCCAATGCAACATTTCACTCGTGCCCCATCATTACCCTTTTCTAGAAAGCAGTAAGGAAGGGTGAAAGAACAGGGATAGATCTGAGAAATTCTTCTCTTTATCAGAAAAAAATTGCAGAGCTGTTGAAAGGATTAAATAATATACAGAAGTACTTGACATGTAGCAAGCATTCTCCAAATGCTATAAAATTTGTACTTATACAATAAACTGAAGGGATGAAGGGAGTGGACAGTTTTCTCAGACAGGACTTTGGTACCCTTAAAGTCCTACATCAAGTAACAAACATTTCCATGACCAGATTTCTGCAGTTTATTTCAGACAGAAGAATCTGAAGAATCATAGGTGTTTGATGTTCAAAGTCAAAGGTCAAGATAAAAATAATTCCTAAGTCCAACTGTCATACCTTAAGGCAACTCAATCAACTCAACAAAACCAATGAGCAAAGTTCTTCTAATCTAAAAATTCTATGAGCCTATGAATTGAAGAGGTGTTTTTCCCCCTCAAAAAAGCAAAGCATGCTCTTGAGCAATGTGTAGAAATGGGAGATGGAGTCCCAAAGTGTTTAGGAGTGCATACTTCAGAATCAAGCAGGTAGGAGTTGGAATTCCAGCTCTGCCATTTACCATTTAGGAGGATTTGGAAAAGTTACAGTTGCTCCCAGACTCAGTTTTCTCGTCTGCAAATTGGGTAAAATGATACTTTCTGCAGAGGGTTTGATCCAACTAAAATAAAATAATGTGTGAAAAAGCACTTTAGCAAGGTGTCTGGCACATAGTCAATGCTACGAGTTGCACTTATCATTAAGTATATGGATTAAAGCAACATGAAAACATGATGGAATTTGCTCCTATACTGGCTAGCATTGTATTACATTGTATTACCATAGGCATCATATTACAATAAGGCAGGGAGGGATAAAATTGTAATCTGGGATTCTCCTTAATTAACATGACTCTTTACTGCTCAACATTACCACATGTGGAGGCCTGGTCACAACCAGGACAAGCTATTTCCTGAGAGCCTACTGCTAGACTATTAAGTAGGAAGCCTCTCCCCTTACCCGGCTCCACTCGGCCATTACAAAATCCATTCGATGGCCTTCTCCCTTGGAACTAAAGGGCTTCCAGGCTGCTTTACACTCCCTTGGCGTGGGTTTGAAATTACACACAGCAGTGCCAAAGGTAAGGCATTTCTAGAACTTTTTTCTATTACAGTTCTGGGTGTTTTGTTTTTTTGTGTTTTTTTCCCCCCAGCTCCCTCTCCCTCTTGTGGTATGTATTTGTGGCCTACAGCAATCACTTTAGACTTTTTAGACACGTCCAGATAGAGATAGATGACACAAGTGATCTACTTATCTTCCTTTCCCATCACCAATAAAAGTGACAGCCCGCCTAATTAGGCCTAATAAAGCTGCCGCAGAAAGAGTGGCACAGCAGCGATCTAAAGAGAGATGGCATTGACCCGAAGATACAGGTGCTGCCTTAAGGCGTTGCTGCTGTTACTTTATCTCCAATACATTACATCTCTGCTCATGCCATATTCAAATGCAAGTAGCATGTTTTTCTCCTCAATTCTTAGATCAAGAACAAAAAAAAAAAAATCCCATCTAATCAAAAAAGGCACTGACAATTTTTCAGCCCCACATTAAAAGCAAAGAGTCATTCAGAACAGTGCACTCCATATTCTATTTTATAATATCACTTTAAGCTATTGCTTTGAATCTCAGACATTTCTTTGTTAAGAAGGAAAATCAAAAATTCATCAGAAGAAGTTCTTTCTTCCCCCTCTCTCTTTTTTTTTTCTTCCAGGGCTAGCATGGGGTTTGGAGCTGGAACCAACATTTGTAGAAGTTAGGGGTCCTTAAGCAATTATTAGCGATGAGAGTTTGACACACTTGAGAGTTGTCAACAACTGATTTTAAACAAAGTGGAAGGAAAAAGAAATAAACGGTGCTCTCAGCAAAATTAATATACAGGCCTGCAAATTAATGATGTCGTGTATTTTTTAAACAAGGGGAAAAATATGAACTTTGCATGAAACAGCATTTTAAGTACATCTTTGCAAAAATTATCAGATTGTCAAAGGGCATCAAAGCGAGTTGAGTCTGCAACCATTCATAATATTTCCACATACGCTAAATACAAAATTTATCTTACTTTATTCGCCTGTTCTGTAGCAATTATTTAAAGCTATTAGAAAGGGGAAAGTGTCCTTGATCTGAAGTGCCAGTGCTGCTCCACAGCATTTATTATAAGAAACATAACCCCCCAACCTTGCCAGCACACACACAAACACACAAATACACATTCGCTGGTACTCACCACTAGTCAAATACTACTTAGCCCTGTGCATTCTGTCTCACTTTAAACTTATTGCTGCAAATAATCCATCCATTCACATGATTTTAATTGCTGCATGTATGCAAATAAGTTTCCCCAACTATTACCTCTACCTCTTTTTCTGCATCCAAAATAAAATCCAAGATCTTCTTCCCCCCTCACACAATCTGTACCCTTTTAAAATGGTCCTCCCCTCCAATGTCCCCCATTATAAAGAGTAGTTATTGTTCCCCTGCTGAGAACCATTAATTCATCCCAGTTCCTCTCCCTTTGCTGTACTTTTCCAAGACAAAAGCAATCTGCTTAATAGTAGCTATGACTAGGTATCTATAGAGACCTGCCAGGGGTTATGCATGATGACATATATGTTGCACATAGTAGTTTAGGACCATAACATTATGAAAGGGCTTTTTGTGGGGTGGGTGCATGGGTTTTAACCAGCAAGGGAAATCTGAGAATTTGTGCTAGGCTAAACAATCAGTAAGTGGTAGAGCTGGAATTCATGCTATTATAGCAAATCTGCAAAACACCAAAATTTTTAATAAAGTAGGGCAGGGTTTTGGAATCAACAGCCAAGTTGTCTCATTTAATCATGGATATCTTCACAATTATATCCCCTAATCACTTCTCCTGGAATACTGGAACTGGCCCTTTGCTAGCTTTCTTTCTCTGGTTTTCACTGTAATATATCATATCACGAGATCAATCCCATTTCCTTCCACATAGACCTTCTGGCCTTGCCCAGTCCCACTGGGTAACACTGAGAGACTCGCCCTCCCTGAAGCACAGTTCCCTATTCCACAAAATGGGATTCAAGATGCCCACCTTGAGGCTCCTGACCAGGGTCAAGGAGGATACGTGGATAGGGCTTGGCATAATTCCTATCACCTGACAAGCTCAACTAATAGCAATTGCTACTGCTAGTGCTATTCCTTTTTGTCAAATCATATCTTAAAATCTTTCAAAGCATGGTTTAAGAAGTCTCCTGAAGGTTAAGTGTCAAAGAAGAAAAATTCTGAGCTTAGAAAGTCACAGACCTACCTGGGATTTCTGAGTCAACCATATACCTACCACCTTGTGACACTGGGCAAATCACATACCTCTCCAGCCCTTAGCTTTACTAAGAGTAAAACAGGACTCATACTGCCCTCTGATCACTGATAAAAGCTTGATGTGAGACAATAGAGAGTGAACCCCTACCATTTTTAATGATAGAGGAATCATAACATGCTGAGCCTGCAGAACAAGCCAGGCACCTGTTAAAAGCTCTGTGTATATTCTCTGGTCCAACTATCAACAACCCTGTGAGGCCACTGGTGGAATCTCTGTTTCTAAGATGAAAAAACTGAGGTCTAGAGAGATCAGGGAATTGTCCCAGTTCACACAGTCATTAAGTAGTAGGCTGGAATCTGAACCCAAGTAACCCTTCTCCAGAAACCATACTCTAAATCCTTAGGTCATGAAGTTTCCCTTTTTCTCCTTCTAGGAAGACTTCACTAACAGTTCCATACTCTCTACTGACCTGGAATATGTATACCCTTTCACACATATTCTGTAAACTAGGTCACATCAGGAGAGTCCCATCAGGCACACACCTGCTGCTAGCATGTACTGGTGTCTGTTTCTATGACTGGCATATCTGTATTCCTGCCTCCTTTGTCCCCATCAAAATGCAAATTTCTCAAGGACAGGGATCATGTCCTTTGCTTCTCTCATCTCTTCAGGAGCTCAGCCTCAGTCAGAAAGCCTTCAGGAAAGGTTGTTGACAGAGTAGATGTGGATTGTGGTACCATCATAAAAGGGGGCTAATTCCTCTACACCAGGGGCTTGAAGATGAAATGAACCATCCGTTTTCAGCTCTGATTTCTGTCTACTACAGATTCTGAGTAAGAATGGCAAGCCAAGCTTAGGTATATAGAGTATAATATCTTTGTCTAATTTGGGGTGATGATGCTCTTTCAGACGGTCTACTCCCAAAAGATAACTGTGACCCCCCCCCACCCTTAGATGTTGGTAGCCTCCTCATTCTTAAGGGCAGTCATCAAAAATGGATTTTAAAAAAATTATTTATTTATTCTAATTTGTTATACATGCTTGCAGAGTACAATTCCTTTGCTCTTTATATGTAATCAGAAATGGATTTTTACCAAGAGATTTCACATTTTTCTCACTTCCATAAACTTTCTGAGGTATTTTCTAACACTTTACAACAAAGTGAAACAAGTAAGGGCTCTATGGCCCCTCCCAAGGCTATCCCAAAAATGAGTGCTGGGCTACACAGTGAAGGGATGACCTTACACCATGCTGCTGTGCTGGGCACACCGTCCTCCCTTACACGCTCATGGGAGCTAAGCTTCCGCACACAAGCAGCTCTCAAAAAATTGGTTGAGTAATAAAAATAGTGGATGGTATGGCAGAAGCAGCCAGCACTGAGGTGGTAATCCTCATGTGGAAGAAAGAAGAGGCGAGGTTGTCTGGAGGCTGTCAAAGTCCTACAGGGATGAAAGGTAGGGCAGAACATCAGAATTCACTGCCCCATCTTTTGGCCACACATTTCCTGTTACTGGTTTAGCATCTTTTCCATACCTCAGTGAAGCAATCAAATGATTGCTTCTCAGGTCTGTTTCCAGTCTCTCTAATAAAGTTTTGAAGCTCACATGTCACAAGAGGAGCTTAATAAGTTCACTCTTTTGTATAGTCTGGTGATCTTAGCCAGAAGAAATGAGAGAGCTGTTTCAGCACTTGGTTTATTTCAAACTGTATAATCATGCTTTGAGTTTTGAAAATCGCTATGTTCACTCTTGGGAAGAATCTTTCTGTCTACTCAGAGGCTTGTCCACAAGTGGGTGGGTATCTTCCTGTACCCCTGGCTACCAGAGCCATAACCTGCCCCACAATTGCGTCAGGCACATAACCAATCTTGTTGAAGGACCAGGCAGAGTAAAAAGCACTGCTCCTCTTTTCTTCATCAATCTTTGCAATTGTAATTGGCAACTGGTTTTTGCATTTCCTGCTGATGGCTTTCTGCTCCCTCTCCTGAATACACCTATTTAAGTAACTGATCAGCAAACCAAACACAAAGAAATACCCTTGCTCAAAACACATATAGGCATTGCTGGCTCAGCATGGCCCCTGCAGAATCAACTGGTAATAAAACTGAACTAAAACCCTTAATGAAATTAAATAATATGCTTTCTTCCATAGGCCTGCACCTCTCCTTCTAAGGAGGGAGCACCTACCCACACTCTCAGAAATAACACTATTATCATCCTTTTAGAGAGAGAGAGAGAGAGAGAGAGAGAGAGAGAGAGAGCTACTAGAAGAAAACAATCAAAATTGCCCTCACCTGTAAAGAGGCATAAGCTACTCCACAGCAAGGCTGTGTCCTTCCCAATTTTGAAGGTCATATGCTCAGACATCACAAATTCCAAAACTGTGAGTGAGCTCCAGAGCAAAATGGGGAAAAGGTAGTCCTGGGGTTTGAATCACTGAGCAATGCTACCTCGAGAACATCTTTCCTATCACAAAGAGCAGGTTCCATTCAGCCTATCATGTCCCCCTCCTCCCAGTGCTGACATCACTTCTTGCCAGAAGGAAAAAAAATTGCTTCTTAAATATTGACTTTCTCAGTCACTGCCAAGGCCAACCAGTCAGCCGTGAACCACATTTGTTGCTGCCATCTTATACAGATCTCCAAGTCCGCTGCTTGCCAAGAAGTACCTCTGGGGCTATAGCAAAGTCGCAGTAACTCTCCTGAGCTGAGATTCCAGTCACAAAGCCAGGAATGCAGGGAATCATTCCTCTACGTTAGGTTAGGAGCCACCACTCAGCCTCCTAGTGACACTTCTCAGCTCTGCATTCTGAACCCTCGCCCTTCACAGCAAGGCTTCTGATCTAACCTTACCCTACCAAGCTAATAATAAGAATTCAACCACTAGCATTTACTTAACAGTTACCATGTGTCAGGCACGGTTCTAAATTATTTTACACTGCCCACTGCCACTACTGATAGCAATAGCTAACACTTGACGTCAGGCACCGTTTCAATAATTTTCCACATCCAATCCTCACAGCGCCCCTAGAAGATAGGTTCCATAATTATCTGTTTACAGATGAGGCAATGAGCACAGAGTGGTTAAATAACTTACCAAAGGCTGCATCTAGCAAGTAAAGAGCTGCTGTCTACACATACCCTCTGTGGGAAAGACAGCCCTGGAATTGTCAATCATGGATCCCTCCAGAGAGGGTCCTTGGGGAATTTCTGAGACCTGGTTCACCTTCCTGGAGGAAATGACTATTGCATTAAGTCTTGGAAGACTCCCCAGGAATATTCCAGGGAGGAAAGAAAGGGGAAAGCTTTCCTAGCACGAGGACTAAGGTAGACAAGATGGAGGTGAGGGCACGGGGTACGATGTATGGAGAACATTTTTCTTGGGAGACTCCAGGAGTTCTATACAGTTAGCAAAGTATACAAAGGGAAAGGATTGACAAGTAGCAGTGAAGGAGGCCTAAAGCCAGTCCCCCACACACACACCTCACCTGTTCTTTTAAAGAGTTTCACTGCATCCTGAGAACAGCAGTGAGCCTCCAATGGATGTGAAGCCACGTGTCAGTTTCCTTTTGGAAGTATCTCTTGGCAGCCTGGTAGCAACACTAGACAAGAAAGTTAGCAAGCTGTGAGCCTAATCTAGACAAGAAATGATGAGAACCTAACCTAACACAAGATTGATAATTATAAGCATAAGAGGAATTGCCCAATCTGGAACATTTTGACACTGATTGGTTGATTGATTGCAGTACTGTGGATGGAACCCAGGAGTATTCTGCTGAGCTACATCAACCACCCTTCTTATTTTTTGAGATAAGGTCTTTTGTGTTTTTTCCCTCAAATTTAATATTTAATATAGAAAAATAATATAACAAGACTAGAGGAATAAACTAAAGGATTAAACTGAAAGAATTAGGTGTACTTCACATAATTGCTTCTTTACCATTGAAGACACAAGTTCAAACAAGATTCCTTGAAAGTTAAAGGCTAAAAAGTTAAAGGATAAAAACATTAAGAGGTTTTGGACTTCATAAAGTATAAACTGATTCCATATAGAAAAGATGAGATTAGAATTTTTGTACTTCCTTCCACTCCACTTTCCCCAAATCCCATACTTAGTTACCACTAAGTCCCATGAAATAGGGTCTTGATAAGTTGCCAAGTCTGGCCTCAGATTTGCAATCCTCCCACATCAGCCTCCCAAGTCACTGGGATTGCAGGCATGTGCCACAATACCCAGCTAGATTCCTAGGATTTTCAAGCTAAAAGAGACCATTCTGGAAAGGAGAAGAAATTTACCAAAGGTCACATAGCCAACCAGAGCCAAAGTTCAGACCAGGATATGTGACTGTTAATTCCCAGACCTGTATTCTTTTCACTGTTCCATGCTGCCTACTCATTTTGTGTAAACCTGTTACTAACGTAACTTGGAAGTTTCATGATCTACAAAGCAGAGATGAGCAAATAATGCTGAGATCGCAATCAAGCCTCAGAAATTCTCATTTTTAGTCCTGATTTGCCTATCAGTAGTTGGCAGTGACCTTGCCAGTGCTGCTTCTCCTTGTCCATCTATGCTTAGAAATCTGTTTGTAGCATCCCTGTCTCAAGGCCTCCTCTCCACCAACCACCGTCTATAACCAAATTCCTCAGAAGAACATACTCTCACTCCTGCCGCATGCTCTGGATGGAAGTGGCCCCACCAATTCTTGGTCATGTGACATGGCTCAAGTCTTATAACCTTTCCAAGCCTTGACTCCTCATATATAAAGTGGAGCTATGAATAATTCTCATCTCTGGATTGCTGTGAGATTTAAATGAGATGACCAAGGGCACACGAGCATTCATTCAACAAACATTTATTCAGCATCTGTCATTCACCAGGAAGCAGTCTAGGTCAGTACTGAGCATTTCAGCACTGAACCAAAGGAAATGTGAGTTTTGTTCTCCATAGGCATGGGAATTCCATCTCTGAAAGTGTTCCTGCATCCCCTCACTTCCCTTTGGGTGCTCATGCTAAAGCCCTTTGGTATGGGGTCAACAGAGTGTTTCTCTTTGCCTTCCTAACTGAAGCAGCTGAGAACTGCAAAGTAGATGAAATACTGCAAAAACTGCTCCACCACCATCATATGGGAGGAAATTTTACCACCCCTCAAGCATAAAGACGGATCTGGCAAGCCAGCCTGAGACTGCCTTTTCTTCTTGGGATTGAGGAACTGGACTCTTTCTCAGGTGTCTCAGCAACAAACCAAGGTGCCATCCTAGTAAATTACCTGTACTTCCTATTTGAATCTCCAGGCCACTGAATTTGCAAATCTGTTGACAATGAAATCTCCCTCCGTAGTTTCCTTAGGACTTGTCCTCTTCAGATCTATTTCCTCACACTTGCCATTTCCCACTCTGGGTTGGTTGGTTTTATACACATCTCATCACTCTCAAAAGTGCTGTAAGCTCCTGGAGGACAAGGGCTGTGCCTGCCTCACATGGCCACAGTGTCCCTTCCAGAAACCTCACCTTGTGCTTGGCACAGAGTAGGCCCTCCATAAGGGTTATTGGTGATGCTAAAAGAGCCACTGGGAATGATGGAGAGGCTGGACCTTCCTGAGGGCAGTGCATGGTGGTGGAGATCTATTCTTCCAGGCTCATCCTGTTTTGCTTCTGCGCCCACCAGTATGCTTTATAAGTAAATAGAAAATGCTAACCTTAGCATATTCAAGAGAGTGTTTTAGCATGCAGCAATTAGGTTATCTCTTGGTTATTTATTTCTTCAGCTTGTTATTAGCTCTGCGCAGAATATTATTCTAATTATGTCAGCCCAATCAGCAGTATTGCATGTCCAGGCTCATTTCCATTAGTTTGAGCTTTGTCTTTCACACTGTGATACTAATTCAATGAGACATCAAACATTTAAATCGACCCTGGATGCCGAGGTCAGGCAGTTTTGCCCTTCCACTCTATTAGCACTTGGGTGTAATTGTGTTTGTCACTCCCCACATGACGAATAGTATCAGGGTGACTATCGGAGCACAAATGAGCAATGCTCCAATATATTATTTTGTTCTATAATATCAATATGTGTTTATTCAGTGCTTGTGTTAGCCAACTTGAAACAGTCACTTTAATACAGTCATAGCCACTGCTCTACTCCACCAAAGCATTTCTGGGAACTTTTGCTAGACTTTTGCTAGAATTTGGCTGAAGGAAGGAGAATGAATGTCCTGCAAAAAGGAACCATAAAGGTCTCAAAGTTCAGAGCTTTTAATAAGAGCAACGAGAACTTAGAAACCACAAAAAATCAAAGGTAGAATGCACCTTACCAGCTCCTCTGTGTGCTTTGCAAACCTCTCTGATTGTCTGGTAAAGAGTCTAAAACTCAAGGTGCAGCCTACAGTATCTAAACAAATATAAACTTGACCTGGAGTTAGCTGGAGCTGATCTCTATGACTATTTTTGAGAGCAAGGAAATGAGCAAGCAGTGAAAATATTTTTTTTCGATTTTCTTTTTACTTGATTTTTTTCCATGGTAGGACAGATACTTGATAATGAATTTCATCCCTTGAGATTCTAACAAACCCCATCACTGCTATGGCCATATTATTGACCCTATTGAAAGACTTAAATTTGAATATTAATAGTGTCACTCATAGTCGATTATTTCACATTTGAACATCTGAAAAATAACTAGAGAAATTGATTGGGTGAGAAAGCCAAGCCAATATGGTACACTCTGTTGATTCTAACAGGCATTCTATCCCTGGATCTTACTGCCTTTCTACAAGTACCAGACTTTGTTATTCCCATGGTATAAATGAAAAACTTTGGTCTACAGAAGCTGCTCAAGGTCTCACAGCTTGAGAATGGTAAAGCCCCAAAGTAGATGCTTGCAAGGTCAGGACTTGCTCCAAAACCCCACAGTCTACTACATCCTTAAATAGCGGGGAGTTGGGGTCACCTTTACTGTGGCATCATCCTTATGCAGGCTCTGCTTCACTCCTGGTTCCCAGAACATCCTATATAGCCTGTGTTTGGCACTCTGCCCAGGTTGACTTATCTATCCTCAAATCATAAACTTCTTAAACTAATGCTTGCATGTACAAAGATATGCATTGAAATAAAGAGGAAGATAAATCATTCCTAACCTCTGCAGACAGGTTCAATGAATTAAACCAATGCACGTTAATTGAAAAACCACTCTTTATAAATATAGATAAACTTAAAAAGACATGATTAAGTACTTTTTAATAACTTTTTTAAAACTCACCTATGCTTTAAATGACCCTGAGAGCTATGTCTGTTCTATTGATTGTACCATTTTAAATGCAGGTGCATCTTTTGCTAATGAATTAGCAGAGAACTTCTATTTTCCATTTGGGCTTTATTTAACATGCCAGAACCATCTGCGAGCAGATGCCATAGAAGCTTGGCACCTCCACAATTTAAGACACGTAGTTCTAATAACTGATTACACCATGGTAGGAAGTGGAACTTACGATTCTGATAAACTGGAACAGAAAACTAATAGGTAACCCCTAAATAAGAATTTGATGCTATGATTAAATAATGACTTTTAAATTCAGGGAAGGGAGAAAAGCTAAATATACTTTGGGGACTGATTCATAGCATTTTACAGTTAGCCACTGCAAGATCTGCACTTCGAAAGCTGTACATCAGACAAATTTTGTTCTCGAAGATGGAAGTTGGAATGAAGTGCAAGTGGGAATGAGAAAACAGCTCCAAGGATGAGGACCAGCTAGCCTAAGATGCAGAAACACGCACCCTCTGAGTTCACAGCACTTTGTAAAGGTGACAGGAGCAGTAAATAAGTCATTGGATTAGATCAGGGGTCGGCAACCTTTTAAAAGGGCCATGCTGGACAGTTGACCCCCATCCTTCTGGCATGCTGTTCCCTTGCTGACCACATCTTTGCAAAGTAGAAGAGGCTGAATTCTCATCCACCAATCATTGTGGGAAGGGAAGGGATGTAAACCCTCATGGCTGGGTGGCCCAGCCACCCACGTGCATGTTGAAGAGCTGTGGCTTAAATACCACCTTTAGCAGGGAGTGGACAGGCTCACCCTCACCAATATGAAAGCTTTTGATCAAATGAGTGGGACACAGGTGTCTTCCAATATAGTTCTCATGACATGATATTAGTATTAGTAGACTATATAATGAGGTCAAGAGAAGAGGAGAAAGGCTAACAGGAAAGACACCAGAGAGATTTCTAGTCATGTTCTACCCTTCCTTACCCTATCAGAAATAAGTAAATAAGTCAAACAGGAAAGAGAAAATTCCCTGATATTTGGTTGTGGGGGCATGGAATCATAGCAGACAGAGAAATAAAGGAAAGAAAAAGACAAACCACATTCAATGCAATCTGCAGAAATAGACATTTATTTATGCATTCTTTCCATTTATAAAAGATGTGTTTCAGCCTCTGGCTGAATGTACATAATAATTAGTGCTAATGAATATAAATGATTCTCACAACTCAACCTGTTTACAGAATCCCCCATGTCATTCAGGAAAGAACTGAGTTTGGAAATGAGATATACATACGCAGTGTTCTTAGGCTTGACGATGACCCAGGGGTTACAGAAGCAAAGGACGATTAACTCAATTAGCAATTAACAAGGCAAAAAGAGTCAACTCCATGGAATTTGGCACTTCCACTCCTAGGTACTGTTGCAAATAAAAGACACCCCTCTCTCTGTGACCACAGGGTAGCATGTTTAGTTCTTCATAACCCAGGAGCTGAGAGATGCTAAGGGTGGGAGTTCAGAGAACTTTAAAATCATGAGAGGTCTGACAAAAAAGAACAGAGAAAGCAAAAAAAGATGAAAAGGATTACACTTCCTTAGCTTATGGGGACATATCCCTGTGGGAAAAGGAATGAAATACAGGGCTATTTGGCATTCATATGCCAGGCTAAGAAATGTCACCAATTTTGAGGTTGCTTTTCAGTCATTCTTGATTATGTATAATACAGCTGAGTATCCAAAAATCAAGCTAAAATAACTAAACAAGATGTTCCAAAGTTCTGCAAAGGTTACTTTATTCACAGGATAACCACAGGGCTCACACTCCTCTCCTATTTACTCTTAGTTTATATACTACCAAAACAAGGAAGCCAATCTGATTTCCTAGCTCAAAACATATTTGAAATCAGAAACACATATGACAATATCAACAGCAGAAACACAATGACAAGAAGAAGCATATGATGTACCAGACAGCAAAACCACAGAAATAAGATATAAGATTTATTGAAAATAATTTTGTGATATATTTAAAAAGTATATTCAGTTTGTGTCTAATTTCTGGTGATAGATAGGCTTGGGCCAATGGGCCACCTCCCCCATGGAAATTTCCATGAGAAGCAACCTGGTTTCATTTTCCCTGGGCAGGAGCCAATCGGCTTAAAGATCACTCTGTTCCCCAGGCAGGAGCCAATTGGCTTAAAGGTTGCTCTGTTCCCCAGGCAGGAGCCAATTGGCTTAAAGGTTGCTTTGTTCCCCAGGCAGGAGCCAATAGGCTTAAGGTCATCCTGTTCCCTGGGCAAAGAGCCAATAGTGTTAAAGGTAACTCTGGTACACCCTCCACCAGAAATCCCTACTTAATGCTCCTGCCTGCCTGGAGCTCAGACACAACAGCTCGTCCCTGCTGAGAGAAGGCAGCCACTGCGACAGCTCCAGACTCACCATCTCCAGCCCTATGGCAGCTGCCCCAGCCAACAGCTCCAGCTTCCAGCCCAACGGCAGCTGCCTTAACTGACAGCTCCAGAGACCACAGCCAGCACAACCAGGCACCCACCTTCTGTTCAGAGCTCACACGCTCCCCTCTCCCTGACTCCTCTATCCCCATATTTCTTCTACCTCTGACCAGCCATAAAGGCTGGTGAATAAATCTCTTGGCTGCATGGTTGTCTCTGGTATGATTTTTGCCCTTCACCTGGCACAGAGCTTTAAAACCCTTGGAATTCCCTGAGTGATAGGAGTGTATCTTGTTATGTCCCTTTATCTGCACTTGGAGTTTATCCTAATGAGGAGACTCAGGATGGGGTCCCTAGATAGCTTCAAGATACAGATGATCTCTGGGAAGACCAAACATGTGACTAGAGAGTAAGAAATTTCATCCCCACCTCCATGCTCAGGGGAGGGAGAGGAGGCTGGAGATGGGAGTCATAAAACGTTTTGAATAAGGAGTTTCAGAGAGTTTGCAGGTTGGTGAACACAGGCACATTCTGGGAAGGTAGTTGTGCCCAAAGAGGGTGTGGAAGTCCACCCGAACTTCCCCATGCATTTCTTCTATTTGGTTATTCCTGAGTTACATCCTTTCTAATAATCAGCAATATGGTAGTGATTAAAGGACTTTCCCCAGTTCTATGATATTATAATACTTCTAGCAATTATTATTCTTGAGGGGGGTAGTCCTTGAATTTGTAGTATTTTGGGAAGAAATAGTAGCCTGAACACCCCAATTTTAGCTGGCATCTAAAGTGGGAACAGCCTTGTAGGACTGAGCTCCTAACTTGTGGTTTCTATGTTAACACCAGTAGTTGGTAGCAGAATTGAATTTAAATATTGGACATTCAGCTGGTGTTGGATAATGAGAGAAATAGCAAGAGGTGTTAAATGCAAGGGAAAACATCTTCATGTAACTCAGTAGATACAGCTGAGAATTTTACAGAACAAAAATGAATAAGATTATAAGTGAAAAGAATCAATGATATTTGGTATACTTTGTTTGAAAGGAAATGCAAAAATTGTCAGAAAGTTCTCTATGCTTAGTTACATAAAACAGACTGAGGGTTTATACAGGCAATCCTCAGCTATTTGCAAACCTCAGACTCCATGCCTAGTATTCTGAGAATTCATGACTCCATCACCTAAGAGACAGCACCTGCCTTTGAGGACACTGCAATCTAGTATATTTCACAAGCAGAAGAGTGTATCGAATAGCAGTAATGTTCTCTGAAGTCTGAAGAGGCAAAAACTGAGGCCAGTCAAGGGCAGGGACCATCTGCAGGTCCTAAAATAACTTGGGGGCAGAGATGGACAGAACCAAGGATCCCTTATCCAAACCTCCCACAGTTTCTAAGAAATTAAACACAGGGCACAAAGGAAAACCATGAATTTGGCCCCTGCAAGCTTCCTGCCTCACTCCTGCTTCTGAAAGAATTAGAAAAACCAAGTCAGGTGCCAAAAGGATCTGAGGAGTTGGAAGTATGTACCTAACACCCCTCTTGCTAGATCTTCCAGCCCAAACCTTCACAGTTGCTCATGCCCTTCTCTTTAAAACCTTGCTTTAAACTTGCCTTACCCAGGAAGCCCAGAAGGTCACCTGCTTCTGACCTCTGCAGCATCCCAGTCTTCCACTGATAAGCCATGTGATATTTTTCTGGTTATCATGAAGGGAGGACACTAATGGACATACTGAGGCCTAATTCCTAGACTAGTTGTGAAGATGTAGTGAGATAATGTGTGTAAAGGACCTATGATAACATCTAGCAAATAATACATTCAGTTAAAGGAAGGCATTAGCACATACAACAGCAACCCCTGAGGATTTAGGCAAACAAACCTCAGGGAGCCAGGTTGTCACTTTAAGGCCTATTATAACATATTTAATCTCATTACTTTGGCGCCATTTCAGCCTCACCTACCACAAGCTCCTGGAAATTGGGGCTCATGCATGCACATGTCCTACTCTCTCTGTTGCCTCTCCTCTCACTTGGAATCTCTAGAATAGGGACTTACTGACATGAACCAGCTCCCCCACAGCTGACTATGCCTGAGATGATAAATAGTAACTAACACTTTAACAGTTGTTAGAATCATTGACAAGGCAATTTCACATATAGAATTTCATTTGATCCTTGCAATTACCCTGAAAGGTGAGCAGGACACTTATTATTATCCCCATCTTAGAGAAGAGGAGAAAACGGAGGCTCAGAGTACGAGAATGACTTGCCTCTTACCTCAAGTGGTGCTGATACATTTTTGGAATCAGCAACATCCTTGTCTGGTTCATCAGCTCTTAAAGAGAGGACATCAGTCCTTCTTTGGATGACCATTAAAATATGTGACAGCTTCTGTGCTGTGTCCACTTCATGGAGATTCACTAAGCACATTTCTCTATGATTTCATCATCATGACTTTTGTAAAAAGAAGTTTCTAGGGGGGAGATACATTACTGACAGCGAGCAGCTACCCAACAGAGGTAAGTAAACAATAGTGAAATCTGGCCCATAGCTTGCTTATACAGAATCTATAAGCTAAGAAGTTTCAAGGGTTATGAAAAACAAACCAGAACAAAATTAACACGAACAGAAGAAATAAATCAACAGAGACATATGTGGCCCACAAAACCTTATTATCTACTGTCCAGCCCTTAAAGAAAAGGTTTGCTGGCCCTTGAATCAAACGGTGGTTCCCTTTTGCTTCGTAAGCTCAAAAGTTCGGAGCCTTCTTTGTGGTCCTTTCTCAGCAGTCATCTAAGACTTCATGCATTGTACTTTGGAAATCTCACTCTAAACTCTGTTTTGTTCTCAAAAGAACTATTTGATGTGACTCTTTTGATGCTGAAAAAATTGGAACCAATATGGGCACACCAAGTCATATGTGTAAATGACACCCTCACTTCTTCCTTTACCCAAGTGCATCCTAGAGCCTTACCCATTCATGATCCTTTTTTTTTTTTGGAGGGGTACCAGGGATTGAATTCAGGGGCACTTGACCACTGAGCCACATCCCCAGCCCTATTTTGTATTTTATTTAGAGACAGGGTCTCACTGAGTTGTTTAGCACCTTGCTTTGCTGAGACTGGCTTGAACTCGCAATCCCCCTGCCTCAGCCTCCCGAGCAGCTGGGATTACAGGCATGTGCCACCACACCTGGCTTCATGATCCATTTTTAAGGTTCCTTCAAAATTTCCTAAAGGGCTGAAGATGTAGGTAGCTCACTGGTTGGGCACTTGCCTAGCATGCATGAGACCCTGGGGTTAATCCCCAGTACTGCAAAAATAAAAAATAATGTCCTACTCAATGTTTCTCTTTGCTAACTTTTAAATTTATTCTCAGTGTTTTATCTTGTACCAGAATAATTTCTCTTGCACAACATCATCCTGAAGCAGGCCTTGGACTTTCTCTTAATATCATCATAGAAGGCAGACATGCCAATTAAGCATTCCACTGACAGTTTTGGATTCAGCTATTCATTCACTTTTCCAAAGGAAGAGAAGCGAGACAAAAACCTGTTCCTAATTATTTGCAAGGAATCTCTGGGACATGGGACCAGATGTCTGAGTTTGGGTCCTGCCTTCACCACCCACCAGCTCTATGACTTTAACCTAGTCACATGATTCCCCTTTGAATCTGCTTCTTTAACTGTGGAGAGGGACCTACTCCTGCCTTAACAATATCCTGGAGCTGCCATGGATTGCATGGGTGACAGTGGATAATGAGGCACCTAGTAACTTTCCGAAGCCTCATGTAACTCTGCAAGATTGTTTTCACAGTAGCAGCTCATTCACCATCAGCCTGAGACACTGGGTTGCAGTCATCAGCCCCCTTACACCTCTGCCATCAGCTCAGTGGCCATAAGAATTTGGGCAGGTGAATTTTTCAGAAGAAAGTGAAGAAATTTTGTTGTTTTTCCCCTCCATTTAGGCTTCTAGAGGCTAGAAAAAACCCCTTCTTGACAAAGAAGGCAGAAGACAATGCACGTACCCCTCAAAAACTTTAAATGATACCCGATATTTCCAGGGAGAGTCTTTGACTTTAAAAATGGTCAAAGAACTCTAACCCCATGCTCCCAATTAGACAAGATGGAGGACCCTGAAATCCAAAGTGATAATGACCCCAGCCTGGCTCCTGGGCATGGCCAACATAACCTTAAACATTATCCACTTAAAATCTTCATGATTATGTCCTGCATATATTATATACCTCCACACAGAATAAACATCTTATTTGTGTGTTTTAGTTTCACTCCCCAAGTTCAGTAATTAAACCCCTGTGTATTACATTTATTCATTTGAGAATATGCCTTTCATTTGATAGATCAAAAAATTTAGCATGCGTTTCTCCTTTTTTTTCAAGCCAGCCATTGCCTCTGTGGAATATTATGTTTTGGAGTGGCTTTTACCTTGGGACTAAGAACCGTCTCTCACCCTCAGACTTGGTCCATAGCCCAGGCTGTTCTAGGACAGGTGTGGTTTGAACCCAATGGGGTCAGCATCGTTTGCAAGGAGGAGGTGGCATGGCTTCAAGACTGCTGGTGATCTAGAGGAAAACACTAAGCCACCAACATGACTGCTCTAAGGCCTCCACAGTCTCTAAACCCCTTTTTTAAAAAAAATGCTGTACTATATCTACATTAGACCAAATACCCTATATCCCACATTAAAGGAGATATGAATAAAATTACATGAGTTGAACTGAGTAGCAAGTGATTTGTAAACATGTTTCACTTTGTAAAAATTTAATTAAACTTCTACTAATATCAGTTTTTATAGTTTTAGATTTGTATTCAGTAATTTCCTTCTAGGATGACAATATTGGGCTCTTGCAAATTCTTAAGCCCCAGGCTCTATGCTTATGGATACAATATTTAAACAGTCCTGTAGCCAACTATCACTTCTTGAGTTCTAAGAGGCTTATACCAGACGTGTGTGACATTCTTAACTGGTGTGGTTCCTGTTCCCTTCCACACCACAGCTTCATCAATGCTGCAGTGTTACCAGGTCTTATCTAGCCAAGAAAACCAGTAGATTTCTGTCAGCAGGTAGGGTCCTATGGTTCTGGAGGTGACTGGACTTGAAAAGGAATGTAGAAATGCACTCAATGCAGTAAATTGGAAATGCCTACATCTCTCCTAGTCTGAGGTTATGATCCCAATTGGGGAAAGCAGCAGACCACAAGCAGGGGAAGACATTGAAGAGAAAGATCCCTTCTTCAGCTTTTCTTACAACCCTGGCTAACTATGTTCACACCCAAGGAAGACCAAACAAGGCCTTATAAATCCAAGGCAGATCTGAAAACAATATAGACTTTGAATGTGCTCTGAGCCCATGCATGGATCAACTAGCAGGGGAGGAAACCTAGCATTTATGCAACATTTCTAACTGAACACTAGCTGATAACTAACATCCACAGACCCATTAGGCTTAAAAAGAAAGATGAATTGAAAAAAAATCAGTGCACAGAAAATACTGAGGATCATGACAGAAGGACAGATTTTACAGACTGAATACAGGAAACTTACTTTAAAATATAAGAGGACAGCTTTCTGCTCCAAGGTGTTAAAGGTTCAAAAGTCATCACACCCATTCTCACAGAAGAAAAGTTAGACACATTGAAAATCAGCATCTCTTCTTAGAATCATCAGACAATTGAACAAGCAGGGCAAAGCATTATGCCCCAAACTGGAGGGAGAGGTAAATACAGAGAATCAGAACTGACTGAGAAAAAAAGCCACTGGAAATGGTAACAGGGAAGAATACGGAAACCATAATTGACTAATTGTTGGAGCCTGAACAAGGGCATGTTTCAGAAGTAAAACTTCTGGAGATCTGGTGTTAGACTTCCATACTTTTCACAAGTTTTACCTCAGGGGCCCCACCAGGTTCTCATGGTGAAGATGTGAGGAAAATCTCTTGCTTCTAGCAGGAAGAGGAGAAAAATAATCATGTAGAAATACACCCAGAGAAAAAGTAACCATTATGAAATGTGACCAGAGATTTGTTTTCTATAACAAAGACCTTCTCCTCAAGAGAAATTATTTCATCAGACCCTGATCTGATCCAGGAGAATGGAAATTACATAGCAGGAGCTCTGTGTTTATCAGTTTTCTATTACTATAACAAAATGCTAGAGATATAAGTGTAAGAAAAAGGAAATGTTTGTTTTAGCTCATGGAGTTAGAGGTTTTAGTCCATGAGACAGTTGTCCCTGTTGCTTTGGGCCTGTGTGGTGAGGTAGTACAGTGTGTCAGGGAGCACATGGTGGAGCAAGATGTTCACCTCATAGCAGCCAGGAAACAGAAGAGAGGAAGAGGAGAGGTTAGGGTCTTGATATCCCCTTCCAGGGCATATTCCCAGTGATTTAACTTTCCCTTACTACCTCATAAAGTTCCACCATCTCCCAATTTCCCCAGCTAGAGATCAAGCCTTTAATACATGGGCCGTTAGGGGACATTTCAGACCCAAACTAGCAAGTCCCCTCTACCCTGTCTCACATCAGGAGAGGAAAAAAAAAAAAAAAAAAAAAAAAAAAAAAAAAAAAAGACAAGATCTTTTAAAGGTACTCAGACCCACTTAACAAAAACTCCGAAATTTAACCATAAGATTATAGAAAGTTCCTGCTACCCAGTACTTAACCACCACCTCTGTAGGACTCCAGTATAATGACAGTGGATTACAACTGAGAGCTGCATGACACAGGCTCCATTTAAGGAGGAGTCTTTAGAGAAACCCAAAGACAACAGGGTAGACAAATACAAGAACACCTGGGAAAATTGAAACCTCTAACACCTACAGCGATAATAAGCACCAAATACAACCTAACTTCTACTAGATAAACATAAAACCTCACCCTAATAACTCACTTCGCTCCTGGTCCTATTAATTAATACATAATGTATGGCTTTGAACCAAAAATCGCAAGGCATGTTAAAAGACTAGAAAAAACAACCGGAAGTGCAAAACAAAGTATCAGAATCATTACTCAAGTATGACACAGATACTGGAATCATCAGATCTGAATTTAGAATGACTACTGTTACCACACTGAAGGCCCCCGTGGAAAAAGTGGACAACACACAAGGTCACATGGGTACTATAAACAGAGTTGAGGATACTAAGAAAGAATCAAAAGGAAATGCTAAAATAAAAAATAATATAAAAGAAATGAAGAATGTCTTTGATTGCTCATCAGTAAACTGGGCTGGCTAAGAATAAAAAAAAATCATTGAGGTCTGGAATCAGCTTGGTGGTTAAGCACTTGCCTAGCATGCACAGGTCCTGAGTTTGATCCCCAGTTCTGCCAAAAAGCAAAAGAATCCAAGAGATTGGAGATGCATTCATAAGAAATTCCCAAACTGAAAAAAATAACAAGAATATGAAGAACAAAATGCACATTATCTGTGGGACAATCACAAAAGGTGCAGCAAATGCATAATGAGAATTCCAGAGGAAGAGGAAATAAAAGGGCAAAAGAAATACTTAAAATCACAATGGTTGAAAATTCTCCAAAAGTAAAGACAGGCATTACAGCAACAGTACCAAGAAGGTTAAATTCCAAATTTTTTTTACATCTACACACATCATATTCAAACTGTACAAAATTAAAGACAAACAGAAAATGTTAAAAAGAAGCCAGGCTGGGCGCGGTGGCGCACGCCTGTAATCCCAGCACTTGGGAAGCTGAGGCAGGAGGATCGTGAGTTCAAAGCCAGCCTCAGCAATGGCGAGGCACTTAGCAACTCAGTGAGACCCTATCTCTAATAAAATACAAAAAAGGGCTGGGGAGGTGGCCCAGTGGTCAAGTGCCCCTGAGTTCAATCTATCCCTGGTACCAAAAAAAAAAAAAAAAAAAAAAAAAAAAAAAAGAAAAGAAGCCGGGAGTGGCTGGGAGTGGGGGGGAGTCACAAGGATAAGAATTACATCTAACTTATTTTCAGAAGTCATGTAAACAAAGAAAAGAATGGAATGAAATATTTAAGGTTTTTAAGAAAAAACCAGCAACCTAGAATTCGTACCCAATAAAATTATCCTTCAAAGTTGAAATAGAAATAAAGAGGGACTTATTATGAACAGATCTGTAAAACATGCTAAAAGGAATGGTCTTCAAAGAGAAAGAAAAATATATAGATCGGAAACTTGAATCTCCATAGAGCATTAGAAAAGGAATAAATGAAGATAAAATAAATTCCCTTATTTTTCTTATCCTTAATTGACCTAACAGCTGTTCAAATAATAATAGCAACAATGCATTTGTATATACTTGTAAATATATTTATATTATCCCTAAAGCTTAGGGATAAGTGAAATGAATCACAGTGATGGTATAAAGGATGTGAAGGAGGAATTGACTGCAAAATGATACAGTATCATATGAAAGTGAACTTATATCATTGTAAATATATATTGCAAGCTCCAGAGAAAACAATGAAATACTGTTAAGATGTATAACTGATATGCTAAGAAAGGAAAGAAAATGTAATCACATAAATTTCCCGATTGAAACTAGAGAAAACAGAAAAAGGGAAGATTGTAAAACAAAGAAACATAGAAAAAGTTAAAAAAAAATACACTGCTAATTATTTTAATTGTGAATGGTCTAAAAAAAAAAAACAACTAAAATAACAGACTGGTAGTATGGATAAAAAAACAAAGTCCAACTATATGTTATCTACAAGACACTCACTTTAAATATAAAGACACAGACATATGAAAAGAAGTGGAGAAAGATTTGCCATGCTAACACTAATCAAAAGATGCCATAATAGCCATATTAATTTTAGCCATATTTATTTTAATTATGAGATGAAAAGGGGATAGAAGGGTCAATTCTCCAAGAAGATTAAACAATCCTTAACATGTATGTGCCTAACAGTGTCAAAATACAGGCAAAAATTGATTAAAACTACAGGGAAAACAGGCAAACCCACTCATATAATTGAAGAGTTCATCACACCTGTCTTGGTAATTGAGCAATCCAGCTGGTAGAAAATTAGGCAATAGTTGAACAGCAACTATTTATAGAATACTTCATCTAATAGCAGAACACCTATTCTCAAGTTAACCCAGAATATACAACAAGATGACCACATTTTAGGTCACAAAATACACCTGAAAAAATGGAAATAAATGGAAAAGAATAGGAATCATATGAAGTATGCCCTCAGAGCACAAATGGAACTACACTCAAAGTCAGCAAGTGAAGGGTGGGGATGTGGCTCAGTGGTAGAGCACATAGCCTGAGAGAGGCTCTGGGTTCAGTCCCCCACCGCAAAACTGAATGAAAGAATTAATGAATAAAATCAGCAAATGAAAGATAGCTAGAAAGCCTGAAAACATGTGGAGATGAAACAACACACTTTCACATAACAAAAGAGTCAAAGAAGACATCTCAAGAGAAATTTTAAATTATTTTTAAAGTAAATCAAAATGAAGACACAACTTATCAAAATTTGTGGTATGAAGTAAAATCACTACTTGGAAGGAAATTTAAGAGTTTCAAATACATACATTAGAAAAGAAGAAGAATCTGCAATCAATAATCTAACCTTCTACCTAAGAAACTAGAGAAAGAAAAATAACATCAGCTAAAGAAAGAGAAAAAACTAAAACGCTAGAATTTCAATGAAACTGAAATTAGGAAATCAATAGACCAAAAAGATGAAGGAAGAGGACGAGGAGGAGGAGAGGAAGAAAGGAAGAAAGAAAGGAAGGAATGAAGGAAGGAAGGAAGAAAAGAAGGAGAAAAAGGAACAATGAAACCAAGAGTAGTTATTTTGAGCCAGGTGCGTGTGGTACACATCTGTTAATCCCAGCAGCTCAGAAGGCTGAGGCAGGAGGATCATGGGTTCAAAGTCAGCTTCAGCAAATTATTGAGTCCCTAAACAACTCAGCGAGACCCTGACTCTAAATTTAAAAAAGCAGTTGCTTTGAAAAAAAAAAAATGATTAGCCTATAGTAAGGCCAATCATGAGAAAAGAAAAAAAGAAACAAATTACAAATACAAAACTATACATACAGGAAATGCAGAGAGTACATACATCACTACTGATTCAATGGATATTAAAAAGATAGTAGAGAAATATTATGAACCATTCTGTGCTCCAAAATTTGATAATGAAGATGAAAATGACCAATTCCTTGAATGGCATAATCTACCAAAATTCACATTAGAAGAGGTAGATAACCTAAAATTATTCTAAAGTTTATGTGGAAAGGCAAAAGACCCAGAACAGAATCTCTAAAGTAGAACAAAGTTGGAGGATTTCCACGACTCAACTTTAAGGTTCGCTAAAATGGTACCACAACAGAGACTGGAATCATAGTAGTGGAAAAAGAATAGAAAAATTGAACAGTAGCCGGGCGCGGTGGTGCACGCCTGTAATCCCAGCACTTTGGGAGGCTGAGGCAGGAGGATCGCGAATTCAAAGCCAGCCTCAGCAATGGCGAGGTACTTAGCAACTCAGTGAGACCCTGTCTCTAATAAAAACACAAAAAAGGGCTGGGGATGTGGCCCAGTGGTCGAGTGCCCTTGAGTTCAATCCCCGGTACCAAAAAGAAAAATTGAACAGAACAAAGAGTTCACCAATATGGCCAACCAATCTTTGACAAAAGAACAAAGGCAATTTAACAAGGAAGGAGAGTCTTCCCAGCAAATGGTGCTGGGATAGTTGTACATTAATATGTGCAACACACACACACACACACACACCTAGATACAGAAATTAACACAAAATGGATTTGGACCAAAATGCAAAACTATATAACTTTTAGATGATCTTAAGTTTGGTCATGAATTTTTAGAGACAACACCAAACAAAATCCATAAAAGAAAAAAAATTAATCTTCATTAAAATTGGAAAGAGATTATAAAGAGGCAAGACACAGACTGGGAGGAAATATTTGCAAAACACATATCTGATAAATGCCTCCTATCTAAAATATACAAAGAACATTTAAAATTCAACAGTTGGGCCAGGCACAGTGTCACATGCCTGTAATCCCAGTGGCTGGAGGTTGACACAGGAGGATCATGAGTTCAAAGCCAGCCTCAACAACTTAGCGAGACGCTAAACAATTCAGTGAGACCCTGTCTCTAAATAAAATACAAAATAGACTGGGGATGTGGCTTAGTGATTGAGTGCCCCTGAGTTCAATCCCCAGTACCAAAAATTAAAAAAAAAAAGAAAGAAAAGAAAATATCTGAACAGATACCTCACCCAAGAAGATATACAGATGGCAAATAAACATATGAAAAGATGCTTATCATTATACGGCACAGGGAATTGAAAGTTAAAACACTAAAACATCAGTAAGCTACCCCTAGTTACCTACCAGAATGGGTAAAATACAAAAGAGAGAGAGAGAGAGAGAGAGAGAGAGAGAGAGAGAGAGAGAGAGAGAGAGAGAGAAGGAAGAAAGAAAGAAAACAAGAGAAGGAGAGAGAGGGGGAGGAAGAGGAAACCTGACAAAGCAGATGCTGGCAAGGATGCAGAGCACATTCTTTGCTGGTGGGAATGTAAAACGGTACATCCACTTTAAAGGCAGTTTGGCAGTTACTCACAAAGCTAAACAAACTTCTACCTGCAATTTTGTTCCTAGGTTAGTTACTCAAATGAGCTGAAGACTTATATCCACATAAAAACTTTCATGCTCTACATGTTTATAGCAGCTTTATTCATGATTGGCAAGAACTGTTATCAACCAAGATATCCTTCAAAGATGAATGCATAAGTATAGTGCATTCACATAATGGAATATTATTCTGAGATGAAAAGAAATGAGCTACCAAGCCACAAAAAGACATGGAGGAAACTCAAATGCAAGTTGTTAGGTGAAAGAAGCCAGTATGAAAAGGCTACATATTATTTAACTTCATCATTTTGGAAAAGGCACAACATTAGAGTGAGTGAAAAAAGATCAGTGTTTGTCAGGGGTTTGGGTGGAGAGAGAACAGAAAGAAGAGTTAAAGCATGGGATATTTAGGGTGGTAAACCTATTTGCTACAAAACTGTAATGGCAGATATACACATTTGTCAAAATCTACAGAACCACACAACATAAAAAAATGAATCTTAATGTAAACTATGGACTGTAGTTAATAATATGTATGAATATTTCTTCATTAATTACAACAAATATACCCTACTAATGCAAGATGTCAGTAGTAAGGAAGGCTGAAGGAAAGGTATTATAGAATTCCATTTGCCATCTGGTCAATTCTTCTATAAGTCTAAGATTCTACTAAGGAATGAAATCTATTAATTATTTTTTGAAAAACAAACATTCACACATTGAGCTGTCACTACACCCCCACACACTCAAGGGTGGACATTACATGCCCAGCACGGTGGCACTTGCCTGTAATCCCAGGAGGCTGAAAACAGGAGGAGTGCAAGTTCAAAACCAGCCTCAGCAACTTAGTGAGACCCTAAGCAACTTATTGAGACCCTTCTCAAAAAATAAAATAAGGGTTGGGACGTGGCTCAGTGGTAAAGCACTTGGGTTAAATTTCTAGTACCAAAAAAAGAAAAAAGAAGAATGAATATTATAAGAAAAGACAAAAATTACCAGACCCTGGTAAGTATGTAGAGAAACTGGAAAACTCATACATTGCTACTGGGAATGTAAAATGATATTAACACTTTGTAAAACAGTTGGAAACTTTCTTGAAAGGTCAAATCTAGACTTACTACACAACCCAGCGATCATACACTAGAAATCTACCTAGAAGAAATTAGAATGTATGTCCACACAGATGTGTACATGAATTGTCAAAGCAGCTTTATCCATACTGGATAAAAATTGAAAACAATCCAAATGTCTTTCACTTGGGAAATGGGTAAACAAAGTGTAGTACCCACACAGTGGAATATTACTTAGCCAGAAAAAGAAATGAGCCACTGATACTTGCTGCAACCTCCACAAATCTCAAAAACATTATAGAGTAGAACAAGCCAGACACAGAGGATGGCATGTGGTGTGATTCTATTTATTTGAAAATTTTAGAAAAGAAAAATCTTAGATCCATAAAGATTAGTGGTTGCTTAGAGGTGGAGATAGGAGAGGTGGAAGTGAGGACTGATGGCAAACAGACACAAGGGAAGTTTACTGAGTGATGGAAAGGTTCTAAATCTGCATTGTGGTGGTGGCTGCATAGTTTCTCAAATCTGCTAACGTCGTTTTATGCTACATAAATGTACCTCAAAGGGGTTACTAAGAAATATTTGAAGAATTTTCTGGTAGAAAGAGAATAGAACCAATTCACAGTTTTCAAATAGAATGAAACTCTCGGGGGATAAATCTTAGTCAATGCGAGGAAGCACATGCCCTGATAATCAGATCTCTTCAACAGGAATAACTTTGATTACTAAATCAGCCCTGCCTGGTAGTTGGTTGGCTAACCTAAGAGACCCTCCTGACCCTTATTCTTTGTTATTATAACCTAGATTTTGCAGTGTGACTAATTGGATATCTATATTATTTGCAGCTCAAGTAATTCTAATGGATAAACCCACCTCTTAATAGAAGCTCCTAAAGAGCTAAGCTAAACAACTTCCTGCCAGAGAAGGTGTGAAATATTCCTTGCAGAGTGAGAGGATAATAGGCATAGTAAATTTCCTTTTTTTTTTTTTAAACAAGACAAATCATTTTAAGCATACTTTTAAAAAACTGTGTTTATGTAGGTGTTCTTTGAATTTAAGAAAGCAATTATTACTGTGGATTTATATATGTTAGATTATGAATAATATTAATCATTATTATCCACATTAATAATGGTGGATTATTAATAGTAATAATAATACATATGCCTTTTGCCCCCAGAGGAACCTTGAAGATCAAAGTGCTAGGAGTCACAAGGCACAAAAAAGTATGTAAGATTTGGCCTCTGCCCTCAAGGTGCTAGAAAGACCATTTTTGTAAAGGCTGGTGGTGGATGTACCTAAAGCAATTAGCAGCTGTCAGACACTGTACAATAAACATGTGAGTTGCAGGGTATAGGTACAACTAAATTCTGTAGGAGATAAACCACAGCTGTCTTTTAGATCTACCAAGACTGACATGTGCTACCTGATGGGGAAACTACACAGTTGACTGAACTGGCCACACCCAACCTGCAGTTATTTCAAAGCAGATGTTAAGTGGTCCTTCGAAGGCTTCTGACACCAACATACAGTGAGATTATACCCATCAAGTGCTTTCATAGGAACAAGAGAAATCAGAGCTTTAGAATGAAGTCATTTAAAAACAGACTCCCAGAGATCATCTTGGGATGTGCAAATTCCATAGTGGATTCCATCTTGAATTTCAGTCACCTCTAGTGTCTGAGATAGGAAAGTTTTGATAGATAAATGCGATTTAAGTACTGTTATAATGACAGTATCACAATTGGATTTTTTTTTCCTTTACATTTTTCCATCTGCCGTCTTGCCTTCTGTTACTCTGGGAATTTCCAAAATGGCATAATCGTAAAGACCTATGTTATTTCAATACGACACGAAAAGAGCTCCAAGCTAAGGAATTTTAAAAAGACACTACTGGCAGGATTAAATCTCTAACATATGCACTGGTGGGGTTAACAAATGATCTACCATAAATATTTTCTCATTTGAAGCTAAGAGTCAGAAAGTATAATTGGAGTTGCTTTTCCAGGAGTTCCAAGTCACCAACCCTCTCTCCCCTCATCCTCTCTCTGCTCATTAATGAGTTTGATTTCAAGAGGTCTGAAGACACGGGTAGGTGGGTGAACTCAGGAGGCCATTTGTTCCCGTATAGGCTGCCTGGCTCTTTCGGGACTGACTCCACAGGTTTTGCTGCTTTAACACATGATTGCCGAGGACCCATCTCTCCAACAAGTGACAAATGAGCAGATGACATCCATCTGCCTCAGCCTTCACCATCTGTTTAAATCTGTTTAAATTTGCAGACAACTTCTGCTTATCAAGAGAGTTTTTGAGATGGAAACTCCCAGAGATGGAATGAAAACAGCTTCACTAAAATGCTTTTTTTCTTGGACCGCTATCTCCCATGAAAATTAATAAAAATTCATCTCCATCGCCTTGTTCGTTCAACTTCTAATTAGCACACACTGTCTGACCTCATTATTCCCCATACCTAAATTTTACTTTTTATCAAACAAATCAACTTTTGATGCCCTTTGCAAAGGAACACTTCCCACGTGCCTGGGGGTGCTTAAAGAACTAAAGCTAGTCCCTGTCAGATTTTTAAATTTTTACTACAGAGCAAATACGCTGTAGTGGCATATTTTTAAATCCTGTATTTTCCCTGATCCCCTTCTGAAAGTTGTTCCATTTTTTAATTTTCATAACAATTTTCAAAGCATAAAATAAGTACCTGACAGTACAGTTTTGCCCGTACTTTTTACATTATTTCCTCAAAAGTTATTCATTGCCATTCTTATTTCTAAACTTGTTTCATAATGAAGTCATACATTGCTTCCACAATGAACTTACTTCCTTCAAAATGTGTGTATGTCAGAATTTAAATGTTGGTCAGCTGGGTGCACACTTAATTGCATGAGGCCCTGGGCTCAATCCTCAGCAAAGAAAGAGGAAGACTTTAAATGTTGGTCACCGTGGCATCTGTGCATTGCTTACTTCTACTACCAAATATCAGCTCAGATGATATTTTCAACGAATAACTGACACAGGGAAATGGCATAAGAGTTAGTGAATGGTACCAATGTTCTAGGACTGAAACCACCCAACAAGTAAAGGGACTCCTTTTTTTTTTTTTTTATATTTTAGGAAGTTGGACAGTTAACTTTATAAATTGCAAGTCTTTATAATAGGATTACAGATTTAAATTACAACAACTTAAAATGGGAGGGAGACGCAGCATTTTTATTTTATTTCCTCCTCACATCTACTGCTGGTGAGGAGGAAATAGCTAAATGTTTAATTAGGTGCCCAGCTAAATGCAATGATTATTTAGTCCTTTTATAATAAGTTCTGTCAGACAGCCTTTCCTCTCTTCTCACTGCTCCATTTTCTAAGAATATCTGGGTGAATGGAGAGGGTGGCATCAAGGTATACTGTCCTTGAAGCAGAGGAGGAGAGTAAAACATCATGTCCCTGAATGCCCTGTGCTCCCCAAAACCTAGCCAAGTTAAGGGAACAACGAAAGCAAGTCTGATCTAGAAAGGCCAGAGACATGTTCTTTCGCAGGACACTGGCTTTCTCTTGTGCACAGTGGGAACTAGGTTATCCCTAGAAAGCTACCTTCTTGCACGTATACCTGGGCATTTACTCCTTGAGATGCTGGTCAGGCCGGCATATAATCAAGCTAATGCTGATGATGTCACTGACATACAACCACTCTCTGAGTGGGTCTGGTTGCAGAGCTGAGGGCACTGTGGGAAGGATATGTGTAACCCATCCAGCTGGACAAAACACTGTGAGGGAGAGGAGGCACTACTTGGCAAAGCACCTCAAGGGATAGAGGTGCTATCCGTCAGCCTCTCACCACTGAACTCTTGTTGGAGAAGTCATTAATCTCTTGAAAGCTTCCCCCACCCCCTCTAAAATCACATGTCTTGCATGCTGTCTGTGGGCATTTTCATAGGCCTGTCTACAACCCACCCCACTGCCCTGGCACAACCAGGCTGTGGATTATACATTCTGGTGAACTTGAGGGAAAGTGGACCCTTGGGCATATGGTGGCTAGCACCTCTAGCTTCTCTAGAACATCTTTTATCTTCTCAGCTGCTTGAGGTCCTACCACTTCATTCTGGAATTGCAGCCAGCAAATCCAAGCCGGCCAACGTTCTCTGTGATGGTCTCTAGTTTTATGGCCTGATCCCAGCCCTAGGGCTACTATGGGTGTTCAGTCTCCTCCAGCCGTCTGTCTGCTTTATACTTTTGAATACAAAGTACCTTTGGCCTTTTAGAGTGAGCCTCTAAACAGGCAAGCCTGTTCTGGAAAGACATGGGCTTCTGGCTCCCTCCTCTGTTGCCTGATTCTCTCTTAAATGTAGATAAGCAAACACAGACATTCAAACTCATGATGATGCCCTCATACAAATGTTGACTAGCTTGCTGTAAATTCCTACATTGGAATGTTAGAATCCAAATATTGCTAGAATGTTTTCCTTTGCTTTTCCTCAAAAGTAATCTCAGTTATCCCCTAGACAGATGGATGCCTCAGAGGCAAAGGTCATATAGCTAAAAAGGCAAAAGAGAAAAGAACATAAATAATTTTCAGAATATTACTTTCATTGCGTCAGTCAGTTTTTCTCAAACTGTACATTTTTACATGCCAGGGTTATGAGATCGAGTTAAAGGCTCACAACCAACATTTTATAAATGAAACAGAAAGAACTATATAGAGCAGAGAATATGAAAGTGTGTTGTACATTTAAAATCAAGTACTAAGGAAAACACTTGCTTCCTATTTTGGGGGGAATTGCACTGAGTTGGCAAATACAAGAGAACAAAAGGTTTGGAAACCATGATGATGCCTGGCCCGCCTATACCATCTTCCCTTCCTCTGTTCGTTCATCACATGGTAACCAGTCATCCTTTGAAAACATGGATGAAATCACGTCACTCTATTCAGACAGTGATGGCTGGCCATTCCCTGTGAAAGGCCGCGCTATCCTGGCTCCTGACTCTCTGGGTACCTCAGCCACCACTCCTCTTGATCCAGGGTTTCCTATTAAAGGTACAATTTCTAGTATTTGCCCTTAAGCATGGCCCTTCACCAGAAAAATCGTAGGTAAGAGGACTGGAAAGTACACAGGATCGCAGATGGATAAAAAACAGAACATCGCTGACTTGTAATTTGCAAGGACTTTGTTACCAAATATTTAAAAAGAAATTCCACTTTTATCATTTTTCTTACATATAGTGACTCACAGCAAGCCAATTTTGTCATCCAATTAGACTTAGGAGTCAATGCAAGAGACAGGAAAGAATTATTTATGAGTTTTATATTATTCTTTTATATGTGAAACGGTATCTAATATGCTTAGGAATTTTTTTAACTTTTCATTTACTCACATAGTACATGTTGAACCTAACATTTGTTCACAATCTTTATATTCATTATCAGAGAAGGAAAGATTGTTCGCTTCAAAGGAAACTAGAGATAGACCATAACTTGGCTAGTTTTGAATTACAAATAACTACAGAAAAATGAATAAACTTTATCCCCCATATCACAAATCAAATGTACATTTTCTAAAGACAAAATCAGAATTCATATATTATTTAATAAAGAAGGCTGTAAAATTAAGGAAAGGGGAGATTTTCTAAAATCATAATTTTATAAGACTTGAGACAAAGTTCCTTTCATGATGTTTGCTTGGGACAGACTGGAATTTCTTACCATATCACATTTCTGCCTAGTTTTCCAAAAGTGATGACCTTATCTTCCCATTAAAAAATAAAAATAAAAATCATTCCTAGAACCCACATACCCCATTAGTCTTCAACATGTGCTGCTAGAACATCCCAAAGCATCTTAGCAACAGTCTTGCCAGAAAGACCACTGTTTCAAGTGGCTTTAGGAGACACAAATGACCCAATGGTGGCCAATGCTACACTCCAGCAGGAAACAAGACAGGCAGTTTAGGGCTGGCCCTGGAGACTGGATTCACCTAGGACAAGACCAAGGATCACATCTTCACAGGCAGCCTGTGTGAGACTCCTACAGAGGACTTTTAAAAAGCAAGCCAAATTCGTCATAAGCAAGATATAGGAAAATTCCAATTAAACAAAGTGCTTTGGAAATATGTTGTCCTTAGATGTCCAAGACTACAGGATTAGCTAAATAAATTATGGCACATCACACAATGAAATACACAGAAGTCATTAAAACTCATGTTCTAGAATGTAATTAACATTGGAAATGCTGTTATAAAAAATCTCATTATATGAAAAGCAGGTCATAAAAATAGGATCAATTTTCAGTTTGTTTTTTAAAAATCATATGGACTAGAAAATGATGTCAAAAGTGTGGCAAAGATTATTTTGCATGATTTTCATCTCCTTTTTTCTTACCTGAATTTTCTAAATTTTGAATAATAAACCATATTTTGATGTGAGAAAATACTATGATAGGAAATTGATTAACTTACCTAATTATATTTTCTAATTAACTAAACAGTAAGCAAAATATTAATCATTGGTTAAAGTATCTTAGACCACACCCTCCCTCCTGATCAACACAAACCAATGATCTGATTGTATTTAGTGAAATCATTCAATCTAGCAAAGCATCCTTACTGTATTTAGATGCATATAAGATTATATAAATTCAAGACAAATGGGCAAAACTGCATTTTTCTTCTTATTTAAGTATCTCATAGAGCCTATAGCTCATGAAGCTAACCATCGCTAGTCATCCCTGAAGAACCAATGGATATAGGTGTCAAGGGTTTAAAATCTGCTGGTTCAGGCATCATGGTTCAGAATGATATTCAGTGACTAAATTCCTGGTTTACATTTCTTATTTACATAGTATTTTTGTTCTAAAAGTTAAGTGGCACACAAATTCCAAAGAGTTTAGCACTTTTTTTTTTTTTTAACTGAATAAGCAAAGGGTTTATCTTTTCAAAGATTTGGGGTTTATTAGTCCTACAAAAACCCATTATTTTCTATTTATTATTTCCTTCTGTCTTTCAATTTACTTTTCTCTCTAAGTTAGGTAGTTATGGCATTTTCATTTTTATTTTGTGTATATATGCACATGCACGTGTACATGAATTTCCCTCTGAGAATTGCTTTATTCATGTCCTCTATCTTCCAACATGCAGTTTTATAGGGCTATCATTTTCTATGTATCTCACCATTTCACTTTACATTTCCTCTTTGACCCAGCTGTTGCTTGAGAATTTATTTCACTATGAGAGATACAATATGTGTACCTTTTGATGTTTTTGTCTTGGTTAAATGTACCCAGCACTCACCTACAGTCCTTATGACAGTGTTAACCTCGTCTTATCTTGGTGGATGACAGTTTGTCCACTAGCAGTTTCCTCAGGAAGGGTCATGGCAGTGCTGGGTGAAGCCATGTTGGAGCCTTAGGCAAAAGAAGGAATTAAATTTTGATAATCATGGATTTTTTCCATGAATTTTTATTCAATACTGAATTTACTTTAATACTGCATTGTCTTAAATTTTGTGCCCAAGGCACCTGATATTCCTTGGGTTGCTACATGTTGGGCCTTTACGTTTAAAGGACAGCTTGGCTGGCTCCCTCCTTCCTTGAGAAGCTTGAAGGTAAGGTGATGTTCTATTACCTTTGAGTAAAAGATGCTATTGAAATGTCAGATCCCAAATGGATTTTTTTTTTCATCGAAGTGACACTAGGTTCTGTTGGTTTTAATCAGTCTTTGCAATGATTCTTAGTCTTTATAAGTTTAATAACTTTAGTATGATTTGTCTTGGCATTGATCATACTAGGTCAATTTTCCCTGGCACACAGGAAACTTTTTAATATGCAGATTCAAGTCCTTTTTCTTAAATATAACTTAAAGCATTTTCTCAGAATCATTTGGATTTCTTCTTTGAGTGTCCTACATACAGGTTTGTTAGATCCCTCTTGCATATCTTCTGTTTTATTTATCTCTATCTTTTAAAATTATTTCTATTTAATTATCTTCAATTTTCTCACTTTTATCTTTTACATCCCTCACAGTCTTTTCCATGTTGTTACCTTTTCCGGCTTGGCTTTGACTTCTATATTGGTTTTATTCATCTTATTCCTCTCTACTTCTTTCCTGGATTCTACTAGCTCATATGTCTTCTCCTACTGCTCTCTCTCTCTCTTCCCTTAAAGGTTGCATTTCCACTTGGTGGTTCTTGTTAACAGAAGTGATTGATTCATTGAGTTGCTTTTTAAAAATTTTCTTATAAAATGTTCATTCGTTATTTTCATCTATTATGACAACTTTTCTAGTGAATATGCATCGTCTGCTCATGCATTTTATTGCAACGTTTTTATCCTCATAGTTTCTCCTTGCAGACATTTCTCTCATTCCTTTATCATTACTTACTATTGAATGGGTTTTTTTTTTTTCTTTTTTAAATAGCTCAGCTATTTGCACATGGTTTCAATGGGAGAGGTGGGGAGAGGAAACAGATCCAGGCACCATGGAATAACCTACACCTCAAGAAAGGACTGAAACTTTGGTGAAGGTAAAACAAAGGAAATTTGAACTAAACTACTAGGTGCAATTCATGGTGGATGTACCATTCACAAAACAGGAAAAACAAAACTGAGACCCTCCTCATAACCTTGTTCCATGTAGCCAAGAAGACCATGGCAGCCAGGCAGAAATGCCCAATCAGTCTGAAAAATAATTCTGCAGAGGTCTTACTAGCATAAGAACAAAGACTTACACATGCTGTCCTAAGGACTTCCTCACTGAAGCCTGATCTTTAACATTCTAAAAGAAAGCTTGCACAAGTCAGATTTGTGGTCCCTAGTTTAATGTGCTCGGGATATTTTAAAATACTACAAACTGGCTGGCTTAAGTGACAGACTTTTTTTGGGGGGGGAGGTACTAGGGATTGAACCCAGGGGTGCTTAACCACTGAGCCACATCCCCAACCCTTTTTTACATTTTATTTAAAGGAAGGATCTTGCTAAGTTGCTTAGGGCATTGCTAATTTGCTGAGGCTGGCTTTGAACTAGCAATCCTCCTGCCTTGGCCTCCCAAGCCACTGGGAGTACAGGCATGCACCACCACACTTGGCTGAAATGACAGACATTTATCACAGCTAGAATTCCCTGATCAGCATGCCAGCAAATTTGGTTTCTGGTAAGGGGTCTCCTCCTGGCTTATAGATGTTATCTCTCTCACTGTGTACACATATGGCCTGTCCTTGGTGCTTGCACATGTGAGAAAAGAGGAAGAAAATTCATGCTCTCATCTCTTCTTATAAAAACACCCAGGGACTGGGGCTGGGGCTGGGGCTCAGTGGTAGAGCACTCGCCTAGCACGTGCACGGCCCTGGGTTTGATCCTTAACACCACATTAAAATAAAGATATTGTGTCCAACTACAACTAAAAAATAAATATTAAAAAAAAAAAACACCCATCCCCCTGGATCAAGACTCTACCCTTATGACCTCAGATAACCTTAATTACCTCCTAATAGGCCCCATCTTCCACATCAAGAGGTTAGAGCCTTGACATAAGAATTTCAGGTTCACAAAAACATTCAGTCCATAGCACTTCCCCTAACACTGGCAAACCAAACCAATTAGTATCACTGAGATTTTGGCACATGGACAGTGACTAACAATGACTAACAATGGTCACCTCTCCCCTTCTCACTTGACCACTTCACCTCTGGGTATGTTCAGCAAGTTTCCACACCAAGGGATAACTACATGGGAAAGTGCTTTGTTTCAGAAGCAATATGTTTAGATCCATGGGTCTCCAGTCAATAGGGACTAGTGTTGCCTTCTGTGGATGCTATTACAATTTCTGAGTTTTAAGTCTGTTACTGTCTTATAACACTGGTACAGAGGAGAACTGAGGATGCCAAATGTGTTTCTCTTTTCATTAAGTATATTTGTGTTCAAGATATTCTTCAACAATATCTATTGATGGGTATATGAAAATATGCATCTACCTAGATCCTGAGTAATAACTGTGTTTTACTGACGTACATATTCTTCATCCCCTAGCGATCCCCACTCACAGGCAAAACCCTCATCACCCAGTCTGATGGCAGCTTTATAGTGGAATAAGTGAGCCCCATAAAACAAGCCAGCCTGGACATTCACATGCCACTCCATCAATGAAGACACCCTCTTTAAGCGCCCTCGCCTCTACTTATATAGGTTCTTTGCCTCCCTCCCATCTGCCTGAAGGGCCTTGAAGGAAACTCTTTGCCTTCAGCAGTCCCAGCTCTGAACAGTGAATTTATGTGAGATATGTTGTCCCTTTGTTTGCTGCTGACAAGCGTAAAGAACCACTTTCACTGCTGATAATAATGGTTAATTTATCACATCCAGCCAAGGCTGACCTCTGGGTGTCCCAGCCCCTCCATCACCTTCACACCTGCTCAAGCTAATTGTTAGAGCCAAGTGTAAATGAAAATCAACTGGGCTAATAATGAATGGAGCCCATTACTCGCAACAGCACATTGCTTTACGAAGGTTTATCAAGAAACATTATAGCCAGTCCTCTGGTCACAGTTCCCTGTTTTATAAATGAGAAAAAGTGAGCAAACAAGGGAGAACCAGCCCATGAAAACAGGTACCAAGACTGGGGACAGCACTTGGCTTCCATCTCCTGAGTTCTACAGTGGCTCTTCCTGTTTCACCACCACTCACTCAGATACCAAAAGAAGACGGTTGAAGGCTATTTCTCCAATTTGTTGTCATCTGTTTATATAAGCAGATGAGACCATTACTGGATGTGAAGACCTTAATTAATATGCTAATCTCATTCCTCCACCAAAATCATTTTTTAAGGCACACATCTCCATGGCTTCTCTGTGCTCTCTCACCTACCCTAAAACTAACTGCTCTTCCGCTCCTATCTGAAAAATCAGATCTTGTTCCCAAATGACGAAACCAAGTGACCAGAATTTCTGTTAAAGAGAACTATCTTCAAGAGCCAGCTATTAGATTACCAGGAATTATCAACTGTGATGTGAAGCTAGAGCTTGAGTGAGTTCAAGAAATCCTTTCCCATGGCCAAATTAGGACTGTAATCTATCTGAGGAATATCTTTAAAGGCTTTTTTTTTTAAATATTATACTTGTTCATTTTGGATGATTTATGAGCAGTCAAGATCCTCATTTCAAGCCATCAATCAGAAGTATTATTCATCCCCCAGTAAATTCAGTGATAGGAAATGTCGCTAACCTCAGGTGTCGAGGCATGTGCTAACCTGAGTGACCCTCTGGACTTACAAACAATTCAAACCAAATATTGAGTCATTCTGAGTCATTCTGTGTTAGATATGAATTAGTCATTCGAAGAATGCAAATAACCAGGGTACAGCGTAAAAGGACTGATGATCCCATGATCTCTGCTTACCTGACTTCCCAGAACACTGCTCTTGGACTTGAAGATGCCAGGAGGGCCACCTGGGTACCTTGCTTACGCAGGTTTCATGACAGTGTATGTAGAGATATATGAATCAGTGGCGTCCACCTGGCAGCTTAGCTTTCGAGGGCACCGTTCCACATTTATACTGCACAGCATCTGCCAGGAACGTGGAAAGGCCAGGGAGATGAGCATGAAGCCCTGAAATGGCAGTATTATCTGTTTTTGGAGGAATGAGATGTGAATTGGTGTTCTGAAGGGAAAAAAGGAGGTGGTAGGGGAGGTTCTGTGGTGAAATAAGATTGGAAAAACTACTGGGTTAAGTTACATTTAGTAGCAGTCCTTTGTTCAGTGCAGGACTTCCTAGAGCTAATGAACATTGTCTGTCTTCTTTTAACTCACATGAATATGGAATTGTCATTTCAAAGAACACCTGTGAATATACTGAATCACTCTAGTAATCAATAGACTAGGATTGGGAAATACTACTTTAGAAGGGCCTGTCCCAGTAAAGAACAAATAGACTACTGCAGGAGGGAAGAACAATAGATGCATTTACTTCTCTTTACTTGGAAATGGATAAAAATTTTGCTGTTATCACTTATATGGAAAGAGTTAAATGATTGTGGATAATTTGGAATTTTGTCTAAGTTTAGCTATTGTTGCAATAAGTCTGCATAACACTCTCCATATTTCAGACACTTTCAGCAACATTTATTTCTCATTCCTGGGTCTCAGCTGGCTAGGATAGTTTGGCTTCAAGCAGTAGGTCAAATTCAGGTGTGTTACACATTTCTCAGTCAGGAATTCAAGGTAAAAATCAGCAATGCTTGTGTACTTTTCTTGTGGCATAGGGCAAGAAAAAAATATTGCTAACAGATATTTGGCAAACCTCATAAGACTCCACTCCCAACTGGTACACTATTACTTTAGCATTTTCCATTGGCCAAAGCAATCATGTGGTCAAGTACAACATCAGTGGGTAGAGAAGTATTTTCCACCCACAGAGAAGCCATGGAAAGACAGGGAGAAGAGGAAAAATGATGAGCAAATAATATCTACCACATTAACCATAAATTGAATCCAAGATTTACAACTTATGAGAATTCAGCCATGTTTTTGTCCTCATTAATAATTTAAACATACAAATAATCATTTGATGATAGGAATGTAGACTAATCCTATTCTGCCTTCTTCTCCTTTGGACAAGTCAGAATTTGGTATTTACATGTGCTAATTCAGGAAAATTAGAAGACCATGGTATCTTCCAGTTGAATTCCGGATACAGAACCAGAACGCTAACCATAATCAAGGTTTTATTCCTAAGAATAATGACCAGTGTATACATTTTCTATGCTGTGTAACAAAGTACCACAAGCTTAGCAGCATAAAACTTCTAGTTATTATCTCAGTTTCTGTGGGTCAGAAGATCAGACAGTTTACCTGAGTTCTGTGCAAGGCCACAGTCAAGGTCAGCCTGGCCTGGCTTCTCATCTCAAAACTCAGCTAGGAAAGGACCTACCTCCACTCCAGGCTCACTCAATTTGCTGGCAGAATTCATATTCTTACAGGGCCAGGATTCCTGGCATCTTGCTTCTTCAAAGCTGACAAGGAGAGGAAGACTCTATAGCAATCCTGCTAGCAGCATGGAGTCTTATATAATGAAATGTAATCACAAAGAGTGATAGTCTATCATCTTTGCCATATTTCATTGTTTAGAAATAAGTCAAAAGTCACCCACAAACAAGGCGCGTGATTATATAATAAGCCAGGAGGTGGAGTTCACCAGGACTACCTTAAGGACTGTCCAGCATAACTAGAAACCTATAATGTATATTATTTGTGTCCCACTTTACTCTAAGTATGCCCAGGTTTTCTGTTCATATTCTAGAGTTCCATTCTATGCTTAGCTCACTGGCCAATTCTATGTTAAGATCTTTTCAGGAAGGAAACTTCAGTTAGGTGGCTAGTGCTGTTCAATCATTGAGCATTCAGTGTCACTAACCACCTGAGTAGCCAAGAAATCATTCTAGTCAGAAAAGGCCCAAGTACCAATTACTGGACTGTCATGATTTATGTTGGTGCCTGATGTGACCAACATAAGTCAAGCTGGAAATGCAGGCACCGACTGACAAGAACTACAACTTATGGCTCATGCTGTGTCTACCCTGAGCCAAAGCAGTCAGTCAACTCAATGGGGATAAACATCAGTCAAATAAATGACTTGGCAGCCTAAATATTTAACGACAGGATGATGACTAGAATTTTCACTTTTCAATCAGTCACAAAGACATAGTCCCAGAAAGAGAAATAACTGAAATCTAGAGGAATCTTCCTTTCCCTGAAAGTTAGTCATCCCGGAACATCTGTTCAATGCCTGTTGTGTTCCAGGTCCAGAACACAATACTTAGTGTCTAATTAGTGTCTAGAATTTAGACATGAATGACTGAACTAGTACTAGGAGAAAAAAAATGACCTTTTAATCGTTCTCTCCTATTATCTACATTGCTAAGCCATTTTCTCAGTGTTCATCAACCAACAGAATCCAGTAACATTCCCTATTGCTCCTATTTGAACCCTAATATTTGACCAAAATTTGCTTACTCTGTCATAATCTCAATACCTGTATTGGCTCCAAAGAATAATTTCCTATAATAATTTACAGGAAAATCTATGTGATAAAAATGTATTTCCTTTGGCACCCATTATAACTTCGGAGGTTAAGAAAAATTTTGTGTTCTGTGAACATGTGAAAGCCAAAGATCACCTAAAACCAATGCAGGAAGGTTCGATATAATGGCTCAAAGATGCACAGAAAGAGGAAACACAACACACAGAGAGAAAGAGACAACCTTGGATGACTGGGCCTTTTCTTTTCCTACACTCTCTCGGGGGGCAATTCTATACATCCCCATGGCTTTTATATACTAAAGCCTTAGACAGCAAATAGATGACAAGCTTACTTTAATAATCATTTATCATAAGTTTGAAATGGGGGGGATAAACTCTTGACAAATACCAAGGACTCCTTTATTCTTAACTCCCCTTTATTGTCAAGGACTCCTTTATTCTAATGCAGTGGCTCCTGGAAAACTTTCCTTTTCAAGGATTCTTTTTCAACCACAATCAATAATCTACAATCAACTTTGTAATCCCTTCAGAAGCCAGGACCTTTTCAGCTTTGGAGTTTTGAAGATAAAATGCATAGCTGGATTCCTACAGGCCAAAGACTTAAATTTTTTATTTGTTGGTTATTAGTTACACTATTAATACTCTGTCTGATGTGTGATACATAATGGGAAGTCAATAATTAGTTATTACAATTTTTACTAATTTGAGAAACTCAGAGTTGAAATGAGCTGTGGAGCACAGCCAGTCCAGCCCCCATCCAGAGCTTGATTCTCCTTGGTGACATCTGTGACAAGTGCACGTCCAGCCTTAACTCAAACAGTCTCAGTGATGGCGAGACCACCAGCTCCTTGGAGGGCTCAGTCCATTTTCTCACATATTAGAAATATTTCCTTACTCAACTCAGTTTTGCCTACAGCTTTAATCCATGATCCCATCAATTCTCCTTAGAGCCTCATGGGACAAATCCAATCCCTTCATATGACAATCCTCCAACTATCTGAAATCCCCTAGCATGTCTTGAATGCTCTCTTCCAAAGATGTCCAATTCCAGGAATCATTCATGGCCATACAATTTGGGTTCCATCACATGATGATTTCTAATCTCACCATCAGTTGATGTTCAACCACAATTTTATAACCATCATTCTTGGGATCAATAAGAAAGGAAAGGGTAAATTACCACAGCAACTGGACCTAGAATCAAAAATAACTCACTTTCAACATTATTTTATACCATAGCCTGGGAAGAAATGAAAGTTCCCAAGTGAACATTTCGTACCATGAATGTAATCAATCACAGGATCCATGGTGGATTAAAAGCTGAGAACCACTGCTTTAAATATGCCCCATTTGTTATATTCTTGGGAAAGTGTGATAGCCAGAATTGAATGCAAAACCCAAGAGGTAGGTGTGCCAGGGCACCATAGACATGTTTATTAAATCAAAATTTTTCTGCTTTTCCTACTACTATGTGCCCTTCAGGGGTCAGCTAAAACCTCACTTCTTATATGAAACTCTTTGATGGGAAGAACTAAATTTTGAATTCCCAAAATGCTTCCTTTGAAGGCAGACCTGTGCTGAATTCTAAGGCCTTCCACTTCCAATCATGTGTCCTTGAGTTTAGTTCCTGACTTTCCCTGAAGTCAGCTTCCTAAGATGTAAAGTGGAAGTTCTTCAACCTCACCGCACAGCTCAAACTTTCCAGATCAATAGTTGGTACTGTGAGTTCATTGCCTTTTCCCCCCTATTGTGCTCTAAACTATGCTCAGAACATTGAGTTGCTAATCTTCAGATACAGTATACACCCAGAATTATGGGACCAAGAGAGAAGAGAGTACTCTAAGAAACTGAAATTAATATAAGTCAACATAGAGGCTGGGGTTGTAGCTCAGTGGTAGAGCACTTGCCTAGCACATGTGAGGCACCAGGTTTGATCCTTAGTACCACATAAAAATAAATAAATAAAATATAGGTATTGTGTCCATCCACAATCAAAAGTATTTTTAAAAATAAAATGAAATAAAAGTCAACATATAATTATTGCACTGGCACCTGTAGAAATCATCCTGGAATGTTACCCACAATTAGAGATGATTCATGACATGAGACCAAGGTGCCAGCAGTGATCTAAACAAGCACTGTTGTCAGATGACCTATAAACCAACCACAATGTGTTATCTCAAACAAACATAAGGACCAAGCTTCTACTATTTTGTACAAACCTGGAAAAGAGGGAATTTACAGTAAAACAATCATGCATGAGACTTGCCCTTGGTGTAGGTAATCAATGCTGAGGACCGTGATGAAGGGTGTTCCATCAAGTCATCACTCAGGAATACAGAAGTCATTTACTCCAACGTGGGACTCTCCCAGCAGCCTTGTAACCTGTGGCGTCATCCCCAGAGAGCACAGACATAAGGAAGGCTGAGCGGGCAGGCGTGGAGAGCTCACAGCAGGCAGTCTCTCATGTTGCCAATTAGTACATCATCAACTCCAGTTCGTGCATCAGTCTCCTGTGGGATTTGTGCATGGGAATTGATTTCTCAGTCTAATCCCTTCTGGGGAAATGAACTGAGTTCTATTCTTAAAAAGCTGAGTGATACAAGCGGCATTATGAAGATTCCCATGCTGTGGCTGACTCCAGTATCCCTGGTTCCCCTAACAACACATGTAAGTCAGTGCCTCCTCAAAGGTGTAGGGCATGGGGATTCTGTAGCCCCTTGTCCCTCATCAGACCCTCCTCTGCTAAATTTACGAGCCCTGCTTGCTCCAAGCGAGGAGTAGGTTGCTGCTCTGGTCAGATTCAAAGACATTTTGTCAGGTCTCTGAGAGGATACCACAGGACAGCTGTCTTTAAAGGCCCAACTGTCTTCACTCCCTTTCCCCATTACATGGGTCCCAGCTATGCCTTCCTGAGTTAGGAATATGGCCAGAACTACAGATTCAATCATCTTCCCATCTTTTCCCACAGGGCTCAACTGAGGCACTGGTTTCAATATTCTATTTGGTGGTAATGTTTTGAATGGATAGGATATACCATTTAAACCCAAGCCCAAGCCACATTTTTCCTGGATATTCATGATTCCTAAATTACATCTCCAGCCCTGGTTTCTCTCCTGACCTCCAGAAAGCCAAATGCTTACTACACATCTCCACTCAAACTTCCTAAAAACATCTCAATTCAATATACCTATGCCCTAAACTCTTAAGATTCCTCCCAGATCTACTCCTCCCCCTGTCCTTCTTATGCTTACATATGGATGAAATAAAAAATGAATCTATTTTTATTATACATAGCAATACAGATTTTTGAACCCCAGGCACACACACATGTACATACACAAGTCAAAGTCTTTAACAGGCTTACTCAGAGGTATTCCAAGTGTTTTTAAAAGACCTAGAAAAAGGAAGGAATTTCTTTTCCCTTTTCCCAAAAGTGGGTCATCAGTTCCTTTAGAGTGAGACCCACCTTCTTATCCTGGTTAACTCAAAACTCATGCCCTCATATCACTTCCTCCAAGAAACCTTCTCTGAGCTCTTGAGACCATGTTAAATCTCTCTCCTACTTGCTTTCAAAGTTTCTTATTTCAACCTTTATCGAATACTTAGTACTATCACCATTGGTTAACTGGGCTGTCTCTGCCAGCAGGACTTGAGTTCCTGTGAACTCTGCTTTGCTTATCTCTGTAATCCCAGTGCCTAATAGAAAATTAATGCTCAATAAAGTTGGTGGAATGAATGAATGAATAATACTGCTAATTAACATGGATGAACTATCAGAGTGAATGGTTTGAATTGGGCCAAGCATTTTAGTCCGAAATCTTAACCCTGACTTGTTACATAACCTTGGACAAATCCCTTCTATCCCCTCATCGATCTTTCAAGGAAATCAGAAGGGCAATATCACCTTCTTCACAGGCTGCTGGAACAATTACATGAAGTGATAACATACAACTGGTTCTATAACACTGGTGAATCTGTTGGGGTGGATAGAAGACAGTGAAGCTGAGGAGTGGGGGGGGGCAGAGAATATATGTGACATTTTGCTCATAAAAAAAAATAAGTTCAAGTTTGCATGTCTCCTTCACTTTGAAAATGAAAACAACATCAAAATAACACTAATAATCTACAGGATGATTTGCTAATTATAGGACCAGAGATTAGTGGGGTACAGGTGGGGCCCCTCAGCAGAATATCTTTTCAGGCGTATGTGGAGCTCTCTGAAAAGGTGGGGAGAAGGGCAGAATCATTTGTCTTCCCCTGAAAAAGATTATGATACGCTCACAAATCCAAATGGGACTAAAATGGTTAAAGTCACAAAGCAGCATTCATTAGCAATTCAGGCAAAGGCAAGGCACAAGCACTAATATTAACTATGGTTCTTAGCCTTTGGAGTTGGAGAGATAAACCCGGCTTCCTGCAGACCAAACACTTATGCTAATAGAAGAGAAACTTTCTGAAAAAAAAAGGCAGCCAAATCTAAGAGACCTGTCAACACCAGGGTCATCAGTGAAGAGATAACCAGGAAAGAGCTGAAATCAAAGGCTGTCTCTGCCTCCCCTGCACACTCTGTTCAGTGGGAGCCCATGGTGGTCACAGCTCCTTTAACAATATTTATAATGAAGGAACAACGCTGGAGATGTCAACCCTGATTATTCATAAAGCTTCCTCCTGCTCAGATCCACCCCGGGGCTAACAGTAAAAGTACCTGATTCCCAATTCTCAAACACAAAAGCATACAGAGCTTGAAAGAGGAGCTGACTAATAAAGTTTGCATATCCCTAAGAAAAAGAGCACACAAGGAAGAAGAAAAGGAATGGCAAGATTAAACAAAAACAGTAAGCTTGGATGGAAAATGATAAAATTTTTAAAAGGCGAGAACTTAAATCTATTTTCGTTTTTTTCTTTTTCTTTCTTTTGTAATGTCCTTGTTCATTTACATTTCAGTGTGAGCCACTGGGAAGGAACAGCTGTTTCATCTCCTGCCTGGATGGTGGAGGTGCTCTCAACACTTACAGCAGCACAGGCAGCTAAGCTCCATTCTGGAGAGCGGACCAGCAGCTTTGGACTTTGGACTAGGGAAGTTCTTCATCTCTGGTCCTCTTAGACAAGGAGCTAACCAAAGAAAGATTTTGAGACTTCACTTGGGTAGCCTGTGTCTGGCCAGAGCTGGGATCTAAACCCAGGCTCTGTGGCCCACTGGCTCCTTGACCAAGCTACTCATTTGAACATTCCTTCTCCTCCAAGTCCTCACTCGAACAATAGGAGCAATAATGCCACCTTCCTTCCAGGCTTTCTGAGATTCAATCAAATAAAGAAAATAAAGGCCAGGATCTAGATTATAGCAAGCACATGATAAATGTCACTTATTGGCTCTCATTATCAATCCTGATAAGATTTGTTAAGTAGAAATTAAACTGTTTGGTTTTTAATTTTGTTTCTCCAAAAGAGAAATGATTTAAGATGATGGTGATGACTCTTGCTGTTTGCCAAACATCCCAGCTCTTCTCTTCTACGTGGCACATGCTAGGCTACAATGATAATTCCTCATTCTTATATTGTGTGTGGGGGGGGGTCACATGACTAGTTCTGGCCAATAGTGGTGAGAAAAAGTGCCCCGTGTCACATTAGGGCCAAAGCATTTAATTGTGAGCACATATTTGTCCAGAACTACCTTCCCATTGCTACAACACAAACAGATGTTCAAAATGATGACTTTTCCATCAATATGGGCTATGGGGTTAAGAGAGAAAGAGAGAACAAAGCTTCTGCTTCCAAACCACAATGGACTTAAGGAGTAGGGGGGAAAATAAATCATTGTCCTTTTAAGCCACAGAGATATGATGGAGGTTTTTTTGGTCCCTGGAACACAGACTACCCCATATTCACTGAAACAGCTAAATTTTGTTGCTTTAGAATTCTATAAATTTTAGAACACATGAGCCATAAACTAAGCCCTATGCTATGTGTTTTCATATGCATTATCTTCAGTTTTTGTGAACATTTTTTAAAGGCCCCAAAATGGAAAAAAAAAAAAACCTCCATTTATAGATACATATGGGGACAAAAATTGTTAATGAATAGGGTTCCTCTATGCACCCCCCCCTTCAATCTCTTTTTCTCAACCTCAGTGTTCTAGTTTTGCCAGTACATTCTCCAATCACATGCACACACAAATGGTGTTTAAAACGTGTGGAGATATTTGCACAACAATGTATTTAATAATACATTTAATGCACATAATACTGTTGAGACATACACTCAAAATGGTTGAAACAATGAGTTTGATGTTATGTATATTTTACCACAATAAAAAATAGAAGCTAGGGCTGGGGTTGTGGCTCAACGGCAGAGCGCAGAGCGCTTGCCTCGCACGTGTGCGGCCCGGGTTCCATCCTCAGCACCACGTAAACATAAATGCAAATGCATTGCATTGTGTACAGCTAACGTAAATAAATTAATATTTTTAAAAAAATAAAAAAATAAAAGCGAAATGGGTAGACAGAGGTGACCAGATGAATAAATCCGGAGCAAAACAGTGACATTAAAGTATACTGATGCCATTCTCCCCCTAAAAAAAAAAAAAAAAAGAAAATAGAGCAAAATATTCATTGTAAACTAGATAGTGAATTTTTGAGTGCCCACTGTATAATTCTTTTGAAAATATTCATTATAAAATATTAGGAGAAAAAAGAAGTGAGTGGAGAAGAGGATGGCCAAAGGGCAAAACTAAATGTGGAAGAATGGATTGGAAGCCAGATCAGTCTACACAATGAAATGCGTGTGGAGAAGAGGGAAGGGGGAGAGGAAAGTGGATCGAGGGGCCAAGGTAAGGGCTGAAGAGTCACAGCAGCTTCAACGTGAAGAAACAGAGTAGGGAACAGGGTTAAAAAAAAAGAGCTGCCATGAAAGCCGGGTACCGGTGGCGCATGACTGGACTGTGGTCCTCCCACACCCCTTATGTATGTTCTTCTCACTCAGAACCCCACAACACCCAGGCAGTGCTTTCTAGGGTTCACAGTACTTAATTCAATGGGATCTTCTTCTTTTTTTTTTTTTTTTTTGTTTTGTTTGTGCTGTAATCCCAGCACTTGGGAGGCTGAGGCAGGAGGATCGCGAGTTCAAAGCCAGCCTCAGCCATGGCGAGGTATAGGGTTCACAGTACTTAATTCAATGGGATCTTCTTCTTTTTTTTTTTTTTTTTTGTTTTGTTTGTGCTGTAATCCCAGCACTTGGGAGGCTGAGGCAGGAGGATCGCGAGTTCAAAGCCAGCCTCAGCCATGGCGAGGTACTTAGCAACTCAGTGAGACCCTGTCTCTAATAAAATACAAAAAAAGACTGGGGATGTGGCCCAGTGGTCAAGTGCCCCTGAGTTCAATCCCTGGTACCAAAAAAAAAAAAAAAAAAAAAAAAAAAAGAACTGCCATGGACCTCAAACTGCATCCTTTTTAACATTCTTTGAGCTATGCAATGAAGATTGGAGTCCTTTTTAGTTACTTTTGGCCCCTGGAATGTTCTTTTTGTGTGACTTTATGGAGTCAAGACCAGAGAGCACAGGCTTTTATAAGGAAATTGATACAGAAAAGTTGTATAATGTGTCAAGGGGAAGAACTCCCTCCATGAACTAGCAGAAACCTTACCCCCACCCCACCTCCACCCCCGGGCAGGCTGGACTGTGGTCCTCCCACACCCCTTATGTATGTTCTTCTCACTCAGAACCCCACAACACCCAGGCAGTACTTACTAGGGTACACAGTACTTAATTCAATGGGATCTTCTTCTTCTTTTTTTTTTTTTTTTTGTTACCAGGATTGAACCCAGGGGTGCTTTATCACTGAGCCACATTCCCCAGTCCTTTTTTGTTTTTTATTTAGAGACAGGGTGTCACTGAGTTGTTTGGGGCCTTCTTGCTAAATTGCTGAGGCTAGCTTTGAACTCTCAATGCTCCTGTCTCATCCTCCCGAGCTGCTGGGATTACAGGCATGCACCACTACACCTCGCTGGGATTTTCATCTTTGAAGTGAAGAAAACTACAGCTCAGTGAGTTTGAACAGATTTCACAAAGTCTATCGTGCAGTAAGTGGCAGAACTAAAGCTCAAGGTCTTTTCACTGCCCCATACTACCTCATCTCTCAGTCCCTCTCCCAAGGAACTCTAACTATCATGAGGCCTAAATTAACTCAGTCTTCCATGACACCTTTTATAGAACACCCCAGCTTTCAACAGATCTCCCTCTCTTCTCAAATTCCTCAGGTCTGTACCAGATGGTAGAATGTGGTTGGTATTGTCCTGTATATTTCTCTATTACATTGTTAGAGTCATCTCTCTAACAAGATTGTAAACTCTTGGAAGATAGAGACTTAAACTTTTTATTTATTGCTTAAAAATACAGCACAGTTCCAAGCATAGATGAGGTACTCAACAAAGAGCTAATGATTCTAATCCCTTTTGGGTTGTTACCAAAGGCGGGCATTGAAGAAGTTTAATTCTTGAGGGCTGTTACTTTGGAATCACACAGACTTGTGCTAAGCTAAATGGATTTGATATTTAGAGTCCCAGAAAGTTGTAATGGAGAGTGAATCAAAGAGAGGACCTCAGAGACTGCAGTATCCTAAGTGCTTTGCTGATCAAAACTTAACCAAAGTTACATCCAGTACTGGCTCACTGACTTTCAGACATTCATTCAGTATAGTGGATTCTTTTCTCTAAGTATTTAAATATTCTAAAAAATATATAAATGGTCAAACATGAAAAGCATTAATTGGGTGCATGCATTACCTAAACTTATTGAGGAAAATTAATTATGAGTTTAAAAGAGGGTTACAGGAATACGGACCATTGTTGACTATCAAATTGCATTTTGTACCAAACTCCTATTCTTTAAACATGCAAACATCAGTAAGTTCACATAACTGTGAAAACACAAAATTTCAGTTTATCAATCTGTTTTTCCAATGAAAGATGTCACTCACTTAGAAACAAACTTAAATTCAATTTGTGGTTCCTCATTAGGTTGCTACTCAATTGCCATGGTAAATGTCTTAAAAATTATCTATCCCTTCCATAATGCTTCATCTGCATCTCAAGTCCTCTCAAGGAACAATAATAATGGTAACAAATATTTATAGAGTGCTCTATGTTAGAGATCCCTCAAACTCAAACAATCCTAACAATGGCATTGTGAAAAACAATATTGTTATCCTCTTTTTAATGAGTACAAACCTGAGGCACCTTGATCAAGGTCATATAGCTCATAAGTAGTGGAGGAAGGGGCTGACATTGGGCATTCTAACCCCAGAGCCCAGACTCTGAATCATTAAATGTGCTTTACTCCCACCCATGAAAGGAAAGAACATTAACTTGCTGACATTTTCCTCTTCAGACTACAGACTAGAAAAAGTGTTTTTCCAACCTTCAAAGCAGACTCCAACTTAGAACTTACATGTGAACTTTGCCACCTTTCACATGCTACTCTGGCCTCTCACTTTCACTGGATCCATTTAACATTCAAATTGAAATCATGATGCTACTACTGGTGCTCCACATTCCAAATGTTATTAAGGCAAGCATGAGTCCTATAAGAGGAAGATCTGCAAACTCACAAAATGAGTGTTCATTATTATTGTACAAAATAGTAGCAAAAAAATGAAGAGAAAGGAGATTTTTAAATATCCAATAACAGATAAAAGTTAATTAAAATATTACACATCAACATGCTAGCATATTACCTTGGTATTAAACGTTGCATTTGTTTGCCCACTGTCCCAACTCACCTGAGAGGAAATTTTGTTTAGCTCCATCTGTGACCCACTCCAACTTGATCCCTAGTGGGCACTACAACTGAATCATGGGGAGAAAAGCCCCAGCCTGTCACCCTGCCCCAGGTATGCACAGCTGGGATGGGGTTCTGAGGTCCTGCTCCTGGGTGGGCATGCCTACTATATCAGCAGGGAAGAGTAAAACAACTTCTGCTTCCACTGCCCATCTGTGGGCCATCGCATTGTTTGCCCTGCACCTTGTCTGATCACCCACAGCCGACAAAACTGGGTGTGAAAGCCACAGAAAGGGTATTGTGATTCCTGCCCTCACCCCTCCCAACCAAGCACCTGGATCTGCACCAGAGTCTAATCAGACACTAATATTTTAGGCCCCTCATCACTAGTGGAGCAGCCAGTGCCAGAGACCCTTTCATGTAACAGTCAATATCAACAGAACCAAAGGGACCACCATTCTCATTATAGAAATAGACACACAGGGTATACCATACATACCCCACTGTCTAAACCAAACCTGTATGAACTTTTAAAGTATCCCCACCCTTATATAATCCATAGAGACAGTGGGTCTCTCCAGCTCTGGATATAGTATGTACTGTGCCCAAACTCACTAATCACAACCCATAAAAACAACTACAGGGCAATTACATTACAGTACCCATCTGGAAATAAACTCAGTCTTGCATAGCATTGCACAACAAACCAATATCCCAAGACATTTTCAGGAGAAAGCCAGTTACTAAGACGGCCCTCCCACAACTAAATATGTTGGTTGGTAGTTATTTTCTTTCAGGAATTGAAATGCATCATTCCATGCTTTCCTGTCCTATAGGGGTTTTTCTTCAGAGATATCTATTCCACCAGATGTACAAACCTCAAAATAGAAACATAAGAAATATTGTAAAATAAGGTAGTAGACACCTCCTAAAGATCATAATCCCTACTAACATATTCCAAAGATATCAAAGTGAATGAAATATCTGACAAAGAATTTAAAAGACTGATTTTAAAAGCTCAATGAGATCCAAGAGAGTACAGATTAACAGTTAAATGATATTAGTAATATAATGCAAGATAGTAATGAAAATTTCAGCAAAGAGATTTTTGAAAAAGAACCAACCAGAGATCTTGAAAATTAAGAGCTCAATAAGTAAGATTAAAAAAATTTGTTGAAATGCTCAGTAATAGACTAGGTCAACTGGAAGAAAAAAATGTCAATGCTTGAAGATAGTTTTCAAAATATTATTCTGGCAGAAAAACAATTTAAAAAGAAGCAAGAATAAATCATTCAAAATCTTTGGGATACCTTTTTTAAGATCAAATGTCCACATCATAAGCATAACTGAAGAGGAAGCAATAAGGGTTAAGACCACAGAAAACCTATTTCATAAAATAATGGCAAAAAACATTCCTAATCTTGGAAAGACATGGACAACAGGTGTGGGAGGCCTATAGAACCCCAAGTAGATATGGCCAGAATGGATCCTCACCAACACATATTTTAGTCAAACTATCAAAAGTATACAACAAAGAATCTTAAAATTTGCAAAGGAAAAGTCACACTTAAGGGACATCCCATTAGACTGACAGATTTCTCAGAAGAACCTATTCAGAGCAGGAGGACATGGGATGAAGCATTTAGCAAATAACTGCCAACAAATATTACTATACCAGCAAGGCAATCCTTTAGAATCAAAAAAGAAATAAAGAGTATCCAAGCACTTGCTTATCTTATCCAAGATAAGCAAAAAGTAAGGGAATTCATGACCAGCAGACTAGTTTTACAAAAGATTCTTAAGGAAATCCTACACCCAGAAATGTAAGAAAGATAACTACCATTATGCAAGCATGTGAAAGTATAAATCCCAGTAAAAGAATAAATATACAAATGAGAAATGGAAAAAATAAATCAAGCATTATTATTTACTATTATTATACAGTAAATCATGAAGTCACAAAAGTTAATAAGATCAAAACAAGGAATATTCAAAATAACAAGAACATAATCAACAAAATGACAGGCTCAAGTACATACCTCTCAATAACAACTCTGAATGTAAATGATTTTATTTCTCCAGTTAAAAGATACAGATGGGAGGTGGGTCAAGATAATGGAATAGAGGAGGTTTATTTTCTGGCTGCCCAATGGTGTGAAACCAAGAAAGCAGACAGGCAGCTTCTCAGAAAGGTTGGTGAACAACAAAAAGAAGTATCTGAACAACAAAAAAAGGTGGGGGGCTTTACTTGATTTAAAACTGGACATTCAAAGCAGATTGGGGACTCAGGAGGTTGCATATAATGAAATAAGGAAGAATTCCCAGCCAAAATTTTCCTCCACAAGTGGAGGGATAAGGGAATTAAAGGAATCTACATTTTTAGGAGGCCCGAGGCATGTCTGGGTACAGAGAGTTGAGAGATCAAGGACATTGTCTGACTAAACTGAAAGGTGTACTATACAATATCCTTGTGTGGTAAAGAAGCCACCATTTCTCCAGGTAGCATGCAGAGGACAAAGAAAGGAATGATTTTGCATCCCCAGCATAGGGGCTGACAGCTGAGGGAGCCAATTACTGGCAAACCCAAGTTTGGCCTGAAACATAGGCCCAGTAAACACACACTACACACCATAGAGTGTGCTTAAGTGACCAGGAGAAAATCAAATGTCGAAAGAGGTTTACATAGGGAAAAACTGATTGTGGAAACCCACCTAGCTGTACCCTCCCCCTCTAATCCAGCTGAAAGAAGTGTCTGAACAGGAATTCAAAAGGGCAGGAGTGGGAGAAATTGTGTTTGGAAACTGAACCCAAGACCAGGAAATGTGGGATCCTCAGGTGATGTAGGGAATTAAGAATGGGATCCTCCACCACAGGAGTGGAACACAGGAGAGATCCCTGGGTAAAGTGTTCCAGCATGGACCAGCAAGTACTCTGTACTCCAGGTGCAAGGATTTAAAATCTCCTGATCAATTAGCATTCAGTGAAGGATCCTGGAGGCTGCCTAAGCCTAAATCCTGCCTCCTGGAACTCCACCTATGAGATTACCTCTCTTACTCCAGCAATCCAGAGGGTGGAGCATCACACTCCAGAAGACCCCACAAAAACTACTGAGAAGAGAAGCTGAGGATATTTTGAACTCCAACAGAAATAATTGTTTAGCTTTTCATCAAGATTTTTTCTTTCTTTCTTTTTGTGTTTTATTCTTTTTCACTGTTTATTTGTGGCCTTAATGGTACATGGACATTTATACAGTACTGGACACTGGAAGTGCATTGATATAAAATCTCCAGACCAATTGACTTTCAGTGAAAAAAGCCTGGAGCCCACCTAAACCTAAAACCTACCTCCAGGAATTCTGCCTAAAGGATTACCCCTCTCACTCCAGCAATCTGGAGGGTGGAGCATCAAGCTCCAGAAAACTCTACCTAAAACTGCCGAGAAGAGAAGCTGAGAATCTTTTGAACTTGAACAGAAAGAATTTTTAACTTTTCATCAAGTCTGGCCTGTGTCCCACATGGGCTATAATTTTTTTAGTTTCCCTCTGTGTGAGGTGTGCTAGCTGAGAAATATAGTGAAAAATCACATGACACAGAAAGTAATTTTCAGAAAGCAGGGGTGGGGTGGCTCTGTGACCTTAGAGGCCCTGCTTCCACACTGGAAGGAGAGAGAGAGAAGAGTCCACTTGCTTTATTTATACAAGAAGGCTTCGAAGGATTTCAAAGGAATGTTCTTTTGCCAAATAAGGTAGGAGGGGAGCTGTTCAAGTCCAATGGGTAATGCCCAAGTTCAGAGCTACAGAGCAGCCTCTCTAGCAGAGTGAAGACTGAGGTCACCACGTGCTTTGTGTAATCCACTAAATGGGAGAAGCCACAAAATGACTGGCAATGCCAGACCAAAATCTCCTTGGCTCCAAGGCCAAGAGTCTATTCAAATAGCTCAGGGGTGGCCCCCCACAATCAATTTTTTTTTTCTTTTTTCTTTTTTCATTTTTTTTCTCTGTTTAATTGTGACATTAATGTTACATGGACATTTATACATACTCATATTTGGTTTTTTTTTTCTTCATTTATAGCATTTTTGAAGTCAGTTATTTTACATGTATAAGTTTTTGGAGGACTAGGATGTTTGATTAGTGTATTTTAGTTTTGTTTTATATTCTTTATTTTTAATTTAAAAAATGTTTTACTTTATGTACTTTTTTCTCTTACCTGTTCCCCTGGATTCTTTTTCTCTTTTTTTTTCTGTTAACAGCCAATCTCTACTGTTTTCTCTTTCAGTCTTCCTTTAATTTATTACGTCTATCTTCTCTCTTCCTCCCTCATATCACATCCTATATCACTTCTGTTGTCTCCCTGTCCACCATTTGAAACTGCAAACAATTTTTCAAACATGCTGTTTTTATTGTAGGCAATAACTGATCATATCATTATGTCTATTGTGTTAAATAACATTGTAGACATCATAGTAGACACTGTTTGGTTTAATGCTGTATATTGTTAGCATTGTTTGTCATTATTATTTGTCTCCTCTGAAACATTGAGGAACTGGAAATCTTCAGGGTCACAATAAGTCCACAGGTTGGAAATTCTACTGCCTCAAATCCATACTGTTAGATGGGTAGACACAAAAACAACATGAAAAAGCAAGGGAACAAATCACCCCACACAAACCAAGATACTCCAATAACAGAATCCTTCAACACCACAGTGGAAGAAATGTCAGAGAAAGACTTTAGAATGTACATAGTTAAACTGATCTGTGAAATAAAGGATAGTATAAGAAATAAAATCAGAGAGAAAATACAGGAAGTTAAAGATTGCTTCAATAAAGAGGTGGAAATTCTGAAAAAAAAAAAAGAAAGAAAGAAGCAAAAAAAGAAAGAAAGAAAAAACTAAAAATTCAATTGAAAGCATCACCAACAGACTAAACCACCTGGAAGGCAGTTTCGGGCAATGAAGACAAAACATATAATCTTGAAAACAGAGTTGACCATGGAGAAAAGATGTTAAGAGACCATAAACAGAACTTCCAAGAAATATGGGATAACCTGAAAAGACCAAATTTAAGATTTGTTGGGATAGATGAAGGCTCAGGAATACAAATGAAAGGAATGTACAATCTTTACAATGAAATATCAGAAAATTTCCCAAACCTAAAGAATTAAATGGAAAATCAAATACAGGAGGCATACAGGACCCTAAATATACAAAATTACAACAGACCCATACCAAGGCATATTATTATGAAAATGCCTAACAGAGAATAAGGATAGAATTTTAAAGGCTGCCAGAGAAAAATGAAAGGTAACATTTATAGGAAAGCCAATCTGGATCTCAGCTGATCTCTCAATCCAGACCCTCAAAGCTAGGAGGTCTTAGATTACTATATACCAAGCTCTGAAAGAAGATGGATGCCAGCCAAGAATACTATACCAAGCATAATGAACCTTCAGAATTGATGAAATAAAAACCATCCATGGTAAACAAAAGTAAAAAAAATTTCACAATCACAAAACCTGTACTACAAAACACACTCAATAAGATGTTTCATGAAGAAGAAATGAAAAAAGTGAAAACCAGCCAAGGATGAAATACACTAAAAGAACAGTGAATCAATGGAGAAACTAATTCAAATTAAAAAGCAGAAAAAAATCAAAATTACAGGGAATAAAAATCAAATTGCAATAACATTGAATGTAAATGACCTAAACTCATCAATCAAAAGACAGACTGGCAGATTGGATTAAAAAATAAGATCCAACAATATGCTGTCTCCAGGGGATTCAACTCAGAGGCAAAGACATCCATAGACTGAAAGTAAAAGGATGGGAAAAAACATTCATTCACATGGATCTTGTAAACAAACAGGGGTTTCTATTCTCATATCAGATAAAGTGAACTTCACACCAAACTTAATCAGAAGGGACAAAGAAGGACATTTCATACTGCTTACAATAATTACATATCAACAAGACATAACAAGCATAAATGTTTATGCTCCAAACAATGGAGCATATATGTACATCAAACAAACCCTTCTCCATTTCAAGAAGCAAACAGACCACAACACAATAATACTAGGTGATTTTAACATACCTCTCTCACCACTGGATAGATCTTCCAAACAAAATCTAAATAAAGAAGCTATAGAACTAAAAAATACAATTAACAATTAATAATTTAGACTTAGTAGACATATATATAATATTTCATTCATCAATGACTGAATACACTTTCTTCTCAGCAACACATAGATCCTTCTCTAAAACAGAACAAATCTTAAGCCACAAAACAACTCTTGGTAAATTAAAAAAAAAATAGAGATAATAATATGCACCCTATCATATAATAGTGGAATGCAATAAGAAATCAATGATAAAATAAAAAATAGAAACTACTCTAACACCTGGAGACTAAATAATATGCTATTGAATGATGAATGGATAGCAGAATAAATCAGGGATGAAATAAAAAAATACTTACACTTAATGAAAATAGCGACAAAACATATCAAAATCTCTGGGACACTATGGAGGCAGTGCTAAGAGTAAAGTTTGTTGCATTGAGCTCATTTATTAAAAGAATAGAAAGTCAACAAATAAATAACCTAACATTACATTTCAAAGCCCTAGATAAAGAACAAATCAACACCAAAAGCAGTAGAAGACAGGAAATAATTAAAATCAGAGCTGAAATAAATAAAATTGAAACAAAAGAAACATTCCAAAAAACAAAATCAACAAAACAAAAGTTGGTCCTTAAAAAATTTTTTTTAAATTAAATTGATAAACCCTAAGCCAAGCTAACAAAAAGAAAGAGAGAAAACTCAAATTACTAAAATTCACAATGAAAAAGGAAATATCACAATGGACACTAGTGACATACAGATGATAATCAGAAAATATTTTAAAAATTTATCCTCCAATAAAATAGAAAATCCTGAAGACATTCACAAATTTCTAGAGTCATGTGACCTACTCAAATTGAATCAGAAGGACATAAAAAATTTAAACAGATCAATTTCAAGCAATGAAATTGAAGATGACATCAAAAGCCTACCAATTAAGAAAATCCCAGGACCAGGCAGATTCTCAGCTCAGTTCTATCAGAACTTCAAAGAAGAACTAACACCAATTCTCCTCAAATTATTCCATGAAATAGAAAAGGAGGGAACCCTTCCAAATTCATTCTATGAAGCTAATATCACGCTGATACAAAAACCAAAGAAACATCAAGGAAAGAAAACTTCAGACCAATATCTCTGATAAACATATATGAAAGAATTCTCAATAAAATTCTGGCAAATCGCATACAAAAACATACTAAAAAGATAGGGCACCATGATCAAACAGGGTTCTTCCCAGGGATGCAAGGTTGGTTCAACATACAGAAATCAATAAATGTAATTCATCACATCAATGGACTTAATGACAAGAATCACGTGATCATCTCAAAAGATGCAGAAAAAAACATTTGACAAAATATAGTACCTCTTCATGTTCAAAACACTAGAAAAACTAGGAATGGTAGGAACATACCTTGACAATGTAAAAGCTATATATGCTAAACCCAAGGCCAACATCATTCTAAATGGAGAAAAATTGAGAGCATTCCCTCTAAAAACTGAAACAAGACAGGGATGCCCTCTTTTACCCCTTTTATTCAACATAGTCCTGGAAATTCTAAATAGACCAATTAGACAGAAGAAAGAAATTAAAAGGATATAAATAGGAAAAGAAGAACTCAAATTATCCGTATTTGCTGACAACATGATTCTGCATTTAAAAGACCCAAAAAACTCCACTAATCCACCAGAAAACTTCTAGAACTCATAAATAAATTCAGCAAATTAGCAGGATATAAAATTAACACCCATAAATCAATTGCATTCCTATACATTAGTGATAAATCAACTGAAAGAGAAATTAAGAAAACTATCCTATTCACAATAGCCTCAAAGAAAATAAAATATTTGGGAATAAATCTAACAAAAGAGGTGAAAGACCTCTACAATGAAAGCTACAGAGCACTAAAGAAAGAAATTGAAGAAGACTTTACAAAATGGAAAGATCTCCCATGTTCTTGGATAGGCAGAATTAATATTGTCAAAATGGCCATACTACCAAAACACTATACAGATGTAGTGCAATTCCTGTTAAGATTCTGATGACGCTCTTCATAGAAATAGAAATACCAATCATGAAATTTATTTGCAAAAATGAGAGTTCCAGAATAGCCAAAGCAATCCTCAGCAAGAAAAGTAAAACAGGAGGCATTACAATACCAGATCTTAAATTATACTACAGAGCTATAGTAACAAAAACAGCATGATAGGGGCTGGGGTTGTAGCTCAGTGGCAGAGCACTTGCCTAGTATGTGTGAGGCACTGGGTTCAATCCTCAGCACCACATAAAAATAAATAAATAAAAAATAAGAAAAAAAACCCAGCATGATATTGGCATCAATACAGACATAAAGACCAATGGTACAGAATAGAACACACAGAGACAAACCCACATAAATAACAGTTATCTCATGCTAGAAAAAGGTGTCACAAACATACATTGGAGAAAAGATAGCCTCTTCAACAACTGGTGCTGAGAAAACTGGAAATCCATATGTAATAAAATGAAATTAGACTCCCATCTCTTACCCTGCCCAAAACTCAACTCTAAATGGATCAAGGACCTAGGCATTAGAACAGAGACCCTACACCTGCTAGAAGAAAAAACAGGCTCAGAACTCCCTCATGTTGGTTTAGGAACTGAATTCCTCAACAAAACTCCTAAAGCACATGAAGTGAAATATTTTATCAAACTAAACAGCTTCTTCACAGCAAAGGGAACAATCAAGAACATGAAGAGAGAGCCTACAGAATGAGATAAAATCTTTGCCACCTGCACCTCAGATTGAGCACTAATTTCCAGGATATACAAGGAACTCAAAAAACTCAACACCAAAAAAAGAAATAACTCAATCAATAAATGGGCAAAGGAACCAAAGAGACACTTCACAGAAGAAGAAATATGAATGGTCAACAGATACATGAAAAAATATTCAACATCACTAGCAATTAGAGAAATGCAAATTAAAACTACACTGATATTTCATCTCACTCCAGTCAGAATGGCAATGTTCAAGAATACAACAATAAATGTTGGCAAGGATTTTGGGGAAAAGTACACTCCTACATTGCTGATAGGACTGCAAATTGGTGCAATCATTCTGGAAAGCAGTATGGCGATTCTTCAGAAAACTTGGAATGGAACCACCATTTGACCCAGTTATTCCACCCCTTGGCATTTACTCAAAGGACTTAAAATCAGCATGCTATAGTGATACAGCCACATCAATGTTTATAGCAGCTCAATTCACAATAGGTAAGCTATGGAACCAACCTAGGTGCCCTTCAATAGATGAATGGATAACGAAAATGTGGTATATATGCACAATGAAATACAACTCAGCCATAAAGTGGAATGAAATTATGGAATTTGCTGGTAAATGGATGGAATTGGAGAATATCATGCTGAGTGACATAAGCCAATCCCAAAAGACCAAAAGCCAAATGTTCTCTCTGATAGGCAGATGCTGACTCACAATAGGCAGGGGGGAGGGAGGAGTGGAGGTTTAATGAATTAGATAGGGGGGAATGGGGGAAGTGAGGAGGGATGGGAATGGGAAAGACAATAGAATAAATCAGATATAGCTTTCCTATGTTCATATATAAATACATGACCAGTGTAACTCCATATCATGTATAACCACAAGAATGGGAAGTTATACTCCATGTATGTATGACATGTCAAAATACACTCTACTGTCATGTATAACTAAAAAGAACAAATAAAAAAAAAAACAAATAAAAATACATTCTGACTGAGTGGTTTAAATAAAAAAAACCAAGATCCAACAATATAGCTATAAGAGATTCACTTCCCTAGTAAAGACACACTCAGACTGAAAGTGAAAAGATGGAAAATGATATTCCAAGCAAATAGAATCCGAAAGCAAGCAGGAATAGGTATATTTATAGCTGCCAAAATAGACTTTAAGACAAAAACAGTAAGAAGAGACAAAGAAGGTCACTAGATAATGACCAAATGATCAGTTCACAAGATACAATGATTTTAAATCTATATACATCTTAATTTATACCATTTAATTTTATAAAGCAAACACTATGAGACCAAGAGGAAGAGATAAGACTCCCATATAATAATAGTGGGGAATTTCAATAACATATTGTAACCAATGGCTAGATCATCCAACAACAACAACAACAAAAAAAAAAATCCAAAAACAGTTAAACTATACTACAGATCAAATGGTCTTATTAGATATTTACAGAACATTCCATCCAATAACTGCAGATATATTCTTTACATCAGCACAAGGGTATGGAGAAAAAGGAATTTCTATACTTGAGATTGTAAATTACTATAGCTACTATGGAGAATATGTAGGTCGCTCACAAAGCTAAAAATAGAACTAATATATGTTCCAGGTATCCCACTCCTGAGTATACATCCAAAGGAAATTAAGTCAACATGCTAAGGAGATATCTGAATGCTCAAATTTATTGAGGCACTATTTACAGTAGCTAAAATATGGAATGAGCTTAGGTGCCCATTAACAGATAAAAGGATAAAGCAAACATGGCACATACACATAATAAAGTATTGTTCAGCCATAAAGAAGAATGAAATCTTGTCATTTGCAGTAAAATGTATGGAACTGGAGGACATTATAGGAAGGAAAACAAGCCAGAAACAGAAAGAGAAGTATCATCTGTTTTCTCTCATATGTAGACCTTAAAAAAAAAAAAAAAAAAAAAAACCGAAAGTAGAAGAAGGATCACTAGGAATTAGGAAGCTTGTTGAAGAAGGGTGTTAGATTGTAATCACTTCCTTTCAGCATTTTAAAAACATTATTTTATTAACTCTTGGTCTCTATTATTCATGCTAAAAAGTCAATTGTATATCTTATTATTCAGTTACATTTTTTTTCTTTCTCTGGTTGCTTTTAAGATTTTTCTGTTTGTGGTTTTATTTTGAGGGGTCCTAGATATGACTTTTTTTAAAAGTTTATCCTGTCTGGGGTTTGTAAGCATTTTGAATTTTAGCTAATTTCCCATCTTTTCTCATTTTTTCAAATCCTTGGTTAGTAGCTCTCCAAATATCAGCTTTGCCTCATTAACTCTGTCCTTTCCCTCTCAAACTTTAATTGGACTCATTTTACTTCGGTCCATATGTCTCTGACATTTGGTTTTATTTTCTCTTCTTTTCTCTATGCTTTTATCTGAATATTTTTAAGTGACCCATTTTCAAGTTTGCTGCTAATCTCTTCTATAGTCTAATGTACTATAAATCCACGTATTAAAGTTTCAGAAATCTCTCTAGTAAAATGTCTCACTTTATCATCTTTAAAAAAAAAAGTTAATTTTTAATAAACTTTTTCATTTTCAAAAAGCTTTAGGGGTTGGGTATTTTGAAAAATATCCATCGTAGAGCTGGGTGCAATGGCACATGACTATAATCCCAGTGACTTGGGAAGCTGAGGTAGCAGGATCACAAGTTCAAGGCCAGCCTCAGCAACATAGCAAGGCCCTAAGCAACTTAGAAAGACCCTGTCTCAAAATAAATTTTTAAAAAAAATTTTTAAAGGACTGGGCATAGGGCTTAGTGGTAACATGCCTCTGGGTTCAATCCCCAGTACCAAAACAAACAAAAATTATTTACAGTTTAATGAACTTTTTTCTTTAAAAAAAGTTTTAAGGATTGGGGATGATGCTCAGTGGTAGAGTATTTGCCTAGCATGCACAAATCCTAGGTCCAATCCCCAGTACTACAAAAAACAAAAAAAAAGTTTTAGATTTACAGAAAAAAATTGCAAAGATAGTACAGAATTCCCATGTCCCTTTCACTATTATTAACATCTAACATGGCCTTGGGATATAGAAGCATTTCTTATAGGAGATCCAACAAACAGAAATCATTAAGGGAAAACAATGAATAAATTTCACTATACTAAGATTTTTAATTTGCATAATAAAAGACACCTAAGCTAAGGTAAAAACATAAGGTACAAATCAGAAGAAAACATTTTCAAATATGTAACTGACAAGAGATTAATAAACATAATATTTTTCTTTAAAACTCCCACAAGTCAATAAAAAATTTAGTTCACAGATGAAAATACAAAGATAAAGAAAAAAATGAGATGATGCTTAATTTTAGTAGCAATTAAGAAATAAGGTTATGGAACCAACCTAGATGCCCCTCAGTAGATGAGTGGATAAAGAAAATATGGTATATATACAAAATGGAATTTTACTCAGCAATAAGAGAGAATAAAATAATGGCATTTGCAGGTAAATGGATGAAGTTGGAGAATATAATGCTAAGTGAAATTAGTCAATCTCAAAAATCCAAGTACCGAATGTTTTCTCTGATATAAGGAGGCTGGTTCACAGAGTTGTTGGAAGGGGGGGTACATAGGATCAGAGGAACACTAGAATGGTCAACGGAAAGGGAGGGGAGGGAGGGATTAAGGGGGGGGGTTGGAAAAAAAATTGGTGGTTGAATGAGATGGATATCATTATCCTAAATGCATGATTGAAGATCTGAATGGTACTTATATACTTTGTATACAAGCAGTTGTATGTAAAAAGATACTATACTTGTGCATGATGAATAAGTAAATAAATAATAAAAAAATTAAAAATAAATAAATAAATAAAATATCTTTGACTTCCAAAAAAAAAAAGAAAAAAGAAATATATATATTTTAAAACCCATCAAATTGACAAAACAATTGAGGCCTAACTAAATAACATATTAGCAGGGATGTGAAACAATAGAAATCCTGATGCCATGTTGATGTGTGTTGTTCATATAAAAAACAGTCTTTGGAGAGCAATTTAGTAATGCCTTATAAAGTTGGAGCTATATCTATTGTACAATCCAGTAGTTTCTAGGTATCTGCTCTATGAAAATCTTGTATGTGATCAGGAGACATATATAAGGGTTTTCTTGCAGCAATTGTTCCAGTAGTTAAAAACTATAAACAACCTCAAGAATCAGAGGATCGTTAAATTGAAGTCAAGTCATTCTGTGAATTATTACATGATAGCTAAAATATCAAACCAGCTATTTTTAAATCAACAGAGACAAATTTTGAAAGCCAAATATTGATTGGAAAAGTATTTTTTTAAATAAATATTTAAAACACACAAAAATGTTGCATATGCCTGGAGACACATAAATATCTAGTTAAAAGTATAAAAATATGCATGAGATTGATAAACACACAATCAGAACAGAGGTTGCTTCTGAGGGAAAAAGAATCAAGATCAGATATGAGTTTTAACTCCAAATATCTCATTACTTAGAAAAAAATGAAAAACTATGAGGTACATATCACAAAAAGAATATTAGAATTGTGTATGAAATTTCTTGTAGTCTTTTAAAAAACATGATAAAATTCATGTATAAATGCATATACCAGGGCATATTTCTTCTAAATACCAAAAATCATTTTACAAACACACATATTTCTTAAGAAAATATGTTATTTCAGTACCATCTCTACAGAGATCCCAAACTACTATGGATTAGACACAACAGAAGCTCCTCTATGTTCACACTCTGGGCAATGGTCCAGGGCTTGGAGGAATAGTTCTGCTTTCCTCAACCAGGCTTTCTACCACTGTGTGCAAGATGGATGCTCTCACACCCTCCACCATATCCACAGGACAGGCAAAAGAAGACACAGGAAATTACCACACACTTCTTCCTCTCACATCTCACTGGATGGAACTATGCCATTTAACCATATCTTATTGTAAGAGAATGTGAGAAACGTAATCTCTGTCTAGCAAACCTTGTTCCCAGCTGATCTTTGCAGTTCAACTAGTAGAGGAAGAAGAGAATGGATGTAGCTGAACACTACTTGCTTCTGCCCCAAGACAGATAAGACAGTTACCACAGAGGTGCAAGAACATTCACAAATGGGGAACTTGGCCTTCTCTCTTGATCTCAGCAGCCCACCTCATGGAGGCCCCCCTCACCTCTCTTCCTAAAGCTTCCTTAGATCTAGTCTTACTCACCTGTCCTTCATTCCACAGGCACTTCCCTAAGCAGACACTGTGAGATGCCAGGGCTAAAGACAGAATGGATGCAATCCTCAAGGAAAAAACATGATCAGGACACCCACTAAAATGGTGGTATGCATGGTGTACTCTAATCATTGGGGAAGGCCCAGGAGCTACCCAGGGCATCTGTGAAGACTCCTCTGTGACACCTTTCCATGCTTCACAGAAAAGTGGTCCTGGAACTGAGGAGAAGTGGTGGAATTGAGACCTGTCAGGGAGATGGATGGGATTTTGACCAAAGGGAATAAAGTATGAAAAGATAAGAGAATGAGAAACATAACATGTCCACGGAAACTCAGTTCAGTATGGACATAGATTAACAGGTGGTGAGCCACAGATAAAGCTGGAAGGGTAGGGGGAGGTCAGATGGTGGAGAATCTCATTCATGCAGAGGAGTTCACACTTCATCCTGTATATAGTGAGGGAAGTGTTAACGAATTTTAAATGAGGAAGGGACAAAAATTAGATTATTAGAATGATCACTCTGATCACAAAGTAGAGGATGGGCCAGATTAGAAGCAAAACTATTGATAGGAGACAAAGGCAGAAGAGACCACTCTGGGGGGTGGGGAAGGGCAAGTTCAATTTGTGATTTGTTTGGTTTGAGGCCTCTAGAGGACACTCAGTGGAGATGGCCAGTACATACCACGTTGGACACACAGGCCCGAAGCTCAGGAAAGAGGTTCTGGCTTCCATGGTCTGCCCTCCTTCAGTTCTCAGTTTCCAGCATGCATAAAATGTTTTTAAGCCCCAGCACTCTTTTCTCTGTCTCAGTTCATGGCAGCTGATCTGCCACTCTATGACAGTCAGGAATCCTGGTGTCCCCAACCCGTGCTCCCTCCTAAGTTAACTGCCCCCTGGTTATGCAGCATCATCATAAAGCATACTTGTAGAGCTCACATTGACATGAATGCCTTATTAATGGAGGAAGGTCCGCCTGAAGGGAGACTTCTAGAGCGCACCCCAAGCTCTTGGCTTGGCCCTGGCCCCTTCCACAGCTCTATCAGACAAGATAAAGACAGACAAGTTATCTTAACCAATTTTCTGGTCATGCAAAGACAGCAGAGGCAAGTCTGTGGAGGTCAGAATGAAAGTTCAGCAAGAAAGAAACAATAAAATTAACAAACTAAGATCTAGTGGGGATGCATGTAAAAGCCTATCAAATAAATTTCTTCAAATAAGTGAATTACCAAAGCAATTCATAGTAACACAATGGAAATCTGACTAAAGATATTTGGTACCCCCCAATTTTTTTTGAAAAGCCATTTATTTAGGTTTTCTGGAATTTTTAAAAGCCCAATCCTATCAAATACAATTCAATTACCTATAATATAAAATTTAAATATAACTTGAAAGGTCCCCTAATCTGACTTTGCCATCTTACCTGCCACAGCCCTTATCACTAACATCTTGCACTTTTTCTCAGTCATTCCAAAGCACCTTACAGTTCCCTGAATACATCACATGTGTCTTGGCAAGTGCTTCTTGGTGGTCATGTAGGTATCAGGAAGAAGATGCACTTGGCCTGCTTCTCAACCAAAAATATTATTTCTTATAAAAGACCTTGGAAAACTTTATCCTGAGTATGAGGATTACCAATTCCTTGGGCTCTATCAGTAAACTAATGCAAATGCATTTTCCAGAGGGATGGCTACCACTTTAAATAAAATGGGTGGCATAATCCTACTGAGTTTCTATTCTACTCCATAAGGACTTCCTCCCCAAGTTCACATCCTGTGTTCTCTGGACACACAATTCTGTTTCCCTGTACAAACGTTTTCTTGGAGATGTTATTTCATAATACATGGCAATCTATGTGTTTTGACAGCTGCTCAACAAGACTAACTGCAACTTCCAGCCAATAAGCCAATCCTTTTTAATAGGTCTTACTGAGAATGTTGCAGCCAGCACACTGTGCCTCTCCCTTACACTTTCTTCACTGTTGAAATTCATTATTTCAATAATTTTTAGTTTTGCCACCTCTATGTCTAAAAGGTTCACCACTATATCTCTAGTGCCTCAGACAGAGCCACCCCTTGGTAGGAATAGAATATTTACCGAAGGAGTGAATAAATGAATGAAAAATAAACAATGGACACCCCCCAAAAAAGTGATATCCTACATTATTAAAATAGGTTAATTTTAAAGCTCTTCCTTGTACAAATGTTCCAACATGGGCAAATAATTCTTTTCGCCACTTCTTCACTAGTTAATCATCAAAATAGCTAGGGTCCATCTCATCAACCATTTCAAGTCAAATAACAGAAAACCCTAGGCACCTGCCACAAGGGTTCCACCTGACCAAGTAGCAGAAAATAACACTGTCATAGTTCTCTTGCCCTGTAAATTTTCCTTATGTAAAGTAAATATTCCCAAGGAGAAAAACATTCCATCCTCTCTCTCCCTTTTATCAAATGTTCATATTAAATTTTTAGAAAAACACATATAGCATTAAAATTCCAAGCAAAAGTTTATTTGAACAAGGAATGAAAAAATAATTGCCATGTATGGGCCAATTTGGATGGGAATAGGAGAAAGGTGGAAAGAGAAAGTTAGGAGGTATTTTGAAGAATGCAATAGACTTTAAATGAGGCTAATCCCATCAATCCTCTTGGAATCAACTCCTGCCTACCTTCCTACAGATTCTAGAAACAGATAGTCATTTGAGCCTCTGTTACACCCTGCCACAACAAATCAAAAGTTCCCTTTGCTGAACTTTCCGTATCACATAAGCACAGATCTTTTCATTTCCACAGCGCCTAATTAAGGTGTTTCAGTTCACATTTGTACTATAAACTGTATCATAAATAGCTACCATTTTGAAATTTTGCAATCAATTCTATTGCCCTAATAGGGGGAAAATATCATTTAGAAATAATCGTTATGCAGGATTATTGAACTAGTTGTTGGCAACCCACTTCAAAATTCATTTAGTAAAGATCAATCCAGACACTTGCCCACCTATAGGAAAAGGAGAAATTTCTCCTTTTTGGAGAAGTTTTTAGAAGGGAGAACTTCACCAGTTAACTTAGTTCCTTAATTTTCAAAATGCCAAAAATTTAGCTATCTCCCACCCCTGATCAACAGATCAAAGGATAGTTTCAGAAGATAAAAATAATTCTTTACCTCCTGGTAGATATAAGTAGTGGAAGAGAAATCACCTACCAACAGGAGGACTAACCTACTCATTGAGCATCCATGGCTTCATGTCACTAGACTTGAGCATTCCTACCTGCTGCCACTCTTGATAATCTGAGACAGCTTTGACTTTAGTTCAGTGAATTAAGCCTCCTTCTCATATTTCATTGCTTTGCAAACCTGGAAGTCAAGATCATCTTATAACACAGGTTTTCTCAAACATCTCATCTCACATCTATATTATTTTAATTTTTAACTTAGGGGAAAGCAAAACTTTCAATATAGCTGCAATAAAATAGTTGATTTGGGGTTTCAAAATTTTCTCTCCCTTTCCTCCTTTTAAAAACTTCTGTTCGAAACAGGTTTTACCTTTTTTGTTTTTTGTTTGTTTTTTACCTTGAATTATCAAGTAGGAACAGTGTTGCTGAGTAGACAGACAGGCAGTGAAGTGGGTAGATCTTCCCAGTATGTGAGGGCTGTGGGGCAGGGTTTCCAGCTGCTTCACTCTAAAGGTTGGGGGTACATATCCAGTGCTACTCCAGAGAGAAAAAGAACCTGAGTCTGATTTTTCTACAAAAACAATCCAGGTAGTCATGCAAAATTAGAAAACTGCAAAGACCCCAATGATCATTCAAAAATAAAACTCAACACTCAACCCGGAATGGGTGACTTTTGTTTTGTTGTTCTTAAAGAAAAATGAACATTTTTAAAGACCCTAACAAATATTCCTGGTGAGCTTTTTGGGATTTTGATCTGTTAGCAAAGTGTTTTAGACAGTTATAAGTAAGTTTTATGCCACACATACTTATTCTGAAGATAAAAATGGAAATACTGACCCAATTCATTGGTTGCTAGCTTTAAAACTTTTTCCCTCTTGTGAAGGCATACATATGTTTAAGGGACCATCTCCACTGTCCCCCTGCACCTCTTTGCATTCCCTCAACACCAGCAATCCAGGAAATAAAATGTCTAATCAGAGTCCTTCCAATTCACTCTGCACCTTTTGTTAAGCATCCAGTGCTTATTACCATCAAGGATTTTGTACATCTTCATCACGCCTGTGGTTTCCAACCTGTAACTGCATCTAAATGGAAGATAAGGTATATTGGGATTGAACAGAAAGCAAAGATTCTTTTCACATGCATGATGGCCCAGACACCTGAAGAACATCCTTTGACATTCTGAATCCCTGTTCTCTGGGAGCAAATGTGTACTTTTAAGAGAAAACAAAGAAAGGGAATAAAAAGAACCATTTCACGCCACAACTATTTTCATAAGGGACATAATGGCTAGTCAAGAGGCAATCCACACTTTAACCACTTTTGGAAACAGATGGTTCTAAATGTGACTAATTTTCCTCAACATTTAACAGCAACATCAGAAATTAAACATGTTACAGAAACCATTAGGTTCAGTCCCAGCCCTGTTACTATCAGTGTTGTCTATTATGGGAATCACATCCATTAACACATTGACACTAATTGAGGAAGGAAGCTTGGAGGAAAGAAAAGGATTAGCTCTCACTAAACACTCCAAAGCAAAGACTGTGCTCTTCTTCTCCAATGTAAACCAAGCACCTGCTTGCTGGCTCGGTTTTCCCTTGACCAAGAAAGTTTGTGGATCAAGTCGAAGTTTTAAAATAAGTTATCTTAGCTAGAATCTTGATCCATTCCCAGAGAAGCAATATATTTTTTCTGCCTCAGGTGAATAAAATATCCTACTTGTAAATGTGTTGGGCTACTGAATAATAAGAGGTTTAAAGCAGCAATCCAATTCCAATCCTGGTTCTGTATGAACTTAGACCAAATAACCAAAGAAGAATGCAGAATGACACACTCCAGGCCTTCTCCTGGTGGCTGCTCAGGCACAGTTCAAGGTACAAGCCCAGAAAAGCACTGACATTATCAGCCTTTCTCCATTAGATAGCTCAGGTAAAAATCCTTTCCCCAAAGACCTTTGGTCCAATGTCTGACCGTGATGCTATGAGAATGTGAAGGGTTTATGAAGGCTCTTCCTGAAAAACCTTTGCTCCAAAGATGTGATGATCAGTTATAGCTCCTGTCCTTCCTTCTGAGGTACTCAAGAAGGATGCTCAGATTATCATGCTTATACCTCAAATGACAACCTCAAGACCAGCAGGGAAGTTTGGTGTCTGTCACCTGGGAATCCCAACAAAAAGTCTTTCAAGAAAGGTTGAGAACTAGGAAGTTCCTGAGAAGGGTGACTGGAGTGAGGGAAAGGGTGGGGTGCCTAGAAACCTGAAAATCTTAGGAAGCATAAGACTGAGAAGATGGAGGGTGAAAGGGGAATGACAAAGGCTTCAAAGTCATAAAGAACAGAGACAGCATAAATACAAATTTATTCACAAAACTCTAGAACAGAACTGGGAAAGGTGGGGGCAAGTTAAAGGAGGGGCAACTTTTACATTGTAAACACATATTTAGGATAAAACTGCTGTTTTCCACTGTAAATTGATACAGCTAACTGATTTCCTCAACTGCCCTCCTCATACCCTTGCAAATTCAAATGTAATCACTCCATCCTCCCTTCAAATGTAACTAAAATGATAAACAGTATCATAGGAAATAAACCATATCAAAGATTATTGTCATTTTTCCATTAGTTATTTGTTTTAGTCAGCTTTTTCACTGTTGTGACTAAAAGATCTGACCAGAACAATTTTAGGGGGGGAAAAGTTTATTTGAGGGCTCACAGTGTCAGAGGTTTTCATCCCTAGACAGCAGCCTCAATTCCTGGGGGCTCAAGGTGAGGCAGAACATCATGGAGGAAGAGTGTGGCAGAGGGAAGCAACTCACATGACGATCAGAAGCAGAGAGAGACTCCACTAGCCAGATACAAATATATACCCCAAAGCCACACCCCCAGGGACCCATCTCCTCTAGCCACACCCCACCTGCCTTCAGTTACCACTCAGTTAATCCCATCAAGTGATTAATTCACTAATTGGGTTAAGGCTTTCATAACCCAATCATTTCCTCTTTGAACCTTCTTTTTTTTTTTTTTTTTTTTTTTTTTTTTTGTGGTACCGGGGATTGAACTCAGGGGCACTCGACCACTGGGTCACATCCCCAGCCCTTTTTTTAATATTTTATTTAGAGACAGGGTCTCACTGAGTTGCTAAGTGCCTTGCCATTGCTGAGGCTGGCTTTGAACTCACGATCCTCCTGCCTCAGCCTCCCAAAGTGCTGGGATTACAGGCGTGCGCCACCGTGCCTGGCTATTCTTTGAACCTTCTTGCATTGTCTCACACATGAGTTTTTGGAGGACACCTCACATCCAAACCATAACATTATTTGGCTAGAATGTCTCCTGAAATACACACACACACACACACACACACACACACATTCTCCCACCTAAAGCATGATGTACCCTTTATCCCTCCATAGTGAATATCTTTTCCTCAGAAAGAAACACTTAAAAAGGGGCAGAAGTCCTACAAAGAGTCTCTTCAAGTTGAGATGTTTGATGACTGCAGAAATATTCCTATAAAATATATTGAGAAAGAAGAGCAGAGTTGTAAGAAATAGTAGATGAGATTGGGGGTGATTATTTTAGGATTACGCCAATCTCTTAAATACTACAGAAACATATTGCCCACTCTCTTAGAATAAAGTAATCTAGGTCTCAGGAGAATTTGCCCCATAGTTCTCCATGGCGATTGGCAAAGAATCCAGGATGAAAAAATGGTAAGGCAGCTTCTCCAGCAGATTTTGTGATTTGGTGTGGATTACAAACAATTGTAGATTGTGCTATTCACGCTTGCTGCCAAATGGAGATTTAGGTAACCCAGAGTAATCAGAATAACTAGGAGGAGTCCAAATATCATGTCTTTTTAATGGAGAGATTTATAGAAAGTAGGAGAGTGCCCACTGTATGTTAGTCAGAATAGCAGAAGACAAGATGTTGGAAATTTTACTCACAGCAAAGCTATTAGTTTATTGATCCAGGCATTTATTTGACTTTAGACAAATAAATTCAACCACCCTAGAAGGTGGATAAGTATTTCTTACCTGAGATCTGACTGTTGGGGACAGTGTTACCTCAAGGGGGTGCTAAAGTCAAATCTAGGAAAGGGGCCAGCAAGGACACCAATAAGGGCATGGACAGAACCAAGGGGATATCTGGGAATCAGGACAGCCAAGTGCCAAGGACGGTAGGAGAAGGCAAACGGGCTCATCAGGATTTATTCCCCCAAACTGATCAGACAGAGGGATAAAGAGGCATTCTGTTTGAACAAGATAGTTTTTAATACTTCTCAATTTGAGTTCATGTTGCTTAGCAAAAAAACACACCGATTACCTGCTTTAGTTCCCCCTGCCTTCCATCTCTAGGAAGAAACCCAAACAAATAAGAAATCTGTCTTTTTCTTAAAATTATTTGTTGTTGTTGTTTTTGTTTTGGTACCTGGGATTAAACCCAGGGACACTTTACCACTGAGTCACATCTTTATCCCTTTTTATTTATTTTGAGACAGGTTCTCACTAAGTTGCTTAGGGCCTCTCTAAGTTGCTGGGGCTGACCTCAATCTTGCAGTCCTCCTGCCTCAGCCTCCCAAGTCACTGGGATTGCAGACATGTGCCACCATAGCCAGCTAACCTTAAAATTCTTAAGCAAATTTTTAATTATGTAAAACCGATATTCTGGACACTGACATTTTAAAGAGACCAACCTATGAAACATGAGATAATGTGAATCTTCTTGTCATCAAATACTTACGGAGCATCCACTATTCATCAGAAACCTCCAGGGATTAGGATGAACATTAAAAAAAAAAAAAAAAGACAATATCTCTTGCCTCCAAGGAATTTGTGGGGAGGACAGGGTCTCCTAAGGTTGACCAATGCTTAGCTACAACCCCAGCCTGCCTCCAGGGAATCTGAAGTCTTAACACTTTGCAGCTTACACTGTGATAGCAGCTACTCAACTAACAGAGACTATCAGAACACATCAGACAATGTCTTGCTGCAGGTTGCCAATGATTAGGGTACCCGTGGCACCAAAGGATTCCTTATATCTGAGAGAATTCATAAATCCCGTGGCATAGCAGGAGATTTCATTGGCATTGAAATATAATAAAGTTATTAGAATATATAATAAGGATAGCAAGGTAATCTCTATCTGTAATTTGAAGGAATGCCTTAAAATACTATAGAGGTGAAAAAATATCAACTGGATTTTCATTAAATTGAGTGCTGTGTTATCTCATTGATAATAGACTACAATAAATCTAAATTTTCTATCATCAGGATACAGTTGGAATTGGTTTAACTTGGCTTCACTGACCCAATGCCAAGACACCAAATGAAGCTCAGCAGCCTTGGCCTGATGTTCAGCACCTCCCTGTGATGTGGCCAGCCTACCTTGGCAGCTTTATGTCCCCTTCTCAGCTCATAAGCTCTGACCTCAGCCAGACCACAGCACTCGTTAACCTGAACACACGCTGCCAGCCTCCCATCTCCTGCCTGTTTTCCAACACACCCCTTCGAGTCACAACCATTCTGGTTGAAATCCAAGCCCACCCAAAGTTCTACCCAGTCTAGAAAGATTTTCCTGAGTGCTACACCTGGAATTTCTTTTACCTTGACTTCCCTGGAACAACTCTTTCTTTTTGTTTTAAAATACTTTATTCCATCTTAATGTCCTTAGCATACTCAATGAGGTCATGACCTCTGAATTTCTCCACTCACCAGATGAATGATGGGCAAGTTACAAAACCTTTCTCAACCTCAGTTTCCTCAGTAAAAAATGAGAAGACATCTTCATGAATACCTTTTCAAACCTAGTAGGCTTTTTATGAGGATTAAGTGAACTAATATCTGAAATTTCCAATAGTGTATGGTAAGTGGTCAATACATGCTCATCATTCTCAGACCCTTCATCATTGCTATTAATTCCTGTACAAATAAGAGACTTCAGGACCAATATGTGTCTCACATTTCAATTTCCCTTTAGCAACTAGCACAGGGCCCTGCTCAGGAGATGTGTATATGCTGACAAACTCCAGCTCTCCGGGGATGGGGACAATCTTGATTCATAGGGACTCCAGTTTCCGTGATGTCAATACTCCCCTCATTGCCCATTCCAAGCACTAAAAGCAGCATTTAGAATAGACGCCCACCATGCACATCTCAGGGATTGTGAAGGCCACACCAGCCCATGGCTGGATGCTCTCAGTTAACAACATGGAATTGGAAATAGGGCTAAACCTTGTGTGGTTTTTAATGCCATGGCCAGCCAAGAGCCAGAGACATGGCTACTACATCCATGCAGCCTCACCTGCCCTACCAGTAAAATAACCAGCTTTTTCTCCCAGTCAGGAATTTTACCTCATCATCTCCCAGATTTCACTATTACCAAAGAATTCTAAGCATAAAACCTTGTCAATTTAGGATACATGTGAACTGTATGTGCCTATTTAAGAACAGAAGCATCCTATCATTTACCATTGCCAAGAAAATATATATTTAGTGTTACTGGTTTATTGACATCCAGTAACTAATAAATGAAATGAATATGAATCCCTTGAGAAGACATCACAAAGCATTAGAACATTTAACTGAATTCTCGATCAACATAACCCATTACCTTGAAGATGTCTTTCTTTGCACAGGCTCCTGTCTTGTCAGCCATGACAGGGCTAGCTAGCATGGAGTCCCTGTCCTACTCAAGTCCTGCCTCAGGTCCCTTCCAAGGCAAGCAACCCTTAGCCACTTCAGCCACCCAAGGTAGCAGGTCGCCTCCAGGGTTCCCTCTCCTGCCTTGATCTCACTGGGCTCTTCCTGTTCCTTTTGGATGGTATTCAGAAGCAGAACTACACTTCTAACCACAGTTTAGTTTAGCAAAATTCATCTCTGAACAGACTAAAATCTTTATTTTCTATCTCAAAAATCAGCCTCAGCTTTGGATGCCTTCATCTGAGAGGAAGCATTAGATTTTTTTTCAACAAAACTTCAAATTTCTTATTCTTTCATTACACATCCCTCTCAGCCTCCAATCATTCTAAACTTCTTGAATCTGTTGTGTGAGTCAAAGCATAAGTGTCTCTTTAATGAGAAGTCCTTCTTTGCTATGAACAGTGTTAACAAGTTTCTCTCAGTTCATGTCTCATTAACTAAACACTTTCCTTTAAGAAAGTCTTCACACTCTGGGGAGAAAGTTATTGCATGCCATGTCTCTGCTAGCTCTACCCACAAGCTCCAGACACCTCTGTCCAAATGCCTTCCCCTTCTGGTCCCAGGTAGAATGGCCTAGGCCTCTGTTCCTTTAAGACATTTAGTTTTCTTAGATATGGATAGGCAGACACCTACGACTGAAAAAAAAAAAAATCAACAACTTAACCAAACACAATAAACTGCTCACATAACTGCATTCAGAACAGAAGCATTTAACGAGGACTATGTATCTTATCTCAGTGGGTTTATTGTTCTAACACTAGGTGATATTCATCAGTGGATCAGTCTACAAATTATTACAGCTCATCAAGGGAGCTTCTACACTCTTGCTTTCCTTGGCAGAAATAAATCCACTGTTTAATATATGTGTGCAGACAAATTAATTCTTCCCTCTAGATAATTCCTGCCTACAGAGCTCTATCACAACATAGATCATACAGAAGCTTTAAAAGTAGTGTCTTACACTTAACAGTTCTTAGAAGCATTGCTTGATAAATTCTGAAGTCTGCACCAAAATAGGAGGACCCAGCAAGGGAGAATCCTGGCTTGGTCGAACCTAACAACGTAGGAAGCCCCATTTGAGAAAATATAACAATAATGAACACAAAGTTAGGTATGCAAGGAAATGTTTATTAAAAAGAGGTCTAAGCAAGTTAGGAGTCCTGAAGTTCAAGTTCCACAACTTTCACAGTGAATAATCTACCTCCCACCTTGAAGCCTTTCCAAAGAGGTCCTTTCTACCTGCTAACCTCAGAACGTAGGACAACCTGCCTAATCATCACATTCGCCTTCTGAGTGTGATGGCACCATTTCCAGCTTCATTTTATGATTGAAGAGATGGGGCCAAGAAAGTGAGTGACTTGCCCAAGGCCACGCTGCCATGAAGGGCACTGCCCAGGCTCAACCCCAGAACGAATGGTTGGCCAACACACAGTGCTGCCTCTGAAGACCAAAAGAACCTTTATGAATCTTATTTCTACCATTTCTCAACATTAGTTTATTTTTACTTCCATCCTAAATTTTCTAAGAAAAAGAGGCACAGAGTTAAGAGTGTTTATCTTCCAATGAACACAGATCTGAACCTTGAAGTTGCACAGCGGACACTCCATCATTAGGACTTATGTTTTTCATCCCCAATGGCTCAAACTCAATCCTCCCAAAAAGAATGCGCATCTTCGTCAGTGACGGCCAAATGGGTTTGGAGTGGATGAAAGTTACAGCTGCTGGTCGTGGGGTTCTCCAAATCACTAAGTTCAGATCATTTCGAATGTCAAACTGGCACTTAACAGGCAATAGCTGAGAATCTGACTTGATTTTATTTTGGAGTAAAATCCTTTCCAAGCTAAGGTATTATTCTATAATTCCCACATTACCTAGAAGTGTCATCAAACAGAAAATAAAGATATTTTTCACATCCTTAAGTAATTCAAAAAAAAATTGGGGATGATCCTTCTAATGTGGAAGGCTCAGGAATAAAGTTGCTCACTTTCAATAGGGGCATTAACCAGAGGCCATAGAGTGAAATAGGTAATTTAACACATGGATCCTAAGAGGCAGAAAGAGTTAATGTACTTAACATATTGACCACCAAAGTCATTCCCAACTTTGAAATGAAAGCCACAAAGAACCGTGTGAGGCTGAATTAAGCTAATCGAGAGTGCTTACCAATATACCACTCTTCATGTGCAACCCACACATGCACACACAGAGCTTGGCCATAGCAGCAGCCCTGATGTGGAAGGGCCCTATCCAAGACTGGGTTGTCAACTGACATCCCAATCTTCAAAGTAATCTAACGGCAGCTAATTTGTTTAACGATTTAGATCCATTTGTTAAAAGTCAGCAACAGGGGACCAAAGGAAACCAAAGGAAGAAGCACCTCCTTCTTGGAACCTGTGGGCACTAGCTCCTAGAGACACCATCTGGTGGAACTGAGGGCCTGCTGCCTTAGCTGGCTCTTTTCTCTGACACATTTTTCTACCTTCGGTCTGGAGACATGCTCTGTGGCACACCAAGAAGTAGTATGAAGAGACTGATGAAGAATGAAGCCAAAGGCTCCTATAAGACTGGACAGGCCCCCAGTGCAATAGACTCACAAAGCCATGTCACTCACCAAGGAGCTGAACTTGAGATGAAGCAGGTGTATTGGGGATACCTTACAAAGGTATTGTTTTTGTTTTCAAGAACCCAGTTATCTTGAAGATCACTTACACTCTCTGGGAATTACTTATTTTTTCTTTCAAATATTTATTGAACACCTATTATGTTCTAGGCACTAAGGTTAGAGTTTTATTTGACCATCTCTAAGCTGTGACCGTCTTGTTCATACTTTTGATCCCAAGACTTAGTATAGCATCTGCTACATAGAAGGTGGCTTAATAATGGAAGTTATCATCATCAACTGCATACTCTTATTATCAGTATACAGGTTCAAGGTGACATAAAGATCGACATTTTTCAGAGATTTGTCCTTGTAACACTCCTGGCAGCTGTCAACCACTGAAGTGATGGTTTGCAGGAAAGTAAGACAGAGTGAACACTTCCTCACAGCCACCTCTTTCACAATTCTTTCTGTGAGTGACAAAAGCATGTTTCCATGAAGCTAGAATAAGTCACCCTATGAGCAGTTAGAAACATCATTCTCATGTCCATCATCAGAAATCTACAGTGTGAGTTTTCAAAGGATTCTTACATAGTTAACACTAATTCTAATTACAATACAAAGGAGATGCCATTAAGAATGCGATTATTTAAAGCAAGTGTGATAGTAAGCTGTATGTCACTGTAACAAATTACCTAAGAAAAATCAACACAAAAGGAGGAATGGTTTATCTTGGCTCAGAGAGGTCACAGTCCATTGTCACTTGGCTCCATTGTTTTGGGCCTGTGGCAGTATAGTACATCCTGGTGAGAGTACATGGTAGAGAAGATCTATTCACATCATGGTCACCAGGAGGGAGGGAGAGAAGGATGGGAGGGAGGGAAGAAAGGAAGGAAGGAGAGGGAAAGAGAGAGGAAGAGGGAGAGAGAAAGAGAAGGAGCTGAGTCCTTTCAAGGCATTTCCCCAGTGACCTAGCTTCTTCTCACTAGGCCCGACCTCTTACAGGCTCTACCAACTCCCTAATAGAACAACATGCCGGAATATAGCCTTCAACACATGGGCCCTAGGAAGACATTTCAAATCAAAACTAAAGTACTGTGATGTTTTTGAGAGGTTCCTCCATGGAAGTCACTGTTTAGACAATTAATGGTCATCAACTCACATAAATATTACATCTTCTTGTGGTAGAATCAACTTAATGTCCCATTTTACAGATGAGGAAACTAAAACTCAGACATCCAAATAGCTAGAGAACATTGGAGAGCCTTGGGTGACATTTGCCAAGCCTAACAAGAAGTTAGGTGCCTTCAAAAAAGGCACCCAGCAGCTCAGGAGGCTGAGGCAGGAGGATGGTAAGTTCAAAGCCAGCCACAGCAACTTAGTGAGGCCCTGAGCAACTTAGCAAGACCCTGTCTCAAAATAAAAAAATAAAAAAGGCTGGGGATGTGGCTCAGTGGTTAAGCACCCCTGGGTTCAATCCCTGGTACAAAAAGGTGTTGGCGAGGGGTCAGAGTGCTAGAAAAATTCTGAGAAATGCGATTAAAAAAAAGTGTTTGGTAGGCTAAATGGTAGACTCTTTAGCCTAGGAAAATGGAGAACAAAGGCAGAATGATTGAGTAGGGAGAACATAAATATGGATTTTTTTCAAAACATGATAAACTGGATAGGGAGAACATGAAGTGAGAAAAAGCAAAAGGATACACTTACCTATAAGAAGAGGGGAAAAAAAGATGAAGGATCAAGTCTAGATTTAGAGACAGACCACATTTTTATTGATACCCTACTAGTTCCAGCTTTATGCTACTCTCTTTCCCATATATGATATCATTTGATCCTATAACAGCACTCCAGGGAGAGTATTAAGTCTTTACATAACTGCTCTCATGCTGCTTGGTCATTGAAAATCTGTGCTTGTGATGCATTCAACAGGAATAACTAGGTTGTTTCAAAGTTTCCATGATGTCTTCAAATTCAGGGTCACAGTCTGTGTTCAGCTCTTTCTCTGTTCCCATTTGACTCGCTCACTAAATTGGGAGTAACTCTGTCACTCTGAGCAATTGTGCTCACCCAGATTCCCTCTTATCATTTCTAATAAACCTTCTCTTTTTGCAGAAATCTAAAGTTAAAAAAAAAAAAGACTGCAACCATAAAACAAAGAAAACTATTTCTGTGGACCAACAAAAAAGGAAATACAGATGGAGCCAAAAAGGTGTCTTTGAAAACTAGAAATATGAGCTGTAATTATTTGATAAGAGGTTATTTAGTTACAATAAACATTTTTTCATTAAAAAAATTGTAGAACTTTATCTCAATAAAAAGACCAGCGATTTATTCAACAATAAATCCAATATAAATTACCAATGTAATGTAGCTGCCAGAAAAGATACTGTGACTTAGGCCTCATTAACAACTACTTGCTGTACACAAATCAGAACTCGCCCAATATGGATACTGCATTCATTTCTAGGAGCTCTGCCTAGAAAGATAAGCTACAAATTGTGACAATAATAGTCAAGAAATCCAAGCCTTCTAATGGGAGGAATGATTCAAGTTATTTGGACTATTTAGCTTAAAATATTGGGAGGGGCCTAAGGGTTAAGAAAAGATAATAGTTGTTTTCCATTATGCAAAAAGCTTCCATGAGGAAGAATTGGTTTGGGTTATATAATCCCAAGGAGCAAAACATAAACCAATAATGATAATAAAAGTAGTTACCCTACACTGTATTGTTTCTCTGTGTCAGACACTATGCTAAGTACATAATGTTCATTATCCCAATTAATTGCCACAAGAACCCTAATATTTATAAGTGGTGATCACCAAGAAACAGATTTAAAAACAACATGCAGAAGAATACTCTCATAACCAGAGTTACCTATAGGTAAAACGGGCTGCATTGAAAGATGCCAAGTGTCCTGTCACTGAATATGATCAGTTCTGTGCTGGCAAACCCTACATAAGAGGACATTGTTGAGAGAATCCAAGTATCAGGTATATAGCTGAGTTTTAGAGTATACTTCAAGTGCTTTCTGTGACTTGCTAAACTAAAAAGAAAGCTAGAAGCAAGGAACAGCTAATAGATGCTTTTGATGGATAACAATAAAAAAAATGAAACATGGGGAACAGATTAGGACAAATCAAAAATAATTTCAAGGAGAAGGAGATGTCATTAACAGAAATCAAGACATCCTCAACAGAACAAATCCTACAGATGATTTCTTTCTGGTCCCTTGCAATGGCATAAGTGGCAGGCAAATGAGCCCTGGAGGCCCCATGCATCTTCTCAGTTTTGAGGAAAACTTCAGGAGAGGTGCCAACTTTTCTGGCTCCTTTCAGAACTTGATAAGTCCCAGGCTTTGGAATCCAGCTGAAAGACCAGACCCCCCAAGAACTCACACCACTACCAGTTGCTCCTGCCTCTCTCATTGTAACTACCAAAATGACAAGTATGTCAAACAGCTTCAGTTAATTTGCTCAGCTAAAACAGCCTTGTGTACTCTAAAGAGTTAGTCCCCCCCCCCCCCAAAAAAAAAAAAGAAAAGAAAAAGTACCAGCAACAAAGAAACCTTTAGAAAACGAAATTAGAACTCTTGAAAATTGTAGTGGGAGCAGTTTGGATATTTAGGGCAAGATGTGTGATCATGTCAGGTTTTTACAAGCCATATGTGATGTCCCTTTCTGTGCTTCTTCCTGCTTTCTTGTGTAATTTTCAGTCTAACGGAGGAGAAATTGAATATATTCTTTAAGACGTAGCTTCAACAGGAAGGCGGAAACAAGGGAAAAAGAGAGAAGGCAAAGGAAGGGGAAGATGGGAAAGTGGGGTGGACAATGGAGGGCAAGGACAGAGAAAAGAAAGACATACACAGATAGAGGCAAAGGGTGCGTGATTGGATCCCTTTAAAGACAAGGGGCTGATGGAATGATTTTACCTGCACAAGAAGAACATGGGAGCCAGTTATTTTTGAAGAAGCTCAGAAGACAATTGGGCATTACAAATGCAAGCCATCCCCAACACTGCTTCCTGATCTTTGCCTAGAAAAATTATTGTCCGGGGAGGAGGGAGAGAGAGGAAGGGGGAAGGAGGGTAATGAGGGTTAATATCAAAAAGCCTCCTGGACCAATTTTTTCCCCCACATATTACTCCACCATATCAGTTAGCACCTCCACATGGGGAAATGCACTGTCCTGGCCTGTAGCCTTGTCTTAGAGGGCAGAATTCCATCTGCTTAATGATCTTTCTAGAGGAAACCCTTGCTGTTGAGCAGCAGCAAAAGGTGCATGGAAATCCAACACAAGCAGGAATCCTCTCAGAGCAGTTTTCCAAGGTCCCTCGCACAAAGCAGGTTTTCCCCTCCACTTCAACACCAACAATTTGTTTTACTTTGATAGGTCCTCCTGAATAATGGTTTCATCATTAAACATCTGGCTTCTTCTTAGCAGATTAGGCCTCCAATGAGGAAAGTATGTTTATAATTCTAATTTGAAACACAGCACATTAATATGCTGATTCTCATAATGTTTGCCTTAACCTGTTTGGAGAAATTATGACTACAAATATCTTGTACACAACACCTCTAACTACCAGCTTGTACAAACAACATAAGAGCCGGAGCCGCCTCATCCAGACGATTGGAACCACTTCAGAGGCGATCATGATTAGTGCTTTGGCTGGAAGCCATATTTTACACATAAACTCAGCATCTGTCTCTGAGATGCAGTCCCAGGCTAACAGACCCACCTCCACTGTTACTAATAAGCACATTGGAGAGAGCCAGATGGTCTGCCGGGAAGAGCTCTGCCTTTTCCTGAGCTAGGCACACTGGAGGGAGGGAGCCTGAGCCGGCTCCAAGTCATATTTCCTGGGGCTCCAGGTTCCTGCAATGCTGTGTGCAAACAGGCGCCACTAAAAAAGAATGTAAATGAGGGTGCTATTCATTATTTACAGCTGGCACCCAGCCATCCCCTCCTCCTCCTCCGAGTGATGCCTGCCTGTAGGAACAGGGAGGACATCTGATGGGAGCAGGGCCATCCTGGAGCAGTCAGGCCATTGCACAGCAATTTCTCGCATTCTTCTGAGGATATTGCAGCCTCAGCATCCCTGGTCCACAGAAGAGCTGAGCTTTTCACTTCCTTCCTAACAAAGCACTAGCATTCTTCAGCCTCCATGTTTATTTACAACCCCACCTATAAAGCAGACCTGCTGCTATATTTTCATTCATAGCCTAGGTCCTTAACCCCATCTGGGCTCAGGTGCAGTTGGGGAAAAAGATATGGAGGATAGAGGGGAAAATGATCCATATATCTATGGGAGAAAGTTATAGACAGGTCCCAGGCTAAATTGGCCAGAGATTGCTATGCACTGAAAATATTTATTTATTTTGTGTAAGTACCTGTAAGTTTGATGCTGTAATACTTCAATATTTCACAAGTAGACATCATCTTTCACTAACTGGTTTTAGGTCACATGAGGGCATGGACCATACTTGCCATTTATTCCAAATTTCTCCTAAGTGCTAATCTCAGAGAGATTTGGAGTAGGTATTCAGAAGATCATCACTAAATCATACGTGGTTTTTAACTCTTTAAGTGCATTTTTTATGGAAAATAAATGTATAACTCGGAAATTTTCATGGATCATGTATCATCTCACCACAAACAGCAGAAAGCAGACATTGTTATTAATGGGCTAACATAGAGAAGCTTTGTGTATTAATTGTTAAGCTAGCAGATTCCTCTTCAGACCATCTGAGAGTATTTTTTCTAATAATATAACCCCAATTGTTAAAAATTTGAAGACAGTAATGGACATATATGTATCTTCTCTTTCTTTAATATAGAAAACTTTTTCTTGCCTCGTGATATAAAACATGGTGGCTATTAGTCTAGACCTTTGACTGCAAAGTTATAAAACCCAACTCTAACTAGTTTTGTCTAAAGGGGGGAAGGGAGAAGATTTGTTGGCTTCTGAATTCAGCCAACCAAAGAATGGAAGCAGAGGCAATTTCAGGGTCAGCTTGATCCAGAGACTCAGCCTATCCTCCACCTCACTTCCCATTCCTCCTCCCTCCCACCCCTCATCTCCACATCTTTCTGCATACTTGCTTCAGTTTCTCCAGACAACTGATCCCACACATTGAAAATATTACTACAGACAGTCCAGGCTTAATCACTATAGCCATGTGGACAAGAGTAGGGAAAAAATTGTTCTCCACCAGTTTCAATTGGAAAAAGGATTCTGATTGGCCTAACATCAGCCAGGAACCCATTCCCAGACCAGTCATATGACAAATTGTTGGCCATGAAAAGAACCAAGAGCCCAGGAAAATTGATGAAAAAATAGATTCGTACCAATGTACATTATAATATTTCTGATAAGTAGACACAGAAGATTCTAAAAGGTTCTAGAGCAAACTCCTAAACATGCGGCAATATATCATGTGGCAGAAGTACATGGTAGAGAGGTCTGCTTACCTCACAGCTGCCAGGAAGCTGAGAAAAAGAGAGGAAGGGCTGGGGTCCCAATATCCCCTTGAAAGGCATGCCTTCAATGACCTAACTTCCTTCCATTAGGTCCCATCTCCTAACAGTTCCACCACCTCTCAAGAGCACCATCAGATGGGGATTAGGCCTTCAACACATGAGCTGCTGGGGGACATTTAAGACCCAAACCTAAACATTATTCAATGTTTAGATTATGATTGCATCTGGGACTCTCCCTTTACCATCATCCATAAATTTTCTTTACCTCTCACATTAATTTTTTTCTTAAATTCCATATCCTTATCGTCTTTTTCTTCTTTTTGATATAATACTTCTTTCAGTTACTTTATTAAAAAAGCTGAAGAAGATGTAAAATGTTTGAGGCCATATGTGTCTGAAATAATATTAATTCCACATAATTGATATTTTGGCTGGGTATGTAATTCTAGGTTGTAGAGCAAACTCCTAAGTGACTCAGATTCCTCATTCTTTCTATGTAACCTTTTCTTCTACTCTCTGGAACCTTTTAGAATCTTCTGTTTCTAGTTATCAGAAATATTATAATGTACATTGGTATGAACCTATTTTTCATCCATTTTACTGGGCTCTTTGTTCTTTTCATTCTATAAACTCATGTCCTTTGGTTCTAGTAAATGTTCTTGAATTATTTTATCTGATAATTTCTTCATTGTCATTTACTCAATTCTCTAAGTCCAGAATTGTAGTATTCAGAGTTAGATTGCCTAATATGATCCAATTTTCTTTCTCCTATTCTACATTTTCCTTCTTATTCCATCTGGCTTATAGACGATTTCTTCAATTTTGTTTTCCAAACTTTATGTGGAGTTTTTGAATTGTGTCATCATATCCAAGATCTTTTTGTTTTTTTAATTCTTCTGATTATTCCTTTTTTATGGCATTCTATTCTTGTTCTATGAATGCAAAATCATCTCTTATCTAACTTTGAGAAAATTTTTTTCTCCCTGCAACTGTCTCTTATTTACTCAAATTTTTTTGTTGTTGTTTTCTTAAATTTTTGTTTTTCATTTTAGACAGAAGACATCCTTAATGTCTCACGTTAAGATTACATCACTAAAAGCTGATTGGAAGCTCTAATAGGAATTGAGTTGTAAATTCTGGGTCTTGTCCTAAACAATCTGGCTAGATTCTTTAATTGAACAACCCCCAATACAAATATACTTAAGTCTAGCCTTTTAGGTTGGTCAGATACTAAGTTCCTGATCTGGTGTCCTAAGTAGAAACTGCCTGCCAGCATTTGGAAAATCATTTTGGAGAAGACCAGGTTTCTTAAATCCAGGTAAATCTTCTTTTAAAATTATGGTTCTCCCACCCATTATGTGCATGATGACCTTTTATTTAAGTTCTATAAAGTAAGCTTCAAAAGTCCTGTTGTATCAAGGGAGGGGCAATCATCTGGTTCTCATAAAGGGGGGAGGAACAGAGAATTCAATTGTGCTGTTCAATACAGTAGCCACTATGCACTGTAGCCATGTAAATTTAAATTAAGTAAACTTTCAAATTCAATTTATCAATTGCACTAAGGTCAGCCACAATTCCAATGCTCAATAACCACATATGGCTACTGGTTATTGTATTAGAGAGTACAAATATAGAATATCTCCATCACTGCAGTAAGTTCCAACAGATGGTATTGGTCTAATTGCTTCTTAAATAGACTTTCAACCAGTCCTCATGTTTCAGTCCTATATTCATTGCCACTTCTAGTGATATCACCAATGCCTTAGCTTACTGGAGATTTTAGGGTACAAATCTGATTTTTCTTGCCAGATGGTAACTCCATAAAAACAATGATTTTGATTTTGTTCATTAATGAAACCTACAGACGTAGAAGAAAGTCTGGTGCACAGCAAGGATCTTAGTCAGTTTTCTGTTACCATAACAAAACACCTGAGTCCAGGTAACTTATGAAGACAACTGATCTATTTAGTTCAGTTTTAGAGACTGGAACTCTAAAATTGGATGATCCCATCTGTTCTGCCTCCAGTGAGAGCCCCGCTGGCTATGTCACAACATGGTGGACTATGCCTCCAAGGTAGAGAAGCAAAAAGGGAAAGGGCTACATGCAGGTGGGGTGGCGTTGATTTGTAACAATCCACTCTCTCAAGAACTCTCAAGAATCACACAAGACCAGTAGTAGTCCCTTCTAAGGCAGTGACCCAGGACCTTCACTAGGCCCACCATCTCTCAACATCAGCACACTGAGGACTAAGCTCCTAGCAGGTGAAACTTTGGGAAAACACTCAAACCAAGACCAAACCACAGCAGTAGGTACTCCATAAATGTTTACAGAATGTTGAATGAATATTTCCCCCTTTGTCAACTTAGTATTCAGAGTTCTCAGATGTGCTAAGTCAATTATCTTCCTGTCCTTCTGCTTTCCAGATTCCAAATGTTATCGCCTCCTCTGCCACTGTCTTCATTATTATGAGTCTATGTCTTGCTGCCACTTCAGAGGGGTTCAGGAGGGAGCAAAGATAAAAGTCCAGTCACCATTTTTAACTAGAATTGTATTTCTTTTTTTTTTTTTTTTTGTGGTACCGGGGATTGAACTCAGGGGCACTCGACCACTGGGTCACATCCCCAGCCCTTTTTTGTATTTTATTTAGAGACAGGGTCTCACTGAGTTACTAAGTGCCTCACCATGGCTGAGGCTGGCTTTGAACTCGCGATCCTCCTGCCTCAGCCTCCCAAAGTGCTGGGATTACAGGCGTGCACTACCGCGCCCGGCTAGAATTGTATTTCTAAATGAAAAATCACAACAGCAATTTTTTTTTTTTTTTTTTTTTTTTGTACCAGGGATTGAACTCCTGCCTCAGCCTCCCAAAGTGCTGGGATTACAGGCGTCCCCACCCTCGTTTTTGTATTTTATTTAGAGACAGGGTCTCACTGAGTTTACTAAGTGCCTCACCATGCTGAGGCTGGCTTTGAACTCGCGATCCTCCTGCCTCAGCCTCCCAAAGTGCTGGGATTACAGGCGTGCACTACCGCGCCCGGCTAGAATTGTATTTCTAAATGAAAAACAAAATTCACAACAGCAATTTTTTTTTTTTTTTTTTTTTTGTACCAGGGATTGAACTCAGGGTACTCGACCACTGGACCACATCCCCAGCCCTTTTTTTGTATTTTATTAGAGACAAGGTCTCACTGAGTTGCTAAGTGCCTCACCATGGCTGAGGCTGGCTTTGAACTCGCGATCCTCCTGCCTCAGCCTCCCAAGTGCTGGGATTACAGGCGTGCACCATTGAGCCCAGCTAACAGCAATTTTTTAAACGAACAGCTCATCTAGTTTTTCTAAAACAACACAAAAGCCACCAAAAACATATTCAGACTATATTCAAGAGATGATTGAGACGATACTAATAGTAATTATGCAGTTAAAGAAATAAATTGTTATATGGTTTCCTTGTATTACTCTGGTGTTAATATATTCATTATAGGTTTTTGGTATTAGAGATTGAACTCAGGGCACTCAACCACTGAGCCACACTCCCAGCCCTATTTTGTATTTGATTTAGAGAAAGGGTCTCACTCAGTTGCTTAGTGCCTCACCATTGCTGAGGCTGGCTTTGAACTCACAATCCTTCTGCCCCAGCCTCCGGAGCCACTGGGATTACAGGCGTGCACCAACATACCGGCCATTATGGGCTATCTTAGGCAGTGGTTCTTTAAAAATTAACAGTTTACTTGAGACTTAGGTGAGATTTACAGCTTAAGGGACCATACCCGAGGATCTGTGGTGTTTGTCCCTCATTTTGGCTGCTAGTATCTGAACCTTCGTTCTATCCATGGGGAGCTCTACCTCGACTGAGTCAGGGCTTTCTCCACCAGGAAAAGACATATTCACTTTCCCCACTTCCCTTGCAACTAATTACAAGAATGGGTCAAGCTTTGCTAATAAAGATATACCTGACCTAGACCTGGTATTGGCTAGTGACCCAAAGAACTAGGATGGACCAGGATCTGTCTCGCTGTGTTCCCACTGATCGGTTCTGCAGCCTAATGGAGGAACAGTTTCTAGTTGCACAGCTAGCTCCAGACCTATTCTCTGATCCTACCCAATAGCCTTTTAATAGTTCCTGTTGTAGTTCAATGAAGCAGAGTTAATTTCTGTGACTAGCAAGAAAGAGCTCAGATTAATAACGAATTCAGACACTTCATGTGAGGGATCTCTGGGTTATATAAGGAAGCTATAACCCATAACCCATTTTTCTAAAGTAATCATGTAAATTCTGAAGTTCACATAATGACATTTCAGGAAATTTTGTCAAAAAAAATCCAAAGATACTATTTCAGTGGAACTTTTCCTCAATATTAATGCTAGGAGTTGGTATAGACTCACAAGTTAATAATGTGAAGCTTCTCTTTGTGCCAGGAAACCCTTAGAAGAAATGGCATTGTGGATTTGGGTTTGTGAGGCTATTTTCTTCAGTTAGAAAAATATGGGCTTGATCAATTTTTACCAGTGTCCCTATAGCTTGGCACCAAAAGGTCTGGAGAATTGTATCCCAGATAAGAATTTAAAAGAAGCTGTGTCAAGGAACAAATATAGAGGAAGGGGGAAAAAAAACAAAAACAAACAAGAACAAAACCTCAATGTTTACCTCTTGCTTTCTGTCTAAAGACATTATGCATGCTTGCTACTTAATACTATTACTATTTTAAAAGAAAGCCTGACTCTCAACATTCCAAATTAGAAAAAAAAAAAAGTTGTGAACAGATACATCAATGCTTATCAAATAAGAGAAGGAAACAGCTACGCAGGAGTGCTCATAGGCTATGGATGAAGCTTACTCTAGCCCTCTCCTCCTGTGCTGTGGGTTTCAACTGCTCAATGCTTCAGCCAAGAGATATGTTTTCAGAAGAGGCTTGGAAAAATAAGTGTGTCCCCCAATTGCACTTAGCTTGAGTAAGAATTTTTGTTGTCAACGTTTTCTTTTGACTAATTTCCAATTTGAGTATTCTGCGTGTTCTCTCTCCTGCTTTATATAAAGGAACCCATTTGGAGAGTAAAAAGGATACTCAAATCTCCCTCCAAAAAGGGTCAAAGTATCTGTCCCCAAATGTTTAGTATTTACTGGGTTGGTTTACATCTAGTCTCTGATACTCCTCACTCCAAGAAGTGGAGCTTCATTCCCTTGAGTGTAGGCTGGACTTGGTGACTCAAGTCTAGTGACTAGAATACAGACAGGGAAAAGTTGTTTACAGTGGATGGTCTGGAAGAAACCATCTTAACCAAGGTATGGAGGTTAATGTCACTGGTGATGAGTTGTTGTTGGCACCATGTACGCCTCACATGATGTTATAAGGGCATTCCACCTCTGTGGGCTTCTTCTCAAACCAGTGTCGTGAGAAAGCATCAGACACACCCACATTGAAAGACATTCTACACAATACCTGAACAGGCCCTTCAGAAGGATCAAGGTCATGAAAAACAAGGCAAGAACAAGAAACTGTTATCAATTGGAGGAGAATACGGAAACATGACCATTACAGGCAATGGGGTATCCTGAATTGGATCCTGGACAGAAAAAGGATGTTAATAGAAAAGTTAGTGAAATCAATAAAAGTCTGAAGTGTAATTAATGGTATTGCACTTAGGTTAATTTCTCAGTTTGGTAAGGATATCATGGTTACATAAGATGCTGTTAACTGTGACAGCTTGGTGAGTGGTACACAGAAACTCTGCCTGTCTTTGCAACTTTTCTGCAAATATAAAATTAGCTTTTTAAAAGAAAATAGTTTATTAAATAAGGCTCAGATAAAAGAAGGGATGCTGAGATACTGCTTTGTGGAGAGAGATTTCAAGGAACATAATGAAATTCATGCTTTATCTAAATCAATTACCTGCATTTGAACAGGGTTTAATATTTTGCAACACAGAAAGCTCATTTATGTCTTTCTCTTTGTAGTGTTGTGAATTTTTGATCTTTTAAGCCATTGTAACAGCATCAGACTCTCTTCTGTTAAAGACCCATATACCCCAAGCATTGAAGACAGACCCACATTCCAAGGCTCCCAAGATCTAGCCCCTCAGCAACTATAATTATAATTCAATTGCTCAATTGGAGCAAGATTGTTCATTGCCAAAGGGTAGTTGGGACACATTTCACTCTGAAGGTTCTGCCTGATATAGACATAATTTCTACCAGGACTTCTAAGAACACTTTTTAAAGTGATAGAAGACATTAAAATTGCATTACTCTTATCCTGATTACTTTCAAACTGTATTAAAGAATAATGAAGCTGATGCATGACTGTAATCCCAGCGGCTCAGGAGGCTGAGGCAGGAGGACTGCGAGTTCAAAGCCAGCCTCAGCAATGGCAAGGCATTAAGCAATTCAGAGAGACCCTTTCTCTGAATAAAATACAAAATAGGGCTGGGGATGTGACATAGTGATTGAGTGCCCCTGAGTTCAATCCCTGGTACCCCCCACCACCACACACACACACACACACACACACACACACAAAAAGATGAAGCCAACAGGCTCACTCCACCAACTGAACTTGAACTTGGGGTGAAAAGAGTTTTTACTCTCCATAGACCAGGGCTGCCACAACACACTCTGTGATGCTCCTTTCACTTAGTGGGTGCATATGGAGTATTCAGTGTCCTAGGTGCTAGAGATAAAAAGATTTAAAAGGTACAGTCCTGGTACAACTACTCTGGCAAACTTAGAAGTGCCCAGTCAAAGGGAGCTTGTGTATATATGCTACCCAGATGTCCTGCTGGCAGCTCTATCTTAATGCCAGCCTTGTATGTGTGTCAGAAGACGTGGGTAAAAATATTCAAAGGAGCCTTGTGTATAATTGCAAAACCTAGAAACAAGTCATCAACGATAGATTCAGTAAATAAAAGATGAGGTATTCACAAAGTGGGATTTATACAACCGTGAAGAAAGTGAATGAACCATAGCAACTCATATCAACAGAATAAAGCTCATGAACATAAAGGTAAAAGAAGCCAGTCGTAAATGAATGCAAATAGAACAACCCCACTTATATAAAGTTCAAAACCAGACCAAATGAAACAATATATCTCCTCAGAATACACACTTAGGTAGCATTTCTAAGAATTATAAATAAAAGCAAGTTAATAATTAACATGAAATTCAGGATCATATTACCTTATAGGGAGAGGGGGCAGATGGGAACAGAGAGGGACACTCAGCAGGCTTGGTGCAGAGGTTGGCAAAGACCCAGGTCTAAGGCCCAGGGACAGACTCACAGTGCTTGATTTTATACAACCTTTTGTTGGGTACCAGCAATGTGACCCCCCCAACCCCCATGAAGTTGTTAGAGACCAAGTTACAATCTTGATTTCATGTGTCTTTACAAAAAAAGAAAAAAAGAAAACGAAAAAACATCTATAGGAGTTTAGGATAAATCCTTCATTTAATCTTTAATGAGCAATCTCAATTTGGGGGGCTGGGGCTATGGCTCAGCGGTAGAGGGCTTGTCTCGCATGTGTGAGGCCCTGGGTTCGATCTTCAGCACCACATAAATAAAAAATAAAGGCATTGTGTCCACCTACAACTAAAAAAATATTTTAAAAAATCTCAATTGGGTATTTGCTATTATGAATTCGATCAACCCCAACTCCCCCCAACCAAAGCACTTCATCCCCATTTTAAAGCTTCTGAACAGCTGCTCAGTTCCATGGGCTGTCTTATTTCAAGAAGATGGGCAGACAGGAAGCAGGGCTGCGGGACCAGCTACAGCGCAATGACAGGAAGGTCACGGGGGAAAGCCAGCAGGTACCCAATGGTACCTAAGACCAGAAGACAGCAAACCTGCATTTTCCTCCAGGATCATCAAACACAGCAGCTGAAATTCAACATGCCTGTCTTCCATTGTAGCTGAATAAAAACAGTTTGGAATACAGAAACAGCCATCAAGATCTCGGTAAATGAACATTTGCATTTATCCCAAGGCTGGGAACTATGATAGAAGAAACCAGGAAGGAGCTGTAGTGAATACATAAAAAAAAAAAAAAAAAAAAAAAAAAAAGAAAGAAAGAAAAGGATTTTTCCTGAGCCTCATACAGCCATAGGTTCTTTTCATGGAAAAAAATTTGAAAAACTGGGGAGTGGGAAGACTAGGGACTTGGGAAGAATGAAGAGCCTAATGATAAGGTCCGTGGGTTCTTACACACTTGCTCATACACACTTATGCACATATTCGTGTCCTCGTGCTGTGAGGACACACGGCCACCTACAAGGCATAGTTTTTACTTCACACCCTAGAAAGGTCTACCTCCGTACTTCTACCTCTGTGCCAGTTGTGGCAATGTCACCCCTCCCTGGTCGTTTGTTTGCTTGGAATCTTAGATGTGCTGCAGTGCAAATGAACCACAGGGGAGGGCAATAGTCTAGCACTTCCGGAGCAGGCAGAGGAGGTCTAACTTTCACCTGCTGCCTAGTTGTGTCTGGATCCAGCCCTGAACACAGTAACGCTACCACCAAAACCCTCTGCATGAGCTATACCCTTTCATGATCCCAGCAAACCTCTATTAGCTGCCTTACCCCCATTTTCTAGACCAGGAAACAAGCTCCAGTGTGGCTCAGTACAAAACATGACCAAGATCAGCAAATGGAAAATAGAAGCAGGGCTCCAACCTGGCCAGCCAGCCTGGCCACAGGCATCCAGCCATAATCATCACGCTTTATCACCTGTCTTCACACCTGGGTGGTGACGACCTTCACACCCAGAGAACAGGGGAGAGAACATCAGGTGCTGGCAGATAGATTGAGATAGTAGGGGTAGAGGAGAACCCCAGTGCACTAGCAATTAAATATTTCTATCTAATCTAAACATTGGGTAGCAATTCAGAAGATTCTTGGGAGTGGGGATTAACTCAGAGAAAAAGCCATCTAAGCCATCAGTACTAAAACTTCAGGAGCCAGACTCTTCTGGGAATAGATGTATTTGGGGAGGCATTTGTTCTTAGAACTGAAGAGCATACAGGAACAGAAATAGACTAAGAGTCACTTAGATTTACTAGGATCAATACTAAACTTCAGAGCTCAAAAATACAGATCAATAGAATCAATCACCTTCATCAAATGTGTTTTCTTGAGTAACCCGGAGTAGACCGAAAGCACTAGGATTTAGAAGATGGGGTTCAAATTCCTAGTTGAGTGTCTATGGGCTGTGTGTTTTTAAGTGTATAAGTAAACCTCTCTGGGAAGCAAATGTGGCGATATAAAAATTTAAAATATTGGACTTCAAAAGAACTGGTCCAGGGCTGGAGTTGTAGCTTAGTGGTAGAGTGCTTGCCTACCATGCGTGAGGCACTGGGTTCGATCATCAGCACCACATAAGAACAAATAAAATAAAGGTATTGTGTTTATCTACAACTAAAATTAAAAAAAAAAAAAAGAAAAGAAAAGAAAAACGCTGGTCCACCTCACCATAGTCAAATCACGGCTGAGCTTTGTGTCAAGGGGGAGTCATACTGCTACCCACAGAGGTGGTGTGAATGGGGTGCCATGTACAAAAGTGCCACATCAGCTATAAAGACTATATGAAGTGAAAGTTCTGGTCTCCACCATAAAAAGAGGGAATCAAGCCAGGAAGTTCTTCAAAATTCCTCATTCCTTCTGTAATCAGGCAGTGATTCTTTGGTGAGGAGCTAATAAATTGGTTGTTGCTGTTAAGTATCTGCTAGGTGACAAGCAGAGAGCTTCGTGGGTATACTCTCCTGTCCCCCAGGCTCTGTGTTGAGAAGGGCTCCACAAGGGGCCTGATGCTACGCTGTCACTGTCTGCAAACCCAATAATTTTTTCAACAAGGGACCTGGCATTTCTGTTTTGCACTGAGTCTCGCAGGCCCAGTAACAGGGCCTGGAGTACCGCATGGTGCTTAGCATCCAGAACACAGCAAGAAAACCAACCAGACCTTCCACCGGCCCCAAGTAAGTAAATTACTTTGGAAGCAAAGTCTACAAAACAAATAGGACACATAGACACATAGAGAAAAGAAAGGAACTTGCATATTTTTTTTCCTCCGTCCAATCTTAGATTGAAAACTCCAAAGATTGAAGGGGTTGTTCATTCTGGGGACGGGCCCTGGGTTGCTTGCCCATGATACACACGCAGACAGCACACACTCACCAGCCACACGCAGGAGGCAAGATGTCTTCCCGGACTCCCACAAACCCATGGGGCATGTCTGCCCAGCTATGCCACGCAGCTGCAAATGAAGATCAGAGCACGGGATCTCCACGTGGTCCCAGACCAGCAGCGTGGATATCACCTAGGAGCTTGTTAGAAATGCAAATTCTCTAGCCCACCCCCACACCCCCTGCATCAGAAACTCTAGGGGTGGAGCCCAGCAATCTGGGTTTTAAGGAGCTCTCTCGGGGATTCTGACCAATACACACATTTAAGAACCACTGGCTAGATTATCAAACTTAATCACTTTGCAATGTGTTTAATTTCTTTTTTTCTATTTTTGCAGAGAGGGTGTGATCGGGTTGGGGGTTGTTGGCAGGGTTGGGCCTTCCCAGCATCTTCCCCCACACCACAATCAATAGCAATTCCCAAAGATCAGGATCTCTTTGTGTGTTTCCTGCAAAATTCAATTTAACTCACACACTTTGTTTTTGCCCGTTCATTCAAGACACAATGTAGCCCCAGAGTCCCTTGTGAACAAACATCCCATTTGCACATGTCAAGTATCTGATTCATTTAGACTTACCCCAATTGCTTAATGTCTGCAACAGAGGCCTTGTGATATTCTTGATCCAAACAGCTGAGTTAATACCCTTGGACAAAGGGGCCTGGGGTTTGGGTGAGCTCCCATGGGTCTGACAGCCACAAAGGGAAGCTTGTTGAATGCACACATAAAGAGGGGAGATAGGAGGCAGCCACTCTGATCTTTACGACCCTTTGATTATTCTATCAGTTAGTTAAAGCATAAATCCATCCCTCCACCTAACAAAATACTATTTTACTTCCTTTTACTCCATATTTTATCTTTTATAGCCAATAAAACATAAAAAAAACCTTACAAAGGTTATGTTCTCATCAATTTTTGCACTAAATGACAATAAATTAACTGGAAGTTACTGCAGCAGCAACATGGATGCCGGCTGAAAACTTTCTTGAAAAGACAACCTCCCACTATTGGAGTTGCAAGTTGCTAATCAGAGACCTCTCAGTTCAAATTAAAGCCCAATCTCAGGATGGTATTGCTGGTCTATTTCTTTATGTAGTTAGAGAGTTTCTGTCCTTATCCCTGGTGGCTTCAAATCTGCTCTAAAAGGGGTCAACAAATAAAAACAGAATATTAGAAAAAAATGAAAACTTAAACATTTGTTAAGCACCAAAAAGAAAAGCCACACTTTGCTGAACCACTTCAAGTCTAATCTCTGAGTTTTCATTGTAATAAAGACTTCCAGACCTCCTTCACACTAAAGATTTACCAGACACAGAAAATCCTAATTTATTTTTCCTTTATATCAAAGTCATTCAACCAATATCTGTTAAAAGGTTACATTAAAAGTAAGCATAAAGCAACCAGAATAATACTTGGCACAGAGCAAGGACTTCATGAGTACCTGTTACTATTCTTATTCACTAGTATTGATATCATTGCTGCTTTTTCTTATTATGTGATTTTAAATGCTATTGTGTGCAAAGTATTAGATACACAACTGCAAGCAATATAGATGTGGTTCTCCTGCTCTTGTGGAGCTCATAGGCTAGTTGTAGAGACAGACCTCAATCAATCACATGTTAAATTATAAACTGTTCTAGTTAAGACATGGGCTGGGGTTGTGGCTCAGTGGTAGAGCACTCACCTAGCACGTGCAAGGCCCTGGGTTCTATCCTCAGCACCACATAAAAATAAATAAATAAAATAAAGGTATTGTGCCCAACTACAACCAAAAAATAAATTAAAACAAAGTCATAACCCATTTGTGAGAAAGGGGACTTAAGAAAAACTCATGTCATTTTATAATTTGGCAACCTCTTGGATCTAGGATTTGGCTATTCCACCAATGTTTTTCAAGATCCTTCTGAATTACTATGCAAATTCCAAATGGGAAGTAGCCAAAAAAGTTCTATAAGCAACTATTCATATTTCATTATCATATCACTCAACATCAGCAACATTTTCCCCCATTGTCATAGTTCTCATTCTGTTGTTAAAACAAAATACCTGAGCTAATTTATAAGGAATAAAAGTTTGGCTCACAGTTCTGGAGGCTGCAAAGGCAAAGAACATGGTGTCAGCACCTGTTGAGAGCCTTCCTGTGGCATTCTTACATGGTGGAGGACATCACCCAGTAAGACAGGGTCAGCACACTAGCCTTGGTCTCACTTCCTTTTCTTATAAAGCCACTAATGCCATCACAGTGTCCCACTCTCATGACTTCACCCAACCCTAATTACCTCCCAAATGTTTCACCTCCAAACACCATTAACATATGAATTTGGGGAATGAGTGTCCAACACATGAAATTTTAGTGGACACATTCAAACACTAGCACCAATTTTGCCGATTAGAACTCATTTTGTAAATACTATTAACATTTCCAAACACAGAAACTAGGATATCCCTAGACACAAACCTATAGTAAAAAACATTCAATGAGTCTTCATGAATTTTCCCAGAACCTTATGAATAACTGCCAAATGAAAGCTAGGTAGGGCTCACCTCTAAATCTCATACACAATCCACTATGTTGAACTTTATGACTATTCCTAGATAATATAAATTGCTTTAATAAAAATATTTCTCATTCCCTTAGCTTTATATATATGTGTATGTGTGTGTGTACACACACATATGCATATATATATATATATATACACACACATATACATATATGTACATATATACTATAAAATAGGTTTTCTGGTGACTATAAGCTAAGACCAAAAAGGAAATAAATGATCATAGAATGCAAAGATCCATTTTTAATAGAACTTTTTAACCAGAAGAACTGAGGAAATTCAGAAGGGCTCAGGGGTGTGTTGATGGGCACAGGCACACGACAGAGGGCTGTGGGGTGGGGGGTCTCAGACGCTCGCCCACTCCTTTAGAGCATGGCAGGAAGACCTGGCCCTGGGGTCAGGGGCCTGAGCATGGACCCCAGTCCCATTGATGGTATCACTCTTTTTTACTCTTGTCTCAACAAGAATAAAAAGCAAATAGTTACCTTTTTCAGATTCAACCTCCTGCTCTATACAGTGGGTTCTACCTCCTAGGAAGATGAGGGTAGGCCGATGCTTCCCCCACAACCCTAAAACAGATGGATTGCACAGTCGGTAAGAAGAGCTCCAGTCTCCCAAGGAACATTTCCTAATGAAATGAACTCCAAAATCCCAGCTGCTAACAAGCACACCCAGTTCCCACTGCCCATGAACTTGGCAGAATGGTTCTTCTCCTCTAGACTCCCCTAGGCCACCTGCCAGGGTGGGGGAGATGCTGACCCTATGAGGGCAAGTGGGGGCTGGCTATGAGAAGCACACTTCTTCTAAGCCTTTAGAGGCTCCTGTGGCCTCACCTCCTGACTCATTCTGCCCAGGCCCACACCTCATGGGGTAATTTATTACCCAATAGGAAATTGCATCTAAACTGATTGATTGAAGTCAAACTTCACCCTGCATAGTTAGCCAATCAAGCACATGACTTATATGCAATAGCAGTTGATTCCTGGGTGCTGAGAACTTGATCACTCTAGGCTACTCATGAAGAAAATGAAAAAATTCACACTGTCATCCAAGACTCCTTTCATTCATTCATTCAAAACACTTGTCCAAGCTGTATGCCAAACCCCATGTGAAGCCCTGGATGTAAATATGTGTGATTCAGTCTTTGTCACTAAGGTGTTCACAGTCTCAGAGGAAGAAGATAGTTAATAGATAATTTCAAGGCAATATGGTTCATATAATGATAAAGTCATGCATAAAACATTAAAATGTTTTTCCTTTTGGGAATTTGGCCTAGAAAGTAAAATATTTGGAACTTAAAGAAAAAAAAATAGTCTTCCACAGTAATTGTATTAGCTCATTTGATTAGCTAGTTAATATATCAATTGTAAAAGAACCATAAGAGGAAGGTTAGCAAAAGAGAAAAGTATCACCTCTACTCTTCCTACACAGCCTCCGGACTTTCAAATATGTATCTATTTATAAACAAAATAGGAGATCATTTTATACATGGTTTGGTAACCTGAGCTTTTTACCTATCTACAAACACATATAAACATATTTCTAGAAAATTAAATGCTTCTCTAATTTATCATTTTAAATGACCATATAGTATTCCAACATGGGTATCAGAATTAGGCCACTGCAATTATTTGGACTATTGTAAACATTATAACATTCTTATTCACATATCTCTTCAACCAAATCCAATTAGTTCTCCAGAATAACTTCCTAGAATTGAAACTGTTAGATCAAAGAGTCTGCACATTTTTCAAACTTGATACCTATTACCAAATCAACTTCCAGGAAGGTTGCACCATTAAATGTCATCATTTCAACTCCTCTTCACCCTCACTGCTTCATATCATTTTTCACTCCTTGCATTTAGCATTTTGAATTTTGATGTACCCACCTCAGCTGAAAATGATGCTTTCAGGAGCATGTTTTTTAGAAGTAGTTAGGACACTTGCTGAAATTGGGCAGTTTTGAGCTATCCCATAATTCTAGTTTGACTTTGGGGTTTCAGGGCTTCTCACACTCTACTATGCACAGAAATCACCAGAAGATCTTGTTAAAATGCAGATCCTGATTCAGTAGGTCTGGGGTAGCCTAAGATGCTGCCATTTCTAACAAGTTCAGGGTGAGGCCAATGCTACTGATCCAAGAATACCACTTGAAGGAACAAGGATCTTAATTTTCTTATCTCAGGTCCCTCTCAATTTCTGAGAGATAGCTCCATTTCCCCAGCAGCTTCCTCCTCCCAGACACCCTGTGGTTGTCAAGGTATTCTGCCCAACTTTTTGCATCCTCTAGTGTAGTTCACTGAGCTGCACAGAGCCTCTGTTTACCAATCTGTGAAATGAACATTGAAAAGTCCCTTCCCATCTCCAACAGCAAAGCAAGTTCTTTCCTGTCCAAGTAGAACTAGGTGCTTCCTAAATTCGTTCTCACTAGGACAAATTGAATACCTTCTCCCCTTCATCCTGCCCGATCACACTGAGATGCACAATGAGGAAACAAAGTATGAGGCTGACTAAGGAGCTGCCACTGTAGCAGTCAATGATGTTGCATCCCTTGGAAAAGCACCCCTGAAAGGGAACACTCCATTCCAGCAGATATTTGGCCTGGACCAGACTGGTTATAATGATGTACATCATTTTCTCTTCCAAAAAGGAGAGCTTCAAAAAGAACCTAAGGCTAATTCACCCATTAAAGGAACAAAGAATGGGAAAGGGGAGGAGATTGACAGAAATACTGCATCTGTAAACGCCTTACCAGAGAGCCTCCAGGAGCCAGCTCTCGGAACAGGGAGTTGCAGTGTCCTCGATAGTATTTCACTTGTCATGGCTACTCCCTCCTGTTCTGATTTCCCTTTGCTTTCCTGCAACACTAAAAGATGAACAGAAGGAAAACATCATCCTTAATGCCTGAGCTAACTGGAGTCATTATCTAAAATAAAGTTGCATCTATAGATGTATTTTCTTGCTTATCCATAGTATGAAAATGCTGGCATTATACGCATTTCCTCTACCCTAACAGGAGACAAATTACAACACCCCCCCATCTCAATTAAGAGATCGAGTAGGATCTTGAGTGGACATTTAGTTCAGTCCTCTATGTTTTCAAAGACTGGGACAGAATGATGTGTTTTCAGTAAGAGTGTACTCTCCCACCCAGCCCCAGACAAACTTTTTCCCCTGCTTTTTTCCACTTACTGGCAGAGAATGCAATTTATTCACAAAACTCTTCTTTCCACTTTCACTTCTTTTAGCTCCTTTTAAACAGCACAGTATGTTTTGACTCCTAAGTAAACTTTTTTTAAAAAGTACCATCCTCCTTTGCTTTGCTTTTCTGCCAATGAGGCCTTTGTTTCTTAAATCAGGCAAGAAAGAGGCACGCTGATCAACTCTAATCAAGGACATCGGCCAACCAGCCTGATCCTAAAATGACATAAACAAAACTCAACCACTTTGAAAGTTCATTCTGCCAGGTACTCCCCCCAGGACCCCTCCCATACTGCCACCTGTTAGCCCCTGTTGGAGCTGGGGCCGTCTCTTGCTCTCTCTCCACTTTGAAGGTAGACCTCCAGCCAAGACTCTTTCCTCTGAAGGTCTGGTACCCTCATTCTTGGCGTACCTTCCAAGCTTGTTGGTGGGGCCAATAAGAAAACAAATCCCCCCTTATTAGATCTCATTTGATCTTAAAACCACATCGTCCAAGATTTCAGCTTCACAATGCTGTCTCCGGACCAGATGAGCAGAGTTTCCTTATGAAAATAAATTAGACAAGCACACAGAAGGAAAAGAAAATGGATGGGCAGCTGCTAAAACGTACAGGAGCCCTCAATGTGGCCAATGTAGCTAAGCAAAGGGCGATGGTTTCCGTTCCTGCTTTTGGTTTCTTATTCTCCACTCTCCATTCTCCCTGCAGCAAAACAAATATTTTCCTTGCAACGAATATTTTGACAGTATTACTTTTCAATTAGGGATGACTCTATTTCTTTTGTATGCTGGGGTTTTGTTTCCTTACTGAAATTAAACGTACACGAAGGAGGGTAAAAGGAAGACCTAGGAGTAGCTTTGCTGCAATCCATCAGCTGTGATAATATCAAGATGAATATATTGTCAGGAATCTGTATGTAGCATTTCATTTATCCTACTCCCTCTGCTAAGAGAGGCTCCGCCGGGGATTACATTATTATTCAAGCTTCCTGGACTCGCTCCAAATGCAGATTGCAACTACAATTCAAAGGAAACTTATAAAAGGTGATAGGAAATAGACCTTCAACAGAACAGGTTTTTTTTAAAAATTAACCTTTTCAGACTTTAATTCCATCTTCGATATCCATAAATAGACCAGCTTTCAGGAACTAAAAACTAATCCTATAGTAATAACACAAAGCTCGATTTCTCATTCCATATGATCATTAATATTGCTTTAGAAATCACAAGAAATCTCTTCGACTTCTTAAGCTTCGTAATTCATTTCTGTACACCCATTCAGGAACCCTCATTAATTTAGGTGGCCTTTCTGCCGTACATCTGAGGCACGCAAATATTTGGAATTTTTACCTTAGGTCAGAGTTTAAGAAAAAAATTAATTTCTCATTTTCAGAAAGGATTTATGAACATAGAGAAAATGCTTTTGTGACAGTCCTATGTGTAGGCTACATAATTCACAAATAAAATAGGCTGCACGAAATCTATGAAGTTAAAATTGAAAGAAAAAGAAGAGAAAGGTTTTTATATAAATGGTAGGGTCTTTTTTTTTTTAAAGAATAAAATCTTGTTACATCCTTAACGTTTTCCCTATAACCCAATTTCTGTATTCCAATCAAAAGTAAGGTGGAAGAACTTTGATTTGGGGAGGAAAAAAAAAATCCTTTGAACATTGATCGACATGCGATTTGTGCAATTATTTTACCTGGATTTAACTCCATGCTCTCAAATCACTTGAGGGACCAGGATGCCGTTTCCATTGAGTTGGGTTTACAATTATCCCTAAACAAGCAAAACTTCAAAGGCTGCTCAATGGGTATTTTCCGTTCTTCATTAGAACTCGTAAATGTATAACCTGCACATAAACAAGTCACTCTACCTAATTAAATGGAATCTCTTCCTCTCTATTAAAAATTTAGAAGTGCTGCCTGGGTAGAAACATGTCATCGGAGAAGGTGGGAGGGGAAACCCTCTTAATACCCGTGAATAACCAGCTGAATCTCCTTTAAGCTAAGCCATGTTGATAATAGCACAGATGCACATAAATTATTCTAATTATTTTATTATCAGTTAAAATCGTTTAAATGTGAAGGGCCTTCATTGTTGCCAATTATGCCGGCAAGTATTATCTAACTACTAGGGAAATTTGGTTCTGGTGTTTTCATTTACTTCAGAGACCATCACAGCTTTTCACCCAATTTCTTTTTCAATTATCTATATCCGGGAAGAGGTGACATAGCATCTTCTCCAATAGTCATGTCTGGATTGGAGAATAGGGTTTTTAATCATATTTCTAGATTTAGAATTCTTATGAAGTTAATCCATAAACACTCTAGCTTGAAAATGGAATTTTTCTCAATGCACTTTGAGTTTGTGTTATTTTGTTCTATTGTAAAGTAAGAAAAGGTTTTAAAAGCCTTTACCCATTTGGGGGAAAGTAGTTTTAACTTCAATTTACTGTCCAGGCTCCAAATCTTCTAAAAAATTTCATGAAGTTTGAGACAATATTTGTGACGTTAAGCTTTATATCATAAAACCAGCCAGAAATTACAGCATGTAAATGTTTGAGAACTGAGACACAGATGTTTGAGCTGTGAGTGTTTTGTTGGAGCGCCCTCTTGTGATCCGATGTCACCAACACAACTTCCTTTCCACAATTTTTTTTAAAGGCACATTTGACAAAATCACAGTGGTGCAATTTTGACAGATGAGTTGCAATTCGGGTTTGAAATTTCTAGTTTTTGTTGGCTTTTTGGATCCTCTTCCCTTCTCCAAAACACCTCAAAATGCATTCACTCAAGCAAACAAGAATGCATGATAGTTCTTAAATATACATAAAATACACAGGCAAAAACCACACAAGCATGCAAGGCAATGCTCGTTAGTGATTGGAGGACAGAGAAAGTCTTCCTTGTGAAGTGAAATGAAGTAACTCCCCAAACATCCTTCCGCTGATCAAGGTGGGGTGGTTTCTTTGCCTAGCACCAGCACCACTGTCAGCAACAGTGTGAAATTGATGTGCAGTTACAGGTGAGCTGGATACTGTCACCCAATGGCATGATGTTGAGTGCACCCATCTGCAAAGAGAACATATGTCCCTAGAGCAGAAGGGCCCCAGAAGCCTCAGTCCCTGAGTGGAAGCAAGTGTGACTTTTCTCTGATGCCCTTTCCCAGAGGGGTGTAAAAATTAAAAGTGAGGGAAAAAATATCAGAGGGAGTCATTATATTCACGTGTTTCCATAAGTTGTTGCTGTGGAAGACATAATACCAGGGAGTCTTCTAAAGCCACTTTTATGTCTCAGAAGAGTCCACCTAGAACGTTTGCTAAAAATAAGGATTTTTGTGGAAATTCCTGCCTTTGACTAGAAAGTCTGCATTAAGAAGGAGTGATAAATGAAGAATCCTCTATGATGTGTCAAATTTTAGGTTTTGAAGGGACTCTAGAGATTATAGGTTTCAAACTTGCCATTCTACAGAATTTAATAAACCTAAGTGTATTGCATAGGTATGGGGCTTATCCAAGGCCTCATGAGAAAAAGCAGCAGACCCAGGGTAAGAGGCAGTTTCAGCCACAGCTAGCTTGGCCCATCCACCTTGGTTCCATCCAGCCCAAAAGCTTTCTGGCACCCAGTTTCCCACATTGGCCCATCGTCCACAACCTGCCTCAGTCACCCCCATAATGCTACTACAACTTATGTCCTGCTGCTGATCAGCCTGCCCTAGTTCTTTGCTTATAATGCTAAATAAATGATAACCATACTCTTCACAACAAAACTGTCAGCATTCACAAACCACAACCAACCTCAATACCACACTAGCATCCTCCCTGGAAATTTCTAGAATTCCCATTCCATATGTGCTCTTGCATTGTAGGCTTGTCAGTCAAAATTCTTATACAAGTGGAATTAGAGTGTGTAAGGGAACTGTTAATGTGATTTTTAAATTATAACTGCCAGTTTTAGTACCCCACAATTACTGATTTTATGATTATTAGAAAGTAACTTTTAGTCACTTAAGAAAATAAAAGCCCATAGAGTTATTCATTATAGGTAAAAAATTAGGAAAAGCCCTCTGTCAGTTGCCCTAAAGCCTTCAGCTGATATGTTACATACAAATGTGTACATACGCCAAGCAGGTGTCTCGAGTTAATGGACCTCTGAACAGATCTGACGTGGCTGTTGTAGTTGCCAATATCCCCACAAGATGGCACTCTTCTTTCTTTTTAAATCATTTTTTGAAGTGATTTTCACAGTCTCAGAATGAAAAGAATCATGAAATATGTAGATGATTTAACATACCAGCATGTGTAATGTTGTAACTGGCATCAAGTTATAAAAACCTGCCTCTGCCTCCCCAAGGATGAGCTGTGTGGTAAGGGAGGGATCCTGCCAGCCTGCCCCAAGGTTCTGCTAAAGGAAGTTGATGGTACTTTTTCCCCGGGAGAAAGGCAGTGTGTGTGTGTGTGTGTGTGTGTGTGTGTGTGTGTGTGTGTGTGTACCATTAGAGTCCATGCTTTTCCTAGAAGGCAAATCTAGATTCAAAAGTATATCAATCAGACTCCCACGTTCAGAGTTTTCCATCCTTAGGGCTGAAGCAGAGGCTCTCCAACTTTAGCCTCTGTCTCCATAAATTTCCTACCTGAAGGTCTTTATTTACTATGCCCTCTGCCTACCACAGCAGTGGGTCCCCTGCACCACTGAAATAACATTTTTTCTTACTTCTCCTTAGTAGGCAAAATGCATCTGATTCAGTGGGAAAATGGATGAAGAGAGAGTAGTACATGGAGATTTATAAAAAAAGCCTCACTCACTGGGGCTGGAGTTCTCAAACTTGGCACCTGAATGCCACAAACTGGGCATAAATACTTTGCTAATAAAAAAAAATAATGTTGACTTTTCAACAAGTGGTGCTACAAAATTTTGATGGCCAGACTCAAAAAGAGAAAGCTAGACAAAGACCTCATACCTCAAACAAAAATCAATTCAGAATGGATCACAAGCCTAGATGTAAAGCAAAAATTAAAAAACTTCTCAAAAAAAACAAGGGAAAGATCTACATGACCTTGGGTTTATTGGAGACTTTTTAAATACACCAATAGCATAGTCCAAAAAAGAAAAAAAAAAAAGATTGTTAAGTTGGACATCACTAAAATTAAAAATGCCTGCTCCATGAAAAAACAGGGTCAAGAGAATGAAAAGACAGGCCACAGGATGGAAAAGAATATTTGCAGAACACATACCTGCTAAAGGATTTAGATCCAAAACATGAAAGAACTCTTGAAACTCAACACTTAAAACTAACAGAATAAAAAAAAGATGGAAAAGATCAGAATAGACACTCAGGAGGCTGAGGCAGGATGATTGCAAATTTGAGGCCAGCCTGGACAACTTAGCAAGACCCTGTCTCAAACAAACAAAAATTTTATAACAGTTTTATTATAAAATATTTATAACAGTTTTATTCAAAATCATCTGCAAATTAGAAACAATATGTCTTTTAATAGGTAAATGGGTGAACAAACTGTATTAGTCTGTTTTTCTGAGACGATCAACTTAGAAAGAAGAAGGGTTTTATTTTTTTAAAATTATCAAATATTTTAAAATTTATTTTCTTATAGATATACATAATTTTGGGGTACGTTTTGACATATTGTGTATGTGATATAGAATGTAATATAATTCACTCCTATTCAGTCCCCAGTCCTCTCCTTTTCCCTTCCCTCCTCACCCCACCCTGATCCCTTTCCTCCACTTTACCTAGCTTTATTCTATTTATGTATTTTTTAAAAATAAGTGCATGATGAATATACATAAAGGTGAACTTCATTATGTTATATTCATATACATACATAGGGAAATTTGTTAAGATTCATACCACCATCCATCCCTTTCACCATCCCTTGTCCCTATTCCTTAGTACTTTTCCTCTACACCCACTGATCTATCTTTCTACTTCCATGGGATTCCTCACCACCACCACCCCCGGCCCCTGTCATTTTTTTCTATTTTTTTCTTATTTGGGTCTAGCTTCCACATATGAGAGAAAACAGGAACAGACAGAAAGAACTTCTGATGTCCAAAGCTGAAATAATTTGAGCAGTGTTGGGTCATAACCCAGAGCATACAATAAATAAATATCTGTGAGTTCATACAGACATCAATAAATGACTAAATAAATACATAAGAAAAAATAAATCCTCCGAAATTCTAAATAATTTGTGCGATGCTTCACCCTCAGAGAAATAGAGAGCAACTCCCATTCTTAAGTGTGGGTCGTTGCATAGTGACATCTGTCCAAAGGGGACAGCATGGAAAGGGGTGGGGGAAAGCAGAGAAACCAGACACACTCTACCTCAGCCAGGAAGTCAGCATTAACTTCAACGCTGGTGAGTCACACTGATAGGGGTGACCCTGGAGTTGAGATGGTGAAAATGGCATTTCACCTCTGTCATCTTCCTCTAAAATTACATTACCCCAGTCGAATCATGAGGAAAATGTCAGACCAATCCCAACTGAGGGAAATTCTACAAGATATCTGACCAGTAAATCCTTAAAATGTCAAGGTCATTAAAAACAAGGAAAGCCTGAGAAACTGTCATTGCCAAGAAGAACCCCAGGAGACCATGACAACTACATGTGGTATGCTATCTCAGTCAAGACCCGGGGACAAAAAACAGAGGGCAAACCCTGAAGGAAATCTGAATAATGATGGATTTTAGCTAATAGTAATGGATCAGTGTTGATTTGTTAATTGCTACAAACATGTCATGCTCATATAAGATGTTAACAATAGGGGAAATATATGTACTCTTTACTATCTTTAAAGTAATTTTGTAAATCTACAACTGTTCTAAAGCTAAAAGTTTAGTTTTTAAAATGTTGATAGTTTTTTTTTTTTTCCTGCTTGCACAAACACAATATCAGTGAATAAATTTTTCTTCCATTTTTACAATTCCAATACATCTACTCTGGCAGAGGTGTTGGAGTAAGAGATTTGGGTTCCACATCTTAGGAGCTGTGTGACCTGGGAAAGTCATTTAATCCCACGGAGCCTCAGGTCACATATCAGTCAAAGGGACTCATGCTATCTACTCCCTTGACCAGCTGGCTATAGGAATTCGGTGTCATAATCTATGTCTAGCATAGTGTCGCCACGATGACAAAACAAATGTCTGGGAAATAAATAGGTTTAAATAGAAAGACAAGATGTATAAAATCCCTACATTGAATCTTTTATGGTAGAAGAGAGAATGCTAAAAATTCTCTTCCCTAACTAAATAAGCTCTAAAAATCAGCTCCAGAAAAAAAACATCCAAACTGTCATTTGCTTTGGGTCCAAAAAATTCATTCCAACCAATAGGAAGTCATTCTGGTAAGAGGAATTTGGGAGTTTCTTCTCTAATCTTCTCCATCCGGCCCTGCGTTCAGCTCAGGTGATACAGCCCATACAGGGGTCTTTGAACTCTGGCTCTGTGTATGTCCTGGGGCCAGCCCTGGGGAAGGTGCCCTCCCTGCAACTCTGCACCCGTGCCCTCCTCCTTCCATCCACCCTGCCACTTCTTCTGCTCCCTCCCTCATCCTCCTCCTTTTTATCTTAATGGCTTGCACACCTCTTCTCTAACACAGATGTAGCAAGCAATCTCTGCTCCATCTCTGTTCCGGGTTCAAGTTCTGGGAACGAAGGAGAAAAATGGAGAAGACTCAAAGATAATCAAACCCTGGCCTTGAGAAGGCCAACTCCCACCAGCAAACCTCCTCATGTATTAAGTTAGAAGGGGATCTGTGCCCACCTGCACCTTGAGTCTCATGGTAAAAGGCTTCCTCCCATAGTCTGGCCTTGACAGGGCCAGATTTCAGGAAAGGAGGGGAGGACAGGTGTGAGAAGGAGTGAGAAAAGTCCATTACTCTTTTGATGCTGCCTTAAAATATTGTACACATGTGTTTTTGAGGCATGAAAACTAAATTGTATGATTATAAATTTTTCATTAGTGAAACTGCTTCTGGTGTATAGAATAAATGTTATATGGATCATTATTCTGTGATGTTCACAGAAGAGACATATCCAAAGAATATGAGTGAGAAGCACCTGGAAGTCGACGAATGGTGCTGGCTATGAGGTCCATATGGAATAGGAACCATACAGCCCAGGCTTCCTAACCTTTCCAGTGTGTCCTGATCTTGTTGGACCCAAACTCCCTTGCACCTAGTTGGCTCAATATTTCCTACAGTTTTTACTACCATCATTTAATGGCAGAGTCATAGCCACGTGGTTCCAAGAAGTGAATCCTTAAATCCCCTCCCTCAAGGAACAGGACTGTGTGAGGTAATGAAATGAAACGATTCCCAAGAACAGGAAGGATTTGCCATCATGGAGCATTATTTCCTATCTATCATCAGTCTGCATATATTTATCAACTTGATAAGGTCTAAAGTTGTTGGAAACTTAAAAAATAAAAATAAAAGAAAAGAGACATTCCTGCCAAAAAGACAAATGATGTTGCTGTACAGGAGGCTCAAGGACACACACACGCTACCTAAGATCCAAATATTCTGCACATCTCCCTGATGACTCTCAGATGGGACCTGGTGATTCACTGACAGACAAGGAAGCAGGTGGCACATCCAAGAGAACCAAGGAGGCCAACTCCCTAGAGGAAATAGGCCATAGAAGGAGGACAAGCCTCCCGGGAACCCTGACATGATTTTCCAATGCCCTGTGGACACTTCCAAGGGCAAATACCACACAGCAGGAAGAATCTCCCCTAGGCCCAGGAGAGCCAATTCTCTAATGATATTGTACAGAATTACTTATTTATATAGTATCTGATTATTTGTTAATTTATTGGATTTATCAAGTGCTTCCTCTATACCAAGAACTATGTCAGGGACATTACATGTATTGTTCATTTAATCCTCACAACAACCCTAGAGGGTAGATACTATTATTCCCAGGGAAGCAGGCCCACAGGGTGCACCTACTAGGGAGGGTTCAGCTAAGAAAATTCCCAGACTCACCATTAGTTCAAGGGAGACAGGCCTCTACTGGGGACAAATCCAATCCAGACACAGTCACCTGACTGTCCTACGAACCTCTAACCAGGGACGTACCTTCCCAGAGCTGGATCCAGGCTCATGCAGCTCAGCAGCCTAACCACAGGGCACCTTCAACCTTATGTTCTTTATTTGGTAGGAAAGTAGAATGACTGATTGATGAAGCTCATCTCTGAGGGGGAGCCCTCAGAAACTTCTAGAAGCTAAGCTGGAATATCAGTGTATAATATCTTGAAAGTACCTCATCCAAGATGAACTAACAGACAATGACAGGAATTTGCAGACAGAGCTCCAGGACATGGGAAGAGGATGATAATGGAAAGAGGCTTCAGAATAGCTGGGAGATGAGGTCAGTGACCAGGATGGAAGGCAAGTTATCACAATCTCAGCCTCCACAAGGGCCAAGGTGATCGGAGTGGGCACAGTGCTGGGGACAAAAATGCAAGCCCCAGACACAGCTCACTGCTTCCCAGAGCGGTAAGGAAGCCAACGGAGTGCCAGAAGCCACAGGAAGCACAGCTGTTTACATGTCCCATCCTATCCCAAGGTAGATCTCCAACTCAGGGTGGGCCAGGCCTGAATTCCTATGTGTGGATTTGAAGGCCTATATAAGTCTGTTTTCCATCACTATAACAAAACACCTGAGGTAGGTACTATAAAGAAAAGAGGCTTATTTAGCTCACAATTTTGGACACTGAAAGTCCAAATAGTATAGCACTGGACCTAGTGAGGTTCCCCTTGGCTGCATCACCTCATGGTGGATGACACCATGATGGCAAGAGTGCATGGGAGAGAGATCACATGGTGCGATGCAATTCAGTGAGGGGCAGGGTCCAGCCTTAAAACCTCCCACAAGGCTCTACCATCTCTCAACCAAGAGGGGACCAACCCTTCCCAACACATGAACTCCAATCCAAACCATATCAATGCCTCAGCCAGTGGGAGAAACAAACAATTCCGAGGCCAGGAACAAGGATAACCTTCCTTATTTTACCTGTATGTGTTACTGTTAGCAGCCAGATGACAGCTACTTGGAAAACTACTGGTGAAACAGAACTGGCAACTGCCCTCCTGAAAAGCCAGCAAGTTTTTATTCTACCTTTTCCTTTGTTTTATCTGTGCTTAGAAATCATTATCTGTGGTTTCTTTGTTTTCCCAGAAGCTTGGAGTACAATATCCAGTATGTCCTTCATTTTCTTTCCCTTGCTTTCTCTGATAAGCGCCTGTTTCCTCCTTTTGTACAACATTTTGTTAACTTAGGCTCTTCAAAGCACAGAATTAGATCTAAATTTTGAGGCCCTGGGGTGTCTAGAATAGTGATTATATCTGGAACAAATGTTATATAGATCATGGAATGTCAAAAAAGAAAAGGTCGGAAAGTACATGTACAAAGAAGCTCTCCGTCATGGAATGTGGGCTGTTCTGGTCGTCAGAGAAAGAAGTGGTATGGAATCAGATTGAGACTGAGAAGAAGGTTGGAACACGGGGCAGGGCCCCTTTGCCTGCCCTCCACACCCAGCCACTGAGGCTTCGCCAGAGGGGCTCAACACTCAGGTGGTATTTGGTTCCCTACAAACACCCATTTCCCTCTCAGAGGCCAGGACACTTGGGTACAGCATGGGGGCCAGGCACCACTCCCCATCACCCCTCTGGAAATCCAGCTGCCCCAGGAATAGGCTACCTGCTTCCCACTTTCACCCCAGAGCCTTCTTCCTTTGAGACAATCCAGCACTATATCCTCTTGAACTAGACTTTGAAAAACCAAAAGACAAAAGCCACCTTGGCTCCTCCACAGGGCCAGGGAAGACTGACTATCACTGCCTGCAGTCCAAGCCACCCTCTAGGGAAAGGGGAGGAGGGAAAACTGCCTCTGGTTCTTTCCTGATGAGCTCACTGTCAAGGAAACAAGAGCTGCTTCTCAAACAGGTCATCCTGCCAAATACAGGATCAGTGATCTGTTCCAGTTGGGGCTCCCAATGATGCAAGTATTCTCCTTCATACTTATATTTTCCAACTTTCCCCAATGATTACATATTCCTCTTATTTAAAAAGAATACCAAAAAAGATCCTGCTTGGGGTTGGGGCTGTGGCTCAGTGGCAGAGTGCTCGCTGAGAGTAGGTGGAAGCACTGGGTTCAATCCTCAGTACCACATAAAAATCAATAAGCAAAAATAAAGGCATTGTGTCCACTTACAATTCAAAGAACAAATTAAAAAAAAAAAGATTCTGCTTTAAGGATGCCCTTCCCCAGAAAGCTTACAGTTATCTCCTAGATAAGGATCAGCCACTCAGCACCCACCAAGTGCCATGGTTTCCTCTGTCACCACCCTTCTGGTGGCACATGGTCAGTGCTGCTTTGTTCTTACTCTCCCTTATCCCCAGTGTTTAGCTCAGTGATCAGCATACAGTCGGCACGCCTACTGGGTTGATGAATAAGTCAACAAATGAGCAAGTGAACAACTAAGGCAAAACATTACCTGCATTAACTCCAGACTTTAAAAATCTTCCTAAACTGGGTGTGGTGGTGCACACCTGTAATCCTACCTGCTCAGGAGGCTGAGGCAGAAGGATTGCAAGTTCAAGACCAGCCTCAGCAACTTAGCAAGGCCCTAAGCAACTCAGTGAGACCCTGTCTCTAAATAAAATATTAAAAGGTCTGGGGATGTGGCTTAGTGGTTAAGTGCCCCTGGCTTCAATCTCCAGTACCAAAAAAAGAAAAAAAAAATCTTTCAAAACATGGTGGCACACGCCTGTAATTTCAGCAACTTGGGAGGCTGAGGTAGGAGGATCAAAAGTTCAAGGCCAGCCTCAGCAAAATTAGCAAGGCTCTACACAGAGTTTAGTGAGACCCTGTCTGAAAATAAATAAATAAATAAATAAATAAATAAATAAGAGCTGGAGATGTGGGTCATGGTTAACTATCCCTGTGTTCAATCACTGGTACCAACAAAGCAAAGCAAAGCAAAGGAAGAAAAAGGGGGAAAAAATCTTCTTAAACTCAGCATGGTTACACATGCCTGTAATTCCAGCAACTTGGGAGGTTGAGACAGGAGTATCTCAAGTTCAAGGCCAGCCTCAGCAACTTAACAAAACCCTGTCTCAAAAAAAAAAAAAAAAAAAAAAAAACATAAAGGACTGGGCTTAAGTGCCCTTGGGTTCAATCTCCAGTACCAAAAAATAAAATAGCACTTAATATTCCCCACCCAAATCTTCCTGGTCATGTATGAATTCATACCTGTTAGGACAAACTGTTGCCCTTTAAGACAAGATGATTCTCTAAAGCACAAGAATCCATGGTAAAATTTGAAATCTGGCAACCTCACTGATATAGTTAACATAAAACTGCTTTCAAACATTTGTTTTTTTTTCCTATTCCAAAATCTTGTTATTTCTTGAATTTGATTTTAGACACTTACCTGAAAGCAAATATATAATAGCCTTGGGCTACGTGGATTACAACTAGAAAAGTTCAGATTTGATCCTCCTAAGCACAGTCACATACCCCATACTAACATTTTGTTTGGTGATGGGCCACATATATAACAGTGGTCTCATAGATTATATTATCTAGTGATATCAGAGCCATCTAAGTTTATGTAAGTGTGCCTATGATGCTGACACAATAACAAACTCACCAGGTGATGCAGTTCTTGGAATGTGCCTCTGTCATTAAGTGGTGTGTGAGTATACCTGCTTCATCTCTTCACTGCGGCTTTAGGGGTCATATCCTCTTGCACCCCTCCAGTCTCTACTTACTGACTCCTGTCATCCCAGTAACTGGAGAACAAAGCTTTCATTCAAGGATGGAAGGAAGGTGGGTCCTGTACACTTACCTCTGGGAAAGGTCTATGGGCCAGCAGATGCACTCAATTTTAGACAACATCCTACAGACCCCTAAAGGATTGAGAGGGCTGTAGATACTAGGAGGGACGTTTAGAGGACTTAGGTCCATTCTTGACCACATTCCAATTTTGCCCAGAGCTTTTCTAGCTTTCAGACTGGAAGCAGGCTGTTAGAACTGGGATCGTTGGGTTTGGATTTCTACAAGGCTAAAGAAAGGGGCATCTGGTTCACTGTCTCCTCACTCTCCATCATGAACCGGACTGAGTGGCCTGATTAGGAGCACAGAGCTGGGAACAGCACAAATGCAAAAGAGGATGTGCAAAGGGGAAAGTGTGCTTTTCTGTTTCGGGAAACCTGCTGACATAGGGAATGCTTCTGTTTTTCTGCAGAAATGCTGCCTTCAGTGGACAAAATTCAGCCACAATCAAGCTAATTGAATGCACAAATGTAATATTTTTCCAGGGCACCTCCAATTTAATGCTTGATGAAATCGTGTCTTTCGCATATATTTACAAAAGCTTTTCTTCATCCAGAAATGTCTGTTAAAATTGCTTATAGATGCTGAGATAGCAAATCACTCTTCTAATGTAATGAGATAAGTCATCTCTATAAACTTTGCTTGCTCAAATGTACTCGCATAAAAGAAATCAGGCTACAGGCTTTTTTCAATAAATAGAATGAACAACTAGAACTTGATGGCTATAGCATGTTCTGCCTCATTGCTAAGGGATGTTCAGAATTGCTCCCTCTCTCTCTCTTGCAGTGGAGTTTTCATTTTGGTAGTTGATGGAAAAAGGAGGTCAAATAAACTGATGTGGATAAGAAGCCAAAGCCATTTGTCAAAACGCAGGGAGAAGCTTAGAGATTGGAGTCATTTAGAGACTAAAAATTGATTTAAAAGATTTCTGTCCTCAAATCATTTTTCTTGCTAAATGTAGCTACTTTGTGAGCCTGGTTTTCCCTGCCTTATCTATCTTTACTAATAATTTACACCAGGGGAACTTCACCTCCAGGGGAAGATTCATATACATAGTCATTTGCCCATAGCCTAGTAAAATGGGTGGGGACCTTGAGGAGTTCATCCATGAGTTTCCAAGTAAGATTTGTCTTCTTCCTTTTTAATTTGGAAGCCAACTCTGGAAAAATACCTAACAGACTGTTTGACACATTCCAGGGGTCCCAACAGAGGGCTGTCACGTATGGCTGCTCAGGTTGTGCACTTTACCACTTCAGGGGAGATAATGTACACATGGACTATGAAGTGAAGTATGTGTCAAATTGTGCAACACGACAGCCCTGCTCAGCCCCTACCCGGGTCAGTGGGGGAAAAAGTCATGTTCTTGTTCACAGTGTCATAGTGCAATAAGTTTGCATGGCCGGGTAGCATGTTCACCACTTTTTGTTCCTCAAAGAATGAAATCAAACTTTTTATTATTATCAGCTCACAAAACATGAAAGCCTGCCTGGTGCCCTTTCCCTTCTCTTTGCAAAGTAAAATTGTTTGGGAGAATATTCAAATCTCCAGATGGTTCAAGAAACGGCTTGGAGAACATGACAGAGGACAGGCTGGAATCCAGAAGAAAATGAGACCAAATTTCCTTGTGCCCTCACTGTCACTTTTGGAAAACACTAGACAGCCATGGCTCCACACAGAGGAGAGACAGCAGGCGTGTTTGGAGCAGATCTCCGGGAGCCCGCCCTGTGCCAGCCTGCCTTTTGGATTTTCCCTCACACCTGCCAGAGGGTCTGGGCCAGCCAGACCAGCCTTCCCCCTATCACAGCACCTTGCCTTCTCTTTCAACTATTTCCTTGCATCCTGGAACATGTTGTTTGGGTGAAAGAAAGCCTAAATCCTTGCTAACCTGCAACATTGCTCCTGACAGCCTCTCCCAGCCCTATCAATTCTGAGTTCAACATGATAATTCAGGGTTAAAGAGAAAGGTCCTCTTCCTATGCAGTTCCTTGAACTCTGCCTCAAGCACCAGGAAGAGTACATCTGGGGCATCAATTCTAATGGGCACTAGAGGTCACATTTGATTACACACCCTATGTTTGCATAACCTGGTTTTAGAAGAAAATCTCAGTGGCCTGAGAGATACTTCGTGGGCCACAGTTTGCCAAAGTTTGCCAAAGGGGTCACAATAACCAACCAATCAGCTCACAGATGTATTTGGTTTGGTCGACACTGTTGCTGCTGTTGTTTTAATTTAATTTGGATGCCTTACCTGGGACAGGCATCCTCCACTTCTCTAGACTTCCCACTTCTGTCCATCCAGCCCATTTCACACATTTCCATTACCTGCCTACTCCCTACAGACTACTGAGTTTGCCACACCACAGCCAGGTGCCAAAATTTAGCAGTCGACACAGCATCCTCTGATGTGGAAGGGCATGGGAGGTGTCGCCACTTCCCCTAGCCTTACTCTACTCAGAAAAGTACTCAGAAAAGAAGTCTGCAGGGTCCTGGGTTAGCAGCTTACAAACAGCACCTTCACATTCATAAGCATAGGTAGACACATAAACACACATACACACATAGTAGGCAGAGTCTATTTGTGCAAGGACATACCAGATACAACTGACTATAGGGAAGATCACTGGCTGGGAGAGGAGAGCAGTGAGAGGTAACCACAGTCTTCCCTCTAGGTGGTTGGCACCTGGCTGTGGTAGGGCAAACTCAGTAGTCTGTAGGGAGTAGGCAGGTAATGGAAATGTGTGAAATGGGCTGGATGGATGGAAGTGGGAAGTCTAGAGAAGTGGAGGATGCCTGCCCCACGTAAGGCATCCAAATTCAATTAAAACAGTAGCAGCAACAGTGTCGACCAAACCAAATACATCTGTGAGCTGATTGGTTGGTTATTATTAAGAACCCACATAGAGAGCTTCCTCCCAGCTCTAAAACTTCATCCGAGATTTTAGGGCACAGCTGATATGCTTCCTTCTCACTTCATCTTTCTCGGCCCACCCACTCAAAGATATTAGCTTCCTCTCTGTGCTCTCAATTCACTTGTTAGCCTTTACAGGAAAGCTATAGCCTGACTCACTGGCACCGAGTTCTTCAAATAGGGGCAGGATGCTATTTATTTTGATGTCTTGAGATGTTAACAATATTTGCCAAACAGAATCCACCTCCCCACCTGCTCCCCAGTTTGAGGCCACCAAGATACTTGTAGTCACCTAATTTACCTATAGAAATCAGGGCAGGTGAGGACTCACTCTGGGGTACTCCCTCCACGGGTCCTCCCATTCCCTGGGCAGGTAGTGCTGTTCTGTTATAATGGAAATACTCTCCCAGGCAACATCCAATACACTAGCTGTTTATCACAGGTGGATAGGAAGCATTTGATATGTGGATAGTATGAAGGAAGAACTGAATTTTTGACTTTGTATGATTTAAATTCACTTACACTTAAAGAGCCACATCTGGATAGTGTCTACTGAATCTGATGGCTCAGTTCTAGAACCTTCTTCCTTTAGTGACAGCCTCACCCATTGAACAACACAATCCTAAGCATGCTTGATTTTCAAACCATTAAATGGAAAGCAAGGCCAACAAAGTATTTGTTTCTAAAGTAAAAACTTGTTTTATTCACGACACAATACACAAGAGGCAAAGTGTTTCACATCATAGACTTCACTTCCAAATCCTTGGAATGTTCTTTTCTTTGGCTTAAAGGAGAGGATGGATGGGAAAGCCAGGCATCGCTTAGGCAACTAAAGTAAGGGGGCGGGGACAAGGCTAACATTATCTTCACAGGGAGGAGACAGGGGTCTGTTAGTCACAAGCTGATCCTCTAGAAAGTTAGGTGGGAGCAGAGGCGGCGCCATTTCTGGGCACTTCAGTCATCTCCACCGCACAGGTACAGAAGTGCCTTCTGGTAGTCACCCTTGGTGTCTTGCTACAGGTGGCCATGGAGAAAAGAGAAATGCTGTATCAGGAAAAAGGCCAACTCCACAGAAACCTGCAAGCAGCCCTGGAGCACAGCAGAGCCTCTCCCATGACCCAAAAAGGATTTTGCAGGTCCTTCCTGTATGCAGACACTAGAGGGCCACAGCTCTGTCAGGCCCTCTGGGAGTGTGGCTGGAAAAGGTGCTTGGGAGACTTCCAAACCCTAGGACAATCCCAAGGGCAGAGAGAAGAGCCAGTTCCTCCTCCTGCAGTGAGGTCCTGCAAATAGTCCCCTGTGCCTCCCGTGTCCCCACCCTTCCACAGAGAACTGGGGACCTTTCCTCCTCACTGCTGTGTCATGGAAACGTGCTGGTGAGGTGAGGAAACAGCAAGAGTCTAACTGGTCCCTCAAGAATCCTGGCCCTAAGAATCCTGGGTGGACCAAACCCACCTCAAAATATATCCTTAGTAACCACACATGTGCCTTTGGAAATTTCATAATCTTTTAAAAGGAGATTTGCCAACTTTGTCTGATGTAGGCACATGGCACCACTATGAATGTAATCACTGTACACCAGTGTTCCATCACTCTAAAATGGATAGAGACTAAAGTGATTGAAGAGATGGGAGTTCTAAGTAACTAAATGCTGTCATGGTTTTCTGAGAATCTTTCAAGAAATAGAAATACAACAGAATACAAAATTTAATTGGTCTTCAACATTTCTTCAGGTTGTCACCAACTCTTGTAGGATCACCCTCATGAACAGCAATTATTATTGTAGAGTAACAGACGTGGGAAATATAAAATACTGGCCTGTTTCTACAGAATCCAGGACAAATCATAAAGGATGCCTTTCAAAGTGAATTCCTGATATTTGGTGATCAACATCTCCCCCCCCCCAGAGACTTAAAAAACAGAAAAATCACATTCTTCCACTGTTCTGGGTGGCTAGCTGCCTGGGGACCCCACACCCTTTGGATGACCAGGCAGGGCCAACCTAATACTGCAGGCCTTACCTGGATGTAGTAGTACAGGGACTTGCCGTACTTTCTCTTGAATTCAGACCTAATTTTCAACATGTCCACTTCACTGCGGGATACCATGATTCTAATCAGGACTTTATCACGAGTCCCCTTGCCCTGAAAGTCAAGTTGATATTCCAAGTTAAATCCCCCAACAATGTTATCACTTAAAAAGCATCTAATGCGTTTTCTGGCACACTCGTGCTTTCTTGAGGCTGCCCCTGAGAGATTGAAAACACAATTGTGAAACTTTTCCCTTAAGAAAAAAAAAAGATCATCTTGGAATTCCAGACACACCAAGATTTAATCATCACAAACCTTACTCTGTCCATTCAATAAATGTCTATGGATCACCTTATTCCTGCAAAGCTCAGCTCAAGAAGCTGGCACCTTTATGTACATAACAAAAGGCTGCTGACCTCAGGGGCTTAGAGAGGACTTGCCAATACATCTCTTTCATGGTTCTGTGCCAGTGTGAGTGGTATAGACAATAAGGACCCCTGAGTGTACTTCCAGAGCCTCAGGCTAAGAGCATCAAGGGAGGGGTCACATCTGACATGGAACTCAAGTAGAAGTGGCAGAGAAGCAGCATGGACCAGGAAGGTGCTCCAGGGAGAAGCAGCAAAGGCCTGGAGGCATTGTCCACATGGCATGTCCAAGGCGTGAAAAATGGGATGGGTTTATGGGAAGAGATGGTTAGTTCACACAGAGTTGCAGAGCTGGCTTTGGAGTCCGATGGGTGCAAATCTGCTGCATGACTTCAAGCAGACTGAAGCTCTGTGAGCTCCAGTCCCTCGTCTTTAAAGAATAAAAGTCTTGTAGGGCTTGCTGTCAGGGAAGTAAGGGGCACAATGGCTATGGCATAGGGGGTGCTCACTACTACTTCTGTCCTCACCTGTCGTCCCTCTGGGGGTAACAGCAGGAAATAACTGAGCCACACCACCTGCCCGCAAGAATCAGCACCACCCCCTAGCACTTCCTCCCTCCAGGGGCACTTATTTTCTCCCTGAACCCAAACACATGTCCAAGCAGTCCAGAGAAGACGGATTTGTGCTTTTCTCACCTGTCAAATGTAACCAGAGCTGACTAGTGTGTTCTTGCATCCAGACACTGGGGTCCCTCCCTTCATCCACCAGTCAAGGAGACTTAGTTTAGGGCACAAAATAAGAATCTAGCATGAGAACACAGGTCTCTTGGCCAGTTGCCCTTACCTTCATGGAGTCGTACAGCCGATCGGCAAAGTATAGGGGCTTGTTCTGGATGCACTGAACTGTGGAGAAAAGAAAGGGTGTCAGAGGTACAGTGCTCATCTTACCTGCACCAGGAGGAAATGATGCCCTGACCCCAGGGCACCAACCAGAAATGACCTGATGCAGCAGATGTGGGCTGCAGGATGCAAAAGATTAAGGGAAACTGGAATCCTCTGAAACACTAAGCTCCACTATGGTTTTCAACCAGGGCACTCTGAGGGCTGCAGAAACCCAAGCACACGTGTGAATTTCTCCACCCCAGCCCCCTCTTCTCTTGCCTCATTCTTCCTGCCAATTTTCTGTTCTATCAAGTTAAGCCCTTCTTTAGTTTTATATCTTTATGTTTACAGAGTTAAGATTACAAAACCATTCAAATCATGCATAGAAGCCACACTTCCCACATATGCTTCAATTAAGAGGACGGCCATTCATTCCTTCTGATTTCATACTGTCCACTAGGGATGATTGCTTACCCAGGTTCAGGAAAGCATTTTCCAGGTCTCCTTTGACCTCCTTCTTGATGCTCTCCAACATGTCATAAGGGCTGTAGCTCTTATACCTATCAAATACTAAGGAAGAGCCACAAATCATCATCATGTCAGAGACACTCGTCAGTGCTGCAATGATCACCCACATAGCTAAGCATCATGATAAAAAAAGAATGAGCATGATCATAGGTAGTGTCTTGGGCAGTTAGAGCTTGCCATGGTGGACCATAGCCAACATTGCACCAGTCTATTTTAGAGCAACAGTTCATGCACCTGTCCCAAATGGCACTACCCAGGTCACAGACTGTAGCGTGTCCATCTCCCGTGAGTGGAAGCCTTTCCATCTGGAAGCCTTGAGAAACAATACAAAGCACCCAGCCAAGCCCTCTATTTCAACAAATATGTCAAGATAAAATGTTCCTCAAACAAGAAAGGGAAGTAAACTAAGTGACAAACATGATAACATTTGGGCAAAAGAAGGCTCCAGAATGACAGAGAAAGGCAAATGGACTTGGTGAAAGAAAACCAGAGAGCCTATGGGAGTGCCAAGTAGAGAGTGGGTCTTATTGTTGCAGACCTGAGCCCCAGTATGGATACAAACTAGCCCAGCCGAGAGCCCCAGGGGTGACAAGACCTCCCCAGCACAGCACCCACCTTTCTGGAGGTGGCACACACTCCGCTCAGTCATGATGCTGATCCACTTGGGAACATCGGTTCCTTTCCTCTTCACTCCAGCATCATAGAGGTCCTGCAAGCATAGCCAACAAGGAAAAGTTAACTACATGATCCAAAAAAAGGTCAAAAGAAATGTCATGTAAAAATATCCAAAGAGGGCTGGGATTGTGGCTCAGCAGCAGAGCGCTCGCCTCGCACGTGCGCGGCCCAGGTTCGATCCTCGGCACCACGTAAACATCAATGCATTGCATTGTGTACAACTAAAGTAAATAAATAAATATTTAAAAAATATATCCAAAGAGCTACACATTCAAAATGCCAAATGAGAAAGGGTACACTGCAGACTTGACCAAAAACATACCATTTAGGTCAAAAGTCTTACAGCCATCTTCATTAAGCACAGACAGATACAAAGTAAGACTGGAGATTGTTCATGAGGTCGGTGCTGTGCATATCTCCTTCCTTTTTTTTGGTACTGGGGATTGAACTCAGGGGCACTCGACCACTGAGCCACATCCCCAGCCCTTTTTTGTATTTTATTAGAGACAGGGTCTCACTGAGTTGCTAAGTGCCTCGCCATTGCTGAGGCTGGCTTTGAACTCGCAATCCTCCTGCCTCAGCCTCCCAAGTGCTGGGATTACAGGCGTGCGCCACCACGCCCAGCGACATCTCCTTCCTTGAACGTGAAGGGAAAGGCTGAGAGCTTTTCATATTAAGAGGGACTGAGAGATTCTACTCATACAAAGAAGGCAGCCCCATCCAAGAAACTCAGGAAATGATGGAGTGGAAAAGGAGCCAGTCCAATCTGATTTTTCAGTTTCCAGGAAAATTTAAGGGCCGTAAGTAAAGCTAAGAATGGCCAGAAAGTGAGGAAGAAAGGGTTCTACAAGGAGAGATATTCATTCATTGATTCTCTATCATCTGCAAAACCCAATTTCTATTACTGATTTAAACCATTGCTAAACATGCTGCCCAGCATATACTGAATTTTCAAACTAAAATTAATTTAAATTAAATTTTTTTCTGCAACTGTTATGGCACACTTTGAGATAAGAGTTGACCCTCTGGATATAGCATACAGTTGAGAGGAATCTACATCAGCTTCACAAATAGTTCTCAGTGATTATGGCAAAGTTCTTTCCAGCCAGAAAAGGAGGACAGACCTCTGTCACTCTCCTCTGCTCCCCACCACAGCAGAGCAGAAAGCCTCCCCATCCCTGGCCGCGCCTTCACCACCCTCTGCTTCCCCAAGTGCTCACTCTATGGTGTGCACGGCCAAATCCCACCCTGCAGAAGCTGGTACTCCCAGACAAGCAAAGTCTGAATGAGAGTAAGTGAGTCAACTATCGATCTGGTAGTTAACACCAGCATTAAAGGAAATAGTTCCTAATAAATAATCCTCCCAGAAAGTGAAGGAGAAACTCACATTCTCAGACTGCTGTGGGTTTAAAACATGGCCACAAATTCTTTCAAGTTCCTCTTTTCCACAGGTGGGAGCAAATCCTCCACCTAATGACTGTAAGCTAGAGAGAGGAACTCACTTGTAATGAATAAAGCATGACAGAAGGGACTGTGTGTGACTCCTGAGACTGGGTTATCAAAGACACTGGGGCTTCCTCCTGGTTCTGGCTCTTGGATCGCTCACTCAGGAGAAAGCCAGCTGTGTACTCTGAGGACACTCAAGCAACCCTGGGGAGAGGCCCAGGTGGGGAGATGCTAAGGCCTCCTGCCAATAGCTACACGGGTGAGCCAGAGCCTGCAGGAGCCCTGTTTGGGGATTGACTTGAATTGCGGTTGACTATGAGCCGTGGAGATTTGGGCATTGTCGCCTCCCATAGTCTCATGGGACTTGTTGCGGGATCTCGAGTGACTTGGCCGAAATTGCTGATCGGGTCAACGCCATTTTGGTGGTATCTGTGGTGCGTGTTAGTCGTTGTTAGAGCCAGAGAGAAAAGTTATCAGAATAAAAAGCTGTTTGTTTACAGTTCGCCTCTGAACTTCTTCCCGCGGCTCCGTTGCTCCAAGCGCTTCAGGCGGCAACAGGAGCCATCTTGGAAAGAGATCCCCCTGAACCAGTCAAGCCCTCGGGAGATCACAGTCCTGGCCAACATTTCATCTGCAACTTCACAAGAGACCCTGAACCACCTGGCCAAGCCACTCCCCAATTCCTAACCCATGGAAACTGAGAGATCAAAACCCTTTGTTGTTTCACGTCACTAAGTTTTGAGATAATCTTTAACACAGAAAACAGATGATTATACAGATTCTCCAGAGATTTATAAGAAAATAGGAATTCCAACCACAGAGCTTGGTACTTACCCGGGCATCTTGGTCGATCAGTTCATAATCAATGACGGAGCCATCCTCTGCTCTTCTACCCTAGGGGGGAAAATAAGAACATCAAATCTATTCCTTTGTGTATCCTAAAACTGAAAATGTTTTCCCCCCAACCCGTGCCAGTCACTGTTTAATTTCTTATACAAACACCCACTTATACTTTTCTTCTCACTTTGAATCTACACAAGACCAAGGAGGGTGAGATAGTCCAGGAGGTGGAAAAGCTTCTGGCACCTCCCTCGCCTCGCCATCCTTGGCGCCCTCAGTACCCAGGCCTGGCTGTCACCTTACAGGATCCACCCCCACAAGAAGAGCTGAAGACGTTTAATTCTCTCCCTCAGAGTCCTTGCAATCGGATGGAGAAATAAGTATGGAACAAATGGTAAGACAATACCCTCGGGCATTCAGCTGACATAAAATGCAAAAGAAAGGAGAACTCTTCGGACAGCAGAGTCAGCAGGTCTGGGAATAATGGGGTGGGGCTGAGGCTGAACCCAGAGTGATGAGTAGAAGGAGGCGGGAAGCCATTCTCCATAAGAGGGAGAGCAGGGGCAGGGGCAGAGCAGAGTTAGAGAGAAGCCCAGCGAGGAGGATGGAGGTGGAGAGGCCCAGGGTGGGGGTGGCTGGGAGTCTGGATTGGATGTAACAGAAACGGGTTTTGATCAGGGGAGTAAAATGTGAGAGTGAATGACATAAAGATCTGAGGGTGGCGGTACTCAGGGTGGTGGCAGATGAAGAGGAGAGCAGGGGAGTTGTTGCAATGATGGAGGTGGGAGTGGGCCAGGGTGCAGCACGCTAATCAGTCATTTGCCATCAGGGTTCCTAGAGAACAGAATTTCCCTTTCCCCTGATGCAGGCATTAAGTGATACATGGCCAAAACTTAAGATTCACTGGGGAAGCACCTTTCATCCGTGTTAATGTGTCATCATTAGCAATCAGTCCCACAAAGACCGCCCCACCCCAGACAAAGGACTGCAGGGGTAAATGCTCTCATTAAGTGGGAACTGAGAGATACAGAGGGTCACTTCCCAGTGAGTCCTGTGCAGCCACAGATAGAGGCAAAGTGACCTTCCCTAAGTCACGCGGAGATGCTTGGCACATAAATCCAGGCCAGAACTTGAGAACTGCCTATTCCTCCTCTGGCCCCCAAAGTCCAGTTGTCCATGCGGTTTCTCAGGATAAGAAATCCTATTATCCAAAAATGACAACTCGGCAGCGACAGTGCAAACCCACTGTCGAAAATGCAGCAGAATTTCTGATGCAGGCACAGAGGATTTAGTTAATTTGTTCTCAAGTATAAAATGAGGTATGCGACTTGCCTTGGGAGGAAGCTTGCAAGGCCAATGAAATAAACCCAGAAACCCACCTTTGCGAGGGCAACCATCAGCTTGCGGAAGTCACCAGATGTGTCAGAAACAATGTCCTTCTCCAGATCAGTCTTGTACACTTGGAAAATAACACATGTAGTGTGATGCTTTCTGCCTATGCAGCCAGCCAGCCACCCACCCCAGCAACCCCCCACAGCCGCCCACCCCAGAAACCCCCCACAGCGACTAAGCCTCACAAAGCAGCAACAGCTGTGTCGGTGGCGACGTGGAGGCCCCCCGTGCTCCCTTACCCCAAACTGGGGGCGGACTCTCAGAATGATGTTGGGCCCCAGGACATCAGAGCTGGCGTTACCAGGGACAAGGGACAAACAATTCTAAATAAAGCTAGGGTTCCTCAGGGCTCACTTTGATCAGGGAACTCTTTTATAGTTAAAATACTGGTTCCCAACCATCTCAATTATGAATACTCATTTCCAAACCACAAAAAATTTGTAGGGCGATACACACACATTCACACCCTTGTACTTTATTATCCATGAATTGAGAAAATGCACCATGGCAAAAGCCAGTAAAAATTGAATAATACTTTTGCATAGATTTATATTTCATTATTCAAAATAGCATCCATACTGAAATATAGTAGCAAGGTAGGCTGTGTTATTTATTTTACCCACTGCCTCCCAGAGTGCTAGGTGCACATAAGTTCAAGGGTCTCTCGCAGTAAGTCTTTAGTTATTCATAGTCCAGAGCTGGTAACCTTTTGAGCACAAAAGAGATAGTACCCAATACATGATATATGTATATAGTACTTTCTTCTTCTCCCTATCAGATCTTTTTTAGAAATATTTTTTCTACCCTTTCCCTCATTTCTATCCTTTTGCAAAAGTTCTAGTAAAATGTAATAATCAAAACACAGGAGGGTGAGGTTGTGGCTTAGTGGTACAATACTTGCCTAACACACGTGAGACCCTGGGTTTGATCCTCAGCACCACATAAAGATAAATAAAAAGATATTGTGTCCATCTACAACTAAAAATATTTAAAAACAAAACAGTGGGGCTGGGGCTGGGGCTGGGGCTCAGTGGCAGAGTGCTTGCTTAGCATGGGTGAGGCACTGGGTTTGATCCTTAGCGCCCTATACAAAAACAAGCAAGTAAAATAAAGGCATGCTGTCCATCTACAGCTACAAAAAAATATTTTTAAAATAAAAAACAAAACAAACAAAAAACCCACAAGCAGCCAGGCATGGTGGTGTATGCCTGTAATCCCAGTGGCTTGGGAGGCGGAGGCAGGAGGATCATGAGTTCAAAGCCAGCCTCAGCAATGGCAAGGTGCTAAGCAACTCAGTGAGACCCTGTCTCTAAATAAAATACAAAATACAGCTAGGGATGTGGCTCAGTGGAGGAGTGTCCCTGAGTTTAATCCCCAATACAAAAAAAAAAAAAAAAAAACACAGGCAACAAGGAAGTGGAGGAGAGGGGCCAGGATCATGTCCAGCCTCACCTGGAAGGCCAACATGGCAGCTCCTGCTGCGTGTTCACGATCCCAGCACCCCCTCCCAAACACTGACCTGAGTGGCCGTGAGGGAGTCCTAGAAACTCAGCTGAGAGGATGGATCACAGAAATAGGGCTACTCACTTTCCTTGTAGACTCTGTTAATTTCCTGGAGCTCCTGGTTGGTTCTTGAGCAGATGATCTCAATGAGGGAGTCCTCGTCAGTTCCCAGCCCCTGTGAACCAAGAAGCACAGACATCAGCAGTCTTCCTCGTCACTGGCCTGCTTCTCTCATCTCCATCAGGTAAACTTCCAACATGGTTTGGGTCTGTTAGCACCCTCCTTTCCACATGCCCATGCAGCAACCTGTACTATATTTCTTCAACAAAATAATGGCATTTTTCTATTCCTTTAAAAAATACTTCCCCAGAGCACAAGATGGCATGCATGGCATGTTTGAGTTCAACAATATTAAAATTTTTTTAAATGTGTGGGAATAGGTAGCAACATAATACACCAAAATGTTAAAAAGTAGTTGCCTTTTGATGATGGGTTGATAAAATAACTCTATCTTCTTCCTAGTTTTCTTTACTTTTTTCATTTCTATAATAACCACTCACTACTTTAATAAATGGGAAAGAACTATCTTCATTAAACAACCCTTCTCACTAATCTAAAATAAAGGAATATAGAAATTTTATGTTGTCATTTGTGGACCCCATTGGTATTAGAATAAGTCCTTCTTGCCAGAGAAAGGTACAGTTTAGATAAAATTTTTAACCTCTCTTCTTTGAAATGTAAAATTGGGTTAATGTTAAAATTTTCATTCTTGTACTTCCATTTTTGCTTGATTATTATGCACTCTTCAGGCATTTTAGAGAAGCAAAAGGAAATAATGAAATGCCAAATAAACCTAGACACCAACACTTTATTAAGGAATAAGGATTTGATGAGTGATGAATTCAAATTTAATATATACAATTTTGAGTGTGCCAGATAGCTTGAAAGGACTCAATGAAACATGTATTTCAAAGCCAGCTTCATGATCAAAGTCAAGATTTAATAATCAGGTTTCTCTAATACTTGTCTTTCCGAATATGGAAATATCACTTTGAACTAAGTAGAATTACAACTGTTTAAAATGTAAATCAATTATAAGGTGTTAATACAATAAGAAACTTACTTATCCACACGAAAAATGTGTCAGCTATTAATTAAACTTATTAGGGTTTATATGCCCTTGAAAAAGTAGTATGTATAATCTAAGCTCAGCCTCAGGTGAATGGTTAATTTTGAATTTTATTCTTAATCTAATCTTTGAGCCAATGGCTCTTCTTCCAGGGCTTTTATCATGATTTGTAGAGGTTCCAGCAAAGCCAAGAATCCTTCCCTTGTTAGCAAAAGGTCCACAACACATTGTACATAGATGCTGTGAAATGACTACTGAGCAGCAGTTTTCAGTCTCAAGGATGATTGAAATATAGTCTAAAAGTAACTCATGTGTTGAAAGAAATGCTATACCCCAACACCGTAGAAAGGAAAGATAGGTGGGTAATGAAAGGTTTGTTTCCTCCCACCAATGATATGCAGGTGTTAATATCTGAGAAATTTCATCGTGTTTTGATCTCTACATTTGAAGGTGACCTTGGTAATTTCCAGAACTTGGCCCAAGCTTTCCCCAGATTGCCCGGGATTCCTATCACAAGGGCAATTTCTCTTGTAACATGTGGCAGATACTGCCACTGGTATCGTCAGAATTCAAAACAGACTTTGCTATTTTTTTTTTTAAAGCATAGTTCAGTTAATGTCACTTCAAGCTTTATAGATTTCAGAGGGGGTACTCAACTATGATAGCTAATGGAAGAACTGGCACAAGGTCAAAGATTTAGCAGTTAAAGCACCTTTCATTGAGTCCAATTACATAGATTACAACAGTGACTGACAGCTCAAACAGGTCTGTTTCAAGTCACTAAAACCTAGTAATAGATACTAGTAAAATCACAGGAAATCACGATGAAATGGACTCTTGATGAAAATGTGATCATCTGATCTGAGTGTTGATGCTCAGAAGAAACCTTGGAGAGGCCAACCACACAATGGCTCCCAAGGTCCAAAGCTTTGGTATACAGGAGTGCTGCTGTCTTATCAAGCCATACCATTAATTGTTTTGGGCATGTCATCATTCTTGATTATACCTTCCCTGCAATATAAACGGCTGAGAAAATTCAGAGCAAGTCCACATAAACAAAGCATAACTTGAGCTAAGCTTCATGAAGAACTGAAAGAAGAAAGGGATTTAACAACAGATCTTGAAGCAGCCCTGAGCTATGATGTCCGGGGGCCCTGGAAATGCTGTGTGAAGCAGCCTCACCCTCGAGGTGCTCTCTGGGGAAAGGATGACAACTGAACTGGGACATTAGCTTGGGTGTCAGGCTTCCAGCTCAGTCTCTTCATAATTCAGAAACAGTGGCATCACAGAAAATACACTCAGACTTAGAATTTAAAAAAATCAGAGAACTAAGGCATTCCCCCGCTGCGGAGGCTTTTCCCAGTTGGACCAGGAGGGGGCAGTAGCAGATTGCTCAAAGCATTGCAAGCACACACTGAAAAGTGTCCATGTGCCTTGCTGTAGCATACATTTATGCAACCATTACATTTAAATATTTAGTACTTTAGGGATACACAAAATTCAGGGAGGTCATAACCTAGAATTTTCACTAATTTACCTAAAATTCCAAGTTCAAAATAACTTTGAAAAACATAAGAGATAGCATCACTGAAAGACTTTGAACTAGACAGAAATACCCTTTACAATCTGAAATCACCCCTCATGTGTACTATGCTGTTCTGATTTTGTCATAATTTGAAAGAAACAATGGGACATGACAGGGAGAAGGGCAGAGGAAGAGACGCCCACAAGTGCATGGGCAAAATTTGCAAGCTCTGCTTAACAAAAGCTATGAGTTCTTCTTTCTCCTTAATATCACAACATATCTTTCTTAAGGAGGAAGTGTAATCAAGGAAGTAGTTTTCCCAAATGGTATTCCAATCGCCCAGGTGCCAAGTCGTAGCAGCTGGTAACTGACTTCTCAGCATCATGAAATTTCTTTGCAGTCTTAAAAAAAGTAAATGAAATATTTTTGGTACAAATCCTGAAACTTATAGCTTCAGTTCATTAAAAAAAAAAAAAATCCAAATGAGAATTCAACAAAACTGAAAATCACCTAATTACACTCAAATAGCTGTAATTCACAAATATTAATGGCAGATTTGACAGAGCTAACATCTCACACGTGTTTACCTTCATGGACGCTTTCAGCTCGGAAGCATCATACTGAGCAGGTGTCTTCAATAGGCCCAAAATCACCGTCTCCAGGTGGCCAGATAAGGCTGATTTCAGTGCTGATGCAAGTTCCTTTAGAAAAACAGCAATCACATAGCAAACGTGGTTGGTAACCAGTATTCACTTTAAAACTGGAGAGTAAAAAAATGTAAGAGGACTGTTTGTAGATCAGGTTATGAGTCTCTGACCACTCTGGGGTCTTAGGTTAAACTCCCTTTGTAGACCACAACCCTAGCCATCAGGTTTTGCATCCATTAAAACCCAGGTTGATTTTGCCCTCTCCTAATCATGAAAAGGAAACTGGAATGGCATGCAATTCCTCAGAAAGCTTCAAGATGAGAGGGGAGGGCAGGAGAGGGCATTAGGAAATATATGCATGTTTATAAATGTCACAGAGGCGCCCATTGATCTGTACATTTAGTGAGTTCATGATTGTGACAAAAAACACAAGACAAAAATAAATAAATAAATAAATAGATAGATAGATAGATAATAAATAAATAAAAAGAAAAGAGCTCTGAGCACAAAGGCACCACAATACACTCGAGAGCATCAACACCCTGTGGAAGATAAGGCAGGTTCTGGTGTGAGGCCCCTGCCAGGAAGGAGGTGGTTAGAGAGAACAGCCTCCTGGGGAGGGAGTCCTTGTGACCTGCTGAGATCCTGCAACAGAAGGTCTTTGTGCAGCTGTTACAGGGGTGGTGCCTCAAAACCTCCAGAGGAACCACAGGCCCCAATGTGGCAGCAGTGAGGTTATGAAACTTCCCTGTACAAAACACTTCATCTGCTACTGAAGACTCACCAACTTGTCCACACTGAATCAGGATGGTGTTGGTGGAGATGATGGGCACTAAACCCCCCAGACTCCCCTTGACTTGCCTGCTGTGTATTGTTTCTTGATTGTATGTCACCAAGAACACGTCATTTTAAGTTAGAGGTCTGAGGCAGCACCTAATTCAATATGGCTTTTAAAGATGTTTCCTTGGGGATTAAATATTCTACAAATCATGGGCAGTGGGCCATGGCTATCTCTACCATTTTAATCCTCTTTCTTTTCATTATTTTCCTTTTCCTCTCCCTACTTTCTTTCCCTCCTGCTTTCCAATGGTGCCCTCAAAATAGATGATGTTCAGCTCCTGGAGGTACCTGCAAACTCTGCAAGGTGATGTGCAGCCTGCCTCAGAGATTACCTTCTCAAATCATTCATAGATGTCAAGAACATTAGAATTGACATGGATTTAGAAATCATCAGGCCCAACCCTTTGGCCACCTACTTTCTCCAGCTTCCCCGTGTGCTAAGAACACACTTAGATTTTCAAAGCAGTACCTCCTAATTATAACACCAGTTTTCCAATTTGGAACTTTGAGGTTAGGTGATTCCAAACTACCCATTCTCTGCTCAGACCTCAAATAGCATTTAGGCACCTACGGACTTCTTCCAGGTCTATTCCAAACTCCTCATGGGCGTTCAACTTCCTGTTTCTTCTAATGTTCACCACAAGGCTTTGCACTTAGCAAAAAATCCGAAAATGATAAATGAAACACAACCATTCTTGATATAGGAATACCTCACACCTGGCATCTGCTTAAACATGAAAGAAACATAAAATCAGTCCTCTCTCCACTCCGGCTCCTCTCCACATCTGCTGGCTGTGCCCAGGTCTTCAAGCTCATCACCTGGGCAGCCTCGGTCCATATCCCCACAGTACCCTGCAAACAACTCAGATAGCTCTGCTTCTGAGATTTCCTTTAGAAGCTCTCTCTTTCTGTAAAAGATGATTCTCCCTGGCCCAAGGCTGAGAGTCCTCAAGAATCAGCAGGACAGTGAGCTGAACCCTCCCACAATTCTGGTAACACTTCCTTCCAACAGGGCACATGAAAGCTTTATTCTCCATCTACCTAATTTGAAATCTCGAGACCAGGGCCTCTATGTTTGTGTACACACAAGTGTGTTCCAAGACCCCATTCTGTAAGTGACAGCTGAATGAGCAATTATTTGTCTACTGTCCAAAGTAGTGGACCTTCTGTTCCAACAGAAACTTGGCTCTGCTAGCTCATAAATCCTTTGGGGAAAGTGCAGAAATAAAACACTCCCCTCCATGCCTCACCACAGAAGATTAATATAAATCTAGTGGAAGAAGAATTGTAATGCATATGAGATGAAAGAAGCCAGCTGCTTTCCTATTTCTGTCCTTTCCAACTGTTTCAGAGGTTGAAGGAAGGAGCTGCAGAAAAGCTTGACCTGCAACTCCCTGGACCCTGGTGGTCATGTCAATCCCAAGAACAGAAATTCTCTTCCAGAATCCTTCCAGCTCACCTCTACTGTAGCTATAAGTGAAAGCCCTAAGTCAAACAGGAGCTGCAGGAAGCCACTCTTACTGCACTGTCCAAGAATAAATCAAAAAGCTTTTAATAGCAAGAAGTTAAAAATAAAGCAGCACATCGTTAAAAATAAAATTTCCTAACACTGCAACAAAATAAAGGATGAACAAGTGCTGGTTGCTCTTTAACCACCAGTGGACAAATGAAGGGAAAAAGCACACAAAGATTCTTTAAATAGTAGAGCATGGCATGCTGGAGATAGCCTGGGAGACCCAATGCACTACCAACGAAGCCCATTTGTTGCAAAACTCTTAAGAATTTGAGTGTGTTTTTTTTTTTTTTTTCCCCAAAGAATGAGAGGAATGTGTTACCATCGGTACTCAGTGGAGGCTATAGTCCTGAAATTAAATTAGAAACATCATATCAAGAGCCATCAGAAGTCATAAAGATGAAATGAGTTGCTATATGTAGAGAACTAAACACAGTGCCTGGCACGCGGTAAGCACTCTGTTATTCTCTATTCCTTCCTAATTTTCCATTCCCAGAACTGCTCCTTCCATGAGATGGAATAAGAGAGTGTTGGATAAAGGGTGTCATCTTTATGTATGAGCTCCCACGTGTGCAAGAGGAGTAACTCTTACAAGGACATAAGAAGGAAACCTGGGATATGTAAGCGTTCCCAAAGGTCCTAGCTGGTGAAAGCCACAATCCACAAAAAGAAAATTCAATGGCTAAGGAAATTAAATTCAACACGACATGTCCTCCATCCCTGAAATTACCCATACCTTTTTGGTCCTTCTCTGGTAGGCGAAGGCAATATCCTGTCTCTGTGCATTGCTGCGATTAGTCAAAATGTTGACGATGGTGACCTCATCCACACCTATGGAAATACAAGTTGTAAACAGTTACTCAGCTGTACATTCTGGTACTTTGGGCTTAGTTAGCAAGTCTTAAGCAGAGTTTTTCAAGCTGAAATACAAGGACACCAAAATTAGTTTTTGCTCTTTAGTCAGCATACTCTACCCAACGTATACATACCTCTTTCCTTTCTTCCCTGAAAGCTTCAAACCTCAAGCCTAAATGAACCTTTTAAATATTTGTATTTTAAAACTATTTTATTCCTAAATTGGTTTCTGGAATCAACAGTAGGAGGTGCATTTGTGGAGCTTTGGCAGTCAAATGGAACAACAAAGATTTAGGAGGATTTTAAATGAAGGTCGCCAAATTGCTATGTAACTGGGAATTTAATAGACAGTAACTGCAAAAATGAATTAATAGAGGTGATTATTTATATTTATTGCAGGATTATGACTATATAAGCAGCTAGGTATAATTTTTATAATTATAGAAACTGTCATGACAAATGAGTCAGATTTAATATGGCAGTTGTATTTTAATAACATAATTGATTAATATAATCATACTTATTGAAGACTAAATTGTTTTGTAAGGAAAATAAACGTTCTGCTGCTTTTAATCTACAATAGGCAATTTTAATAATCAATTTTATAACTTTATTAAAAAGAGTAAGTGTTTTAATCTAAATTAAATCTAAATTGGGAGTTTTGAAGTGCCACCAAAATATTTTAGTACCTATTTTAATTGGAACATGTGTATTTACAAAGATAAGCAATGCCTTCTGGTATCCGAGTTTCCAATTTTATATCAGAAATACTCCTAACATGCCATTTAACTTAAGAAAGCATGATTTTAAGGATTTAGAATGTGAAACATCCCTCTCCTGACTGATTATGAACTTTGTTTAATAAAAGGAAAGTCTCTGCCATAACTGGGTAGGTAATTCTGGATGACAGAGCATGGCTGCTAAGCCCACAAGGTCACTGGCAAACTGCATACAGCTTGGCCCAGAGGGAACCAGAGGAATCTGAAAGAAACAGAGGCCAGAAGTGTAATATTTTGAGGCAAAAGCAATGAGCAGACCCAGAAAGGTGGTACCTTTACCTCTCAAGTGTATTAGTAACTGCATGTCATTCACTATGTATTTAAAAAGCACAAAGTTAGAAATTCTGGGTATAAAAATAACACTTTTAAAAATGTACATGCTCATTTCAAAGGGAGTTCATACCCATATGTTGCTATCTTAACTGAAGCATCTATAACTTTAGTTCTGATTTTTAGAGTAGCAAAGTAAACATAGAAACCCAATCACTGTATGAGAGGCAGCTTCAAAGATGCTTATTTCAGCCTTACATGCAATGTCAAAAAATAAAGGGGAAAAAAACCCTATGTCCAATAAGAGATGGATTAAATGTTCTCTTGTCCATACAATGGAATACTATGTAGGTATTTACACATTCGTGTGCATGTGTAAGAAAATATCTACAAGCCTTTAGACCAAAATTTGAATTGTGATCATCTGAGGGGTAGGATGACTATGATCACAAAAAAGTGTTTTTAAATACATAGTGAATGACATGCAGTTACTGATCTAGAGTCAATTACTTCAAGAGATTGCTAATGTAGTTCTAAATACTTCCATGAGGATAAAGCATAGTATGCATAATAACAAGGAATTTTATCTATGTAATTCCCTTCTGTCTCCAAACATCCTAACACATGCTATCTTACTTAATCCTCAAAACAACCAAGTGGGCACAGCTATTTCTCTTTCTATTTATAGATGAGGAATTCAGTGCTCAGAGACTGGGACCCAGCTCTGCACCTGTTACCTATGTAAACACCTGTCCCCCTGGCTCTCAGTGTCTAAACCCACACAAGGGAAGGGGCATGAAACAATGACCTCCATCTCCACACTAACAAAACTGAATCAAGCCTAAATTTATATTTAGTTTTGACTAGGAATGGGCTGGAATTTTTAATCACAAACTCATTAAGGTTACAAGGCTACTTTATTTATTTATTTATTTACTCACTTCCTTGGTACCGTGGATTGAACTTTTACCACTGAGCTACATCCCCAATTCTTTTTATTTATTTTTTTTATAAGGCAAAGTCTCACTCAATTACTGAGGGTCTTGATAAGTTGCTGAGTTTGGCCTCAAACTTGCCATCCTCCTGCCTCAGCCTCCCGAGTTGCTGGGATTACAGACACCTGGTATTGAGGCTACTTTAATGAACTTATGTCTGCATTAGTGATGTACACACCCACCCACACACATGTGCAATCCCCCTTATTAATGTATTTTTGCCCTATATTTAACTTTGTCATCCACATCTGAAAATAAAGAATCACAATGAAATACAATTCTACTCTCTAACCTCAATTCTAATATTTCCTAAAATCAACTTACCAGCGACTGACCTGAAAATAGAATACTGACCCATAATACATGATTTTCTCAGGAACAAAAGCAAGGGTACGTTTGTGTCAGATGTGGTCCCTGACTGGCCACCACTGAAATCCCCAGGAATACTTATTAAAAACACAATCCCCTGGATCCTATCTGAGCTCTACTGATTATGCCTCTCTAGAACTTAGGATCCCAGAAGCAGGATTTCAACAACACCCAAGTGACCCCCCCCCCCATAGTGAGACTCAGTGACAGAGGGGAGTGGGAAGGCTGTTGGAAAGCAGCCTGTGTATGACTTATGTCACTTCCACCAGCTGCATCTATGACATATGGGGCTGACTGCAATTTTATGGCATTCCCTTATTGCATGTTTTTGTCCAAACAGCCCAGGTAAGAAACAACACCTAAGAAGAGTTCAGTTTCACAAACTGCTGTGGGGTTCTCTGCTCTCAGTGAAACAGCTCTTTGCCTTTGTATAACAGCTAAGTGTCAAGCCAGCAGAGTTGGGATTCAATCCAATTATTGGGAATCCAATAAAGAGTCCTGGTGATTAACCGGAACCTCACCTAGAAGGCAGCACCAACTATAGTCTGAAGGCATCCCAACGCATTCACCTGAATTATTTACCAAGCAAACAACCACTGAGATGGGACCATTGAGTGCACTACACACAAGCTAATTAATGCCTGCAACTACAAATATACTAAATGGAGTTTCAGCAAGTGGAAGACTCCTCCCCAAAACTCCACCCACATCAGTCATTTCTCCCATACCATTGTCTGCATGTTTCCAATTGAACTGGAAAGAGGCAAAATTCATGGAGCCCAGGATCATCTGTCTGGTCAATGCCACTGAAGGCGGAACCTACATTGAAACACCAGAACACGTGTATCTGCCAGTGGGACTGAACTGTCTTATCTTTAGGACACTGCTGCTTCCCCTTGACCTGCTATCCATTAGGATGGGGCAGTTTACTTTTGTAGAAAATAGATGGGTACAGGTTAAAGCACTAAGGGGCAAATGGTTCCTCTCCACTGCTGCCCAGGATGCAGGAAGGAGGTGGCTGAACACTCAGCTACCTCAGCCAGCACCACCATCAACAGCACACAGCCAGTGCCTGGACACTGGAAAAGCTCTACAGTGAACACAGCTGCAAAGACCTGTGAGAAGAGGCTCTGCCTCTCCAAATTTGTACCTTCTGACTTCTCATTTTCTAGTGCTTAGGTTTGCTGGACAGAAGGATCTAGGGACTAACAGAAACTGGGCGAGTTGTGCAAAACTTGAAGAAGAAACAAACCTGAACAAGGCTTTCTTTTTCATCCCACCCCCCTGTGTTTGATATGGGCAGTCACAAAGTCATCTAAGCAAAGGGTCACACTGGGGAACAGCAATGGGGGTGGGGGTCCCACAGAAGAGGGAGGAGAGCATGCTAAATTCTGTGATCCAGGCAGACTTTTTAAAATATATTTTCAAAACTAATAAAAATTAAGGAGGGAAGAATAGAAGTTCATTGGATTAGACAAAGGGGAAGGGAGGGGGGGAGGAGGGGAACAAGAGACAGTAGAATGAATTGGATATAACTTTCCTATGTTCATATATGAATACACGACCAGTGTAACTCCACATCATGTACAACCACAGAATGGGAAGTTATACTCCATGTATGTAGGATATGTCAAAATACACTCTCCTGCCATGTATATTTAAAAAGAATAAATTTTAAAAAGAACTAAACTAATAGAAGTTAAGCTTTTGCAATGCTGGTGAGGAGACAAAACACAAATGTACTCATTTGTTCCTGATGGGAAATAGAACAAGAAGGTTTTTAAGCATCTACTCCTTAAATGAGAATAGTCAGCTAATCTAGTCAGCTAATTATAGCATTTTCAATAGTCCAGTTGGGGGGAATCCGAAGGTCACTCACTGTTCTAAATGCCAGTGGATCTGAAGCAATCACTCTGCAAAGTGAAGGCTACGGGAAGGTGCCACTGTCAGCAGACTCAAGCAGCCAACTTTGGGGTCCTGGGTGCCTTCAGCCATCCACCGTATTTTTCAAGAAAAAGAAGACTTGCAGTCTAAAATGATGGCTGAGTCCAAAACCACAATATCTGCCTCCTGGAGTTTCCTCCTTCTCCTCTCTGTGGGTAGAAACCCCAAGTCAGCTCCATGGAAAATGTGTGTCTTTATTGTTCATGGCAATGAACCAACAGCCATTTGGAACAGGATGCTGACTCACAGCTGTGGAGACACACTGACTGCACAAAGAAAATGGATTTCATTTGTGTTCGATGAAGGGCTCAGGAGGCCGTACAGTCATGGTGATGGGTTGAAAAGTAAAGGAAAATTGCCCAGATCCTCTCCTTATCGAGATCATGGGAGAAACCATGACTCAGCTCAGATTTCTAGACATAGTCGTATCATGATTTGGAAGATACCATCTTTATAGTAAGGTCAGAGGCATGCCACACAAAGAGAGCAGGCCGCACAGCTCCATGGATATATTCACGTGGACATGTTTTACTCATTAGAACAGCAACCTTCCACTGTGTACCTACTGTGTTCCAGGCATTTTATTAGGTGCTTTGCACATATCCTGTCATTTTTCTCACCTCCACATGAAGTGGGTGTGATTATTATCTCTGTTGCTAATGCTCAACGTATGTTTATCCTATATTTATGAGTCATGTTTATACCTTTTTGAAATTATACTTCTGATACTTCTTTATATCACACTCCTCCATCTAGGTCCTAAGAAAGGACTGGGAATGGTAATATGTCTATATGTGTATAAAAAATATTTAGTCATACAAATGCACTCACAGTCAGCAACCTGTAGGTAACGATTTGACATGCAGTAACAATGCGTAGCTACTGAAGAAATAACCTAATTGAGTTTTTTTCAACAGAAGGGGCTAGAACACTCTCTTCCAGAGATAGCCATCAAGAACTTGGTGGAGGGAGGCAATCTTTCCCAGTAAGCTTGTTATGCTGACTAGTCATCCACCTACTGGTGTGGTTTTAGGACAGAGAAGCCCCCTGCCCAACACACACACATCATTGCCCAAAAGAACCTTCCCACCATCAGCCATGGTGCTGGCAAGCCTGGAATTCTGCTCCTGGAGCCACCCCTCTCAATCATTTGGCAAAATGGAACTTGTAGGATCCAACCAGGATGGGCAACAGATGAAAGCAGAGGACTCTGAATATGCGGCAGTGACAGGTGTAGTGCTGGGGAAGTACCACAGGACAAAGACCTGCAAGATCCTGGGGCACAGCCTCCCTCCCTATTCCCAGCATTCTCACTCTGTGGGACAGGGACCACAAAAATACTAATTTTTCCAGGATGCAGAAAAGACTAGTTGAGTGAGTGATTGGCAACATGTCTACTGTATTCTCTGGCCCTGCCTGCATTCGATTTGGGGAGGGGCGTGTCTACGAAAATACAGAGTATAGAGGAGATGGGGAACAATTTTGCATTAGCTCACATAGATTAATAGTCCAGTTACAGGATAAACTCTGACAGCTGCCTGAGGGATGGGAGAGAAAACAAACACCAGACAGGACGAGAATTGGAGAGCCCTGGGCCTCTGCCAAGTCTGGCATAGCCAGGGACACAGTCCCAACTCAGGAAAAATCTAGTTGAGCTAAGTGCCCAAGAAATTTTGGTGCAGAAATAAAATGTGTTCTATTCCCATTTTGCTCTGCTCCCACCTCTGCTGAGCTCCTTAGATAGGAGCTAAGGCATCATCTACTTGGTAATTCCACTGGATACTTGAATCATCTAGAAGAACCCTGTCTGTTTCCCAGGACAAGCAGGAAAACAAAAGCAAGAGACTCAAACTGTAAACGAAGGAACATGCATAAAATGCATGCACCACCCTGTGCCCCGCTCTAGCTGCCTCATGAAACAGAAAAGTAAAAACAAGCAGAAGTCAGAGAAACCAGCAGCCCGCCCTTAACTCAGTTATTTAGCATTACTGACCCAGGAAGAGTCTGGTTACTTTCATAGTCCCTGGGTGAAGCCAGTATTGGGATTTCTGCAGGAAAAGAAGTAACAGCTTTCACAAAGAAGAAAGCAGCCAGGAGAGGCAGCAATGAAAGCTGATGCCAACAATTAGGAGGACAGGGGACTCTTTCCCCTCTCTGTTATAGCCTCCTGGCTTGGGTCTGACACCTACACAGCTACGCAGACAAATACCATCACAAAGGAACTCTGTGCTCGCAGAGTAAAGGTGGCCATGATTCAACACTGGCCTCAGGCTCCAACACTGCTGTGAGATGAGAACTGGGTCTAAAGTAAATTGGAACATGAAGAGGAAGGCCTCCGTCATGGGGAAGGGTGGACTTCTGGCAGCTCCTTCCAAGAGGAGAGAAGGTGCTGGGCTCTCACTCCACGGCTGGCTCTCCTCAGTCTGGCCCCTCATCACCCTGATCTTACAGGTTAAGGGCTCTTTCCCAAGCCAACCTGCCTCCTGGTACCCTCAAGAGTATATATGCCTCACTGCTATGCTCAGCTGAAGGAGTGAATGCCTCCAGGTGTGCAAGTGAAACCCAAAATACAGATGGCTCACTTTCCAGTGCATGGGATGTTACTCTTTTGACCATGCTGGAAATCTTAAGCAGTTCTATTTTGAAAGTATAAGAAGAAAATAAGTGCAAAAACTTGCCACAGTTATGCTTCTATATTTGTGCTTATGAGAAGGGTGGGGGGAAATCACCCGCTTTTGCACCCCTTCCGGAGAACACAAATACTGCTGAATTCAAAAGTGGCAATAATAATAGAGCAATTCATCACCCTCCCCTTCCAGAGAGACCAAAGCTGTGCCAGTTTATTGGCACTTACACTAACTCGGGGGTTGTGCTGCTGCTAATTACAACCTATTTTATGTAGTCTAGATTCATCCTTTTCTAATTTAGCTGACTTTCCTTTCTAGTTATTTGGACCCATATGGTAAACCATTCACAGCTGTGTTGTACACTCCACAGTATATATTTAACCCAAGGCCAATGTAGACCAAGAGACTCCAACAGATTAAATCTCAGAAACCTCTTGTTAATTAAGCAATATTACTACTTTTGCATGACTTAACTCAGTTTCTAACTAGACGTGAATTAACATAAGTAATTGCATAGTCTACCTCAAGCCAGAGCACTCACAGAACAACCATGCTTTGGCTTAGGTAACACACTCAAATCCTTTCAAACCAGAAACAAAGCCGACTTAGGAGAGGGAACAGAATTCAGACCCTAAAAACAGAGCAGAGCTCACTGGGGGACTATTATCCTTTCTGGATATCATCTAGGTTCTGGAACAACCTTTGCTGCCTCAGGTGTCCCTGCTCACCCACATTCACCTGGTAAATGTGCACTTTTTGACTGCTGTTAGGGTTAAAGTTTTACCATCTCTCATAGTCCAAGAGCTTGGGCACTGAAAAGTTTTTATGAAATAAAATCCTTGTCCTTAAGGAGAACCAAATGCAGAGGTAAATATTACAACACAATGGGACAAAAGCCATAAAGGAGGATATAAAGTAGAAAGAGGAAGCAGATCAAGGAATCACCGACTCTGCTGCCTCCCCAGAGAAGGCCTGAAGAAGAGCCTGCAGCACTCTGGCCAAAGAGGTGAGCAGCAGCTGTGTGGGCTAGGAGGGGGAGGCAGGGGGTCCTGCAGGCAGCCCTGCAGGAGCAAAGGCAGAGAGGCCCATCTGTTGGGGGCACCGGTAGAGCTGAAGATGAAGCTAGAAAAAGAATGTGTACTGGGGGTGTGGCAGAGGGTCCATTAAAGACAGCTGCCCACACAGCCCACAGGTGGGACCCCTGGCAGGGGCTGGGGGAGGGAGGGTAAGAGCTTCCTCTGGATCTTCAGGCCACTCTAGGCAGTACCAGCCCACAAATCTCTGAAGGCTCTGCCCCTCCTAGCATTGCGCCTGCTCCTTGTGTTCAATGGCAACACATGAACTAATCTGCCCCAGGTGACCGCCTCCCAGCTCTCCTTCCCAGAGCACACAGATGATAGGGACATCAATCAGATGGAGCTAGAATGTCCCTGCCTGCTCAGCAGGTGGCAGGCACACAGCCTACCTTATCTAGGAGAGAAGGAGGTGCAGATACTTATCTTTTGGTCATTGGGCTTGTGTTTTACATTCTGTTCCCTTTGATGTTAAGGAAATGCCAACTTCCCATAGTTTGAAGTGGGTCAAGGTGTGGTAGGAACTTACTAATTACAGTAAGATCACAATTAGCTCATTTTCTAAATGGTGTTAGTTATCTAAAAAAATCAGGGGGAGGAGAAAGGAACAAAATGGTTGTCACCTTTCCTAATTAGTGCTTCATTTTTGTTTTTAGTTAAGTTTACTGCCTTCCACTGGAAGATGATACAAGTCAGAGAAATTTTAGAAAACAGAGAACATACTGAAAATGCAAGAAAGGAAATGAATTAATTATTAATTTTATGTATCAGTCACTAATGCTTGTGTGTGTGTGTGTGTGTGTGTGTGGTTCTGGGGATTCAGTGAGTACTTTACCAATGGGCTACATCCCCAACTCTTTTTATTTTGTTATTTTGAGATAGTGCCTCACTAAGTCGCCCAGACTGGCTTCAAAATTGTGATCTTCCTTCCTCAGACTCCCAAGTAGCTTGACAGATTTAATGTTTAAAAAAAAAAAAAAAGTATTGCCAATATAGGAATTATTCTAAAGCAAATGGACTTAAAGAAACAGTTACTCTCTAAAACCACCAGGCACCAAAACTAAGTAAGTAAATGATAAAAAGAGGTCCTACATGAAAGTCACTAGACATTAAATCTGGAAAAAAAAAAAAGAGAGAGATGGGAGCTTAACTAAAACTGGACCACAAATGTAAAACATATCGAATGACTATAGGATCATGTTTTTCTTGCCTGAATTTAGAGGAAGGCAGAGAAAAAAATCCAACCCCAACAGCTGGGTGCCAAATCATGGTAGTGCCTAAGAACACATGCCTGGAGCTGCACCGCCGAGCAGTGCCAAAATCCCAGGATGAACCAAGACCGAGAGACACGGAGCATGTCCATCCTGAACTGTACCACTCATAAACTGGGACTGATAGGACATTCCATCCAAATGACTCTGAAGCTCACCTAAGCTGAATGCGCCTGAAGGGCGGTATCATGATGATCAGCTGCTTCGGATCAAACTGGAATGCAGGAATCCACATCTCAGCCCTCCAGCCATTTCTGCTGGGGACTACAGTATTTTCCTACTAACCCAGAAGGGCCTGAAGGTATTTTTATTAACATGAGAGTTTCAGCTGTGACCAGAGTTCATTTGCGCAATCCTTACATTCCAGTGGGCTGAAGGCTTTCTCATGCGGGGATAAAAGCACCCTTTATCCAAAGCTTGTAAAAAGGCACCATCTTTGTCAAATGAGTTAACAGTTAAACTTCGAGGGTGTTTCTGCAACAGCATGTTGGGAAACCGCAAGACTCTAGGCACACCCAACACAGAAAGAGGATGAATGTTAGGAAAGCAGGCCGTGTGTGTGTGTGTGTGTGTGTGTGTGTGTATCCACAGGTTTAAGGTAATATATCTCGAGCACTCTATGCCAGGCACCAGATTTCACAACAGCCCTGGGGGGGGGGGGAGCTTCAGCTGTTCTGTACAGTAAGGACATCGAGTCTTAAGCAAGTCCAGTGTTTGCTCAGTCAGATCACTAGTGAGCAGCAGAGGCAGGACCTGAACCCAGGACGGACCACATACTCTCACCACACTGTGCCACTGTGACTAGAACTGACTGTAGTGAGGTAGCCTGCAGATTCACAGTTTCTGATTTGTGACTTTTGACAAGAAGGGTTATTTCAAAGCATCAAAGAAGATGACTTTTTAAAGATCTAATTAGGATCCTACTATTCTCCTTTCACGTGTCCTGGAAGCCATTCTAAGGGTAGGCCATAGTGTCCCCACAGATGAAAGGATGCTGAAGAGGCAGATGATGTACCCCCTTACATCTTGTTAGAACCACAGGACATCAGTGAATCTTTCTACTGTTCTTTCTGTCTCTCAGAACAAAGTCACCAGTTTCTCCGAGAGTTTTAGGAATACTGGCATGTAATTTATCCTTCAACATCAGGCAGTTCTGAGAGTGAAAGGCAAGTATACAGGGCATTAACTGACACCTATGTTGCCCCAGTTCGAGGTACCCAGATCCTCCTGGTTGCTGTTGCTCAGTCCTCCCATGAACTGCTGTGAATTGTACAAGTGGGTCAGTAACTTAAAACCCTTTACTTAGAGAGAAGTGTGACATGGGTTTTCAGCAGGGCTGTGGACCAGCAGCTGCTCTAACTGCTGGGTCTCATCTGCACTTCAGTGTAGCCTCATGGAGAAGGAAGTGCTTTGTCCAAAGCAGGGAGGGAAATCATAAGAATTCCCACAATAACTGCTACATGGAAGGGTTCACAGAATGGGCCAATCCCCCATGGTTCATTCATTAGCATAAGCAGAAAAGTCTGAACATGCACTTTTTTTTTTTTTTTTTTTTTTTTTTTTTTTTTGTGTGGTACCAGGGATTGAACTCAGGGGCACTCGACCACTGGGCCACATCCCCGGGCCCTTTTTGTATTTTATTTAGAGACAGGGTCTCACTGAGTTGCTAAGTGCCTCGCCATTGCTGAGGCTGGCTTTGAACTCGCGATCCTCCTGCCTCAGACTCCCAGAGTGCTGGGATTACAGGCGTGCGCCACCGCACCCGACCTCTGAACATGCACTTTTATAGGTCAGGAAACAACAGAATAACCAGAGTTCTTGCTCAACTCTAACCAATTAAGTGCTTTATTTGTTTTGTTTCGAAAAGGAGGCTCTTACATGGCCTGGTCCCCTCATACTCATCCTGGAACTCCAGGCCATGCTCTTAGTCAGACAGCCCTTCTAACCTGAGCTGCAGGTCTGAGGATGAGCGTCCCTCACAGGGAGAGAAAGAAGCCTGCATTGTTCACTCATGACATCAACCCAAGAGCCAAGTAGTGAAGTCTTTGCAGCATTTTCCCAACAATAAATAAATGCAAGGGGAATCAGAACAAGAAAGGCCCTTAGGGACCCATGACAAGCTCCTTCCTTATGAAAAAGTGACTAAGGACTCAAAGTGAAGCGCCCAGCCCAAAGCACACACCCTGGACCAGCCCTGGCTCTTAATGTGTTTCCCTTTTATCATAATATTTGGTTAAACATCACCTCATGTCATAGCATTTCTCTCCAAAAAGGGGAGTGGGGAGGGAGGGAAAGAAGGAGCGGGATGGGGGAGGCGGGCTGGGCAGGTTCGCAGAGAATCAAGATGCGACTGGGAATGTCTTGGTGAGACCCTGACAAGAGGACAGATGCATGGCCTACCTTTGGTCTTGATGGCCGTCTCGATGTTCAGAGCATCCCGCTCGGCATCAAAGTTGGTGTAGGCTTTGACTGACCCGTAGGCGCTTGCGGGTGTAGAGTGCTGAGATTAAAACACAAACACACCTTTAAAGTCCTCCTGCTGGAATAACAATTCCTAAAATAGAGGTTTGTTTTCTTTTATTAGGTATCGAGGAAAGTTGTGCTGTGCCATCATCATATACCGGATAACAAAGTTCATTTTTTCTAATAAGAATTCCCTCCTCAAAGGTTTAACCAGTTTAGAATACACTATCTGTATTTCCACTTTCCATCTTACTACAAGTAAGATCTCAAAGGCAGACAAGGCCAAGCTGGGGACCTGAGACCAGCACTTATTCAGGAAGGCTCTGAAGACATTAAAATAACGTAGCAACAATTCAAAATAAGCTGAAAATGAATAAGCCCAAACAGCGAGTGTGTTTTGCAAGTTTCTGGTACAGGCACATGAATGTCTGCTGGGCCTGTATTGCTGAGCTCGCAATTCTTTTAGAAAGCAAATGTAAAATGCCTACCCACTAGTCTCTATCAGATAAGCAAGAGAAGCACCTTCCTCTACCACCCCTGTGCTTTGAACACCACTGTGGCACAAAGGTGGTCTGGCAAGCTGGCCACATCCTCTTTGGCTTGCCAAGTTCCTGCTCCTCTCTCTCCTTCTTCTCAGTGTTCCTCCTCTGCCTTCCACACCATCTTCTCTGCCTACCACTCTGTAGCATTTCTTTCTTATTGTCTTTTAAGCCACCATCCCCTCTTCCTTTTCCAACATTTTTCAAAGCCCATGACTCTCCCTGAACGCATGGATGGATGGCAGATCTCTCCCTACACACCCCACTCCAGCCCAGACTGAGGGAAGGACAATGGTCTGCTTCTCCATCAGTTCTCCTTTTCCAGGATTTAACTTTTTTCCTTCTTTGAAATGCTACCTAGTCCCAAAGCACAGACAAAGAGGACAGATGTTGTGGCTTTGGTCAGCTGATGGCCACAGAGCCCTCCACCAATGGCCCCACCCTCCAGACCAAGGCTCCCCATCTTAAAACTCCCTCACCACCCCCTCCACAGGACACACTGCCCACATAATGGGACGACAGGGCCTTGGTGCAGTTTCCATGAAAGCTCAACACACAGAGGCATCCTGGCCTCCTCTCCACCCATGGGCATAACATCATGAACCATGCCAGCACCGGCACCAGTTAACTTTATCAGCAGTGAAGCTACTCAGGTGAGCAACTGAGATGCCACCCTCTTAACTGTCTCCCAGGACACACTGGGAATCTAAGTTCAGGACCAGACGTGTGTTCCAAAATAAACTAGAGAGGAGCATCTTGGACAAACAGTAAATCCACTTAATGTTTAAAATTCTGGAACGCAAATAGATTAGGAAATCACGTTTCATCTAATTTCACTACTTGAACTTTCCTGAAGATTAACTCAATAAAAAAATGGAGCACATATTCAGGAAAAGGCGAAGGCTGTATGCATTTTTTGAAATACATATGGTTTTGCTATGATACCTTCAGAAATGCAGGTGGAAACGTAAGGACAGTTATTTCCCCATTTATCAAGAGTGCCATCAGGTAGTTATTTGAAAGGCAGGTAGCCTGGCCATTGAGCCACCTCACCTATAGCTTTGGTCAGGAGGTACGTCATCTTAGTTCAAAAGCACAATGAGTGGGGAAAAGTTTTACATGATTTCAAAGTATCTTAGAAACAAAATTAAGTGGATAATTGAACCTATTATCTATAAAATCTGCTTGTCTGAAGATTAAATTATTGGGGTAAAAGTGATCTTTTCTTCCCTGAAAGTACCAGGTAATATGTGCCGTTTTCTATTTCAGTCCCATTCTGTGCCCAGAGAAATGTATCATACTGGAGTCACTTTAAAGGCTACATACATGAAAAGCCTTCTCAAGAAACTTAATGCTGAAAACCATCCAATGAGCAAATCCATTAGAGAAACAAATTACATAACACCGGGACTTGTCTGGGCCTCAATGCGCAGCTGATATGGCCAACAACAGCAGGCACAAGTTCCGAGAAGAGGAAAGATTTTAAACAACAGAAGGAACAACGCTGTGCAGGCTTTACCTCCACATAACCTGGGCTTGGCCCACAGTCACTGGAATATGGTAACAGCAAACTGGAGGATTTGTACCACGTGACCCAAGTTGTTGCCGACCCTCTTAAATGCTTCTTTAAACTTTAATTTGAATGAGAGCACATTGTGAAATGTTTCCAGGATATAGCTAAAAACTAGGGTCAGAGCTGAGTCTTCATAAAAGTTATTTTTGTCAAGATGGCCTGAAAGATGAGCTGTCTCACATTTTCATAATGTATGTTCCACTAGATTCTAAACATTTGTGCTTTTATTCACTTTACAGATAGCTTTAAGATGTTGATTATAAAAGGAAGGAGCAAATGTATCAGAAGTCCAGAGTCACACATTTCCTGTGAAAGACAAATTAAATTCTGAGCTCCCTGATAGCCAAAGCAAAAAGTGAAATTTGGTGAATTATTATTTCATTAAGAAAAAGAAAAGAAACATCCAGATTTTTTTTTTTTTGAGAAAAATTTTCCCAGGTGCTAAATTTAAAAAGAGAACAGCATAGGTCCTTGTTTGGAATAACTTCCTGGTCACTGTATGAAGCCCAAAATAATCTCAGAGGGTAGGAAGGCTGAGGCAGGAGGATTGCGAATTCAAAGCCAGCCTCAGCAAAAAGCAAGGCACTAAGCAACTCAGTGAGATCCTATCTCTAAATACAGAATACAAAATAGGGCTGGGGATGCGGCTCAGTGGTCAAATGTCCCTGAGTTCAATCCCTGGTACCCCCCCCCCCCAAAAAAAAGCCCCAAAGTGGCAGATTCGTTTTTGATGTGGCTGAAGCTTATGCTAAACATGAATAAAATGTTGGGGCATAACATTAAAAAGTTCTTTACCATCATAACAATGATTACCATTGACATAAGAATGACAGAATACAATTCCAGTCATCCCAGTCTCTCTAACGCTGTCCAACTTTAGTGTTGATACCAAGAAAAATTTTAGTGCCATAAAATACCTTTCAAGTTGAACTACCAGTAATAGCCAAAGTAATGAGGAAGAATGGCAAACAAAATAATGATTACATTTTGTCCCCATTTTCCTTAGGTATTCAGAAGGAAAAAATAGCACCATTATGCAAAGATACCCAATTTGAAAAATTACACAAAGTGAAAAATTATATACTTACATCACCCTCCAAGCTGAGCTTGCACAGGATTTCGTGAACGGTAGACATTTTGAAAGAAACTGGAAAAAAAGTACAACAAAAAGTCTTTACAAAGAGGCTTTCCTTTCCCCTGAAGCACAGTGATTCATGATACTAATTTCTACTTCTTGGACCATTTCATCTGAAGATATTAGAACAGTTTTTTCAAAGAGATGCCTTAGGTTTGGAATGGACGACCAATCTAGACATAGCTTGTTCTAGTTAAGCAGAACATGGGACAGTGTCCTGTGAATGCAAAACCATCTATTCATAAGCCAACGAGACTTGTTCAAAGGGCTTAGAGTGGATCTTCCACTTCTCATCCAAAGTGACAAGCTGTCAACCCATCACTAGTTTTCTGTTTCTCACACATAATTTAACATTTTGAGAAAGGACTGGAAACTATGATACAAGCTGAAACTAATAGAATTTCCATGTTGGCTCGTTCTTAAATGGAGCCTCTAATTACTAGGTCCACAATTCTTTCCTTAGTTCAGTGATGCTCAGAAGATATGGGAAGGGTATGGGGGTAAAAAAAAGATGGTGGAATGAGATGTACATCATTACCCTTAAGTACATGTATTAAGACACAAATGGTGTGACTATACTTTGTATACAACAAGAAATATGGAAAATTGTGCTCTATATGTGTAATATGAATTGTAATGCATTCTGCTGTCATATATAACAAATTAGAATAAAAAATTTTTAAAAAGACAAACACAGATTTTCTGATATGAACTCATGCCTTAGAGGATTGAAACCTGTATCTAAGATTCAAAATGGTGGCAACAACATCCTTCTCTTCCAGTTAATACACTTAATCAGGTAGCGACACATGGCTTTGCAGTCAGACAGTTCCTGGAATGATACCCACCCCCTCCACCTGCCCACCAGCCACAGGAGTGCTCTATTGGCAGTAGATTTATTTCAGCTGAGACGAGACAGATCATTCCGCAAAATCACTCCAAAATAAAAACAAAGCAGAGCTGCATCCTGGAATAAGCAGGAATGACATTTAAATTGTAGCAATTACTGCTTTGGTTTTCTTTTTACTTAATATTGTTTGATCAAGGGAATGATGCACACAGAAATTCAGCTGCCTATTCTCTTCAAATGGCTTGCTCTCTCTCCAGTTTGAAGAGAGTACTTGACACAGACATTGATCAAGGAGTGTTTTGGACTAAGAAGATTCCAGGCCCTCTGTGGGGGGAGTGGAGGGGGGGAGGAGGAGGGGATTCACCTGTATTCGTGGCTATCCATGTATTTGTGCAAGATTTTCATTCAGAGCTCTCCTAGACCACTCCTCCCTTCCTGATGTCCACACAACTTTTCAAGTCAGGCAAAGAAGGCAATCACAGCCATTCCGACTGTCCCACTCTTCGACCGCCTCACTGCCTCCTCGCCTGGGGTACAGCTCTGGTTTGTAAAAAGCTGGGGTACAGCTCTGGTTTGTAAAAAGTCCAGCTCTATAAACACACTGTGGGCAATCCTGAAAATGGAATAGTACTCAGAGCTATAGAGGAATGACCTATTGAACCGTGAAGACATCAAGGAACTTTAAGTGCCTAATATGAAGTGAAAGGAGCCAATCTGAAAAGGCTACAACTGTTATAATTCCATCCTCATGATGTTCTGGAAAAGGTTAAAACTGTGGAAACAGTAAAAAGATCAGTGGTTGCCAGAAGTTGGAGGGAGGAAGGGATGAAGAGGTGGAGTGCAGAAAACTGTTAAGGCAGTGGAATTATTCTATTACACACTATAATGACAGACACATGCCACTCTACATCTGTCACAGCCCACAGAATGGACAAGACAAAGGGTGGACTCTAACATAAACTAGGGAATTTGGTTGATAACGACGTGTCAGTGTAGGTTCACTGATTCTAGCAAACCTACCATTGTGGTGTAAGATGCCCAAAGTGGGCAGGCTGTGCCTATGCCAGGGGACTATGGATATGCAAGCTCCCTGCATTTTCTACTCAGCTTTGCTGTGAATCTAAAACTGCCCTAAGAAATAAAGACTATTTTTTAAAAGTCTTGTTCTACAACTCAACTATCCAGTATACTAGCCACCAGCCTCATGTGGCTCCAAAACATTTGAATCATGGCCAGTCCAAACTAATATATGCCGTAAGTATAAGGATAACTGGATTTTGAAGACTTAGTATGAAGGGGGAAAAAAAGAAAGCAAAACCTCTTATTAATACTTTTACATTGGTTATATAAGTACATGTTGAATATTCTACATTAAATAAAATGTTATTCAGTTTTACCCATTTCTTTCACTTTTTAAAAATGTGGATACTAGAAAATTTACCAATTGTACAAGCAGCTTCTATTGGGCAGTACTGACCTAGAGGATCCCAGAGAGCCGTAGTTCAGTCTCAATCCAAAAATCTTTGCAGAAGCCAAGTCAAATGAAGCCTCAATTTAAGAGACTTCTTGCAGAGATAGACAAATTAGCATCTTCCTTGATGGAGCAAGAAAGCTCCAACTTCAACTTGACACAGAAGAGGACCTCAACAGTATCCTTCAGCCTGAGAATTAACAAAGCAGGCTTGGCAGAATTCTATAGCCACTACTGTAAACAACAAAGGAGTAAAGATGCCAAACAAGAACAAAAACAAAACAGGGGACGAGCAAGTTAGAGTGGCAGAGTGGTTTCCCTGTACAAAGTATAGATTAAATTCCACTTATTTATTAAATCCTCTACTCCCCAGCAAAAGGAAAGTGGAGCCTCACATTGGTTCTGATGTTTGGGAATTCTCAATGACAGAGGCCCAGTAAGCTTTTATTGGATTGTTCTTTCATGATGTCTTTCCAGCTCGGAGCACTGCATTTGCAGACAGATGACTAACCATGTCCCGCATCCCCACCCTCTCCCCCACTGTACAGATCAAGCACAATCTGATCTGCTTCTTTACACTCTCCTTTTTCACAAATCTTCTCTCACAGCCACAGTCTTGAGGAGACAATTAACAGGGATGCTTTAAAGTCCCATGAGTTGTGCTTTGTTTCACCACTTGTAATTGTGCTGTTCTTTTCTCAACCACGTCCAGCATGACACTATCAACTAAATCTGTTTCATCTTATCAAATAGTTCAAAAAATCAATCCTTGTGGCTTCCCCTTACTCCAGCCTTTAGAGATTACATCAGAAGCCAGCCTCCCCTTCCCTCCACTCTGCAAAAGGAAAGCAGAACCAAATTGCTCCTTGCCTTTCCCCACAGGACTTCTTTCTTCTACAGTGAATTGGTTCTCACTTCCTCCCAGGTCACCTTACCCCCTCCCGCCTTACAACACCACTACTTTGGTATCTGCTCCAATGATGTCACCACAGCCCCCATTCCACATAGCTTTCTCCTGACTTCAATGCCAGAAACAATTTTTGATACTACTTCCTCATCCAGGGCATATTAAGCCCTCCACCCCCCGCCTCTGTGTGGCAATATCCAATGGGACATACCTAAGAATGATTCAAAGCAATAAGGGGCATGTTTTATCTCATCTCCCCTTCAGAGTTCCATTCCCCACCCATATTTAAGAACATCTTTGCACACTCTGGGGGCTAAATAAGAGTCTAAAAACAATGAGTTGCTGTTTTGTGTAAGTAACATTGACATTATTGATCATCATTCTGCATAAAAAATGAAAATGTGACAGTAACCACAAAGTCACACTGACCACAAAGCAATATCCAGGAACCTTGCTAATACTCCAGGCAAGTGCCCATCTGTACAAATATTTCCAATTTCATGCAAGTTTAATGGCAAACACATTTTCACCATTGCTTCTTCACTTCATCAACTCCCCTGGCAATGCAAAGTCACTCCAAGTACCACTGCTTCATTGCTGGAAAAAACAGCTGGCTTTGCCACTCACAGTGTATGTTAAAACATTAGTTTAACATAGTACCTTTGACTAGTGAGAAAGTGTCCATATGCTGCAATCCTTGGAAACAGGAAGTCTTAGCAGTGCTGCCCTAGGTTACAAATACTAGTGATATTCAAGGAATCAATCCACAAACCCATAATAAGCATACTCTAGACCTGCACTGCCTTAAGATCAGTGAGAAATACATACAAAATTATGAGACTCAGCCTCCCGTCCCTCTGCTGGACCCCTGAGAGACTAGCCCAGGGTCACCAGTGAGAGAAGGGGAGAGGAAGGCCAGAACCCAGAGTCCTGGGCCTTTGTCCTTGAGACCTCACCACAATGGCTCTTCATTCCTGGAGAGTAAGCTACAGAGAGAAAGATGAAAGGAATAAAATGAGATCAGCTCAAGGATCAAGGGGTGAGGCAAGGAGGTCTGGGCTCCCAGGCCTCCGGAGAGGGGTGACTCACCATGGGAGGATCCATCCAGAGAAATCTGGGGAAGGCCTAGGGAGATGAGAAGGGGAGGAACAGCCCAGGGTGGCGGGAGAAACAGAGTGCAGGTTTGCAAAGGAGTCATGTCCAATGTGCTGCTCTGTGGGGAGCCTAAGATATGAGTGTCTGGGCGGGGCAAAGTTACCCTAGGATATGGAAACACACCAGAGGGCCTGAAGATCAAAGTCACTGGGACCCAATACTGGCATTTACCTGTTCTCCAAAACCTTGCTCTGGATCTGGATTTTTTTTACCAAAAATAATCCTGCTGCCTCAGTGTACCTATTGAATGTGATTAAAATGAAATCCAGCGTGCCATGAGAGATAATTCGACCTCTGCTAACTCCTTATCACTGTGTAAAATTCATGAATGCATTCAGAGCAGAGCCAGCCCTCCCATCTGGCACACTTCCCCCAGAACATGAAAACTTCAGACCGCATCACTCTTCCCAACACTTCCACCTCACCCAGTGAGTTGGCCAACTGGTTTCAACTTGCAAACAAGAAGGAAATATCAGGCAAGTCGATCTGCTGAGATCTGCTGATGCGTACCTCTGCATACCAGGGCCTCCCATTCCCAGGAAGGCTGGGTACTTGGACAACATGTTAAAATGGCCCTTTATCAGGGAAAGTGTTTCTATTTAGGAAAATAAACCGCAGAGGCACAAGGAGACTCTACTGAAAGAACCACGCCCACCTCACCCAGGTCTGAAATAATTTACCACTAGAGTGGGAAAAAAGACTCACTGGGCTCCACCCTAATGAAGGGAACACAGGTTTTTTTTTTTTGTTTTTTTTTTTTTAAGATTAATAAATGAGACTGTTAACTGCTGGATAAGTTCTTAGGGCTCAAAACTAGACAGTAATGAAATTTGTACAGCTATTAAAAAGCAAATCATTTACCATAAGACTACCTTAAAGATAACTTAAAGATATGTGCTTTAAAAAAGAACACCACAGATTTTATTGGATTTTACTATTCCCCTCCAAAATCATAGTTACAACAAAAAAGTACAAACGAAGTAATTTTTTTTTCAAATGAAGTAGTTTTAACTTCTCCCCCCCAAAAGAAAAGCAAAATGAGGTTGCAAAATGTTGAAACAAACAAAGTAAAACTAAAGTCAACACTTCAAATTAAGTTCAAGTTTCACTGAACTAGAACTAAGAAGAATCAGGTCCAGATAGCCCAAATACTAACTCAAACACACAAACAAAAACGTGTTTCCACAGGGCCGGTCTACAGAGGTGAATCTGCGTCTAACCCAGCAGTTTCACAAACACACCCACTTGGAGCTGAAACGTGGAGTGTTATTGGGTTACCACAAAACAGAACCCTAGCAACCAAGATGAATCAATCAGGAACAGGATGGCACAAATAAAGATTTTAAAACAAAAATGCATGGGGGTGGGAATGTGGAAGGTGGGGTTTCCCCACAAAGCCCTTACTACTACGCTGTTCTGTACGCTACAGTCTGTCCTGGACACTACAGGTGACAGGACCACACTGGAATTTTAAAACAAAGAAAGAAAAAAAAAATGCATGAATGAGGGGAACGGGAGTTCCCACTGTACTCCATCCTCCATCCCCCTAAATCATCTTTATTTAATAGAACCTTCTTGGAAGCACATACTTTTTTCCTTGCTCTTGTGGTCCTGATTAATGCTTGAGTCATAGGACCAAGTCATGCCCCAGAATTCTTGGAATTCTGCCCAGTGGCCTTGATCAGACTGAGCAGGAAGCCCCTGCAGCACTTGCTCTAGCTTGTCCCTTTTGCTGCCTGAGCTGGATCAATATTTGTTTGTGACCCATAGACCCATTGCAGCTTCTCGCTCTCAGAGCCTCTCATTGCCAGTCTCATGAGGACGGAGTGGGGGCGGAAAGATGTAGGAAGAATGATGTCACTTGGCAGGAAGCGCTATCAGGTTGGGAAATATAGTCCTTTAAGTTTACAATTCAATTTCGGTGTCTTATGGCCTATATATGTTCTTTCAGGGCCCAGCTGCCTACAGAAAAAAAAACCCTCTAACTTCAGCATTCAAGATCTTCCACATTGTGGAATTCACCCACCTCTCCTTAAATACCTCCTACACACATACTCCCTAGGCAGAAATCAGACTGGACTTTTAACTCTCCTCCAAACTTGCTCAGCACTGTCCAGCCACTTCTCCAAGTTCCCTCCAACCAGGGCTCTATGTGGATGGGATGACATCCAAATGAGATTTAGGATACAGAAAATCATACTGTCATCTTTTTCACACACCCTCTTTGCTTTGTGCTCCTGCTGCTCCTTGTGGATCTATGAAACATCAGAGTTGAGTGTGTGAAGGTGATCTTCAGCCGTGTTGGCAAATGGGGCTTCTGACTTAATCATTTGTGCATCTTCCAAGGTCTGAGCACACTGATACACAGTGGGTTTTTCCAATTCAGAAGGTCTATTTTTTTCTTCTTTTCTAACATACTTGCTTTCCTCAATTATCTTTCCCTCAGACTGGACATTCAAATGCGGGTCCAGTTTTATATATTCAGAGCTGGGGATTCCAGTGGATCACTGATGGTACAGCAGCTCCTTGAGTGCTAGCACTGGACAGCTTGAGAATGTAACTTTCACCTCCCTTGGGCATGAAGCAAGGGAGGTGGCAGCAAGGAGGTAGGACATGCAAGTGGCCTTGGGACTCTGATTTCCTCAGAGCTGTGAGTGTATAGTCTGGGTGTGGCAAGGAGAAAAGGGGCATAGACAAAGGGCTCTGTCACAGCCACTCCCTAGACTCAGAGTGTTCCACACCAGGCCTGGGATCAGAACTCAGTCTGCTTGTGTGCTATGGGGCTTGTGCCTTAATGAGGTTGAGTTCAGATGGCTTAAAAACTTCAGAGGTATACCCTAAAAGGGAGATTTAGAGGTGATCTCCAGTGGAACCACCCAGAATCACAAGTGTGGGTATCTCCCAACCCCTTCTGATGATCAGTCCCCTCAACAAAAGTAGATGAGGACTGCCTCTGGCAATAGGAGAAGGAAAAATCTACCAGACAGTGAATGGGCGGAAAGAATTTTTTTTTTTTTTTTTTTTTTTTTTTAAGAACTGGAATTTCCTCTGGTGTGGCCTACAACTAGAACAGGGTGTGGCATCAGAGGAAAATGAAGGAAGATGATTCCCATGTGCAAAAAAATAGAGAAATATCCAATTTCTATTTAACTCTCACAATAGATCAGGAAGGCAGGTTAAGTTACCATCACTTTAAACAATATATCCCTGAGGGAAGCTAAGTATGAAAGTTCAGGTCTATGAAAAAGCTGCATTAAAGGAGAGAAGAGCCCAATCATTTGAAAATGAACGTTAATTTGGGAAAATATGACATTTTAAAAATCCATTTGCTATCTATACAATCCATTTATTTTGTCACTTTTATTTCTCTTCCCAATAAAGTCTTTTGAGCATGGGCTGTGTGTGTGTGTGTGTCTCTCTCTCTGTTTTATTCCTAGAGCCTCTAACTGAGTGGAACACAGTAGGTGCTTAACAGATAGTTTGTGGGACAAAAGGATGTTTAAAGCTGCCTACTAGAGCCTGGAACTCCTTTTGTGACACACCCACCCTCCCTTAATAAAAAAGGCCTCAGCAGGCCTTGTGTCCTACAGGAGCAAAAAGTAAGAACAAAGACGGCTGACAATGCATTAGTACCAGATTCTAGACCCAAAGGTGCAGGAAGAACTCACAGCACCCCCCAAATCAATAGCAATTACAGAAGAGTATCTACCTTTCCAGGAAAACTACTTAAATCAGAAATTAGTCAGGAAATGAATGGCCATGACTGCAAGCCTAATGTCAATCAATAGGGTACTCAGCTCCAAAAGGCAAGATGCTAAATATCTAGACTCCAGGCCAAGACTTAGTTCTTGATCTAGACAGTGAGTCAGCAATATTGCTGGCCATCTACCACAGGCAAATCACTAAATCTTAAAACTCTAATTGAAAAATTTAAAAATGTGCATACATGGTCACACCCTTCCACTGCAGAGGTAATGGATGCTTTTGGAGAAACCCTGGAAATGATAATAGGTGTATTTGGAAAAGGTCAAGAAACTGCTAAGCAGGAATGTCCCAGGGCAGGGCACCTCTGGGGTCCTGGTCTCATCTAAAATCTTCCTTCACCTTGCCTGAATATTATGGTTCCTTAATTCCATAGCCTCCAATTCTAAAAATAGCAGATCGATTTAGGTTAACAAGATTTTGTTCTTGTTCTTCTTTCAAAAACTTAACTCCTCTGGATTGCTGAGAATTTTAGGACCACCAACCATTTTTGACCTAGTACTGATCCAATTTGCTAGTCTCTCATCTGGTATGAGTACATACACTGAAACAGAGAAGAGGAAATAATACCACAGAACTGGACAAACCTGAATGGTGATTCCCTAGATGGTGATTCTAACATGTCAAGGAAGAGGATCGGTGGAGAAAAGAAAATGGAGAGGTGATACAGTGGTGCACACCTGTAATCCCAGCTACTTGAGAGGCTGAGGCAGGAAAACCACAAGTTCAAGGCCAGACTGCAACCTAGACAGATTCTTCCTCAAAATAGAAAATAAAAAGCCACTGTGGATGTATCTCAGTGACACAGAACCCCTGGGTTCACTCCCCAGCACTGGGGGAAAAGAAGCAGGGGGAGGGGGAATGGAGAGGTGGCAAAGACACAATTTTCCAATTAAAATAATTTAATCAAGATAATTTTTAAAACCAAGGAAAAAAACCCTGAAAAATATTTCAGTGATTTAATCTTCGTATTCACATATGGACCCTTACCCTCCCACCTCCTCTTCCCCAGGCAGCGCTGAAATACAGTACATGTGTGTAAAAAAAAAAAAAAGAAAGAAAAAAAAATTCTCTGGGTTAGCCTGGGAACCTAAGCAACTGCTATAACAATCTTTCCTGGGTAAGTGAATGCTGCATTCCAAACCACCAAGCTAAGGACAGGCAGAACAGTAACCACAACTGTGGACGGAAACCATCAGTACAGTGTGTCTTAGACTCAGGCCCTTGGATTCCAATAGTTCTTGTAAATGATGGCTAAAGGCCCCGAGTGCACCTATGTGGCCACTGCTCCAGCTTCAACACGGCAAATCTTACCTACAAAAATGACACTTTTTGTTTTCTGACATTCGTATGGCACTTAGTGTTTTCGGTGTTCTTTACATTTTTATTTTTTGAACTCTTCAACAATAACCCTGTTTCGGTGCAGGCATCCTGAAATCGCTTTCACAGATAAGAAAACATGTAATCCAATTCCTCCACGCCAGCACTGGGACCTGCCGCTCAGGAGCCACGCCCTTTGCTCTACCTCAGTTCCCGACTCACTGTTACTCATCGAGTAACAGTCAAGGCAACCCTTGACCCGTGGGGACACTTCCTTCTCGTTGCCAAGATGTTTAAGCAAGTGGGAAACTGTCCAGATGGAGTGAAATCCCACGTCGCCACCCTACAAGATAATCTAGACAAAGAATGAACTGAGGTTTTTGTTTTGTTTTATTGGAGATGTGAGCGGGCAACTCAAAACTCCCACTCTTTATCCTCCCTTATTACTGGTAGGCTCAAGCTCCACAAATGCGCGTTAGTTGAAAGGAAAGTAACTGGAAACACATGGGAGTTTACTTTGCGGAAGGCGGAAGGCTTTTGTTAAACGTGGAGGGAAATGCCCACCGCCCCTGCACCGCCTGCGACTGGAGACTCCCGGCGGCCACACCCAGTCCCCCACAGTCGCCTGGCACCTCAGGAATGCGGGGGCCCCCTCGGCTCTCCTCTCTGCACCGCCTCGCCCGGCTTCCCGCGAGGACTCCAAGGGGACTCACGACCCCCGATCTCTGTCCTGCACCCCCAGGCCTGGACACAAACGGGCCCCTCTCTCCTGCCCGGGACGCTTCGCCTCTGCTCCCCCACCCGCAGAAAAACGGGTGCGGACAGTCCCTCCAATCCCCTGCCCCGCGGGGCCTCAAGGTCCCGGTCCCCCGAGCCGCTCTGCAAGGCTGTTTCCTCCCTTCTTGCCTCCCCGCTCCCCGCTAGCGCGGCGGGCCCGAGGCCATAGCGGGCGGGCGGGGTGCGCCCCGCTTACCTGGGCCGGGCGCCGAGAGCTGCTAGCGTCCCCAGATGCCGAGCGGAGCCGGCTGGCCTGGGTGGGGCTTTTATACCCGCCACATCCTCTCCGTACTAGGCGAGGCCTGCCCCGCCCCACCCCGCTACCCCCTCCCCTGCCCGCTCCCATCCCGAGTCGGGGTGAGTCACCCTACCCCGTCAGCCGGCCCTCCGGGCAGCCGCGCCCTGAAACGGCCCGGGATCCCGCCGCGCAGAGCGGCCCCACGCCCACCTCCCTGCCCAGGGTCAAAGCCCCGCCGAGGCTTTCCCGAGGCCCATTAAGGGCTCAGTTTCTTCCTGTCTTTCTCATTTTACTTCTTGAAGGCCGAGTTCTCAGCCTGGGCTTGGCTCAGCCTGGGCTTGGGTTAATAAATGAGCAAAACTTGAGTAGACTCTGGCTTGCTTTAGTCACTCAAAAAAAAAAAAAAAAAAAAAAAAAAAAAAAGTCTTTCAGGCGTCAATGCAATGGAGAAAAGAATTGTTCCAAGAAACACGAATTTGTATTCCCCTGGGCTGGGGATGTTGGCATCCAGCACCCCATTACTGTCTGCAGACATTAGCTAATCTCTGGTCGCTATTTGGAGGAGCGCGGGGAGTAGGATTCACCCGGTCCTGCTCAGCAGAACCTATCTGCCTGAACCACCAGGGCGCAAGGAGGCCCTGAACCTGGGAAGAGGCGGGAGAGGTTCGGGCGGGGAATAGGCAGAAGTCAGGAGCCAGGATCACGTCCCACTCCCACCTCGGGAGGCGCCCTTTCCCCTTTGCCCGGAGACAGCTGTGCTGTGTTCTCTCTGCTCCTCCTAGTACCCGGCTGCCCACTCCGCAAAACGGGCAGCTGGTAAGTGGCCTTGTGGCAGGGTGGAGCCTACAGCTTTGAAACCCAAGTTTCAGGAAAGAACATTTCTCCCCTCCTTTCGTGACTGCCGGGGTTTTTTGCAACTGCTTAAACAGTTCTCTCTGTGGGTTTTGTTGTTTCTAGCTTTACTAACTGCTTTGCTGCCAAATCACATTGGAAACGGGGGCCAAAACACTGATGTGTGATTGAGCAAATACTGCATTCAAACCTCAAACTAGCAAAAATGCTATGCTAAGCATCCGAAAGACCTTTCACCTATGTCTTTGAATTCACCTTCCTCACTAACTTCTCCAGTCTTTCTCCTAGTCTTGATACTTCTGTTTTATCCTCCACATATTTTTTCCATACTAACATATTTTTATGTTTGTATGCAATATCAACCTCATCATAAAAATTTTTAACAATTGTTTATACCTTTATTGGTAAACATCTCATGTTTTGACATTATGTGTTTTATATGACATAACCAAATCCTAAGTATATCTCTGCTACATATAACTCCTAAATTACTAAAACATGAGAGGAATATTATTTTCAACATTATATAAATTTAAAGGATATATGGGTAAATTAGTATAAAAGTGTCTGTCAATAAATTCCACAATTTAAATGAAATCATCAAATTTCTTGAATGACATGAATTGCCTAAAGTCACTCAAGAAGAAATGATAATCTAAATAGCCTTTTTTAAATTAAAGAATTTAAATAAAATAAAAAAAACTCTGAGTCTAGATAGCTTCTCTAGTGGATTATATACACTATTTGAAGGTATCCTCCACATGTTTTTAACATCCACTTTCACTTTCTGCTTGGGCCATCGTTGCACACCTGGAAATGGGAGAATGATAGCAAAGCCAACATTAGTGCTGAAATATACATAAGCACTTTTGATACAATATCTCATTTACGTTTATAACTCTTCAACTTTGACAACTTTAAAGACAAAAAAAACATGTTTATCAGTCTATTTGGTGTGAACATTTTGGAACTTAAGAGGACACAGGCGGGCAGGAGTCAATCTCCCTTCTCTTATTTCTCAGGGGCAGGTCCCATGGTCTGGAGGCTTTATCACTGAGCTACATTCCCCTCCATGCTCCCCACCCCTGCCCTTTTTTTCTTTTATTTTGAGACAGGGTGCTGAGGACTGCTAAGTTGCTATAGTCTCTTATTCCCTCTTGTGCTGTAAGAGACTCTCTACAGAGATGACTAAATTCAAATCATATGGAATATATAAAAGTCATCAAATATCCCAAGTGATTTTTTTTCACTTATCTTGGGCATTTGGCAAATCCAAACTTATATATCTCTGCAATAGCAAAACTTTGATCTATGCTAAAGAACTTGGCAGTGATGTTATCAAAAAAATAAAGTTGTTAGAAGTCATGGTTCGCTATTTCTGAGGAATGGGAGACAAGTTCTGCCTGTATGAAAGAATTTTTGAATCTTTATCCAAGGGTTCTCTTCCTTCTTTCTGTCTCTCTACAGTTGGGGAGAATGCTTTCTACATGAAAAACTGCAGATGATGTCTGCTGTTGTGCATTTTGACCTCTAAGCAATTGACTTTGATTCACTGATGGTGTCTAGCTAGCAATGATGAACACTCACTAAATGTTATAGAATGATAGAACAGAATTGTTCGCAGAAAAAAAAAAAAGTGAGAGCAAAGAGGGGCCTTAGGGATAAAGATATTTATTTATTTATTTATTATTGGGGATTGAACCCAGGACTTCCCACATGCTACACATGCTAGGCAAATGCTCTATCACTGAGCTGTATCACCATCATTCCCTATTCTTTATTCTTTTTCTGGGGGGGGGGGGTTCTGGGGATTGAACTCAGGGACACTCAACCACTGAGTCACATCTCCAGCTCTATTTTTGTATTTTATTTAGAGATAGGGTCTCACTGAGTTGCTTAGCACCTCGCTTTTTGCTGAGATTGGCTTTGACCCCGTGATCCTCCTGCCTCAGCTTCCTGAGCCACAGGGATTATACATCTGGCTTTTATTCCTATTTTTGAAGAAAGTCAAAGACCAAATAAGTCCCCTGTCTAATCCAGGGATTAAATAAACGCACCCTTGTTTCTTGTGTCAGCTACAACATAACAAATTACTCCCTAAAACTTAGTGGTTAAAACATAAACAACCTTACTGATAGTTGGTCATGATATTGCAATTCGGGCAGGACTTTAGGGACAGCTTGGCTTTGCTCCACATGATACTGGTTTGGGTAGTTCAGTTGGGGTTGGATGATTGAAAGTAGCTTCACTCATTTGTCTTGTGCCTCACCTGGAGTTGCGGGAATGTTAGACAGCAGGATGATCTGTAGCTGAGAAGTTCTCTCAATCATTAGTTTCATGCTGTTAGAAACTCAAAGGTTTAGAAAACTCATTTTGAACTGTTTCTCTAAGCTAACAGTTCTTTCATCAATACAAGTATCTTTAAGAATGTGGATTTTCTATAAATCTTATTGAGTTTCACTCTACTTTCCAATATGCATGTCCAATTCAATTTTCTTAAAAACTTCATGGGTGTTTTTAAATCTTACTGAGTTTTAATTCCATGCCCCAAGGTTCATATTCATTATTCTTTCTAAAATCTCTCTCTATATATTTTACATATCAGGTTGCAGTGGGACAATGCACATAAGATTCTTAAAAGCCCTTGCCTCTTGCCTCAGCTTCCCAAATCACGGGAATTTCAGGCATGTACTACCATGCCCAGCAAACTTTATAAAGTATTCATATCAATACCATATATCACAAATTATTGTAAAATAATGGTTGTTCATTTAATCAGTTGTAAACCAGATTTAACCAGAGTTTTAAAGTGACCATTTATAGAATTTTAAAACAAATAGATGTTAAATAAACCTTAATAATAACAATACTTTCTTAAAAAGATTCTTAGAAGTCCTAAGATGTCTTCAAAGTGCCACATTAAATCTTTCTGGAGTCTGAAAAAAGTTTTTACAGCTACATTCATGACTGGATCTTTATCCTGGGATTTTTTCTTACTTTGAAAATCACTGGCTAGAATTCTGCTTGAAAACCAAACAGATCTTTCCTTAGTGCATGTCTTTGTTCTTGTCCTTTTTCATAAGCAGCTAAGAAGAGCCCATTGGCACTTCCAACATTCTGCCTGGAAATCTCCTTGGTTAGATCTACAGGTTCTTTTGGCACATCTACTACCATTCATGTTACTATAGGCAACAGTAATGTTAACATCCTGCCTCGGACATGATATCCATTGCCTTTTCTGCTATATCCTATGGTAATTTCTTCATTGTTCTTCAAATCTCCACTAACAGTATCCTCTCTGGTTACCACCTAGCAGTAAAGTCAATGTCAACTATTTTAGGTTTTCATTATAGAAATACTATCCACTTGCCAATTTTTGTTTTGTTTACCTAATGAAGTTAAACCATCTCCAAATCTTAGAGGCTTAAAATAACCACCACCATTTATTTGTTCATAATTTGCAAAAGTCACAGTTTATTGGACTAGCTTATTTCTGGTCTGGCATTATTAGATAAGGACACTTGAGGCTGGAAGATTCAAAAAAGCCTTCCTCCAAAACAGGGTAATTACCAGATTTCAAAAGGTGAAAGCGAAAGCCTCCAGGCCTAGAATTGGTACAATGACACTTCCACTGCATTGCACTTGCTAAAGAAAGTCACATTACCCAGATTCAAAGGAAAGGGAAATAGATCAACCTCTTCATGAAGGGTGCGGCATGGCCAGGTGTTGTGTGTACACGGGTAATCCCAGCAACTTGGGAACCTAGGGCAGGAGAATTGAAAGCTTGAGGCCAGCCTCAGCAACATAGTGAGGCCCTAAGCAATTTAGCAAGACCCTGTCTTAAAAATAAAAAATTAAAAAGGATGGGAATGTAGCTCAGTGGTAAAGCACCCTAGGTTCAATCTCTAGTACCACACGCAAGCACACAAAAAGAGTATTATGTATTTACATGGGTTAAAGGAATTGTGAGAAATCATCTTTGCAGATATTCTACAACAATCCTTAAACTAGTAAGTAGCACAGGTGAAGCCACATGTATTTTTCAATCCACTATTTTTTCCATTACACCATATTTCTCAAATATCTTCTCTATTTCAGTAAGATACAGGCTGACCCCAGACCCTCTGCATTGTATGGTTTAGATGCTTACTAGCCATAAAGTTGTTATTTCCGTGAGTCTATTATATGCAGTCAGTATGTGAAACTGTATTATATTTGAAGACATAGCCAGAAGATGGCAAAATTAATCTGGAAAATCCAACATGCAAATAATAGACAAAATGGAAGAGGAGAAATCATCAAATAAATTACTGAAGGCAATTTTCTAGAACTAAAGTCTATGAGTTTTTAGATTGAAAAAGCCACAATGAGCAGAAAAACAAATTCACAGTCTGACACTGTGAAATTTCAGAATATTATTAAGAACAGGGAAAGGTTCCTAAAAGATTCTGAAAAGATAAACCAAGTTATATGAAAGATAAGAAATAAGAATGCATTATACTGGGCTGGGGTTGTGGCTCAGTGGTAGAGTGTTTGTCTAGCATGTGTGAGGCACTGGGTTCAATCCTCAGTAACACATAAAATAAATAAATAAAATAAAGATATTGTATCCATCTATAACTAAAAATGTAAAAAAAAAAATTTAAAGAATGCATTATACTCAATACCCAGATCTGAGTTTCTAAATAATCTTCTTCTCCAATAAAAGGAGCGAGGGCTCCTTAGAGAAATGATTGTTTCCAGGGTTGTGGCAAAGAAAATACAAGGTGAGCTTTGAATTAAACAACTGATGGGGACATCAAAAAGACATAAAGGTCAATTTGAAGACTCTCACTGGTAAAATTTTGGGATAATTAAGTCATGAAATAAATAGCGATAGGGATTTATTATATCACATTGAATAGTCTAAACTGATAGTTTTTAAAACTCCACAAAAAGGTTGGGTAGAGAAAGCTCTCATTTAAAGAAAAATGGTCACTTATGAAAGTATCAGGAAAGGTACAGAGTCAGGTGAAACCCTTGAAACATCACAGTTTTCTCATCTGCAGGACTATTATAAACAATTAGAAAAATGTATGAAGAATGCCCAGCATATCAGAGGTGCTTTTTAAGTCTTTTTAGCATCCTGCCCTGCTGAACTCATAGGAAGACCTCAATAAATCCTGGTTAAAGTCAGGTGTCATGACCCAAACCACACAGAATACTCTTGGTATGGACAAACCACACTTTCTATTTTGTTTTGAGATATTTTCAGAGAAGCATCTGTAGTGAAACCAATGTCCTTCTCTGCTGTAACAGACACACTTGGCCTCCATTCATCCGCTACAAGGCAGCCAGAGTGATCTGATTGCATGACCCCCTCTCTAGAACCTCTTCCCCGTAGGGTTCTGACCTGCCTGGCCAGCCTTATTTCCCATGTTTTTCTCTTCATGCCTCAGTGCAGCACGTCATGGCTCAAACTGGCCAAGCACATTACTGCCGCCTTGCTGTCCTCCTCCCTGTTTTCTGGCAGGAGGCCCTTGCTTACTTTCCTCATTCTTTCATTCTCTGGGCAGATATTATTTTCTCTGAAGCAAAGACTTTCCCAAATGCTTCAGGCCTTTGGCTCTAATCTGCTTCTCTTGGCATTTTTATATACTTCTCTTCTCCTCTCCTGATGATCTCAGCTTTGCTTTGTCAATGGTAGGGTTTTGTTGTTGTTGTTGTTTGTTTGTTTGTTTTGTTTTATTTTGTTTGTTTCTACAGCTAGGCAGGAGCTACTTGAGGAAAGGAATTTAGTTGTTTCCTCTTTGTGTTAATGTCTAACCCTGTACCTGCTGCAACCAGATTTATCTCAATAAATGTATTACCTGGCCTTTATTCATGATTAAACTTACCTGGTCAAAATGAAAAGGCTGAAAGTATGGGCAAAAATGGGAATTCTCACATATTACTGATGGGAAGACAATTTGGTAGTGTCTGTCAGTATTTAAAATACTCATGACCTTTGATTCAGTGATGTCATTTCTAGAAAACCCTCCTGAACATAATATGTGCATAAGGACATCAATGGCAGCATTTTAAGTTTGAAACACCTCTAGTGACCACTAGTGAGGCTAAATTGCTTATGGAATTAAGCAATTTACTTACTCTAAGCAATTCCATAAGCAATTTACTATAATGCTGAAAAACATGGAATAGACCAGTATGTTCTGACAAGGACAGATTTTTAAAAATGTAGTGTTAAATGAAGGAATGAGTTGAATGTCAATGCAAAACTGTGCCTTGCTGGCATACTAAGGTATATGCCAACCTACAAAAACATTATGGAAACTGATTTGACTCCAAATGTCCACCCATAGAGATCATTCTTAGGTCAACTAACTGGAATATTTGCATGCTTCCTGAGCTAGAAGCAGCTTAGTCCTTACCTCAGCACATTCCCTGCATTTTTATAGGTTGACAAGTCCAAGGATGAACATTTCAAATTCGATCAGCCTCTGTTGCTTTCTTTTTTTTATTTTTTTATTTTTTTTTTTTGTACAGGGAATTGAACCCAGGGGTGCTCTACTACTGAGCTACCTCCCCAGTCCTTGTCATTTCTTTATTTTGAGACAGGGGTTAAGTTGGTGAGGCTGGCCTCAAATTTGACATCCTCCTACCTCAACCTTTTTTTTTTTTAATATTTATTTATTTGCTTTGAGTTGTACACAATGCGTTTTTACGTGGTGCTGAGGTTCGAACCCGGGCCGCGCATGTGCTAGGCGAGTGCTCTACCACTGAGCCACAACCCCAGCCCCTCAACCTTTTAAGCTGCTGAATTACAGGCATGTACCACCACATCCAGCCCTTCTCATTATCCACATAATTTTGCATAAAATACATGTAAATATGTGGTGCTAAGTCTCTTTAATCAATTGAAAGAAAAGTCTAATTCTGCAGTACAATATACATACCATAAATGGAACAATATTTCTCATAAAATATTTCTTAGTATGAAAACATGCAAAGAGAACCTCCATTCTGTCTGTTTTCATCTTTATCAAATGTCCACTAGATGTTTTTTGAATATTTTTTGAATATTTTTTAAACTTTAGACACCACATAATATTGGCTGAGTTTTAAAAAGCCACATAGAATAATACAACTAATTTGATTCTATTTGTTAATATTTACACACATATGTATATGTGTAGCTATGTATACGTACACACATATGTAACTATATGAAAGAATAATATATACCAAATTGATACTGATTAGCTTTGGGAGCATATATGTGTAAAGGACAACATTCGCCTTTTCTAATATGCACTATTTTGCTTTATTTTTGTTCACAGTAAACATAAATTACTTCCACTAAAAAGTCAATTAAAAATATGTATATGTATATATATTTGTAGTAAAAGGAACAGCTACATTTTTACATATTAAAATTTGACAGCGTGAGAAGGGCTAAGGCATTAGCTTAGTTGCAGAGCACTTGCTTAGCAAGTGTGAGGCACTGGGTTTGATCCTCAGTAGCACCACATAAAAATAATAAATAAATAAGATAAAAAGTTTAAAAAATTGACAGTCTGTTCTAGATTTTGGGAAAAACTCAAATATTTCTCCTTTTTTTTTTTTTTTTTTAAACCAGGGATCGAGCCCAGACGCACTTAACCACTGAGTCATATCGCCAGCCCATTTTATTTTTTATTTAGAGACAGGGTCTCAGTTGCTTAGGGCTTCACTAAGTTGTTGAGGCTGGCTTTGAATTTGAGATCCTCCTATGTCAACCTCCCAAACTGATGGGATTATAGGTGTGTGCCACTGCACCCCACTCAAATCTTTCTTTATGGCATTTTCCATCTGTATTTAAGAGAACAACAAGGAAAAAATGTATAAATAGAGGAAAAATTGGACATCATATTCCCCTTCACTGATAAACACTGTAAAAATATAAATTTTAAGCTACTATAAAATCTCATTTGATGTTGATTCTGCTAATCATAATCTGTGATTATACAACAAGGTGGGGCTTACATCTACAATGTATAAAAATGTTTGCTAGGTGTCGCTGCCTGAAGCGGAAGTCGCTTGGAGCAGCGAACGCCACAGGAAAATTCGGAGGCAGGATGAAAATGAAAAAAGGTCTTTTATTCTTCTCCTCTCTCCAGCTCCAGCAATCACTCCAAATGCTCTAACTCCAACCACCACCTTCTTCTTCCCCACACACACTAACGAACCTCACCCAGTTATATACATATAGCTTTAACAAGGACACGTGCTTACAGCTCGAGCTTACAGGTGCGTCACGCAGTGTTCACGGGCATACAAAGATTCTTTGAATAATGTATCAACATCAGGTGGAAACTAGAACATCTTTTATGGCTCTCAGCTAACCGCAATCTTTAGCTATCTCCTTGATTATAGGCTCCTTCATTTTCCCCTTTTAGTTTTAAAAGAGGGGATGTTCTAGGACGTCCATGTGCAACCGACATTCTTACCCGTCATGGGAGTCTAGGCTGTCCTGACTCCTGGCTTAGGTTGACATGCCGGCCACATTAGACTGTCCCGTGCGACTGTGCCGTGTCTTAGGTTGTCCCCCTCTGGGGATCTTACCCGTCATAGGCTAACCAGCCATCCAATAGAGCCCTTCAGGATCGACTGTGTGTTGACTAACAGCCGTCCAATTTTTAGGAGATGCTGCGGCTTTAAGGCGGCAAGCCTACTGCTGACGAGCCAAGTTTCCATAGCGTATCAAGTTCTTTAAGCCAATCAGCTGCCCTTAGTTTCATCAAGTAACGCACTGAGTTCTCTTAGACAAATACCCGCAAGGCATTGTCCCGCAATGTCCCAAAATAATGGAAAATCAAAATGTCCATAAGTTATAACACATAGATTCAGGAGGCCCCATGCATGCAGAGCAGAGGCCACACTGCTGGTGAGGTTGTTGATGCTTGAGCAGCAGGGATGCTTGCAGCGACCGCGGTCCCTGCAGTTGTAGCAGCAGCCGTCTTTTTTATGTCCAGACATTTCCACCGGCAAATCTTCAGGGCCCGCTACCTAAAAACTCAAGCATCCATTATTAAGGGAAAGGCAGTGCTATTCCAGCACTGAGATCAAAAGGTGAGCTGTCAAACTAAAAAAAAAAAAAAAAAAAAGAACTATTAGAGTAGAAAATAAAAGTTGATCTCTGCTCACACACATTGCTGCTCAAGCTCCCACAAACATAAGCTGGCAAAATATCACATTCAGAAATAATCAAAGAGAAACTGAGGGTGTTTACTGCATTAAAGATAAAGAAAAGCTAAAGGCATTTTGGAAAAATAATTTGTTAGCTGGAATCTTCGAGTCTCTATATACACAGCAATCCTATACCTGTTGAAACAATTCAAATTAATCAGCTACTAAACAAATGAAGTCAATAACAAATAAATGATCCTCTGTCGGAACACCAAAATATCAGGTTATACAACATTAAACATATTCACAGCTGAAGAGAAGTCCCGGAGACAACTATAAATCAAAATTGATTATCATTATAATTGATTATCTAAAAATATTCTGAACTTATATAAATATCTATTTATCTATCTATCTATTGATTATCAAATTAGAATATTCTAAGCTTAAATGAATTAACGTTATTTGTTATTTGGATCTATATCTATCTACCTTTTTTTTTTTTTTTTTTTTTAAGCGCTTAATTATTTGTGACGTCACACTAGACAGACGCACATATAAACATATTTGTGACATCACATTAACATGAAATTTAGACAAATGCACAGACATAAAGACATATATAAAAGAGAAAAAAAAATTACAATTGTGTATACACTGAAGAGAGATCTTCTTGTCCCGGCCGGGAAGAATAAAATTTAAGTTGTAAATTTAATGGAGAACTCTTTTAAGGGAATCACTCCATACCTTCATTTTGGTCCTCTTGACCTTGCACTTGTTTATTCAATCTAGACTCCTCAATAACTTCGTCTTGATCTCTTTGACTTTGTACCTGCTTTATCAATCTAGATGGTATCCATATTGGAGAGGATTCGTGCTTTGGAAAAACACAAACAGATCCTCTCCCCCAAATTAATACTGGGTCTGGACCCTTCCATGTACCTGAGAGAACATCCTTCCAGTAAACCAAAGGTTTATGTTGTTGGTGTGGGTTCCAGTGTCTATCTCCAGCCGAATGTCCATTAGAATCTAAAGTTAAGAAATTTAGGGTAAACAGGGCAACTGCCAATCTGTCCTTAGGATTTTTCCAGTTTCCATCTTTTTGCTTTAGTAACATATTTTTAAGTGTCCGATTTGCTCTTTCAATTATTCCTTGTCCCTGAGGATTATAAGCGATACCTGTTTTGTGGATAATATTGAACTTTGTACAAAATTGTTTGAAGGATGTGGATGTATATGCAGGGCCATTATCTGTTTTAAGCATTTTGGGGATGCCCAATGCAGCAAAAGCTTGCAGACAATGAGATATAGTATCTTTAACTTTTTCTCCGGAATGTAAAGAAGCAAAAATCATGCCTGAGCATGTATCTATGGTGACATGAATAAATCGTAATTTTCCAAAACTTGGCTCATGTGTGACATCCATCTGCCACAAATGATTGGGCATCAAACCTCGTGGGTTAACCCCATAATGTGGATTGGGCAAAAGTGTTACACAAGATGGACATTCTTTTACAATTCTACGAGCTTGTTCTTTTGTGATTTTAAATTTTTGTCTTAAGGTAGTGCTGTTAACGTGGAACTGGGAATGAAATAAAGTAGCTTGTTGTACTGTAGTAAATATAAATATTGTTTTAGTGAGGGCGTCAGCTTTTTGATTACCTTCATGGAGAGGACCAGGCAGATTAGTGTGAGCTCTTATGTGACCTATAAATAAAGGTTCTTTTCGTTGCCATAGGAGATTTTGGATTTGAGAAAACAATTTAAAAGCTGGAGTATGTGGTGCTATTGGACCTGCTAGCTCCAATTTTGGGACAGCATGTACAATATAATGGCTGTCTGAAAAAATATTCATAGGCTGTTCTTTAAAATTTTCCAGAGCTATTATTATAGCTTCGAGTTCCACTAATTGAGCTGATTTTTGATTAGTGATATGAATCATTTTTTCATTTTGAGTGACTACTGCAGCAGTACCGTTAGAGGATCCATCTGTAAATACATTAAATGCTTTAGGAATGGGTTGATTTTTTATTACCTGTGGGAATATGATAGGATGATTGATACAAAAGGACAGTATAGGAGATTTAGGAATATGATTGTCAAAATTTGCACAAGTAGAGCATCTAGCTATAGCCCAATCATTATCATTGAAGCACAAATATTCAACCTGTGACGATGAATAAGGAGTAATAATAGTAGCGGGATGAATTCCAAATATTTTAGTAGAGGTTTTAAGTCCTTGAAGAATAAGTTTAGCCACCATGGAGGTATAAGACTCAATTGTACTTTTAGGAGAGACAGGCAAATGTATCCATAATATAGGTCCCTGTTGCCAAAATACTCCTGTTGGAGTATATTGTGAAGGAATAATAATCAATATTAGTGGTTGTGCAAAATCAAATCTATCGCAATGGGATCTTTCAATGGCCTGTTCTACTAATTTTAGAGCTCTCCTGGCCTCAGGAGTCAATGTTCGAGGTGAGGATGGGTCAGGGTTCCCACGAAGGATGTCAAATAAGGGTTTTAATTGTCCAGTAGTGAGGCTTAGTGTAGGGCGAAGCCAATTAATGTCACCCAGTAATTTTTGGAAATCATTGAGGGTGGTCAAATGTTCTTTACTTATTAGAATTTTTTGGGGTTTAACAAAAGTATCCATGATTTTAAAGCCTAAATATAGTATAGGTGATCTGCTTTGAACTTTTTCTTCTGCTATATATAATCCATATTTTTTTAGATTTTTTGTTATTTCACTAAATATATTAAATAAGATTTGTTGATTAGGGTGAGCTAATAAAACATCGTCCATGTAGTGTAGACACATAAGGTCTTGATATTTGTTTTTAATGGGCTGTATAGCTCTGTCCACATATAGTTGGCACAGTGTAGGGCTATTTGCCATTCCCTGCGGCAATACTTTCCAATGATATCTTTTATCAGGGCCATTATTATTAATAGAAGGAATTGAAAAAGCAAACCTGGGGGCATCCAGAGGATGTAGGGGAATGGAAAAGAAACAGTCCTTTATATCAAGGGTTATAAGGTAATAGTTTTTTGGAATAGCTACAGGATTAGGAAGTCCAGGTTGAGTAGGGCCCATAATTTGCATTGTTTTGTTAATTTGTCTTAGATCTTGTAATAGTCTCCATTTACCTGATTTTTTCTTAATTACAAATATGGGAGAATTCCAGGGAGAGGTGGAAGGCTCTATGTGTCCTGCTTCTAATTGTTCTTTAATTAATTGATGGGCCGCTTGCAATTTTTCTTTGGATAGGGGCCACTGAGGGACCCAAACTGGCTTATTAGAGAGCCATGGTATTTTTAAAATTGTTTTCTCAGTGGCCCCTAGAAAAAATGTCCTTTGCCTTTTTTATTATGAGTAGGATTTTTATTCTTAACACCTGCAGGCTTGGTCGCTAGGTGTAGCCCCATTTGATGTAAAATATCTCTTCCCCATAGGGTAACTGGCAAGCTGTTTAAAACATAGGGTTTGAATGTTCCTGTATGGCCTTCATTGTCTTGCCAATTTAAGATTACAGCACTTTGAGCTGGGGTATTACTGTATCCCAAGCCTTTTAAACTGGTTGAGGCTTTCTGTAGAGGCCAGTGCTTAGGCCATTGTTGTAGATTTATGATGGAAGAGTCAGCTCCTGTATCAATCAGCCCCTCCATCTCTATACCTTGAATTTTTAATTTGCACATAGGCCTCCGTGAACAGTCCTGGACCCAGAAAGCCATAGGTCCTGAACCAGTGGAACCGAATGCTCTGCTATTTCTATTTTGTGGCATGCTTTTAAAAGAATTATGGAGACTGGGAATGAGGAGCAGCTGTGCGATTCTGTCTCCTTGATTTACGGAGATGATGCCCCTGTGTGTACTTAGCATTATTTTAATCTCTCCATTATAATCTGAATCAATAACCCCTGGTATAACATTAAAGCCTAATAAACTTTTGGAACTACGCCCAAGGATTAGTCCCACAGTTCCTGAAGGGAGAGGTCCCCTGATTCCCGTAGGAATCAGCTGAACCCCCATTTCAGGTGTCAGGACCATCCGGGCAGTAGAACAGAGATCTAATCCTGCACTTCCTCTTGTCCCTCTGATAAGGGAGTTAATGGGTAGGAGGGACTGTGACGAGGAATCATTTGAATCTGAGGGCCTTCCTCCTCTAGTGCCTCGTACATTTGTGGGCCCCGGGGCATTGGGCCCCGTGCCCCGTTTTTTGAAATCCTTGATAAATCATTTCCATATATATCATATCTAGAATGGCATTGATTGGCCCAATGTATACCTTTTTTGCATCTGGGGCATCGGCCTGGAGCACGGTATGAATTTGATTTTATTACCCTTGGGGGATATTGCTTAGCATATCTTGGTTGATTATATAATAATTTTGTCTGGAATATCCTGTTCTAGGTTGAAACCTTTGGGAATTTTGAGGGGAGGAATTTTTCATCACTGCAGCAATTACGTTGCCTGTGATAACAGCCTCGTTAATGTCTTTGCACAGTCTGATATAAATTGATAAGTCTTTTTTACTTCTCCATGGCCTTATTGCATCCTGGCAATATTTATTAGCGTTCTCGTATGCTAATTGGATAACTAGGGGCATAGCTTGCTCGACTTCTCCAAAAACTCTAGATGTTGTTTTTAAGAGCCTATCTACAAAATCAGCGTAAGGTTCGTTAGGCCCTTGTATAACTTTTGATAGGCTGCCTTGCAGATCCCCTGTGCCTGAGATTGTCTTCCAGGCTTTCACAGCTGCAGTGTGTACCTGGGCATACACACCTGGATCGTATTGTAGCTGATTTTGTAGTTCGGCGAACTCACCCTCCCCTGTGAGCATATCTATATTGCGTTGAGGGAAACCTGCTGCAGCATTTCTCTTTGCTATTTCTGAACAAAGTTCCTGGAATTGAGTTTTCCAGATTAGGTATTGTCCCCCACTTAGTACCGCTCTGCATAGACTTTTCCAATCTGAGGGGGCTAAGGTTAGGGTGTTAAGTGACTCTATCATACTTAATGTGAACGGAGCTTGAGGCCCATAGGTCATTACCGCCTCTTTAAAATTCTTTATTGTTTTAAAGTCTAGGAACTCATGATATCTTTGTCCCTGTTCATTTTGAAATACTGGCAGTTCTAGGTGCTCCTGCGGTCTATGTTGTTCGAGAGCGTATAAGCGCTCTGAAAGGCCGCCAATTTCTACCTCAAGGGCACGTATACTCTGATCCATACTCTTTATTGTTTCTGTTAGGGATTCTATCCATGAAGGAGCAGAGGGCGCTAGTGGTTCCTCTATTTGACGGTCTTTTCTCTTTTTTAATTTCTTTTTGTTCTTTTTATTGGAGACTGTGCTCTCCGAATCGCTTTTTGATTCCTCTTCACTACTAGCTTCATAATTCCTAACCGGCTCAGTAGAGGAGACTGTACTTTCATGGTTTGGCTCCTTGTTACTATTATTACTTTCACTAGTATCCTGAGTTTCAGTTTCTAAGGAGAGTACATACTCCTCAGCTAATTTTATTAAGCTTCTGATGGCTTTTGCAGATCTTACTTTTGAATTTACATTCCTACTCTCCTTGCTGGTCTCCACTGAGTCAGAGGATATGCTTTCTTGTTCACTTTTCTCACTATCCTCTGAGTTCTCAATATCAAAAATTTCATTCATGGCTTTTATAAACCGACTTTTTGTTATATTTGCTCCCATCTTTTTAAATTTTCTTTTTTCTTACCTTGCCGCCGAATGCCCCGTACGGGCCACCACCTGTCGCTGCCTGAAGCGGAAGTCGCTTGGAGCAGCGAACGCCACAGGAAAATTCGGAGGCAGGATGAAAATGAAAAAAGGTCTTTTATTCTTCTCCTCTCTCCAGCTCCAGCAATCACTCCAAATGCTCTAACTCCAACCACCACCTTCTTCTTCCCCACACACACTAACGAACCTCACCCAGTTATATACATATAGCTTTAACAAGGACACGTGCTTACAGCTCGAGCTTACAGGTGCGTCACGCAGTGTTCACGGGCATACAAAGATTCTTTGAATAATGTATCAACATCAGGTGGAAACTAGAACATCTTTTATGGCTCTCAGCTAACCGCAATCTTTAGCTATCTCCTTGATTATAGGCTCCTTCAGCTAGGCAAGTTAATATAATAAATAAGATAACTGGTGGCATGGGGTAGACTCATTTATTCATATAACCTTTGTATTGCTTGTATTACGTCTTTTATCTCATGGTACTCTGATTGTTTACGTCTCAGGTTGCACCATTGGACTAGGAACTCGGTGTTCATCCTTGGAACCTCTGTGCCCACTGAGGCTCCTAACAGTTGCTAAGGGTAATCTCAAATTTGACATCCTCCTGCCTCAGCAATTCTCCATATTGAGACCCGACTTTGTTGCTGGGTAATCTGATAATTATCATAAAACTCAACAAGGTGGGGTTCTGGTCCTAGATCCTATACAAACTAGGGGCATGTGGACAATCATCTAAACTCTCTGGTTCTGGTTCTTTTCTGGAAAATAGGAACTTTGACTAGAAAATCATCAAGTTCTCTTTTAGTTTCAAAACTAGAACCTTAATATGCAATGTAATAGATTTAGGCATAGTAGTCATGTACATGCAGATGGATGCTGCTAAACAGAAACAAGTTTTATCCATTCACTGAAAAGTCCTAGTGTTTCTAAATGGAAATACTTTGAATATAAACAAACTCTATATCTTTACAAGAAGATCAATAGATCATTATTATCACATACAACTGGCCTTTCTCATTCTCTATATTCATTTTTTCATCCAAATCAGGAAGGGTATCCCTTGTGTAATTAATATAGTCAGCCCTCCACATTCTTGGGTTCCATACACACAAGTTCTACCAACTGCAAATTGAAAAGATTTGAAAAAAATTGTATTTAGCATGTGCAGAATTTTTTCTTGTCATTATTCTCTAAACAACACAGCATAACTATTTACATAGAATTTACATTATATTATATATTATAAACAACTTACTGATTCAAAGTACACAGGAAGATGTACACAGTTACCTGTACAAACTGTCATTTTACATAAGGGACTTGAGCATCCTCAGATTTGGGTATTTATGCTGGGAGAAAAACCCTGTAACTAATTCCCCCCCAGATACTGAGGGGACTTATATCCATATAAAGTTTTTACTTTAATTCAGACTCTTTGGATTATCAGACCCCCACCTGTTTTTGTTCCCTAGATTGTTCAGATGTATAGCTGTGATGAAGAAAATCACTTCAATTTAAAGTGAAGTTGTGCAGACTATTATTAAAATCATAAGAGACAACTGTTAAATATCCTTAATAAAGCAAAGGAATTTTGATTTTTAATGGTGTGAACCCATGATAACACACGTAGGTAATCAGATATAAGGACATACACTGAAGACATACTTATGCTTCCACGATCCATGAGATACAAATATTCCTCCCCCCAACCCCGGGAGTGTTGGGAAAAAATGGAGCCCAGTTTTGTAACCCGTGAGGCCAGAGTTGACACAGGGATGCTACAGGAGGACATGGGAAATTGGAGTAGAGCTAAGCTTCATATCAAGGAAAAAGCGAAGGGCACTATGACCTGTCAAAAAGTCTAAAGAAGAAGGGCAGATTCTAAATTGACCATGAAACCAAGACTCCACAGCTGGAAGAACACAGAAACCAAGAGGAGGAGGGTGGATGGACAGACTACAGGTGGGGCTAATGTGGTGTCCTCTGTCTCCACTATGCTGATCCTGGGTAGGAGGCAGGTGTGGTTGGGGTGAATAGCTGGTGTGGATACTAAATCATTTCTGCTATTTCTTCAAACAACAATGTCAAAAAGAGAAGAACAGGAGGAGGAAGAAGGAGAGGGGAAGACGACAATGGTAGAGAGGGTCAGGAGGACTGATACTGTCAGATTATGATTAAAAAGGAAAAGGACAGAGAAAGTCTGCATTCCCAACCTAAGTGATATTTCTTCATCACAGCTATACATTTGAACAATCTAAGTCCTGTAATTTTTTTACAACTGGACATTTTGGCCCAAATCCTATAATTTTCTTGTTATCTCGTAAGTCTGGAAGACCCTACTAAAACAGAGTCTCAAATATTATTGAACTTGATTAAACAAACACTGAAGAATTCATAATCCAATGTTATTACTCGGGCAACATGCCTCAGTTTAACTCCTTACCACATAGGCATCTAGGTTTCCTGGGTGGGTCCCTGACTGCTTTCTAATAGGGTGGGTCTCACGCTTGTACTAGGCGCAAAAGGCAAACAGATGGGTTGCTCTAGCTGCAGTTTTTTCTATTCTCTCTTAAAACCAGTTCAGTCTTCCCCAAATCCCAGGGCTCCACTCCCTAATTTGGAGATGAACCAGATGATTTCACTGGTCTTTCCCTTCTCTGGTTTCTATGATTCATTAGCTATAGCAACTAGGGTGGGGCTAAAAAACATAACTCCAATCTTCAGGTTTGGTCTCAGCTCAAAAGGAAGGAATCAGAAAATCTATTAGGACTGTAAAAGAATGAGAAAAAGGGGCTGGAGGATATAGCTGGGGTGGTGTACCAGCCTAGCATGCCCGAGGCTCTGGGTTCCATCCCTAGCACTGCAACAAACAAACAAACAAACAAAACAAACCATGAGAAAAGCTAAATCATAATGCTCCTAACTCAAGAAATATATCCTAGGAGGATTCCTTATATCTAGTATCCCCTATTTTTCTCTTTAATTATCAGTTACATGAACTTCCCTGTTTATCAATTGTTTCATAAATTTTTAATGAAATATGGAGGGAAATGCTTATTCTGGTACAGATGGAAGCCTAGTTGGTTTTGATCATCCATGTATCTGAAAAAGCAGGTAGGATCTACCTGAGTATAATAATCAAGGAAGTCTCAAGACAAATTCATTCAATTTAGCAAACATTTATTATCCACTAAGGGCCAGAATGTTGCCAGGACTGTACAGCAGGTATATAATAGGAAAAACACTGCAACTCGCCCTTAAGGTCTCATGGAATTAAATAAGTAAGTATAATTTGACAAATGTATTGGAAATGAAGTCAGAGGGCAAGGGGAGCACAATAAGAGAGACACTAATTCTGTTACGGTAGTTCATCATTAGAGAGAGAGGAAGTACGCCACTCCATCTTGGCCCATGCACCCAGTTACTCAGAATTATTTGAAGTCATTGTGCAACCATAAAAGAGGAAATGTAACATATACCAATTTATTATGTATGGGTAGGGAGTGGCGATTTAGAAAGGTATGACCGTTGATTTTTAAGCAAACCATTCAGTATAAGAACTAGTAAAGATTGGTAACTAGGGATATGATTTATGCCACCATTGTGTGAACATTTTTGAAACTCCTCTACTTAAGTATCTCCCTTAAAGTCAAAGACAAATCCTAGTGACTGAATAGGAGTTTTGAGGAAAAGTTAACAGTGGCCAGGTATGAGGTACACACAGTCATAGCTACCTGGAAGGCAAGTTGGAGGACAGCCTGGGTAACTTTTTTTTTAAAAAAATATTTATTTATTTGCTTTTAGTTGTACACAATGCCTTTAATTTTTATGTGGTGCTGAGGATTGAACCGGGGCCGCGCACGTGCTAGGCGAGCACTCTACCACTGAGCCACAACCCCAGTCCCCAGCCTGGGTAACTTAGTGACATCTTATCTTAAAATAAAAAGGGCTGGGACTGTGGTTCAGTAGTAGAGCACTTGCCTAGCACGGCTAGGTTTAATCCCCAACACTACAAAAAAAAAAAAAAAAAAAAAAAAAAAAAGTAAAGGAAAAGCTAAGGGTCATTCTGAACTAAGGCTGGTGACTAGTAGGGCAAAGGTTAGTAGGAAGACAGAATACTGCCCAACTGTAGTTAAAGATAGCTACATAAAGCCACTATCAGGCCCTTAGTCGATAATGTTATTCCATGAACTTAGCAGGAATTTTCTAGTTTCAAGAAAATTTGATTATTCTGGTATGAGGTTTGAAGTAGAAATCTATCAGTCCAATCAAACTTTTAGAATTTTTGAGATACTAAATATTCAAAACACTATCTAAAAGTTAATTTATTTGGGAAGGGAGGAAAATGTTCAAAAATGTAGTAGAGAAATGGAATCTTTGATGACACGTCTATGGAAAATGAAAACATATACCAACAAGAGTCTCAAGCCAGCACTCTTCTAAGCAAGGGAATAGCCAACTGTATTACAGTTTCCAATGAAGACATCAGCCCCAGGTAGGTGTCCTTTAGAAAGGGGTTAACACAAGGATGTGGCTCAGTGGTAGAGCACTTGCCTAGCATGAACATGCACAGATTCTGGGTTCCATCCTCAGCATTGCAAAAAAAAAAAGCAAATGCAAAACAAAACAAAAGCCAGACATAGCCTATGTTTCAGGCATTGGTATGTCTGAGATGGGAAAATGGCTTGAATATAGGTGTTGGAGGTCAGTCTGGGCAACATAGGGAGACTCTGTCTCTTTAAAAATAAAAATAAAAAAACAGAGTTGGGGAGGTTTTTCTTTCATAGCTGCAAGCTTCTTTGAACTGAAAGTGAGAAATGATTGGTGAACAGATACAAAGTTATGTGTGGATAGAAGAAATAATTGCACCATAGAATTATAATAGAAAACAATAATATACCACATACTTCAAAAAAGCTCTAAAGAATTTCTCTTTCCCAAGTTTCCTTTTGAAGGCTGCAGCATGCACTATGAACATTTAACCAATAACATAAATATAAAATAAATACTGAAGCCCCCTGAGGAGCTCAGGTTAGGACTCACTCTGAACTTGAGCCACTCAGGGAGGGCACTTTGGGTTTTAAGTTTGGGCATCTGGCCTCAGCTGCTTGACTCACTTTCAGTTTTCTTCCCTCTATCCTAGCGTCCAAGTTTTAAAAGATTGGGAGAAAGACCAAGTAGGCAAAATAGTGTATCAAAGAGTCAACTTCTATTTTTTAAGCAACTTTCTTGTGTGGTAATGGATCCTTTTCCAGATTCAGAATTCCCTTCTAAATTGGAATTTTCTTCTCCAAAGAAAATTTTCTGAAAGGAACCCCAAATCCATTTAGGTCTGGGGCCTCAAGGAAGGAGAAAGATCTTACCCGCCTTCGTGAGGATCTGCAGGACTCCCCACCCTGTTACGCAACCCACTCCAATGTGCTTGCCATCTGCGCTGTCTGCCTCATTGGCCTGGCTGCATTCTTTCAAATATGTCAGGCTCCTTGGGCACCACAGAGACGAGAGTGAGCAGCTTGCAAGTTAAGAGTGGTCACTGTACCTTTAGGTTTAAATGGAAAAATAGTCTCTCCTGACCTCTCTTGCCCGCAGACTTTCCCCGTTTCTACCCTGTCCCCGACCCACCTCTCCCTATCACAGCTCTACTCGCTACTGTAGTTTAAGCATGTTGCCCACCCCTAATCCCACGTCCTAATCAGCTTTTGATCACTCTCCATCTCAGGATAATGTCCACCATCTTTACCAAGACCCCAAGACCTCTCATTCACAAGTTCTCCCCAGCACTGTGTCAGTTCCTTTGTTCCCCTCGCTATAGGCACCTGGCTAGGCCTTAGCCTCACTGGAAGACTCGCCATCCAACATGCCGTGTGTGTTTCTATCACTGCAGTGCTGATTGTACTTTGTCTCTCAGCTTGAAATTTCCTTTCCAGTCTGGCAAACTCCTTTCAACTTTTAGCCCAAATGGTATCTTTCATTGATTAGATCTGATAATTCTTCACATTTATAAAGTGACTTATAACCTAAAAGAAAATTTTTATATCCATTTTTATTGGGTGTCTACTATACTCTGTAGAATAGGCCAGGAAGACATTAGTATTCCAATGTTACAGATGAGAAGACCAAGGCTTGAAGAGAGGAGGGATAACGCCTTAACAAATGGTGGAGTTAGCAGCCTACCTCAGTGCTCTTCCCCCTCACTTGGCACACTTCCTCTTCCAACAAACTCCAGCTCTGGGCTGGCTACTTCTAAGACTCCACCTTTCACACTTCTTTTCGTCTGGAAGTTGCAGCTGACAGTCCTAACATTCTGAAGATGTCCCCACTGCCAGATGTGAATTAACTTTAGCACGGGGCCCCTGGGAGGCAGAAGGTTTGGCTGACAGCAAACTCAGCACTCCCCTGTATGCAAAATGACATTTTGGCCTTAGGCACTTACTAAGTTACATAGTCCTTGCTCCTTAAGAGTAAAAGTTTTCAGGCACTAGAATGTAGCATTAAAAAGAGCCAAACTGAATTAGGGACTGACCTACTACTATATTAGGCACCTAACATGCACATATAGAGAGACCTTCAAGCTTAATATAGTATGATTTCACAATTTATCTCACCACCCTCTCTGAACTCAAAGGAAACTAACTCATTGTGCAATTTCATGAGACTGAAGATTGGAGCTGGACAGAAACTATTTCCAGCTGCCTAATGTGGCACTTGGGAATTATAGCTCACATCACTTTCAGTGGGGCAGAGGGCAGACATTATACTTGCAAAAAGTGTTCAATTATTTATTTTTCACAATAGTGACAGTGATGTTTGTATATTGTTGGGACCAAGACTAAATAGTTAAAGGTAAAACACAAATTTCATGAGATACAAACTGGACAGACAATACATACTACTTCTTAGTTATATAGAAATATTAACTTTCTCATTCAATGAAACAAACCTCAATCACTTGATTTTTAATTCTGGATCCATTTCTTTCTTTTCTAAAAAATTTCTAGCTTCTGTATTACTGAAGATTTTTCTGATCAGGACATGTAACTTTGGTGCCACCTATGGCCTCATGCCTTTTCCCCCTCTACCACTTATTTTTTAAATTGACACATTAAAATTGTATGTATCTATGGAGTATGATATAATATTTTGATACCTGTATACATCGGGTAAGATTCAAATCAAGGCAAACATATCTATCATCTTTAGCATTTACAATTTCTTTATGGTAAGAACATTCAAAATCCTTTCTTCTAGCTGGATGTCACGATACCAGCTGCTTAGAAGCCTGAGGCAGGAGGATGGCAAGTTGGAGGTCAACTTGGGCAACTTAGTGAGGCCCTGTCTCAAAATAAAAAATTAAAATGGCTGGGGATGTAACTCAGTGGCAGAACGCCCTGGGGCTCAGTCTCCATTACTGAAAAAGAAAACAAAACAAAAAACTTTCTTCTAGTTTCTCTGAAGTGTATGGTACATTACTGTTTTCTATTCTAGCCCTACCGTGCAATAGAATACCAGAATATAGTTCTTCTATCTACACCTAACTTTGTACCCATCGACCAATCATTTTTCACTTTCAGTTGAAAACTTTAGGAACAAATGTAAATATTATTTCATGAAGTGATTATGTAGTTAGTGGAACTGTTATTAGATACAACATTCTCTTTGTTTACTTGGAATCCCATCTCACAGGTTAAGCCAAAAAACCTGCGGTCCAGTTTCAGCAGTTTAAGCTGGATAGAGGTCTTTTTGAAAGACCTGTTTGTAAAACTGTGGATGACTGATGTGTACTTGGCATTGGGAAATATTATCTGCAGAAGGTGAGGCTTCAAGAGTTGAATAAAAGAACAGGTTCTTCTTTTCAGCATACCACTGATTGGAGATAAGCTTTTTGCTGTTATTGATGTTGTTTCCCAGGGAAGAAACTACATATTCAGGTCCCAACAAGTTTTGCTGCCAGACAGAATGTTTTTAAGAGGTTTGAAACTTGGTATCTTCCAAACTGTTTAATCTGAATTTGTATATTTTCATTACTCTTAAATAAGCCAGAGTAATATTAAATGAGTTAGTATTATAAAAATGTGTCCAAGATAAGAAACTTTTTTCTTTCTTGGGGGATGACTTCTGTGGCCTTCAAGGGTTTGTTTGTTTGCTTTTAATCTCTTTATTTGCATTGTTGCCCATAAAGTTGTCCTCATGAGTAGGGAGATTTAAAATTGAGGTGGAAAGAACCTAGCCACATGCTGGTGTATGGGAGCTCTTAGGTATCAGCACAATTTCATACATGTTGATTGTGCATCTAGAGTTTGCCTAGCCCTGTGCTCAGTCTTAGGTTAGGCACACGTTTGTATACAGACACCATCTTTGCCTGTGAGGAGCTTAAACTACTTAGAAACCTACACAAACAATACATACTTAAAAGAGATTAATGTGAGATAACATTGATAGTTAGACTTTGTGGTATTATAATAAGTACAATAGGGATTTTGAGGAGAAAAGACTTTTGGGGGATTATATTGAAAGGAAAGTTTCATGTCCTATACCTGAAAAACAGGAATCCCTGATTTCCCCCTATTACATTTCAGCACTTTTATCTTTATGTCTCTCTGAACCATCTGTTAGAAGACAACCATCTCATACTTTATTTATCAGTTAGGAAGTTTCTAGTCATAAATAACAATGATAACAAAAAAAAAAAATCCTACTCAAACTGACAGAAAAACAGTCTAGGAACCCAAAAGTCTAGGGCTAGGGAGAGGTTCAGTTATGATTCAACCAGGAACCCAACTCTGATTCCCTGAGTAAATTTCATGCTTCTTCCTTCACAGAATAATTTCATCTTCAGGGTGGCATCTGTCCTATTCATAACATGGCCAGCAGGAGCACCAGGGCTACAGTAGTGCATCTTCATTAACACCTGGGGAGAAGGTGCTTCCTCTCACAAACATCTAAAAATCCTGGGTTCTGTACTGACTGGACACTCCTTAAATCATTCCGTGGGTCTCAGAGGTTTACCAGGTACTGACTGGTTTAGATCAGGGTTACTAAAACCATAAGAGCAGGGTAGGTAAAACCCATCAGGGTCCTTTCCTGGAGCTAGAAATAGGGTCAATTTCACCCAAATGTCATGACAACAATACAAATAGGGGACTGCATAGATGGGTCATTTGGCAGTGGGTGAGGGAGTGACTCAGTTCCCATGTGGAACATTTACACCTGGTATCTTGATCTTATTCTCCATCTCTATCTCTACAGCCTTTCTCTTTCCTGAGAGCTATTTGTGTACAGTACTGGGGATTTGCAGTACAGGGGGTCTCTATCACTGAGCTACACCCCCAGCCCTTTACAATTTTGAGATGGGGTCTTGCTAAATTGCCCAGGTGGGCCTTGAAATTGCAACTCTCCTGCCTCAGGTTCCCAAGTCACTGGGATTACAGGCATGCAACACTATGATCACCTCCCAGTTGGCTTTTTGCCAAGAATTATACCTTTAATTTGTATCTTTATAGAACATCACTTCACAGGCATATTTCCCTAAATCTGTAAACATGTTTATATTTACAACATTCTAAAAACAAAGTCCTTCTCCTGGGTTCTCCTTCCAGTTAGTCTTACCTTCATTCTTCCAATCCACAAACTTCTCCAAGTGGCCTCTCCCTGTTCCCCACTGTCCTTCCTGTCATTCAATTCTCAGCCTGCTGTCACTGCTGCTGCCTCACTCCATTGAACCTAAGGTAGTTTGTTGAATCCAATGGCATTTCCCCCCTAGTCTTCATTCTCCTTGATCTCCATATAGTACCTGACACTGTGAACAATACCCTTTTAAAAAATGTTTTCATCTGAAATTGTCTTAAATTTATGTGAATGTTGCAGAAGTAAAGTACCAATATACTTTTCATCAAGCCTCCCTACTAACATTTCTCTGCCCAAATTCTTCAATTAGAAAATAAGTTGCAGATATAATATTCCATTACCAGTTTATACTTTGGTGCTTATTCTTAAGTATGGGACTTACTTTGACATAACTACATCAAAATCAGGAAATTAACATCGATACATCATTACCTATTAATCCACAAATTCCATTCATGTTTTGCCAGTTGTTTCAGTGACATGCTTTGTTGGATCAGGATCCAAACCAGGAATACAAGTCACATTTAGTCTTTTATAACTTGGAATGGTCCTACATTGTTTTCCTGCCTTTCATGAGAAAGACAGAACTTTTTTTTTTTTTTAATATTTATTTATTTGCTTTAGTTGTACACAATGCGTTTATTTGTATGTGGTGCTGAGGATCGAACCCGGGCCGCGCACGTGCTAGGCGAGCACTCTACCGCTGAGCCACAACCCCAGCCCAAGACAGAACTTTTGAAGATTACTGACCATTTGTTTTATCTGGGTTCTCTGGTATTTCTTTGTGATTTATGCTTATTTTCCAGGAACCTATCACACAAGTGATACTGTGGTCTTCTTGGTATATACTGGGAAACACTCCATTGATTTGTCTCATTGCTGGTGATACAAACTTTTTTCTGTCTTGGTTAAGACACTTTCTGCCAGGTTCTGTTGATAAACCAGCCTAATTCCATCTTAAGACTGGGAGCCATCCTGTCAAAAAGTTATGAAAAGCCCACTTCAGTTTTCTATGAAATGCTAGGATTCTTATTTGGCTTGAGCTTATTGTCTGGCATTCATGCCCAGGCCTTGAGCTCACTCAGGCCTGGCTTTCCTTGACCAGATAACGACTCTCTCTCTCTCAAACTAACGGTGCCTCATAAACTTTTGATGTGGGGTTTGACTATTACTCCCCTTTTTCCTTGGAATGTAATGCCATGCAGATATTAGTTTGCTACTTGCTTTGAATTACACATGTCTGACCTTGTTAGCTGTAAGTTCCCAAGATTTTTTGTAACTCTTTGAACTACAAAAACCTTGTCTTCCCAGAGAGCGGGGCTGACCCCAAGCCCAATGTTTGGGAGGGGCAGCCCTGGCCAGCTCTCTTTGTGTGTATACAATATAAGCTTGCTTTAATTTAAAATTGGAGTTGGTGGTCTTTTCTTTGCGTCTTGGATCAACACTGTTAGCACTAAATTAACTATTAGGTCATGCTATCCTCATTAAATAAATAAATAATGAGTAATGTAAAGCTATATAAATTATGTTATCAAATTTTTACTCATTACACCTAGCATTTATTGATTACTAAACTATGATTCCGATGGTTGAAAATTGATGATTTCTATAAATCTATCATTATATTTATTGGCTGGCAGTCTACTATAGAACAGACTGTTTCCTTCTTCCCTAATTATTTATTCATTTTTATCAATATGGACTCATGGATTCCTGTTTTATTCAAAGAATTATAAACTTTTTCTATAATATTTGATACTCTAATTTTCTCTGACTTGGGACTCCCTTAAGCTAGCTCCTGTGTTCTTCTGATATGCTCCATCATTCTTTGGACACTTTTTGGTACAGCATGATGTTTCCAGTTCATCTTGTATTTTCCTTGACCCAGTCTTGGGAATTAGTAATTTCTTCAAGCAGTTCTTGTTTCTTTTAATAATGAATGGGATTTAGAAACCAAGATCTGGTTGCTAGGTGTGCTAATTGCTACAGACCCTCCACTGCTTCCAGATCCTCTCTGCAAATTATGGAATATGCATGCACATGACACAAATAGCTATAACTGTTTTTCCATCTCTCTTGATGTATGAAGTACCATGCACTCACTCTGACATTTCTAATTCCAATTTAACATGATGAGGTTAATTCTTGCCTTTTCCTTTCCTAATATTCTTAATGTATTTATCTGGCCCAAACAAAGAGAAAGATGAGAATCTTATCTGTTTTGTGCTATTTTAACAGTATACTACAGACTAGGTGATTTATAAAGAACAGAAATTGAGTTCTCACAGTTCTGGAGGCTGGAAGTCCAAGATCAAGGTGCAGGCATCTAGAGTGGTTCTTCTTCCTGTGTCCTCATGTGGTGGAAGTTGGAAGGGAAGGAGAAGGTGAATGCTGAGCCTACACAATGCAGAAGAGCAGGAAAGGGCAAACCCACTCCTGCAGTCCTTTTTATAACAGCATTAATCCACTCATGACCTAAACACCTCCCAAAGGCCAAACCTCACAGCACGGTTGCCTTGGGAATTAAGTTTCCAACACATGAATTTTGAAAGGGGATACATTCAATCCTCTGCAAAGAGGGAAGGAAAAAAAAAGAAAAGGTCAGTTTGATGTCAGACATACTAGCCCGTCTTTCCAGGTGTGTATTACCACAAAAGTGGACACCCAGCATGCCTATTTTTCTCCTCTAAGTTACAGTGTCCTATAGGCTATCTCCTTAATTATTCTGTTAATATTTGGTTGACAACACCTGTAGTTGTCTCTTCACCCAACCCCTACTCTTCCTCCAATATTTTCTTTTAAGTCAGTGGCAGCACTTGATCTAGAAGTCTCAGTTGTCTTTGAAACTGTTACTTCAAACTAGCACAAACATGCTATTTCATGAGCTGTGCCCTTGCTCACTGTGCTTTCCTATCCACCCTACTTCCAACCTCATCTGCTTGGAGAACATGCACATGTTCAATAATTTAATATGCAGTTATTAAACATTTGCTATTTGCCAGACTTGGTTCCAGATACAGGGGAAAAAAGAAGATAGTTTTTTTGTTTTGTTTTGTTTATAGCTTAAATTTCACCTCACTTATGGGATAATTTTTGATCCCTCAGGTAGAAGCAGTTCCTATATCTTCATGTAACTCTTGTACATTACATAAACTAATTACAAAACTTACATTTTTGGGGGTTCTTGTTTAGATATCACCTTTTATGAAAGTACAAACACTTGAAAACAAGGTATTTTAATTCATCTTTATATTCCCAGCACCTAGCACAGTGTCTATTCTCAGTTATGACACAATGTTATATGATTAAATACTCATTCTGGGGATGAGGTCAAACTTATTATCTGCTACCTCTTAAACAACTTTCCAATCTACGCTTTTGTATCCAACTGCTATTTGTACAGTTAACACTTATTTGCCATTCTTCTTTCTCCTCTCTAAATAATCCATTATATTGCAACCCTTCTAACTGATATTTTACTTGAAAAGCCTTCAATGTTTCGGTGCTTTCAAATCACATCAGACTATCTGGGTACAACACTCAATACTTTCTACAACTGAGATCTAGATTACCACTCCAACCTCATCTCCCACCCCCATGCTTGTTATATATTTGCTATTTCTAAAAACAGCATCTTTCATTATTTTCCTTCATGCTGTAATCCTCTTCATCCTCTTTGTTTACATTAATGTTTTACTTGTCCTTCAAAGAGTTTTAAGGTCATTTCCACCATGCTTTTCTCATTTCTGGGTATCCCTTTTATTTATTCCTTTGTACTGTGTCACTTGAACATTCTGCCCTGTATCATAATTAGTTGTGCATAACCATTTCCTCAACTATGTTAGCATATGGCCTTAAGGCAGAAATCAACCTTATTTACTTTTAAATTCCTAGAGATAAATATAATGCATTACATCCAACAGATTGCTCAAAATGCATTACCAATTCCATACTGGACAGGCAAGGTTTTGATAGGTGATAATAAACCCAAGTAAACATTGATTCATGTGCAAAATCACGCAGGCAATGGTCAAGGTGGCTAACTGGTACAGTAGTAAAGGCAGCTAGAGCAGATGTTATGTTAATGCAGTGCTTGGAAAGGCCTGGAAACCTATGTCATCAGTGTGGTTTTGCCCTACTGAAGTGTGAATCTTAATATGGATATACTTTTCTGTGCTTTATATTTTTAGATAATCAAAACCTAGGATAGCAAATATAGTAAAGATTTCTTCCCCCCAAAGAAATGCAGATTCTTCTGGAAAGGAAAAAGAGAAATTCAACCCACTTATCATAGGATCTTTTGGGTTCTTTAAAAACAGCAATCAATTTACATTCAGGATTTCACCCCATTCCTGAGAGAATAACCACATTATACCATGCATGTATAGTAATTACTATAATAAAAAAAAAAAAAACCTTACTTGATCACTTTTTAACATTTGTCAAAGGTAAATCCTTGACTAGTTGATTTCTCTAATCTGGTCATCTGGAGACCCATCCAAGAAACAGGTCTGGGCCTTGACTTTGCATGGCAGGTCAGATCCAAAACCCACATACATGCCTTCAGTGTGTCTGCCATTATTTACCTTGGTAAATAGTCTGGACATTAGACAAGGGAACCCAGCAAGTGGAAAGATCAACGAAATGCATCCTTTTATTTCTACATCTCAAAGACAAACTCAATAAAGCTTCATATCAAATACTTTAGGTTTGATTAAAAAGTACCATGTATCTATAGTGCATAGCAAACATCTTTTAATATCTTTACATCATATCCATTAGGAATTAGATTTAGCATGTTGACAACAAAATATAAAATTTGAGGTAGAAATAAGTGATATGTTGAAAGTAGTTGGTAAGCTGAGTCTTGAACTCAAGCAAGAAGCCTCATAAATATACATAAAATATGTAAAATATAAAAATATATAATACAAAATATATAAAATACAAAAAATTTGTTCTCTCCTATCTTTATTCAAGTTTACTGTTTTTTACATTTTCAAAATATTCATGGTATACAAATCTAGAATCCAAAAGAATTAAAAATGAACTGGCTAACTTCCTGCAGTTGACAAAAATCTAAATCACAAAAACTCTTCCCAAGTTTTGTTGGTCAGTTGGCAGTAAAGGATTCCATTGTTTTCACCTCACATTCTTATTCCTTCATGTTTAATAAATCTGACTTCTACATTAGCCACTTCAATGAAACTTCTTCTTTCAGTGACCATGTGTGGTTTTCCCTGTGGTTCCATTCACAGCCCTTTCCTCATTCCACCTGTCTCTTATCCTTTGCTATGATTTCAATTACCACAGATACACCAATGACTCCTGAATCTGTACTGATGAGGCTTCTTGTTTGAGTTCAAGACTCAGGCTTACCAACTACCTTTAACATATCACCTATTTCCACCTCAAATTTAACATGTTGGTAGTAAACTCACCTTTAAAAAGTATTCTTTCTTTTCTTTCCACCCTTAGCCTAATTATTCTTCCATATCCCTAAAAATTTTCATGGCACATGTGGTGGTTTAAAAATACGTTCAGGAATTATCTTCAAAGTCTCTCCTTTAAGAGGTGGAGTTCAAAACTGGACTGATTTATTTGTAAAAAGGAAAATATGGCAGAAGGGACAGTGTTTGACCTCCAAGACAAAATGATAAAAGACCCTGTGGCTTCCTCCTTACTCCCTCCATGGGACAGCTCACTATGGGATAAGCCAGCTGCCACTCAAGCAGACCTTTGAAGAAGTACATGTACACTGCAGCCAGCCACCAGTGAGAAACCAAGGCCTTCCACCTACCACATGTGCATGAACCTTCTTGGAAGTACATGCACACTCCAGGTCCACTTGAGTCGTCACCTGACTCAGCCCCAGTCAACAGCTTGACTGCAACTCATGAGAGGAATTGAGCTAGAGGGACCCAGGTAAGTTGCACCTGGACTCCTGACTTGGGTAACAGAGATAATCAATTCTTGTTATATCAAGCAGCTAAGTTTTGGTTAACTTATTACTCACAAAATTGGTTACAGATAACCAAGATAACATCCATACCAAGAATCCAAGGGGAAGAAATGGTTAAAGGAAATGAATATTTTAATTGAACTTTCTTCCCATTCTAATCACACTTCTATTTTTACAATGAATAACATCATAACTTACTTAGCTCCCCACATGAGAAACCTAGAAGCCATACTCGACTTATCCTACCAACCATATTACCAAGTTGTCATTTTTATCTTATATATTGTTCAAACACACCCCCACGTTTACTGCTTTAATTCTGGCTGTTTTCAATTATTGTAACACAGCATCCTAACTTTTCTCCTATTTTAGTGTTTCTCAGCTTCATTTTCATTAATAAATAACACATACTGTTATTTATTAAACTTTACTACTGGTTTTCACATTGCACAAGAAAAAATACAAATGTCTTGCATAGCATGTCTATCCCTCTCCTATCATTTTCTCTTTCACCTCCCACATCCATAGCCTAGAATCTGGCCAATTTTCACGTCTGCATAACCTGCATTCTTTCTTTGTGGAAAATATTTCACTCTTCCTTTATAACTCCTACTCACTTTCTTAAAAAAAAAAACTCAGCTCAAGTTTTATCTCAGAAAATCTACCTTATTTATCAGAACCTGGTTAAGTGACTTTTGTGTGTGTGTGTGTGTGTGTGTGTGTTGTGGGGGATTGAACTCAGGGCCTTGTGCATGCAAGGCAAGCACTCTACCATTTGAGCTATATCCCCAGACCTGACTTTCTTATATTACTTCATCAGAGCCCTTATCACATAGATAAATAATGTGCTCTCCACTAAAATGTGAGCTCCAGAGGTGGGGGGGGGGGGGGACCTGTCCTTGGTATGCATATTCATTCATTCAGGATTCCAACTTGTTAACTTATTGAGCAACTACATGTCAGGCACTAATATTAGGTGTTTGTTACTTAACAGTGAACAAAACAAATGTGCTCCATTCTTTCAGAGATTACTGTCTGTTGAATAAGGGCCAGGTACAGTGGTCCTCACCTGTAATTCCAGCCACTCAGGAGGCTGAAGCAGGAGGATCACAAGTTCAAAGCCAGCCTTGGCAACTTATTGAGACCCTGTCTCAAAATAAAAATAAAAAAGACCTGTGGGTATAGCTCAATCCCCAGATGCACCAAAATAACAACAACAATAATTGTTAGTATGGTATGGCACACAGCTGCAAACACTCATTGAATTACATTGTTTTCTAAGACATTTGTATAAATTAAAATTTTACCACGAAGGTATAAATGGCTCAGGCTCATCACATCCTGATTTTTTTTTTGTACCTAGGGGTACTTAACCACAGAGCCATACCCCAGCCCTTTTTATACTTTGAGACAGAGACTCATTAAATTGCTAAGGCTGGCTTTGAACTTGCCATCCTCTTGCCTCAACCTCCTGAGCTGCTGGGATTACAGAAGTGTGCCACTGAGCATGGCTGATTTTTTTTTTTAAACATCTTTGCAAATATTGTCAATGTCACTTCCTTGTTTATAAGTCTCCATGTTAAAATGTAAGAAAAAAGATATAAGACATGATCAAATATATGTTTAAAAAAGAAGTTACATTAAGCAAGGTGAAAAACTAGCTTTATATATTAGGGTTATCCAAATATATGGCTTACATAATTTAAAAGTAATCACTTGCAAGACACATATTCTACTAAATAAAAGTAATGTTAAACAACATTATAGCTTGGCAGCCTATAATCCCAGTGATTTAGGAGGCTGAGGCAGAAGGATTACAAATTCAAGGTCAGTCTCAGCAATTTAGCAAGACCCTGTCTCAAAATAAAAAAAAAAATAAAATAAAGAAAGGACTGAGGGGTTTGGGGTTGTGGCTCAGCAAGAGAGTGCTCACCTAGCATTTGTGAGGCACTGGTTTGATCCTCAGCACCACATAAAAGTGAATAAATAAAATAAAGGTATGTGTCCAACTACAACTGCAAAAAAAAAAAAAAAAAAAGGAAAGGACTGAGGATGTAGCTAAGTGGTAAATACCACTAATTTCAATCCTTAGTACCAAAGAGAGAGAGAGGGGGACAAAAAGGTCAAGTTAAAAATAGCAAGAGCCAAGTCTTTCTGGCATTCATAGGTCTAAAGCAATCATTGTCCAGATTTTTCAAAAGAGCTAATCCCAAAGGAATCCCTCTCTTATGTGTGGCTTGATGACAAATGATGCATAACTGAAACATTTCTGGAATATGTGATAAAGTTTAAAAAGGGGGGGGCTAAGTGTTTTATAAAAGATAATGGCAGGATGAGGAAATGATATATTAAAATATACAAAACAATTTGTACTAATAAAAATGCCTTATAACCAATAAAAAAATCAATTCAAAACAAAACTTCATAGTTAAGGAAAAAAATTTTCACTGTTATTTATAATATGTGAGAAGATATTTAGGTCAAATTTATTATATTAATATAGAACTCATAAAAAATAAAAACAAGGCAAATATTGTCTTGGATTACAAAACTTATATTTTATAAATGACAAATATTTCTGATACTTTAAGTGTACATTAAAGAATAGGGTTACAAAATTAAACAAGTCTGCTCCTTCTTAAATCCATGGTAGTTATAATAACATCAACTAATTATGCAATTTTTTAAAATAATGTGTGGTCCTATAAAAATTTAAATTACTTAGAATAAATGAGGAAAAAATTAGCTTACACTTTACATCACATTAACCACATCAGTTTGGAACAACAGAATTTTTTTTTTCTGGAAAATACCCTCATCTCTACTTCCAGTAGCCTATTTCAACAATCATCTGGAATTTGTGCCAAGAAACAGGGGCATTCATCACCAAACCTGTTATACCACAAAAGTTTTCTTTTAACAAACTGATGGTTACCCAACATGAAAATGTTAACTTGTGACTTTACAAAGACAGAAAGTTTTTCTCTTTACTTTTGGTGTCTGCAATGGAATTTCAAAAAGTTTTTAACCTTTATTAACCTGCAATGGCTTATCATTTTATAGTAGTACAAAAAATGTCAAAATGGATCAGAAACAAATTTTACAATGCTCAAAATTATTTCTGACAGTGGTAATATTTAATCTTTTGAGCCAGTCTCAAAAGACTGGCAATATAACTCAAATTATAAACAATACATAATGATAAATGCTATTCTTAAAAAAAAGTTATTTTCCTGTTTCCAATTTTTAGAAAAAGGTATAATATAAAAATATTTTCTTCATTTCCCTGCCATGGTAATCTTAAACCATACCTAGATTCTCCTCAAACTTCAAGAGTAAAGAGTAAAAGACTCCATTTTAGTAGAAACACTCCTTTCTCATAGCTAACATTTTTTCAAGGCACTCTAAAAATTCTTGAGAATGCTAAAGGAAAAACACTCCTTTGCCTACTGATCTTTTGATCATGTTCTCCCCAAACTTTTCAAAATTAAACATTATCATAACTGGTTCTTCTGAATTTTTATTTTCCATGGTACAGTCCTTAAGTTATTTTTCTTTTATTTGGAGCTACTCCTTCATTTTCAACTTGCTGAGCAGGCAAGCAACTGCTTTTGGTTTCCATGGAAACTGGAGTCCTGCGGCTGCGTGTAGGCATTCTAGTTCCACCAACCTAAGAAATGAAGCAAAGAGTAGAATAGCTTAATATATTTACAACATACCTACATATAGTAAACTGTATTATTTATATATGTACTAATCACCTTGAATATATTCTTGTAAATTTTTAGTCACCTGTCACCTGGCTGGCTGTTCCTAAACAAATTTTAATCTGATACAGTTTTAAGTAGTATTTTTTTTTTCAGATCAGGATAGATAAGTGAATGGGGAAGCTACTATGTTAAATTTGGAAGAGCTTGAAATGTTAAATTAGAATAAAAGGGCTTTTGGATAATATGTTTGCAATAATTATGTTTAATGGAAAGAAAAAAAGAAATGAGAAATATGAAGGCAAGAGAAAGGAAATATAAGCAAGTCAGAAGTGCTAAAGGAGGAGAAGAAATTACATGGAAAAAAAGGACAGACAGTAAGATAAGGAAGAAAGGGAGAGACAGACAAAAGTCGTTGGGCACAGCTGCACCTGTAAGCCCAGTGGCTTGGGAGGCTGAGGCAGGAAGATCATGAGTTCAAAGCCAGCCTGAGCACCTTAGTGAGGGCCTAAGCAACTTAAGAAGACCCTGTCTCAAAATAAAATATAAAAAAGGGCTTGGGATGTGGCTCAGTGGTTAAGTGTCCCTTGGTTCAATTCCTGGTACAAAAAAAAAAAAAAAAAAAAAAAAAAAAAGCCCAAGAAGGAAGGGAAGAAAGAAAAAAAAATAATAAACATAGAAGAAAAAACAAAACAAAAAAAGAATACAGAGGATGGGCAAAGAGGAAGAAGGAAGTTTGGAGGACACCCGTGGTTGCTGCTTGTACCTTCATGTATACTATTCTTCTTATTCTCCCTTTCTAGCTCACTGTGTAAGGGAGGAAGGTTATTCTTTGGACCCAAACCCTTGCTAATCATAGTCCTGTTCCTATCTAGTGAATCCCATACTAGGGGTGATACTGTAACTCTAAGCACTCTTTCACATTCCAAGCCCAACAGAAGCAGTGCTGGTATTGCTTCAATGGGTTACTGGCTCACTGAGAAAGAATCAGATTCCAGCGTCCCTTACCTATTATTTACTGCCTCTTGAAGGGGCATTTTTTTTTTTTTTTGGGGGGGGGGGGGGTTTAAAATGACATGATTAGAAAGGACAAACTTAAGTAAGGATTTGAATCTGCCAGATTGTCTGAGGTTGATGAACATTTATAACATTCCTACTAGAAAGTGCTATGATTTTTAGATATCTACATCAATCTCCACACAGCTGGTATTCCTTATAAAGATACACTGACTATACTAATTGTATCTACTATATCTTTGAGGAAAGTCAGTGTTGAAGACTTCCATTGTAAGATGGCATAAGTTGTAAAATAAATGTTTGTTACAGAAGTTGTAGAAGGAGAAAAGGGTATGCAGTAAGAATTTGCTGTAGCCTGGTGTGGTGGCGCACGCCTGTAATCCCAGCACTTGGGAGGCTGAGGCAGGAGGATTGCAAGTTCAAAGCCAGCCTCAGCAATGGCGAGGCACTTAGCAACTCAGTGAGACCCTGTCTCTAATAAAATACAAAAAAGGGCTGGGGATGTGGCCCAGTGGTCAAGTGCCCCTGAGTTTAATCCCTGGTACCAAAAAAAAAAAAAAAAAAAAAAAAAAAAAAAAAGAAGAAGAAGAAGAAGCTGCTGCAAAAAGACTGCAAGTCAGAAGTAGCACAGGAAGTAAAAGGTACTTGGTATATCCTCTGCTTGATGCGGCAGGGAGGCAGACACAGGGTCTACTGGGGTCTCTTCAGAGTTAGTGCCTTAAGGAACTATACAGGTGTGAGCTCTATGTTCAAGTAGATTAGGGTCTACGGAATCACATTGGGGCAAAAACATTTGTTATGTGAGTCTGTACAGGGAGAGAATATGCAGATGATTTATGTTTTATACAGGTTTTTTCTTCCCCAGTTTCCTCAAAGTTCTGATTTCCCCCCATTTCTGCTAAGGCTAAAAATCCCTATGGATACTTAGCTGAAGGGAAAGAAAAAAAAGTAGAAAGTCTTATTTCCATGGTCTGCTTAGGAGCAAGGCAGGAAGGTGGGGTAATCCCCACTTAATGAACTGCTAGATTGTTATATCATAATTACATCCAAAACTTTCTATTGACTTACAAGTATGTGCATATATATAAAATCTCAAACTAAGCTTAGTTATCTCATTGTCTATAGTACCTAGTGTTGGGCTATACAAGAGCCTGGTTCTGGATAAACTCACTAAATATTTGTTCCTGAATTGAATACATGAAGTATCTTAAAAATACAAATAAAATATATTACTGTGCTCAGTGGTATACATAATAAATTGTTAAAATATATTTATATAACCAAACCCTGAACATATAGAATTTCTCCTTTTCCAAATGAATTTTTTTGTTATACAAAAGCACATTTTGATGGAAATATAAAAGACAGAATGAACCATACATAACTTTCCTAAGTTCATATATGAATACACAACCACTATAACTCCACATCCTATATAACCACAAAAATGGGAAGTTATATTCCATGTATGTACGATATATCAAAATACACTTTGTCATGTGTAACTAAAAAGAATAATAAAGAAACAAAAGCACATTTTGGACCACATTATAAAAAAATTAAAACATGACAGTATTTCAAAAACAAAGTACTCAACTTTATTGTAGTGTTAATCTGTATCAATAAGGAAAGAATAAGAATATTATTCAGTTCTTTTTTAAAAACACCTTGCACACATAAATTTATCCTTCCATTTATAGTTGTTTGGAGTTAAGATATTAAACCATTCATTTTCACTTAAGAGGAGTAAGCAACCCCTGCACAGAATTATGTGTAATGTTTCAGAGACTATAATCAATGTTTCTAAATTAAAGAAAATTATTCTTTTAGAAAGAATAGATCTTTCAAAAATGTTTTCAATTATTATTTCCTTAAAGAGGTTATAAAAACCACTATTTATATTGTATGTAAACTAGGGATAGTCATCCAAAACTGTAGATGAAATAACTTAAGATGCTAACAGTTAACTTTCTCCATTCTTTCACTGATCTCAACTGGTTAATCATATTTATATTTTCTTGGCCAATGTTAACTAAGAATGTACAAGGAGCTCAGTGTTCAATACCTGCTTAGCATGCAGAAGGCCCTGGGTTCAATCCCCAGCAGAAATAAATAAATAATAAGCAAACAAATCCTTCCAAACAGTAACATTAGGGTAAAGAACTGGAAAACATAAACAACCCTATTCACTGTAAATTGTTTTTAAAAAAAGTCCTCAATATTTGCATTCTAGCTATTTCTCAAAAGGACTTGAGGACATTTACCGATTAATTTACAGTAATATAGAAGTGAAAAAAAACAGAACATTCAAAGGGTACACAGGTGATAAATTCTCTGAGGGTAACGATATTGAAAAGATTATAAAAATTCAGTAATTTTGATTCAAAGATCTTTTTTTGACAGCAGAAAGGAAAATACACTAGGTTTTGTCTCCTGAACATTCAGACAGCAAAATTTTTCCTACAACTAAACTTAACTTGGAATTTCTTAAATTATATAGAGATTAAGTGACATGGTGGAAAGTATCTCTAGCCACAGCTTTGTAGGTTTTAGATAAATTATTATTCAAGTGACATTTCTAGAAGGGATTTTATAAAGAGAGTAACATTAAGTGTAATTTAATAAATATTGAGTTACACATACTTAGCAGAACACAATTTTTTAGTCATTAATACTGCAGCTGTATTTATAACAAAGCACTCCATTAACTACTACTTTTTAATTTTTCCATATCCTAGTAATCAATTTTAATTATATTATAATTTTATTGCATGTATTCTTTTGCAAATTGCCTCAAATATTTAATAAAGTTGAATGGAGTATGCATAAATAAAAATTGCAAATACAACTTTGATTTTATAGGAACATAGAGATTTAGCTATGTGGATACCTTACCCACGCACCCATGAAGCAAGGTAGAATTTTCTTTAGTTGATTTATAAACTTTATAAAAATAAAGTTCCATTGACAAAAAGACTGGACATGGTACAGCATACAACTTTATCTACCCTTCTTATGGATATTAGTTGTAGAATAGTGCTGTGATTAACATGGAAATGTGGACCTCAGGTTGAAGTACAGTGAAACAAAATAATAATAAACAACCTAACAGAACATTTAATTTCAAAAAGATCTTACCTTTTGCTGTGTTGCAGGACCTTGTGATTTGGGTGGAAAAGTACAAGGTATCCGTCCGTGATGAATATGATATGGTAACAGGAGGCTGGGATCTAATGGGACCCAAGGAACTGAGAGACTAGAAGGTACACCAGGAAGGTCACAATGTGTTTTATGCAAATTGTATGCTGTCCTAGTAACTTTTCCATCAGAGGTCTTGTAGATTAGGAGTGAAGAATCTTCTGCTGCATGAGATAACAAGTAGGAACCCTCCTGCAAACTAAATACACCATTGAAGTTCAATTTACCAGCTCACTGGGTCAATTTCAACAGCACTTTCTTAACCATGATCTATTAATAAAACTGAAAACAATTATAGGAATAGAACCACAACCTCTAAAAACACTTTTATGACCAATAAAAGTAGACTTCAGATTTAAAGTTTTTTCATGCCTTTTAGGCAACTAATTTTAATTTTTATCCCAAAGTTCAGAATATCTGATCATTTCCTTTTTACTATGTATCAGGCAATTTGTAAAATTTCAATCATCTAATAGAAAAACAGTCTGCCTATTTTTCTAATCTATGGAGACAGATGCTTATTGAAAAATATCTGTCTCTCAACATTTTCATTCATTCAACATCCTCTTTTGTTTCTAGTAATAAAAGTTAATAGGTAGAAGCAGAGAATAATAGATAGTAATAGAAGTAGATACAAGTTAATGTTAATACTGAATTGTACACTTAAATTTTAAGAGGGTAGATCTCATGTTAAATGATCTTATAATAAAAATTATTTTAAATTATAAAAATGACAAAAAATATGAAAGAAAGTTAATGTTACATGTTTATGACATCCAGTACTTTAAAATAAAGTGGCAGAAACTATTGATTGAACAACTAAGATAAGTTGTGAGTATAATAGGGTTTATATATAAACCCAGGCGGTCAAATTCGACAGGCCATACCCTTAATCATGATCCTGTACTGTTACAATAATCAGTTATGTCAAACATCCAATCCATATTTTCCTTTTCTTCTTAGAAAGCTTTAAGGGATTCAATGTATCACCATAAAGAGCTAATAGGATATGATTAATATAGAGTGCTTTCTTGGGATTACACACTTTTCTGGATCAAAGGAGAACAGTTCATTCTCACATTATTAAAAAGAAGAGATTAATCATACTTCAGTTATACATATCTCCTACAAACCTTTAAGTTACATTTTCATTAATTTTGCCTCAGTCTCCTGCCTCAGTCTCCCTAGTCTCTGGGATTACAAGCACACATCACCACATTCAGCCATTTTCACTCACTTTTTAAACTAAAAAGTAATAGATGTTGATGAAGGAGGTCCCAAGAATTATTCTTACCCTTTAGAAATTATTTTCTCTTGATAATTTTCATATAAGGAAATAATAATTGATATGGAAACAGGAATAAACAACATTTCAAAGACTGAACTTTTACCAATGAAAATCACTAAAGTCACTAAAAATGAAGAAAACTTTGGTTTACAGGAAAATGTATACATATTTTGTGAGATGGGTCTTGCTACGTTGCCCAGGTTGGTCTTGAACTCCTAGGCTCAAGTAATCCTCCTGCCTCAACCTCCCAAATTGTACCTTCCTACCCTGCTCCAGAGCAATGTATTTAATTTTTGGAGAATGAGACACTCCAAGGACAAGTATCATACATATACCATACGAATGTATTGCACATGAAAAGGTATAAACTCTGGTAGGCAGAATAGTGGCCTCCTAAAAATGTTTTTTTCCCAAACCCTGGGACCTGTGAATATGTTATCTTTCATGGCAAAGGGGAAAGGTAGCAGATGGAATTATGGTGACTAATCAGCTAACTTTAAAATGGTCATATTTTCCTGGATTATCCAAGTGAGCCCAATGTAATCACAATAATCTTTAAACGTGGAAGGAGGCTGAAGAGACTCATAGGGAGATCCTACCTAGAAACAAATTCAGCCAAGTGGATACTATGATTTTAACCCAGTGAGAGCAGTTAGATCTCAAGATCTATAGAACTGCAAAATAATAAATTTGTGTTGTTTTGCAAAACTGATTTTTTATAGCTATAATAAAAAACTAATATAAGGACTAGGGATATAGCTCAATGGTAGACTACTTGCCTAGCATGTGTGAGGTTCTCATTCCCCAGCACCATAAATAAATAAATAAATAAATAAATAAATAAGAAAATTAGTAACAAATGAAACCTATTATTGAAAATAAAAAAAATTCAAAAGTATCTGGCAAGTAAGTTTCATGTGTAACTACTATACCTGCTTAAAAATGAAAATGTCAAAGAATCTCAGAACTAAAAAGTATTTAGATACTTACTGTACCTGACACCATTATTTTACAAATAAGGAAATTCACATCTGGTTGTATAATTTAAATGGAGAGTTAGAACTTGAACTTGGAAATTTTGACTTTGAGTTCATACTACTGAATTATTGTCTATTTATCTTTTCATAAGGATATGACAGAAGGTAAGTAAAAATTCATATAATAGTTGGACAAATGATCATATGGAGAATTCATATTCTTAAATTTGGCACAGACTTAACAACTTTTGGTTACTAGCTCTCTGTGGCTTCTTTATCCTGAACAAAAACTTTGGTTGTCTGAATAATGGTCACCCATGATATCTGTATCCTGTCTCCAGACCTGTGAATACATTAACTTTAATGGCTCTGCAAAAGTGTTTGAATTAAGGATTCTGAGATGAGAAGATTATCCTGGATTACATGAGTAGGGCCAGTGTAATTACAGGGTCGGTATAGGAAGCAGGCAGAGGAAAATACTATTACAGTAGGAACAATGCAGTGTCCCCTGGATGCAGACATCTGAGTGATGAAATTTGAAGATGGAAGAAAGGGCTGCAAGTCAGGGAATACAGCTGGGTACTAGAAACTGAAAAAGACAAGGAAGGCTTGGCAATGTACACCTATTATTTCAGCAACTTGGAAGGTTGAGACAGGAGGATCCCAAGTTCAAGGTGAGCCTGGGTAGTTTGGCAAGATACTATCTCAAAAGAAAAGGAAAAAAATAGCTCCAGAAGAAACCAGCCCTGCTGACACCTTGACCTTACCCAGTGAAACTGATTCTGGATTTCTTGCCTTCAGAACCATAAAGAGAACTATAAATTCATATTACTTTAACCCACTTATAGTAGTGACAATTTGTTATATGGGCAATAGGAAACTAATACAATAGCTTTATAGAAAAATATATTTGCAAGTTCATTATAACCAGATACTATCACAATATCTTTTTACTTGTATTTTTACAATTTCAACTTCAACAAAATAATTCTTGCACTTCTAGTCTTTTCCCAATGATTGCTAATAACATATTTTCAAAGTTTCTAAGAATATTTGCCTAAGAAAATCAGACACGTTAACACAAAATGTCCAACAAATACTTACCTACTTAATTTCTTTAGAATGTGTTGAAGAATGTTAAATAAACTTGAAACCCTATTAAACAGAAGAAATTAATGTAAAATTAAACCAACAACACTTAATTATTAATAATTATAGCTTTTGAGGAAAAGAAATACCCTCAATAACATAGGAAAACAGCAGATGAGACAATATAAAACAGAATACCAAGTGTTTTAACTTTTGGATGAAAAAAATGATAAACTTTTATTTTTGTAATTTCTTGATTTTCTTTTATAATCAAAGTATTGGCCTTGTGTTAAGTAGTTATAGAAATATCACTATTGTGTGTTGAATCATATACTCTTAAAAATACATCAGAGTATGCCTTTTAGAGATGGTGGTAAATTAGTTTCCAAATCTTTGATGGGTACTTTAAACGTGCAATCACAGAGAAACTACTGATTGTGGATGGGATAACTAAAGGGAAATGAAATATGTTATTCTAAGTGTTTTTTTAGTATCTCTTCTAGATCCTAACTTATTCCTTTATTATTGCTTTTTAAAAAATCATTTTCATTTAGAGAAGTGAGGCAGGTGTAGAGTAGTTTTCTATTCACATGTGTAAAGAAAAGTTACTGCCCAAGAAAAGCAATTCTTAGAAACAAAAGTGGCCATATGTACGTGTAAGCAGAGAGTTCAGTTTGAATCTAGGACTCTTAAAAAACATCAAGCCTCAGAGCTAGAACTATGCAGTTAGTGTAAATTAAGACAATTTCTCATTTAAGTGGTGAATTAAACATATCAACTAAGACAAGACTGTCTGACATTAGCTCAGTAATGTGCTCTGGGGCAAGGACCTATAAGTCCTCATTCTCATATATAAAATGGCAAAGACACTACCAACAGCCTTTTATAGAAAGTTGTGAGACACAAATGAGATAATATTCATAAGTTTGCAATAAATTCATTTAGTTTTGGTATGTAGACACGCTTGGTAGGATAGGCAAACTTTTAGAAACTGGGATGTCCAAATCAGTGTTCACAAACCTGAGAGCTAAGAATCTATAGCTTCCTTCCCTGCGAAGAGGCAGAAAGTTTGTTTCCCATGCACTTCCAGAATGTGGCCACTCTCTGGCTCTAGATCCCTTTGCTTTAAATAGAAAGACTGGTCCTACTGATGTTAGATTTAATTTGGAGATGAAGCTGGAGATGATTAATATAGATGGGTCACAAATTGGGTCAGGGAAACTTCAATGTATAAAATGATCGAAAGTCTTGAAAATAAATTATTTAAGCTTAACCACTATTTAAAGGTAAAGGAAAATTAGTTATCATACTAACAAGTTTTTTCAATTCTATCACAAAGTGAACTTTCTTACTTGAGTGCTGAAAGTTTTTCTTTTAATTCTTCTGAGGAAATTTCTTCTAGCAGGAAAAGCTTTGAAGAAAATGCATCAATATGCCCTAAAAAAATATCAAACTTTAAAAAAAAAAAAAGCAAATACGGTATTTAAAACCCCAAAACCCAACAAGTTACCCACTCTCCTTCTAGATGATTTTTATTTTCTTTTATTTATTTACTTTTTGATACTGGGGATTGAACTCAGGGGTACTTGACCATTGGGCCACATCCCCAGCCCTTTTTTGTATTTTATTAGAGACAGGGTCTCACTGAGTTGCTAAGTGCCTCGCCATTGCTGAGGCTGGCTTTGAACTTGCAATCCTCCTGCCTCAGCCTCCTAAGTGCTGGGATTACAGGTGTGCGCCACTGTGCCCAGCCTCATTCTAGATGATTTTTACAAAATTTTAATAATTACAAAAAAATTTTACATTCTAAAAGGAGAGATACATATTTCATCAGGTCTATCAAGCAAGGCTAGATTTTAAAATTATAAAAATTCAAATTATACAAGAAATACATATTTATTTTAAAATATTTGCTGAATGTAGAAAAGTTTACACATGTCCACATACACCAAATAATCCCTAAGATTACAATTTAAGAATTAACTCTTCAGGGCTGGGGTTGTGGATAAGTGGTAGAGCACTTGCCTAGCATGTGTGAGGCACTGGGTTCAATTCTCAGCACCAGACATATAAATAAATTAAATAAAGGTCCATTAATAAAAAATTTAAAAAAGGTTAAAAAAAATAACTTCAAATATTACTGTTTCTAATTCCCATTAAAGTTGCATTTTTATTGAGTTTTTCAAGGAAAATATATACCTATTATTAAAAGAAGCACTTAATCAAAATTTATAGACTGGGCATGCTCTATTTATCTTTACACATGTCATTCTTAAGATGAAAATTATATTATAAAAAATATGGGTAATTATTTAACTAAAGTACACCATGAGATTTCTTGTGGTTTAAGCAGTCTGTTCAGTCTTTTTTCTTTGCACTACTGGGAATCAAACCCAGGGTCTTGTACATGCTACCACTGAGTATATCCCCAACCCCTTTAATTTTATTTTGGGACAGGATCACACTAATTTGCTAAGGGTGATCTCTAATTATGATCCTCCTGCCTCAGTCTATTCAGCACCTAGGATTATAGGAATATATCATTATGCCTGACTCAAAGTCTTATCTTCTTACAAGCATGATATGAATCTAGAATTCCAAAAAGCAAAACAGTACATTTTCAAAATAACACTTCTATTTTAAAAAATCATGCATATGTTCTAAACAAAACAGGCTGAGACACAACAATGAAGCCTTATGATATACCAAACCAAGGAAGAGTGATACAAAACTTAGCTCTGAGTCAAATGTTATACAATCAAGTCATGGTTTAACCATGTATCATGGTTAAAAACATCAAGGAGAATAAGAGTAACACTCACTATGACTAAAAATAATGTTGTTTTAAAATAATACTGGTTTTGGAATTTTATTATTTTAAACTCATAATATTGGGTTGTCAAAACAAATTACCAGGCATGTTGATATCAATCATAGGAACAAGAAAAATACATATAATTTTGTATCTCATTTTCATATCTAGCCCATTTAATTTCATTTGCTTTATGCTCAAATAATTTAATTAAAAATGTTTTTAATAGATGCCTTCCTTCTAAGACAACAAATCCATCTGTTCCTACACCCTTTTAACACAAAGTTTGAGTTTCACCTCTTTTTTCCTAACAGTCATTATACAATGACATTTCTTCTTTTTTAACTTTAAATTAATGTGCATTTAATTGCATAGCCTAATATATAATATGAAAAACTAAGATAACAGGTGAAAAATAAATATTCATAATTTAGGGAGATTTCAACATATCTTAACAGACTGATAGAATATGCTGATAAAAAAATCAGTGAGTATATAAGACACTTGAGAAAAACAGGATTAACCAAATGAACATACAGAGAATACTATGCCAAACAATTGCATAATATATAATTTTTTTGCAAATATTTTCCTATGACATATGGTTAATCAATATACCTATCTTAATTTCCAAATATTTCAGAATTTAAAAGTTACTGTTTTAGTGTTGTTGATGGCTTAATTGTATTGTGGTCCAAGAACATACTGTGATCTTAGTCCTTTTGGTCTATTTTCACAAGTATACGTGTACATTTGCAAAAAATTATATAGTGACATGTCTAATAACAAAGTCATACATTTTAATGGTTTAATAACCACAGAAAAAGGATATTAAGTGCTATTTTATTTTTTGTTACTCAGGATTGAACCCAAAGGCACTTGACCATTGAGCTACATCCCTAACCCTTTGTATTTTTAAATTTTGAGACAGGGTCTTGCTAGGTTACTTAGAGCCTAAATTGTTGAGGCTGGCCTTAAACTTGCAATCCTCCTACCTCAGATTCCTGAGTTGTTGAGATTATAGATGTGTGCCACCACACCTGGCAATATGTTTTTAGATGCTTACAAAATAAGCCTTTGAAGAGACTAACAGTCCTTATCTTTTTAAGGAAACTCAATAAAAAAGCACATATTATAGTACACATCAAATATGGTCTGTCAAAAAACTATACAGACAATCATCCTAAGTGCTATGAGGGCCTATCTCCTTAAGATTACAACTATCAACCTTGAAGCTTCCTGACCTGTGAATTTCAAATGAATTAACTGTATGCCTGAGATATTTATCTCCTTAGCCCTTGGGGCAGCTGGGAGGGTAAAAGCTTTCTGGCCATGCCCTTCAGTTACAAGCAATCTCCTCTGTATATCACAGTATGTTATACAAATGTTTTTCAGATGTGTCAAAGTTGGGAGGCACTGCTTTATATAGTACAAATAAAGGCTATGTATGCATGCATTCATACATGTATACCTATATACACATAGGTACTCCTTGCTTTGCTTGCAGTGCAGGACCATAAAAATGATCATACTGGTGAAAACTATGCAAGCAATTTTAATAATCTATGATTATTAAATATGATATCATATATGTAATCTAAAAACTATGATTATTCTACCATCTTTAAATATTCTGTCAAAACGTAAATTCCCCATCAATTATAAGTGCATAGGGAAATGAAAAAAAAAAGCAAAATATGTATTTAGTTTATTTAAAAAACCAGCCTGGCATGGTGTCACATGCTTGTAATCCCAGCAATCTGGGAGACTGAGGCAGGACTTGGGAGACTGAGGCAAGAGGATACCAAGTTGAAAACCTAGCCTCAGCAACTTAGTGAGGCCCTAAGCAACTTAGTGAGGCCCTAAGCAACTTAGTGAGGCCCTAAGCAACTTAGTGAGACCCTGTCTCAAAAAAAAAAAAAAAAAAAAGGGCTTCGGCTATGGCTCAGTGGTAAAGCAATCTTGGGCCAAATTCCTGGTACTCCCCCACCCACCCCCCAAAAGTCAAGAGAATAAAATTATTTCTTAATAAAAACCTTATCAAGAATATTTTGAATAGTGCTTGTTGCCTTCTTATACAACTCATGCAGGAAGAAAGCATCTTTTCTATGTCATGGTGAACTGTCATAATCTTTTCTAAGTTAAAATAGCTTCCAACATTATATCCTTTGAGCATTCAATGTCATGAAGTATCCCAGGAGTTCCTTTAATATAGAATCTTATGCTGCTGTCACTTCTTCATCTTTTATGTCACAAGAATTTTCCTCATTTATGTCAACAGAGTAGCCTTCACTAAGTTCCTCTGGCAGCAAATCTAGAGTTTCTTGAGGAGAGGGAGTGTCAATACTTGTATTATCAGCTATTTCTTCTATAACTTCAGGTAAGTATTATTCAAATTTCATTTCCAGCAGAATTAATCTTTATTGTAGTCGCCTGAAGCGATCTACACTTTATTTCTTTATTTTAATTTTTGTTGGCCAATTCCTGCTTTTGACTATCCACTTTTACAAAATATTATATGGGTTTAACACTGGAAGATAAGGAGGCAACACAATTGTATGCTTCATTGTCTGTACATGAACTCAATGATAGGTGCACAGTGCTCAATCACAGATCATGAAAGAAGCGACATAACTGGTCAGTGATTATGATGTGCATCTATTATCTATGTAGTGATTAGAGCCAACAGTGAAGACTGTATGCAATTACTCACTGTTAATATATTGTCATAACTGGTATTTATAAGAATTGTGCACAGTGAGGACTGCCTGTACACCAACTGTACAGAATCGAAATAAAGGAGTAAATCTTAGGCATGGTGGTGCACGTCCTTAATCCAAAGAGGCTATGGCAGAAGGATTCCAAGTTTGAGGCCAGACTCTGTAATTTAATGAGAATCTTGTCTCAAAAAATAAAAAGGGCTGCGGTTGTAGCTGAGTGGTAAAGCACAATCCCCATTACCACACACATTAAAAATCAATCAACTGATCAATCTTAGTGTTTTTATGGGACAAGTGGGGAAAAAAAGGTATTGTAATCTAGAGAAAAAGGGGAACACGTTTACAGTAAAGCAAACAAACAAAAAACAAGTGTACTTGAGATTCCTGAAAAAGAATCTATGAGCTATAGAAGTGGTTCCCAAAGTGTGATCCCTGGACTAGCAGCATCAACCTCATCTGAGAATATGTTAGAAATAGAAAGCCCTCTGATCTAATTCAGATCTATTAAGTAAGGGAATTTATGGTTGGTGTCAGAAAGCTCCATTTTAACAAGCCCTTCAAGTGTTTTTCTTGAAAATTTTTCTTAAAAAGTACTATAACATTAAATAAAACAAACCTCAAAACCCTCAAACCTCAAGTGCTTTAAAATATACTTCCACATGAGGTAGAGCACTTGCTTACCACTAGAATATGGAAGGTCCTGGGTTTGATCCTCGACATCAAAACAACAAACAAATGTGTGTGTATGTGTGTGTACACATATACCCATATAAAAATGGCAAACAAGCCAAAAGCCCACAACTATACATGTTTTTGTTTTACCAAACCTTTGTCACAGAAACCAAACACATTATCTCATCACACTAAAATGAATGGCTCTTATGTGATAGGATTCACTGAGGAAAATCAGAACATGTGGCAATGATTACTTAGGACTTTTAAAGAATACTTCAGATGAAGTAATCCACACAGTCAATGATGATAGTTTTATCTGTTAAACTGTGCATTAAAAAAGAAAAAAATGAATCTCAGGGCTGGGGTTGTAGCTCAGTGGTAGAGAGCTTGCCTAGCATGTGTGAGGCACTGGGTTCGAGTCTCTGCATGGCATATAAATAGATAGATAGATAGATAAAATAAAAGTCCATCAACTAATAAAAAAAATATATTTTTTAAATGAATCTCTCATCAGTCAGTTCAGTTCACTGATAAAGTTTTGCTGGGTCTTTTCCTAAAGTGGATGTGGCTGGCAATTGCTATCAAGCAGCTGACAAGAAGACTATTAGCGTGAAATCTCTAGAGAAACATTAAGATCCTGGTTACTGATAAAAAACTAATACAACAATCTTCCAGTAGTGTGTATGAAAGAGGAGTGAGGGATAGTGCACACCAAAAAGTGCATTTAGCCACTTCCTTTGTGGGTTATGCAGAGGAATCAATTATCTCATCATTACTCTCATAAAACATGAAAAACAAAATATTGGCTAACCAAAATAAGGGAAAAATTCCAAGTGAACAACTTTTCCTAGATTAGGCAAGAAAAATACACAGCACTTATTACATACAAGGCATTATGCTACCCACTAACTACATAAAAATAAAATTCCATCAGACTAACCTCAAACTACTTATTGTTTAACAGGAAAAAGATAGGTATAAGACAGAACAAAAAGAAAGTAACAAGATGAGAGGTGAAAGTGCAATGAGTGATGGCAAAAAGGAAAAGATCACATGGAACGGCAACTTGGGATAATTAGGAGGGACTGAGACATATGGAATGAACTGAGATGTATGGGATTAAGCATTCCAATGGGAGGAAACAACATGAATAATGATCAGCAAATAATCTATCACGAGGTATGTTAACTGTATATGAACCCAACCAATCAAATCCCTGCCTAATTTCTATCCCTGTAAATCACTTATTCCAAAAAGTAAAAAGTCATTTCATTAATATGAGATTTTAAAGATAATGTTATTATAATTTTATGAGAATTTTAAAAAATGTATAAATCAATTAAACAGTAAACCAATTAAATAGTACTTTTAAAAGAAGCTTGTTAGAAAACACATCTATTATTCTTAGTTGACTATCTGTTAAATGTATAGCAAGATTGATATGGAATAAGAGGAAAAAATGAAACATTTGCTATCACTAATTCTATCTTGCAGGTTAAATCTAGAGTAGAAATGGGAGTTTAAGAGGAATGTTAACACAATTAGAAAAATAAAAACAAAAAAGGACAGAATGGAAGTTTTCCAATTGAACTTAAATGTATGTATTTATAAGAGAATTAAAAAGGAGGAGGCTCTTGTATAACTTACCAACGTAAAATGAGCAGTTGGAATGCAATAAACTTTCAGTCCACAAGCGACAAAGTTCACTTTCTGTTAGAGCTTCAACTCCATAACAAGCTTGATATTCTACTTTTGGTAGTACATAAACTGGAAACTGCTGCAATTCAAGATTATAGTTTTTCAAAGCTCCACTAATTTACTATTAATAACAAATATATTTGCCTACATAGCTTTGCAGCTTTCAAAATGCTTTCAGGTAATCTTATTTTATCCTTTCATACAGAATAGGATTCAGACATAGAGATGAACATATTTGCACCTGATGGACAGAAGAACCCTTGGTTGATTCAGGCAAGAAGAGATAAATGGATAAGGGAGATTCCTCACCACCATTTTTAAGTGATCACCAATATAAATCACTCCACCTGCCTGCATATATATTTTATTTCTGTCAGGGAATGTGATTGACAGAATCCTTGGAACAGAGCCTATCATACATAATTGGCCAAAGGTTCCAAGGAAGATGCTGGGAAGCAATGACTATAATATATATTAATAATTCTCAAGAGGATAAAAACAGTGAAGTTTTTGTTTTGTTTTTTGCCCTTTTAAGCATTAGTCACTTTGTCTCTGGCTAAAATACTCTGAGAAGCTTGTTTTTATCCTATGAATAAATGAACATTAATAACCACATGAACAACTGTGGATGTCATTTATCTTCACTAATATAAAAGACTTTATTCTAGACACTAAGTGTCTGACAAATTCTCCATTCAGAATTTACTGGTCAGGACTCCAAAAAAATTAAGTAAAATGAGTATACCACTAAAGGAGAATATGTAAAAATGTACATATTTGTGAAATAATAAAACATTAGTCTTATTCATTGTCCTGTTTGTCAAAGAAAATTCTATTTTTTCCCCTCTGCAGTGCTGAGGATTAAACCCAGAGCTTCAGCATGCCAAGCAAGTACTTTACTACTGAGCTACAACTTTAGTCTAAAAACTCTCCTCTTAGCAGAACTCTATTTCTAGCTGCAAAAAAAAGAAACATATGATTTAAGGAACTAACTCAGAGTGATATGGCTAGATAGCACTTTTGAAATTATACTAAGATACTGCACCCAGACAGATTTGAAAATACTTCATCAATGTTGCTGAATTGATCCATGTTGCAAGTTAGTCATGAAGTAACTAACGTGGTAGACTTAGCATAATGGTAGTGATAAGAACAATTCAAATACAGTAAAATTTTTGTTATCAACATGTGAAAACAGTATGGTTTATAATGATCACCTTTGAATTTTGTAAAACTTTAAAGTAGTAATTCCTAAATGTCAATATGCACACGAATAACTTGGTGATCATTTAAAAATGTAGTATCTGGGGTGGCACTCAAGGTTTTGTACTAACTATATCCTAAATGTGGTTTTAATTTCTGTATGTATTCTACTGCCATCTCCAGGAAGCCATGGGAAAGGAAGGCCTGAATATTTTATCTTTCCTTAGTAACCCAAAATTGAAGTGAAAATTTAAAATCAAGATTCCTATACTATAAAAACTAAATTCACTATATCCCTTTCCATGTGATAGGTGGCTCCTATTCTGTTCTCCCTAAGTGAAAGCTTTTCTTGGTTCCGTCTTCCAATTTTCACATAAACCTCTTAAATCTTTACACATATTTCTAAATAGATATTCCATAACTAGTGGCTTTTCATCAATATTATTAATTACCTTCTATTTTCCTCAACATTTAGCACCTTCAAGACCCCTTATTCTGCTGGGCATGGTAGAACATGCCTATAATCCCAGTGACTCAGGAGGCTAAGGCAGGATGATTACAAGTTCCAAGCCAGCCTCAGCAACTCAGTGAAGCCCTAAGCAACTTAGCGAGACCCTGTCTCAAAATAAAAAATAAAAAGGGATGTGGCTCAGTGGTTAAGTGCCCCTGGGTTCAATCCCCGGTGCCAAAATGAATAAACAAATAAACAAACAAATTAAAACCACTATCCTGGCTCTACAATGCCTATATAAAATTTAAATAACTGAATCTGAAATTTTTAATCATTTTTCAATATAGCACTTAGGATATGTAGTTAACTGTGACAGGCAATAACAGATAATATCAAATTATCCAAAGTTACTCAGTCTGGATTTCATAATTATGCATAAAACTCAGTGAATTTCAGTTTTATCTTAAGATCTAAATTAGCCTCTTCATTCCATCACTTGAAACTGGCTGCTGTTTTAGGTTCTCTAAAATGCAGCTCTTGTTAAGCAGAGTTTTGATGAGGAAGTGTAAGTGATACTGGGAATTAAAATCTCAACCATGATAACAGAACTGAAGTTATCAGGGGAAAACAAGGAGAACATGATGTGTTAGTTCTTTTTCCTTTTCTTTTTTGGTAGTACTGGGGATTGAACTCAGGGCAATGGGTATGCTAATAATCATGAGCTACAACCCCAGCTCTTTTGAGATAGGGTTTTGCTAAATTGCTCAGGGTGGACTTGAATTTCTGATCCTCCTGCCTCAGCCCCCTGAGTAGCTGGACTTTAAGTATGCCCCACCATACCTGGCAAGGTGAGGTTCTTGAACAGCATAGGTTAAAGAGACTTCTAAGTATTTTTAAGCTTTAAGATGGTTTTTAGATAGGAATATTAATGAGGATGTACGCTTACCTACTTAAATAGTAGCATTAAATATATTTTTTGCTGGGCACGGTGGCACAGGCCTATAATCCCAGCAACTCAACTAGGCTGAGACAGGAGGACCACAAGTTCAAAGCCAGCCTCAGCAATTTAGTGAGACCCTGTTTCAAAAGAAAAAAAATTAAAAGGGCTGGGGCTATGACTCAGTGAATCTCCAGTACTAAAAAAAAAGAAAGAAAAAGAAATTTCACATTAGTACCTTAACCTTCCCTGAAGTACCTTTCCTTCACAATGCTCCTGGTCTCCCAACTCCTCAATTTTTCTCATTTATTCAGAATGATTTATTGAGTTCCTATGGCATAAAACGTTTGAGAAAAATAAAGATGAATGGGACATGTCCCATTACAAGGAGCACACATTCAACTTTGGGATTTAAACCATGTGTACTAAACATCATATATAGGTGTGATAAGATAAGCATTCATTGAAAATTTTAAAATCTTTCTCTGGGTTTGACACAACTAGAAATATGAGACTTCTATCCAGACATTCTTTTGGGGTTCAATTGTTTTGACACATCTTGATGAAGAATGAATCTTCTCCTATAAGGTTATGTCTTGACACTTATCAATTTCACTTGAGTCCAGTAAATGACAATGTTCTTGCCAACTTGTATTGTTTCAGAAGGAAGTTAGTATCTGAAATTTCTGTAAGCTATTCTTTTTTTTTTAATATGTATATTTTTTCAGTTGTAGGTGAACACAATACCTTTATTTTATTTATGTGGTGCTGAGGATGGAACCCAGGGCCTCACATATGTGAGAAGAGCACTCTACCCCTGAGCTATAGCCCCAGCCCCTCCGTAAGCAATTCTTAAGATACACTAGCCACCAATAATTTCTAAGTGCTATAGGCTAAAAGAGAAATACAAAGTGCTAGCTGGGCAGGGTGGTATATGCCTGTAATCCTAGCAGCTTTGGAGGCAGAGACAGGAGGATTGCCAAGTTCAAAGCCAGCCTTAACAACCGAGTGAGGCCCTAAGCAACTCAGTAAGACTCTACCTCTAAAAAGAAAATATAAAAGATGTAGTTCAGTGGTAAAGCACCCCTGGGTTCTATCACTATTACCAAAAAAAAAAAAAAAAAAAAAAAAAACAAACCAAAACAAAAAATAAAGTGGTATGGGTTCAGAGGGTAGGAAGCAAAAGTAGGTTAGTCCCAAAATAAATAAAAGAGGCAGAAAATGAGAATTATAAAATAAAGCCTTGAAAATACAATCTATTGCACTGACACTACAAGTGTTCAAATTTATGCTTATTAAATTCATCCCTGCTAAATACAGAGGAGACAAGAAAATTAAAAGTAAAATTTCTTAATTCAGAGATTATTGGCATTTATCTGAGAGAAGGCTAACAGAAAACCTATAGAATTTGTCATTCCTTGATTTTTCTTTTATTAAAAGCACATGCCAGGGATTAGGGATATAGCTCAGTGGTAGAGCACTTGACTAATGGGTGAGGCATCCCCCTCAAGAAAAAAAAAAGCATTCTCAGATACATGTAATTCAAAATCATTTGTTTTGTAAAATTTCAAGCTTTTAGCACTTCTTTTTCTTTTTTCTTTAGTTATCCTTTAAAGTCAGGGAGTACTCTACCAGGATCAGTGCTAGAAAACATCACTATTCTTTATTCATCTGATCACCATTCCAAAACACACTGACAACCTAAAGTGGTCAACAATGATTTTTCTTGTGTGCTGGTTTAGATAACAAGACACCAAAAATGAAAAAAGAAAAAGAAAAGTAAATGTGACAAATATACACAACAGAAAAAAAAAATTTTAAGAAAAAGAAAGGCAAAACATTTTAATACGTCTTACATAATCAATTATAATATAGAAGCTTCTCTTTATTTACCAGAATTTTGAAAGAAGTAATTACTCAAAATTTTTTTAAGCTGAAGAAAATGTTTATACCAAATCCCAAACAACAGAGGAAAAGAGATTTGGTCTTCTAACAATCCTGGAAATACTTCAAATGTGTGTGAAAACCTATCTATCAAAACTTGTACTTTTAAAACAAGTCAAGAAAAGTTCCACAGTAAGAAAGAAAGGGGCTTATATGTCATCATGGAAATCCAAATTCACAGAGAAAACAGGAATAAATATGCCAGTCTAGGTCAAATCCATAACGGTGAAGCTTTTCATAAGTTGGTATGGTCCAAGCAAGGATGTTACTGGTATTTATGACTATTATGTATAATTAAACACTTTTCATTATTAAAATTGACCTCAGTATTTTACTAAAAAACAGTATAAGAATGATTGACAATTTAAAATTAAACTTCATATTAATGGCATTTTAAATATTTGCTGTTGATCTACCTCTAATATCCCATTTTAACTCCCCAAATAACAACTTACTCTTCTGATTTTCTTCCTTTTTTTAGAACGCGGTCTTGTCTCTATTCTCTGGACACTGCAACGCACAAGTAACAACAGGTCTTGCAGGCTAAACAACTTATAAACAAAATTTCCTTCTTGAGGAGCTAGATATTCCGATGTATCTTCGACATAGTCCTGAAGTTCATATGGCAATCCTTTAAAAATAATATTTCTCATTTTTATTTTAAAATACATTAGCCCTTTATTCATTATAATTCCGTATACAACAAACAATTCAATTAAACTATTTTTAAAGCTTTTACTAACTTCACTTTCTACTTCCTCCTCCTAATTAACGCTCACACTATTACCATTTCTATTTACTGGAACTGTTACAAATCTAGTTGAAATCAAAGCTCTAAGATTCTCTCTCTTTTTTTTTTTTCCCCCCCAGTACTGGGGATAAAACCTAGGGTCTCATACATGCCAGATAAATGCTCTACCACTGAGTTACAACCCCAGTCCAGTTCTCTTCCTTCTAAGTATTACCTTCATCAACTCTAGGCAAAGTATATATTATTGAGACAGTACATCAGATTAGAAGCAAAAAAAAAAAAAAAAAAAAGTAACGTTACTCCTATTCTAGGCAGAGCTGTGGAAGAGATTCACATTTATTTCACAAAATTCAAAAGTAACAAACTGTAGTCTAACACAAGTACAAATACTGGACTGATCAACGTTTATAATTGGTGCATTTCCTCTTCTTCAGTTTGCTAACACACATTACCTATAGCTTAGTAGCCATCTTACATTTCGGATGGACATAAATTATAAAACCCATAAACCTCTGGTACATATTTAGAGACAATATTCAGGAAGCTGAAATACTGATCAGGAGAAATGAAAGATTTAGTATCAATGACTAGGTAAAGATTACAGCACAGGCTATAATAGAGATTGTGAAAGAATGAGGGAGAAAAAATTAAAAAAGGAATAGATAAAATAGTATAAGTTCTTTGTAAACATTTACTTACGTCCTTTTGGCTTCTGAAATGCAGAAGACCATCCAGATTTTGGCCAACTGGAGGCATCTGAAGGAGCAGAGGGATGCTCAGAAATAGGTGGTTGTTTAGAATTTTCTAAATTCATTAAGGGCAATTCAGGTACTTTTCTGGAAATGGGCTTTAAGAGCTCATCCTGCATTTTTAAAATTTCTCCAACTGGATCAAATTTTTTATATACTCGTTTGATAGGTTTTTTTAAAACACATGACTCTTCAGAACTACAAGTAGTAGTAGTCTGGTTTCCTACAGAAGCCTGCTCTGAGGAAGAATTTGGACTCGTTGGTCTAGAACTTAAATTAGAACCCACAACAGCTATTTTTCCATCACTATTATTTTCACACGGTGTATCAATGATTAAACAGTCTTCATCTGTATCACTATTGCAAGGAATTACTTTTTCAGTTTTAGGTGTTTCTGATGTAGAAGGCTTTTCCTTTGAATTGTCTATGTTATCTAGAACATTTAGTCTTTCATCTTTGGTACATAATTTATCTGTAGTCATATCATTTTCATTAGAGTTTTCAATTTCCTTGGAATTTTCAAGTAAGGCATCAGAGGTTTTCAAGTCATTATCTTGCACTAAAGGCTTGTCAGAACTTGTTACTGTTTCACCACATGGTACACATCCCTGATCATCTTTATTTTTGCATTCTTCAGGGCCACTTTCCATACCAGTGACCAGTTGTTTCTCCTTTTGCAATTGTTCCATCAAAATCTGAGTTAAACTTCTAGAATTAGCAGAAATGTCTGGTACAGATGGTGCTGCAGGGGTAGCTGCTGCTTTGGGGGCTGTGGAATTGGTTAGGATGGGTACTGTGGAAATACTTGCTGGACTTGGTGACTTTGATGGTTTGGTAGTAGTTACTCCAAAAGTTTCAAGTTCTGTGACATCATCATCAAAATCCAGATCCAAACTTTCAAGAGTCTCAATTTTTCGGCACTCATTAACTTCACTGGATGTCTTGGAAGAAAATATGTTGTAACTTATTAGTAAAAATTTCAGAGCATGCTTCATCTATTTCTTAATGTCCCTATTCCTCACATATATGGTTGTATTTTTAAAAGCAGAAAGAAAAGTCTAATGTCTCTAAATGATTCTTGCTTAAGATGACAACAAACTATAATCACTATTTAGCCTGACTTTCTCATTGAAATGTTCAGGAAAACAATTTGCTAAATTGTAACAGCACAGAAAACAGTGAATTGTGAACTACTGCATCTCAAGAGGATTTTCCACTAATCAAAAAGAAAAAAAGAGGATCACCAAGAAGAAATGCAGGATCAAACAGGAAGACAGGTTTTCATTTATGACACTCTTGCAGACACCTGGACTTAGATGAACCATAGGAAAGTCTGTTTGCTGCTGTGAGGAAGCTATTTTCTAAGATAGCCAGAGATATGTTGCTACCTCTAGTGCATTCCTAATGTCAATCAGTAGCTTTGCTTCCACACCTACTCAGTGAAAAAAATTTTGAGTAATGTAAGGTAGGGCAAAATTGGACAGGGTTGTACTGTATCTGGGACATGAAGTCATTGAGATCATGGTTCTTTATGTACTATTCTGGTCATGAAAGAACTACACACAGCTTTAATTTATTCAGGAATAAATTGTCCACTCCCAAAGTAGACAAAAATCATCAGAAGAGAACTTTAGATAAATACTATGGAAATTTGATAAGATATGAATACCACTAACCTTTCAGTTTGAGATTTAAGAGAAAGATTCTAACAGCAATCAAATAGTAAGGAAGATCAACCCATGTAAGTTACTTAACCTCTCTAACCTCAAATTCTTCATTTTTAAAATAGGAATAAGAGGGTTACTTCTGAGATTTATTCCAAAGATTAAATGAGAAACTATATATAAAAATGTTTCCTTACATAGTGCCTGGTACAGAGTAGGTAGCCTCCCAATAAATGGTAGCTCTTAGTAAAACAAAAAGTGCCAAATTTAGTAAAAAAGTGAAATTAAACTATATGCTGCTTACTTTAGATATTCCAACACAAAAAGTTTAGAAACAAAACAAATGGACATGACATTAAGGAATAAAAACAGGAGGAATAACAGTGTTAGTCTAAGCAGAATTCAATGAAAAAAGCATTAGAAAAAGGAAGAATGCTGTGTTGAAAAAAGATGATATCCATGTGAGAATAGATAACGGTCATGAATTTGTGACATACCAAATATGAGGTCAAAATATAAAGTCAAAAAGAAAAACAGAAGAAAAATTTGACAGAAACACAAGTGTACTTGGTCAATGATACCCTGTCTCTCAGTAAAAATAGACATATATAGAAAGTATGAAAATTATTAATTAAATGATTGAAACAAATATATAAGAACGATTAAAAACTTATATGTACAGACTACAAGGATATACCTTTTCCCTCCCAAGAATCCAAAGAGCATTTCCAAAAATGGACTGTAAGTTAACATATAAAGAAAATTTCAATACAGTGCAAAGCAGAATCTGCTAAGGTCTTACTCTGTTCAGAAAGAAATACAATTAGAAATCATTAAGAAAATTTTAAATAATAAACCCAAGTACTTGCAAATTAAAAAGCACTCCAAACTATTGGATAAAAGAAGAAATAAAAATAATTACAGAATACTTAGCAACAAAAATTAGAATAGCAGATATTAAAAATCAGAAATACCATAATTTGAGGATCCATATAACAGTATCTTCCTCTAACAATTATTTTCATTTCATTTTGCTAGAAGTCTAAATATGGGGCCTGAAAACTTAAAAACTACAAATCTCTGAGAAAGCTTATTTACTTCTGGTTTACCTTTTCTCCTGTGGTATAACCCTGTGGTGTTAAGCCTTTGGTGCAAAAGTGAATTCTGACTTGTGTTCCCCTAATTCTGTGATGCTGCCAACAGCACAGCTCATTTCTTGGTTGCCTCTTCAGAACAGGCAAATATCAACCAGGGCAAAAATGACTCTAAGTGATAGGCTTATACCTCCTGTATTCCTTTCTTCTCTATTATTTCAGCCCTGGCTGTAATTCCTCACTATCTTATTAGTTCTTTGATGCTTCTAAGTAATGGGAAGGTCCAAATTACCTGGTCTATCATTACTAAAAGAAGTCACTCTGTCACTTTTATTCCTCTTAACCTACTTCACATTTCTTTATAGCACTTGCTACCTCTTGACATTCATTTCATACCAATAAAAGTTTTAGGTAGATATTTAAAAGTAAAATGTAAAAGAATAAAACGCAAGAAAACTGGAAGTGCTTTGTGACACTATACATCATAAAAAGTATTAGGCCAACACCAAACAGAAAAAAAAAAACAACATAAAAAATATAAAAAGCAAAAGGCCAATATACTTAAAATTGTGTGATCTCTTAAATGTAAGAAAAATATTTTCATATTTTACTTTAAAATTTTGTTTCTTCTTCACTTTATTCAAATCTTTATTCATATGACCTGAACTCAGGCCTTTTGATCATGAATGTAAAATAGTCTTGCCCCCATCCATCTATCTCCCTTTAACCTATTCTATTTTTCTCTATAATGTATCACTATCTGCTTTGTTGCTGCTTGTTAAGAATCTCTGCTACTAACATAATCTTTGAAAAGAGACTTTGTTCTCATTCACTGCTGTATCCTCAGTGCACAGAACAGTATCTATTCAATAAATACTTGTAGACTGAATGAATGAAGTTTTCTAGAAACAGAATAATCAGAGAGAAAATACTTTGAAACAAAGCTAATATTTATGCAGTGCCAACTGTCAATCTAATACTTTATATGAATTAACAACTTTAAACCCAAACTACCCAAAGAGTTAGGTAATATCCTACCCATCTTACAGATAAGCAAACTAAACAGATTATGTAATTTTTCCAAGGTCACATAGCTACCAAGTATACTAAAAAGGATTAACAATCTAACCAAATATTTTCTGTACCAAATTAAATTCATCTGTTCCCTTTCACACTTAAAATTCTTGAATATGAATGAGACCAATTAAGACCTCATATTAACCACTACCAACATGAGCATATCATTGAGTTTTTAGTACATGCACACTAAGCATCTTATATATAATACCAAGCTTAATCCTCACAACAACCTTGTTTAGTAGATCCTACTACTTTTCTTTCATGTGAAGAAAAAACTGAGGTTTAGGGAGGTTAAATCACCTAATGTCTAGCTAGACTGAGAATTCAACTCTAAGTTTGAATTTAAAGACTATTTTATACAATTAAAAATATACATACACCACATTACACTCACACACACACTTTATTTTTTGGTAGGGGGTATTCCACATCTGTGGAATTTGGATCAAAGCACATTCACATTCACCTGGACTTCAGGGTTGAGGGCTCTAATCTGAGGGCATAAATCTGTACATATTTACTTAATATTACAAACACAATGGGGATTTATACAACCAATAACATTTTGAATAAAAAATTTACTACATTTTTACATTAAGAAATTTAAACTCCACATATAAGCTTTAAGGAAATTTATCAAAACCAGATCTGATGGCATGTACTTGTGGTCCCCAGCATTTGGGAGACTGAAGTAGGAGGAGCCCAGGACTTTGACATCACCAGCCTGGCCTGGACAACACAATGAGACGACCGACTTCTCTTAAACAAACAAAAAATTAGGGGCTAAGGTTGTGGCTCAGTGATAGAGCACTCACCTAGCATGTGTGAGGTGCTGGGTTCGATCCTTAGCACCACATAAAAATAAAATAAAGATATTGTGTCCAACTACAACTAAAAATATACATATGTTTTAAAATATTACATTTTGTCTCATTTTTGACACCTTTGTAAATCAATAAACTATTTAGATGAAGGACTTGGCTAGGAGATTTGAAATCTATTTGGATTGAGTCTTTGGTATACAATGAAGTATTTTATAGCTCTGAAATATATAATTAGTACATGACATGTGTAAACTCCATGAAGCATTTTTTTCCCCCTTTGGATAGTTAGTACCTTCATTTTTATGAGGTACGGTGTGATGCTTTTGTACATTTATATGTTGTGTACTGATCAAATAAGTATATAAGTTATCTATCATCTCAAAAATTTACTGTCTTTGTGATAACATTAAAACTCTCTTCTTCTAGCTGTTTTGAACACTAATCAAATTTTTTAAAAAAATATTTATTTACTTTAGTTGTACACAATGCAATGCATTTATGTTTACGTAGTGCTGAGGATCGAACCTGGGCCGCACACGTGCTAGGCGAGTGCTCTACCGCTGAGCCACAACCCCAGCTCCACTAATCAAATTTTTGTCTTTCTGTACATTGTCTTTCTGTGCCTGGCTCATTTAACTTAACACTATGATCTCCAGGTCCATCCATCTTGATACAAGTAACAGGTTTTCCTTTTTGTTAAAGGGCTGAATAGTATTTTAATGTGTTTATATATCACATTTTCTTTACCATCATAAATCCATTAATGGATCCTTAGGTTGATTCCATATCTTGGCTACTGTGAATAATGCTGCAAAAAATATGTTAGTGCAGGGATCTCTTTGATACACTGTTTCCTTTTAAATATATATCCAGAAGTAGGATTGTTGGATCATACAGCAGTTCTAAATTTTTTTTGAAGAACCTCTAAACTCTTTTCTGTAGTAGCTGTACTAATTTACATTCCCACAAACAGTATATAAGGTCCCCTTTCTCTACACCTGACCACTATTTGTCACTTTTTAACCTTTTTGATTATAACCAGTCTCTGAGGAGATAATAATATCTCATTGGGGCTGGGCCCAGTGGCACAGACCTGTAATCCCAGCACTTGGGAGGCTGAGGCAGGAGGATCGCAAGTTCAAAGCCAGCCTCAGCAATGACGAGGCACTTAGCAACTCAATGAGACTCTGTCTCTAGTAAAATACAAAAAAGGGCTGGGGATATGGCCCAGTGGTCGAGTACCCCTGAGTTCAACCCCCAGTACCAAAAAAATAAATAAATAAATAAGATAAAATAATACCTCATTGGGGTTTTGATTTACATTTTCCTGGCGATTAGTAATATTGTGCTTTTTTTCATATACTTGTCAACCATTTCTCTTCTTTTGAGAAATGTCCATTCAGATAATTTTCCTATTTTCTTACATTTATTTTTAAGTGATACATAAAAACATAAGAATTATACACATTAATGGTATATGATGTAATGTTTTGATATATGTATACTAAAGACCATTTTGCTACTAAGGTTAAAGACACATAATAAAACTTAATACTTCAAAAGGATAAACATGTACCTTCCCTTAAAGGGAAAAAAAAAAAAAGCATTACATACATCCATTTCAGATATATACTCTTCAGGTTTGTCCATAAATACTGCAGAGACTGGAACAGATGTGTTTTTGGACATCATAAATTTTAATGGAACTTCATGGAAGATTTGATTTCTTTCTCTCATTGTCATTTTCTTCTGGGGAAGTGGTGAGTTAACATAAATAACTTTAACTGGTTTGGAACCTTAAGCCAGAAACAAAAGAAAAGAAGTGAAGAGTATCCAGTAGCTTTATTCAAAACAAACCAGAATATATGACAGATCACTAAACAAAGAGACATAGAGGAGAGGAATTACATGTCTCATATATTTGCAAATCTTGGATGAAAATATTTTTCAAATCCATAAAGACGAGGAAATCCAACTGGCAAGACAATTATGCTCTTTTTCTACCCATGTAAAAAATAATTTTCTGGTTTTTATGTTGTACTCTTACTGTTGTTATTACTCAGTTCTTAAAGGAACTTGCAAAAAGTGATGATATTTTTACCATAAAGAATACCTCACATTTGATTTTAATTTGTATTTTTGTTTCACTTAAAGTCTTTTATTTGTTATTATATTTAATATTAATTTTGAAAGACATAAAAACTGTAATATATGAATCAGAACAGTAGGTGGGGAATAACATTTTGTACCAAGGAACTGATATGCAAATATTAATTTTATTGTTAAAAGAGAAACTAGTATAGACCTACTGATTTTCAATAATGGAGAAGTAAATAAGTCCTGGAAATTAAACCATTTGAAGTTGTGTAATGAAGTACACCATTCCTTCATTTAAATAAAAAATAGAAATACTTCACCATTTCATGTATTTCTGGCCAACCTAAGTTAGAATTACTTTTCTATCTTTCACCTCTTAACATGAGTACAGGTACTGTAGACCTAATACTAAGTCATTTCTTTAGTAGCTTCGTATTTGGAAAAGTTCTACTGAGTTTAAGTGTCAAATTGACATTTTCCCTAAACCAAGACTTATTAGACTTTTGTGTTTGACAAATGACCTACTATGTTTGAACAGTTGAAATGGAATAGTTCCAACACCCTTTTGCGAGCATTATTTGACATAGCAAATCACAAACCTGCAACAGGTATAACTTGAACACACACTGGAATTTCCCACTGTTCCTTATAGCTTGGTCCATGATTATTTAATAAAGTGAACAATGATTGACTAGTTAGAGCTATCTGAGGATGATATCTTGAAACAAGCTTCTCTGCATTTGGATCTTTACTAATATCCTGAAAAAAACATATAACTTGTTAATTGATTATATTCATTGACAATCTGACAAAGCAATAAAAAGAAGGGAAGAAGCAATAAAGGGGACTTTAGATCAACCAAGTTATATGTATTTTGTGAGATACAGATTACTGAGATCTAAAGCCACTGGCTACTTACATAGTGCATAGCTTCAGCTCTTCGTTCTGGTGTTTCAATGGAAGATATGTTATCTTTTGAGAGCTGCAACTTTGCAGGCATTGAGGGAAATACTGTTTTCACAAATTTTACATTGCCCTAAATAAGCCAAAAATGAAAATATTATTACAAAAATCCTGATGAATTTTTTCCCCTAAGTATCTTTCAATATGAAAAACTTAACTGAAATTCATCATTCTACAAAATGCAAATGTAGAAATTCTTTAAGTCAAGATGTTCATTAATGTTTTTTCTTAATCATCACCAATTTTTTTAAAGGTTCAAAAGAAGGTTTTCGTGAAATTTCCCTGACACTTTCAATTCCATCCTTTCTTTTTATGAAGCACAAATCATAATAAGGAATAGTGGAACCCAAATATCTTCTTCACATATATTTCTAATGTTTGTGAGTAAATTTCCTTTAAAGAAAATAAGGGCTTCCTGCTTGTATTCACGAACATTAAGGAAGATGGAAAGTAAGAAAAGAAAAATCAAGAAATAAAGTTAGTAGTGACATTTTTAAAAACATTAAGTATTAGTATCTATAAACTAAAAAGAATGGGACACAGGTTGGTATTATGTATTAAAAAAGTTATCTTTATCATTCAAAATTTAAATAATGCAATAAATATGGGAAATACATACAGATGATGTTTCAGACCAAAAAAGCTTATACTTTCATATGATAAACCTTACCAATACAAGAAGAGTTTTTTCTAACTTTAATCCCATCTCAATTCTGAACGGGAAGAATCCCAGTAAGCTGGTGACTTCGTGGAGGGTATAAAATTCTGGATACTTTTTTACTCGTTCAATACAAGCTCTTAAAACTTGCTAGGAAATAAAAATTAAGAAAAATTCATTTGTATCACACTTCTTTAACACTGCAACAAAAATGTTTTAGTTACATGTGATTACATATTTATTATAAAAGTTGGCTTTGTTTTGTTAATCAGACTTTTAATAATCCACACATTGTATATTCCTTGATTTAATTTTATTTTTCATAGCAAAATTTTAACCTAATTTCTTAAAATACTGATTTTAATAATAGTAAAATTAGCAATCTTATTAAAATTAAAGACACATATTTTCTATGCTACTTAAGAAAAACTATCAAATGAAGCCCATGAAAATTTCAACCGTGTACTTCAATAAAAGCAGTTACATGAATGATTAGAAATAAAGTTTAATACTCCAAAAAAGATTACCAAGCACATGAATTAATGGAGAAGTTATATTATAGGTCATTATAGGTCATTATATATTATAGGTCAAAATAAAATGAACAATTGTATAAGTAGTTTAAAGGATGGGGTACTTAGTATTTCCAGATATTTTGAGTTTGCAACAGACCATATTCACACATAACTTTTATTGTAGTATATTGTTATAATAGTTCTGTTCTATTATTATGTTGTTGTTAATCTTAGTGTACCTAATTAAAAAATTAAGCTTTATTATAAGTATATATACATAGAAAAATTGTAGTATATGCAGAGTTTGGTATTATATTCAGCTTCAGGCACTCACTGGGCTTCTTGGAATATATTCTCCATGGATGAAGAGGGGACTACCATATTAGATAGATCATTAAAAGATACAAACACACACATGAATATACTACAGTACACAGTTTTGAGATGTTAATATTTCTACTATTCAGCACATGAAGAATAAAAGACCTATATACAACTTCATATAACTGAAAATACTGACAGTTCTCTAAGCTTTTTGCTAGATAATCACACATTTAGAATGTTGCTACTGTCAATCCACTTAGAAATTTACATAAATGTGATTTTGGTTTTACCTCTGTGAAGAGACGGGCATCCTCAGAAAGCATATTATAATCCTGTGCACATTTCTTTGCAGAATTCTGTAAAAACTTTAGGAATTCAGCAACTTCTTCATTCACATGTTTCTTCATATCCTGAGTTTTAAAAAAGCAGGCATATCTTAGAATAAAAAGTTTCATTAAAAAGCATAGGAGGATTAGAGGAACACTAGAATGGCCAATGGGGAGGGAGGGGAAGGAAAGGGGCAAAAGGGTAAAGGGGAAAAAAAAAAATGGTAGAATGAGATGGATATCATTACCCTAAGTGCATGTATAAAGTCATGAATGGTGTAAATATACTTTGTAAAAACGTGCTCTACAAGTATAATATGAAAAGTAATACATTCTGCTGTCATTTCTAACAACTTAGTATAAAAAATAAATTAAAAAAAAAGCAATCTCTTCTCAATCACTGCTCTAATAATTTGAATTTAATGAACAATTAAAGTATCAAATCCAAAGCAGAAACCACAAATAAAAGTTAATATAAACTTTAGGGATAGGGTGTAGCTCAGTGGTAGAGAACAGGCTTAGCATATGTAAGGCTCTACATTCAACATCCAGCCAAAACTTAAATAAATAAATAAATAAATAAAAACAAAATAAGAAATTCCCAAAACTTAAATTCCACAAAAACAGAAAAGCCAATGACTGATACTATAATACATGCTTAGGAATTAATTTATTTTATATATTAAAAATAAAAAAGACAAACATCCCTATAGAAAAATGAGCAAACAATATGAATAGGCAAGATAAAAAAGAAGAAATAAAAATGGCTGAGAGACACATAGAAAATACTTATTTTCATTAGTAATCAATGTAAATTAAATTAAGGTAAAGCAAGAAATCACCATTTTACCCATATCCAATTAGAGGCAAAAGAAGGCAATATACTTAATTAAGGTAGTTTTAAAAAAATTTTTCATACAATAGTGGTACAAATAAATTGGCTTAAACTTGTTGTAGAAAAATTTTGACTTTTTTTTTTTTTTTAGTGAAGCTGAAGAATAGAATACATACCAAATACTGCAAGTATTCATTTTTATTTATTCCAATAGCTTTTGAATTTGTAGGAATCTTTGCATATTTAACCAACAAGTCCACATAACTTCTTTGCTCTCTCTGTGAGAAACGAGAGAAACGAGGATAAGGAACTCTTGGTTTTGGAAGAAGAACCATTCCACCTGTGGTTTTAACTTTTTCCTCTGCTTGAGTTGCTGAACTAACTGCCGGCTCATTTTCTACAGAACTTGCTGAGGCATTCAAATTTTCCCCTATACGTCTGGAAAAAAAACAAAATACAATTTACAAATATGTGCTTTTCACATGAAGATTACTATCATCGAATTTCATGATTCTCAATCACAAGGGAGAATACAGCATGATTAAAAGAGTAAATTCTGGATTATTATCTAACTCTGACACCTGCATTTTGATGTTTAGTCATTTAGTACAGATTAAGTATTTTGCAGGAATGAATCACATTGCACACTTACCTTCAACTACCTGATGAAGAGGAAGAGACATACTACTACACTATTTAATTTAGAAGTTTTATCCCTTTTATTGAAGAGGGAAAATCATTCTTGCCCAATATATTTGTGTTTATATTTTATTACAATGCTAGTTCTTTTTTAATGCTTATCTCCAGTAATATATATTAATATATTAGTTAACATGATGAAAAAAAGCTACTAAGACCAGTTTAAAATAGGGTCACTCACAAACTTAAAGTTAGTAAATTTATTGAAATTCTAAATTCTCTGGTTTCCTTTGCTTATCTCAAAATTTAAACAGAGCCAAGTGAAGTGGCACACACCTGTTATCCCAGCAACTTGGGAGGTTGAAGCAAGAGGATGGAAAGTTTGAGGCTAGCCTCAGCAACTCAGGGAGACCCTCAGAAATTTAGCAAGACTGTCTCAAAATAAAAAAGTTAAAAAGATGGGGGATGTAGCTCAGTGGTAAAGCACCCCTTAGTTCAGTACCAAAAAATAAATAAATAGGTTTCTAAACTGAAAGTACCAAATAGGGGCCTGAGAAGAACTCTAAAGATATCATAATCAGGGATTAAGAGGGAGAATGGGAGGGGAGGAGAAATATACAGAGCAGTGGTTCTCAAGGGTACAGATGAGTTATCACAAGAGGGGATCTTTGAAAAAGGTATTCAGAGGAGAAGAATACCGGATGCCTACAATGTGTGAAACTGTCCTGCACAGCTTTTAAAGTGTTATCATAACACTACATTCTGTTTTATCATTCTTTTGTTATATAGTTTACCTAACTTTTCTTAAATACAATCTTATTGTTTTTGTTTTGAATGCCAGTCACACATGTTAAGCATATACTCTACACTGAACTACCCCAGCCCTCCCAACCTTATTCATTTTTAACCATTGCATCTCATTACATCATTATTTCATCTGGCATAGTGATTTCAATGCAATTTGCCTATTAAAATACATGTTATAATGTAAATAATGTTCCTTTCATTTTACACTCATGTACTTAGGATATAATGCTTTTTAAAATTATGTCTGTGGTAATTATTAGTTATTCATTTCACTTCAAGCTGGTAACAGAGATGTCTTTATTTCTTATATATATTTGTTATGAAAAGTCGGGGTTACTATGTACAACTATAATGCACCAATAAAAAAAAGTGGGAGGGTTTTGACCTGATCAGGTTGAGAATTATTAATTTAGATCTATGTCTAGACAAAGGATCAGTTAAGCCCCATCCAAAAGCAGCACTGATTTGTTTTAAATCAACTTTGTAATACTAGAATAAATATGGTAAAAATTCCAAAACTTAAAAATAGTATTTGCAAAAGAGAGTTAGGACCCCCCCCATATAAAGCAAAATATTCAAAAGCACTCTCTTAGAGCAAATTATGAATAAAAAACTAATCAAAAGCACTGATTTGTTAACGAGCAAAAATTTTGGAAAATAAAATTAGAATGCTCAGGTTGGCTCTGGAAACAATATAGGTGAAAGAAAACATACTTAGTTACTAAGTTTCTCCAATAACTGTACAAAAATAAGCGCATTTTAGGCTAACAAAATGAATATTAACTGCTGATCTTGGGAGAAATGTATTACAGAAAATTGATTTCTCACTAGAAAATGTCTTGAGAGCTATTCAAACTTAACAGTATTGTGTCTGCAACTCTTAACAATACTGCTTCACAGCTGTCTCTCTGAATATGAGAACATGTCTGTCCTTGTGGCACAAACTGGCAAATTTAATTAAGCTGCTGTAGCAACAAGATGCTGACTCAGATATGCCAGAGTAGGAATGTCAAGAAATTCTAGCAGTTTAAATTGGCTACATTCAGCAAAGAATGAAATGGCAGCACATCAAGATCATCTCCAAGTGCAGTGCTGTCAAAATCTTCAACAGAGTGCAAACCAAAAGCATCTGATAGGGTTTTTCTATTCACATTTACAACATTATATTTTATTTCACTTGATAGTTTGAAGCTTCCTCCCTTTGTTTTGTCAACTACCCAGTCTCCTTTTTTCTTAACATGTCTATGGGGGGAAAAAACGGAAAGCTCCAAACTGTTAGTTTCCTATACTTTTATCTACTGATTTGGCAGCTTCTTTAAAAGTAGCATTTGGAAATGATGCTTTTGGCCTCCAATTCATGTCTACCTGTATCTTCTGTGTTTGATTTACTTTTTTATATTGAAAGAATTAAAACTTCATTTTTCTTTTATTTTAAATCATTTTCCTCCTTATTAGTTTAAAATTCAGTTACAAATAAATGTCTGTAAACAGAATATTTAATTTAAAAAAGGCAAATGTTTATAATGGTTATTTCTACATGAATGGCTCACAGGACATCTTAATTTTCTGATTTATTCTTAGGTAAAATTTCCAAACATACTATAGTGAACATAATTTATTTGTAATGATTCATGTAAAAATAATACTATGTTAACTTTTTAATATTATTCATATGTAAAACACTATTTTGACAAGTCTTTTATTTATAAACATATATGGTGCAAAAGGAAAGCTTTTGATTTTGAAATTAAGAATAAAAAGCCTTTTGTGGAAGTATAAGGAAAAGGGTTAAAGAAAATATCCTACTTTTTTTTTTTTGGTGTGTGTGGTACCAGGGATTGAACTCAGGGGCACTCGTCCACTGGGTCACATCCCCAGCCCTTTTTTGTATTTTTTTTATTTAGAGACAGGGTCTCACTGAGTTGCTAAGTGCCTCGCCATTGCTGAGGCTGGCTTTGAACTCAAGATCCTCCTGCCTCAGCCTCCCAAAGTGCTGGGATTACAGGCGTGCGACACCGTGCCCGGCTAAATCTCCTACTTTTGAAAGTAGCAATAATAAGGGTATCAATATTTTTCCAACTGTTGGTGAGCACAAAAAAATATAAAATTAGGGATGATAAAAATTTTATATTTCTTCCTGGTATTTCCTCAAGAAAACAGTTGTAAATTAGCAAAGGCTCAAAATCTATTCCTTACTGTAGTAATACTTGATAAAATTTAGGCTAGGAAAAAAGTCTAGAAACACCTATCAATGCCTTATATCTTTTTCTTAATGCCAAAAAGTAAACTATTCAATTATTCTAATGAATTATTTTGTACTGCATAAAAATGTAAAGAAAAGCAAGTATATTCTAAGGAGGAAAAAGAAAGGTTGTAAGGTTTGGAATACTCAATTGCCAGCAAAACGTCCTCTCCCTTACACAAAGCTGGGCTATACCACCCACACCTAAAATATGGTGAAAACAACTGGACTAGAGAAGAACTGTTAAATTAAGAAGCAGTGGCAGGATGACGAAGATTAATAATAGAAAATTTTTAGTCTAAAATGATGATGGCTGAGTTAAAAGTTCAAAAAATGGTATGAAGGTTTTTAATTTTTTTTTTTTTTTTTTTTTTTGTACCAGGGATTGAACCCAGGATGTTTAACAACTGAGCCACATCCCCAGGCCTTTTTTTTTTTTTTTTTTTTTGAGATAGGTTCTCACTAAGTTGCTTATTGTCTCTCTAAGTTGCTCAGGCTGGCTTTGAACTCTTGATATTCCTGCCTCAACCTCCTGATCCACTGGGATTACAGGAATGTGCCACTACACCTAGCTAAAGATTTTTAATAAAAGGTAAAGATACATTTTCTAAATCCTAGGATGCTAGAATGATAGGCATTCTTTGATTCAAATAATCAATTCAAAGTCTTTATTTAATTGATAAGTTTATGAAATCAGTTATTTCTAAGAAATGATATAAGTTGAATCACAAAGACATTTGAAAGTGGGGTTTTTTTTTTTTTTTTTTTTCTTGCTACTGGAGACTGAATCCAGAGGTGCTTTTCTGAGCTTCATCTGCAGCCCTTCTTAAAATTCTTTTCTTGAGACAGGGTCTTGCTGAATTGTGGAGGCTGACTTTGACTTGTAATCCTTATGCCTCAGCCTCTTGAGAAGCCCAGCATGTGCTACTGCACCTGGCTGTTAACGTTTTTAATACCAATTTGGCAATATACATTAAAATAAGTGTATACATACCCTCCACTTACTACTATACATAGTATGTTCCTGTTATGTACAAAAAAGGAACAGTTAGACTAATTTTTGTGTGTATTACATTATGCATATACCTATTATAAGCTAAGTCAATTCCACAGATACAACATTGATCTTAAGAGGTTCAGATTCAAAAGGCTGAGTTTAGAGTGCAAAATCAGTTGTTGTTAAAATGTAAGTGTCTTATGATCAGCCAGTACAAGAAGTCTGGAGATGAGAATAGCAAAATATTTTGAAAAATGCCACAGCCAAAATACTTGGAAAAAGCTGAGAGAGTTGAGGTAGTTCTAGAGTTGAGAGCTCACTGATGCCTGTGAAAGGAACAGTTTAGTACAGCAGTGAGGGTGGACGCCAGATTAGAGTGCACTGTTCAGTGGAAAGCAAGTGGGTGGGGGATATGCAGTGAATGGAAGAGCATTTTTATTTAAAAAAACAAATGTGGTTCTTAATAAATTCTGTCAATCTGCCTTTTGAGTGGAAAGCTTAATTCATTCACATTAAAGTAATTGTTGACAAGGAAGAACTTACTATTCTGCTAATCATTTTCTCTGTCTTACAGCTTTGTTTTGTTCCCCATTTCTTTCCAGCAAGCATATATTAGTCTTTAAAGAAGTCTACGAACAAATGAGGGAAGAGTAAGAAAGTAACTAGGGGGGCATGTGGAGTTCAGGATTATTTTAAACAGGTGAAAATTTAAGCACACTCATATACTGATTGAGATGATTGAAAATAATAAGAGAGAACAAAGATACAGGAAAAAGTGGGGGTAATTGACAGAAAGAATACTGATAAGGCAGGAAAAGATGGAGAGATATGCTTAGTCCATTATAAGAGGAAAAAGGATAAAAGTAAATGCTGAACTCCCCTAGGGGAGCTCCCTAATTCTGCATCTGCTGGTTTTCAGATTAATCCATAACAGAGTAGAAACAGTCAATCAAAAAGAAAAGAAGAGCTGCTACAGGCAAGTGAACAGTAAGAAGTGAAAATTACTACTGGGTAGTGATTTTCACACCAGAGAGGAAAAAAATCTTTGGCAATTTGGCACTTATCTATTAAACTCTAAAATGTATTTACTGTTTGACTAAACAATTCAATTTCTGTGAATTTATCTTATAGAAATAATTGCAAAATTGCCGAGCGTGGTGACGCACGCACGCCTATAATCCCAGCACTTGGGAGACTGAGCCAGGAGGATCATGAGTTCAAAGCCTGCCTCAGCAACTCAGTGAGACCCTATCTCTAAATAAAATACAAAAAAGGGGAAAAAAAGGGCTGGGGATGTGACCCAGTGATTGAGTGCCCCTAAGTTCAATGCCTAGTATGAAAAGAAAGAAAGAAAGAAAGAAAGAATTACAAAAAAATAAAATCCACCAATATATTGTTTGTAATTACAAAAAAGAGGAATACAACACTTTACAACACAGAACTAGATAAATGAATTAAAAATACATCTATACAACAAAGCAATATACAACCATTAAGACTAGGAAAAAAAACATTAAGATATATATATAAGAATATGCAAAGAAATACACTGATTTCATATCGACGTCTTTTGTTCTGTGACAAAATAATGTTTTTAATGAAAAAACCAAACTATAAAACAGTTTTAAAACAGTATTTTACAGTATTTATAATATGATCCCATTTTGTGTGTAAATGTATATGTTAATACATGAAGAAAGGTAAATATCAAAGTGTTAATAGTTTTCTTCTATTTTCTATATTCTATAATTTAAATAATGGAGATAATTATAAAACTTCAAATATCAGAAAAACAAAAACAATTAAATATGAAAATAATCAAATATTACCTGTTAGATAAAATACATAGTTCTTTTAAACTTGGAGCCAAGGAATGGTCTTTATAATTTTCTCGAGAGAAAAATATCGTATGGCCATTTTTTGGGGAAACATCCCTAGAAACAAAATAATTTACTTTCATTTGACAATCCAAAATCTCATACTAGACAAAGAAACATAATAGTAAGATTCTAATTTCTGACCATATGCCCTCTATTCAAACCCTTTCCCAATCACTTCTTAATGTTTAATTTCATATACCAGATCTATGAGCTGCTTTACCTTTTAGAAACCTTAACCTCAGGCTGATTATGAAATTCTATAGCTCCAACAATCAACCTTTCTTTTTCTGTAGTACCCAATTAAATAAATGTCAGAGGTTTGAGAGTTAAAGACAGAACAGAATGAAGTACAATCAAGAGGCTGTCATGGGAAGACTCATCTCTGGCTGTGAGGTATAACATTAAGATGCTTGGTTATTGGAAAGAAAATGCTTCTCAATTTATTTTTGTTTCATGCATTACTGTACTAGGCCAAAAGACTGAATATCCTACCTATTTTTCTGAAACTGAAAAAGGAGATAAATGGTGTGCCTTTGCTAAAATCACCTCTATAGCAATATATGATTTTTCACAATACTGCAACTAATTGAGGCTAACATAACATAACCAATGCTTTCCAGATAGTAAGCATCCCCCCAAATGATGGCAAGTAAAGAAACTAAAAAACTGAAAACACTGAGAATCCCCGGAGTACAATGATTACTAGGACTCTTGTGAAAAAGAATAGTTCCAAAGCCTATAATACTGTACAAATGTTCTAAACCACAATTGGTTTCACAATTGTATGTACAAATAACTGCACATCATCTTGAATACTTACTTTATAGCATTGTCAAGGAACACAAATGTGCATGCCACTTAAAACTTACAACAAAACACTGCAATCAAATGCAACTTCTAGTCCCATTTCCAAATGGGAAATCCTAGCATATATGGTTCATGTTCATCTTTTACTGTTTTTAAAGGTATTTATCCAAAAATAAATAAATAAAACAAAAACTATGATTAAGGTATCATAGTAAAATTAGAATTTCTTACTTGCTATGGACCTTGGTAAAGTTTCTTATTATTTCAGCATGGTAATATTTCCATAACATCTCATTAAATTCTAAGGTTTCCTCATATCATTCTTAAACAAAGTCAAGGGCCTCAGGGATTATGGGCTCCTTTGGGGAAGCAAACACTGTTTATTAACTGAACATACTGACTTAAAAGTTCTTTAGGTCAGGCACTAGTTTAAAAATCTTTGTCATCTTTTTGTGACTTTTGTATCCTCCTTTGCTGGCTTAGTAAATGTGTTAAAATGAACTAAGGCAGCAATGTAGTATAGCAATCCGATAGTTAACATAAAACTACTATATTCGCTACATGCCTACAAAACCATGATATTACTTAACTGGGTTCTCTATTAGCAAAGTTCTCACACATTTCTAAAATACAGAATACAGTCTGCATTTACATAATCTTTTGAGATAGATTCTACCGTAACAAAAAGAAGTGTGTCTATTCTTAAAGAGGGTCTTTTTGTTATTTGTATGGAAATGGGCAAAGTTTTTAGAAAAAAGAAAATTCCAGCATCTCTCCTTCACAACATACCAACAATAAAGACATGATGAAATTATATTTAATAAAAATTTGAGTGCTCAATTGTTACTTTAGGAGTGGAAGTGCAGTTACTGTATCTCAAAAGTGTTTATTACATGAAGATGAGAACAGGATAAATTCTGAGATCCTGATGTTTCATCTTTTATTTCTTCCAAACCTGTTCAGGCCAAAAGTTCTCCTTTCCTTTGTCAACCACCAGCTGCACTTCACTCCTATCTATTCAGTTGATTAGGTAGAGAGAGAACTCACCAGTTTAGCCTTGGTTCACTCATGGTCATGCTGGAGCTCATCCTCCTAGATTTCTGCTTCACTCTAGCCCACGATTTGGCAGGCGGACAGTAACGTTTTCAAGAGGTAGGATCCCTTCAGATTCTACACTCAACCGAGGAAAAACAAAAGGTCAATATCAAAAGCAAGGGATTGGCTGCCCTTTACTCAGGTGAGAAAGAACATCTGCCCTAAAATGACTGTGGCCACCTAGAACAGACAGATGAACGTTCCCAAGGTTCTTTGCATCAGAGCAGTACAATAAGTCCTTTTTCACTTAAGTTACGCCAGGAGGGTCCGTCTTAGCGTACTCACTGAGGAAGTAAGAGCCAAAACAAAATGGTGTTCTCACTGCTTACATACTAGATCATTTCGTGGAAGGGAGATGTAGGTCCTAGCTCTGCCCAATTCCCTCATTGCCAAAAAGAATCTCGTTTCCATTTCCCCAATCAAATACTGTTATGGGGCATATTATGACAAATGCATGGCAAAAGCTGCCTAGCTATCAAGAAATTTAGATCTTTCAAAGAAAACCTTACATTTGAAGAAACGCAGGTTCAGGCAACTTAAGGTGATCATTTACAGGATCACTCATAGGTATTATCAGGACTCAAAAATCTGGCTTGACCTCTCCATGCTACCACAGGTAGCCTGATAAAATGGCACAGGAGGTAAAAGTCAAATTTAGGAATCTGTATCTTGGCACCTGATGGGCCTGACCAGCTCCCATTTAATCCACCTTTCATACTCAGACCAGGGTGGGGCTAGGGAGGATGTGCAGATGACGGCAAAAGGTATGCCTGAGAGAAAAAGAGAGCGCAGAAAGAAAAGCAAGTTGCAGGAAGGCAGGTAAAGGAGTGGGCAGAGCAGGGTAAAAGCCGCGCCAGAACCGGGAGCTGAGAGCCAGGGGCCGCCATATTCTCTCCTCCCGCCCCGCAAGAGCGCTCCCGGCGCCCTCCCTGCCGCTTCTGGACTGCAAAGCAGCCTTTCCGCCCACCTCACGGTCCGCGGCGGCTCGGCCCTGGCGCGGGCCCCACGCCACACTCGCTCCGCCCCACTCCCCACACTCACGCGCGTCCTGAGAAGGCTAATTTAAAGGACGTGGCCGAGCAGACTCGGCCTTGCGTGATGACGCCATCTGAGACGCAGTAGGTGGGGCTTGCGTGCCTAAGGGGCCCAGCTCGCTGTGCTTCTAGCTGCAAACCTCCTGGTTCTTGAAGGGCAGAGCGGGCTGGGACTTTGCCTTAATACAGAAAGTCCTAATCTTGGTTTGTTTCTGTTGGGCTGGGCGCGGGGGAAGGTGTGGTGATAAATTGGAAAAAGGACAGGCAACAAGTACAGTACTGGGAAGACCCACACAGACTTGATTGTGACCTTAGTCAAGCTCTTAACTTTCCCAACCCTGATTGCCCATCTGTAAAGTGAAGATGTTATTATGTACTTCATAGGGTTTTGGAACTGCCTACATGAAACAAGGGATGAAGTTGTGCTCAGCACAGTACCTGGCACAAAGTAGGACCTCATTACATGCAATTTCTCCTCAATGCCACTCCCCGTCCCATTTTGATATAAGGTTCCTCTAATAGTCCCTTGGTTCTTACTCTGCTTTTGTTCTCGTGCATTATGAAAGACTTATTGAGCACTTAGTGCTTGGTTCTGGGTACGCATAAGAATAAGCCTCAGTGTCATTTTTTCTAGACCTTTTGATCCCTGGGACTCTTAAGATATTTACATTAAAATGAAACAAAATAGAAAATGATAAATTACACAAAAGAGTTGTTGTGTTTTGGATCTTAACCATTCTCCCAAAGGCCCATATGGTAAAGGCTTGGTGGCCAGACTGTGGCACTCTTAGGAGATTGTGCGTCCTTTATGAGATGGGGCCTTGTTGAAGTTAGGTCATTGAGGGCCTGTCAATGAAGGAATATTGGGACCCCCAGCCCTTCTCTCTTTGCTTCTCTGCCACCATTGGGTGAACACTTTTGCTATTCTATTCTCCTGCAATGATGTTCTGCCTTGCCAGGGTAACAAGTCACCATGGACTGAAACCTGAGCCAAAATAAACCATTTCTCCTTCAAATTGTTTATGTTAGATATTTTATCACAGCAATAGAAATCTAACACAAGAGGTAAATAGAAAACAGTTGGGGCTGGGGTTGTGGCTCAGCGGTAGAGCGCTAGCCTAGCATGTGTTTGGCCCCGCGTTTGATCCTCAGTACCACGTAAGAATAAAGGCATTGTATACAGCTAAAACAAACAAATAAATATTTTTTAAAAAAGAAAAGAAAACAGAGAGGGAGAGAAATTCCTGTGAGTTGTGAAAAGCAGCTTTGAATGTGCAAAGACTTGGTCAACTTCCTGCAAGACAGAAGCCAGTCAGTCCACAGGCAAGAAGGTAGTAGAGAAAAAAACTTAAGTAATGAGCTACCTGACTGAAAGAGAAGTATCTCTCTAGAGGACAATCTTGAAGGAAAACTGATTTAGGAGTCATTTATATAGGAGATTGATGATTGCAGACTGGTGGGTGCCTGCTCACAAGTAGAGACTTATGGCCAAATGACATACATCTGTTCTTAATTGCCTGGTTACAAGATGTTTTTCAGTTCCACAAATCTCAAGAAAAACAGTGATGATTTCTGTCAAACTTCCTTATTTCCACAGGTTATTCTTTGAAAAGTAACTATAGATTAAGGCAATGAGGGTGGAACCTCTCTGAGGGATCGGTGCTCTTTTAAGAAGAATTAAGAGAGACCAATGTTCAACAAATAGTTATTAGTATATGATTTTCTTTAAAACATAAGAAATGAATAAAATAGTGGAGGTAGCATTGTAAACAAGCATTACAATACAGAGAGGAAATGGCATACAGACATATAGAAGATTCTATGTGAACACCACAAAGGAAGGAACTCATACTGATGAAGACAATTTACAGACTGCTTTAGAGAATTTTAACATAGGATCTTTTAAATTGTTTAATGTCTATATTTTATTAACATATTAATTATACATATGAATTGGATTTACTGTGATATTTTCATATATGTATACAGCATATACATGTATATGCATGGATCATATCCATTCACCCTTCTACCCTCACATCACCCACCCCTCCAATTCCCAGTTCCTAGTAATTACTATTTTATTTTCAAACTGTCTTTCTTGTTTCCACTTATGAAACAGAACGTGAAATGCTTGACTTTCTGTGTCTGGCTTGTTTTTCTGACATGGTGTTCTCCATTTTCATTCATTTTGCTGCAAATTACAGGATTTCACTCCTCTTTATGGATGAGTAATATTCTGCTATGTATACATACCATATTAGTGCATTTATCTGATGGTGTGAACTTAGGCTGATTCCATATCTTATCTTGTGACTAGTACTGCAGTAAACATAGGTTTGCAGGTATCTCTTGTTTGCTGACATCAGCATTGTGTGAGGGGAAAAGAAGATCATTGGACTAGAAAGGCGAAGGGAAGCAGGGCTGGTCTTCATGCCATTCTAAAAATTTTGGATTTTATTCTTTCGGTTATGGGAACCACTGTATGAGTGTATGTCACACAGCTTTATTGAACTGTAATGTACAAATGATAATTCACTGCTTTTAATTATACCATGAAGTAACTTTTAGTAAATGTAAAGAGTTTTGCAACCAGTATTAGAACATTTCCATTACCCTGAAAAATTATTTGTGCCCAAAGCAGTTAATCCTTTTTACCCTTATCCCCAGACAACTACAAATCTACTTTCTGTCTCTGTATATTTGTCCTTTTAAGATGTTTCATAAAAATGAAAGGGTACAATATGTAGTCTTTTGAAGCTGGATGCTTAGTATAGTGTTTTTAGGATCATCCATGCCTCCATATGTATTAGTAGTTCATTCCTTTTCGTTGCTGCTAAGTGCTCATTTATGGATGTTTCTCATTTCTCATTCTGTTTACCCATTCAACATTTGATGAACATTCAGATGGTTTCCACTTTTGGGCTATTTTGAATAATATTGCTGTTAACATTGACAAAAATCTTTATGTGAACTTTGTGTTTTTATTTCTCTTGAGTAGTCTAGGAGTGGAGTTGCTGAATGGTAAATTTTTTGTTTAAGTTTTTAAGAAATTGCCACATTGCTTTCCAAAGTGAGTGGAGCATTTGTGTGTGTGTGTGTGTGTGTGTGTGTGTGTGTATTTTTAAGCAAAAGAAATATTTGGTTCTCCGTTTCTGCTAAACCAAGGAACAAACAAACCCAGAAGTTGAATGAGAAACCAATTTAACTTTGAAAGAATTTATAACAATCTGTACTTGTTTTGAGTTTATAATGTTTTATGAGACCAAAATTTCAAAAATTTTTAAAACTGCAAGCACTGCCTAAGTGAAATGATCACAGTTATTACTAGGTGTATATTTCTTCTTGTAGTCTATATAAAGACAGAGAAATGTGCAAGATTGTCTTTTTTTAAATCACTGTATCTGTACTGAATTATTTTCCTACCCTCTGATAATGAACTTTCTTTGCTTGATTTGGAGTGAACATGGCCTTGGAGAGTCTATAGCTTGATAACTACTTCATTCATTGAATTGCTTCATAAACCATACATAAGATACTTGCAGAATGAGAATCCAGAAATGGCCCTTTGGCAAAAAGGTTTTAGTCTAGTAATTGATTACAAACTTTGAGGAAATATCGTTGCTAATACCAGTTTGTCAAATCAAGATTTTTAGTAATGGTATTTCAGGTGGGTCAGGAGCCATCTTCAATCCTAAAACCCAACAAAATACTCTGTCTGGCTCAGGATATGCTGTGTTAGAATAGAATAGCTAAAGTGTTCAGATTTTTATCCTTAGAAGATTTTTTTTGATACCAGGGATTGAACCCAGGGGTGCTTAACCACTGAGTCACAGGTGCTTAACCACTGAGTCATATCCCCGGCTCTTATTATTTATTTTATGTCAAGACAGGGTCTCACCAAGTTGCTTAGAACCTTGCTAAGTTGCTGAGGCTGGCTTTGAATTTGTGATTCTCCTATCTCAGCCTCCTGAGAGGCTGGGATTACAGGCATGTAATGCTCCTGGCAGAAGATAATATTCTCTAAAATATATTTTGGTGTGTTTTGTATTAAATAGTTCTTGGGCTTAAAAAAAAAAAAGACACAGCTATAATTGTTCATCTGAAAGCTGAGCTTTTATAAGGCATACTTAGTATCCCAAAAAGAAAGGGTGATGATAGCAGAGATAATTCCAAGTAATTTAAAAGTTATGTATATTTGTCTTTAGAATGTGGTGTGCGCTTTACTTGAGTAAAGAGACAATGGTAGAAGTGGTGGCCATGGGAATTGGTAGATCACTTAGTTAATTTGGGGTGAGGCTAATATTAAAATTAATTGTGCATGAAACAGAACAATTGATAGGTGAAGCATCTTCTTCTCCACAAAGGGGCAGTTATATGAAATTTAAAATATTTGAGAAGTCCACCAACAAAAATGATAAAATGTTTGATGATTGCTGAGAGATTACTATGTTTTACTAGTATATTTTCCCTCCTAAGGACAAAAAGTTCCAGAATCTTGCAAAAAGACTAGTTTGTTAACTCTTTCCAATATTAGAAGTAAATGACATTGGGGAAAAACAAGATTTTTCTTAGCTCACATCTGGTGATACGTGAAAGGATGGCATTCCTGTTAGTCTACCAGGATGAGGTTTCTGCCACCATTGGGAGTATAGGCTTGCGTTTAGAGGTGGAGGCAGGGGACAGTGGCTGTAGGTGCCATTAGTGTGATTCTTCTGGGATCCAGGAGGGTTCTTTTGCAAAAAGTCCCTCCTTTCAACATTTTAACTGGCACATAATTGTACACATTTATGAAGTACAGTGTGACATTTGGATACAGTATACAATGTATAATGATTCATTCAGGGTAATTGGCATTTCCATTGCCTCAAACATCGATCATTTCTTTGTGTTGGGAATGCTGAAAATCCTCTTGTCTAGCTATTTTTTAATTTATAGTAAGTTGCTGTTAACTACAGTCACTCTATTCTGCTGAAGAACACTGGAACTTAACCTTCCTATCTACCTCTATTTTGATACTCATTATCTGCCCTTTCTATTCCTACTACCCTTCCTTCCCTGTCCCCAGCCCCTGATAATCACTATTTCACTTGCTGGTAGTATGAGATCAATTTCTTTTTAAGCTTCCACATATGAGAGAGAACATACAGTACTTTGTTTCTGTGCCTGGCTTATGTCACTTTAATATAATGTCCTCTGGGCTCATCCATGTTGCTGTAAATGACAGAAAAATTTTCTCTACACTCCCAAGTTTTTTAAATCCCTAACATGTGAAAGCATCTTCTTTTCTTCCTTCCTCTTGTGACTTGTATGACACAAATAGCCTCTACTACATTTCTACTATAGCTTTGAACACTACTGAGCCCATTTTCGGTTTCTTGTTCGAAGAGGAAGGAACCAACGTGCTGAGCTGCCTCTCAGCATGGCAGTTATCTTCCTTTGCACTGGGAGCATGGCCTGTGTTCTCACAGACCAGTTAGGAGAAGCTGAGCTTTGGCACCTGTCCATTTGATCCAAATGCATATGAGATGTCCACTTTTGAGAGACTAGACTGATTACTTGATCTTCCGTCATGAAAAAGTTTAGTAGTAACAGTAGCTACCAAGATATTCTTGTAGTCAGGTTTTACCTGCTAGTCTGTGGTTATTACTTTTGCTTTCTTTGCTAGAGTTTATTAATAACCTGGCATTTGTTGTCCTTTTTGATTTTCCTGTGAGATAATGTGAGATTATTACAAGCAGCTTCTTCTTCTTTTTCTTTTTTTGTACCAGGGATTGAACCCAAGGGCATTTAACCACTGAGCCACATCCTTAGCCCTTTATATTTTTTTTTATTTTGAGACAAGGTCTTGTTAATGTGCTCAAGACCTTACTAAGTTGCTGAGGCTGGCTTTGAATGTGCAGTTCTGCCTCAGCCTCCTGAGCCGCTAGGATTACAGGTGTGCTCCATCACACCTATAAGCAGAATTCTAAGAAGTCCCTTTAATTTTCCCGTGAAGTGCCCTCCTGGACACTGAGAAAGCTCATCTGAGATAAAGAAGAGTATACTCATTATTTTTAGTAGAAGTTTAAGTATGGATTTGGGCAAAGGCCTTGAGGTGACAGATTTCACATTTTGAACTTCATTATTTTAACTCACAATTTCCTCAGACACTAAACAGTAGCAAATAGTTGTAATTATGTAGAACTTGATGGTCTACAAATATTTCATGTGCACAATAATATCTCACTCTTCCTTTTCTCATAGTTGGAAATAAAACAGGATTGGGGACAGTTTTTTCATGCTGTAAATAATGCCTTCTGATCTAAAGGGATGCTTAGGCACTCTAGACTGTGTGGAGAAAAATGCCAACTCAGTTGCCTTTGTTCTGACTTCATAATTTCATAACTCAAATAACCTTGATATTATTTTAAAAACAATTCATGCTAAGGTTCTTGCACCATTAAAGTGCATTTAGCCAATGTTAGGTTTATTGTTCACCCCCAAGTGATCTCAAGAGGAGGGTGGGAGTGGGATAATGACAGTGCAGGTCAGGTCATGGCGTCATTCCTGCCATTCCATTTCAATCATTTCTAAAAAGCTAAGATGACAAAGTATGCTATGCATTCCGGATTTCTCTCATACTCAATTTTTAACATGCACCTTTCTCCTTTGAGACAGGAAGTATTCTCAGAATCCTCATCTCTGCATTTTGTTTTTCAACAGCATCATTAGACATTATCTCACAAGTTAAAACTTCTTTCTTTGCTTTCTCCTTATACTATCCATTTTACCCCTGCAAAAGGAAAATGAATTATTTTTTTTTAATTACTAAATGAGTTGGACATAGTGATGCACACTTGGAATTCCAGCGACTCAGGCAGCTGAGACAGGAAAAGCCCAAGTTCGAAGCCATCCTCAGAAACTTGGTGAGACTCTCACAAATTAACAAGAACCTGTCTTAAAATAAAAAGCAGAAAGGGCTGGAGATGTAGCTAAGTGTCAGAGATATAGAAAGCCCCTGGGTTCAATCCCCAGTACCACACACACATACACAATTATTCTACACTATTCCAGAGCTTCTCTCTCTCTCTCATACACACACACACACACACACACACACACACACACACACACATATAAAATCTAGGGTTTTTTATTTTTGGTACCAGGGATTGAACCCAGGGGCACTTAACCACTGAGCCACATGCCCAGCCCTTTTTGTATTTTATTTATAGAGAGGGTTTTCCTGAGTTGTTTAGGAATTCACTAAATTGTTGAGGCTGGCGTTGAACTCATGATCCTCTTGCCTCAGCCTCTGGAGCTGCTGGGATTTCAGGCGTGCACCACCATGCCTGGCTAATGTAGATTTTTTTTTTATTTTTTTAACAAAAATGCAGATTCTGATTTGCTAGGATGGTGCTTGGAACTCTGCAGTTCTAACAACATTACATATGATGCCAATGTTGCTGGTCTGTGGTCCACACTTTGACTATGAAAGTTCAGTACTAGATCATTAACTAGAGACAAGATGTATGCTAGAAAATGATATACAATACCACTCAATGAGCAAGGAAAAATATGAAAAACAAGACACATGTTCCATTAGAAGCTGAAGTTTTATTATAGGATAACAGTACATAAAGCACATCTAAAATTGATGTGTTCAATGCACTTTTAATAAAGGTAATGTAATATTAAAGGTACAGTTTCTAAGTACAATATAACAACATTCATATTAGAATGAAAATTGGAGTATTTAAAAGACAACATTAAATCTCTCTTTTTTTTACAGCTTGTATTTACAAAATGAATCAAAATATTTTTTTTTAAATTCAGGACTCAATAAAATAAACAGCCGGAAATAAGCAGACTACTGTAAAGAGTGAATTGAAAGGAAAACCCAATGTAAGTGAGAAGTTGGATGATCCTCTAATAAAGATCATTAGCAAAGGTTTAGTTCAATACTACTTTTTAGGATTCCCATAAATGGCTTGCATTTTTAGTGTGGCAGAAAAGGATTTTTTACATACTGTACACAAAACAGACAGCATATATTTATAGGTACAGTATTACTGTTTCCAAACTTGTATGTATATGTACAGAAGGCTGAGTTGATTACTCACAGAGTTTTGTGAAATTTGTGTGCTTAACCCTCAAGACCTACACACAATTAGAATCAGCATTTCATGTGGTATTTTTAAATGTGGCTTTTTATACTTAATTGTGGAAGAAAATGTTAACCATAAGGCTTGGGATACTTTATAAATTTGCCAGAACAAAGTTTTATTTGAGATACACTTGTCATTTAACAATTATCAAATGCTGACATGTGCTGGCCATTGTGTAGGCATGAAGAGATACAATCTCTACCCTAGGGAAGCTTGGGATGCTAAATGGTGCTTAAAAAAAAAAAAAAGTTTCAATCTCTTTTCAAGTGAGACAGTTAAGGAATGCCATGATTTGTATTAAGAGATTTCTCCCTAAACTGTAGCCAATTCACTTTTAAAGGTTAACTATTAGCATTAGCTTTCATTAACCACACAATTTGTATTTATAATTAAGGTAATAGCAACTCTTCCATAGAAATGGAAAATGTCTAGAATGGTGGGTAAATATGCAGTACATGGGAGCCACTTAATCATGGCTTGAGAATTTATCACCTTCAGTTACAAAAAGTGCAGTAAACAGAAACATTTGCTCTATATTTATAAATTGCTCAAAAATCTTTGCTAAAGATCTTACAAATTCAGTAATATTACAGAACAATTCTAATCAATATTTAATAAGGCTAACTACATCCTTAGTTAGATATTTGATATACTGATTTTTAACAATGCCAATAGATCTTTGGAGCATAGGTGAAGCTCATTATTAAATGACTTTGAAAAAGAAGGTCCTTTACTCAGTTCATGGAACTGGTTGAGATCATATTAAAGCAGAATATCTCTTGTCAAATTTGCTGTCTAACTCACTTTCTACAGGGGAGTGTGTCCATACTTCTCATGACTCAGGAGGGGAAAGGTTTAGTCTGTCATCAAGCCACCATGAATATTTTATGTAAGTGCTTATTATCTATAATAGGAGTTAAGGATACAACTCTGTCAGAAGCCAATAATACAATCCCTTAGTAAGAAAAAAAAAATGACTTACTCCATTAAATTAGAGTGTTTCTTTGGGATCTCGAAGGCCTGGCAAATAATTTTCAGCTCAGGAGATATGGTGTAAAGCCAAGTAGCAAACATAAAGTCAATACTAATAATTTTCATATGTCCATATTTGTAAACAAATTCACCTATAGATGTCAAATATCCATACTAAGGAAGTAATTTTATCCTAATTAAATACACTCTAGAATAATTTATATAATGATATTATGTATTTAAAGAGAAAAGCATGTCCCAAATCCAGCACTCTGATACAGCTGCCAGTTGGGCACAGGTAGATATATATATATATATATATATATGTATATATATACAAATATATAGTTATACTCAGTGAAATTAACAAGACCCAAAGGTGGTATTGTCTAGGAATAAAAGGGATTTTTTGTTTGTTCACAAAAGTAACTTATCTAGCACCACACATCAGAAAAACACAAAAATAGCACACTCTAGTTCTAAACAGCTATGTCTAAAATAGATTATATAGTAAAACCAGTATTATACAGCATATTGTGGATTTGATAAACAGATAAATATTTGCACTGAGTAGGCTGTTTATAATATAACATTTTCTTATCTATACAGAATGAAAGCCAAAAAGTTAACTGTATAGAGATGTGCAGAACAACATTAAATATTATGACTCAAAAGCAGGGACAAAGGTAAATTTGAAAGAAGAGTAAGAGAGAAAATGTTTACAGGCCATTACAAGTTCTTAAGTTAATAGTAAATAAGGAATCAATTGCTCAAGTTGAAGAAAGCAGTAAACAAGAGATTGCATTTACATGCAGATGTCTAAAATTTGTATTTTTTAAGTCTATGCACAAAAAGTCATTTGTTTTATTGCTTGACATTCAGTTATGGCTAGATTATTTAACCTATTTTTTTGTACTTTGGAAACAAGAATATTGTTAAAGGTGCCATAAAAATGGACAACATTGAAAACGGTTTGCAAATAAACCACCTAACACTGCAGTTCTTTATACATATTAAAAGCCTTGTCTGGGGTTTGTCATATGTTAAATATATTTAAACTGGGAAAATATGTTGTAGCTTGAAGCCTCCCATTGGCCCAAACATCCAATACAAAAACACATCTCCAGAAAAGGAGCAGGCAGACAATACAGGTACATTTAAAGAAGCAGCCAGCTAATGTCCTAATGTTTAAACATTTACCACTGTTTTATATGAGATTTCAAACCATTGTGGATAAGAGAATTTTGGATTCAGGAAGATGTATACAGTACATACGGATTTTTTCTTTTTTTGTGTGTGTGAAATTATTTTCACTATATTGCTCAAGAATTATCTGCATTTACATATGCAATCTGTTCAATGATAATCAGCTTCCTAGAAATACTATTCATCCACATTAAAGTAAAAATGAGTGAGAACAGAATCATGCATGAATGCCGGAGAGGATTCTGTTGTTCTTAGGGAACAAACTCATGGCATGTGCAGCAAGCTATCTTGTATTAGCTCCTAGAAGGATTGAAGGAAAAAGTGTGGTACTGCTAATGTGGCAAAGCACATCAAATGTAAACAGCAAACACGGATTCTCTAGGCATCCATTTAAAACATTCATATTCTCTTTCTCCATACAAGACTCCATGTTATGTTGCATCACTGAAAAAAGGTTGCTGCTATTTGGACTAAATATTCTGTCATTTACTTGTAAGCAAATAAATGACGGAATGTACTTATTGCTCTAAGATCTGAGGGTGTGGTTGAACATGGAGATCCCCGCCTTCTACAATGGCTCCTTGTTAAGAAGCTGGGCTTCTGGATTATTTTAAAAATTAGTCTGAAAGCCTGACAAAACTGATCCCACTTATACACACAAATAAGCAAACAGACCCAAAAGTGCAATCAATTGCTTTTGGAGACAATGCTAGTCAGCCTTCTCATCTCTTAAAAATAAACAGCAATAAGAGGGGTCTTATAATCAATCTGGCAGAGCCTCTTTATATACTAGTATTTAGTGACAAAATGAAGACCTGTATTATTAGACTTCTCACAATAGATCAAGATTGACTGTTGCAATTGCATTTGGGGAACATTGCGTAACCCACAATACGAAGTTGCCTTCATGGGGTTCTGTATCATAACTTTAGAGGTAAGAAGTGGCAGTCATATGTTACGTAGAAAAGTCAGGAACCTGTGAGTGTGAGTATGTGTGTGTATGTGTGTGTATTTGGAGATGAGAGGAAGGAAATTACTGCCATTTTCCATATTCTTTATTATCAAAACCAACCAGGTAAAGGTATCTGTCATCTGACAGACGTTTCCCTAAACTATATTTTTCTGTGGTACTAAGAAAATCTATAAATCTGCTGAATGTGTATTCCATGGGTGGAAGAGTCAGAGCCAACAATTACACTGAGCCTCTCTGACTTTATGGAGACTAATATAAGGGAATATGAGAACAAAATGGTTATTTAACAAATGTAGCACGTAACACTAAAATCTAAATCAAGTTGCTGTCCTACAGGCAGGGTTTGATTTGTCTTTAAACATTAGCTTCTGTATTAATTCATCAGATGTAAACTACAAATATGGAAGTAAGAACATTTTACATAAAGGGATTTTTGGTTTGCTTCTAGAGAAGAACACAGTGAAAACAATAGTTATTTGCTGGCATTAAAACAAACAATGTGTTTTATTTTTACCCATCTCACTGTACTGACAGGAAGGTCTTAACATGGGTTTAAATTTTTTTTATCCATAACATATAGAATTTGAAGTAGTTTAAAACATGCAATGTTACATATATATATACATATATATATGCATATGTATATGTATATATACATACATTTATCATGCATATTTTAGTTATTAGGGAAATGGTAAGTGGAATATGTGAAGACTTCACTTTGAATGATGTTCTGTGTTGGTGTATTATTTATTATTTTTTCTTTGCACACACTGGCATAACTTTGCACTGCTTTGGAAGTTATTCAGTGTTTTAAGCACACAAAACTGAAGAACACATAAGTTTTGAACTCAACAAAATGAAACGGTAGAGAAGAGTTTACACATACATGCAGTTCTATACAGTTCACTTGTGCCTTGGAGGGATAGTATTATTATCATTATTATTAATAATAAAAAACACAATTTGTCCCAGTAGTACTGGCCACCCTGTTTTAAGAGTTTTAGAAGATCCCTGAGCACATTGTTTCTGACTCTTAACCCCAACTCCAAAATGAAAGGGCTTCTATCCTTGATATCAAGATGGATTGTCATTCACAGTAAGTCAATCATAAGGTGCTTATTTACCCTTTTGTTTTTCACCAATCAGCACAAAGAACTGTCAGAAAATAACTTTATTATTATTATTATATTATTATTATCTTAAAATAATAGCGCTGGAAGGACACATGATTTAAACAATCAATGTTTGAAACAGTGGCTTTAGGATTATTATCTGGCTGCCCCTCAACAATAACAAGTGATTCGATCGACATTCCTTAGCCAAAAACAAAAGAAAAACAAAACAAAACAAAACAAAAACCAAAAAACTGTACAAATATGTATTTTTCCCTGAGGGATCAAGGTACACCCGCAAGTGCTCTATGTACATATTGCACTAGAGAGGGATGAAGAACATGTGCAAAAAAGCAACAACGAAAGAAGCTCACAGACGACTTCGACCTTCCCACTAAGGGTTCTGCTAAGTTGTTTTGCATTTTGGAATGTCGGAACACAAACAGCTAGCTATTCCTTAGTTCTAAAACTAAAAACACATTATTTCTACTATGGCACATTCAATGAAATAAAAAGTTTTCCAAAGACAGATAGACAAATTCCATCAAGAAAATAATACAAAGTTTGTTTGTTTGTATTTTTTTTTTTAGAAAATTACATTACTTTCTTTCTTTGTTTCACATTACAAAATCTTTTTTTTTCTTTACACAAATCACATTTTATTGCAGGAATATTTCAAGTGCCATCAAATATTTATAGAAGGGTTAAAAAAATAGAAGTCTCTCTAAAGTGGTCCAGACAAGGCTTTGTATAGAATAAATCTTTTTTTTTCCATCCTCTAGTTTTGATTTAAGTATTTTGAATACATTTTCTTTTTCCATTGACACTTAGTAGCCTAGAAGCTGTCCGACACATGCACATCATATGTACGCCAATCACACGCACGCATGCACACATGCGCGCGTGTGCACATACACACGCGCACGCACACACACACACACATACACACACACTCTCCTTCCTCCCCTGACCCTCAGCCCACCCCCATACGCTCACAGAGATCTGGGTATCCACACTATAAAGAACAACCAAACTTAGAAGCAGTGTCTTAGGTCATGTTTTCCTTACATTAGGAAGGGTGAATTAGGATGCTGAAGACTTAAAAAAAAAAACAAAAAAAAAAACTTTAACACAAATTAGGATGTCAAACACTTAAAAAACATCCATAGCTTTAACACAATTTGCAAACTGTCCAAAAAGCACTTTCATCTGCACTTTTGATCTCTTTGTGACCAAGATAAGTGTTTTTCACAATATAATATGATCATTTGGACACCACTGTAACAAAAATTATTCTGGCTTTGTACAAAAGCCTCATTCATCTTTTGTCAAAAGATAAGATAATGGCATTATAGCAGCCAAGTTGATGACAATGTGGTTCTAATCTTTAAAAGGCTATTGGACGTTTAAGAAATTTTATTTATATAAATTATTAAGAATAATTATTCAGGTATCACCCAGTATTTTGTGTCACCACACAGGTGTTTTTATTATAAAGAAGAAAATTAAAATGCAAAGGTTTTCACATCCTTTTCTGGACTCTATTTCTTTCAACTGCATTTATTGTTTAACTTCACCATTCCAACTTAGATTCAAATTATAGTCAGTTGTTCCCTCAATTTCTCTGGGCACGTCTCTGTCTCTAGTATTCTGTTCCTACATGGTCTCTGGACTTTGCTCTGAAAGCCCACCTCCTGCTTTTCTTTCAGAAACACCTAGAAGCAGCATCTTCTTACTCTGTCTTGGTTTACTATAAAAGCAATGTCACCATGGCATAACTATTACTAAGATTAGAGCATCATTTTCTTTCTTTCTTCTTCTTCTTTCCTTTTTTGGCATTAGGTACATGCAAAATCCTTTCTGGGAAAAGGAATTTCTTTGAAGTTCATCATTACTTTCTCTCTCACCCTTAGAGAAGTTCAATTAGCTCTTCTTATCACAAATGGACACTGGAATTAGGTTTAGTTGCTCTTTAATGCGCTAGCACCTGAGGCTGGTCATATTCAGAAAGCTTTGGTTAAAAAGAAGTTAATATACTTTACTAAAACCATCCCCAAATTTAGTGACTATGAATGACAAAAAAAAAAAAAAAATCCCTGCACCCCCCCAAACCACACCACCATTTTCTCCCCAAAGGAGAAGTAATAGAAAAGATAATGGACAAATAAATAACTGAACTAAGCTTGGTACTCTTTTCAGAGTATAAATACTATTAATCTTTAAAGGAATATGTTTACTTAAATAAATGTTTGATTTAACCCTTCTTGCCCAAATATAAATACTATATGCCAACAGTTAACCTCTTTATATAAATACTCACATAAAATTTTATATGCCTGTAGGAAATTTAAGTAAATATTACTCTCATCTTCTATTTATGGTTAAACCCTTACTATATTTTTGAAAAGAAAAAAAAAAAGGATGTAATTTAGGCTTCATACATACTTCTGCATGAATAACTGCTTCCCCTTTTCCAAGTCCCTCAGGACACAAGCCAGAAAGTTGGAGTTAAAAACAGTGAAGTGCTCTGGGAAGCCATCCCTGGTGATCTAGCTCAATATCAGGGGCCGCAATTCTTGCAGAAAATTCTGGAGGGATCCTATGGCAGAGGAGGCTCTAGGGTGTAGAGGGCTTCTTGGACTCCCATCTTTACACCCTGGAAGATGTTCCCTTTTCCTTACCAACATGGTCTTTGAATCCCATCTCTAATGTGACCAAAATCATCTTCTAAATGCCCACATTACCAAAAGGTCACTTGTTTTTAAAATATGCACACTTGTGCATCAAACTGTTCCTTCTTCCTTTCCCCACTGGGGCTTACTAAAAAAGAAAGGAAAAAAAAAAAAAAAAAAAAGAGAGAGACCTACAAAACTTAACAAAAATAACTCAGTATTTCTCACCTGAACACAAAAGCCAAACAATCTTCTAAATATTCAACAAAATAAATTACAGTCCACAGTTTTCTAGTGAAGATAAATACAAGAGTAAATGTTTGCAGCTAGCCTCGACTTCACTTTAAAGGCTTAAAATATTTACTATTTAAATAAGAGGAACATGGTAGGCCTCCTTCACCCTCCTATATATTCCCTACCAAATATGGAGAGCAATATTCTAGAATAGTGGCATCTGGGGACAACTAGTCTAGAATCAACTTACTCTGAGATGAACTCTTAGGATTCCTGGATTACACCAAGAACATAAACATTCAAAAAAGTTTTCCTGTCCTCACATGGGGAATGTGCATCTGCTCCAGATATAATCTTTGGATCCTTCTTCACATAAAAACGTAGATTCCAACAAAATATTCTGGTTGCGGATTTGTTCTAAAACAGAATTCCAAGTTGAATCCAAGTCCAAAGTAAAATGAGCCTCCCCTCCCCCGCCACCCAAAGGCAGCATTTTGGAAAGCTTTCCTGTTTTAAAAAAATTTGATGGTTTAAGTCCACGGCACCAATCAATCATTCAACTTTGTATGAAGCATAAACACATCTACACTTGAGCTTACCAAAGAGCAAAGTATAATTTAGGGAGAGTTCTGTTTCTAATGCCAAAATCACATGTGGGGAAAAAAATAAAAAGCCAACATGTTGATTTCTAGATATGACCAGCCAGTCTTTTAAAAGTAATTTTGTAAACAGCAGCATAAATACCTCCTGACGTACCTTCCAAGCCTTCTCAGTTAAACTTGTGTTTCTGGTGCACATGCGACACGACAGTGAACACGCTAGCATTTAATTTAAAGAAAAAGGTGCAAAATGAAAGTGCCTTATCAATTCAACAGGAAAAGCTACACCAGTAACTACATTTTATATTAATTAAAACAATATATAAACAATATCTCTTTTAGCTATATATAGTCTTCATGCCCATTTACCCTGTAATATATTATAATGCTATTGTTGCTAGTGCTATGGACCCTTTTCATGCCATCCTGCTGACTGGCAATAATCGGTGAGAAAATAAAAACTTCCTTCATGAAACAAAGAGCAAGTTGTGCAAAGTAATGCCGCAACCTCCGCTATGCACACCAGTCACCGATTATTGCTGGACTCTCTGCTGTAACTGACAGATTGGCGACTCTGTTGAAAGTCTGTGGGCAGTGAGCTACAAGAAAAGGACATCCTCCGACTTTAGTACCCTCCTTCTGCTGTAAACAGAGGTCAACGCTCAAGAAGTCGAGACAGAAAAAGGGTCCATATCTGTAGGCATAATGGAAATCATATGCATGAGAAAAACAAGTTCAACTTTTATTTGTTTTCATTGTCTCCCCTCCTTTGCCTGACCCCGATCACCAAAAGATGTGCAGTGTGTTGGCGCTCCAGGGCTGTGCAGGGCCATAGAAAGTGTCTTGGTTAATTTTTTTTGTTTTGTTTTGTTTTCTTTTTCATGTTTGTACTTCAGACATTCTAGAAGTGCTTAGGTGATACATTTACCCATCAATTTGCATTGCTGGCTCAAATTCTGAAGTGAACAACTCCTTGTATAATGGAGGAAAATGAAGTCGCACAATGTCTGGGTATATTGCTTTAAATGCCATTAGCTTTTCTGTATGTCGTCCACATAAGGCTCTTAACGTAGACACCTTGCATATTAACTGTAAGAAGAGAAAGGACATGATGTCAGGAGAGGACAGGCATGAGAATGGAGAATCAGGAATCTGGACCATCTTTACAGCGCTGTTTATTTATAATGGAAATATACACTTGAAGCAACTGAAACATCCAGTAATAGAAGATTGGTAAAAATAAGTGAAGATGTAGTCATATCCTAATAGGTTAGGAATACACTGAATGCCTTTTTGAAAATGAATAATTTAACCTGAGACAGTATTCATAAGCAGAAGTTGGCTCTACTCATCAATGGCAGAGTCCAGATAGAACTCCAGGTTCTTGCCTCCTCCTTATTCAGGATCAGGGTACTTTCTGCTTTACCATCCCAAACTCTGTGCTCTACCACTGCAGAAAAAGAAGAGGTCCAGTGAGGGAGAAGTGGATGAGCAGGCAGTCCTGGGTGGTCAGGGGCACTGCAGCTAGAGATGAGGGCATTCCTTACATAGTGTATGCAGAACTAGCACTAGTCATTTTCAGGAACAAGTTTCTTCTGAATAAATACCTTTCCTTACAACAGAGCCATTCTGGGTCTGAGCAAAAGAAGAGTCAGAATGGTGAGAAGTCCCCTGATTGACCATTTACCAGTTGAGGGTAATAACATGATCTGCACAAATACTCCTAAACTCCAAGGAACTATTCAAAGGCAAAATGCTTGTGATTTAAGCCCAGAATAATTCTCTCTTGGACAAATGTCAGCAGATGTTTTCTGTGTTAGGTGCCCTTACATCTGGGTAAGAAGATGGAGAAAAAAGTGAAAAGCTCCCAACAGCTCCTTACCCTTCCATTCCCCAGTCCTGCCCCAGTCACTCATTTACCAGGTACAAAGATAAAAAAGAAAAACAGCAATTCACCCCCAAACTTCCCCTTTCACCTAACTTGGCTATCAGGAGAAAAGAAAATGAGACAAAGAGAAAAATAAAATAAAATGGTTCAAATCGTCCTTTCCTATAATAAAACACATAATCTAAGAAAGAATAGGGCAGCTTTTTCTAAGACCAAATACATACAACTAGAACTAACACTGAAGGCTATTAGCATTTAAAACTGGTATCCTAACTATATTTTTATTATGAAAGATTATTACTAAAAATGAAACCTGAACTGGGGATGTGGCTCAGTGGCAGAGTACTTCCCCGGGGTACATGAGGCCCTGAGGTGATCTCTAGCAACACACACACACACACACACACACACACACACACACACACTCACAGAAACCTTATGCTTTGAATACAAGATAATGATAGGAAATTGATAAAGAAAATAAAATAATACAAAAGCCATTTACTTTTGATTTTACTAGAATATATGATTATCCTAACTCTTTTAGTCCTTTATTACTTCTTCCTTCTTCTAAATTCAAAGATTCTTTCTCTAATTTATATCAATGCAGAATGTTAACTCTGTTTTATGCCCAACTTTGATGGAATAAAAGAAAGTTTTCCTAAATGCATTGATTCTTAAAAAATCTATTTTCCTATAATTGCCCTATTCTTATAGAGCACTTTGTGATTAATATAATAAAGAGATTTAACTTGGGTGATGACTTTAGGCTCGACAGAATTTCCTTTTTTTTTTTTTTGGTACCAAGGATTGAACCCAAGGACACTTAACCACTGAGCTACATCCCCAGCCCTTTTAAAATTTATTATTTAGAGACAGGGTCTCACTGAATCGCTTAGGGCCTCACTAAGTTGTTGAGGCTGTTTTAAACTCATGATCCTTCTTGCCTCAGCCTCCAGTGCTGCTGGGATTATAGGTGTGCACCACTGCACCTGACTCAACAGAATTTTTCATGGAGATTTTTTTTCTTCCTTTTTAGTAGCCTGTGGCATGCTGATGCTTTTGGGGTCTGTTCATATCACTTATAAGAGCAGCTGCCAGCATGATCTATGCCAAAGGATAATTCAGACCATGCAAAGTAGAACCCTTTGGTTCTCACCTTTGTTAGTATTCCATCTTCTCGGTGATTCTTCTGTAGAACATGTTGAAGAGCTAGCTGAATTTTCTGTTGCAGTTTTTCAATTTTTACCTTTTCCTGTAGCCATGAGCGATCTAAACATGAAAAATGGTACTTTTTAGAATCATTAATCCAATGAGGTGTCAGACAGTGCATTCCTCCTGACTCCAGATACAGATGATTATGCTACAATGCATATTTAGAAACTCAGAGGCCAGTTTTGGTTCTCTTCCAAAACTCACTCCTACAGGAGTGGAAAAGTGATCTATGGCAGTTATAAAACGAAGTGTTAAACCTTTCTATTTTTACTGATATTTAAAGAAAGGAAGGATCTTCACCTTCCAAAGGATAGCCATTTAAATTTAAGGTCATACTCATGTGACTGCAAATGAAACCACCATGGCCCCTTTGTAATAATTGTACTTCTGGATGAAATATCCATATAAATATTGCTAGCTTTTTTGTAAAATATGAAAATTGTCTTATAATCCAGGGCAACTAAAAGTGCCAATAGAATTCCAAATGAATTATATTTAGAGTAAAGTCTGTGGGTGTAGGAATTCCAAAAAGAAGGTAGTAAATATGCAAAAGTGATTATCCCCAAGAGGCCAGTACTGGTTGAAAACATAGATTAAAATCAGATAAACTTGTGGAGGACAAACAAATGGATTTAATAAAAGGTAGGGAGCCTTAAAACAGACATGTCATTTTGGAGCTGCTGTTAATTACACAGCACTTCTGGAGGTTAATTCTAGACCGTGTTTTATTTGATTCTCTTTTTAATATTTTATCTGAAAATTATAAGATCTTTTTCAAAAAGCAATGAAGCTGCTCTTGGGATCCTCTCAAATATCAATAGCCAATGAAAGTTATGCACCTTGTAAATATTCTTTACCTAGATCATTTAAAGACCATTTTATTTTTAGTTAGCTATCTTACCTGCTGACATCAGTACAAATGCAGAAAATAATGCAATTTCATCTTCAGTCAGGTGCATAGAACATAAACTCTTTCCAAATTCAAACACAAAGCTAATAAAGTCTTCACAGCCTGCAAGAATTAAAATAAAGTCAGTTTAGGATTTCAGTTATCATCCTAGGGAAAAATATGGAAGAAAGTTAAGAGAGATCTAGTCATTGAAGATAAGAGAGGATAGTAATAATATTTCCAGTTGAATAATTTGAAATCTTAAAAGAAAAAATTTAGCCAACATCACCACTGTCACTACCACCACCCACACTGCTATTACTAACATCATCACCTCAGTCACCACCACCATCATTATTACTACCAACACCATCATCATCAACCACCACCATTATTACTACCACTATCAATATCATCATTCAAAATAACAAGAGTAAACTTTTGCTGTGTGATTAATATGTCATGAGCTGCTCTAAGAGGTTTCTTTGGGTTTCCTCATATCTCAAGACAGTTCTAGATCCCCATTCTAGAGGTGAGTAAACTGAAACTTGTAGAGATAAGTAATATACCTGAGGGTCACACAAGTAGGAAGGACAGCCTGAGATTCAAAGCTAGGCTACCTGACTTCAGAGTCAACATTTTTAACTAAAATGTTAAATTGAATCATTTTTGTTTTCAACTCTGTATTATCTAGAACACCCTTAAAAATGTTAACCAATGACACGTTCTAGTGGTTAAACTATTACAACTATTTACCAAGCTGAAAACACAATGTGAGAGTCTCTTTAAATTATAGTCCATTCCTCAAAAGACTGGTTACATTTGGTGTCTATGCTTTCAGATTTGCCTATTTTATATATACTTAAATGGCAACGGGCTATATTACACTTAACTAAAAACACCTTCTGTCATACAACTTAAAAAACCATTTAACAATATATTTTAGATAGTGTTTCATTTTTTCTTAATGACTAAATTCCACTTAAATTGTAGAAATCCAAAATAATTTATTTGTAAGGCATATACCACAGTTTCATTAATTAAATTTTTTGGATATATGCATTTCCTTCCATTGATGGTTGTTGATCTGAGCTTTGTGATTCTCTGCTTGATTTTATGTACTGAATCATATTGTCTAAGTAATTTGAATGCTATATCACCTGAAAATGTGGTTCCTTACAACCTGGAAGGGGAACTAGAAGGACAAACACATACTATAAATCACTTTGATTATCAATTAGATAAAATAAAACTCTAGATCTTTATATACAATAGGGACAAAAAGCACTTGAAGTGTGTGACTTTTCTATAGTGACGAACATCTTCCAATTTTGATTTCCAGGCAATCCATTTCCATTTCCACTTTTTTTTTTCCATCAGAGCTTCTACCCAACCCACATATCCTGTAGTCCCAGTTTACACAGAGGGCACCCTGCGATTTTCTTACCTAAGGATTTGAAGACATCGGGGCTGGCATACTTCCCATCAAAGTACACGGTGTTATTCTGAGAGTCAAAGGCACGGCACATCCTGATGAACACCACTTCTAGAGAACCTAAGCAGAGGCAGGATGGGTTCAGGTCATCTGATCTAGGGGAGTCTGTTTCTAAGTTGCTAATGTAGAGACGCTTTCTGAGACAGAGACAGCACAGAGGGTGTTGTGTGCAGTATAGCTTCTCCGCTCAGGTGCATCAGCTTGCTGTCCCTCTGAGAGGGCAGAGCTTATTTCTACAAGCAAAGACTTTCTGCAGAAGCCAAGCTGTTTAACTAAAATGAGGAGTAGTTTACAAATGTCTTCCTTGGCGCACTTCTACCTTGTGGTATAGAGTCTCATAGTTGCTAGGAAAGCACTTATTCATATGTATCAAAACAAACCATCAAAACCACCCTTACAAATGTTAACCAATGTCACATCCTAGTGGTAAAACTATTACAACTATTTACTAAGCTGAAAACACAATATGAGAATCCCTTTAAATTATAGTCCAGATTCTCTGAGTTGCACAAGCCCTTCCTAAAAACACAGCCTTGGGACCTGGTGGGTACACAAAACACAGGTGATAGAAAATGTGGGAATGCAGGCTTCCTTCAATTTTATCTTCTCACCCAGAGGAAAAGCAAAATGGAAGGAATGTTTCCTGAACATAGCTCAACAACCTTTAAAAAGAACTCAGTTTCTGCTAAGAAAAACCTGAGCTATTACCACTGGAGAAAAAGTGCTCTCGACACCTTCCTTACCAAGCATTTCTTTAACAAGCGGGTGAAAGCAGGTTAGGGAGAGACATGAAAATTCACTTGCAAAGCGCATACCTGCTTTTAGAAGCACAATTTGATCATTTTGACACAGCTCCATAAATCCATCAATGCGTTTGGCAAACTCCACCACATACTGTATAGCTTCTGTGATTTTGATGGCACACAATTGCCACATCACCTCCCGCTGCTGTTCAAGAGGAAAAAGTTAAGATACAGGTTACCCAGTATCCTTGGCACAAGTGATTTGTTCCCATTTTATAAAATCCCTCTGTGGAAATGGGGTCAGAAAGGCTAGAGGATGGAACAGTAAACAGTTGCCCAGTAATTTGGGTTATATGGATTGCTTCCATGTTCCTCCTGCCTCCTCTGATTCCTCTTACCTTTTTGGTGGCAATGGGACAAGGACAAGATGTTATGAACGTTTGGAGCAGAAAAGCTGAAAAGAAGTCAGGGAAGCAACACATGCCACTGCTTTAGCCTTAGGCTGCAGAATAGCAAAGTAGGATCTTCTTTTCAGCAATTTTTTTCCTTAGGAAATTTAACAACACTTTATTGGAGGAAAGGAGGGAGAGGGGAGTAAAGAAAATTTATTGTATGCCCACTATAAGCTAGATGCTTTATGACATCCGTGTCTCAGCATTTTCATAATAAGTTTTTTCTTTAGTCCAGAAATCACATGAAAGATCAGAGAGGTTTCACAGCTAGTACGTGTGAGAGTTAGACCCAAATCCAAGCATCTCTGACTCTGAAATCCCGTTTCGTATGCCGTGCTGTTTCTTACTTATTTCTAGCCTCTCCTCTGTAGCTTTGGCTACTGTGGTTACCTGAGACCTCAAAGGCCAACAAAGGAACTCACTGCTACTCCCCAACCTATCCTCTCAGTTTCCTTTTTGTGTACTATTTCCAGTGCAGGTACAGAGGGACCTAGATCTGTGGCTTTGCTCACTTTTCCCCAATCTCAGTTTAAGGCTATTTCTTCAGAGGTCTAAGAAACCCTGGATTAGGAGCCAGAAGTCCTGGTCTGGGCCTGATGTTTCCCTCACCAGCCATACGCTGGCTGGATGGAGGGTTGTTAGTTTCTTCATACGTTACATGAAAGGGAGGATTAACCGAGAGAATCCCCCTGGTCTTTTCTATGATTATCAGGAAAACCCAAAGCATTTTCTTCTACCAAAGGTAGAATGGATAATTAGAAGTTCCCCATCTCCAGCTTGCCCTGTCATTTTTGTGGCTTGTTGATCAGAGTGTTATATAGAAAAAAGCAAGTAGCAGCACTGTCAAGACTCATCTAGCTAGGTTCAGACCAGAGTTATGATCATAGTTTCCAACCTCATGTTTGTACATGTTGCCTAAAATTCTTCTTAATAACCACTGGAAACGTGAGGCTGAGACTTTTCTTTTTTTTAAACAACAAATTCTGGACTTTAGAATCTTCTACTGTAAAACTCCGACAAATCCCATTCATTTAGGATTTTGGAAGTTGCTTAATCGAGTCTCCAGGTGGCTAATAGGAGGAGATGTGTGTGTGTACTTAAAAACACCATAGAGTTTGTTTGTTCTTGCTGAAATTTTACATGCTGGCATCTTAGTAAGATGCCAAAGCCTCAAGGAGATGATCATCTCTGGAAGAATAGTTTTTAATCAGAAATCTGCTATCTGATGAGACCTATTCTTTGGTCCTACACAAACACCCTCAATCCTAAGAAAAGTCTTCAGATTCTACCTTGTTTTGATAGTTCTCAATCTCTTCCTGCAGAAAGGTCTGCCACGTTATCTGCTGGAGCTCTTCTCTCAAGTATTGGCAGGTTTCCAGATGTGATTTAGATATATTCTGTGCAAGGTGTTCTAAGGAGAAAACAGGAGATCACAAACATGAAAAGCCACGTTCTTCTTTATTAGAATAATACATAATTTTTCCACCTAATATTTGCTTTAAAAGGGAATAAGTATAATGCCAGGTGTTGAGTTCAGATTATCTTTACATATTTAAACAAAATGTTTGGAAATGTTATGTATTTGGGAACATGAGGATGGAAGACAGGGACTTTACAAAGCCAATATTTCAAGATGAGACAGTGATTTCAGAAAACCTGCTGACCTTGACCTTGTTCTGTGCTTTACATCAATGTCTGGTAAGGAACAGATATTGACCTAGATAGGTATGGAAAATGATTGACAAGCTTTCTTCTTGGCATTTTTCTTTTAATATCCTAGGAAGGATTACTCTTTAAAAACCAGGAAATTATATTCTTTTATGATAACCACTATGCATTTCTTTCTTTTCTTTTTTCCCCTGAAAATAGCAGGACAAGCATTGCTGAAGGCCTAGAATATCCTATATAAAGTGTAGTTGTTAAGAGTGAGACGGTGCACTTAGACTGTCTGGGTCTATATCTTAGCTCTGCTGCTTATTTGCTCTGCCATCTTGAGTATGTTACTTCACCTCTCTGTGCTTTGGTTTCCTCACTTGTAAAATGAGGGGAATAGTACCTGTTTCACAGGGCCACTGTGAGAACTAAATAAGGTGAGCACTTAGAACAGGGAGGATTGCTTAGCATATGCTGCATAGTTATTATGCTTGAGAGTAAGGGGTTTGAGGTCTTGAAGAAATGGATGCCAAAGAAGTTTCCCCTAGCAATTTATAATCTGTGGTCATGCACGAACATACTAAAAGGATAACTTAAGACATTAGACAATAAAGTGTGAAGGTGAATTTCATCAGAAGATAAAGGAAAAGATAACAGTCACCATCAGGAAAGGAAGAGATCAATGCTGAATTGGAGGATGCTTCTTGGCACTGAAGACTGAAGGATGGGTAGTGTTTTCAGGCAGAGATCAGTGGTGTGGGAAGGTACACCAGCTCCACATAGGAAGGATGGTGGATGAAGGAACCGAATATGGCATTTATAGGGACAGGCAGATGTAATAAAGTAATTGTGTCAAGACAGAGATATAGGTAGATAAGGGCCCAACTCCTGGAGAATCTTGAATGTGAGGACTGAATCTGTTCCTGATGAAACAAAGGGAATTAGGAGGATTCTCCCGGGGGGGGGGGGGGTGGGCTGACATATTTAAAATCGTATCTGAAGACAAAGGACAGGCAGTTTTATGCTTGATGGACTTAAAAAGAGAGGCGGGGCAGGAGGACCAATTAGAAGGCTACTGGAGTCTAGGTATGAGTGATTAAGAGCCTGGAGCAGGTTGGAAGAGGAGGGCAATTGAAAATATTTTAAAAGAAGAATTGACAAGATTCTGTGAATACAGAACTGTACCCAAAATTTACTCTCCTCCTGGGGTCTTGAATATATAACAGGCAAGCCACCTAAAAGAATAGTGCTGAATGCAAACTTGGTAACGCTAGTAGGAGTGTCTGTAAATTTGTTATTTCCTTCCTCAAACAGAACGATACTTGTTTGTATGAAAATAGAGCAGGTTCACCTAAATGGAGTTTGAAACTAGAATCTCCTTGGAGACACAGAAACATAATAAATCTTAATGGCCCTATTTGGCAACACACAGATACTAAAACAGCATGAATAAATAGCATACCAAAATAAAACGGAAACACAAGAAAACATTTAAAGGAAAGAAAGAGACAGAATTTGAGGGAAAGAGGGAGAAGCCAGCAAATTGCACATCTCAAAATCAATGATGCTAGTGAGGAGGAGAATACAGACACAAATAATGGGAATTGTAAACCAGAAAATGAATGCAGAAATAAGGTAGTAAACTGTGTTCTGTAGAAAGAGCTCTCACTATATGAGGTAGTTTCTAGAATGCAAGCCTATTTTTGCAAATATGGAAACACTGAAGTGAAAAGTGTTCACGGGGAAGGTGGGAGCTCCTACAGGTGACCAGTGGGAAGCAACTCATAGTGTTCTCTCGCAGGTTGTGTCTCTGTTCCAGCTAATAAGGTCAGTCAGCATCTTGTGTTTTTACTTCATCTTCAAATATGTTGTCAGGGCTGGGGATGAAGTTCTATGGTAGTGTGCTTTCCTGGCATGCACAAGGCCCTCGGTTTGATCCCCAATACCGGCACCCCAAAAGCTGCCACTTAGTCCCACCTGAGTCAGGCTTTTACAACCAGCGAACAATGCAATGCAGATGACATACCAGTAGAGGGCAGCAGCTGCATGCTCACCAACTGTTAACTGCCTTCTTTGATTCCAATTTATAATAGATTTGGCAAGTTTAAGATTTAAGACACTTTGCTATTTTTAAAATCTCCATTTCAGCAAAGGAGAATATGTTCAGACTGAATAAAAGTTAAGAAGTTAGTGTGGCTTCTCAGAGAAAGCATGTGGAATAGTGAAATACCTCAGACACAGGAGGTAGGAGGGCTGTTTTCTGGTCTGAGCTCAGCAGATATCTATCTCACTTTGTGACAAGGGCAAGTCCATTCTCCTCCTCAGCCATGACTGCTTCATCAGTACTGTCAGTGTCTAGACACTGCAGATGGAAGATCCTGGCTTCCAAGTAACTCAGACTTTCTTAGTGGGAAGGAACTACAGATACCACCTGGCCCAAACTCAGCTCGTGTTATAGATAATGACGTTAATGATGTGATAATAAATAACTCTTACATAGCATTTGCCATGTGCCAGACCCATACAATTTACATCTGTTCTGAATATATATTTTTTTCTCATGTAATCCTTATAATCCCAGGAAAAAGGTACTAGTACCATCTCCATTTATTAGATGAGGAATCAGAACCACAGTGAGGTTAAGTGACATCTTTAAGGTGTCACAGATGGCAAAAGGCAGAGGTATGTATTTAACACATACAACCTGGCTTCAGAGTCTGTGGTCAACCTTTATATTCTATAGGTAGGGAGACTGCAGCTTGCAGGTCACATAACTTAACATTGGTTGGTACAACTTATAGCAAGGCTATGACCACAGCCCACACAAGCTGACTTCTTGTCTCATTCTAGGCCCAATACAATGCCACTCATCTCTTCTGCACAAGCATTAGTTAACAATTATAGTCAACAAACACAATTAGTGCTTTCAAAAAATAAACCAAGATTGTTTACCTGGAATATATAATTCAGGTACCAACTGCACATCAAGGGTAAAATTTCCTAGTCAAGGATGATTTCTATTCTACTGAAAGTAACGAGCAGTAGGTATTCTTATTGAAAGATGGAACTGTATTTAGGATATGTCAATTTACAATTTTCCTGGTGTGTAATTGGTTTCACTTGTTGAAAAAATGATGCCAAAGTTTGCTTATGGTAAAACCAAGAATCTTAGTTAAAAAGGACAACAGGACTTAAGCCACAAAGGAAATATCAAGAAATTTTACATGGATTTACAGTGGCAGAGTAAGTCTTTGGCCATTTTCATGCTACTTCCAATTTCATGAACTACTCTGCATGTATAAATGGGAAAGAAAATTAGAACCAATTTTGGCCTTTTCAGAAAAATTCTAGTTCAATTTTGAGTTTGGGTATGCGCCTAGTTATGAGTTAATTCATCCTGGAATATGATACAAACACATGGGGGAAAAAATCCCTATTTTAAAAGAACATCAAGTACAAGAGCACAGGGCTCCCCAGCTGCCCTCGAGGGGTGACCACTGTGGAAGAGGAAGCTGGTTTATTCAGTGACTTGGAACAATCAGCTCAGCCATTTCTGGTCCCAGTCAGGTATTAGTGCACTTTTAGCCAAAGTGCCATGTTCAAGGGCAACACTTTGGCTAAGCTCTATGGATTTATTTCAGGATTGAAGATTTGACAAGCAAACAGGATAGATTCACTAGTATTTATGGTAAGGTAGAAGCAAACCTAAAATGAGTCAGGTCATTTTTCATGGGATCATGTCAGCTTTCAATCAAATCCCTATTCATTTCTGAAAATTTTACTTTCATTACAGTTCTGCTTAAGGCTCAGGCAACCAAGATTTCATGACAAAAACGGAAGGTTTTTGTTCTAGTTCAAGAAAAAAAAAAAAAAAAATCAAACCTACCTCTGCTCAGCTTGGCTTCTAGTTCAGAGGTTTCTCTGTTAATCAAAAGAGCTGTGATACACCTTTAATGCTGCTCAGTGGTTAAAGACCAGGCTTAACATGTCCCTGCTCTTGAGGATTTAAATTTAGACCCATAAAGAGATGCTTGTTGTAAAAACCGTAAAGAACATTCAATTTGTTCTATTTGGAGAAAGATTTTACTGGAAATATAAATTTCACTTAAAAGATGTTTTATGGGGTACAGAGGTGGAGCAACCCTCTAAAGAACACAGCCATTATTTCTGTGAACTGAGGGTTTCTGTGCTCAAGTCAGAACCTGCTGGTTCTTTTCCATCTGAGGTCTTCATTCTCTCCTCGTATTAACTTAGTCATCTCCGCAGCAACTAATTGAAATGTCCCAAAGGATTATAACCTTGTGTGAGGAATCACTAGGAGGAGAAGATCAAATTCTAAAACTGCAAAGGTTCTTGTCAAAGTTTTTCTAATAATAGTGCTGTATTTAAAAATCGATTAAATATAGCAGAGGATGTTAATATAACTTCCTTGAAATGGAAAGTTTTCCATTGTCTGTGTTATCAACATTTCTAGGTCACATCTCCTAAGAAACAGTCATGTGCCAGCAATAAGGAAATGAGATTGTGGGGTGGGGTATGGTGAGCCTTATATAAAATACATAAATTTGGTCAAAAATATCTATCCTCAGGTGAAGAAGCTAATTTGTTTTTAATATTTATAGCATAAATAAATGCATAGAGGGGCCAGGACAAATGATACAAATGGAAGAAGTGGGAGTGGGCCTATCAGGAGGTTGTCACCTCCTGACAGGTACCAGTTGGATTCTGACATTCACAAAGCCTGGTCCAGCATAATTAGTTTTCTTCCCCTCCTACAAAAAGCTGAAAATCTAAATTTTTCGTAACTGTCCAAGATTAGTGGGGTGGGAATGGGGGGATTGACCAAGTACAAATTTAGTTCTATAGGAGAAATAAGTTCTGGTGTTTTATGGCAAAATAGGGTAACTGTGGTTAGCCATGTGGTTTTGAATATTACAAAATAACCAGAAGAGAGAATTAAAAAATTTTTCACTACAAAGAAATTATAAGTGTGTGAGGTGATAGATATGGTAAATACACTTATTTGACTATTACACAATGTACCAAAACATCACATTGTTCTCCATAATGCACAATTATTATGTGTCCATCAAAAACAAACAAAAAAGTTTAAATTTTAGTAACCAAACACTTTAAAATTCTGTGCTGGCCACAAAACACGATCATGGGCAAGGTTCAGTTGGTAAACTGCCATTTTTTGGTGACCTTAGGTAAAAAGCAATATCTGGAACATAACTAAAGTAAAAAAAAAAAAGTTGAAGTTAATGTGACCATTTCCTATGCTTAATGTTTTCTGCAGAATTTTCCTTCATTTTGTCTCATTTCTGATGCTGAGAGGCTAAGCATTTATGGGAAATGATGGACAGTCAAAAGCAAGGGAGTGGGCTGGAATCCAAAGTGACCTAGATGGTGACGGTGAACTGCATAGCATTTTAACAACATAACTCAAAGGAAAGGCAAACATACCCCTCTACTACCCAGGGCTTGAGAGAGCATCCCAGCAGAAGCATGCATGCCATTACCTAGTTCTGCCATGGACACCGTTGGGGAAGTCTCTCCATTGGTGAACGAACAGTAGGGAAAGAAGCCAGATGCTGGTGTGTAGTCACATATGGGTTCTGGTTTGATGCCATTGATATCAAGCCCTGACTGGTCTGGGGAGGGCTGTATGTCCAGGTAGAAGCTGCTGACGGCGGAGTCGGCCTTGCTGCCCTCGGGGGTGTGCCCATCGATGTAGGTACTGAGGTCCTCGTGCAGCTCCGTCAGCCCGTTGGCCGAGATGTTGTAGGTGGGTGTCAGCGGCTCAGCCTCTCCGGGCTGCTGCTGGTGGTCGCGCTGCTGCTGCTGCATCCGGTGCTTCTGCACTTCTGCATACAAGCTGTCTCTCTGCTTTTTCGACATTCGGCCAAATTTTACAGCTGGAAGAAAAAAGCCAAATAGTACCATGTACAATGTGCTTTTCTTCATTATCCTCTCCTGCAGGCTTTCGGGTTTCCTTTGAAGTCTCAATCTCAAATCAATAGCCACATGGTCACAAAATAAGGACATCATCCAGAGGTGGAAACAGCCCCCCCCCCCACAGGCTGGTTCCATCTTTCCTTGGCAGATGCACAACCCAGAAAAACTCATGTTTCAGAAACAGACTCAGGATGGTAATGGGGCGCTTGGGTAATCCTCCCTCTGTTTTTCTGCCATCACATATCCTTGGGCTCACTGGGCACCAGCGAGATATCACCTAATGCACTTATTCACTTACCACCTATGAAACTGGCCTAGGCCTCTTCCTTCTCCCCCAGCATTCGGACCCAGGGGCAGGGATGCAAAGACTCAGGGGCTCACCAAGGTAGAGGCAGACCTCAACTTTCATTCAGTTCTCTGTTTTGTATACTTGAATGAGGTTCTTCTTGGTTAAACAATTGGCTTTGAAGCTTTATGTAAAGGCCTGACCTAAGATGCCCCCTCCTCCACTTGCGGGTCCTGGCAGCCCCTGTGAAATCCTTGGACCCATCTTTAAGTGACACTTTCTATGGATTTCTTTTAGTCTCGAGAAGAAAGGACATCAAGATTTTTGGAAGGGCAAATACTATATAACTTCCCTGTTGGGTGGCTTTGTGTTTGCAATGCTTCTCCTTGGGATGTGTCCCCATATTTTAAGTAGAGCAGTGACTGTAGCAATTTTTCAGTTTTTTCAGAATCTCAAATGATTTCTTCTGAAACACCCAAGATAATTGAAAGAAAAAAAAATTCCTATGATTTCCTGGTCTGAATTTCTCCACTAACTTACTTTTCAGCTAGATTCTATATGTGGATAAAGCCTCTGCTGGAGGGACTTAGTTCTCCTGATTGTTGGTTAATTTACTCCTGATTGGAGGAGTAAAGTCACAAGTTTGGGGCAGGAAGCGGGAGAGTTGGAAATGAAGTTGGAACCATGGCCACTAAACTGGCCAGCTGCTGGACTCTTCTATCAAGGAGGATGCACTGTCCTTCTGCACAGAGGAAAAAAGTGAACTAGAATAGTCGTTAGTTTTCAGTTTCCACAACCCAGGTAACAAACTTAGGTGGGGCCAGTAAGACAGTAAAGAGATTGATGTGGGCTCTGAATTTTAGGCCCATAGTTTTATAATCCCCTAATTCTCTCCATGCTATTTCTTAATATTTAAATTTTCCAAAAGGCATATTGAAGTTACTTAATTTTTTGCAAAAGGATACTCTAGGACCTCCAGCAGGATTCATGCCCATAGGTGAAGCATACTCTGCAATTGTGCTTTAACTTTTGCCTTAACATTAACAACAGTTATCTCCCAATAAGTGAAATACAATGACCAGCTCTTGAAAAAATGCACACATAAATTGTGATTTTAAATTACAGGTTCCTAAGAGATGTACCTTACTTTGTCAGCTTAGCGCCATCTCAGTTTAGTTGCATGTTTCAGGAATTTCTGAGAAAATGGCGTAAGTTCTGTGACTTGTATCTTCTGATGACAACAACTTTACTTTTGTAGGGGCACATGGGGGGCCTTGTAGATAGGTTGTGCCTGGGTGGGTCCATAGGCCCTAAAAGAGCATGTGACTATGGAGAAGACAGGCTGCCCACAGCCACCATTCCACTGGAGGAGACAGTTTCCTTTGATGGGATCTCTTAAGACAGCCAGCATGTTCAGAAAGTCCCTAAAATGGACCTGCTGTACTTTCTGCCCAGTTTCCATGTATAAGAATAACTGCCTTGAAATCTGGTGTTGATTATTCAGTGCACTTAAGATAGTTTTCCAGGAAGATCTTGAAATGTTCTATAATTGAATAGTAGATGGTCTCTTTTCCTTAAAATAACTTCTTTTAATGAAAAGAGCATTTGTCATTTAGCCACACTTCGCACTATTTTCAAACATTCTGCATGTACAAATATTTGACCTGGGCATGTGATTCAAAAGATCCAGTTAGCATAAAAAACCTCCTTCATCCCAACTGCCAGCACACTTACTAGGGTAAGGCAGGTAACAATTAGTTCTGGCATGTGTCTCCTATGGGGGAAAATGTCCAGAGGAATTATATTCATTAAAGCCCTTTAGATGACACTTACCTTCAATAAATTCATCTACCTGGAACTTTTGAAATGTTAGAAAGCCTTATGGGACAATTCTCTATACTACCCCTTACTCCCCATGAGCCAGGCAGCTGACTCTAGTAGATTATGGGGAGAAAAACCTGCTGTGGATTCCACAACACTGCCAGGGGAGCCTGGAGTAGGTATGGGAGGGGGAGGGGGCATCTCCTGGCAGATCTGGGTCCGTGTTTCACAACCCCATGCTACCATACCACTCAAGCTGTGGGAGCTCACCGTCTCGAGACATCCCTACGGCAAGGCATTTCTGCAATCGACAGTGTTGGCAGCGGTTTCTACTGGTTCGATCAATCAAACAGTTCTTCTGACGAGGACAGGAGTAGGTGGCATTGCTTTGCTGACTTCTCCTGAAAAAGCCCTGTGATTCAGTTATAAAATATAAAACAGGTTAGTGTCAGTTTGAGTGGTATGATACTCAAGGCAGTATACTAAGCACTGAGCAGCATTAATATTTAATGGAGAATTAAACTTGTAGCAGAATCATCCAGGAGACCATTAATGAAATTAAAGTCACTTCTTTTTCCTTGGGTAAAATTGATCCCCAGAGCCCAATACTCCATCCCTTACACATGCAAAACTTTTTTAAACTTCAACTGACAGTCAGTCTATGTAAAAGGCACAAGATCAGGCTCCTGCACTTGCCTTCTGATGATCAAAAGCAATGTGTTCGATGGAATGATACAAAAGAGTTTATCTTTAAGCTTTATCTCCACAATATATTTTAATGTTTTTTCTTTTTGGTACTGGGGATTGAACCCAGGGGTGCTTTACCACTGAGCTACAGTCCCAGCCCATTTTAGTTTTTATTTTGACACAGGGTCTCACTGAATCGCCGAGGCTGGCCTCATATCTGCCTTAACCTCTCTAATTTCTGGGATTATAGGCATGCACCACCAAGCCAAGCTCCAAAATATTTTTAGCAAAATAAATACAAACTGGATGCCCAGAGTTAAGGAAAATGCAGTCACGCCATGACCTACAGTGCTGTGATCCTGGCGCACCATGGTGGCCCCTTAGACAATCTCTCACTCCCTGCATCCTGATCCACTGGTGCAAGCAGTTAGACGACATTTGGATGGATTATTTTGGCAAATCAGCCAGATTTGGAATCTTCCTCAGTCCTTGACAGTTAGTAATACCAATGGCCTTTTAAGATTTAACAAATTCAGTCTGATGTCCCTCAAGTTCCTCTTATGTGTTGAGCACTATTTTGAAAATGAGAAGGTGCATGAAGGTGCACAAGGAGCTACTGGCTTCAAGAATTTAATTTTTCTTTGTTATCTTCCTGAGCAGGATTCTTAGCTCATTGATTTTGGTGTTTGCTTTTATAGCTGCAAATGTTCTTTTTAGTTATGTTTCAGCAGCAACCCACAAGTTTTACTATGTATTATTTTCATTATTATCCACTTGAACATGTTCTAGAATTTCCATAAATTCCTTCTTTAGAAGTGCATTTCTCAGTTTTCAAATATATAAGGGGCTTTGGTTATCTTTTAATTATTGACTTATCTTTTAGTGGTTTTGCAAGCTAGACATGTCCACAAAAGAAAAAATAGGATAACTAGAGTAATTTCTATGAAGCAGAGTCATAAAGGGTACTAAATTATCTTCAAAGCTTCAGTGGTGAAGATAGGTGATCCCAGTGAAGGGGACACTGGTGAAGAGGGGAGAGTGAAGTCCAGAAGAACTTGACAAGTGGTGGGGGTAAGGGTATTCTCCCCTGAAGGAATTTTCTAGAAGCCAACTTGGCAGTTATATTGAAATTGTTAGAAGCATGTCAGCCCACTGAGCCAGTGATTACTTTTTTATTTTCTTTTTTTTTTTTTAACAGTGCTGGTGATTGAAATTGGGGGTGCTCTACCACTGAGGTACACCCCAGCCCTTTTTAGTTTTTATTTTGAGACAAGGTCTTGCTAAGTTGCCTAGGCCAGACATAAATTTGTGATTCTCTTGTAGCAGCCTCCTGAGTAGCTGGGATTACAGGTGTTCACCACCGCACCTGTGCAGCTAGTAATTACCCTTTGAGAAATACAACTTAAAGGAATATTAAGAATGGCATAAAGATTCACCTACAAGGATGTTTTTCACTGCACTATTTACAATATGAAAAAAATTTAGAAAGATCCTAAATGTCAACATTAGTGAAAATCATATTGTATACACATACAATGGAATTTAGCAACTGTTAATGGCATTTCAGAAATACAATTGTTATGAAAAGATGATAAATATACTTCTGAATTTTCAAAGAAATAAACCTAATATCATCCCATTTTTGATTAAAAAGAAAAGGAACTTATATATTTTGAAGAAACTTTTGGAAAATTATGCCCTAAAATGAAAACAAATCATTTCTACACTATGCAAATGGAAAGATATGTGAACTACTTGGGAAGAACAATCTAGTTCATCTGCTTCCTTATGCAATGACTGGGATCTCTGAAGACCAAGTCAATGTACACAATGCATGTGACCTCGGTTCCCTCTTGTTTACTTTTGAAAATCAACCTGGGAAGAGGGAAGGAGGCAGGATCCTCACCTCTCCTTCTTGCACCCTGCTAAGCTGCTAACCTCAACATGGGCAATGCTGGGGATCCAGCATCTGCACTGTACTTTAAATCTACCCTATACCAAGTCTGGTCTCTTCTGTAAAGCAATCTGTTCTCAAGATATCTAAAGCTGTGGGGAGTGTGTGTGTGTGTGTGTGTGTGTGTGTGTTGTACCCTGTGAAAAGAGAGTGAGAAATAAAGCTTTCTTTGGGCTTAATGGAGAGAAGTCAAGAAAATATAAGTGGTAACAGGGGCGGATAATCCTTAGAAAGAGATACCAAGAGGTCACCGGTCTGGGTGTTCGTTTCAGTCTGAGACACATAATCTCTGTCAAAGCTGAAAGGTGTTTATCTCTTTCCTGAGACTCAACTCCCACTCATACCCTGTGTGTTTGTTGCCACTGCAGGTGCCTTGGCTCAGGAGGTTATTTGCTTTTCCTTTAGTTGGGGTTGAATTTTGCTGGCTTCGTATTAAGCCCATTGCGGTTGTTTTTGTAATTCTTGAATATGGATAATATCTGCACACTCTGGTTTCCTTTCAATGGAACCAATGCTGAGGGCTGTCAAACTATCTCAGGAAAGTGTCTTCTGTAGCCCCAATCACCACATCTGTCATCTTCTTTTATAGGGTCTTTTCTATCTATAGTATTTCTTTTTGGGATCCTCTCTAGTTGTTTTACTTTCAAAAGTCTGAAATCCAGATTGCACAAGCTCTTGAGGGTCATTAACGAAAAGGATGCTAGCTTTTAGTTTCCACATATTAATTTGAAGCCACACTACCATAAATAAAGTTTCTGAATATTAGCACAGAAGCTGTATATAGCCATCAGTCTTCTCTACCACAAGGGAATTAGAGGGCATGATGATAAATAGATAGATCAATCTTAATGAGTGCCTATATTAATCACACCTTTTAATTCTGCACTTTAGGTGCTTTGACATCTTGGGGCCTTGCTAGCCGCTGAGGTATTGCCCTTCCTAGGGCCAGCTAATCCCTACAGAAAGCAAGCAACTTGCCTGCAGCGTGCCTTTTGTATACACCCACCAGGTCCGAGCCTGAACACCAGACAACCTCCTTGATTAGGTTTCAGACTCCCAGCCAATATTCCCCAGCCCTTACCACCCCAGGGCAAGCAAGAAGACCACCAGAAACAACCCTAGGCCCTGCATCCAATAACCATTCAGTAGAACAAATTAGTCAGTCACCCTGTAACTATTAAGTAGAATAAACTAGCCAGTCATGGGCCTGCTCCCCCTGTGGTGCACTTCCTTCCCATGGAAACCACAATACAGGCTCTTGCCCACATGCTCCTGTCACTCCCTTTACCTCCTGACTGCCCGTGGTGCTTCCCTGTGTGGCCACTGCATGGCCATGCCATGGGTCCCGTTCCTAGGGGTTTGTGAGTGTAACAGACTTCACTCCTCATGACAGTCATTTCCATGTCTGTGTCTTTTGACATTTGTTTAGAACAAAACCTAGGTACTGTTAAATAGCTCTTAAGATGTGCTCGGGACTCTGTGCTTTATGTGGATCATGACATTTAATTTCAACAAGGACAAGGCAGATACTTTCATTTCTGTTATTTCAGAGATGAAGAAAGCCTTATGGGGGTGCAGAGACTTGCTTAAAATATCCCCTCTAGCATAAGGTAAAGCCAGGGTATGGATTTTTATAGTTTCTTTCCAGAACTCATATTGTTGTCCTTTTTAAATGTTTCCCCTGTGTGTCAGAGGAATTCCTACTTCTTTGTTTTGATAGAAGGCAATCATTAAATTAGTGTAGAGAAATAAAAACAAGGTATGCAAGAGCAAATAGCAAGACTAATCCACTCTGATTTGGTATTTTCCTGCAGACGAGGCCCTTTAGCTAACCTAGGCTGCTAGGTTCACCACAGCACTAGTGCAGCTAGAAATTACCCTGTAAGAAATATACCTTAAAGAAATACTGCCCAGATATTTCACAAACTCCTTTCCTACAGTTGCAACTGATATGGGTTAGGAGTCACATGAAAAAAAATCAGTCTTATGATTCTACCATTTCCCCTCATTTCTGACCAGAAATATTTGCCCCCTTTGATTCACCATACCTATATCTCGATCATGTTGGTTCATTTACAAACAAAATGACAACAAAACTTACAGCCAGGGCACAGAGTCACTATCACGAAAGCTGTCTTTCGTGACAGCTTTATGAGTTATTATGCCTTAAACTTGAGGTGCATCCACAAGGCACTCCATGAATGCCCGTGGCTAGAACTAACGAGATGGCTTCTGAGCTGTCCACTCAGAAGAGGACCACATTACTGAGATGTGTCAGTTTGAAGGGGTTTGGGGAAAGCAGGCAAGCATACATGCTTGCTCTTGGTATCATCATTTAGTCCTCACTTGAGCCCGCTGAGCAAAGTCTTGCTAAGAAGTTCTGGGAGTGGCAGAGCTAAGAACCAGAACTATCTTTTGTACAAAGTCAACAGTCACACCCAGAAGAAGAACTAGAGAATACCAGATAGGAGGGGTCAAGCAGGGTTATAAAGTGAGACCTGAGAAGGGAGAGAGTGGGTAAGCCTCTGTGACTCAGAAGAACACTGAACTTTGCATTTCACAAAGAATAAGGGTTTGGCTTTCTTCTACTTTAAACTTCTTTTCAGCAGTCCTTGGGGGTTTCTCAGAGGTTTAAGAGTTTGGGAAGCTAACCTGATAAAATGTTAAAAGCTAAAGAACACACAAGAGAGAGAAAAATTAGAAGAGAAGGCAGAAAGTATAATAGGAGCCTTCCTACCTAAAAGAAGCAGTATGCTCCTGAGAGTACAAGTAGGATCTTGTCTGGGGAGCAATAGTAGAGGAGGTTGAAGTAGACCTGGGACATGAGTTTCAGGGCTGGGCAGTCTGAGGTCATCATACAAAGAACAGGGGTAGCACAAGTCAGTGCATGGAGTCTGGGGAGGAATGGAGGCACTGTGTACCAAAAAGAAGGTGCTGAAAATGTGAGAAGCTGAGAAAGACATTAAGTATATAGGTTTGCAATTTTATTGTTTCTAAAGGATGAGTTAATGAATTACTTCATTGACTTTCATAATTTTTTTTATGGATGTCAAAATACATGTTTTAAATGCACATGAAGATGTGCATTTAAAAACATGGTGGGCTTGAGCAAGGAGTCATGGTGTAGTACTTAGTGGGAGTGTGGCACATTACCACCACCTAGTGGCAGCATGTGGTCATCGCAAATCCATAATATATAGGCCTTTAGAGTTACAGGTCCCAAGGCTGGTACTCCCAGTGTTAGTACTGGGAGAAGGTTGACTCAAAAGCCTGACTTTAAGTCCACTGCCCTACCACTTAAGTATTTTCCATTAGGTGTTGGACTAAAGAACTGATGTCACACAGTCTGACCTTTATGACACACATAGTTCCCATATATCAAACTTCTGCTTCAATTTCCATTCTCAAAGACTTCTCTCCAGCATTTCCCCCTTGACTTCTCTTTGCCTTCAAAGTGCCTTTGAGTGTTATTTCTGATGTCTTCCTACCATTCTCTGGAGAAGTCTCTTCCCCAATTCTTTTAAGTATGGCTGTTCACTATGAATTTGTTTACTATGCCCACTAGATTGAAGCTCCCCAGGATCAGGACTGAGGCCCTGGTGTTCACAAGAAGGTTCATACCAGAGTGTAAAAATTGATTGCTAAAATTCCAGGAACTTTCTTGCTAAATCCAGTTGCTAAACTTAACCATTATTAAAAATCAACTAATTATTTTATTATTTTACCAGCATGTGTTCTTGAAATTATTCATAACAATTACAGCTGAATGGTGGAAATACTGTTTAATAGTATGCTACTGTTCATCTCTTCGCCACTCTGTGTTCAGTGAGAGGGAACACGGGGTAGCTCGAAATGGCCATATGGTGAGTATTTACACCACAAAAATTGGCAAATGCTGCCAATCAAGGCTTGATTTACTGCATTGCTTGTTGTCTGAATTTAAAAAGTCATGCAGAAAATGACAGTGATGCAGATGGAACTTAAAAGTATGTCCTGTGTGTAACCATCTCATTGTGAATAGCAGAAAAATGGAGAAAATGCTCTTCTGGTATTTGAGAACTATGATCTGATTCAGCAAAGTTGTTTACATCATCACTGATGAATGAGTGAAGTTCCAAAATGTTGTTTCACTTTCTTCTTGTTCATTAGGGGAAATGAAATATCAACCAAGATTCAAGTTGGAACTATAGACTTTCATCAGCTGCAACCACAGGTAGAGATGGAATAGTTCAGCAAAAACCATTAAGAGTATTCAGTGAGAATCAAGTGTCTGAATGAAATTTACAATAAAGAATACTGTATGCTTTATTATTATTTGTAAATTATGTGAAATTATTTTAGTGGAATATATACTAGTTAGGTATATACATATACGCTTTGTTTTATAGGGTGCAAGTTGTTAAAAATTAATCAGCATGTGACTGGGCTGAGCCCACTTCCTATGGGGTCACCAGCTCACCATTAGGTTTTTTAAAGAGTCCTTCTTACTTTCTATAGGCATCTATTCAAAATTGTGGTTTGTCCTTCTTAGGGCCCCATCACCTTTCCCTCTACCCACACAAGTTCCAAAAACTTAGGCCAAATGGGTTTCTTTTCTTTTCAGAAAAGAACCTATCTAAACCCAGTGCCCATTTCCTACCCTGGTCTCCTCCAGTTTTTTCTTGCTTACTGATAGATACCATCTACCTCAGCTCTCCAGTCACTCAAGGTAGAAAGGTAGCTTCATTTCATCTTCGCCTCCTTTCCATCCACACCCAAACAGTTGACAATTTAGGCTTCTTCTCATCACCTTCATATTTCTCTAATCTATCTACTTGTCTCCACCTTTACTGTAATTTCCTGGGGTTTCCACATGTATTGTCTCCTGAGTTGGCTATGATACTGCCCATAGCCTTGCTTCATTTCTCATCCCTCCAGTCCATTTCACACAGTCACGAAAGATCTCCTAAAATACAGAACTGCTCAAGCCACTTACCTGCTTATAAGCACTCAATGGCACCTACTGAGGAGCAGGTGGTGACCACCTGTCCAGGCACCTCTCTTCCATACCTGATCCTCTTCTCAACCGCACGCACTGACACTGCTGTGTTACAAGTTTCCTCAAAGGAACCCTGTCCCTGCCCCTTGCTGGAAACCCCTTTCCTTCAGAATTCACATTCTCTTGGACCTTCTTTGACTTGGCCCTTCCCAAAGCTGGTTGAAGGACCCCTCCCATGTGTATCCCTAGAGCCCTGAATTTATTCCCCTCATAGCCCTTACCTTGCTAAATTATTCATCTTTTTCACCAACTGCCTTGTTTGTCTAAGTAGCTAACCCAGTACTTAGAGGAGTCAACAAACACATTTGGGATGAAAGACCAGAGGGAACAACAATGACTGTGATCAAAGCAGTGGTGACAATCAGATTCTGGGCCCCTTTCTATGCTAGATACTGTGCAAACCTTACTTGTAGCTCACAACAACTTAAGAATTGCAAACTAAGTGTTTTTATGTTTGTTTTACAAATAAGAAAATTAAAGTGCAGAGAGGTTAAGCTATGTGTTCAAAGTCAAATAGGTAAGGGGAAAAGCCAGGATTTGATCCATGAATCCTAGGTACATCCAAACACCACAGGTTTTTTAATGCACCTTCCAGAAGTGCAGACTAAACAACACCCCAGGTGAACAAATAACAACACAAACAAGTAAAAAAGCCACTTTTCAGTTCTGTAGTTGATGTGCCATATAATGGGGCAGGTGAGAGAGAGAAGGCATTTGATAGGGTACTGAACACCCAGTTTCTATATAAGTAGCGAAACATTCACTTGCCACATCTACTTCATAAAAAGTTTGAAATGCACATGGCATTTCCTATTGGGGTTATTAATAGCTTGGCCAAAAGGTGTGGGCTGGCTGCAGGCTGAACTGTGGGTGTGGCTAAGAAGAGCTGGGGGGTCTTGCTCTGAGGGTGTCCCCTCCTGCTTGGGGTGCCTTCTCAGAGAAGCACAGGCTGAAATGCTGATCTGATGTTTGGTCTTTTGACAATTTTCACTTAATGAATTGATTCCTACAGTTCATTAACATACCCACTTCCACTTCTGTATACACATATGTCTTAATTAGCTGCTCATTGGCTGTTTAATTACAAGAAAACAGCTGACAGCTGCCTTGCTGAATTCTAATGGCAGACGCTTTGGAGCGGCTACACATTTGCTTTTGACAACCAAGATTTATTCATAACTCTGTGATTTATTGTGAATGCTCATAAGCCTGTCCCGACGATTGTATTTTTCAACACAACTAGAAATTAGAAATTTGGGAGACCGTTAAAGTGGTTATATGTCCACCGTTTTTTCCTGAGGCTCAAGGAGCATAGAATCCTACATGTAGAAGGATACACTGTGTCCTTATTTTATTTATCTTGGGAACTTTCTTTTGAGAATGTTCAGAAGCATGAGAGTGAGGAAGAAATATCACGGGATGAATGCGGCAGTTATGTATCTGGACAAGATGATAACTGTCAACTTAGTTTTATTGAGGGGTAAAGAGAGCATGCATAGATTCAGAATGGGGAGAGAGAAGGAGATCAAGGAAATGATAAAATTTAAGTGTGTGTGTTTGTGTGTGTGGACGCAGGCATGTGTGTGTTTGTGTGTATGTCTGTGTCTAGTGGGAGAAGTAGACAGGAATAACAGGCTCCAAAGAAGCAAATGAGGAAGGGAATTTGATATTTAGAAAAGAATAGGCAACCTCACTTGTAAAAGTGAGTTGGTACAGCCCCAAACTCATGCACCTGGCAGCAATAAATCACAGAAATTTGGATCCCCTGAACTCCCTACTTGTTCAATAATGCCTGACCTCCCTGTAGAATTGTTTGTGCAAATGATCTCTGATTAAAGCTGACCTTGTGTCGTATTTGGTAAGTCTAGATGTCTGCTTTTGCCTGAGCTTTGCCGTACTCAGATCCAATCCAAGTGTACACATTCAGCAACCATCATTCCCAGTAAGCACAAAGGGACCTTTCCTGAGCCAGGCACTATGTCAGGGCCCTATCATCCATTGGGCCTTGAGCCCAGTGTTTTCTGTAAGCTGAGGAAGGACAGCAGTTACTGAGACACAATTAAGACCAAAACAAACAAATAAAAATATCAGAAAAAAAACAACCTGAACTACACAAATTGATGCAAATAGTGGTTTAACACATACCTATCCTGTGTGTATTCCATTGTAGGACTAGAAGATTAGCTAAACAAGATTTTTTTTTTTTTTTTTTTTTTTTTTTTTTTTTTTTTTTTGCTTATCACCTGTATATAACAGGTGATTTTTTCTCCCCTGCTGGTGCTGGGGATTAAACCTAAGGCCTTGTGCATGCCATGTAAATGCTCTGCCACTGAGTTATAACTCCAGTTTATCATCTATATATAACAGAACTGAAACTTTGATTTCCTAAGGATGCAGTAACAGCTGTCCTTCCCCAAATCTAATTTTTATCTTAAAAGATAGCTCTAATATTGGTGCTGGGTGTTATAAAGCATTAAAATAAAAACACTAGCATGAATATAACACTAAGCATGAATATAATAATACTAAAAAAAACAGAATTGATTAAGGACTTCACAACTGAAGTAAGAATATTAGAATACTCTAAAAGACAATTTGGGCCTAAAAGGAACATTCATGTTTGTTTTTCTTAAAAACTAACACATACAAAGCCCCTGAAGTGGCTTTCACAATTTTTTTACAGGAAAAATATTAAAGTATCAATTATATACTCTATCTTTGAAAGTCTTTCTCTTGTTATTTTAGGAGAATGTTCGTGGAAAGATTCCAAATATTCTCTTTACTGTATAGGAGAGGAAACTTTGTATAGGACATCATATTAAATATATTGATTGATGACTAGATCCTTGACAAAGAATACTACTGTAATTTCACAAGAACAAAGGGTTTTAAATATAATGAGAAGCCAATTCACCAAATCCCAATGCTGGATTGTATTATCATTTAAAAACACAGTTAAAATTGTATAGTAAAAATGTTTTTAGATATGGATTAAAATGTGTTTGTGTGTGTATGTGTTTATCTTGAGATAAATTTTCTATAATCATTTGAGCAGCCACTGCATCTTGTGATGAATGTAGGATCTGAAATTGAATGACAACTTGGACCATTTCCCCCAAAGAAAACCTTAACCAATGATCATGCTTCTCCTAACACTTCACATTTTTGCTTACTTTGAAGGTTGAATCTTAATCCTTCCCTCTACTGCTTTAGTTTAATCTCTGGCCTTTCCTTTGCCCTCCTGTCCCTTGACCTGCCCTGCCCTGGCAAGCTGGCCCTGACTCCTTGTGCTCAGCAGGGGACACATTCTGTTTCAAGGGCAGGAACATCTAACATAATTAAACCCTTACAGGTCCGTTTTCTAATGCATGCTTTCCTGGATATTACCATGTGCTATTCCCTCATTCTTCCAAAAGAACAAGTAAAATACATTTTATAATAAAAACTGTGGCATAATAGCATCCTTAAAAACTTGGCAATGGCATACTTCTCTTCCCTTATCTTCCACTATCCACAGAAGGTGACCTTGCTTCAGTCAAACTGGGTTATATACTGTTCCTTAAATACACTGAATACACTCAAGACTTCCCTATTTCTGGACTTTTGCCTCTGCTGTTCTTCACTCTCCCTCCTCCCTAGCCTAGAATGTCCTCCCAATCTTGCTGCACTGGCAAATCCGTCTCCAACCCTGGCCCACTGTTGGTTCCTCCTCAGTGAAACCTGGCTGACCATGCTCTTCTAAGCTCCCCAGCCATGCCGCCTCGTGGATGTGTGCTTCTGTGTCATATCATGAACTGTGGCTTTACTCTATTAGTTAGCTCTTAGCACTGCTATTTACCTTTCCCTGTGTTGGCCTCTTCTCTACAACTAGACCATAAACTGCTTGAGGGAAGGATTAGGTCTTCTATGTCTATGGATCCTTTAGAGTGCTTACAGTGTGAAGCCCCAAGGGAGTGCTCAGATTATTGTTGTTTTTCTTGGCAGGTTCTACATAACATATTGCCAATGCCCACAAAAATCAAGACTGGACCCATAGATATCCCAGAAATAACAGCTGGCTATGTGAAGCAGCATTACCACGGCCACCTCGTGGATGTGTGCTTCTGTGTCTAGGATGAGATAAATAACAGCCAGCACTTTGAAAGTGCTTGTTGCATGCCTGACACTCTCCCGAGTGCTTTACCTGAAAGCCTGTGATAACTCCGTGAAGTAACTACAATTGCTATCCTCATTTCACAGATGGAGTGACTGACTGACCCCCAGAGCTATTGAGTGGGTGCTTCAGTTGGCTAGTGGCAGCCCTGGGATTCCAACCCAGGCAGTCTGGTGGCAGAGTCAGAGCATAACATAAGCACAGTGCTGGACTTTCTGTCCATAGGTAGCAAAGGGATGAGAAGAGGGTGAGCTGGGAAGAGCCAGGAATAAGAGAAAGAACTGCCAAAATGTCTACCATATTTTTTTTCTGCTCATATGTAATGCTCACCTGAGCAAGTATGTGGGAAAACAGATAATTATTTCAGCAAACAGCCTCTCTTGTTTCTTATAGATAGTTTCAGGTTGTTGCTTTTAAAACGCAATTTAAAACACAGTCACAAAATGATTAGCTCAGAAAATGATGGAGTCACTTTGCTTTTCTCTCACTAGATATCATTTGATATATCTAATTATAAATATTCCTTATGTCTAATTATACTACCATTGAGATAAATTATTTACAATTGGTCATGATATAACCACCTTCACCTGGTTACAACGTGATAAATAATTAACAGGAAGGGTAGAAGTCCCTTGGCTTCACTATAACTAGGAATAAAATTGTTAGTTATAGCAGAGAGAAACTATATTGCAGAACAAATACTACGTGTGTCAAAACAAAACAAAAAAAACCAACAACAAGTCCCACAGAACACTGTATATATCCCAGGCTGGGCATAGTTTGAGTCTTAATAAAATCACATGTAACTGTTCCCTGGCTTTCACTGTATAAAGTCAACAGAGCAGAGGTACAGAACCACAGATAACTGAAAATCACTTGGCACTGAGGCTGTATGTGGACAAAATCTGGAAGGGAATCTACAAAAATGATAACTGTGAATTAATAGCTATCCTGTGTATTCTTATTATTTTTTAAATTTTTATTTATGGACAATTGTTGAGAGTAAAAAGGTTTACATTGTTTATACTCAGATAGCCAATTCAGGTTTTATTGAGTAGCATATTGGTAATTAATCTTGCAAATTGTTGGGGTATTTCATACAAAAGCAACCACCTTAACCCCGGCCGGTCCCTTCCCTAGACTTAATTTTCAGATACTCACTTCACTTGGCCACATAAACTACATGTGACATTACTGATGGACTCAGATGGAGTGATCAGTTTCTTGGGCATAGTGAAGGGACAAGTAGTGAACTGGTATCCAGGATGCTGCCTGGGGCCCTGTCCTTTAAGATAACACTGAGTTCATATGCCACCCACAAAAATCTCCATGTGCTTGGGGATCCCCAGTAGGCAAGCATTGTTGTCTAAATTCCCTTCTTTCAGAAAGGCCATGCCATTTCTACCAGGGACATGGCTTTGAGGGGATGAACACAGAGCAAGGATGAGGCTGAAGGACAACAGCTGCCCAGCCCATCAGCCAAGTCAACTCTGAAGATCACAGGGTGACAGCTGCCCCAGGCAGATCACTCTCCTGCATCCTGGGATGGCACAGCCCAGGCAGTTTATTTCATTTCATTAAAAATAATACTTAGTTAATTACTTTTGAGGAAGAGCAAATTGAGGGAGACAAGGGTATAATGTTCTTCTTTTCTTTTCTTTTTTTTTTTTTTTGGTAATCCAGAACCCTGAAGCTTACCACAGAAATGAACAATTCAAATCTCCTCTAAATAGAAGCTCCCCACTTCCAAAAGGCAGGTAATTTATTTAAAAAAAATGTATTAAGTATGTTTGGTAGCAGGCAGAAATCTTAAGCTTCACTAAGATGACAGCAACATGAAGCATTTATACACGTACAGATTGGTAAATGTTATGATGATTAACAGAGAAATGAAGAATTAATCTATGAGGTTAGGATGATTAGCAGTAAAACAAAGAATTAAAGAAATGATGAGACTAATTTCCCTGAAGTCTCTTAGCAATCATTTGTGTCTGTAGGTGATTTTGTATTTTATGACATTGTACTCTCTAGTTTCACTAAAGGAAAGCAAACCAAATTTGTCGATTTTATTTTTTGCCTCAATCTCAAAAAAGCCTTAGGGCTAATTCAGGTCTGGATGTAGCAATCAGCTGTCTCAGAGGCCTTCTGCATGCTTAAATAGCTTCTCTCCTATTTATTTTGTGCTGTTTTATCCTATAAGCAGTCTCAAGGCACTTCCAATACAACCAGGAGGATCTAAATCTTAATAAATTGAAATCTGAATAACAGAGGCAATCTGGGTCTGTGAGGGTGGATTAAATTATTAGGACAAACACCTTTATTTTCCATTCTCACATTATACATGAGCTGCATCCATTACTCCAAGATTAAGGTAAGTAATAGTAAAAATAGTGATAATAGCAATAATCATGACAATATTTAGATTTAAATAGCATTTTTACAATTATAGGAACGTTGTATGCCAATTCTCAGTCTATTCCTGAATAGTCCTAAAAGGTAGGAAGGTCAGGTTATGCCTAGTTTATAGATGAAGAAACTGAGTCACTGCAAGACTGAGACAGGCCCAAAACAACGTGGACAAGTGGAGAGTCCAGGATGAGAGTTCGGTGCTTCCTGACAGCCTTCCCATAATTTGGCCAGATGTGTTAACATCTGTGCACTGACAATACAACTCAACCACACTCCAATCAAACTTACTGGAATCCTCTTTTTATAAAGCTTATAACAGGGACGGCACAGAAGACTGGAAGTATCTCTTTTTAAAAGGCAATAACCAAAGAGATAGCTCATCAGTTCAATCAATTCTGGAATTGGAAGTGAAAAACATAAACAATGCTCAAATACCTTTCTCCTGTCTCCTAATATTTTGAAGGGAGCAGTCAAGGTATATATAACTTCTTGGATTCTAATTTAACACCAAAATATTTATTCAGTCCTGTCATTTATCATCATTCAAAATTCCAAGGAATTGAATTTTTAGACATAGGATAAGTAAAAAATAGAAATCACAAAGATACATTCTAACATTAATAGAAACAACAATTTAAAAGGCTTACCTTGCAGCCTTCACACGTAATGACACCATAATGGATTCCTGATGATTTGTCTCCACAGATCTTGCATGGAATAATTTCAATTTGAGCTGCAACAGAAGCACGCAACCAGTTAATTACATTTTCTTTTAAACACCTTATAAAAGCGTTCCCTGATCAGCATTTGTATAGTGAAAACTAATAACCTGCTAAACATTATACTGCATTAACTATTCATTGCTGAACTGTGAGGGTCCCCCTAGAGCCCTGGACTAAATTATGGCTGCTCGTTATATAATAGCTTTCGGGTTATTAAAATGGGTCATTTGAGAAGGTGTTTAAGAACCCACAAGAAGACTGGAATCAGCATTTCAAAGCCTTCAAGAACTGGAGAGTTCGCAGTTTAGGCCTCAGAGCAAAGCAGATACTAAAATGTTTCCTCCGATCTCATTTTCCATCATTATTTTTAAAAGGCCATAAATCTGTCTTGGCTGAGCACTGTAGCTCAACTGATGGAGAAAAATAGACTCCAAAAAGCCAGGTCTACTTAGGAGAATGATTCAATTCAAAATATTAATAAGTTACATATGATGGTAAGTAAGAATTCCTTACTCATCTTTTTAAAATGAATGTAGTTGCCATGTGTTAAAAATTAGTTCATTTGTGTACAATCAAAACCTTTCAACCATAAAGTTAATATCCTATCTGAAATAGTAATGACAGATCTTGACAAATAGGATATGTTGCTTCTCAGTTCTTTTACATTGGAAACTGATTTCCGGGTTCAGTGTGCAAGTGTTTCTAGCCAACTGATTATTTAAAGATGCCTCCTGCTGGAAGACCAACCAGATAATTAACATATTACACCAATGTTCTCAAATATGACAAAGCACATTTCTGAGCAAACACATTGTATTTTGAATAGAGTTAGAAAGAACATAATTAAGAATTTAAAAAGTAACTTTTTTTTAAAATTTTTTTATTATTTATTTACTTATTCATCATGCACAAGTATAGTATCTTTTTACATACAACTGCTTGTATACAAAGTATATAAGTACCATTCAGATCTTCAATAATGCATTTAGGATAATGATATCCATCTCATTCAACCACCAATTTTTTTCCAACCCCCCCTTACTCCCTCCCTCCCCTCCCTTTCCGTTAACCATTCTAGTAAAAAGTAACTTAAGGAATAATTAAGCAAAAGAAAGTGCTTAGACCACCTATTAGATAGAATATTTATGTGAAATAAAGAAAACCAAAGTGGAGCCACACAGACAGGATGGCAACAGTCCCCAGTTTACCTGGCATGTTCCATTAGGCTAAATTTGGTTTCCACAGTTTTTACTACTGCACATTATGTCTGGGTACTCACTGAAGTATGCACACATACAATCGCCAAGTACCCAAATAGCCAAAGTCTGTTTCATTTTTATACAGCTCCTACACAGCTCATGCTTTCCACAGAGCAAGGACTTTGTCCGGGGGATATGCTGCATGATGTAAGTCACACACACATACACACAGCCCACTCTTTCTTCTAATGTCATCTCGTATCCTGAGATGGCTTACATAATGACTTACTTTGGACTTGATGCAATTTTGTAGTTGATATACAGAACACACATGAAGCCACTGGATTACCCTCATTATAAGCCATGTGTCCTGCTTATTCCCTTCCATGGGAACTCTGGTGACTTTCATGGAGGGCAAGCTATCTAGAGGGTCTGTTTCCTATCAGTTATTTTAGTGCTGGCATACTAAGTTTCTTTGCCTGTCCACATTTAGAGATTGTTCAAAATCTTCACATCCAGTGTATTTTCCATAATCTGGAGGCTAATACCCCAGTAATGGGACTAATATTTATATTCTGAGTTTTGCAATTTAATACGTTTAAAATTGAATTTCACAAAAACCGTCATTCATAATTTAGCCTCTCCCTTAGTGTTGTACTTGATTTCAAGAAAAATTCACTATGAAATATGAAACATAACAATGCCTCATGGTTAATGGCTCTTCCAATATTTTTAATATAATCAATGGAAAGGTTTGTGCCACAGATTGTCGAGAGAGAGAGAAAGGGCGGTGGTGGGGAGGCTCACATTTTCAGACTCAAAAAAGCCAAGTGGTAGTAAGAAACTCTGAAAGCTCATATCAGCTGAGAGTTACTGTCTGGATTTTCCCACCTGAATTAACTAGTCTATAATGAGAACTAGCCTCCTCCACCCTGACCTGTAAGGAATAGAATAATTAGGCAACATGAAGTACTTGGACCACTTATTAAACAGAATTTATATGTGAAATAAAGAGGACCAAAGCAGAGCTCCTTCTGCTTACGATTCACCTCAAGCTACAATCACTGAAATCAAAGATATCCAACCTGTTTAGGCCCTGCAGTTTAAGTCAGCATCAAAACTACCCAAGGCAACTAGAGCAACACTAACCTTAAACATGGGCCTTTCAAGAATTATCTTCAATCCACCTTAATAAGGGGGGGAGAGCAGGCATATGTTTTAGTCCTTGATAAGAATATGAGATGGGCTGGGCTGTGGCTCAGTGGTAGAGCACTTGCCTATCACGTGTGAGGCACTGGGTTCTATCCTTAGCACCACATAAAAATCAATATATAAAATAAAAGTATTATGTGCATCTACAACTAAAAAAAAAAAAAAAAAAAAAAAAGCAATATGAGAGTCCTGGGCAGGCCATATGGGCAAGGCTGAGTAAGGCTGTATCTGGGTCATATGGAAAGTGATGTTCACTCTGCTGGGGGCTCTTAATGGATGGCCAATCAGAAGTGAAATGATGTTTTAGGCAGTGACTAAAATGCCTTCTAATGGCTCTGGCAATCCTATAAATTCTAGATAGGGAGATCTGTTCATGATGGGGGTGGCCCTGGGAATGTCCTTGTGGACCCAACACTGCCACACGAATGGCTTGCAGTCTGGGGTAGGGAGGGTGGAGACTGGTTGCAGCATAGACCCAGAATCTGGTGCCACTGCAACAGGACTGCTGGCCTGAGTCAGGGTCCTCTATCATTGGTCTTCAGCCTTGCTTAGGTTCCCATTGTCTTTCAGATCTCAAGGATGCTCACGCTGAGACCAACTTCATAAGAGGTAAGGAGGCCGTGAAGCTTAGAATGAATGGATTCACTGTAGACTGACTTGTATGTCCAAGTGGGAGACCATTCACTTACATGTTTGTCCCCACTGTGTGTGTGCTTAGCTCCAGTGGGCAACTTTGGCTAGAGGATCAGAATGAGTTAGAATATGCCTCACTAAGAATCTCATGGTAAGAGAATGGAAAGATTTCTCCAAAGCAACTTTTAGCTATTTTGGTCAGTCAGATTAAACTGCTCTACCAGCTGACCCCTGTGTGGCTCTATTATCTCAGAAGACAATTTCAGTTGTCAGTACTCTTTAGAAAATGGCTGAAATCTACCTGCTTCAAAAACAAACCCTTTGAATGCAATCTGATCAGACATGTTGATATTTCTAGAAAGCAAACATTTGTAGAATAGAACAGGGCACTTACTCATCTCTCCACCTAATCCCATGATGCACTAAAGCCTTCCCATCCCCACTTTTACTCAATTTACATAATCAAATTAATCAGTGAGAAAATAATGTAATCAAGTCCTTGCAAAATTTTCAAAAAAGACCTGGTATAGTCCCATAAATTTAGGTTTGAGGTTTCTTTTTGTTGTTGTTGTTGTTGTTTTTTTGGTACTAGGAATTATAAACCCAGGGGCGCTTAACCACTGAGCCACACATCCCAAGCTCCCTCCCCTTTTTAAAATCTTTGAGATAGGGTCTCACAAAGTTGCTTAGGGACTTGCTAAGTTGCTGAGGCTGGCCTCGAACTTGTGATCCTCCTGCCTCAGCCTCCCAAACTGCTGGGATTACACGCCTGTGACACCATACCTGGCTTAAATTTGAGTTTTCCATCCAAGAAGAAGGAAAAAGATAAAAATTCCTTTGCCTTGCCTCCCTTCATGTTTTCCATTTTCTATCAGGTGGTGTTGTGTCTTCTCAAAATAATATTCTTTCAACACAAATTATGAACCTTGGCCCAGATATTTACTGCACACACAAACTCAGCCATCATATGCAAATACCAGTTCTGTCAGACACCACTACTGTCAACCTTCACAAGTGCTCATAACGATCCTAGTGTATTGTATTGTGTAGAGGAATATTTGAAGCAAGACTCATCCACATAATTGCAAATTGGCTTCCCAATGAACAATCTTGCTATGAAAAATTCTAATTTGCTGATGTTTTCAGCTCTACTGCCTGAATAATCTGCTTTCGCATACCCTAAGTCATTCAAAAAGACTCTCCACACCTGCAGAGGCAGATTTCTGGAGCTGACAACAAGTGGCAGCTGGAACCCCTGGAAAGCAAGCATGCTAATTAACCAAGTGGTCCTGGGGCTGGGCAGTCATTTAGCATTGTATCAACACAAAATGTTAGATTTTTAACTATAAAAGGGCAAGAATGTGGGCACTGACATTCTTAACATCTCATTTACTCCTCAGGACCTATCTTGGGAGGCATACTGATCTAGAGTGCAATGCCCAATCTGCCCCCAAATTAAAGTTGCACAAGAGAGGCACGCATCACTTCATTCTGTGGGTGAGCAGTGTTCTCCTGATAATATCTAATGGGATTATAATCACAAATATATGATATCTAGCATATATTTTGTACTTATAATGTGTCAGGCATTATCTTAGTTCTCCAACAGCTTTGTGAAGAAGGTCTTATTATTGTTAATGTCATCATCATCATTATTATTATCTGTATCATTTAGATGATAAAACTGAACTTCAGAGAGGCTTGTTAATTTGTCAACGTCAGGTAGGAAGTAGTAAGTTTGAGATTTGGACACATTTTGTCTTTCTGTTTAAATTCAAAAGTTAATATATATATGTATATTTTATATATATATGTATATATATATATATATATATAGTATCAGGAATTGAACTTAGATGCACTTACTACTGAGCCACATCGCCAGGCCTATTTATTTATTTATTTATAATTTTGAGACAGGATCTCACTAAGTTGCTTAGGGTCTCACTAAATTGCTGAGGCTGGCGCTAAACTTGCAATCCTCCTGCCTCAGCCTCCCAAACTGATGAGATTATAGGCATGAGCCAGCCCCTTTCTGGGATTTATCTACTTGTTTATAACTGAAAGTAACCATTAACATTTTTGACCTTCTTGATTTTGCAAAATTCCAGGTAGAATATTTGACTTTTTTTTTTTTTTTTTTTTTTTTTGCAGACTTGGGATCAAACCTAGAGCCTCACACGTGCTAAGCAAGTATTCCAACATTGAACCACACTCCCAGCCCAGAATATTTGACTGTAAAGTGACCAATGCCAAGGTTAACAATTCTTACAGCTGGGCAAATTACTTAACCTCTTTAAGCCTCAGTTTCATATGTGAAGATTCATTGATATAATGTACAAGTGACACAACATCTCTAGACTATTTATATATGCTCATTTTATATATGTATTTTCTATATGTATGCATCACACAGTTCTTAGAAATAGTTGGCATTCAATAAATTGTAGTTATTATTATTGTTGTTGTTGATAAGGAATCCTGCCTTATAGCAAAATGAAATTCTTTTCTCCACACTTTAAGCTCTTTCCGAAGTGGGGATAGAGAAAAGCTGCTTATCCTCCAAATACTGTGACAGGCAGTCTGTACCAGCTACCACAGCAATCCTTCACAACACTGGCACTTAACGGTTTGCTATAGCATAGTGCATGTCAAAATCAGTTGTGGGAAGTGTCACAAGGAATTTGTCACTAATAATGGTTAAAAAAAAAAAGTGAAGTTTTTGTTTTGTTTTGTTTTTTGTTTTTGATTTTTCTGGTTCATACAAAAATAAACAACCACACTGTATGGACCCAAAGGTACCCCAGTAATATCTTTTCTCCTAGCTCATTTGCACACCACAGACATTCTTAAAAAAAAGACTGAATGGGGTGGGGTTATTGCTTGCTTGCCAGGAAACGGCCAGTGGCCAAAGCTTGGGTACACCCATGAGTATGTCTGTCACACATATGAATGTCAATCAATTTTGTGTGTTGCAAAAACGTTAAAGAATTAAAGCTTGGGGAAAAACAACAACAACAACTATCTTTTACACTAATCTGTTGATGGTAGTTTTTTCCTGGAAGGTTGCAAATATGGAGGACTTTCCATTTGCTATGTTATGTGTTTCTCCAATGTTTGAATTTTTTACAACCAGCATGCATTACTTTTGTAAGCAGAAAAACCAATAAAGATTAAAAAGAAAAACCCTAAGGCATTTGATTTTATTTTCAGTAAAATGGGCTTGAGTCCTTTATGGATTAGTCACTTTATTTTATCCCCGTTTAGAACTGCTGCAGTATTAAAGGCTTCGGCAGCTGCCCGAGTGGCAGCAGGGCCTGTGTGTCAAGGCTGGCTGGGGAAAGCCGTGGAGTCTTCACCTCACTTCCTGGAGCGACTTTGGGAACGCCTGGCTTCTACAGTTTTGTGGCTCCTCTAGTTTGAGGGCCTCCAAAGACGGTTGTGCAGGTTGTGGCCTGCCCAGTGGAGCGCAGCTGAGAGGGCCAAGGTGGGTACTGAAGTGTACCTATCTGTGAGCTCTGTTGGGAGAGGCTGCAACTGCCTGGCATGAGGGAGATTTTCTCTGACTTGTCTATTTAGATGGGCTCCTTTCTTTTTAACCACGCTTCCAAAGGTGGTGCCCGCATCTATGGTGTGCAAAGGTGCTGTGTGTACTGGAGCACGAACATTCAGCGAGCAAAATGGCTTCTCTCCACTTTGTCACTGCTGCCATGGAAGGCTCCAATCCACCCTGTGGATTTGTAGAGTGCACTCACATCATCTCCTTGGTGAGTGAGGACAGTGGCTTGGAGTACCACTGTGGCTACCTTCCCTAATCCATGCATGCTCAATAATTCCACAGCAAAAGATGCAAACTAATAATTCACTTGTTTGCCATTTTGTCTGCTAAATGTATAGTACATATAATGTTAAATCCACCCACCCCCAGTATTGTTTTTTCTTCCCTTGATTTTTGGATTCAGTTCTATATGGTTTTAAAAGATTTTTTTTTATCTCATTAGGTTGTTTAGATTTTCATGCTCATACATTCCTGAAGGAGCAGATGGGTATTTTTATTCCGATTTTACAGATGTGAAAATTGAGCCTCAAAGAGGTTCAATAGCTTCTTCTTTAGGTCTAAATTTCCCAGGGTTTAACTGTAAAAACAGCCACACACACAAAAAAGGTAGACTTGGTGTTTCTTTTCTGTTCCAGATTATTTGATGCCTCACCAACAATCTGGAGCTCTCAAGGGGGAAATGACACCAGAGAGAAAGGGCTGGGGATCAATTCAGCTAAGCATGGGCCCTCCCAAGTCTCCCTCTGACACCTGACTCCATGGGTGGCCCCAGGCAAGTCACTTACACCTCCACTTCCTACATCTATAAAATGGGAATAATTCTTACCTCCCAGGCAGGTGGTGGCAAATGAATGCTTTCAAATCTCTTTGAAGATGAAAAACCTATATAAATGGGAAGCTTTAGGAGGCTTGGTATATCATTCTTGGCAAGAACCAGGACGCTGTATCCTCACTACTCACAACACGCTCGGCCACAAAGAATAAAAAACACATAGGACTGTCATTTTCATCTGTGAGCTATATGTATTTAAATTTTTAAAAAGTTGTTCATTTAAAAAATGACTTTCTGAGGACTGATGGGTCAAGCTTAGTCTCAATCTGAATAAAAAAGATCACTTAGATGTAAAGTCATCTCTCTATGACAGTGTCGCATGCAAAGTCACTGAACTGAACTTTTTAAACAGCAAATGGCATGATTTCTACTCGCTAAACACAGTAAACATACATGTCACCTTCTGACATCCCAAGTCTCAGTTGATATGACTCCAACCATCCTGTTAAATTATAGCCTTTAAAAATCCTGCACCTTACTGTGCCCCTACTCCCCAAAGTTCTGCCTTTTATCCATTGTTAAGCCACTTGTCAAAAGCTTAAAGTTGATTGTGATTTTTCACTGTAATTTAACAGCTATTTGCAAACTAAGTATAGGCAAAATTGAAATTCTAGAACTTGGGACAGTTTTCTTTCAGTCTTAAGACTTAGGTACATGAGAGTTAAAACACTAGACCAGAATGTCCCAAATGAATTCAGAGATAGCTGAACTGTGTATGCAGAAAATCTCCTAAGAATAAGGAAGCCAGGCATATCTTCTCATTAGGCTTTCTGTAAATAGGCATGTAATTCTGACAGTGGGAGATGAAGAATATGAATTCTTTGAAATATGTTTCCATGCCTCCTAGATTAAACTTTCCTGAGAAACTGACTCATATTCCATGATGCATATTTGCTCAAAGCCAAATCCAAATGAGCGCTTTTGTCCCTAGACAGGGAAATTCTGTCGAATTAGAGAGGAAAAGGATTTTTCACATAGAGGAAGAGTGAATGGCTTTGGTTTTTAGATCCAGTTCCTCTAAAATTTCCTACTACACAGTAATGTACAAAATGTCTAAGTTTAAGGCAACTGACTATCTTCTTTTTGGTAACTATCTAGTAACCAACTAAACCTTGAATAAAATAATTTGACCCAACCTAGAATCCAGTGACTAATGAGTCTGAAGCAAGGGAATTAAAAGTTTGAGGCTGAGCGGGCACGGTGGCGCACGCCTGTAATCCCAGCACTTTGGGAGGCTGAGGCAGGAGGATCGCGAGTTCAAAGCCAGCCTCACCAATGGCAAGGCACTTAGCAACTCAGTGAGACCCTGTCTCTAATAAAAATACAAAAAAAGGGCTGGGGATGTGGCCCAGTGGTCGAGTGCCCCTGAGTTCAATCCCCGGTACCACAAAAAAAAAAAAAAAAAAAAGTTTGAGGCTGAGACCCTGTCTTAAAATAAAAATAAAAAGGTTTGGGGATGTAGGTCACTGGGAGAAGGCTTGCCTATTATGTGTTAAAAACTGGTTCAAATTCCCAGTGCTACAAACCAAAACAAAAATTCAAAAAAAACCGACCAGCAAAATTAGATGCGTCTAATGACAAATACTTTATTCTACTTATCTGGTGAGTTGATAAACTGAATAAATTCTCACCCCAAAAAAGATGATGCTACCAAGATGACCAATGCCATTCTTTTTCTCTTTTATTTCTCCAAATCAAACCCCTCTCTTAATAAAGGAACATATTTGTTGTTAAGAATTTGTATGGTTATATGTGAAATCAAGGGCCAAGACAAAAGTAACTGGCCATTTAGCCAATTATTCCCAGTTGGAATAAGGTCCTTCTAAGATTCTAGAATCAACTATGTCCGCTCTCCAATATAAAGTTCCTGAATATTTTTTTTAATCTTTAATTATTTATTTTTATGTGGTGCTGAGGGATTGAACCCAGTGCCTCACATGTCCTAGGCAAGTGCTCTACCACTGAGCCACCACTCCAGGCCCCGAGTTCTTGAAGATTTTTTAGGACCCTGGCATCAGGGACATCTAACAAGAACAACAACAACAACAACAATCTTCTCTTGAAACTCTCAGTGTGGGTTAAGTGTCATTTCATGTCAGTGGGAAAAAGAATCCATTTTACTTTGCTAATTGGTTAGATAATGCTCAAGGGAAATGCCTAATAACTTCTTTTCCAACAATAGGTGTCCCTTATATAATTCTGGATAGTACTAGATGCAAAATGTCATCTGACTCACAGAACTGCCTCTAATCTTTTCTAGCAATCAACCTCACTTGAGATACCAATTCCTTTTTTCCCCTTAGCAAGAACAATTATGCCACATTTAGGTTAAGTCTTCCTTGCCTCACAGTTGAGAGCAACAGGGTCAGCTCTTTGCTGTCATCATTCAAAGTCTGTTTTTCAAAACAACAGAAAAGGGTATCTTTAAAGCCAAACCAAATCTGGAGATCTTATCTAGTTTCTGCTCAACCAAAAGCATCACAATTACTGCATTTCATGACACAATCTTACTTTACACAATTATACCAAAATTCTCACACCTAAACCCAAGAGATAACTGCTCCATTTTACAGCTCTCTTAAGTTCACACCTGCCTATGCATACTGAGAGCTACATGAATTTTACAATCTTGGTATTTCAATTTAGAAGCTTTTTTTAAAAAATAATGGATACATATGATGATACAAAAATGAATATACCTGTGATTCAATTCCAAGTCCAAACATGGAAAAAATCTGTTGACACGGAAATGAGCTTTAGGATATTTGTTTAAAAATCTATCTGTCCTATGGCTTTATATGAGTTTGACCCATTGAATACTTGGCACATAGTATGATAGTTCCCTGAGTAAATAATTCAAATCATTCTACTTGCCTCAAGAGTATTCATTCCTTAAAAGGCCAAAGTTCAGTTCTGTCTAAAAAGTCAGCCATTGATTGGTAATTCCAATTGGGTGGTTCTGTGACCTCCTAGCCAGGCCATTCACAAAAACCAGCTGGATTAAGATGTGTAGAAGTGGGTCAAAGTCACAAGAATCCAGGTTAAGTCATAAAAGTTTACCAGGCGAAGGAACCCATTGTTTCTTTCCATAGTAGCTTGTGTGGTTTTTGAAGAGTTACTGCTCATCAAATAGCAGATTATGTCACTTAAGAAATATTCCTCAACCAAATAAACTTTGGATTCATGGTGAAAGACTGGAAAAATCTTGTAACTTTAAACCTTAAAAATGCATTTACGTCGGTCTACGCGGAGCCATAGAAGACTGAAAAGAGCACATCCGCAGTCACGGGAACAGTCATGAAACCTGAACCTCCTTAGTCCACAGACCATCTTGGTGGGTGAGAATGATTATGGGGATTTTCCCACATCCCATCTCCCCATCCCACCTCTGTACTGTTTTCCATTTCTAAGAGGTCTCCCTAGAATTCACAAGGGGATGGATCTCCAGACAAAAGATCAGAGAAGGATCTGGTATTTATTAAAAATCACAAGCAAATTATTTAGGCTTGCCAGAAGCAGAAGCGTGGATGTTGACATATTAATCATTTTAGGATTGTAAGATCTTGATGGATTAGTGATCAAATCTTAGATGATAAATTCCTTCTCTACCTCCACCTTCAAGGACATAACTAACAACATCCAAACAATGGATGTGGCAAGTTCTGAGCCTTCAAATACGTTATAGCTCTATTTCTAGATTGCAGTTCAAAGGAGTTTTTTTTTTTTTTTAAATTTCCCTTTTATAAGACAATCAGTTCAACCAGGCATAGGAATGAATGAACCAATGACATGAGGAGTATTTTCTGACTCCCTCTCTGACTGTATGCTCTATAAACTTGCTGATTAAAGGAACATTTCCATTTTTAGTTATAATACATAAGTTCAACCAGAGAAGGGCTAACAATATTTGCTGATAGCGAACATTTGTTTCTACGTCCATTCCCAAGGGGAAACAGCAGAAGCTGGTGGCCATTTCTTAGTGGGAAAGGGAAATATAGAAGAAGGCAGTAGAGCCTTGGGGACATTAAGTAGTTGTGAGACATGAGGAGAAGGAATGCTCTGCACCAAGCTAAGAGACTGTCAGACTTATTTTAAGAAGGTCTGACATCTAAGCATTAGTTCACATACCATAATGTCCAGCATATGTCAGTTTTTTCTCAGTAAAAGGAAATGTATATTCTGGGTGTTTATCTTGAAGTCTCTTATTTTTATGTAAGTCATGCACAGAGGTGAAGAGAGAAAGTAGTAGCCTATAGAGATAGCATAATGCGGCACATGACACTGTTCTTCCTGTCCCATTTTCAGTTTCTGCACCTATAGCCCAAAGTGCTTCTTTTGCCTGAGAGACAAACATTTCCAATGACATTGTATGACTGTGCTACATGTAACCCTACCAGCTATCCTGTGTTGGACTGTGTGTGTCTTTGTCATTAAAGACAGCTTGAGTGAATGAGTTATCACTGGAATAAGTGAATTCTTCTAATGTGCAGTAAAAGCATACCATTCACACACTTTGGTACTTTAGGACAGCAAGGTTTTGAAATCCATTTCACAAGTGATGGCAGCACATTTCACATTAGATGGAAACACATTCTGATTGCTAACAGCTGCTACAGGCACATCTTACTGTCACAGCCAGAGCTCAGAATAGCAGGTTCTTTTTAATGCCAATGGCTGCTACCATCTATCACACCACAGGCTCACATACCACATAGGCACACTACCCATCCACCAGATGCACAGCACAAACGCATACTATACTTACATACCATGCATGAACACACACACACACACACATCACACACCATGCTCATACACAGCACACATGCTCCACATACTCACACAGAAACATACCTCACTCACAAACAGGCTCATCCATCTGCAGGTCCTACGACCACATGCTAAGAAGCTGCAATGACTAGGTACCACAAACATGAAGAAGGCTCACCGAACCCACTAGCACACCTCATCTTGTTACACCAGCTTCGCTGCATATCAATTACAGATGCAAGCAAAAACTTTTTAAGGAAGAGAGTTGAGTACAACCTTGAAGTAAAGTGCAGACATTCAATTGGCAGACTAGAGCCTGTGCTCAAATCCCTGCCCTATTTCTTGCTAGCTATGTGAACTTGGGAGCTTTCTTAAACTCTCTGGTGCCTGCTTGCTGGTCTTTAAAATAATCACTCCCTCATTATTATAGAGTATACAAGTAAAGTGCCTACAGATTCAGTGTCTAGCATATCGTAAGTACTCATCAAATATTAGCTGTTATCATTGCTAATACCGATCTTTTAAGGACAGGAGCGTTTGGGGCAGCAGATGGAGTTGAAGGACCTATCAGAAGAATGGAGAGGGAAAAGTCATTATGTTCCTTTTGAATAAAGGCATGTTGTTCAGCAGCTCTATTTCTAACGCAGAGACCTAATGTGAGAAGCAAGCCTAAACAGGTACAAGGCATGATTGAAGGAAACCAGTGTTTCTCGGTAGGGAAAGCCCACCTGGGCATTGGCATCCTGGAGAGGTGGTAAGTGGAGGAAGCGGGAGTAAGGCCTCACACACTGTGGTCAAGTGCAGGAAAAGACATGGTGAGGAGGCGTCCACAACAGCCTGCGTCATAAGCAGGGTTGCCAGACACATGTCAACTGTTCTTAGGTACATAGTGTTGTGCTAGATAAACATCCAGATCCAGTCCTGATATACGATGACCAGGAGCAAGTTGAATCATCACCTCCCCAACAGCAGGGACATCTTTTTATGGCAAAGTTCAGCAAGTGCCATTCACTCACAGAAAATGGACAGAAAGTGAAGAGAGGCCCACCTGACAGCCAATTTGTCCATTTTCATTGCCTTTTGGCTAGGGAAAAAAACCCAAATATTCCCTTTAAGAGCCAAAATTAAAGTTCTTTCAGAGTGCCCACTGGGGCTAGAATATTCTATTTCTAATCAACAAATCCCCTCCCCTCCACATTTTTTCCTTATTTTAAAATTAATATTTACCACTATCAGTCAAATAGAATCCCTCTTAATAACATGCCCTACTATGAGAAAAGACACTGGGCAAGACAAGGCTAACATGGTGTTGACGGGAAAGGAAAGATTTTTTTTTACCCCCTTCATGTGAACAATTTCAATTGAATATGTTGGGACAGGGTTTGTTTTTCTTCCTTTCTTTTTGTTTTGTCTCTCTTTGAAGGTCACTAATGGTACATTTCTGCTTTAAATCAATAGAGGCAAAGCCCATAGCTGGTAGCATCAGTGACACAAATCTATTTCCCATTGTTATACATTTTCCCAAACATCTTTACTGTCTGCAAAACATTTTAGGTCCTTATGCTACATTATTTCCATATACAACTGCCTTGAGAACTAGATATTCAGGATCAAGACCAGGGCCAAGTCAGGGCTAGTGGGACACAGAGAAACCTTTGGAGTCAAGCTCTGGTGGTATCACAAACATGTAGTCCTCAGACAAGAGACTTCCCCTGTGAGGTGCTGGGGAACTGACGCCCAGTGTGGTGGTGGGGCAGTTCTGTCTTCTAGGAAACCAATTAACTTCTCACCCTGAATTTTGCCTTCACTGTTATTCAAGAGACCTGAGGCAGTCAGTTACTGAAAGCAATTGTAAGAAATGGAGTCCAAAAAGAGAATTAAGGACTAGGGGAAAAAATTGAATAAGGGTATACCCTTCCAAATTCAAATTCTGACTGAGACAGGATTTTTTTTTTTTTTGACACGTAATCTTTGGTATGCTTTTTTAAAAGAATGAATCATAGAATCATGCCACAAACCCACTGGCCAATAATCAGAAGAATGACTAGCACCTATGAGGAATTAATATTAATTAAAATATCCTTTAAATTATGTCATAAGGCTAAGTTTGACTGGTCCTCACCCATCCCTTGCCTTCAAAATAAACAAAATTTCTAGCTGGGCACGGTGGCGCACACCTGTAATCCCAGCACTTTGGGAGGCTGAGGCAGGAGGATCGCGAATTCAAAGCCAGCCTCAGCAATGGCGAGGCACTTAGCAACTCAGTGAGACCCTGTCTCTAATAAAATACAAAAAAGGGCTGGGGATGTGGCCCAGTTGTCGAGTGTCCCTGAGTTCAATCCCTGGTACCACAAAAAAAAAATAAATAAATAAATAAAATAAAAAAATAAACAACATTTCTATTGAGCCACTTTTCTCTTCTTAAAATTGACTTTTTTTTTTTTTTTTTTTTTTGGTATTAGGGATTGAACTCAGGGGCACTAGACTGCTGAGCCACATCCCCAGCCCTGTTTTGTATTTTATTTAGAGACAGGGTCTCACTGAGTTGCTTAGCACCTCACTTTTGCTGAGGTTGGCTTTGAACTCGTGATCCTCCTGCCTCAGCCTCCCAAGCCACTGGGATTACAAGCGTGCACCACCATGCCCGGCTTAAAATTGGCTTTTTAAACAGTCAGTCAGAAGAGATAAACTGATTACTTTACCATGGAATTCATTACCATCAATAGAAAAGCAAGTAGCTCTACCAGAAAAATGGCAGGCCATTTCAAACATGCTCCTTGGGAGTGAATTATTATACCCACAAGAGAAGGGAAGCCTTTTTCTTCATCTGGTCCATTGAGGTCAGTGGTGCTAAGGAGGTACATTTTACTGTCAATGAGACAGTACAGTCATTTTAGAGTGAATCTATTACTTTCCTTTCTTTCTTGACTTTTGGACATTGCTAATTTCAAAGAATGTTTTCTTTGGGAATAATTTTATAAATTGCTTTGGGGACCTATGTCAAAGTTCAAGGCACCATGCAGAAAACATGAAGTCTTCAGTAAGGCAGGGAGGTTCAGGCATAGTGATAGCAAGGATTTTAAAAAGTCTATGTGATTTTTTATATTGTACCATTCCAGAGACTTTCTGTAAAGGGACTTCAAGGATGAGCTTAAAGTAGAGAAACCTGAAATTGGAAAACAGTGATCAGGTCACCTTTGCTCTGGCTAGTGTGAGGTAACCAAGGAGTATAGAGCCATCAGTCCCATCCGATACCACAGCTCCTCACTCTTCTCCCAGCTGGAGAGATGGTTGAGCAGCCTCCACATCACTGTGGACATACAACTACAACCAAAAGGTGGGGAGCAGAAAAGGATTAACTAGGAGAAAATGGACAGCTCTGAGGGTCAACAAATACATTTCCTAAACTAATGAGTCTTTTAATATTTCAAGACTTTGATTCAGTACCAATTGCTAATTGAATGAATGGGTGGTCTGTCTATTGAGAAAGCAATTGCTAAGCCGGGGGGAATTAGTCACAAATTCTTTAGCAATAGCTATAATGGCCAGTGGGCTAAGTTGAGATTGTGAGTGGCAGACCCAACTGTGACTTCTCCAGGAATGCTGCCATTCATCTCACTCCAGTGTGGCCATTTCCCCCCCATCTGCAGCAAGCTCAGTCAACCCCCAGGAGAAAGGTACAGAGACAGGAGCCTAACTGGTAGATCCGAATATGGTTCAGTAGAATCTCATAAACCTAAAAAAGTAAAAACTTTCTTAAAAGCCCATTTCTATATTCCCAAACATATCCACCTGTGAAATAGAAGAAAACAGCAATAGTTCCAAAGGACTTCTCCTGGGGAAAGTGCCAATGTCACAACTAAAACATCCACTGATTCCCTAGTGCACACTTGCCTCTACCTTGTGGCTGCAGCTACCTAACAGGTTTGCAGATCTGGAATTAGGGAGCTCCACGTGACTACAGTGAAAGCACCGAGCTGCCCTATGACCCAGTTCTGCAGCATCTTAGCAATTTCTGAACTGGTGGCTGAAGTCAGAATCCTGAGATTACCATCAGATTGCGACAATGGAAGTCACCATTCTGGGTCCACTTGGGCAGGAGTTTCCCTTTTGTTCTCCCTCCATTCAGCTTCTCACACTCACTGCTTGCTGGAGAATTTTGTTAGTCAGGGGAGTAGTAACTGACACACTCCAAAGCGTGCCTGATCAAGAGATCAAGAGGGTGGTGATCTGGATGTGTGGCACAAGCGGCAAGTGTGAAGAAGCTCTATGCGGCATCAGTGGTAACCTTCAAATGCCCTTCATTGTTGTTATGATCTACTCCATCAATTTTCTGGAAGAATAAAACTAGTGGCCAATATTTTCTTCCAACAAGATCACTGGCAATAGCCTCCATACCAAAATGAGGACTGACCTTCAAACTGCCACAAACTACTTTGTGCTATGTCTTTTGCAACTGTTGCCAGTGCCAATGAGATGAGAAAAATGCATTGGCCACTTGATAGTTCTCTGTTTTTTGTTTTTTGTTTTTTTTTTGTGGTGGTGCTGGAGATGGAACCCGTGCCTCAGACATGCTAGGCATAATGCTCTACCACTGAGATATACCCCCAGCCTTTCTTTCTTTCAGTTATTTTAAGGAAAAGGGTCTGGACCATTTTATTTACCTTTGTCAACGTGTTAACTATATTGGTTGTCTCAGATACCAAGTTCACTTTTCTAGGAGAACCATGGCCGCTCTGGAGAATATCCAAACATTGCTAACAAAGGGAAGGCGAATCCAGAAGAGGGATTACACATCAGCTTTTGGCAGGAACAGAGTTACTGGCACAGATGTTCAGCCTCCCCACTTGACTGCTTTGAAGGGGCAACGTTCACATGAAAGTATACCTCTTAGTACATTTGTTAAAATAAAATTGGCCTCATTACCTAATAATGTAAATGACTTTGGGAGGAAACTCTGAGCTTTCTCCTGACAATACTGTTCAATTAGGGTGGATCTGGTGGAACCTCTGATTTCATTACCCCTCACCACTGATTCAAACATGCTCTCTGATGTCATGTTCTGAAATAAACTAAGTTGTTTGCTACAACTACCTACACACAAATTAGAAAATTATATGACAAGGAGTTTATACAGCCTGCAGCTGGGACACAGGTTATTACTGAAAGAAGCCATCCTCATGGTTTCTGGTTTCGCAGTAAAAGAAGATGACTTGAAAGGAGTCAGTGGTTTTGATGTTCTTCTAAAATGAAAACCCTCCGTGAGTGCACAGCACTGGGTTGTCATTAATGTCAGCCATGTGAAGACGCTGTCTCCATGAGTGCGACAGTCATTTCCCTGCCGAGACCATGACTTTCCACTCTCCGGCACGCAGGCATTGTGCGAGGATGTTTCCATAAAGGAATCTCTGGGGGCAATCCAGTCGTCTAGGTAATCACACACCAAAACCACTCTCTGGGTTCCTTTCTGTTGTTGTTGTTGAGTAGTGCTGGGGATCTAACCTAAGGCTTGGGTGTGCTAGGCAAGCACTCTATACTTGAGACATATCCCTGGTCCCCACAACACTCTTAAATGAACAGGTGGCTTGAATGTGCTGAAGTCGACTAACAACTTCCCAGGGAGAAAGTGTTCCTTTCTGAGAAACACTATAAACTAATGATGAAATGCTCAAGCTTTGGGAGGCAAGGACTATAGATATTACCCTGAAAGGTACATAGTGTTGGTTCAAAATAATGTTGTGGAGGGCTGGGATTGTGGCTCAGCGGTAGAGTGCTCGCCTAGCACGTACACGGCCTGGGTTCGATCCTCAGCACCACGTAAAAATAAATGCATTGTGTACAACTAAAGTAAATAAATAAATGTTTTTAAAAAATAATAATAATGTTGTGGACAAGAATATAGTAATATCAGAGCAGCTTTATGCTGCTCCCATTGAACTTCTTGGATTTGCAAAGTTTAACAAGGTCTTGTTGACAAAAGTACGAGAATCTCTGGCACTGTTGATCTATTTGATAACAGGTAGCCTTTTCTTGGTCCCCAGTCTGTTGCCTGACTACATCGTAAACAACCACAAAACACCCAAGTGGTGAGGAATGAAGCATGTTGTGTTGGGTGGAATTAGTATCCCATTAAAAGACAGAACTGCCATCTACTTTCTTGCTCTATGCAATCAAGTGTGCAGAAGAGAGAATAAATCTATTTTCTTAGGTAGGAAGTGGTATTCACTATTATCATCAGGGTGTATTTTTTGTTCTCACTGCCACCCATTCATTGCCCATGAGTTAATTTAAGAAACAAACAAGGCATCAGAGAATAGGCTAATTTAAAGCAGTGTTTGTTATATATATACATATATATATTTATATATATTTTGGCTTCATACATTGTAAGAGCAAGGTACCAAAATGAATGAGAAAATATTTTGCAATTTCCCAAGACACCACATATTTGTCATACTTTCTACAGAGATAACATACCATTTTTAATATTGCTTTTTCATTGACGTGTCTTTTAAACATCAAGGTAAAGTCTCACAGATAGATTGCTTAGGGATAAGCAGGGGGTGGCATCTGGTGAGACTTATATGGTAACCTTTTTATTTCACTCATCTTTTATGCTTTCAAATTATAAATTCAAATGACAATGTCACTCTTCACCTTTTCCCATCTCCTTCCCAACCTATAAAACAAAACCAAAAAGTCTATATTTTACTATTTGTATTATGCAGCAGCTACTACTCAGACCTCAGTGGTTCATAAGTCCTGTTTTATTTGAAGTGTCTTGATTTTCTTCTGTCCATCAATTAAATCACAAGGATAACATAGCTCCTTTTACTAAACCAAAGATTAGTAATATTTGAAAACGAAATGGCCAAAGATGTAATTGTTTATATCCAAGCTGCTTTTGACCTCAAAAAAAAAAAGTATAGAAAGAGAGCATCTAAGACTTGACATTTACATGGAAATTTTAATATTTGAAGCTATTCTTATCCAACCTCAGATGCACGTACCTCAAAAAATAATGTTTAATTTGGCCAATGTATTGTTACGCAGTGTTCATGTACAAATGCATAACAATGAATCCCACCATTATGTATAATTATAATGCACCAATAAAAAATGGGAAAAATAATGCTTAAAGCCACATAACTTAATGCACATATCAATTGTTTCCCCTGTTAGAACTTGCCAAAAATAATTTTCCAAAAATATTTGTTATATGTCATATCTAGAAAATATTAACAGAAATATTAATAGTTTCCAATCTTCTACACTTGGACATTAAATGGATGAAAATTATTATCAGCATACACATGGACCAGCTTTTACTGCTAATTTTTTAAATGTTGCTTGTTTTAAATGTTGCTTATTTTTGTTTTTAAATGTTGCTTAGTTTTAAGCACACTAAGATGTAAACAGAAGCCTATATCATCATGCAGATGATACTTTCAAAGGGGATGATAAGGGAATGTAAGTAATGCTACCTTAATTTTGATATAAAAAAAGCTTAAAGCAATGCCTGGCTGGATTCACACCTTGAAATTATACCAAATACAGGTGGACAACACTGTTTTCAATTGTGTGAAATCATTACCACACTTAGAGAAAACAGAAGCACAGTATTTTATAAAAGAATGCTCTTTCTGCTAAGTTAGTTTGTGCAGAAGATTCTCTGTGAACCTCTTGTTCTTCACTGCACTAAACTGACACCTTCAGAAGAATACAAAAGTATTATGCATTAAGTGGCATCTTCTCATCTTTCAGGTTTCTACAAGATTTCAGAGGATTCCATAAGTGAAAATGTTAGGTCATAATAATAGCTCTACAGGGAATATGTGACATAATATATTCATGTAGAATTAATATATTTACGCACACTTATTTTCAGCCTTTGGAAATTACTAGTGAGGGTGACTCTGTGCCCTTGTCTGTTGTCCTGATAATCTCTGTCTTTTAAGCAAAAGGAAATGTATACTGCTTAATAGCTTTACCACTCTGACCTCAATATGGAACAAAATGACAGATAAGAAGCTGGTCACTTACATGAGTAAGTGATTTTGATGCTTAGGCTCATTCTGGTTCTTGCTCAGTCCCACATCCTGATTAGCAGATGTGGCTTAGTTAAAATATGCTATTTCTAAGGTTTAAGAAATTAGGGCTGGGGATATAACACAGTGGTCGAGTGCTTGCCTAACATGTGAGAGGTTCTGGGTTTGACCCCCAGCACTAACAGTCCACAGCCAAGGAAGGTCAATGCTGGTGAGTGATTTCTCCTGCTGCCTACAATGACACCTCACACTGTCCTCTTGAAAGGAGGCTAGACAGTCAAGGCAGAGGCACTGCCTACGGTGAACCATGATTTGTATTTTATTTAGTGTGTTCTAAAAAGCTGAACTGAACCTTATGAATGATTCATTTTTAGACCTACAAGGACCTCTGAGATTATCCAGTCAAACCCCTTACCTTTCTGCCAAGGCTACTGAGGCTGAGAGGTAAAGGGACTGACCCAAGGTTACCACGCCAGGGTAAGCAAGCCCAGAGTGAAAGCACATTCCCCTCTGCTCCCTCTCCTGCCATCTCTTCAACTAGGTTTATCCAACTTCTCATCTCACAGGTAGAAAACAAGAATCCACATCCATAGAAACACCTCATTTGGAAAGAGGGGGCAGAGGTTGACTTATCAGGTAGGTAATTGAGCTTTGGCAGCCATGGGGGACCTGACTGTGAGGAGAGGAAACACAGGATGTTCATGGTTCACAGTGCTGGGGTTAGAAAGAGACGATGGCTTGGCACTGCAAGCAGAATGCTAGGCAGATGAGGGTAGAAGGAGTTAGCAGGGAGGGAAGGGCTTCAAAAGACTGGGAAAATGATGGCACTGCTAAAAGGGAGGACTACACTGAAGTTCAACTGTGACCACATGATAGCCCCACTCCGCCCAGTTACGGGACTAGCCACAACTACACTACAGGTGCACCTAGAGATTCAGAAGCTTAACTTGCCTTTTACATTTCCTGTAATATTTCTCCTTGGGTTGGCAGGAAATTAAAAAACCAGAGGCATCCCTAGCCCTCTCCGCTCCTGAGTCACCTGCTATGAACATCAGATTTCATTCTCTGGAGCATATATCACTCCCTGGAATGCTACATATTTATTAACCATCTCCACATGTTCAGGATGTAAAGATGTTTGGAGCAGGGATCTGTCTTCCTCATTCTATGTCCCCAGTACCTAGTTCCATGCCTGGACACAGCAGGTGTTCCAAAAGAATGAAGAAATTAGGGACTTCGACCACCGGCTTCCAGCATGTAATCTCTATCTTTTACTCCAGAGTGGAATGAAAGGGTTATTAAAGATATCCAAGGATAGCTCCAGGCATTTCCTTCTATCATGGAATCTCTGTGGCAAAAACCAAAATATTAAGTGTTCTCAATATATCCTAAAATAAAACCAAAAAAATCAACTGGGTTAGGCATTTTCTTCTGATCTACATTTATTAGAGTCTACAACCCAAAGATGCTCAAGGATTGAAAAACTTAGAGAAAAGGCTAGAAGGCATGGGAAAGGGGTTAGTTCTCATGGTTGAGAAAAATCATATTTTCTCTTTTGACATGTAGGGCTTAGCTTCTGGTGGTCAGTATGTGGATGCTCCTGTGTGTGCTGTTAGTTTTTAAGAGGTGGCTTTAGAGATAGACCCAAATGCTAAATCTGCCACTTATTAGCTCTGTGATCATGGGCAAGTTATTTAACCTCTCCAATCTTCTGTTTCCTAATCTGTATAGGAGATTAATTACTTCACAGGGTTATAAGGCTTGGATGGAAAGATATATATAAGCAACTAGTTCAATGATTGGCATACAATGGTACCCCACTATTACTACTGCTCTGTGAGCGATTGATATTTTTATCTAATCTCAGATAACAATAATCAAAGTTAATCTCCATCTGCTTTTTAAAATCAGGAATTACTGCTTTATCTGGGGATTACTGTAAGGTCAAGATGGCAAGCGGGTTTCAGCTCACATTTCAAGTCAGATGGTTTTCCAGAGGATGCTGAGGTACTGGTTGAAGTGCTCTGTGCAGCAATCGATTATGATGGCTGGCTAGGGTATGGGGCCAGGCTCACTGGTTCTAATATTAGAATTGGTAAGTCTTTTGTAGTATCACAGAGATGAATAGCTATTTTAATATTATAAAACAAAGAGGAATGAAAGAACGTGCTAAAGGTCTTGTTGCCTGGGTTCTAATTCTAGCTCTGCAGGTGCTCAAGGGGATCAGGATATGCCACCCCAAAATATGCCACTTTGGCATGCAGATTATTTTGAGTTGAAGGCAACCTAGAAACAGCAGATGCAGAAAAAGCTTCTGCTTTCTCCCCCTCTGCCTAAAGGCAGGGCATAAATTTCCCTTTGTGAAGGTGTCCTTCCTCCCCAATCCCATATCAGGGAGAGGGGACAGCTCATTGCTAGAGATAGGCACTGATTTAAATCTGCAAAAGCAAACCTTACTGAAAAGGCCCTTACACCTCCGTAGTTCTCCCTATATAAAAAATATATTATTTTCCCACAATTCACTGGCTTTAGAAACCTCGAACTATTTTCCTTTACCTTATCACTTCTATGCAAGCTTATTACCCTTGATTAAAATGATCTATTGGTCCCAGGTTTGACAGCCTCTTTGGGGGTTTTAACTTAATTTTTATGAAGTCCACCCATAAGCATATGGAATAAATCTTTTTCTCCTGTTAATCCATTTTTTTTTCAGCTTGTTTTGCAGGATCTCAGACACAGAACATAAGAGAGGGTACAGAAAAAAAAAAAAAAAAAACAACAATTTTTTTTGTTAGTTTTTTCCTAACACTGGGTAAGTGATTTTGATGCAGACATTTCTACTCCATAAAGCCACTTTTAATTCATATCCTATGATTTGCCTATATTGATTTTAAAAATGTAAGCTAAAAAAACCAAAAAACAAAAAAACATACAGGATAGAGCCAGGGTTGCAGGATGCAATTTTGTTGACATTATTTGAAAGAAAAATAAAAGCACAAGGCTATAATATGTAAGTGTAACAGTTAAATATTTTCTACCCTTGTTCAAAAAAATGTGACTTTTCCTATCCATAAGGAACATATTTGAAACAAGAATAAAGTTACAATATTTTTGACACTACAAATAAAATCAGCCAATGGTTAGTGATTCTCCAAGGAAGACAAGGCTGTTATGAACATGGTGGCCCTTTAATAACCAGGCGCCATTTTAAAATAGCTGGAATTAATTACAGGACTAATGACCCATTGAAAAGCTTATTTAAATACTAAAGCCAGTGCTGAACCATCATGGAAAATATGGCTCAAAAGGGCTTTAGAATGCAGAAACCAAGAACATCAATTGAAACAAAAAACATATTATCTTAGAACACTAGCTAGTCTGGTGAGAAACATTCAGGATGTGGAAGTCTCAGGGGAGTTCTCATACTGGGTAAGAGAAGCCACTTGGATGGACAGAAAGACAAGAAGTTGACACATGGGTCACCTGCTTGGAATAGAGCAGCTTCTATTCAGCATTCACCCAAAGAGGGGAGCCCTTCACAAACAGCTCCTCCATCACCAAGGCCTTCTTTCTGCCATTCTCACCCTGCTTTTCTGATGTGCCTGTCCATTTTTTAATGTGCCATAGCATAAAATGATAATTTCCACAGAGAGGAAAATATATATATTTTAATAAGTCTCTGTGGCTCTTTTAGAGCTGCATTATCTCCAAGAGTTTCCTGTGCCTTGGTCCTCTGTGCTTTGCCTCCATACCATCATAAGCCAGAGAGGAGGTGATAATCTTCAGCATGCCCTACTTGCCAGGCAAAAGTGATATCACTGCACTTCTTAATTTCTCTCTGTACCAAAATGGCCTTTCTGCACGTCAATATCCTGGGAGCACACCAGGTGGCCAGAGCTGGAACAGTTTCATTACTTCATTCATGCCCATTAATTAAATGCATTACTCTTACCCTTATTTACTACAGCCCAGACGTGCCTTGTAGTTGCCTTGCTAAGTTAAAAGTGTAAATGGAATCAAAAGGTTCCAGAGCTCTTGAGATCTCAAGGTGGGAGGTGGGGGTGGGAGTGAGGCACTCTTGACGTATATTGGTTTCAAGGAGCAAATATAAATTTTAGTATAAATTGCTGTTCACAATAACGCTTTTAAACCAGCAATTATTTATACTGTACTACTCGAGGAACCCTGTAATTATTCTGAAAGCGCTTGCCAACGTCTACCCTGTTTTATAATTGCCAACACAGCCTTGTTCAAAAGAATTAGTGGCTATGTTAAGATTCTGTTTGGTACTAGGTTACTGTTTGGAAGCAGAAGTGATTGCATGATGCCGTGACATTCAAGCAGAACGGGGCCGACCATGAAGATAGAATGACATGGTCTTATTTTCATGGGTGGGTGGGAAGAGAAGGTGAAGGTTTGAAGGATATTCATACTGCTTGAAAATTTTCTTACAGCGTTGAAGAAACACTGTCATCTGTTGAGCAAAATGACTTTAAAAAAAAATTTTAAAAATGCTCCAAGTGGTAGTTATTTGAAAGAAGAATAACAATGCCCTTCTCCCTCTTCTATATTCTCACCAGTCTAGAATATATTTTTCTACTTCTGGCCTTCTCACGATATTCACAAGTGGATCTGGGTGGCTTACAACACCCATTTGGGCAGGTCACCTGACTTTGCTGACTTCCTTTTTGCTGTTTCTTTTTTGTTACATTAGTCGCCCCCGTTTGACCCACTAGTAGTGCCTCTACTTCCCAACCAAGCCAAAGCTTTTGGAGTGCTTGGCATTTTAGGTGAGAGTTCAGGAGAAAACAACAGTCATCCTGGGTACTCTCTCCTCTTTATGTCATGATTGCTCTCCTTATAAGCCCACCCAATGGACAAGGAGCTCTGGGTTCCCCATCCATCCCCAAGAGGGTGCGAAGTTTAAATACCCTTAAAACTAAAGGCATTGTGGAAAGTTTCATAAACAGAAACAGGGAGAAGAATCTGGCTCCAAAGATAAGTCATGAATTTAAACCATTTATGCTCCCCTCCCTCATTTCTACCTTACTCCTTCTCTTTTAGGAACACATGGTGTAAAAGCAGAGAACTTAGTGAAAATAAGTTTTGTATGACTTGCCTAAATGCTTTAGGGAAATGTTTTTCTATTCTGAGTGAACAGGCTTTCCTCTGTTCTCCTGCTCACTCTTGCAGGTGGAGATATTGCCGTTCACTGTTCCCTCCTCCCATTCCTCCCCATTTCTAAGGACATATGATGCATGGACATGCCTGTGGACCATAATCCCAAATCAGCCGCTCTTGAGATGCAAGAGACAAGAGGCCTGTTCCATCAATCCATTGGCCACAAACGTGGTACCTCTTGCCTGCCTCCCCTCTCTCTTCATAATTTCAGAAGGCCCTATCTTTAAAAGCTCACCTCCTTCAAATGCCTTGGAAAATGAAGACACCTTGCAAATTATGATAGATGATTCCTCTCACTTCTCACAAATCACCTTCCTTTGGAGATATGTTTCCTTGCCATTTTCCCTCCAGGAATATTTATTTGCCCACCCAAATTCAATGACAAATGACAAGGAACATATTACCAGAGCATGTTTTCTGCATAACACATCCCAAATGCTTGAACAGCAATAAACAGTCACTAAATATTGTTTAAAGAGCCAACTCCTACTGTCTGGCTTAATCTCAGTCACTGGATATGCCCTTTATTCCCACCCCACCCCCACCTCCTTTTAATAAAGAAATTCCTTTTACTGCTACTCATTGGCAGTAATAATATTCTGCCACCTCTATTCTTTCTGCTTAGTACTCACTGATTCTGTGGAGGTTGAACTTCAAGTTGCCATGGAAAAGTCTGCATTACCCTCTATAATCATACCTAAAATTGACCCATTTTCTTAAATTAAGTAAAATCTAAAATGTGTATTACTACTATGGTTATCTGGGAACTGAGAATGGGGCTTTTGGACAAAATAAGAGGATGTTTTAGGTCACACATGTGGTTTGGCCTTTATTTAGAAGCATCAAAAATCATAGAGATGGCAGTTAAATTAGAGGAAAGGCCAGGGGATGGACACCCTGCTTTGGCTAAGTGAATCTGTACTATTATATAATGAAATATTAACGTTAACCTTGCTTGAGCTTAAATACACCAATCAACTTTTACAAACTGGGATAGAAGCCAAACAGGAAATTCTGTACTTGGTCCTCCAGGTGGTCAGGTTCACATTGGTAAGGAACATAATCCCCTGGGCTACAAGAGAAACATCCTGCAAACTAGAAACAAATATATGTTACTTTTTGGATAGTTCTCTCATAGAATAGAATGAAGTCAATCTTCCTAAATTAACCTTTATAAATATCATGTGTTTTAATAGTGATGAATCTCAGTTGCTTAGAGCTTTAGTAAGTGATTTGCAATAGCTGAATTTTCAATTAGCTGGAGTTTTACACAAGTAAGCACAAGAAAACAAAGGGGGTTGTTATAAATATTTTTATGCAATATAACTAAAATTATGACATCCTTCTTCTTAGAGGATTCTGAATATAGTTTACTCTTTCTTGATGATAAAGAGTCGTTATAAAACTTAAGACTTATTAGAAACAATTAAAAGTGCAAAATTATTTATTTTACATGCTGTAACGCACAAGAGGCCTTCTAAGACTTACATGGCATTTTGCCTCCAAATTAAATGGTCCTAGTCTATTATCTTTTTTATGTATGTTTATCCCCTTAGAAATTGTTTTCCTTCCTTCAGAAGTCATATACGGGATCTCATGAGGCTCTTCCTCTACTTGAGATGAACATTTTGTTTTAGACTTAGCTTTGTGCTTGGAACTCAACCAGATTACTAAGCTTGTCAGGGGACTTATGTCCGAACCAATTATAAATAGGATGCATTAGGTCTGAAGGGATTTCCTGAGTCAAGTGCATATGTGGCAGCGTCTGAACTTTGGGACTCTGTTTAGGCAGCCAACAGGCCTCTTTGCTTACTTCCTAAGTTCTCAGATGGTTCCTGATAGAAGGGTTGCAAGAGGACAGATTCATCATAGGCGAGGCACTACTGTAGTAGGAAGGAAAAAGAAAAAAAATCAAATGGCCATGTACTTTAAATGACCAAGAGAAGGTGTGATGCCCAGAGCAGCATGTTTGCATAATGACTTCATAATTACCACAAGCACATTGAATTTGAGAAAGTTTCTCCATCTCTTCTCAATGCCTTCAAACAGATATGTTTAAAGAAATGACAAATTGATTTAAAGTTTTTTTTTTTTTTTTTTTTAAATCAAGGCAAATTTCATGCTCTAAAAAATATTCCAAAGTCAAACCTCATAAATATGGCCATTGTTTTTTTTTTTTTTTCTTGTAATTTTGACAGTTTATCTTCTTTGTTGTTTTCCCCAGAGTTCTAGGCTGGGTTTGCCTTATTTATTTACTTTTTAATGTGTTCTTTTTAGTTACACATGACAGTAGAGTCTATTTTGACATATTTATACAAACATGGAGTATATCTTATTCTAATTAAACTCTCAGTCTTGGCTTTTTTTCTTGTCTACACATAGTATAAGACTTAAATGTAGTGGCATGTTCTTAAGGAAGCAACATATAAAAAGTAGTCTGTGGATGATCCGAATTTGTGATTCCAGTTCATTTTTGGTCCACACCAACCCTGTAGGTGTGGCCCATACCTGGCAAAATAAAAAGTTGATCAGAGCAACTCTTCATTGTGTTCTCTATGAGACTGCCTTATGGTTATATCTTGAGAGAATTTGGCATCTTTAGGAGATTTAGGTTGAATATTATCATATGGCCACAAAATGTAGTCCAGGCATATACTAAACCATATGACTTTAAAAACACTGAGTAATAAGAGCCCATTTTTTTCTTTGTTTACTTCTTTTTGTTTATTTTTGTTCTCAAGAATGTTTTCTGAAATAGTCAAATCCATGTGATTTAACCCGGGGCAGTGTGTCCCAGTCACTCCCTGGGTATTTGGTATTTCCTTAACACAGGAACTGAGCTACCATTCCATTTTTGTTATGTTTATGCTAAATAAATATATTCAAATGGCTGTCTTCTAATGAGGCTGCTTGGGCAATCTGTCCATCTTCCCCTTGCAGCAGCACTAAAAAAATTTAGCTATAAGTTTAGGTTGAATGTTTTTCCTATTTAAAAATTATACAGGCTTCTTGAAGCAAATTTAGAAAATAGTGAAAAGTATAAAGAAACATACCATGTTATCTTCATTCCCAGAGATAATCAAGGCTTTAAATTTGTATATATCTGCATAGGCACACCTGTATCCGCATAAGCACACATACATTGATGATGATGCTTTAAAATATAAACATTTCTGTCCATGGAAAATTTTAACTTGTATTTTCTAAGTGTTATAAAATGCAAATTGATAATAAACAAGGCATAATTAAAAATTTGAAACAAAGTAATGAAAAAATCTTTAACTTTGAAACTAATGTAAGAATTTTATTAGGTATTGTAGGTAAAAAACTTGAGAAAGATGCTTTAACCACAAGATGGCTCCCAAGGTTTTTGGACTCCCTTCCATAATGTAAGATTCTGAATTGCAAAATACCAATACATTTTTTAAAGTGTCATTAATACAGGAGGAAAATAAATGTCAATCCAAAACTATATCCATATAAGTTGAAATTCTCCCAACGCGAACAACGAGTCAGCCTACCAAAGCAAAACCAAAATGAGGTGAATATTTACATACTGAGGCAAAAATCCCAGTACTGAAACAAACCACAAATATTTGCTTAACACCCACTAAGTGCAAGATTCTGATGATGCAAATACCAGGTATGCCAGATACTGCCAGACTTCTATGAGTCTTTGCCTAACTAGACTAAGCAGAAAGTTTCTCACTTTGCTTCAAAACAAATATACCTTGTGAGTTCAGTTAGGGAAGCGCCATGAGATTGTAGCCCTTACATACATTTTCAACTACTGTCAATCACATTTAGTACCCCAGTTGCACTGCTTGTGTAGTGGTTCTTAGGGAAATTTCTCTGAGCCTCAGATTTTTCATTTGAAACATGGGGATCTTTACCACTCACCTCACCTCCTGATGTCCTAAAAACAAAGTGAGACACTATGGTCTTGGGGGATAGAGGATTCTCGGCAAACTGTAGCTCATATTGTCATGCCCCAAGGAGTATAGTCAACCAGCTCCCCATAAGTTCAAACCATAGCTTTTCCTGTGTGGCCACATCACAGACACTGTTTATCAGAGGATATTTGCTCTAGTTCACTGTGGTTCACTCTTAGTGGTCATTGGAAAGTTTGTTCCAATGAGGCAAATATACACAGAGGTAGTGATGGCCTATATATTTGTTTTCAAGCAATATTTTTCCAGCAGAAATGGCCTTGTATTTTATAAAACATCCTCATGGTATTTCATTTCCTTTGTCCTCTCACGTGCAGCCTTCTGCAGGCTCCTGATGTGAGCATGCTTGTCACTACACACTTCTTCCCTTTAGCTTGTGAGTTTTATGTCCAGGCAAGAAATCTAATACCTGAAAAATAGCCATCTTACAGTTAATTGGAGGCATATATGTTGAGAGGCTCTGGGGTTAGACACCTCAGTTTGAATCCCAGTTCACACTGCTTTGTCATCTTGGGTAAAACTAATCTCTCTGACACTCAGTTCCCCTCATCTATAAAATGGGGGTAATTACAATTTGGCCTTAAAGTGTTGTTGAAAATTGATTATGATCGCACATGTCGATTGTTTAGCCTAGTGCCTAGCATACAGAAGAGATGCAATAAACATTAGCTTATGTTGTTACTGCTACTGACTTCATCTTAATTTGACACTCTTCACATTTGGCCTACCAAATAAGATTTTCCTCTGGAGCTGTTTTTACTGGCAGTGATGACAATTTGGGCAGAGTCATCCACACTCTCTCATCTAGTTACTTCACTTATGAGAGAGCTGGCTGGGGTTAGGGGTACAATTGAAAGCCACAAAATACTGTTTTCCCGTGTGCAAAGCCTGCTGGGCTGTATTAAACCTGATCTCTTGGTCTGGTTAGGACAATTTTCTAACCAGGGAAGACAGGGTCTGGATACAATGCAGTTCGCTAGAGCAAGTTGCCCTTGACTTGCTGAATTTTCAGTAAGTCTACTGTTCAACTATATATGGGGGAAGGGGAAGCTGAGCTCAAAGTATTCTCTCAATGTAAGATAGTAATTATTGTTTAAAAATTATATGAATGAATAAAAGTATTGATGTTTAAGTAATTCACTACCCTCATAACATCTGAGTTAAAACCCTGCCACCAGGGCGATGGTTACACATTATACAATCATGATACATTTTTGTTTCACTCTTAAGGGTTTTAAATTTAATGCATAGTCAACAACCTACAAACTGCTAAGGGCAAGCAGCAACCTCCCTGTGAGCTCACTAAGCACTATCTATGATGTTCTACTAGTTTCTCAAGAAAAAGATAGAGCCCTGGAAATCTCACTCTGTGTCTGTCAGTTAGAACTTGGAAGAATTTTGACTTATTTTCACATGGTCTGATTTCAAGGGAAAACAGAAGTTTAACAGAGGACAACATAATTGGATTACAAAAAATTAGTGTATTCCTAAGAATTCTTCTATAAAGGTCAATTCCACAGACAAGACACTTAATTTTCTTTTCTTTTTTTTTAATTAAAAAAAATTAAAGCCACATTAAAATTAGAAGCACAAGTACTGTTGTTTAGTATTGGTTTCAGATAGTGCTAAAGGTACAAAAATCATTCGGAAAATGTGACTCAGAGTGTGCACATTACGTGTAATCTATTTTATGTATTCATCACACAGACATTTGGACTATCATTTTTGCTGAATAATGAGATAAATTGCATTTGTCCAATACTTTCCCATCTATCATACATTTATATTCAGCTTTGAGCCTCAACTGCTGTTATTCAACAGCCAACTCTGTCTCATTTATAATGCATTTTCTCCAAATGGATCTGTTTCATGCTAAAATTAGTGATGAAGGTAGTTTTTCTTAATGGACTAGATAGCAGGCAAACAGTACTTCAGAAAGCATAACTTAATGGGGATAACTTCTCATTATTAGCTTTATCACCCACATAGAACAGGGTATAGTAAAACTCAGGATGGCTCACAAACACAGATATCACCCCTGTTTTTGTAAAAGTTAGGTAATTATGATGTGACCTGAATTGAGAAATTCAACACACTTCCTCAACCAACTATCTAAACACAAAATGAATTCTCCTTGGACTCAGGCCAAGTATTTGATGGATTCATAAGTGTCACTTACCTCCTGGCTTAAAAACAGAAATGAAGATACAGGTTTCTTGCCCACCTACCCCCTTGATGTTGGTAAGCTGTTAAGCATCTGGGTAATATGATGCAGAGTTAATAACTGTGGTCTATAATTAACAGACATTCATATGTGTGCTCTAAAAATAGGGTACCAAGGAAAGTCTTTCTATTAGACGATGTGATCAAGAATTAATTGGTTAATGTCTACATAGCTCAAGTATATATAAATAAAATGTATGATTATTATAATTATGGAGAGCACAGTTCAAAATCCACTTCAAGTTCAAAGAATAGTAATTTATACATCTAAGTATAGACGCAAATACTTAACTATGTAAAAATACTTACTTATTTTAGTGCTATTCCAAATGTTTAAGCATTACTCATTGCTCAAGTTTTAGTTACATGCATGGTGCGTTCAAAGAGAGCCTCACTATGTCTCAAAGGAGTGGCCAGAGGAACAGATGGCTCAGGGATGGAAAGTAGGTAGCTATGTTGGTGATACTGGATCCTAAAGACCTTGAATATTCTGAAAGAAGTTTGGACTTATTTTCTAAGTCACTTAAAGTTTTTGGAACATGAAAGAGCCTTTCAGATTCATACGTTAGAGTTGAGATTTTGCCCTATCTGCTCATTGTTTAACCACACAATCTCAATAATGACATGGGTACTAACAAATAAAAGATGAACCAGCCACAAACACTAATCAGGTTCTATAGCAAGTGCTTAAATTTTAAAAATTTGTTTCTAACAATTAATAACCAGGGAATTTCACATTGAAGTTCATATTTCAAGATCCTCTTTAAAAAACAAACTAAAATTCCAAACAGCAACAGTTGGGCAGAGCCAAGGGCAGCGGCCCCTTCTCCGTAGCGTAGGTGCTGTCCAAGGGTCCAGGTGTCTCCTCTCTCTGCCATACTCACTTCACCGGCCTAGGGGCACTCAACATTTGGGTTTGTGCCTTCTCTTTTAGACAGATGTCCTCTCTAAAAGAATAATTCTAACATTGTATACAACATATATCATACTTCTTTTGCTAATGTATTACTTTCATTTTTTCTCACATACTGAGAAGTTCTCCCATGTGTTCCTTTACTTAAAAGAGAAGATGCTTTTTAATAGAATTTACTTTTACTAAAAATGCAGGTGTCATGCGTAAGGGGCCCACAGTGAACAAAATAAGGCAAAGCTTGTTTTACTGCAGGAGTGCTTGACCTCATTGCTATGACATTGATGGTAGTGTGTGTGGGGGGTTGTCCTATGCACTGTAGGGTGTTTATTAGTATCCCTGGACTCTACTCATTAGATGCTAGGAGCACTCCCCAGTTGAGGTAATTAAAACTATCTCTGTATATTAACAACTGATCCCTGGTGGTCAGAATCACCTCTGGTTGAGAACACTATTCAGTGAGAGAACAGTTTCCAGAAAAACAGGCTCTGGGTCAGAGAGTGGTGCTCTTGAAAAATGGGTAGAATGGTGCCCACACTTCCCACTGTTATTGCTGCCCTGTGTACCCTCCTGTTCTGATCTACCCACGGCAGGTGGAATAGCCAGGCAGCCTCAGTTATTGATGCCAACACAGGCTGCAAAAGTATCTCTTACCTATCTATGAGAACCCTCTACACCTCCCCAAGGTATCATGGCAGAAAAGACTCCTTTTGCTGATGCAGTTGAGGGAAAGAAGATAGGAACTTACCTGATCTTCCCTAAGGACTCATCCCTCCCCTCCTCTCCCTACCATTTGTCTTTGCACACCTGGGCCCAGTGTGGTGTCTGAATCCCTCTGAGGAAGAAAGAAGCCCCTTCCCTCCAGCAAGGTAGTGGCAAGGGCTGGTCTGGGTCTTGGTGGGGAGAACAGGGCTTGCTACTAACACCTGGAGGCAGGAGGCAGGAGGCACAGATCTGGGAATACGTCCTCAGGTTCCAGGGCTTCCTGTCCTCTACTTCTCACTTGCCTGGGAGCTCCTTTCACTGTTCCTGAAACCAAACTTTATCCTAAATCTAAGCATGCTTGTATTGTTGAACTGCCAGTATGATTTTATATGTTTTCCTATTTTACATAAAAAAAAGATGGGCTTCTCTGAGAGGGAAGAGCAGATAGTTGCTGAGTGACAAAAAGAACAAGTGCATAAAAGTTAATTGAGTAGTTTCAATGTATTTCATATGGATGGTTTGTATGATTTTATACCAGCCACCTTCCCCGCCCCTGACCCACCCCACCAAAAAAAAAAAAAAAAAAAAAAAAAAAAAAAAAAAAAAAAAAAAAAAAAAAAAACCTCAAGATCATGGCATTTCCTGGAGTGTAAAATACATAGGCCTAGCCGGGGCGCGGTGGCGCACGCCTGTAATCCCAGCACTTTGGGAGGCTGAGGCAGGAGGATCGCGAGTTCAAAGCCAGCCTCAGCAATGGCGAGGCACTTAGCAACTCAGTGAGACCCTGTCTCTAAATAAAAAAATACAAAAAAGGGCTGGGGATGTGACCCAGTGGTCGAGTGCCCCTGAGTTCAATCCCCGGTACCACAAAAAAAAAAAAAAAAAAAAAAAAAAAAAAATACATAGGCTGATGATATAATTTACAAGAGACCTTTCTGTGGTTAGTGTCTTTTCTCACCTCTTTCTCCTGGCGTGTAGAGTCTAATCATTTCTCTGTGGTAACAGATATTATACATAGAAAATTGGTTGATTTAAATTAACCAACGAAAGTGGTTTGTTCATCTTGCACCTCTTCTCAAAAGAAACCCAATGTTCCCCTTTTACTAGGTTCAAGCCTTCAGAATGATGCTTAGAAAATATGGAGTAGATGCTCAATATGGATTAGCTAACGAAAGCAGTGATTCTGGTCCTCACAATAATTCAGGGGTGGATGGTAGTTAAAAGTGAAAACAAGACAACAGGAAAGAAAATTGACAATTGGTCTCCTCATTCACTATGTAATGAGTACATGAAACAGCAGTCATACCCCCAAACAGGGATTGTGTTTACAGCAAGGATAGCTCAAAGGATGGACTGGCTGGAACAGGGGGAGGGTAAACAATGAAGGGTAAAGAGGGATGCAGACAAGAAAGGTTTTGAGCAAGTTAAACCTCCTGGCAACAAAGGACACACAGAGAGCCAGGCCAGGCAGCTGAAGCATCCTTTTATTCACAAATCAATGGAAGTTATTCAGGCCAATATGGTTTGATTTAACAGATATTAACTACAGCTAAAGTGATGCAAATACGTCAGCGAAAGAGAGCAAGATAAACACAAGAAACTCACACTAGCTAAAGAGAGAGAGAGAGAGAGAGAGAGAGAGAGAGAGAGAGAGAGAGAAGGGAACAGAGACTGACATTTAAAAAGACCAGATTAAAAGGATAGGAAAAACCAGAGATGAGGTGAGCATGAACTCCTTAGACAGAGGGATGTGAAGGGGAAAGCGCCAACAATTCCCCTGCTTATTAGACTCAGAGAAAACAGAGAAGGTGACCATGTACCGTAGGTAACACAAATACAGCAGGGACACGTAATGGATATATATTTGTTGAATAACTCATTGTACATGAAAAATTCTTTCCTTTCTGGATCTCAAGATAAATCAAGGTTTTCTACAGTGCCGTTTTAATAGGTTTTTGTCCTTTGGAGATGTTGAAACTGTGGGCAGTGTTAATGATGATTCTAAAACAGCTGTTCATTTAGAGAAATTTCCAGGAACCTCGTCTTGTACCCCTGACACAGGTGCCATCACAGATTCAATTAGAGGGTCATGATACAGTAGTTGGAGCACTGGACGAAGAGTCAAGAGACCAGGGTTCCAAAATTGGCTCTGCTGCTAAGTGGGTGATGCTGGGCCAGCCACTTAACCTTTCTGAGTTCCTGTTTCCTCTGGAGTAACAACAGTGGCTTGGACTAGATAACTGTCAGGATCCTCTTCTGCTCCTGTGCCGGCAGGGAAGCACATTACCATATTAATCACTTATTTCACTGTAGCTTCATGTTGCCTTGTACAGACCAGTGTTGCAGGGCAGATAAAAGTTCCAGTTTTTTTTCTCTTTCTCTCATTTTGCCTGCTAGTGGCTTGTCAACAGTACCTTATATAATCAATGCTGGAAATGTTTACCCATCCGTATTATCTGAAGGTTGTTATTTACTGTTCTTGGTATTTTTTTCCCCCCTTGGGCTTAGGGGTAAGGGGAAGAATTTTGCCATGTCTCCCACAGGAAGACCACAGCAAACAACAAGGATACATTTTCACAATACTCAGCACAAACAGGCACCGTTTTGTTGGCTTCCCTGACACAGTCTCGAGTTCACTGTAATGGAATCGAAGTGTTTTCCTCTGTTTACCTATGTTGATAAAGACTATATTAAAGCCCTAACTGCATTTGGGTCTTCCTTTTGCTGGTACTCTCAAGGGGAATTATGTGTTCTATGAAAACAAAAATAATAGTGCAGACCAATCACAACTTTTGATAAAAATGTAAAGCCTACTTCTTGAAGAGCTAAATGTCCTAGGACATCACATATGGTGCTTTTTAAAATTTTTTTTTGTATCAGGGATTTAACCCTGGGTGCTTAATCACTGAACCACTTTCCCAGCCCTTTTTATTTTTTATTTAGAGAAAGGCTCTCACCGATTTACTTAGGGCTTTGCTATATTGCTCAGGCTGGCTTTGAACTTGCTATCCTCCTGCCTCAGCTTCCCAAGCCCCTGGGATTATAAGCATATATTACTGTGCCTGGCACATAAAGTGCTTTTTAATATAGTAATATTACATCTAAACTCTTGGTAGCACTTAGATGAAGTATGAGCTATGAAAAAATTATGGCAGAGGAATGAAGAGACTCTGATTTCAGTCCTAGTCATCTTTTTAATGCTTTTTAATCTCCAAAATGCTTTATTGTGAACACTCTGGACTAGTCTGGTCTCCTATAGTTCTAATATCCACAAAATGCCCAACTAGTTAGGGGATTGTTGTTTTAGCTACATCACATTCGTTAATGAAAATTACACTCATGACTAGGAAGTTTTCAAAATTCACTACCAGAACATTAGTCCAACACATCAATTGATCTTACTACCTTTCTGTTACCTCATTAAAAAAGTAACAATTTTTGAAAAGGGTGAGATGTGAGAGTGATCTATGTAAATAAAAAACCATACCAGAACATACTACACGGCCCATAGGAGAAGTTAAAAAATCCTAGCACTCCAAGATGAGAGAAGGAAGCCTGAGAGCTAAATTCTACGCACAATTCTATAGTCTATGGGCAAAATACCAGGAATAATCTCATACATTCTATGATATCCATGATTTGAATTTGGAGTGCTTAAATCACATAGCAAAGTTTAGTAGCCTTAAATATATAAAGCAGCTCTGTAAATGGGTATAAGTGTGTTCATTTGTTAAAGGAGATGCTTTCTTGCCTTTCACATGGCCAGTAAGAGGCAAGGACTTGAGACTCACTTAGAAACTCATATATGTCAGGGGAAGAAAATTTACAAGAAATCAATCACAGAATGAGCATGATATCTCATCTATGCATAGCTTTTCACACCTTTCCTAAACACGTGAATATGTGGGCCATATCTAACCGTAAGAAGGATGGGGAGTACAGATGGAGTATCCCTTCTCTGAAATGCTGGGGACCAGAAGAGTTTTGGATTTCTTCAAATATTAGAATATTTGCATAAGCCTTACTGGTTGAGCATCCCTAATCTGAAAATCTGAAATTCTCCAAAATCCAAATTGTACCCCACTCAATACATTTCAGATTTTAGAGCAATTTCATATTTTCAGATTAGGGATGTTCAACCAGTATAACCCAAAGGCTTTAGCAAACTCATGGCTATGCTACAAAGATGGATCCTCCTGTTTTAACCACTGTTAGCAAGAGAGAGAAAGAGAAAAAAAGTGGCTTTTTAGTCATACTCCCTTCATTTAAAAAATCTATAAATAATACATATTATAACACTATATATACATGCCTATGTATATATATATTTTTTTTGTGTGTATGTGGTGCTGGGGATTGAACCCAGGGCCTTGTACCTGCAAGGTAAGCACTCAACCGAGCTATAGCCCCAACCCTTTATAACACTGTATTTTTGAAGCACTTACTGATGGGCCAAGTACCTTAAATGCATTATCTCATTTCATCTTCAAAATAACCCAATGGGGTCAATGCCATCATCACCTTTGGGAGTAGACAAGAGAAGGAGGAGTTAAGCTCTATGGCGAGGCAGTCAAACCACCTCTGTTCTGGATAAATTTGCCAAGTTCCAAGTGTTTATCTTGAATACCTGGAGGAAAAACAACCTGAGAGGCAGCTGGCAAAGATACTTCTTCACTGTTTGGGCGTAAGTCCTGACTAACATGTATTAAATTACCAAGCATATTTTTAAATAAACGTGTGCTACAGCAGCTCCAATTCAAACACCAATCTTCAATGTAATAATTACACCGGCTGTGACACGAGCTCAGCCCAGAGTGTATTTTTATTTTAACAAGCCTGAGTAAGTACATGAGTGTGGGCTGAGCTTTTTGCTCGATAGTCAATACTTGAAAGCTGGCTCCAACCTTTAATTTAAGCATTCGCTTGTAGCACCAACAGGGCTACAGGGTTTCTAGTATCAAAGACACACTCCTCCACCCTTTCATGGCCCTGCTTCTGTAAGCAGCGTGATTGAACTGCAGTACCACAGAAACTTGTTTTCCCTCCTCCTGGCAGCACAAGCCAAAACACTACTGCCCCATTCATCTTTGCAACATCATAATGAAGTCCCTGAATCAATTTATAACAAGCAAAGTGCAAAATCCACTGAAGGAGGCTTGTGGCGAATGTCTTTCATACATCTCTCAACAGCATACAAGGGGCAAAGCATTGGCACAGAAACCAATCATGTCAGAGAAGGGTCCTTTGCTACATCCATCCCCCTCCACCCCACAAAAAATTAAGAGAAAGGAAAATACTGAGAATATCTGATGGTTTCTAATGAGTCCTTGTACCTTAAAATTATTTTACAACCTTCCTCAGTGGCCTCCAATCACTTTCAGCGTAACGAACAACTCCCTTGGAGCAACAGTGAGGGCCTTTCATGGTCTGAACCCTGCTGGCCTCCTCTGGATGCCTCATTTCCAGCAGTTCCTACAGGCCACACTGAACTTCTTGCTCTCCCCAAACTTGGCTTGCTCATTCTCTAGCCTTTGAGAATTTTCACAGGCTCTACCCTTTGTTGGGAATAACCTTCCTTCTCTTCAAAACTCAGCTAACCCCTCACCTCCTCCAAAAAGCTACTCTTAAACCCCCAGACTGATGAGGGCTTCTCCTCTGTAAAATGCTTCTGTCATATCCTGTATCACTCTAATCTGGCATTTACCCTATATCATCATTTCACTTCCACCCCAGGGTCTCACTGGCCTAGCACTTTGTAGGGCGCCTCATACACATCAGATGCTTAATAAACTTCTATTTGTATGTTGTCCCCACTGAAGTGTTCAGAACGAGTCCCCAGCCTAACCTCTGAACCAGAAACAATGTATTTTGTGACATTCCTATGGTGCTGGGGCCACTGGGTCAGAACAGCAGAGGAGTAAGCCCAGCCCTGGGAGTCAGACAGACTCGGCCTCAAATTGCAGTTGCACACTAGCCCTGTGATCCTGGACAGGTTGCTCTGCCTCTCTGAGTCTCAGCTTCCTCCTCTGTAAAAAGGGGGATGAAAGGCTAAGGTTAAGTATTAAACGTGCTAATCCATTTCACAGTGTTTGGCACAGAGGAAGCGCTTTACAAATGATAGGCTTGGAACACGTAATACTGGTTACAACAGCAGGGCTTGGATGATGCAGGATTAGAGGCTTCGTATGTTATATGATGAGAAATAGCCAAGTTCTCCTCCCATCAGCCCCCATCTGACCAGGTCACAGGTCACATAGGTTTGGGCATTGGCAGTGCCCCTGTGAAAGCACAATGTGTGCCAGCTAAGATAAGCTCGGATGGAGTCATCACTGCACTTCAAACTTGTGTATGTGACGGGTACCATTCCCCACGTGGACCAGAGCATGACAATATTCATAACACTTGTTTGATGTCTGTTTTATTCTAAATTCTTGCTCTGTGTGAGATGTATTAAGTGCCTTCCATGAGTCACTTACTTCTTTCCAAAATCCCTATGAGGTAGAGATGTTATCTTTATCTTACAGATGATAACACAGGTTTAGAGAGGTTATATGCTATGCCCAAGTTCCTTTGGCATGTATGTAGCATTTCTGGGAATTTTATCTTATATTTGGAAAAATTTCCGAATTCATACTTGCTCTTATACCTATGACAAATTTCTTATGGTCTTCCTTATTCGTTTATCTCATGTCATCTAGAAGAACCAGACCTAATGGGACACAGACCATAACAATGGACTGGGGGACAGGAGGAGGGCTGGAGAGATGTACCCTGCTGTTCATGGGGTGATGGTGCAACCCTGCCCTCAGCTGAGCTGCAAGCTGTGAGGAGGGAACATCTTGACAACAGCCCAGTTAGCCGAGGCCAGCTTCACTGGCAGAACCTGTCCTAGAGCTAGAACTTGCACACAAGCATCTCAGAAGACTTTCCAGTTCCTGTGATGACGTTTCATACCTTCTGATTCACTTTTTTCCTTCCCACCTACCTGGCAGCTTGTTCAAAGCCAATGATTACAAAGAGGAAAAAATAAGGGTGGAGAGTTGGGTCTTCATGATAAAGAGATATGGCTTCGCACGCACACGCAAAATACACAAATACCTTTATTTTATCGGCAGTAAGGTAGAGGATTCGATTTTACCATTGTGAATTAGTATAAAGGAATTGAGAATAAACAAACTGTTAAATTCCAAAGCTGAGTCCATTCTCAGTACTGAGAATGTCTTACTTAGAACCCACTCCACTTGCTTTGAGTAAGCTTTACATCAAAGCGCAACATGCATAAAGAGCCAGGCATAAAGTTATAAACACGAGCCTGATAAATTTTCAGAGTGAGCACCCCCAGATCCCTTTGGTTTTTTGAATAGTTTTCTATGCCTTGGTCAAAACCACTGAATAATACAAAACTGAGTATATGAAATTTATTATTTTAAGGCAGTCATGAAAATGCTGGGAATTTAATAAAATATAATGCCTAAAAAGAAAAATATCTGTTTCACTTCAAAGAGGTTTATTATTTTGGAATTTCATTTTCCAAGTTGGAAAGTTTGAAGTTTTGTTTTCTTTTTAGCCACGAGCAGGCATGTAGCTATTTCTCTAACCCTGGAAAAAGCCAGGGTTTCCTCAGCTTTGCCTTCCTAACAGCCCTCCCAAGGACAGGATGGCTAGCTTTGCTTTCCTTCCTCTTTGCACCCAGCCTCCTTCCACATTATCTTGTGAGCTGTTCTGAAACCAAGTGAGCTCATTCTCCTCAGCCCTTCTGATTTGGGGAAGATTCACAGATGAGGGGCTTTTCTCATGGTCAGGCTGGCTATAGGCCATTACATAACCTGTTCATGTCACATGTGCTTCAGCCCCTACCTTTAACTGGCTAATAAAACCATGCAGCAGACAGATACCCCATTTCTCTGAGACTGATCAGGCTTCAGGGGCACCGAATCCTCTCTTAATTATCAGCAGCAGGAGCAACACCCTGGAAATTCAGAATGTGCCAACATGCATTTGCTCCCATGTCACTGATAGTCTGATAGGAAACCAAATGGAACACAAGACCTGCATGCCCCCTATTTGATAATAACAAAGAGGTGATGCCCAGTTACAAAGGGCAATGTAAGCCTCTATATGTCAGATGCCAACAAAGTGATTATAAAATTAAAAACAAGCATCTGGGCATTGCTTCCTAACTGCATGCTATTTTTCACAAAAGAATTTCAGGGAAAATTGGGTCTTTATGCATTTAATTAAAATAATGGAACTGGTGCTGCCAAGTGTATCGGAAGTTAGTTGAGGGCTCAGCCTTCTTATTACAATTCATGTGCCAACAGATATTTGGGCACACTTCCCCCATGGAGTAGGTCTGAGGGAAAGTGAATGGCATACCTTATATGAAGGTGTCCATCACATGCATGGTGACAGGGCCTGCCAGGTCTTCCAATCCCTGCACAGTCATAAAACTCCCGTAAGTGCCTATGTTAGTGGAAAAAGTATCACAGCTACCAGGAGTTGGGATAGTTCTGCAAGTGTTACTAATCATGTAAAATATTTTTCCTCTAGGCAAGTCCAAATGAAAAAGTAAAACAGCAGGAATTTACTAGTACTGTTATTGCTAACATAGGTCACAGATGATTACAAAATAAACTGTAAATCCTCAGGAAACCAAATTTTATGCTAGATCTCTGTTATATTAATAAATAGAACAACAAAAGCTGAAAATAGTAAGATGTTGGTCTTTATTGCTGATAAAAATGAAGAAAATGAGGATTAGATTTACTGTTGAATTCATGTTTGAAAGTGCTCTGTTTAATAAATAATTTATAGATAGGCTGATAAATCTGTCTAAATTTAAAGCCTGTCTGATTGTTACCTCCTTCTTTGTCACAGAATCTTCTATGTCTCCTGGAATAAACTGTAGACTATCAGCTCTTAAACTTTCTGGTTTCTTATTTCCTTTCATGCTCTTAAAAGCTCCAATGAACTTTTGTTTATGTGATATATATATCAGTCAGATGCCAACAAAGTGATGTTAGAGGTTAAAATGAGGAAGTTAAAATGGGGAATGCTTAAAAGTACTTACTTAAAAAATTCATTTTAAAATAGCAATAATAAACTCATTGCACATTAACATGAAAAATAAGTATGTTTTAAAAAAAGAGAGTAAAAAGAATGCCATGTTTTTTACATTTTTGCCAATCTTTTTAGTTCTGACTCAACAGAAGACAAGTGGGTTATCTTGTCTGTTTCTACATTCAATCTGTTATGTTAGTTTCTTTTGGTTGACATATGTGAAAAAAAGTCTGGCCATACATGGAGCTGGAAGAAGGAAGATTATCTCAAATAATGTTGGAAATTCTTTTTTTTTTAAATATTTATTTATTTGCTTTAATTGTACAGGATGCCTTTATTTGTATGTGGTGCTGAGGATCGAACCCAGGCCGCGCACGTGCTAGGTGAGCGCTCTACCGCTGAGCCACAACCCCAGCCCCTGGAAATTCTTTGACACTATCCTGAAACTAAAAAGTGATAGTTTCTTAAAGGTTAATTAGAATAAGGAACCTAAAAACTTACCAGTGACATTTTTACTCTACTAAATTCAAATACACTTGGCAAGAATCTTTTATCCATGCATATTTTTATAATATCCTGCACCAGTCACATGGAAACTATTAGTTCATTCAGTTTGGTAGCATTTTTGGTTGTTGACACATTCCATCATCAGATGTGATTATATCAAGGAATCATACTGATTAATATCACCACCCACGCCATCAAAAACGTTTTTAAGTATCTGGAAGCTTCAAGTTCATGGGGTTGGATACAAGTCTTCCAAAATTCTAACTTTGCCTGAAACACTGAATTTATTGGCAGTAAATACTGTCAACTGTTTTTTCTTCAAATGACAGGCTCATTTATTTCATTTTTGAAAAAATAATGATACATACCCAAGTCTGAGTAACCACAGTCATTCTATTAGCAAAAATGGCATTACATTTAAAAAGCAGATCATTTAGCTCTCAAACAGTGGCACAAGGGCTTTCCCCTGGAGACTAACATGGTATGGAGCAGATATGCTTTTTGCATACTTTCCATTTTGTTATAAAGTTTATTAAAAAGGTGTGTACTCAAGTGTCAAAATTTAATAAACTTAGTTTTTCCTGCTTCATCAAGGTTATTCTTCAATGAAACTGGCACTTTTTTTTTTTTTTTTTTTTTTTTAACAGCAAGTACACAGTGATGAAGGAAAACTCAACTGCTAGCACAGGTTGATGTCACTGCCTGATTCCTGCTAAGGGGCCAGCAGTTTCACCCACCAGTGTTTTTGCTATTAATGCTAATGGTCAACATAGTAAAAAGGGCAAATAATGTTTTAGTACACTTGTACAGTAGTTTTTATCTCTTGGAACCCCCCTGAGAGGGAATTGGGGACCCCCATATCCCTAGCTCACACATAGAGGACTTCTAAATACCCTCCATAATCTTCTCAATGCTGTGTCCTTGTGGGGTTCAGGTAAAGAAGATTTAAAAGGCTTATTTCTGTCTCCACCCTCCTGCTCTCCCTGCCTAAACAAAAATTTAAATTTCCATTGTGATAATTCAATATAAATTGTGTGTGCAGAACCAAAAAAAATAGGGTACTCTTGATTTCATCAGCATTTTCCTCCCTAACAAAGAAAGCTCTTCTAAGATGCTATTGAGAAAACTAACAAACTCTCTTGAGTTACAGGAAATATGATGTGCTTGGCCACCTTTCATTCCATCTAACTCTCCACCCTCCCAAACCTTTCACTTTGAGGGTATTTTGGATGAGTTCTTAGTAGTGTCCTCAGAAATAATTGGGTGTCCTAATTCAGCCACATGCAAATTAATGCTCCCCTAAAGAGGCCTTATTATAATTTCCAACCCTTGATGTCTACATAATCCCCTATAGTTCTTTAACTTCTTGCTTTCTAACTCTGTTTACCGATGCACTACTTTTGTCAGCTCGTATAGCATCAATTAGTAACACAGTTGTGTTTATTAGGTCTCCCCAGAGCCTTGAGAAAGCTGCTTTGTATTTATTAATGACTATGCAGAGAACTACTATTTTTTCAATATCATTTAAAAATGAGTAAATTACTGAAGATGAAATATAAAAGAACCTCAAATTTCAAAGGCAAGTGTAAAAAAACCACCCATAATATGTGCATGGTAAGTTTTGTTTTCAATTTAATATCAAGGAGTAGGTCAATTCTAGACTCTTGTTCCACTTTGGGCATTTTGGAGTACACATGATTTGAGTTAGAGAACCAAGGCACAGATTTGGTGATTAATTAAAAGCGGGTTTAACAGGTCTAAATTTCATTATCACACACACCTGTTAAGCAATGCGCACCTGATTCAGCAAAAATCTACCCACAAGGTTAACTTGAAAAAAATTAACAAGCGAGCAAGCAAAAGAGAGAAAAAAGGCATAACTCCACAAACTGATATATGTCAAGCATAATTCCCAACAACATTGTGAAATACACCCAATTCATACACTCTTATTTTGTGAATAATTCTATGTTCTATATTAGATGAAGTCAGAACTTCCCAGGCTGGTACAGAATTCACTACTGAAGAAAGCCAGGGAGACCAATCTTCCCTCTGATGAATCTTTCCTAACTAAATTTAAAGTGATGGGGAGCAATTATAGTGCTCATTTGCCCTCTTTTATATTCCTGGTCATTTATGAAATGAAGACACTGATCTGCAAAAATCACTTTGCAATCATGAAAAGAGCTCTAGGAGCTCCCCCTGAGGATCTGGCTATGAGGCAGAAACATACCTCAGTGCACTTCCTTTGTCTTGTGCTCCCCCTTTGAAGTGCAAGTCACTGGTGGAGTAAGCTGTGATCGCTTTGATGTTGAACTTGGAGACTTTATTGTTACTAGCATGCCTACAAGGAGGGCTGTCAGTCACTTCTTACATCTGAACAACCATGTGTCTTTACAGCATCACTTTTATAAGCATCAATCCTTAAATACATGTTTTCACATTCCTGCTGATTACCACACTATCTTTGGTGGGGAAGGGCTGTGCTCAAATATAACTACAGCACCCACATTTTCTGTAAACACCCTGAGGCATCATCAGATGGCTGGTAACCAACCTTCTTCAACAAGAGAAGCCTGAGTGCAAAACATATTTCTAGCAAATGAAAACATTCTGAAAACACTCGAGCCATCTTAGCAGTCAAAATGAGTAGTTTAGCCAATATTTCTCCTAAGCAGCCATTGAAATCACATAGAAACTTCCAAGCCACTTCAAAAGGGATTCAGAATGCAAGAGCAGCAGGGGACTTAGAAAGGCTGCCAAAACTTTGAGACATCTTAACTCATCTTAAACAACTTTGTTTCTCTGCAGTGGTGGAAACAAAACACTTCTGTTACATGATTTTGCTTGGGTCAGAAACATTGCTTTTGAAATAGATTTCTACCAGACCAATTGTTTTGTTAAACAGTATCATTTTCAAAAGTTGCTTGCTATCATGGATGCAACTTAAGTTAGAGGCTGACATTTTTCTTTTCTTTTTTTTCCTTTTTTTCTTTTTTTTGGTACTGGGGATTGAACTCAGGGGCACTCAACCACTGGGCCACATCCCCAGCCCTTTTTTGTATTTTTATTAGAGATAGGGTCTCACTGAGTTGCTAAGTGCCTCACCATTGCTGAGGCTGGCTTTGAACTCACAATCCTCCGGTCTCAGGCTCTCAAGTGCTGGGATTACAGGCGTGCGCCACCATGCCCGGTGACATTTTTAATAATATTCTGTCTAAGGCAATTGTTTGGATGTGTGTACAATGTATACAATTTCTTAAATACATACAGGAAAATAGGCAATATGTTAATCTTTAAAGATCTCTGTTGGAAAAGATACAGCTCTAATTTCATTTGCCAGCTCCCATCAGATTTTCTTTCCAAATTATTTTATCACTTCTGGAACTGCAACATAGCAAAGACATCACTGGGAAATTTCACACAAAAAGGAAATAAATTTAAGGTGCTTACACCACACCATGCTGGTCTATAATGAACTGCTATCTTTTTGAATAAATGTTTTAGTGAAACCCAAGTTTTAAGAGATACCAGGTCTCAAGTGAGGAAGTAAAATGCTATTTTTCATGCTAGAGCTTAGTTCTGTTCTTTCCTTTCGATAAGCCTGCAACACAAGGGATACACTGTTCCTATTTTCTAATAAACTGCAAACAATAGATTAGGAGACACTCATTTTTTTTTAGGTTTTGGACCTTTAATATTTGGTAAGGAATAAAATTACTGTGGTGTGCAGTGATTAAGGCTATTACAGGCTTTCCATTTTTAAGCCACTCCCCCACCCCCTTGGTTTTAACTCAACCATCAAAAATGGAAAAAGCTTTAGGCTAGAATTTGATAAATAAACTATGACTGTAATTTACCAGAACTAAGTTTGGGCATATTTATTATGAATATTAATGAAAGCTTTCATGTTTTTAAAATTTATTTAAATAGTTGGCATACAGTAATTACCTCTTTCTACCTTAAATTTTTACTTGCAAAAGGAACTGATTAGCTGATTGAAGCACCTATAGCAATTAGGGGTTGAGACAGGGAGTAAGGAAGCCAAGAGGCATTTGTTTGCTTCTTGTACATCTCAATCAAGAAACCAGCCCATTTTCTTGCCATCATTTTAATACAATGGTGGAGCTGGAAAAGATCTCCACGGCTATCACGTTTAATGCTCCATTTTACAAAGGGGAAACTAAGTAATTGATGCAACCCAACAATTATTGAGCAGCACAGCAGGATGAGAACCCATGTCTTCATCTTCTCCCACCCCACACAAGGAGGTTTCTACTACTAGACACTGTTTTGCTACACCAGCAACCAGGTGACTCATGTACAAAATAAGGGTGTTGGACCTAAGAGATTTCTCAACCAGAATCATCTGTATAGTTTTAGACATAACTAATACTTGTGCCCTACTGTTGACCAATACCTCAGAATATGCACTGAAAGAATTTGGGCTTCTGTATTTGTTTTAAAGCTCTCCCTACTGACAAGATTGGGACCTAAGAGAGCAGATGACCTCTAAGCTCCCTTCTAGGTCTACTATGGGGGTGTTCACCATTGGCTGGAAAAATCCTTTTATTCAGTTCTCTGATGTTCATCTATGAAGCCATAATGATTTCTTTTTTTCTTTCTTTTTAATATTTATTTATTTGCTTTTAGTTGTACACGATGTGTTTATTTGTATGTGGTGCTGAGGATTGAACCTGGGCCGTGCACGTGTCAGGTGAGCGCTCTGCCGCGGAGCCACAACCCCAGCCCCCACCATAATGATTTCTAAGCCACCAACAATGCTTTTATCTTGACCTCACTCTTGTCACTGGATTTATCTTGTTCATTTGTATTTCTTTAAATACTGTCTACCTCTTTCCACCACAATGCCCATTTACAAGGCCAGAAACTAAGTCTGCCGGGACTGTTGCTGTCCTCACAGCCCCCAACATCAAAGCTGTCATAACAATGGAACACTGCCACCAATTTCCAGTGCAGGAGGGGCTGGCACGCAGGGTTGAGGGTAGCAGGTGGTCCTCCACACCACCCAGGGAAGTTCTTCTTCTATCTATTTTACCACACTAGAATCTAATCTGCATGAAGGCAGTTGTGTCTTTGTTTGGAGGCCCCCACCTCCACAGCCTGGACACGGGCAGATGTGTGCCAGGCACTCATGCCTGAGAAAGGTCATCTTGTCAATAGGAAGCACTGAGGAGCCCCACGGGCACTGAAACCTGTACTTTGTTGCTTAAAAAAGCAACATAGCAAAGACATCACTGTTTCCTCTCGAGTTGGCCTTGACTCCTGTGGTAGAATCCACAGCCTGCCCCCATTTAGTGGTCACAATACTGGCAAGACCCAGCCCTGGAGGCAGTGAGGGCTAGAAAGCACTGTGCTTATGTCACATGGAGGCCAGAGCTGCTGGATAAGGCTTTATCCTGAAAGGAACAGGAAGAAACCATAGGCACTTAAGAGCACCAAAACAGCTTTAAGATCCTCCCCCGTTTGGGCCATTTTGGGTAAGAGATTTGGGGTAACCGTCTACTTTCTCCTAAGCTCTAATAGCAAGGCTGAAGTAATCAGAAAAATATTTCAAGTGTGAATAATATCCAAATAACGGCAGAAATGGCTCACATTGGACACCTCTTCCACTCTGAAAAGAGATTTCAGCAGACTAAAGAGAAGTATGTGTTTCCCTGAAAACCATTTACCTTTCTGAGCTTCATTTTCTTCCTTCTGAAGAGAAGATGGTTAGACCAGAGAAGTGGTTTCCTCACAATCAAAAGAGGAGCTTTTGTAAATGCAGATTTTTTGCTGTGCCCTAGACCACCTGGAAACAGCACCTGTGCAAGTTGAATGCTTCCCCATCTACACTAGAGAGCAGTGATATTTGAGAGCCAAGGAAGGCCCAGGGGACTCTATTGCGCATCCCAACTCTGACAGCCTAGGACAGGATTTCACAAATTGAGGCAGGAGGACAACTGGGATCCTGTTTAAATCTGTGCCTTCTTCCGCCTCACCCCACTCTGACATAATCAGACTCCCTCCAAGTGGGACCCAGGAGTGTGTGTGTGTGTGTGTGTGTGAGAGAGAGAGAGAGAGAGAGAGAGAGAGAGAGAGAGAGAGAGAGAGAGAGAGACACTAGGGATTGGACCCTAGTTACATCCCCAGCCTTTAAAATATTTTTTAAATTTTGAGACAGGGTCTTGCTAAGTCACCAAGGCTGGCCTTGAACTTGCAATCCTCCTACCTTAGCCTCCTAAATAAGATTATAGGCATGTGCCCCCATGCCTGGTAGGAATCTCTGCCTTCTTAACACATTCTCTGGGATTGTGGGTTATACTCCACAATTTTAAAAACTACCGTTTTAGGCAGGTGTACAGAGCAAACTCGTGGCTTATTTGGAAGAAACCAGGTTCACATGCAAGTATAAGGGTTGACCTTATTAAATTATATTACCATTTCATTGGATTTATTTTGCATGTTGCAAAATCTTCATTGTTTTAAATGGCGTATAGCTCAGAGGAACTGCAAATCCATGAGCCCAGTGGTCATAATGCAGGCTTCTCTTGTTAAGTGTGGCTGCCAATTTCTTAGTGAATTTTTTAAAATGCTGATTCATAGTTGAAGACGCTTGATTGGGAGGAATGTGTCTCAGCTGTATTTTAAAAGTACACAGGTGACACCAGAATTATCCAGCATAGAAAAGACCCATAAGTATTTGCTAAGACAAGTTTATATATGTTAATCCAGTGTTCTGAAGATCTGAAGTGAGATAAATAAAAGGAGGAAAAACCCAACAACTGAAAAATGAAAACAACATTCTGTGAAAAAGAATACTTCTTATGTGGTGCAAGAATCACACTTCTGGGTGGTGCAGTGAAAAACAGTTTGCTTCAATAACTGATCTAAACTAAACCACAAGTCTTCACTTCTGAACCACTACTTCATTTCTATGATGAAAAGGCAAAATAGCAGGGTTTTCTTGCCTTTTTCCCCCTCTTGTTTTTCATGAAAAGATTCAACTTCATCTTTCTAGTAGCAGTCAGTGAGCATGTCATCCCTTCAACATCCTGGCGATCACTGTTCATGGCCATGACCTTGTTAATCTAGATTAGATCGGAGGATTTGACATCGTGAACAATGCAAAATTTATGCAAACCTGCATTCTTACCCCTCTGTGCAGCACCAGAGATAAATGAGATTTAAGGAAATAGGAAGAGCAACATTTATTCCTCTGATTCCTACATGGTAATCAAACTGTTTCATGACTGTTTCACATTTGACATAGTACTGAAATCCAAACTCACAACTCACTTCTATTTATCCTAAAAATTATGCCAATGAATTTTATGTTTCTACAACACTTTAAAGCATAAACCATATTGTGCTCAAAAGACCTACATGGCATATACTGTATTTGATTTTGTAGACAAACTATATATACTGAAGTGTACTGAATGATGTAAGTCTTCAAAAACTAACGGGTTGTTTTTGCATCTGTGTTTAAAACTGTTTATCTGCCCCCAAAATATATAGTAGTTTACTTATGTCCAATTGTTTGCATTTTTTAAAAAACAAAAGTCCTAGATTTAAGAAGGAAAAATGTTAGATTTCTCTGATGCAATGAATTATGACCTTTTATTTTATTTTAACATTCAAGTGTAGGGGAATAGAATTAGGTTGTAATTTTCAAAACAGTACAAGGATTACTACACAGGTCATGACAGTTGTTTACCCACAAAACAAACTACTTAAATTTAATACAATTTCATAAATCAGTTTTAACCTAGCTTAAGTTTAAAAAACAAAACAAAACTTTCCTTACTTCCTTCCAAACTTTAAAAATTCATTATCTCCTCATGGTGACATTTCTCATAACTGTGTAAAAACAACAAATTATGCTTTTGAATGTGATAAAGAATGTCCTGAAGCAACTGGGAAAATAATTTCAACCTTTGACCTTCTCCACTAGCCTGATGGGAAATTCACTGGCACCATCATGGCTTTTAGCTTTCAGTGAGCAAGTAACCACTAGAGGGCAGCCTTATCTCGGTTGTAACACTACCTCGCCACCAAAAAAAAAAAAAAAAAAAAAAAAACCTCATAAATGCTTCTAATGTTCCTATAATTATTTTTTTGCAATATTTTTGATTCCCTTGATATTTAATAATCAACACAAGTTGAACTAGAAGTACTCCTAAACAGTTCAAAATTCCACTTTCACAAATTACAATGATAACACAAAGGCAGGTAGGTCATGAGAGGGGCTAAAAATACAGTCTATGTACCTTAAAATATTTAAAATACAAATTTTTTTTAAAAAGCCATTTTCCTCCTCTTTAATATGTGGTGAGTTAAGTTTCAAGTGAATCACACCAAATCTGGTAGATGGGTTGCATTTTTGACCTCAAAATTTCAAGTGGTTCTAGACAAACTGAAGTGTGTTTGAGGAAGAAACTGATCAAGATTGTGGGAAGGCTGAACCATGAACTTTGAGAAAAACTGGACAAGGACAAAAATATTAGAGGTTAGAAAGGGTGTGTGTGTGTGTGTGTGTGTGTGTGTGTGCGCAGTATATGCTACTAGTGTTCAAAAGTCTTTCATTTGAAAGATTAAATGTGTTCTGTATAGCCCCCAAAGAAAGGATCAGAATCATGGCATTAAAAGAACAAAGGAGAGATTTATGTTTGATATAAGAAGACTTTTCTAATTCAACATGGAATAAACTACCTCTAAAGATTGTGAGTTTCCCATCATCGGAGGTGTTCAAGCATAACCAATCATTTTGCAGGAATGTTGTGGAGCGGGCCCCAATGCCAATGGGACATTTATCTTGGGGACTTTTAAGGTTTCTTCTATGCCTGAGTCTCCATGAAATAATGCTTATTTGTTTTCAGACGAATACGCTTAAATCCAGCAGTCAGAAAGGTAAATGCCTATCAAGTGGGAAATGAGCTTTTGCAGATTTACTTGGAAACTTTTACACTTCAGATGATTTTCTAAAAGACAACAAATTTCTCAAAAGCATGCCTATAATCATACCCCTTGGCTGTCATGGATACAAACATGATAGCCACTCATGAGAAAAGGATTCATGAGCTTTATACTATATAAAGGCATATTAAAATTAGAAGATGTATTTGTGTTTTCTTTGCCTACAGATAAGTGGAACATACAGATAAATCTTTAGTTCAATTGCATCATAATGGGTTATACAGGTTAACTGCACTTCGTGGTATTCTATATTCTTCAGGAAGGTAATGCTTACATTATAGCCAGATCCTCTTATAACAATCAGACTTAGTAAAAATCATGGATGAAGAGAGCTAATGATAAGCAAATAAGAATAACCCCATTTGTACCAAATTGATTTTATTAAAGAGTAATTTAAAGATATTAGGCTCAGCAAAGTATTACATAATTGAATCTATTTTTTCCCATATAAATGCCAGAGTTGTAATTTCCACTAACTAGAGACAAAGTTATATCCAGGACATTTTCACAGCTTCCTCTGGGGGAGGCATGAAGATAGTGGAAAAGAGGGTTCTGGTCCTTGCTTTATCAGGCATCAAATGGAAGATGGTGACTATCATATATAACCCTGTGAGGCTCAGTTTCTTCAACTCAAAAACATGAACTTACTAGTGACTTTCCAGAGAGGACTAAATGAGATACAAGTGTGTAAATCATAAAGCACAAACTAAATACAAATTAACATCATCTCCCTATTTGTGAAATGCCTAGTAAACTTCAGAGGCAAGAAAATCAAAAGCAAAAAATAAAATCACTGGCAAACCTTGGGAATAAACTTAACATTGCTTTTTATGGCCACAGGAGCAAAGATTCTCAAGTTTTATTATCTCCTATTAAGATGATGAGGGCTAACAGGTTTTACTTAAAAAAGGAAATCCAGAAACAAAAGATATCAGGTACTTTCTTACTTTTTGCCCATTGGCTAATATATGCTATTATTCAGATCTCAACTCTGGACCTGCCACTTTGACAATTTACAGAAAAAGCACTTTTTATCTTGTCACACATGATACTGACAGATACAAAAACCTCTGGCAATGAATCTCTCAGTCCATGAGTGGAAAGGCCAGGGAAGAAAGGAGGTGTTCTCACTGGAGTGGCTAGATTGGGGACAAAGATGTTCTAAATCATTCTCCAAAGGGTCAACATATGTACTATAATATCTAATGTTAATTCAGACCTGATTAATCACTGATGGATGTCTACAAATTATTTTTTTTAAGTAGAGAAACAAAATTGGCGTAGCTGCTGAATCCATGTGTCTAATTTTTTAAATTACCAAATACAAATTATATAAATTAGCCTTGATTTAAACTAACAAGCTGTGAATATGTTAAATGCACGAATGTATTTCTATTACAAAGTATTTTTAGAAGATTTGTTCCATACACATGGTTTTACTGATTGTTAAAATTATTTAAGAGCATTTGAAGAAAACTGAACTCCATGTCTACTTTCACAGATCTATCTATCCATGCATCCATTAATTTTTTCTTCTAGTAAATGTTATTTGTAAATATTATCATCTTAGATTCCCTAGAGCAAATTACAGAGTGGCTGGGTGCTATAGTAGGTGCTTTGCAATTATCTATTTGCTGATTTCACCCATTTTTACTGTGATTCACTTGACTAGGAGGGAAAGATGGGAGAAAAAGCAGTTTAGAGAACTGTATCTACTAGGTATTACAAATCAAGATTTGAATCACATAGTATATATTTATTTTCAAAAGAATGATTTTTATTTATAAATTATTATATACCTGGACAGCATTAAGTAATTATATGGTTCTCAATTCAAACTGACTGCAAAGTGATTTACTTGAGCATGATGTTGCTTTGCACTTCGAGTGATGTGGGTGAAACACATAAAGCCAAGGGGCTGTCCATGTATATGATACTTTAAAAATATTGTCTGCTTCATGGAGTATCCAGGCTTCCCCTCTACCCATGCACAAATGCATTCATACTTTTTCATCTTTTAAAAAACTGACCCCTTCTTGCCAAATAAGCACTTAGCTCAGTACTGGCGGCCATTTGGGTTTTCTCTTTTTCAGATCCAGCCATCACCCTCTCCCAATTTTACCCATCGCAGGTTCCATAAATGGGACATAAATCTCAACTAAGGGACACCATAGAAAGGGTGCTTAAAATGAAACTATGGATTGAATCCAAATTTTGCACAGTAGAAAGAAAGGCAGATTCTTCAAAACCATAAAATCATATGTATTAAAATTAGACATAAAACTAATCACCAAAATGTAGAGTATTTTCAAAGTGGTAAGGTGCCTTACAATTTTCACATGAAACAGGCTGGAGGAAGAACCTATTATGAGACAGAAATTCCCCTTCAGCCTCCCATCACTTTTATAACTCCATTTACATGAACACAAGCTGAACACTCATATGAAGCAAAGGGAGATACATTCCACCGAGACAGATGGAACTCCGCGTTTCTTTTCAGCGCTAGGCCGTTGGGTGACATTTGGCTAACGCACTTTTATGATGAGCAGAACAAGTGCTCCCTTGATTATAAATGTTATCACTGCCTCTTTCCGTTTGCCCAGGATGCAATCCAAATGGTAGTGGAATTTTGTTGTTAATTAAACAAAAACAAAACTGAAGGATGAGACAAGAGTTGCTCAAATGAAGATTTATTACTTCTAAGCATGAAACCACTTTAAGCCTAAACTTATTTGACAACTAATGCAGAGGAAGGATTTTCTTCTTTGGTGAGTTCAAAAGGCCTGATTTAAAAACATCAGTAAATCAGCCAACAAAGAGAATGTTTCTCTTTTATGGTTGCTTGTTCTCTCCTCCCTTGTCCACATGCATCCTCATACCCAAAAGCTATATTGTAAAGAAAGTGTTTCTGTTTTGCATGAAAAATTTAATTATACAAAATCTTACATATGGAACCAATTTAACTATTAAAACGGAGAGGCAGTAAGGGAAGTATTTAATATGATTCTGGGCCAAGTTTTTTTTTTCCTGTAAATCTGATATGGAAACATTTATGGCATCCCTTGTTTTCCCATAGACTATTTTTTCTTCTGTTAAAATTTGCACCAAAGCAAGATAATTCCATTAAAACACAGGATGTCATGATATTGGGAATGAAATATTCTAATTGTCCAGATACTGCATGCTCTGTATCTGGCAGCTGAGCTTATAGAAAAATTTCATTGCCAGTACTTTGGAGCTACTTTTCTCAAAGCACAATGCTATGAATCTATTATTTTATGGCAGCCAGAGGTCACTCCAAGACAAAAGTGTGAACAAGAGCTTTTGGGGAGGGGGAATGTGTGAGATTCTTGTGATTCTACTAGGAAGGGACAGTTTGTAGTAGAACTTCACTTTGTACTAGAACTATGAAAACAAAAGCCCACGTACTATGAAACATCAACATTAAATTATGAGAACATACTTTCCTTATTGTTTGGTGGTTACTGTTCATTGGGGAAAATCAATTAAAAATGTCTCAGCCTCTCACTGTTTTTTGCAATCAACTCAAATTATACTAAATAAAATGCATGAGGAATGGCATTGATACCCCACAGTTAGCAAAATCTCTTTTATAATTTAAGGGAAAATAGGAGAAAATATCTTCACAAAGGCTATTTGAGTAATTTTACACTTACAGGATTAATGAAATGCAGAACATCATGAAAGTTTTTTTGTGGGGGATGGGGAACAGAGACAATAGATTTCTTTTACATAAGAACTCACTAAGAACTCTTAACATTTTTTTCTTCCCAAAGATTTTTACATGCTTAAGAGCGTGTATCACCGGAAGGTTTCCTCTCTTTTACTGTATCAGTTGCATATTCTGAGAATGATTAAATCCCATTCCCCGAAAGCCTCAGGGGAATAGACAGAAAATTTGCTTTGGGCACATTGTACAGAAAGATTTCATCTCGAGCAGCTCAACTTAGCGTCCAGTACGTTTCGACCTGTTAATAATTAATAAAAGAGATGCTACCCAATCTCTAGTGAAGAAAGGCAAAAAGCGCGATGATCCGAAAGTAAAACCAGTTTAGATACCAAACTGGTGTCCTTCATCCTGGATTGCAACAAAATCCCAAGGTAGCAAACATTTAACGCGCCTAGGGCGCCCGCACAGCTGGGCAGAACCCATGAGACAGACTAGGTCTGCACCATTGCTGGACGTTCGAGAGCCCTGTCTACCGCCAACAGATGGGGCTTAAATCCCCAAGCCCGGCGGCTGGGCCTGAGAAGCTGCTCTGGCAGATTATCCACTGCCCGGAACCAGCAGGCGCAGGAGCGGGCTGAGTTTTTCAGGGGCCGTTTGCAACAGTCTAAGAGGGTGTCTCGGTTTCTCAGGGCAGCACAGACGACTTCCTGCAACACCTCCAAACTTTGTCTTTCCTATCAGAAACTTCGCTGACTTGCTTGCCATGGCTCCTTTCCTCCTCACCTGAGAGCACCTCGAACCAGTCTTCCCTCCAACCATTTTCCCCTGCCGTCCGGCTACCAGCCGAGCTAAGGAGTCCTGGTTAGGGCGCAAGGCCGGGCGCGCAGGATTGGCCTCGACTAACCCGCGCACATCGGCCCTCACCACGGTCTAACCTCCGTCACTGCCCGCGAATCCTGTGGGCTGATAAGTGGCCTTCTCACGTCCATTTACAAACATAAGTATCAAACGGGGGTGCGCTGCGGCTAGGGCGGCCGCTGTCTTGGCAAGCTCAAGGCGCGGGTCTGCTTGGGCCGCGCGCTTTCGGAAGTGGCCGCGGCGGGACGCAGCACTGACCCGCCGCACTTCCCCGGCAGGCGGCAGCTCGGGCGCTCAGAGCCGCTGGACCGCTAAGGAAAAAGGGCCCAAGGCCTGGGGCACTAACCAGTCCCCGGGGTTACACCGCGACCATTCGCACGCACTGCCCGGCCTGGCCACAGCGCCTCCCCCACGTAGGCCGGAGCTGTCCGGGGTGCGGGCTCTGGGAATCGGCCGCGGTTGTCCCCAGCTGTCTAGACCCTTTCCTCCCTTCGCGAAGCGCGACGACTCTCGGCAAACTTTCTTTTGGAAGCCCCGCCGGGTGCCAGGCAGACCCAGGCGACTGACAGAAGCAGACGAGCACGGAAAAGGGGGAGGGGGATCCAGCCCGTGCGCCTTAGCCCCTAACAGGAGGCAGGCCGATCCCGCGGCCAGGCTCAGGTGGCGCCGCTGTGTTGGCCCAGAAGGCCCTGGCGGGGCTCCCGCGCCCAGCCCCGGGCAGTACGTGCGCTCGGGCAGGCGCGCCCACCCCTCCCCCTGCGCGCCCTCCTCCCCGCCCCCCCGAGCAGCCAGCCCACCCGGCCCCGGCGGGGCGCCCGGGCTCACCTTTCATCGCTGCGATCACAAAATACATCATTTAAGCCGCGGTGCGGAGAGCGCAGGGAGAGCGGATTGTCCGACCCCGGAGCCCCCTCTGCCGCCGCCGCGCCGCAGCCGCCCGAGCCACAGCAGCAGCTGCCGCAGCTGCCCGCCCGCCGAGAGCCATCCCGAGCCATAAGAGGCTCCATGTGACCGGCTGACATCACGGCCGCCGCTCTGTTTACACCGCGCCCCTCCGCTTCCTCCCGGGGCGGGAGGCGGGAGGCGGGAGGCAGGCGCTCCCCAGCGCCGCGCCCCGCCCCGCCCCCGCGGGCAGGTGAGCTGCTGCGGCTCGGCGGGCCCACCCCGGCTCCGCGCGGCCCTCGGGTGCTTAAGCCCCTGGCTTAATCTTCGCCTGCTTGGTCACTTGTGGCCGCCCGGGCGCTTTCTGCGCTCAGCGCCCAGAGGAACGCGCGTCTGGCCACTTTCTCCCCCAACTCCGTGGGGTGAGAGACTCACAACCCGACGCCACTCTCCTCCTCCCTTTCCCGAGCCCTAGCCCTGATAAATAGTACAGCTTTGGGGAGGAAAATAGGGGTATGGTTTGGGGGGGCTGCATTTCCCCTTATTTTCCCAGAGTGCCCCAGCTCCGTTCGAAAGGTACAGCCTCCACTATGCAGGTGGAGAACGCAGCCACTAGGGACCGGTTCAAGGAGAGGAGAGAGGATTAGGGCTTCTTAAGTCTTTTGGGAGAAACCTTGTCTGGACGGGGGGGGAACTCCACCCACCTAATCCTTGGTAAACCTCGTCAGACCAACATCTAAGGTCCCGGTTTTCCCCCACCCTCCGTCCCGCGTTCAGTACCACCAATACCTGGAAAAAGAGCAGTAAATTGTATGTGAATGGCCTAAATAAGCTCCAGTTGCCGGTTGATTTGAGCCACTAAATTCCCAGGCTGGTTATGTCCAGCACTCTCTCCAGAGAACCCATCTACAAGTGGAAAAGGCTCTAGTTTTCATACCCTAAAGTTGAGACATTGTATTTTGGACAGGGTGAAAAAAAAAATTCTCTAAAGATCAACTTTGCGAATTTTAACTTGTAAGACCTAATTTCCTCCAAACTTTGAAGCTTAATCCTTTTTACTAGCCTTATGGAAACGTAAATTATGACATTATTTACAGATGAACTTCCTTAAGATGAATTTCAGATGCTAGAATCCACATTATTTAAAACTTTGGCCATTGTGTCTATAGTACTGAACATAACAGAAAAAAATTCTCAACGGTACCTAGTGCTGTTCCTTCAAGAAATTTCAATTCTGCTTTCTTTTCTGTTGGTTTGTCCGCTTACAACTTAAAATATTAGATGGCTATTTCTTTTTCTAAATATTAGATGGTCACCCCCCCCCATACAAATGAATTGCCCTTGTCTGAGTTGGGCCATAATTTAAAACACATGCAGATAATCAGCACTGTAGAAAACAAAAAATTCACACACTCCCCACCTTCAACCCCCTTTCAAGGCAAAATTAAGTTTTCTGAGCATTTACACAGTGCTCTGATTTAGAAAGCCAGAAAAGTCCATTGTTTTTCAATCCAACTGTGGCTTTATAAAAAAAAAAAAAGTTTGATCTCAGATAAATCCATCCCAGTACAATTTTTTTCCCTTTAGAATACTTTCCAAATAAAACCACAAAAATAAGAAATTATGAGAGTGTGAAGCCAAGACCTACCCATGTTAACTCTGCTGTCCAGCCATAGCGAAGTGGACAAGAGTTTCAAATGAATTAACCATACCCACTGTAATGTTTACAATTATGAAATTGAATCACACCATCTTCCCATGATGCAACTATATCTCCCAGTGAGGCAACGCCCCTGTTACATGGACACCATCATTCAAATTTGGTTCTTGGTTTCCTTTGTGCTAACAACTAGAAGAAGGAAGGATAAGACCAAGCTATGCTCTTGGTAGGTCCCGGATAGAATTTCCTTTCTCTTATATTGTTAAAGGATGAAAAAAAAATGAAAGATTGCATGTTCTTAGTTATATTCTTCCATACCTGATGTAAATGAATTTGGATATACAACTCTGAGGATTTACAATGTTTCTTTAAAACAGTATCCTGCTTTAGAAAATAATGCTTTGAAAATAACCAAATCCATTAGCTCTAGCCTGGCTGTCAGACATCTGACTCCAAGGTAAATAGTCTTACATCACTAGTAATCGGTATTTATTTCCAGACCATTTCAAATGAAATCGGTAATGGGGAGTGACATGTAACGTGACATATGCTCCTGCAATTACAAGTAGTAGAATTATTTTTCCTATAGAAATGTCCCCAATAGAAATATAATCTCATAATACTTATTTGAAATATTCACACATTTATTCAACAAAGACATTTCCAGGATAATGTAATACTGACCTTGCCCTTTTAGAAACGTATTTCATTCGAATCCTACAACTAATGAGCAACAGAATTTCAGATATTAAGTCCTAACCTTCCTGTGTGGCTAGATGCTATTTGTAATTCATGCCTCTATTAAATGTCTTCAGCTTTTAACCTAGGGTATATTACTGTTCTTTATATTAACACATGCTCTCACAAAACTTTTAAAGTAAAGATGAGAGGCTGTTTTTTTTAAAAACACTTGAAATATAAGTTTTCTTTGAAGTTATTAAGTTTCCAACCAAACAAATCAGCTAGGAATGAAAGAATCCATATCTACTTTCAATAATACTAAATTAGAGCCATAAATGATACATTTCAGTAAACCTGTACCCACTGTATATTAAAATACAACAATATAGAAATATGATACAATATTAAAATAAGACAAGTATGTAGGAATAATGATTGGATTTTAGGAAAGGCTTAGAGTACTGCTATGGGGAAAAACGATGCTAAGCAATATATTTTTTCCATCTTTTTCTTTTTACCAAGTGTACTGAGAAAGGAAAACAGATAATATTGTTCACATGAAAATAACTAAGCAGGATGGGAGTTCTTTACCATGAATGGGAGTATGTTATACATTAATTCCCAACTTAAATGTTTCTGTTGGCTTTTTCTCAGGAAAAGAAGGCACACAAGATACTTATAAAGACAGGTAATTTTGCTGAGTCCCCCAGAGCCCCACATGGTGTCCCTGTCCCTGTGTGCTGGATTTCATAGTGGATCTGGCACTTGGTGAGGAAGTAGGAATATACTTCTGATGCCAGATTGTTCCAAAATACCTATGGGGGACAAACAAACAAACAAACAAACAAAAAAAACAAAAAAAAGCTGGTGCACTTTCTCAGGTGTCTAGACTGTAGTATCATTAGTAAATTGGTACTGATCTTCCCACTTTCAGATGAAATGATACTTGACTTTATGGTAATGTATTTGGTTTTTCACCACAAAGGGTCTGATCTCATAGTATACCTCCCTAAATTATACATACAATGCTGTTGGGGAAAATAGCCTTTATCCCAAGTCTCCTAGGATGAAGATGATTTTAAAGTTTTAAATGCATGTGAAAGAAAGCATTTTGGTTCTGTCTCACCCAGGCCCTGTGTCTCTCTCTCTCCAGTGTGTGGCAGCTTGCTAATTCAATTAATTTCTTTCTAACTGAACAAGAAAGGGATCAGTGGAAGGTTAATGTGGTCCTAGGCAGCTTGATTCAGCTGAATCGTTGGCCATCCTGCGTTGTGTTCTTTAGGAGTTGGAGCATTCTGTCCAAAATAGAGCCAGGGAATGAGGTTTCTTATAGACCAAATGGGGCCAGATCCAAGAGTTCTAGAAAAATTTACTCGGGAGATTACAAAGAAAGCACAAACTTAACTACACTGATCAGAGCTTTGCTTAATTTTGAGTCCAGAAGCATCCAGTGTCCAGTAAGAAAGGGAAACTCCTTATTTATGAGTGTTAAGGGGGAGGGGATAATCCTATGAATATAGATCATCTTTTTCATAATATAATTTTTTTTTAGTAGATGGACATAATACCTTTATTTGGTTTGATTTTTTATGTGGTGCTGAGGATCAAACTCAGTGCCTCACACATGCTAGGCAAGTGTTCTACCACTGAGCTACAACCCCATCCCTTTTTCATGATTTTTAAAATAGACATAGATGTAGATTTAAATTTGCATTCATGTATGCATATGCATAGTCCATGAAATAGGTTGAAATAAACTATTTTGGTAGCCAAAGACATCTTTGATTTTTACACATGCCTATTCACATGCACATATTTCTCATAAGCAACCCACAACCACACTTACTGAGTGCTTATTATGTGCCTGTGCTGTGCTGGAGAGTCAAGCAAGAACTAAACCATAGTTCTCATCTTGAGATGCTCACCACCCAACTGACCTTTGCTCTAACATCCCTATAGAAGTCAATTTCCAGAGTGAGTGAACACTCCTAAAGGAGCACAGTGTTGGGTTGCCCATTGGAAAGATGTTTGCACAGCACTTTGCCATTCAGTTGATAGATGGCTGCAAATAATGAGTGTGGCGATTAATGTAATGGAATGTTGGAGGTGAAAGATTTGGCAGGAGGGAGACTGTGGTGCAGGGATTCTGGGATGTCTGAAAACAAGTATTTCATTCACCTATTAGGAAATCCAGAGAACTGGCATATGTTTTGTAACCATCTCAATGAGTAAAAGGGTAGAGTTCACAAGGCATACAGGGCTAAGCAAGCTCCACAGAATAGGTAGGCAGCAGGTGCCTTACTACACACACACCTGCCAAAGCAGCAAGCAGAGAGACATCAACCAGAGGCACGAGCACCCTCCATTCTGTCATCCCATGGGGTATTTGAGAGATGGCAGTGGAACAGGGACACACACACACAAACACACACACACACACACACACATATACATCACACACACACACACACACACACACACACATATATATAATATAGAATATATATAATTAAGGGAATACAGGAAATACGTATTAAGTCAGAACCTGGAACCCTGGATCTAGCTTCACTCTCATCCCTAGCTTTCTATTTTTCCTTGAGCAGTTACTTCTCATCTCGGGAGAGCAGGCCCCTCACCTGTAGAATGAGAGAACCTCAAGGCGTTCTTGTGCCCAAACATCCCACGTCTGCTTTCAGGAACACTGTCACTCCTTTCTCTCTGCTGCGCCATCTCTACTCCCTTCTCCAAGGAGTCTTCTTTATTTTATTGAACTATATGCTATGGCAGAATGAGCTTTGGTTGGACAAAGCTGGGCTCAAGACCAGCCTTCATCCCACTCACTAGCTGAGTGATCTTGAGCAAACCTGTGTTTCATCACGTATGAAATAAGAAGAGAGTGTTGAAGGGCTACTAGGTGGATTAAATTAGACAATATATAGAAAGGACAGAGTGATTTCTCTTAGTAGGACTTACAAGGGGAACTGCTTCTACCACTCCCAACCCACCCCTACATTGTTACACACATAAAACCTGTGCCTAGCATGAAATACTGACCCTTAATAAAGATTTGTTGAAATGTATAAGTATGCAATTTTGCTAAGCTTTCTATAATTTTCAAACTGTGGTATGTGTGTATAAAACAAATATTTATTAAGTACCTGCTAAGTATTGGAGATCCAAAGAGGAATAAGGATTAAGTTACCTTTAGGCCCAGGAGGACTTGTGACCTGGCAAGTTCTTTTTACCTCTCTTCCTATAAGAGAGCAAGCTCTCATTTAATAAGCAGTGACTAAAGATCTTCTGTGTGCATGATACTGTGCTAGGACAGAGAGAAGGAAGAAAAATATCAAGATGTCTGTCCTTCAAGGAGTTCTCAATCTAGCAGAAAAATGAATGTAATGCTTATAATGTAAGACAGAATGTGAGGCATATATTCTAAGTGTTCCAGAAATAAAGTGCTATAAAAGCCAAGAATAAGCAAGGTTCCTCTGTGCAGGGTTAATCTTAACCTTTATGAGAAGGATTTCATGGAAGAGGTAGCACCTGGTCTAGATCTTAAAGGCCAAATCAAATATTGTTGGGTACAAACATGAGTAAAGGGTCTTTTGGAAGAAGCACAGAACATAGGTAAAAGAAAGAGACAAAAAAGTCATTTTTCATTTAAAGAATACTAGTACTGCAGAGGTTCACATAGCATAAAATACATAGAGACCAAGAGGGGAGAAAGGTTGTAGCCATTTCATCTGCCTTCCCTCATAGCGCCCAATACAGATCTCTTCAAACTATACACACTCGGAGAATGACTTTTGAAAAAAAAAAAATAATAACAGAGCAGAAAAAGGGAATTTGTGTTTGAGAAAATAAATATCTTTGTAGCTTGCTTATTTCATAGTCTATTGTGAGGATTAATAGTTGGTTTGATAGTCATAAAGTTAAATTACACTTAATAAAACACATAGAGCAAAAAAGTTCCACATCACAGCACACTGAGGAAGAATAAAACTGGAAATGGGTGTTATTTCATCAGAGCGAAAAGCTAAGCAGAGCATTTTAGGATGAGCAAGATAAATTGAATGTTATTTGATTTTGTATCTCATCCATTTCAGTTCTGAAAATTATCTGAGACAGTTCTATTAATACAGATGCTTCGTATATAGGCCATATTTTATTTTTTAAAGAACTATCTTAAAATATATTTTCAAATAATGGAGAAAAGATAAGCAGTTACAGATGGTTTTCCCTATTTTTGTCATGCATGATCAAGACTGCAGAGTAATGTGGGCTTCACTGGGAAATCCAAGTCTCGCAGCTAGAAGCATTCCAGGAGCAAATGCTGGCATTATTTTGCTTTCACAGAGAAAATATGTTCCTGTTCAGTCAAGCAGAGTAATCAATTATTCTGCATTATGAAATACTCATTTTATAACTATTGACATTTCAGACAGTTGTGCCACATGTCAATAGTGGTTTTGATGCTCACATTCAAGCTGCAGCTTATAGGATGGGATTCATCTGGGCTGACAGTGTCTGATCAGAAGTCGTTTCTCTTCTCTCAGAAGTCCATCTATTATTTATGTCACAGTCCTGCATGGTATGAGTATGTTTTGAGCACTGAAACAAGAATAGACTTGACCATGTATTTTCTTTTTAATAAAAATGTTAAAGTCTTCTAAATATGTTAGATTGACATTAAAAAATAATCACCACTCTTTTGAATGAAAAACTATTCCTACGTTTTGTGGGATGAAGGCAAATTAGGCACTCTGTTCTGAAGCATCCAAATTCACATTTGATTTGTAGTATCTAGTTAAACATTATGTCCCCAAAGGTAATTTTCTGAAATCAAAATAGCTTCCCAATCATTATTCAATACTGCTGCTACTCCCTCTCCTACTGGTTAACCATCTCTTGGGACTTCCTTCATGGTGTGCATTTATTTCATGTTCTTTTAAAGATTTCATTCATCCAACAACATTCTGTACTTTTATTACTCTAATTTTATAGATGAGGTAAGGCAGGCACAGAGAAATTAAGTGACTTGTCTAAGAGCACAGGGCTAGCAACTGGTGGAATCATAAGAAAAACCTAGGTAAACTGGTTCTGGGGTACATATTCCACCATTATGCTATAACTTTCAAAAATTTTTATAATTTTTCTTTGAATTCAGCACTAACCAGTATATTTTAAATAGCAAGCTAACTTCTCCAGGAATAAAAAATTACCACTCTAATAACATCTAGGCATCTGTGCAAGAAATTCTTTTATCACTAGCTCCTGTAATTGAGCAGGGTTAGCATGTGTCATTATGAATTATTGCACAATTTAGTAAATTATTTAATTACTACTAATGAAGAAACATACTGTACATGGTTGTAATTATCCTGTTTGAAAACAATGTTGCCATTTGTATATTTAAGAAACACTTGCTACATATTAAATTAACTCTTGAAAGGATTTTTTTTTTGGTATCTTGGAAAAATTAAACAACACAATATATTGATAATGGAATGTTAGGATTTCAAGGAAACTAAAATATATAAAAGGTAATACTGGCATTTCTGAAAGATTCCAAATATGTTGAAAACATCAAACACAGCACTTTCATAATTCACACTATTCTACAGAAAAAGTACAAGATAAAGGTCTTCACTGATTTTCACGATTGGCAATTATATCTTGCTTCTCTTTTTGTAAATCTTTTTTGCAACATATGCCACATAAGATAGTGTCTCATTTACCTATTTTAATCACCTAACGAATGGCTTTGGTAACAAAATCTTAAATAGAGCCATTTCATTTTTAATGTACTTTGTGTAAATTGCTATATACATTTATTAAGTAACTGTAGTGATGCATACACTGGTTTTTTCTTTGTACAAAAACATAGTACATATATATCCTTAAGATGTTTGGACAACAAGTTTAACTAAAATATAATTTTTGTTTTTTACAATACTGAGAATTGAACCCAGGGGTGCTCTATCACTGAGTTATATCCTCAGTCACTCCCACACACTTTTTAAAAAGTATTTTTTAGATATTGACAGACCTTTATTTTATTCATTTATTTATATGGGGTGCTGAGAATTGAACCCAGTGCCTCATGCATGCAGGCTACGCAAGTGCTCAACCACTGAGCCACAACCTCAGTCCCTCCCTAGCTCTAAGACAGGGTCTTGTGAAGTTGCGTAGGGCCTTGCTAAGTTGCTGAGGCTGGCCAAAATAATTTTTAAAATGTCATGACACAAGTGAGATGCATATTATTGAGAAACTATTAATATGCAGTATTGAATTTGTTGTAAAGGCTTATGTATAATAAAATCTTGGAAAGCCCAATTCACCCATTAATCAAAAGGTTAGGTACATGTTCTATGATGAAACTGACTTTCATAAGCTACAATGTAATGGTGATTTGATTTATAACATCTTTGCTCCTTGAAATATAATAATGTGGCAAAGCCATTATAAACAAGGAAGAATACAAAATGTAACTACAAGAGTTGGATGATACCCAGAAAGATCATGTGGCAGGTCTCCCTGCTACCAAGGACCTGAGCAGCTAAACCATCCATGTCTGACAGTTGCCAATCATTAAATAATCATATATAAGCAAGATAAGTGATATTATCATGTTTGCTCTGTTGTCTTGTTTTCTTTATTATCCCAAGGTCAAGCTGCCATTTAACTGGATAATTCAAATCAAATAAAATTTTGTCCTCTTATGAATAATGCATGTATTAAAATTATAGTTCCCAGATTTCAGCACTTGTCAAAAAAAAAAAAAAAAAAAAAAAAAAAAAACAGTAAGAAACTATTTCCTGTCACCATGTTAGATTTAGGCATCACAAAACAAGAGGCAAGAAAACATGTTTTATATGTTCAGAGCTAACACTGCTCAATTCATCATGTAATATAAATTACTAGATAGTGTTTATTTTACTCTAACAGTAGCTTACCAACTAGAACTACAGTAAAGCACATAGGGTACTGTTTTAATGGCTTTTTCTGATGTTACTGTGGCAAACTAGAAAAATTGTACTTTGATTCATCCTTCAGATCTCCATTTTTCATCTTCTTATTAAAATATAATTTACATGTGGTAAAAGTCTTTTAAGTGTAAAGTTATTTGTTTTGAAAAGGCATTTAATTTTATAACTTTTAACACAAGACACCTCTTCCCCAGTATTCCTCTGTGTGCCTCTGTAGCCACCTTATCCCTCTATTCCAAACCTTGGCAACCAGAAATCTGTGTTCTGTCCCTATAGTATTACATTTAAAGGATAGTATTTCAATAGAATACCACATTATGGAGTCTTTTGACTTGTTTGTTAGTTTGTTCGTTTGTTTTTTACTTCTTAGCACTATGCATTTGGGATTTATCCCACACTGATGAATATATCAATATTGATATATTTCTATTTCTCAGTTTGCTTATCCATACCCCAACTGGAGGACAGTTGAGTTGTTTTCATTTTTTTTGAAAGTTACAAATAAAGCTTCTATGAACATTCCTGTACACATTGCTATGTGAATATATGTTTTTATTTTACATGGGTAAAAGCCTAGGAATGGGATTATTAGATCAAATGGGATGGATATGTGAATTTAATAAGAAATGGCAAATACTTTCCAGAGTGGCTGTGCTATTTTGCATTTCTATCAGCAATATATGGGGGTTCCAGTTGCTCTATGTCCTCCCTAGCACTTCAGTTATCAGGAATTTATTTATCCATTGTTGGTTCTGATAATCTGCTATTGTTAAGTTCAATAAACTCACCAGGAACACTGAGTCAGTGAACATGGAATCACTGCTCTGGAGGAGATGCAGGTAGGTCTCTGCTAGCCTGTGCTCAGAGTTTTGTCAACTGACTGATACATAACTTTGTTACATATGTGGTTCTGGTAAAAGAAACCGTACGTAACATATTTTGTGAACACTGAACCCACAGCCAACATCATTATGTTTCCTGAACTCTTGGCTGGAGGATCCTTAGCTAGCACACTATTTTCTTCAGGAAGCACATCACAGCCTTTGGGGCTTAGGAATGCTACACAGTTCTTCTGTAAATGCTGTCCTTTGGAGTCACTTTAAACAGCGAGATCATCAGCCAAAATCACAAAAATTAGAAAAATGTGGCATTAAATAGACTTCAAAAAGGATATTTGTTTACAACAAGACAGGTGAACAAGGAAGGTAGAAGGTTGTTATGAAGACATGAGCCGTGATGCTCTGTGCATGGGCCTGCCTGCCTTGCTCACACAGACTGTATTGAGTTTGGGGGTACAAATAAATTTTAGTGAGTATGCAAATTCATAAATGCAGACTTCACCAATAATGATAATTGGATTATACCCATCCATTTATTTTCACTGTCCTGCGACCTCAGTTTAAATGGCACTGACTCCAGAAGGTTTCTGCCAAACCCTAAACCTCCATCAGGGGAGCTTTGGGCTCCAGTTAGCATCTCTTCCTTCCCTTTCTAAAAACCTGATTCTTCACCTTGTTTTTGGTAATCATTTGTTATCTTTTCTGTCTTCTCTCGACTCTCAACTCTAGGGTTAAGAAACTCCTTGTCTGTTTTATTCTCCTATGTTTTATGCTAAAGCTTACCATAGTGCCCAGAACATACGGATGTTGGGTAAATATTTGTTGAATACATGCATACTTCATTGAAAGCAGAATGTGTAGTGGAAAATGTTCTGGAATTGGAAAATATAGTTTCCCATCCCAATTCTCACACTTGTGGACTGTGTGGGATTGGTGATGCATATTCCATAAACTTCAGTTTCTTATAAAACTTCAAAAATAACATCTATCTCTAAGTATGTTTTTAAGACCTTAAAATCAGGCAATAAGCCAGGTGGGTGATGTACCCCTGTAATCCCAGTGACTCAGGAGGCTGAGGCAGGAGGATGGCAAGTTTAAGGCTAGCTTCAACAACCTAGCAAGACTCTGTCTCAAAATGAAAAAAATAAAAAGGTCTGAGATATAACTCAGTAGTAAAGAGACCCTGAGTTCAATCCCCAAGACAAAGAAAAAAAAAATCAGGCAATAAACATGGAAACCATTAGTGTCTGGGGCACTGCTGATTATTAATAACCATTGCATTGGAATGGTTTATAACTACAACTAGATTTTATAAAATATACTGATGAACAGTGTGAACAGTAAATCAATTTAGTCATCAAATAATACCAACTTTCTATGTAATAATACCAACTTTCTTTCTATGATTTTATGTATCCAGAGCACCCAAATAATTAAAAGAATTTTTCACCTGTGATGTGGATGTTTTTGTTACTCTGTCCACTTAACCACACTCTTCAGGATCAGAATGTGTCATCTTAAAAACCAAGAGTTTATATATCCCATTTTAAAGATATTTGCTGAATGTTTAAAAGTGATTCTTCAGTAACAGACTTTATACTCTCTGAAAACAAGATATTTTACTTTTTAAACACTCCTAAAAACAAATAAATTTAATTAAGAATCAAATTAGGATTCTGCCTGAAATCTTTTCTTGCAAAGATTGAATGTGTTCCTCATGATTTCCAGGCAATAAAAAATTAATAATTTCTACAAAATTATCTCAATGTTCCCATGTATGATCAAGGCTGGCAAAATACTCTAAATGCTAAAATACAGTGGAAAAGAAGCTTCACAAACCATGCGATAGTTTCTTCACTCAAAATTTACACCAATGATTGTCTTACAAAATTACAATGATCAGATATGATTAAGTGACACTATTTAAGATTATTGGTCTTTCATAGATGCAAAACATGATGAATCACTGACAAAGCAAGCTAATGGGAGGGAGGGAGAGATGTCAAGTTTGTATATTCGATTAGAAAGCAGAACAGATTGGTAAAACCATAGAATTAATAATGATTATTGTATATGAAACCTCCATTATTTCCTGACTTCCATTTATATTAATTCTTCTGGAGACAACATTTTTTTAAGCACATAAATTCTCATAAAGTACCTAACAACAGGTCTGAATCAAACCCAGGGTTAAAACATCACTTGCCGACAGGCATCCTCCAAGTGTGCTCCACAGAGGCACATCGCTTCTGATCACTTCCAGGCTATTTTAAATGATCTTGGACAGGGCTACTGAATGACTTGTCAGCGAACAGGAAAACATTATGACACCACTTCTCCAGATTTCTTCCCAGAACATGAAATATTTGCGATTGTTCTAATAGAATCAAGGCTAGTTTATAAAAACAAGTTATGCTTCACTTTAAAGCTTTCGGTTTTAACTGAGGGAATGCTTCTAACATATGGCACCTGGGCTCTGACTCACAGCAACCTTCAAATTCTGGCCAAAATGTCTGTTTCCTGAGATTGTGTCTGATCTGCCTGTGCATCCCTGGTGGGGCCCAGCAGGCATTAAATAAATGCTATTGTTGGAACGAATGAATGAATTAAAGGGTTTCTAATTATGAGCTACAAAACTTCCATCAACAAAATAATCCCAGAGGAAAACTGCAATGGACTTGGAATTCTTATCTATGAAGAGTTCTATTTTCAGCTCCTGTATAATTTTTAAAAATCATTTATGCCCAACTTGGTTTTTCTTGATTTTTTTTTTAAAGCAACGTGTGAAAAACACAGAAGCATTTTCCAGAACATGAAAGACAAGTGCAGATCTTAGAAAGTTTCATTTGTAAGCTTGTATGTGATAATTATTTTAAAATCTGTTAATCATCAGATATTTTCTAGAAACAGACTTTGGGTGAGGCACTATGTGAGATGTTTGAAAAAGAAAGTTAAAAGAAAGGATTCCTACCCTTACTTGTGTTCCACAAATTGTCATTAAGACTATTAGAAGGTGTACAATTTTCAGTATATCCACAGGTAGGGCAAATGGCTATCTAAAGTGATACTAACCTAGAACCGCCATCAGAGGCGTATGAATAAATGCTAAATTTTTTTCATATTAGAGATCTCTCACTTGAAAGTCTTATGAAATGGAACAAAGAAAATAAACCAATGAAGAAGAAAAGAAATAAACAATGACTGACAAACATACCCTAAAAATCTAAGAACCAAAGTTCAACATATATACTTAAAAGCATCCTTCTGTCAGTCACTCAAAGGCTAATTTATGGTATGTGAGACATCATTCTGACCAACTTGGTATATGTAGAGGTCCAGGATACAGAAGATATGAGGGGGGAAAAGCACAGCAGAAAGGTATAGAGAGTTCTGCTCATGTGAGCAACGAGGAACAATAAATATTAAAAAAAAAGAGATAAAAATTATAAAAGTTATACATATGAACTCAGAAAGTATGGTAGTATGGAGCATTTAGCATAGGGGCAAACACGCAGTCACACCTGCAGAACTTCTGAGGACATCCTGTATTACAGCATACTACACACGCCGTAATAATTAATGTTTATAATGACTTTGAATCATTAAGAATGGATTAACCCATGAACTCGAAGACAACAGGGACTTACATAATATATTTTGAAAGCCACCCCCAAAAGTAAAGTAGTTTAGCCACTTAGAGAGATATGTTCCAGAATATTAAGTTATATGGTATCTTATTTTCTGATAATGCCTATGAATGCAGCATTGGTATGAACACCTCAAATACTAACCCTCATTACTTAAGACCTTACAATCAGGGACTTAGATTTTCTAGTTTCAATAAGTAATGCTCTGAAGCCTATTGGAAAAACAAAGAACTTTCCATAATAGAATGTCTGTGCTATGCACAGGTATTTTATTCAATTCTAATATTAGCCAAATATCAATAAAACCAAAACCATTCAAACACTCCCCCACACCTCTATTTAAAGTGAGAATGCTTTTGTGAATGTTTACTTGAATTATGAGTGTTTGGGGCTAAGGTTTAAATATATATTATTATAGTAAGTTTTTTTTATAATTGCTATTTATATAATGATGTTTAACCTGCTGGAACTCTAGTGAAGGAAAGGCTATCAGTTAAAGTAAGTTCGATGGGAAATAAAAAGAGGAAGAAGAAAAACAGGCAGGCATTGTTGCCACCCAGTGCCATTGAAGTGGCAGGCTTCTAAAACAACGCTTCATACATGCACACACATGATACCAGTACCTTCTTCATGGCTGCAGCAATTCTTTTTAATAACTGATAGCCTGGTTCCAGGGCAGCTGCAAAACATCCATGAACACTAGTTAATTTGTTGGAGGCATGGAAGCTGCCACCTTTCCACCTGCCAGGCTAGATCCACAGTATGCACACACCACAGTGGCAGGAGCCAAAGTCTGGAGAAAAATTTCTTAGCTCCTGCCTAGAAGGAGGAAGAAGCAGTCAATGCTGGGAATGTCTTGGACATTCCCAGGAGTTTTGGACTTCTGTCTCTTTTACTTCATACTTGCCCAGACTCCAGAATAATGCTTTTTGTAGTGAAATCACCCTGGCCACCTCCAAATTCCTACTGAATTTTATTATTAACATTATGTTGTGGTTGTTCATGAGAATGCAGTTAAAGGCTAAGATATGACACCAATGTTTAGCAGGAAGACAGGATGATTATTCCCACTCACAGAGGGGTAAATGAAGCTCAGAGCAGCCTTCTGGCTGAGCTAGGGTCGCACCACTAATGTAGAGCTGGGACTCTTAACACAGGTTTCTGACTCCAGGTTGCTACATATTGCTGCATGCAATGTATTGAAAACCAATTCCTTGTTCTTTAAGAATTTATGTCCTGAGCAACTCAGGTTGGCAAACACAAGAACATTTTTCCATAGGAGGAGTTTTGCAAGAGAAACACAAGGCTGTCTTCTATTTCTTCAGAAGATTTTTTTGTCACTGATTATATCATCCCCTCCATTCATACATTTTATTTATTGTCTATTCACTCCTGCCACAAGAGGTAATTTACATGGCTCTTTAACAACATAGTATCAATAAATCATCAATTATGTTTTAATTAGTTGAATAATCTACACAAACTAGTTCATATGACATACAGCACAAGCTGGTCAGATGATGATTGTTTTATAGTCTCTAGTACTTTCAGTGTGACAGACAGATGTGGAATATTTGCAGAAGGGGTGTATGTGTGTGTGTGGGGGGTGGTGTCTATCATACTATCTGCCTCAGAGATTGAGAACAAATTGCAAAGTTAAGTTTCTTCTTTCCATGGCTATGTTTTTTCATTAATCTATTTTAAACTTTCTTGTGCCTTTTAATATCTTATCCATTCTGATGAGGTGAGGTCCAGGCAGGCTGTATCACAAGTATTTGTTAACAGCATTAAGGAGGGCTTCCTATGACTAAGTCTAAAATGAAACTTTCATATTTAAGGGTTGCACCTTTGGCAATCTGCTCCACAGACTTTTGCTTTTAGCACCTTCTGCTTGGTATGAAATACAGAATTAATTTAGAAAAGAATCATAGTAGGTTATATTTCCTTTCAAAAATCATGTTATTTGGCACTAGGGTTTTTGGAATAAGACACTTGAGTATTTAATTAGGCAAAATAACATGCAACATTTATAACAGGGACTTCGGAGGGAACTAAAATGGAGTAGCCTCAGAGCTAAATGACTTATATAAAGTCTCAGGAAGAGCGAAACACAGGCAGTTCCAGGAATAAAATCCTCAAGTCTGGTTCCTGCTCAATGTTCTGATCATTTGGTCACACTCTAGGAAGAGAGAATAAATATCTATCTGTGAAAAGTCCATGAGATGGAAATGAGGTGGCCTACCTTTCATCATTTGCAATGATCAAAGACGAAGCCACTTATAAAAATACCTGCCATCGCAGAAACCGCTGCATCTCAACCCAAAATGAGAAGACACAGAAGAGGTTGATAAAAATGAAATCGTGATACACTAATCCTTATCCTCGCACCAAACTGGCTGCCCAAAGAAGGGTCTCCACAGTTGCCTGATGAAAGGCACAAATCATGGACTACCCACTGGGGCAGGCAGGGAAGAGAAGTGAGGGAATGGCCTCTTCTTCAGAGGGCTGAATGGCTGGACTCTCTCGAATGAATAGATAACACCATCGGAGAACAGACAGTGGAGATGAAAGTGGAAGCCAACGAAAACAGAAGAACGGAGGAAAACCATCAAAGGGGTAAAAAATAACAAAAGTCCACGGACCGATGTGATCAGCACCCAAATGCTAAAATTGCAGCTCGAGAGAGCTGTTTGAAGCTGCTAAAGAGATGTAATACAATCTGGAATGAACAGAAATTGCCATCAAACAGAACAGAAGGGCCACCAAGAGACCTTAAGGAAGGGCAACCTAAGGGAACGTGAGCCCCGCAAAGAGCTCACTTGGCAATGTCCTTTTGAACATCTCAATCATTCTGAAGTGCTGTGTAAAACACACACGACCATGCACACGCACATACACACACACATGGACCAGGATCTGTGGGGCATTTTGAAGGGAGGTGCTTGTCAAAAGTCTTAAATAATGCAAGGCAATGGCAATCCATCCCATCTTCCACTCTGAGGACCAGGAGCAAAGAACAGACGCAGGTTTCATCAAAGCAGCCTCTAATCTTTCTAGCACATCTGCAATGTCCATCTCACCAGGGGTGACCTTCTGAGTGAACTTTGGGAGAGATGTGCTCTTTGGTTTTGTCTGGGTTGCAGTTTAATTCAGCAGGAAGCGGGCCGTGGCTGGGAACCACAGCACAAAGAAAATCACGGTAAGGAGGTGAAAAATGTAGGACTGATCGACAATAAGTGAGATGAAATAAATGACTGGTAGTTTTTTATGAGACCAGCAGAATAAAAAAAAATACGATGGGTTATCAGTTTTAAGGCTCATTTCCCATTGCTGTTACTAAGTAGGCGATGATAGAAACAGCACAATTGAGGAATAGCATCCAGACAGAAAGAGAGAGAAAAAAAATAAAGAATCAGGGAGGCCTTTTAGAACTGGGTCCAATCCAGGGCAACCATCCGAAGAAAAACTTTGAATTTCATTCAAGTACAATGTGAGAAATTGCATAGCAGAGATAAAATACAGAGGGTTTTAAAAAATCACTCTGTTCTGATGCAAGTAATTGTTGATAACCCCTCAGGATTGGGAGTGTTTTGGTTCTTGTAAGATGGAAAAATCAGAAGATGATCAAAAGTTGTAGTAGATCAAGATAAGAAGTCATGACACCTAAAGTTAATGGGCCAGTGGTCTTTTCTGGGGTAACCTCAACTGAGTTTCAGACAAAAGGGAGGAAGGAGGAATTTCTAAGTAGAGACAAGTAAAGGGAATTTGCATTCAGAGGTAAATAAAATTTCTCTTCCCACATGATTATCTTAACACTGCAGGGCTGGGGAATATTACATAGAGAGTGGGAATGGAAAATTTCTTCCTCTTGAATAGGTTCAGTCTGTCAGAGCTCAAAAGCTTTCCAAGGGAGTCTCCATGGCAAGAGTGACTGGAGCTTTGTTTTGATTTCTTCTCTCCCTAAATGTTGATCAGTCCTTCCATATCCTACCATGTTTACAGCATGGAATCAGCATCAGAATAGGGCACCAGGGGAAGGAAAAACAGATCTAGTTCCTCCTAGTGTTAACCCTCCTCAGAGTCTTCTGCGTTTATAGACTACTGGAATCCTATCAATATGAAAATACATTTTTTCACCATTACATTCTACATTTTCTTTATTTCTTTCTTTTGTCCTGGTAGAAAACAAAATCATCACCTGTCTCCACCTCAAAGAATCTTAAGTTTGGGGGGGGGGGATGAAGGATGGAGTCTTCTTTCATGAAGGTCTGGAGAACTCTGAGCACCTAGTAGGTGCTCAATAAACACCACCCAACAGGCTAGGGCTCGCTTCCTCTGACAGCTGGCCAGACACGAAAACTGCTTTGGGAAACCTGATGAAGAGACCCGCCTTTCTGGCAGAGCCATCCTCACTCTTTCATCACTGTACTCAAAGATATTACTGATGTTGGTCCTCTGGTTTTGCTGCTTTTTTCCTCTGACTGGACTAACTGAGTCTACTCTGCTCACTAGCTGCCACTTCAGAATCCTGTCACGCAGCGGAAGGCCAAAGGACATTTTCCCCTAAGTCCTTTTAACTTCCTGGCATTCCGTTTTTCAACCCCACATTAAAGGTGCTGATGTTTCATCCTAGTCCTACCAGCCAATGGGTGGCCTCAAGTTAGACTAGGCAGGGCTTCTGTCAGCTCTTTCCCTGTTGGGCACAGGGAGAAGGAACCCAGAAAAATGTTTCCTCAAACCCATTTTCTAATTTTCCCTTGGATGCTATCACTGAAGTTCTGAGATCATTTATTAAGAAACAGACGCATTCGAAACTAACATACAACAGATGTCAACCTCAGGTCACTATTGGCCAGCAAGACCGATTTCTTGCAAGTTCTCAAAATTAAATTTCTCTTCTTGCTTGCCTTCCTCCCCCACCCCTGCTCTCACCCAATGCCCAATCATCCTATAATCCATCAAAGCTGGTATCCCAATTCTGTTTCTTTTCCCAGACAAGACCTGCCAACTCGAAAAACAAAAATGAATCTCCTCTAATTTTGGCATGTTCCTCTAAGCCTCAACTAACCTCAGGCAGAGACTGGTGGAGGTACGCCCAGTTGAAGCCTGAAGTTATAGTCATCATTTCTATCTCCTTTGGTGAAAAATCCCCTGGTATGTTCCTGAATCGTCACCCTTGGTATATTGCTGGGCCAAGCATTAGCAAACCCAGCAGATTGCTACTCTCTGCAGTTTGTAGAACAAATCATCTGGCTGGTGAGATTTGAGACACCTCTGTACCTATAAGAATCTCTCTGTCTCTCTATTCTCTCTCTCCTCTTTGTGTTTTTACCCTGTCTCCAGTGGTATAGTAATTTCTGCAAACATGAAATTAGTTTATATGTTAAGGGCTTTGGAATTACTAATTTCAACTAAGTTAAACCAGAGGGCAGAGTAGTCCTCTAGCACTCTCCTTAGGGACTCGATCTGTGATTCTTGAGAAGGGTCTAATGGACATATTTTATTTTCATTCAGGGTGACCTCACTAATCATTGTGCAAAATGCCCTTTATTTTCTTTCCTCAAAACAAAACAACTGCAATGTTCTAGGCATTTTCTAGGGAAGAAAACTCTAATTGTGTTTTACTTACCTTTAAAGCCACTGTTCAGAAATTATTATTTTTTAATTCTATTTTAAAAATAAAAGTGTAGGTGAAGGTGATTGTATCTTTCCAAAGTCAGTAAAACAAATGTGTTGCATAAGTCATTTCAATTCAATTAAGAGAAACAGGTCAGATGCTAAAAATACTAGTAAAATCAATTATGAGTAATAGGTCTCCTGTTAACATGTATCACTACAACTGCCTCTCTCATAATATTTGAATAAATTTACATTTGTTTCATATCTCTGTGTCACTGACCATTAAATTGTCTTGTTCTCCTTTCCTTTATTACATATTCTCTGGTGTGCCTTGGAAATGACACATAGTCTAAACCTTATTTAGTGAAGAATTTTCAAAAAGAGAAAGGAGGCAAATTGAAAAGAGCTTTGGAGTCAGATCCAACTTCAAAAATCCTCTCCTTTTGCTTGTCAGATGGGCATTTATTATCCATAAATGGGGCTAAATGTACCCTCCCCACAGGCTTGTTGTACATTTGCATTGCACATCTATCAGACCCCAACCCCAGCACTGGGGCATGTGGTTTTGAATGTCTCTTTCTGTTCTCTGTGAAAACCCCTAAAAGTTGTTAAAATATAAGGGAGGATAATAATCATGAAATTTCAAATTTGATGTCTCATTTTCATGTTAAGATTAAGGTTGCAAGGACGACTAAAAAAGGGATGTTAAAGAGAAAGTCCTTCTCCCTTCATCTTTCTGTTTAGTGAAGGGGTGCTTGCAAAATCCCTAGCAGAATCACTCCTGGGAAGGCACTGTGGGACAATAAGTGGCTGCTGCAACCTTGGGAGCCTTTCCTTTAGACAAATGGGTGACATCTGACATGGGGGAGCTCCATGGAAAAAAGAATTTGACATTGATCTGTATTATAATTGCAACATACTATAAAACATAAAAGTGACATGCATATAGGATGGAAAGTAGGAAATACTTTTGGTAGTTTCGTGAGTAAAACTGGTGCATTATTTTATAATTTCCTTTAATATCATTCTTATAGTGAGGTTTGGACAGTTGGGTGGAAAGTAGGGGGTGCAACAATTAGAGACTCATCCTGTTATGTTGAGGGGCTACTTGGGTAGAAAGGATGGAAGTTACAGGGAGACCTTCCTTTCGGCAGCACAGAGGGAATGCCAGTGTGGAGCATGGGGAAGAGGAAGGCTGGAGAGTTCTGGAGGATGGGACACCAGCTGACAGGAGCAGCCTTGGAGCAAGTGGACAGCTGGGGGCTGGGGTGATGGTGGAATACCCGGAAATGGGAAAGCTGCAGAAGCAAGGCAAGGTAAGTGAAAATGCTACCTCCAGGAAGCTCTGGTCATGTAGGGAAGACTATTAAGTTTTTTTTTTTTTTTTTTTGGAGGGGCGGGGGCAGGAGAGCCAGGAAGTGGTGTGTTTTTGAAGAGAAGAGGTATCACAGAGTGCAGTCATAAGAAGGTCTCCAGAAGAGCATTCGAGAGTTTGGAACAGAGGTCACACATAAAATGTGGCTTCTGCTGTTGGGTCTACAAACATTTGTGGGGAAGGGGCAGCCTGGCAAGGTAGAAAGAACAAGGTCTTAGGGCTTCACAGAATAGGGTTTGAGACCATCTCTGCCACTCCCTAGCCAAATGTGCTGGGAAAACTTCTTACCATCTGGAACTCAGTTTTCTCAATGAAAGAAACAGGATACTTGATATTCACAAGTATCATAAGGTTTAGGTGAAATTAGGCAGACACATACATGCATAAAATGCCTGGAACATAGCAGGCTCTCCAAAATGTACCTCTTCTCCATAGGGAAAAGAAAGGTAAGAACTCCCATTCTAAGATGGGAAGAAAATTACTAAAGTTATAGGTTGTGATTACATCCAGGTTTACATGCTTATGGAGGGACAAGAAGAGCCTTCCCTGGAAGCTATGGGTTTAGGAGCTGCCAGTGAAAACAGAGCAGCACTGCCCCACAGGCCCACTCTGCTTCCTAGAACATAGCAGGGGATTAGCTGCCATTCATTATCCACGGTCACAAGTCCTAATGCTCTCTCGTGTTTCTTCATCTTAGGGCTGGAGCCCTTGGCTAAGCTGATGGCTCTGATTCCCATATTTTGAGTCCCGTAATACTCCATGCTTACCACGCTTGGGGTCAGGGGATATAGATAAAGGGGCACAGGGTGGCTTCTATTCTCTGCTGATCCCTGGGACTGGCTGACTGTTTCTAAGTCCTGAAGGTTTGCCTATCTCATCTGGGAAGCTGGTAATAGGAAAGAATAACACAGCAGCCCATATCTCTAACCCTCACCTTGCAACATGTGTAAAATGGGAAAGGGAGGGAAGATTCTCCCCCAAGTCTCCGGGATGAGGCTCTGAGGGCTTATCGAGAGCTCACAAGGCAGGTAACACTGTCCTCGGGGCTCTAGCAGCAGCCAGGGAGGAGAAGGCTAATAATGGGATTTGCGTTTACCCAGCAAAACCTCTGACGAGCAATCTCTGGTAGGCGGAGGAAGAATGTGAACACATGAAAGCCGAGGTCCAGGGAAGCTGCTCCCTGCCAACCGGCTCATAAGGAAACTGTTTATGTTTTCTGTTTGCCAAAAAACCCTTGTGCATTGCTGAAACCTGTTTGTCCTGAACTCCTAACAATCAGCACATGGCAACCAGTTCTCCAGATGACAAGTCCTTCTGTTAACCAGTGAGAGGAGACTCTGCTGGGGCCCTGCTGCCTGGAAACCTGGAGCTGCTTGGATCTGTGGATGGGGGTCAAGACGGCTGCTCCTTCTCTCTCCACCTGCCCATGTGCTCCTTCATGTGGGGGCAGACTATATGCACTATTATGACCATGTCTCATTTGTGTGTATTTCCTCCCCAAAGTTCTCTTGCTCTGGGGGAAGCCATATGACTCTTATAAAACTTGATATGAAGAGGATTGGAAGTACATCATATAGGGCTGGGGCTATTGCTCAGTGGTAGAGTGCCTGCCTCACACGTGTGAGGCTCTGGGTTCGATCCTCAGCACCACATATAAATAAATAAAGATATGTGTCCATATATAATTAAAAAAAGAAGTACATTATATATACACATACCCACTCACCCATACTACAGGCATTTAATATCCCGTTTAATGTATGTGTTCATACGTGCACCCATGTGTACTTGTGGTCCAGGTATCAGAAAGAGCAAGGCAAATTCGAGACCATGTGAATTAATTATGTTAAACAATTCCATAAGTGTTGATCAAATCCCATAAGGGCGTGCATTCCTCCAGGGCGGTGCTGTGACGTGTCCTCAGTGTATGTGAGGCCAATGCTAGTGCCTGCACCTGCTCTCTTGTCTCTCTCACCTTGTTGTTATTAAAAAATCTCATCTCCCACGCTTGCCAGGCACTCTTCTAGTTGCATGAGGGCCATCAATGGTTGGTGAGGATTGAGAAATTTTGACTTCGGTTTGTTGCTTTACTGGTATCTCTTGTTAACTAAGAGTTAGAAAATATTGCTTGAAATCCTTACAAAGTTCATGAAAATATTAAGAGTCTGGAAGAGAAGTAAATAAATGTTTGAGTCTGGGGAATGGTGAGGAATTCTGGTGGGAGGGCAGCATTTAAGAGATTCTGATTTGGAATGGAAATGGACCCCAACTATATCGAAGCTATACTTCAGGAAAAGAGCTTGGAAAAGAAAGTTTGTCAGGTCAGAATAAACTGTTTGTCTCTGAATAATTTTGCACCTTGCACAAATAAGACTGACCATGCCTCTACCCTATGTCCAGACACATCCAGGTTTAGCCAAATAACCCAAAATGCACTGAGTCCTGACAAGACTGACAAACCCATTGTTCTCAGTCCAGCAGTATGCATACTTCTCTAAGTAAAGAGAACTCAAAGAAGACTTGATGGGCATGCTTTCACTGTGACAGGCAAGCTTCATATCAAAGCCATTGCCTTAAAATTAATAAAATTAATTTTATTTTATTTAAGGTATATATGATGCTATATATATAAACATAGCTCATATATAGTAAAATGGTTACTATAGTGGGGCAAATTAAAATTTCCATCATCTCACATAGTTACCTATTCTGCACCCCTACCCCATATCCCCACTGGCGAGAGTAGATGATATACTCTATTCATTAGCAAAAATCCAGAATATACTACACCATTTTTAACTACAATCCTCAGACAATGCATTTAGGGGAGACTTCCATAATGTAAAATTGCTTCCAAAAATAAACATAAAAGCCCATAAAATATGCTTTTTCTATTTTTTCTCCTAGTACCACTTTTCCATGGCAGAGGTTATTATATAGTCTTTGTGAATTTGACAGGATAGAGTTGAAGTCCCAGTGTTACAGTCCTAGAACTCACTACAATGCCTGGCACAGAGTAGGTGCATCTTCTATGTTTTGTTGAATCAATCAATAGTGCAGGGTAGGAAATCCAGCTAATCCTCAATAAGTAATTGTCCAATAATTGAGGCACAGAAATTATGCCTGGTGCCAGTGAAATTTGGGGCCTCTCTTTTCACTTCAGAAACAAATAAAGGAGAAAAAGTAGCCCCATACTGAGCCTTGAAAGGCAACAAGGTCTGAAGAAGCTTCTTAGCAAGAGGTAGAATGGTAACAGTGGAAAGCCCTCCCAAAGAATATCGTATCCACAGACTCTCCCAGAGAGACTGCCTATAGAACTGTGATGGGCCAATTTCAATACTGTTATAGTTTCATAGCATGGTGGATGATGAGCTATATCAATCAGGAAGGAAGAATGAATATAACAAACACAAAACCTCATGCATGTAGAAAAACCTAAAACCCTGGGGCTCACAATCTGGTGTTCATTAAGACCCTCACATCTGGTGGTAGGTAGATTTGCCCTAGAGTAGGCAGTAAGCCTCTTCTCATCGGGTCTTTGACAACAGTTGCTAAGCTCAGGTTTGTTCAGGGCTCTTTCAGAGGCTGGGCCCAGCTGTGTTGAGGACTAGGATGTTGCTTTGTTTATGGGGGAAATTCAGGGAGGTAGCTGGGGAAAAGTGATCCTTGAGAAGTTTGTTGGTAAGCCTAACTCTGGTTCTTAAGGCTATTAAGTCATGGAGAAATGAATGGGGCTTGTATCTGAGGACAATTTTTATTTACCAGATAGGGAAAGGAATATTAGAAGCCATAGAAGCTGTTAGACATTCTTATGGGACTACAGATCTTTCTTTTATTGGTCACTAGCACTTAGGTTGGCTGGTTTTACCCCACTCCTGACCTTACACATTAAGCAGAGTTACCTGGGGACTCCAAGCATCTGAGAGCAGCAGCAGCCTCAGAAGTGGTGATAGAGCAATGGTTGGGTATCAGCACTCGGCCCCTATCAACTTTGACCAACGCCAAGAGACAACCTCTTCTGCATTCCTTCCTTCTCTCATTCTACCCTCCCTCCCCAGATACATGTAGTACATAGTGACATAAAGTCACACACACACACACACACACACACACACACACACACACAGTCAAGCCTATCTATATTCAGTGTTTAACCCAGGCATCTGGTACACAGCAGTGCCCAATAAATACATCAAATGTTGCATATTTAGATTAAAATACTAGGAGGAAGGGTACATATTCCATGCTATCTTTGCCTCTATGAAACTTCAATTCACTGTAAATATGTGGATACAACTGTTTTTCATATATTTATTTTCTAAGAGCATCAGGATACACAAGTAATGTGTTCTCCATACTTTGGGGACAAAAAGAAAAATAATTTATTTTTCTCATTTCAAAACAGCAGGAAGTCATCTTTCCTATGAGTTTTACTTTTTTAAAGATAATCCTCTTCTCCCTCTCCCAAATAACTTTCCAAATGTTTCTTCCCAACGTTTATGTGTTATGGGAATGGGCAATTTGTAATTTGCCTTCTTGCCATTTCCCCAAATCTTGCTAATCTGCTGGGTTGGAAGCTCATGCAATATTTTTTGCTCATCTGTCCCAATACCTCCTGTTGACACATGCCCGAAGGTGCTCAGCTTAAAAAGGGAGTGGTCTTCAAAAGCACAAACTAGGTGTTCCCTGCTCAAATGAAGACTTGACAGGCCTTCTCACAGGGACTACTGGAACCTTTCCCTCAACAGCTGTACAAAAGGTTAAAACTTGTTCCTGGCAAACATGGTTATACTAATGCATTCTACATGGATTGTCTCTTCTTGTGGTTCACTAAATTCTAATTGCAATCATGTTGGACATAAGCTGCTTACCGTAATGTTTCATAATGAAAAGTGCACTCTAGAATTCAATACATCGAAATGGTTTCTTTGATTTAAAGCATGATTATGGCAATAAAACAACTACAAAAATCGACACAAGATCTTCAATAGATGATCTTTCTTTGAAGACAAAGACAAGTTCTGACTCCTCTTATTGAGGGTTGAATTTAGTTTCTTGCACTGTCAATAGCCATCACAGCTTCTTTTGATTAATTTGGGGGTAAATTGTGGGGCTACATATATGGCCATCCATAATCACAAATAATCTATCATAGTGATTATTTTGGGTCCATTCATGATGAGTAGGGCTGAGGGACTTTTGTTTTGTCTGCTAAAATTAATTCTTTTTTCCTTAAGAATATCATAATACGTAAGGTGGGTGAGAGACTCATTGGTAATCCTGGAACTTTAAATATCTTAATGACTTTCTTTCTTCCTGGGTCTCACAACATTGAAATCTGTCTGCATAAAAGATGGAGTTTTGCATAAAATTTGGTCCCTGTGCTTTTCTGTGTCATCATTTCATACCAGTGAATCATGACATTGTAGAATCATCCATCTTGACCACTTGACTGTGGCTCAAAAGCTGGCAGAACCACCTAACTACCCCAGATTTTAATACCTTATGACGCTAAGATCTAGAACCAGAGGCATTGCTTGAGGCACTTTCTGCAGGCCCTGGGTGGCATCCTTGCCTGCATTTGTAGGCCTAAAGTGAGGAAGGCGGTCCACAAAGCTGACCCTCTCCCTTCATTTATCCAAAGCTTATTTCACTTTCTATGAGCTCCACTGAGACCTAATCACTCTTGTCTACAAGACTTGCACCTTCCCTTTATGTTCCAAGGGTCCCAGAATCAGCATCTCTCACAATTTCCATTGGTTGCTAAAGAAGAAGTGCTATATTCCCCACCCAAACTCTTCTTTTTAGAGCAGGTATTCTACTTTAGACTTCTCTGGAGTCCCGGTATATCTAGTGCATGGAAGTATTAATACACACTTATAGATGGATCCAAATAATGTTGTTCATGGGATAAGTGTCAAATGGAAAAGTAGGGAAGAGAAAATAAGGTAGAAGATGTGAAAGAGAAAAGACATGGAGTTAGCTCAAATAAGGGCAGGGACCCTATCTCACCCTCTTATGTGACTTATAACTCTTTGGGCTTCAGTTTCCTCAGCCAAAAAACTGAAATAAAAACGGAACCTCCTTACAGGCTGTCAGGATTAAATGAGTTCACATTTGTAAAGTAGTTAGCACAGTACCAGGTGAGCAGCAAATGCTTCATAAGCATTTTTAAATGAAAACAAAAATCAACATGTTAGGGCCCACGAGGTAGCTATCCAATAAAGGTAGAAACCACCTACTGTCTCTTTTTTTTTTTTTTTTTTTTTTTTTTTTGTCACATTTGCGCCAGCAGGGGCCTGAGATGGAGCAGCCCCTAGGATAGGGGTGAGTGGTGGCAGTTGTAGGCGGGAGAAGCGCTTGGAAACACAGCAGACACTGCGTTCCAGTTCAAAGGCCTTGGAAGTTAGTTACCAGGTTCTGCCACAAACTCGATTCAGCTGGAGAACTCCCAGGGCTGGGGCGTGTGGCTTTTCGGGCTAGCCCAAGGAGGAGCGGTTGCTGGGCACCCTGGCGCCGGGCCGGTGGTGGCTGCGGCAGGGGGACAGCCTGGAGCTCCGCCCCCTGCCTGGCGGCCCAGACCCAGCACGGAAAGTTACTGCGTGCTAACGTGGCAGGAACGACGGAAAGCCCAGGGCTGCCAAGTGCTGGAATCCTGGGCTGCGCTTCTTACGCTCACACGCACGGCTCTTTGGAGACTCCAGTCTATACACGTCCCCTGCACATAACTGTATTCTTTCAGCATTAACTATATTTTGGGGCGGAGGGAAGAGAAAAAAAGTTCGAAGGAGTGGCAGAAAAGCAGGAGCCAAGATCACATGCACGATTTCATCCTTGCCCTGCGATGTTCCTAAAATGAATGCATAATTTCATATTGCCCCCCCCACCCCGTATTGTGTATCTCTGAACTTTCATCTAATGGATATTTTAAAAGATCTTCTTTAAAATTCTATTTGTCTACTTGCACATTAATTTAAAAAAAAATTTTTAAACAAACATCTGCTAAGCACCAATTATCTGTCAGTTACCCAACTAGGCCCTGGAAACCCAGAGAGGCTGACTCCAGCGTGGAGACAGAGTGAATTGTTGCTACATGACATGAAGGGCTATAACGGTGGCACACACAGAGAGCTGCTGGGCAAAGAATTATCCTGCCAGGTGGGGACAGCAGCCTGCACAGGCTTGCAGGGGGGTCTTGTTAGAGCTGGGCTTTGAAGAATGACTCCAGCAAGGAGGTCACCAGGTGAACAACTGGCCTAATTAGGCTGTGATGTACATTTATTATCTTTGTCCCACACCTGCTTTTTCAAGGGAGGCTTTAAAAATACAAAAACAGGTTGTGGGCTAGAGAATAGTATTGTATCAACTCCACATTCCCTGACTGTGATCATTATTATACTGTGGTATGGAAGAGAAAGACCACGTTCTTAGGAAATCCACATGGAAAAAAGGAAAGGGGAATGGTCCCCTTCATACAGGAGAGAGAGAGAGAGAGAGAGAGAGAGAGAGAGAGAGAGAGAGAAAGAATAGGGTAGCTATATAATAGTAATATTGTAGTATATATACACAGGGAGAAATGAGAATGATAAAGCAAGTAAGACAAAATGTTAACAATTGGTGAATGTGGATAAAAGATTTATGGCAGTTACTTGTGCTATACTTGCATTTTTTTAAGTTTGAAATGATACTAACACAAAAATTCACTGTACTAGAGAATAATACTGTAAAAAATATAACAATAAACATGTTTAAGGCACAAAAAGTACTATATCAGTTTTTAAAATACCTGCATGCCCACACGTTTTCTTACCATTGTTCTGAAAGGCATCAGCAACACTTAAAAACAATTTGATCTGAAGGATACAGCTATCTACCTAGGCCTTGGGAACCCTGAGGGATAGCATGTCTTTTACTCATCTTTCCTCACTTCCCTACTCCTTCTTCTTTTTTTTAACCCCCTGAAACCTTGAGATTTGTAGAGTGAGAGGGTAATGATAGAAATAAAGCCCATACCAGGCTGGTCTGCACCAGCCCTGAAAGGGGAGGAGCCAAAAGGTGCAGCTTGCCTCTTCAGGAGGGACTCCCAGGAATCTAGAGGAGGTGGTTCCACCCAGGAGGCCAAATTTAAAAATAATAACAGAAACAGCTGATATTTACCAAGTGCTTACTATATTCTATATTTTGCTATTTAATAAATACATCTGAGTCCCCCCAACACCATCATGAAGTAGATACTATTAATATTTCCATTTTGCAAATAAGGCAACTAAGGCCCAGTTTATCAAGGGTGGAAATGGACAAAGTCCAAGTAGCCTGGCTGCAGAGCTTGGTCTCTTGCCAAGAGACCAAAACTGTGCTGCTGTAGACGTAGCTACTACTTTATACACATGTGAACAAAGAATTTCAAAGGGCATGGAAGGGAGGTGAAAGCAGTACAGTTAGTTGGAGTGGCAGAATTACAGTAATATTTACTTTCATTTTGATGTTCAGTGTTATTGGTATAATAAATAATTTTTTGAAAAAAAATCAACTTATTTGTTGATTATTCCTGACCCAAAAAATACAATTGGAGATATGTGTCTAACATAAAATCTTTATCAGTAAATAATTTATAGCTTCTTTATGCCTTGGTTCTGTATCCGAAATATGAGATAATATTTACTAACATTTTCCCACTGAAATCCTTGCTCTAAGGTTGAAATTTGATCTATGTATGACATGTGCAAGATATGCAAAGGTATGGAGATTGGGAGGCTGAAAAGGATGAGGAGGAATAGGACAAGATAAAGACAAAAACACTATCAGGACAGTTACCAACTGGTGGAATCAAACATTATGCATGAGGCCAGGCTTTCTATCCATAGGTCTCGTTTGACGTTGGAAGGAAAAATCAGATCTGAATTAGGTTTTAAATGTTCTCCTTCCCTTCCATCCTTCCTTCCTTTTTATTTTCTACTATCATCCTTCCCCTTCTTCCTTTCTTCAATCTCTCTCTCTCTCTCTCTCTCTCTCTCTCTCTTTCTCTCTCTCTCTCTTTCTCTGGACCACTGGAAATAATGTTCTGTCATAGTTATACATTTTCTCTGATAGGATAGACTAGAAAAGACTTATAGACCAGAAAGAAAAGTGTCCCACAGGTCTGAGCACACCTCCTTGAATCCCCTTACATGATTTGACCTCCTTACCACATACATTGAAGAGTGTCTTTTCAGCCTGCTCCTATACTACATGATTATTCACTGGAAATGTATCCACAAAAGGCAAAAAGTTTGAAGTAACCAAATGGACATACTACTATTTCTAGAAACTGTGCTGGTTACTTGTTATCTTCTTCCTAGTCACCTTTCAGACAGTGTGGATAGAAAGCAGAGTTTTTATTTCTGTGCATCATGTGTCTAGGTTCAAAGATGCTTTTGAGAGAGCCAAGGGACCAAGGATTTAATGCTGTCAAGTGCTTTGAGATCTCAGACAAAGAAGCACTGTAAATACTGAGAATTACTGAGTATTATCGGTCCCAGTATCATTCCCCTTAGTATTATCAGGGCTTTGGAAAAATTAACCAAGAAATGGGTCCTGGCATATTGACAACAGCAATTGCTTCTGGAAAGATTAAGAGACCCTCTATATTGGGAAATGTAGGGCTTAGTGAAACCCTTGCCCAAGAACTACTCTTCTCCTTTTGCAAATTAAAACCACCAAAGACTAAAACCTGTTGCAGTATGGAAAAGAAATAAATTGAAGCTTTAAAAACCAAGCTCCAATGGTGAGAGGGCAAGAAATTGTGTGTATGTGTGTGTTTGTGTGTGCACACATGTGCCTGTGCCTACAAGAGAGAAGGACATAGATTTTGCAAAATATAGTGTTTCTACAAATGCATTTACTTACACATTATTATCATCATTCCATATGTAGGAATTTATTCTGTACATGTATTTGCATACGTACAAAATGGTGTATGTTTGAGGATATTCATTGCAGCTCTGTTTGTATTAGAAAAGCCTGAAACTACTTAAAAGTTGATTAGTGAAGGATTAAATAACCTCTGGTGTATACATAAAGTGGAACATCACACAGTTGTTGAAAAGAATAAGGCAGTTCTCTATGAACCGCAATGGACTGATCTCAAAAGATGAAAAAAATCAAGATGCAGAAAAGTATATACAAACAAATATACATATTTGAATATGTATGTTTGAATTCATCATGCTCATATATCCAAAGAATGGATTTCTAGAAGGCTACATAAGAAAAGTGGTAACTAAGTCTAAGGGATTGGGCTCATCTTTAACTTCATACCATTCTATATCTTTTGAATATCACATCATAGATGTATGTGTCTTATTAAAAAGTAAATAATGCTAATGTATGTGAAACCAATGAAAACTATATTTTGTATCAGTTTCTAGGGGTGAGGATGGATGAGATGTGTCTTCAGAACTCTCCAATGTTCCTCTTTCCTCACCAAAGCCAGACTTCCCAGCGTGCATGCTGTTTCAGGGAGCCCACGGTGATGCCAGGAATGCAGGACCTCCATCAGCCTCATCACTATTCCCTGTCACTTGCTTCTCTAGTTTCCAGCACCTCGGTACAGGAGGAACAGCCTGGTGCCAGATTTAGCTAACTCTCCCCAAACCAGGAACCTCCTGGGCTGTACCAGACACTGTCAAATCTGCCTGAGTGTGCAGGGAGCTTCCATGTTGGACTGATGGGGGAACTCAGGGAAATGACCCCCAGGGACTGGGGCCCTTCCTGGACTATGCCAAACACTTGCTGCAACTCTGATTAGGGATAATTTTGGATTTTTTCCCCTTTTTTAGTTGCAAGGTATAAACACCCAGGTATTGCAAGGATACATGTTGGGCAATATGTATAGCCAAGCTCTCATAAGAATTTAATATGAATAATAAAACAATCTCAAAAATATTAATGGAGCACCTTGGTTCCCAGGACTGTACTGAGTGATTTGTACAGATTATCTCATTTCAACCCTACCACGAACCCATGAGGCTACCACTGTTATTGCCCCCTTTTTACAGGATATTTAGGCTTCCAGAGGTTGTGAGCACCATAGAATTGGTGGGCCCTACAGAGAAGGCATCAGGGAAACCTGCTGTGCTCTTGGTCTCAGCTTCAGGTTGCTGCCTTTCCCTGCACATATGCTTCTTGTCCCTGACATCGACTGGCTACTCACTGACCCGCTCATTGAATTTGCTTCCCAATAACACCAGTTTCTACAGGGCGCATCAAGACCCTCATCTGCCTCAAGGTCTCCTCTGTGTTTCAGCTGCCTCCCAACTCCCTCCTCCTCTTCAGACCTCCTGTTCAAATTCCCATGAGAGAGACAGCTGGGGAGATCATCCTTGTTGGAGACAGCCGTATCACCAGTCTCCTCCTGACCTGGAGTTTGGGTTGACCATTCCACACTGGGCACTTATGGTGTTATTTTACTCATCTGTGGCTGAAGGCTAACAGTCCTCATGAGCTGAGTCTTTTTCTTCACTCATCTAGTACTTTAAAAAAATTTTTTTTTAGATGTTGATGGACCTTTATTTTATTCATTTATTTATATGTGGTGCTGAGAATCGAACCCAGTGCCTCACACATGCTAGGCAAGTGCTCTACCACTGAGCCATACCCACAGCCCAACTCATCTAGTACTTTTTAAGAGCTAAAGTTAAGCCAGGCATTGAGTGACTAGGAACACATGGTCAGCAGGGTACAGAGCTGGCTCTCATTGGCACTCTTCTTTGAGCTCATTCACCAGTGGCTGGGAGTGTGGCAGACTGCCATGTTCAGTCCAGAGATAGTGACCCATGATGGACCATTGAGGTCTTGCCTAAGCCCTCTTCAGTCACTGCCCTCTGTGCATCCCTGCATTCATGCCTTTTCCTGAGTATCCATCCACCTGCAGAAAATGGGGCTGAACCCTGCCCCAGTGTGCTGTGGTGTACCAAGTTATCAGACAGCCCCAACAGCTGAGTGAAGAATGATGGAGAGAATCCTGGTGAATACTGGTCAGAAGTCTTGTGCATCAGATGCTTGGCAGTGGAATCCCATCCACCAGTGCAGCCAGACCACAGTATCTGCAGGTTCTATATCTGTGAATTTAACCAACTGTGGACCAAAAATATTTGAAAAAAAAAGTTGCATTGTATTGAACACATACAGATGTTTTTTTTCTCATCGTTATTCCCTAAACAACAGCATAACAGATATTTACATAGCATTTACATTGTATTAGGTATTATGGCTAGTCTAGATATATTCTAAAGTATATATAGGAGGATTTGCCTAAGATAGATGCAAATACTATGCCATTGTATATAAGAGACTGGTGCTATTATGGATTTTGGTGTCCTGGGGTAGGGGCAGGGCAGTCCTGGAACCAATCCTCTGGCAGATACCAAGGGAGGACTGTAATGACATTACTAATTAGTTCATCATAATTGGTCAGTAAGTATCCAAGCTGGGTTCCTGACTTTTCTGTACCTTCTTTCCTTCTTTGAATGGATTCCATGCCTTGTCAAATACTACTCCCTAAGCCCAAATTAACCTTAACTGGGCTTATCTTCAGACTCCTACTAATCCTTCAGAACCCAGCACCAGACATCCTCCTCCTCAGAGAATCCCACTGTAAGTGAGAGGTAGTCAGGCCTTCTTCTCCTGTGGGCTACTTTTGGACTTGCACATTCTTATTGATGTCTTTATCATTCTGTATTACAAACCGTTATTTAGATGTGTGTTTCTTCTAGAGTGTAAACTTAGAGGGCAGGGACCATGCCTTAAGAATTTATTGACTTATTTTTAATTTAAATAAACTATTTTAGATTCATGGAAGAGTTGCAAAAAGAGTACAGATCATTCCCATTTACTCTACTGTATTGTTAACATCTTGCTTTACTAAGTGCATTTGTTACAACTGAGGCATCAACATTGGTGAGTTACTATTAACTAAACTTGACATTGTATTTGGATTTCACTAGTTTGTAACCTAATGCCCTTTCCTGTTCCAGGATGCCATCTAGGCTCCACATGAGAACCCTCATGTGTCCTTAGCCTCCTCTGCTTTGCGACCATTTCTCAAACTTCTCTTGGTTTTGACGACCTCTACAGCTCTAAGGCATACTGGGCAGGAATGTTGTAGACCATTCTTCAAGTTTGTCTGATATTTTTCCCCAGGGTTAGACTGGGCTTTGTTGATTTTTAAACACCCACACTGAGCTCAATACCTAGCATGCACCACCTAGCATAGATCAGGCATTTGATTAATGTGTATTGAACTGAATAGAAGACTAGCATTTCTTCAGCCCCTTCTGCATAAAGAGAACCTGAACTGATGCCCTTGGAGAGGTGAAGTATGAAACTCAAGTTGTATGAAGATCTTCTACATGGCTGAATGAGAAAAGACAGTTCATAACCACGTGTCAAATGTGGGGAACCGAGAGAGTGACCCACAGCAGCTCAGGAGATGGATTAATCAGGGTAAGTCAGCCATATCTATGCGAGAGAAAAGTCTAGAAGCGGGGAGGGTGGAAGCTTTCTCTTGTCATCAAGCACACTGGTTGTTCTTGACTTTGGGTCTGCTGAGCCTTAAGACTAGAAGGTATGTCAGCCCCTCTCTTCTTGTGGCTGCTACTTCTCATTCTTGAGGTTTGGGGCTTACATGTGACCTCAGCAGATCTGTATCATCTAAAATAGGCTTCAGCAGCCACTCTAACAATACCCTGTTTGTTTTCTTCATGGCTTTGGCCAGTGTTTGTAATGGTTGATGGTTTATTTCTATATTGTCTGTCTCCCTTGGAAGCTTCTAAACTCCTTGAGGGCAAATATTATATATTTTATTCACCTTGGCAGCACAAAGTGGTACTAAAATTATCTTGTTGAACCAATGAATGAGTTGATGTTGAATGAGACTAAGAAGACACATGACCAGCTTCTGTAAGAAGCACTGAAATGGAGCAAGAGTGAACTGGGTAGGCAGATGGGATGCTGCCAGGTCATCCTACAGCTCACAATGGTGTCAGGTCAACCCGAATGGGATGGCATAATGTGGGCAAAGGCCAGCAGTGTATTAGGTGTAGCCTGTCCAGAGGTACAGGTCATCCAGTAATTTTCCATCTTGGGATGATGGTCAATAGGGTTCATAGAATGAAGAATGATGGTGAAGAATAATGGGGGTCCACGAAGGGGCAGGGGCCGTGGGAGTGGCTACATAAATTAACACTGAGAACGTGTCCCCTGAACAACAATAACACAAAGTTCCTGGAAGGCAAGGGTGATACCCAGTTTAATATGTCTTCTGTTGCCACAAACCCAGAAGATAAAGATCATTTTAGCAAATATTTCTAAATATGAAAGTATTTTAGCAAATACTTCTAAATATAAAAACCATGATTTTGCTATAGGACTTAGTACAAGGAAAGAGCAGCCATTGCAGGAGGAACCTAGAATGATATAATAATGAACCTCAGGACTCAGAATGCAAAGGACCCCATAGAAATCTCTAATGCTTTCTACCACTTGCTACGTGGTTACAAAGGGTGACATCAGGGTATACACTGCCTACCTTGGAAAGTATACATTTTCCATCCAAGTTCAATTTCAAAAGGCTAACCAAAAGGGCAGTGTTTTCTACAGAGTCTGACTGGAACTAGCCCAGTGGGAAAAGCCTTGGAAAGCATATGGCAAAAAAACTCAAGAGTCCGGAGTGTGATTTAGTAACAAAAAAGCAGCACGTCTTGTCTTTCTAGGCCCATATAAATAATTATGATGGTTGAACACTGCTTATTTTTCATCCAACCTAAGTAACACTTTGAAAGGGAAAGCTAGCAATGACCTGTGTGTATGGGCATCTAGGGGGACTGTCAGCAACAGAGCTCACTGGACTCCTGGGAGGACCAAGTGCAGGGCCACCTGACCTTCCTCTGACAAGGTAGGGGATGGGGAGAGGAAAGCATAAAGAATGGACCGACTTCTGTTTCTGGAGGTCAGAGCAAGAGATGAAGAAGCATGTCTGTGTTATTTCAAATCTACAGCCTTTCAACCCCTAGCAGGTAACTCAAGGATTCGTGTTCTCCTCTCTATCTCCTTAGAGATTTGGGGCAAAAAGGGCCCACTGGTAATTAGCCTGTCCAGTCCTCTTCCTTGCAAAGGGAGAAACTGATGTCTGGGGGTATCATGACCTGTCTAATGTCACCTGGTGGATGGCTTTTGAACCAGATAAGACTTTCCAACCCAGCTTTCTTCTCAGTTCTAAGCATCTGAGGATACTGTGAGTGACTAACCACCGAAATTGGGTCTAGTACACATTTTGATTTTCACTCCCATTTGTTTGAATGTATATGCACAGTTCACCCCCACCCCAACACACATTCCTTTCATAACAACCTTGAGGTGGCCAGAGGGACAATGACAATAAGATAAAATAATAAACCAACCAATCACATTCCTACATACGTTAATAAAATGTACCCCAGGCAACTGACCTGAACTCCTATTTCCTGCCAATCCTCAGCTCACATCAATTCATTTCTCTAACAGAAAATAGGTGTCAACTTTGTAGATGGAAAGTAATTTCCCTGCAAATATTACCAGAGATGTGCTAGCTCTACTTGACAGTTTTATTATTACTTTTGTTTTAGCTAAGGTGGGGAACTCCATGTTTACCAGGTAGAATGGTTTAAATAAAAAAAAGTGAGAGAGACAGAGAGAGTTCTTAACTTCCTATTTGTTTTAATATCCCCAAAATAAACAAAACAAAACAAAAAGAGCATGTGTGTTGGCTGCATGCTGAGTACGGCCAAGGGCAACTTACGGGGATCCTGGCTTTCCTCCCACTCCCCACCCACAAGCTTTCAGATCCCCAAATTCAGTGTGGGTTGAAGCGAGTTACTTGGTGGCACCTGAAGAGCCACCTCAGAGACTGGCAGTGGAGGCGGCTTGGCAGGGCTGGCTGTGAACATGGGTTATCAGCTCTCAGCCAGCTGGGGCCAAGTTAACTGGTTTTACTCTTCTCTACATTTAATTGCTTTTATAAGAGCCTAATAATCTAACTATTTCACATTTAGACAAGAAAACCAGACCACACAAAGATAATCAAGACTATTTCACTCCTAGCCATTTATACATAGGGGCTACTACCCATGTATTTTCCAAGGGGTTAAATATAAATAGCCTTTGGACTTTTGGGGTAATATACAAAATTTCCAGTTAAGTTTGAATTTCAGATAAACTACAAATAACTTTTTAGTATAAGCATGTTCCAAATATTGCATAGGACACACTGTTATTCATTGTTAATCAATCCTGAATTCATTTAACCAGCAGTTTATTTATTATTCAGATTATTTTTTCCCTTGCATTCTTCTTTTCTGATCTTTCAGTGGCTTAGTTTTAGGAACCCTATTAGAGGGCAGAGAGAGAAATATAACTCAAGAGCATTGGATGTCCTACTTATCATTAGCTGAGGCACAAGTTTTGGTAAGGGAAGAAGGAATTTGATTCTTTGAGCTAAAAATGGTGATTATCTTCATTCTCCCTATTACCATATAGATAGTTGTAGACTCATGTTTTCCAGAGTTTTGGTTTTATAGACCAGTAAAATGTAAAAAGAAAGGGGAAAAAATAAAAATTGTGGGAGGATCAACACTCTATGGCCAAGTTTAAATTTTATGAAAAAAGGATGCTTAAAAAACCCCACAGCTACCATCTTCAATTATGATTAGTTAATAAAAGAAACATTTCAACATTCCAAAACTAGGAAGTACACAAACTAAAGAACAATACTTCTTAAATAAAGTCTGCAGCCTTATAACGTGTTGCCCTCATTTTCTTGAAGACTTTCCTGGCATTCTGGTCTTGCCCTAGGAGTGGAGACCACCCAGGCCAACTTGCACCTTGGTAGCACCAGTAAAATGACAAGAGTGAGACTGCATTGTACAGGTTTGTGCTGGTAGGAGGAAATCACAGAGCACCTTTTAGTAAAGGAAAAAGAAGGTGAACACAAGCCAGTTTAAATTTTGATGACCTTCGATTAATATCTAAATATTTTATAAGTGAAATGCATATTATCTGTGTGGAAGTATAAGGGGATTTTTCACAAACCATGAGGCCTTTCCTTTACTTATACTATATAGAAAAGCTTTTCTACATTCTGTTTGGAGCACAGCCCAATCTTTGAATTCTTCATTTCTATCTCTATAAAATGAATGCTTCAAGAACTGGATAATATGACACTGAACTTAAATAGCTGCCTTCCTAAGAGAGTTCAGAGGTCTTTGAAAGTACTGGTAATTAAGTCTCCTGGCACCTGAGAGCTGGCAGAATGTATGACCCCAGCTGAGAAGTGTTGGATATTTGCCAAAAGGGAGGTATAGTTTGTAGCAGTGCTAGGAGCCCAAGTCCCCAAGTTCATATTTTCTACCCTTCCCATCCGTTCTCCGCAAGTAAATGCTTCCGTGGGAAAGTGCAGAACTGCCTGAAATTGCTGAGTAATTAATAGGAGCCACAATTAAAATCAATTGCCTAACTCAAATTCTAAATGCAGTTTCTTTTATCTTCCCCAACCTAAGAAAGTCATTCTTTTTTTTAATCAGAGAAAGTCTTCTTTAAATAACATTGAAATACAATCTTTTGCTATGGAGAGATTCAAAGTAGTACTTACTAACAATTCCTAAATATTCTTTCCCATGTCTGTAGTTGGAAACTAGGTATCCTTTCTGAGGGCTCTTTGAACCAAAAAAATTGGCTATTAAATGTACATATACATACTAAAATACATGTTAGTATACACATTTTAAACTATGAAAAACAGTTCTAACTTTTCTAATAATCTCTAGGTCAAGGCTTGGTGGGGGAGACTTTTCCATAGCATGGTTTTGATTTTGGTAATGATGGAATTTTAACATAATTGTAATAGTTCATTACTTTTAGAATAAATTTTTAAAAAAAGATCCCAAATAGTACATGCCCATTAAAATATCACTTCCACTTGGATTCTAGGGAGGCCATTTAGTCACTTGGTACTAGTCCTCTACCTGACCCACCTTCCATGACCTGGGAAATTCTGTATCATACTTGGCTAATCCAGACATTGTCTTATGAGACAAACTGTGCTACCATTTTTTTTTTTTTTTTTAAATCTCTTGACATCCCAGCTCTTTCATGATTACTGAAGCTTGGGTATTTCCCCTCCCCTCCAGCCCTATTTAATATCAGCTTGTTTTCATTTCTCTCTTTGTTGTTTGCTTTACTAATTCTGACATGAATTTTTTTTTCTAGGCTCAAGTGAATAGGAGAGAGATTTTGGCTTTCATTCCAGAATGATATTTCACAGAAAGACAACTCTTGTTCCAGGTACTTGATAAACATCTCACCAACTAATTTCTTGCTCTTTTCTAAGTGATTAACATTTTGGTTAGCAAGTCCAGATCCCTTCAGATGCCATTTGCCTCCCACACAACAAGTAAGCTAATAAAACCCAGGAAGTGCAGCCTGGCCCTCCGTCTCCCTTTAATGGCTTCTGTCACCTAGGCCAAGCTGCCGCCACCATGACTCTGCACATCCATGTGCTGCCTCAGGGCAAGCAGAACAATGCAAATGACTGTGGCCCTCAAATTGCAATTTAAGGATAGCTGTTAGGTTATGTTCTTCCCATAAATTTCTTTCCCTAACCACCAAATTTGAGGATAATGTGCCATTTTCATTTATTTTTAGTGGGAAGAATATTAAACCTTAGGGTGATAGTAGTGTATTACTGAATTGTGTGGTTCAGTCTGACTAGAATAAATTACTTTTTGGTGGGGAGAAAGGAGAAAGAGGAACACTGAATCCAAGAAAAATTAGATTCAAAAAGCTAGATTTGAGTTTTAGGTATAAAAAATAGCCACAATTAATAATATAATAATTAAACTGTAGGATATTACAATTTTTAACAAGGTATTTCTTGGCAGGCACATTCAAAATATGTATGCTTGGTTTTTAGTTGAATTTGCTTCTCTATAGTGAAAATATGCTTTCTACAACCAGAAGGAAACTATGGTATTTAAAGGGGAAAGAACATTTTTAAAGGCAAGAGCATTCAGGTCTTCTTGGATAGAGGAGCTCTCATCCAAAGATGCTATGTGGCTTGATGGAAGTGAATCAGAGGTGTGGGCCTTCCATTACCTTAGAAACAGAAACATGCAAAATTCATCAGGTAAATGAATTGGACAAAGTACATTCTGAATTTTGTTTTTAATTTCAATCAAATAAAATACTGCATTCTGGTCTTGGCCAAGAAATATCCTCAGCCTGTTTATCTGCTATGCTTAGCCTAAGTAAACTCCCAGAATGACTAACTGAATTTCAGGTCCTTATTTGCAAATCTGGCTCTCTCTCTCTCTCTGTGTTTGTGGTTATGGAATTTGTTGCTGTTAAGAGTTGTCATTTTCAAACATCAAAACCTTTCTTTGGGTTAAATATTCCCTCTGTTCATCTCTCTGACAGACCCTTGAGGAAGTCCATTCTGTACATATGCAACAGCATCCTATCTTCTAGAAGAACTGGAGCTAGAGCAGCTGACCCAGACCTTGCAGAGACTTTCACCGGCTTTCCAGTTTAGGAGATCTGTGATCTTCTCAATATTCTTCCCAGGCTTGGAATGACAGGGTGAAACAATTCCACCCCATCACTCTTGGAAAGTGGTGCTTCATATCCTCCTGGCTTAAATGTGGTTAACATTGCAAAAAGGAATGAAAAGAAATGAATGTTAGGTCTCTGAAAGAAGTTACCCAGAAATCTGCCCTTTGGAATAAATTGACCAAAAGTAGGTAGTAGGACCTCTCTGGGCTTAGAAGAATACAATAATCCCCACTAAAAATAGAGCATAATCAAAGATGGCTAAGGAAAAGGATGCCTACCATATGGTTGAAAATTTGGAATTCAGAGAGCAGTTAAAATAAACGTGCAAAATATCACCAAATTATATCACCTTAGCCAAATGGAACCATTGTTAACATCTAGGGATTGTTCTTCTCAGAATTGGTTTTATTTTTTTTTCCTATTTTTCTGAATATTTACATAACTGAGATTCTGTACACAGAATTTCACATATTATTTTTTGTTCAATCAAAAGTATTTTCTCATGCATTTAATTCTTTAAACAATATTCTTAATGGCAGCATAATTTTCCATCACATGACTCTATTATAATTTGATAATTTTCCTGGTGTTGAACATTTATGATGTTTATAAGTTTTGGCCATTACAAATAGTACTTAAATAAACGTGTTTTTGTATGCATAAATCTTAGCATTTCAAATTGTTTCCTAAGAATAATCTACCAGAAGTAGTATTTCTGGATCAAAGAATATCCTCATTTTTCAGGACTTTAATATATATCACCAAGAAAGTTGTATCAATTTATCTTTACACAGTATACAGATGTCATCTTGAAACTCTGACTGTATTGACTAATGTCATTTAAAAAATCATTGCTGTTTTGTTAGGTCTCTGATATTTAGCTTTGTATTCTCTGGTGAGTCTGGGGCTGAATATTGTTCCCAGACCAAAAAGCTATCTGTATGCTGCCTTCAATGAATTGTCAGTTCATGACTTTTGTCTATTTTTTCATTGATTTATAGTAACACTAACTTTGTTCCTTAATTTTTGAAAACATACATCATTTTTTCAGTTTGCTTTTTGTCTTCTGATTTTTTTTTCAGTGCTGGGGATTGAAATGAGTGACTAACTACCTAGGCAAGCACTATACCTCTGAGTTGTATTGGCAGCCTTTGTTCTCTGATTTTACCATTATGTTTTGAATACAGAAAATTCATATTTCTCTATATTCTCATATATTGATTTTTAACTATGTGATTTCTTTCATTGCTCTAAAATAAAGGAAATCTGCAGGCATCTAAATAAATATGCAGAATTATACTCTTCTACTTGTTTAATTTAAAAATATTATTTCTTCAGTTCATCTAGAACTTAATTTGTTATATGATGCAATAAAAATTTATTTTTCTTTGATAAGCTAAATATAATTATGACATCATTTGCTGACTATGTAGCCCCCACAGCTTATACATGTATTCTGTTTATACCTTGCAAGATTATGTTTGGGGTTTATTTTCAACATTTTACTGATCTCTTTCCTGTTTTTTTTTTTTTTTTACCAGTAGCTTCTCCAACCCAAATTCTTTTTTTTCTTTTTGGACAATTTTTTTTTTTTCAAAGCTATTCTTATACTGGTTTCTTTCAACTTAAAAGGTGGCCAAGATGACATATCAGAAGGTTGTCTAAAATTACTGGAGAAAGAGAGTCTTTAAAGTTTTAGGTCTTAGGTGAAAATGGTACAGTCTCTTCTGTCCATGAAGGGTGGGGTTCCTGCTATGACACAGAAAATCAGAAAGGACTTTCTTGGTTTCTTGATATTTGTAGGAATAGCAATAAAAAGAAGAAGAATTCAGTATCTTTTGGTTCATCTTCAGAAAAGAAATTTTCTAGCGAGAAGATTGAGACATTTAATGTTAAAAGATCACCACTGCTTGGGCTTCTAGGGCACCAGTAAAGATATCAACCCATGAATCTGTAGAAAATTGCCAGAAACTGTCACAAAATAGAGAATGAGAGAAAGTCTGAATTACAATGGTCCTGTTAGAATTCTACAAAGTGTGACTGAAGAAGCTTGTTTTGTTTTTTAAAGCTTGTTAATAGTAGATACCTTAGGGTGATGGGTTTGTAGATGAGTTTTTTTCCCATGTTTTGACTGTATTTCCATCTTCCCCCCTAAGTTGCATAAAATTTTTGTTTTCTCAATAATGGTCTATTAACTAACTTCTGGAATACAGTATTTGAAGCTTCAGTCCCAAGAAGTGCAGTGTTACAATAGAAAGTGGATTTTCTATTTCTTCACCTCTTACCTTAACAGACACAGCAACACTAAAACTCATCTCATTAGAAGAGATTTTGTGAAAATGAGACAGGACATTTCTAAACCAAGTGCTTTCCTCTGAATAAGATTTAACCCAAAACGAGGTTGGGGACTAGAAGAAGATATGAAAAAAACTACCTCTTAAAATTGCTATTTCGAAAACTAATAGGAATTCCTCTGCAATGGCTTTTCCTCTGCCCATGACAACCAAGGATTGATATACCTTGCATGTTAAAAAGAAATAGGTTCTAAGTACGTACTCAATGGAAATAATTATTTTTTCCTGTAAATTTCTTTTGTATGATACAATAGCCACATTTTACTGTCCTGAAGATTCCCATTTTTCCTTAATGGTCTCTACCTTCCTCTTTTTAATCGTTCAGCTCTTCATTAGTACATCATTCTCTCTGGCTGACCAACAGTGATGAGGGTCAGAGTCATGGGCGATTTACTATGTCTGGTTTGGTCTGCCTCAAGAAAAGCTGAACTGTGCCTCATCCTCAAAATTAGTCACTTTAAGTATAAGTGACGGGCAGCCTCCGTGGCAATGATTTTGTCATCGTAAGCATTTGAGACTACCTGCTGCCTTTTATCTGCCCCTCACCCCAGCAGGCAAGTTTATCTTTGCTCTCAAACCATAAGTAGCCCTTTGTATTTCCTTTCCATGCCACATTGAAAAGAAATAAAACCCAAGTGCCGTGCATGTCAATTAAATGCATAAACAATTAAGTAATAGTCCATTTCCCCTTTAAATCTTTCATGCTTGTTTTCCTTTCTTAGAATAATACTTTTTTAAAAGCCGTCAAAGCACCCACAGGACCAGCATCTCTTCATTCCAGGGGTGCAGAGTGGCAGGCTAAGGTGAGCTTGCGGCATGTCAAGTATCTGCTCTACAACATGTAGCCGCGTAGTTTTGGAACAAGGCTTCCAATGGATACCCCTGTGAGATGGGGAGACTTCCTGATGCTCAGAGACTGTCAAGGCCAATGTGCCTTTCAGGAGACTGCCTGAGATTTTGAACATTGAAACTGTAAAAAAAATTGAGCTGGACAGATCCTCACCACTGCCTTTTCTGCTAAATATAGGAGAGTTGTCATCGGGGTTGCACAATTTGCAGCTATAGCTCCACAGGAAGGGAGGTGGGCACCAGCCTCATGTCTCTGATGATTGAAGAGCTTAGGGTTGAGCTGACCCTCACTTGGGAGTTGTGAGGAGCCAGACAAGGGGTAAGGAGAAAAAGGGGTCTTAACTTTGGCCAAATGATATGGGGACTTGCAGGGGATGGTATTTGCTTACAAGCTCATTAAACACCAATAACTAGGAGGAAAAGACCCAGGGAAGGAGCCGTATTCCAGGAGGCTGCTCAGGGCACCTCCTCTCCCACCACTCTGGGAAAGAACATGGTCCAGTGGAAAAAGATTGTAAGACGTAATGAGAGATGGCTATGATTACCCTAAGTGCATGTATGAAGACACAAATGGTGTGAATATACTTTGTATACAGCCAGAGATATGTAAAAATGTGCTTTATACGTGTAATATGAAATATAATGCATTCTTCTGTCATATATAACAACTTAGAATAAAAGAGAAAAAAAGATTGGAAGACGTGGAGTCATATAGTCCTGGGTCTGCATTACTTGCTTTACTGCGCATGTTTGATTTCGAGTTAGTTACTTAACTTTGCTGAGCTTGAGGATCCTTATATATAAAATGTAGGCAAAATAATAGTTCCTTCCCAGAAATTTTAGGATTCATACTTAGGGTTAAAGCACACAGTACTACTACTAAGCACTCTTCCCCTCCTCTTTGCTTAAGGAATTCATGTACGCCCCCTGGACTCCAATTGCTTCTCTCTTAGCAAGTCCTGTTGGTTCTACTTCCAGAATTTATCTAGAATTTATGAATATTTCTCTATTTCCATTGCTACCACACCAACACCAGCCACTGCATCTCTTGTCTAGGTCATTGCCATGCCTCCTAATTAGTTTTCCTCTTTCAGTTTTTAAGCCATCTACAACCCATTTTTGCACAGCAAGAGAGAGGACTTTTAAAAAAATGGAAATCACATCATGCCACCTCCCCTGCCTAAAATCCTCCAATGGTTTCATACTGGACTAGGAATAAAATCCTAAATCCTTATCACAGCCTCCAAAGTTCCATGTGACCCAGTCTCTGCCTGCCTGCCTCTTTCCTCTTTGACTTCACCTGCTATTGCTGTATTCTTCTACTTGAATTTATTTTCCAGATGCACTGGTCTTTGGTCATTCCCAAGGTAGGATCAATCTTTTTTCTCTACCTCAGGGCCTTTTCACTGGCTATTTCCATGACTTGGAAGAAGCTTTTTCTAGATTCTCCTAGAGTTGAAAACTTCCTAATAGATAGGTCAAACGTTTTCCTCCCAAATTTTGTCTTCCCTGACCTAGTTACTGTCACAACCCTGTTTTATTTTCTTCATAGCACTTGTCAACTATATGAAATTATCTCCAGTCTTGCTTATCTGTTTATTTTTTGTTCCCTTTAGGAATGTGAGCTCCAAGAAAGAAGGGAACTCTGTTTTTCATCCCTGAATAAGCTTGGACCAATGCCTACTGCAGAGTCGGCACCCAGAAAGTATTTGGTGAATGAATTCTGAGTAAATACATACTGTGGGGTAATAGTATTTTCCTGAGAGCTGATGACTAGATTTGAAAATCTTTGTCCTTTCCATGTCTAGGGATCCTAAGATTCTTTGAAAAGAAAGACTAAATCTCAGATCAATTTTAAAGAAATGTAGCCAGAAAATTTTCAAATACTCGACATGGAGTAATTTGGACTAAACATACCAAGTAGAAATATACTTCAGAGATCTGCTTTCATAAAAGGATAAGTAATTATAGTATTTGCATGCAGAGGTTTTATAAATAAAGGGATCCTTTCAAATCATTTAGTTTTTTTATTCCTTTAAGTGGCTGCTAGTTTCTCTGAGCAATCCCATTTACAGATTGCTTATCACACCCTTTCTTCACAGGTCTTGGTGAGGAGAGTGACCTACACTATAACACATCAACTAAAAGAATTGGCTCAAGTAAGGTCTGGCTGTGGGTGTGTGTTCTTCAGCTCCAGAAATTCTCCATTGCACGGTGCGGCCATGCACACGTGGGAGCACTTCTGGAGCTGTGCTCTAATAGGGACACTGTGCAAACTGGATCACATCCCAGGAAAGGAAGCGGAAACCATGTGAGGAAAGAATAGAAGGAATAGAAGAAACTTTCTTCTAGGGGAGGAGACTGAAAACCTGATTGTCAAGTGTTTCCGTTTTTCTTAGCAAGTTCTATTGGTTCCAGCTCCAGAACATATCCAGAGAGGATCGATACGTGAAAAGACAGATTCTGTGCTGGTCTCTGGGACAAATCCAGAACCAAATGAGTACAAATTACTGAAGGGCAGATTTGGACTCAGCAAATGAGGGGAATTTCCAACAGTGTGATTTCTTACCTAAGTAACACTATTCTGGGGAATAGTTTAGTGAGCAGGTACCCTCTCAGGATGTTTACAGTTCAGGTAGGCAAACCTTAGTGGGTAGTGTCTTTCCTATAAGGATTCCTCTTATTGTAGGTGGGCAGCATGTACATTCTAGCAGGTTCTCGTTGACATCATTTTATGCATTACAGGCTGGCTAGCAGGGGCCCAAATTATGTGCTTTGTGTTACACAGTATTCTTTCTAATATGTAATGTGTGAAATGTGATGAGTCTGCTATTGTTAATGAATAATGAATTAGGCCCAGAAAACTTTGAATTTCAAAAGTTAACCTAGAATCTCAAAGATCCATGGTTTTATATTCTGATCTGGAAGGAAGCAAGGTAGGCTCTTTCCTACCCAAGAGATTTCTTACCTGGAAGGCTACTATAGTAACAGTTGGGTCAGGGACAGAAGGCTGAAGGGCTCCTGGTGTATTAGACCCCCTTTCTCTCTGTGAATTTTCTACCTATCCTTTCTGGCAGGGGTGACTGGTAACTGTAGGCAGAAGCTGACCCTCCTCAGCCTGACCCCTCTTTTCTCCCTCTTTCCTTCCTCTGCCTTTCATTAGAATTCCTAGGAGCCTTCGAATGCTTAGCATGAAAATGAGCCCATTTTATTTTTGGAACCCACAGAGGCAGCCTTGAGGGGAGTTATTGTGTTGCTTTTAGCAGCTAAACAAAAAGGTGTGAAATCATTTGCTGGCTGTTCTAGAATGAGAAAAAAATAAATAAAAAAACTGAGAAGGAAGGTTCAGGACAGTGTGTGGCAACTTAGACGCACTCGTGACTGGGGCTTCTCTGAGACTTATTAGTAACCAAAGTGGCTTCGGGAATGTCTGCATTTTTTCTCACCTTCCCCAGAAGTTACTAGAATAGCACAGAAAGCACTGGGACTTTTTTATTTATTTATTTATTTTTAATGATTCATTTTGCAATACTATTTCCATGTTGCCTTAAGAAAGACTTGGGAAGGGATTAGTTTGAGAAAATGTCTTGAAGCCTTAGTAACATTTCCATACAGGGGGATTGAATAAAGGACTATTTCACCAAACTCTGAAGAAGGGAATGTTTTGGGGAACAGAATAAGTCTTTAACCAGGCCTTTAATGACCTAAACACCTAACAGTGGTGAGACACAAAGACTTCTTGTGAAACCTGAGGTTGTTACCTCTCACTGATAACCTTCCTGGGGGCTGCTCTGGGAAGGCTGAGGGTCCCAGATACCTCTTGGAAAACTATTCTATTTTGAAATGTCTCTTCACTTTCAATTGGAAATTTTTATATGGAATTTTTTTTTATAATTATAGACTTTTTAAAACTACAGAATATTAAAATATACATAGACTTGGAAAATGTACATCTTTCTTATGAAGATTTCACAATTTTTCCATTTAGGCCATTCTACATGAGTTCTTCATATATATTAGTTGTAGATGGACATACTACCTTTATTTTATTTTTATGTGGTGCTGAGGATGGAACCCAGTGCCTTCCACATGCAAGGCAAGTGCTCTACCACTGAGCTACAACCCCAGCCCACTACTTGAGTTCTTTTGAAGAAGAACTTTTTAATAAGAATGTTATGGTTGTGTTCTTCTGGATCCCATGTTTCTTCTTTTTGAAGAGGCAAGCTATGTCCAGTAGCTGGTGGCATGTCCTTCTACCCTGGGGCCTTCATAGAGGCCTGACCCCATAGCCACTTTGCTTAATGAACATGGCCTTGGGAGCATGTAGTGATCTGGTGGCAGTGACTGGAGGGCCTCACCATGCAGTGGGTGAACAGTGGGCCTGTCTTATTCTGGGAGCTAAGCCTCTTTTTATCCAGCACTCAAGGCCATACTTACAGTATAATAAAACAGCAAGACCCTTTCACAGCACTATTTAATTGATTAATCCACAGAACATGAACTATTGATTTCCTACTGGTTGCTAGGGCTTATGGTATGTGCTGAGATACAGTGAGTCTCACACAGACAAATGGCCATTAAAACCACTGTAATCCCAAATTTGTTTTGGGGAAGGAACTGTCTTTGCCTAGGCAAATACTGTGAGACACTAACTTTGAGGATATTGGTGGTAGGAATCAAGATGACTGAGCTGAGCAGGATAGTGGGTAAGAGTGGAGAAAGGAGGGAAGTTAATTAATTAGGAATCTCAGGGAAGGAGAGAAAGGAGATAGGAATGGAAAAAGGACAAAGGAGGACGATGGAAGTGACTATAGGGGGAAAATCTGTGGTGGTTCAGCCTCTGGGACATTCTGACAACAGATCAACTTCAAGTAGTTTGTACTTCTGTGAAAGACATCATTATTTCCTACCATCCTCTTCTCCCCATCCAGTACAATGACCCAGGAATTTTTTTTTCTTAAGCAAGGGTCTGATTTCATAATGTGTGTGTACATGTATGTGGAAACACATATGCATCACACATATGTATACACATACCTATGTATAAGAGGCTTCCAACAAACCAGAACAAATCATTGGAAAGCAGAAGTTCCACATGAAAGGTGACCATGAGAACACAGCCTTCAGTGCCTGCCCCTTACCCTCTCAGACCTAGGAATCCTCTAAAACCTTGGTGAGACCTTGGCTTTTCAACTGGGATGTGCATTGAGGGACATCTCAAAGACACACAGGATTTATTTAACACTAGGATGATGAACTTATTGTTTCACAGTTTCACACTGTAGGTTCTAAAGAACATCGTGGTCACCCCTTTGAATTCCTACTGCCCATTCAGACATAGGCCACCCTTGCTGAACAAAACATAGACGTGTGAGCAATAAAGGGAAGCTCATGAGTGGATGCACAGTTCAGAAAGAGTGACCTCCAAACCCCCGGTGATGGCATAACTCTTCCTCAGTAATTTTCTTACTAGTTGCTATTTGTTTTGTCCCTTTTTCCTATTTTGAATAAGAACCCATTGCTCCCTAGAAGTAAAAACAATATAATAATCATTTGTTTCTTTACTCCCTACTCGAAGACCCAGGGTGACAAGGGTGGATTGCAGATGGGGCGTGGGCATCAGAAACTGGAAGCCTCACCCTGCCTGGCCTGTCAGGCTCGTATGCTTGGGCAAGCCACATAGCTCCTTGGGGACTCCATTTCCTCACCCAGTGGTAATGACCAGCTTTTCAGGGTGGCTGTAGAGCTTAATTAATGATTGAGAAGGAGGCAGAAAATACAAAGTGCTGCATAAACGAAAAGATTTTTGTTTGTATTTGTTTTTGAGCTCAGTAACTTGTGATAGTATTTATACCTAGAAGATAAGTCTAGCTACTCTTGTTCTAAAATTATTCACTCGGTATTGACTGGGAATGGACCATGTTGTTATTCCTTTTGTTCTAGGACATTCTGTGGCCCTTGCTACTAACTTTCTGTGTATGGTTTGCTAACTCTTAGGTCTCAGTTTCCCTCATCACCAGGACTTTCTCTATGATTCCTTCATGCTCAGCTATGCTCTGTTGGACTAATCTTTTTGCTTGGTCCCTCTATCCCTGAACCATACTCAGATTCGACATTGGTGGGTGACATCCAGCAGTGAGTGAACCTGTAGGGTGTCCCTCTGAGTCAGAAAAGGCAGAGACTTTTGAATTCCCCAACTCTGCCAGGCATCATGGGTCCCCACCTCTTTACCGAGTGATCAGAAGGCCTTGGAAGATTCAGTCTGTGTCTCAATTGCTAATTATTTACTGAGGGAAATGAGCAAAAGGACTACTGGTCCTGAAGCAAAGAGAGAGAAGCTGAGAGCATGGGAAAAACTAGCCAAAAGGGTGGGCTGAGTTACTTCCTTGAAAACCTTATTATTCCTATCACAGTTTTTAGTTTTTTAATTATAGAGACTCTCCTTGTGTTGGAGAGAGTCAAAGACCAAAAGTGTTCAGAAAGAGAAAAGAACCCAATGCCTTATCCCCAAGAGGTACTCAAAACCCTCCTGTGAAGCATTTATTGTCGAGAGGAATAGATGCCAGAAGATACCCATTACTTAAATAAAGCTTCTTCTGTACCCTTAACAGACATGAGCAAAAATTCCCTTGGCCTGGCACAGTGGTGTTCAGAACCCTCGGGCTCACTCCACTGAGGCAGCTGGGTAAGCCTCAGGGATTAGGTGAGGAGGAGGGAGACCGAGGCGGCTATTGCAGGTTGCCATGCCAGGTGGCTGTAGAGAGGTGTGGGGTCATCAAGGCTTACACGAGGAGGATGAAGATCACAGGCCAAAGGGGAGAACATGATGCTGACTTTGGCCAGCTTAGCATGAGGCATATAGAGGGAGGTGGATGAGAGCAGGAGAGAACGTGTTTTGGAAAGCACAACAGCGTCTCATCTGTGTACAAGTGAACATGCAGGTGCCTTCCAAGTAGGACCCAGAAAAAGATGCAAATAAATTGAAAATTTGATGTGTAATAAACCACATTCTACTTTAAACATGTATGAACATAAGAAAGAAATTTGGCATCGGTAGAATAAGATGCATATCCTGATTACATTAATATCAATGCATTGTTAGTAGATGTTGAGTACCTTTAATCTGAAGTGCTTGGTACCAGACAAGTTTTGGATTTCAGATTTTGGAATATTTACATATACATAATGAGCTATCTTGGAATGGGACCCAAGTCTAGACACAAAATTTCATTTATGTAGAAGGTGATTTTCTACAATATTTTTAGTGTACCTGCATTTTGACCGAGACCTTTCACATGAGACCAGGTATGGAATTTCTCATTTGTGGCATCATGTTGGTGCTCATATGCTTGAAAGTTTTGCATTTCAGATTTTATATTTTGTTTTGTTGTTGGAGTCAGCATGTTCCACCTGTACCATTTCTGAACTTTAAGAATCACTTTAGGAAAGTGCAAAAATAACTTTGGAATATCAACCTTGGGTATCTACAGATGATTTTCTTAGGAAACCATGGCTAAGGAAATGTTGAACAAAATATTTTTTTTTTTCAAACCGAAGCATTATAACTGGTCTCCTTTACTCCTGGGGTAAATTTTCTGTTTCAGTGCTACTATAGAAAAATGTCACATACTACAGTTTAAACACAGAAATAAGCTACTCAACACATGGAGGCAAATATAGCATGTTCTGAGATGGGTAGATATGGACACATGTCTGTCATGAAATCTGATTTTAATCATCCTCTGAAAAATAGCCTTTCTTCAAGGAAAAGTTATCATTATTGCATCTCACAGAGAATTTTCCATTTTCAAGGGTTAATTTGTCCTGCTTTGATGATGGGAACAAAAGACACTATGGAAATATCCTTTTCATTCTAGGCAGCTCCCTACCCACAGCCTTTTTCTGGGCTGTAGAGGGAAGAAGCTTTCAGCTATTCCCTGTGTATTTTATATTGAATAGATGGAAGAGGGAGATGCAGAGCAAGTTAATTCTAACCTGCATGCTGCAGCTTAACCACCCAGCTGGTAGAGAAGCACTAATGAATTGTTAGCTACAAACGGTTTCTCAAATCAACATCCCACTCTGAGGTCAACTGGCATCACAGGTGCACTTGGCCACGAGGCCCTCGTAATCTCAGAAGCAGATCTGGCTGCCAAGTCCAAGTTGCCATGACTCTGAACATAGTATAACATTCCCACTCCAAGCCAGGGCCTGTAACTCTTGCGGCTGTTCAGCTGAGGGCCCTTCTTGGTACCATTCTGACTCACACACACTGGCCACAGTCATGGAGCAGGTGAAGGACTTAAGTGTCACTAAGTTGGTTTCCAGTTGCTTCCAGGAAAAAAAAAAAATCCATGGCCTATAAGATTCTTGCTCCTGACCCATGGCACTCTCTCCCTGTGTTCCCAGGCCCCAGAGAGGAGATCCAACCACTGCTCTCTTGGCCGTAAGTGCTCTCTCTCACACTTTGAGGGGCTCAGAGACAAACAGAAACCCAGGGACATGAGAGCTTTGGAGACAAAGTATAGGAAAAAAAATAAATAAATAAAAACTACATGTATCTGAAAAATCTTCCAGGCATCTCAGCCCTGACATGCCACTTCTGACTCTTCCAACTTCAGAACATTCTGTTTTAGGAGTTGTCAATCATATGCTAGTTTTACCATGTTGATACAAATCGACCAGAAAGGAAGCCAAAAGCCTCAGATCACTCCGGATACCAGCCCTGGACATTTTCCCTACTGTGTTGTTCTGGGCTGGCTGTCTAATTCTTGGATCGGGCATCTGTGGAGCTGGGTAAACACTGAGGTGTCATGAATATTAAAATAATAAACAAATAGCATTAATAACCAATAGATCCCTCACAAAGCAATGGAGTAGCAAACTCACCTTGATGTGGCCTCTGTACCTTTGCCAACTGAGAGCTCAAATGTTATTTTGTCATTTCTGCATAGTCATGTATGTTGCCATTTCTCCCCTCACGGGATCAAATCTCCAATGTAAAAATAAATCTAGACACTTTTGTTCACACATTTTTAGTCATGTGCACCAAATGTCACACTCTGGGAGGTAAGCGCAAGTCATGGTAACCAGCCACATCCTTTATCTCTGGCGTCCCAAGAGTTAGCAGAACTTTATCTTGATGATGAAATGGCCTTTAGAAGTGGGTGTCTGGGAGAACAGAATGCGAACATCATTACTGAGAAAATACGTTTTTCTTTCAAACAGAGAAACCAACAGCCATGCACTGAAAGACCAGAAAGGAAAAAAAAAAAAAGTTGAGCTACCACAAAACAAACAAATATTCAGCTCAGTTTCAGGAAGCTTAGAGAGGATCAAACAAGCCTTTCTCTATTGAACTCTTGGGAGAACATTTATGCTTTCTCCGGCCTTAGTTCCTATTTACGCTGCTGGCTTTTATACATCGACCTCAGGAGGGCATTCCAACTTCAGGTTACTCACAGAGCTGAGGCCTGAAAATCCCACCCCCAACTCAGCACTCACATTTGAATTTGTTTCCAAACATGGTTCAAACCACTGCTTTTGCCCTTGAGGGGAGGATAACTCAGAAAGTGGGGACAGAAATTCAACAAGCAAGGATAAGAAAGCTTCCTGGGGATGTCAGCACCCCTCTGAGGAGACCATCTCTTCCTGTGGGGTGAAAGCAGGAGAGAGAGCAACCTGAGAAGGAGGTTGCTATTTTCTGTTGGTCCTTGGGGACAATGTGGTGCATGGCTAGATTTCCAAACAAATTATCTTCCAATATGAAGGTAGAATTAAGGCCAACCCCTTGCAAACAATATTCTAGTTTTAAAACCAATCTACTTTTCAAATGTTGGTGTCATCCATGCTCATAACAATATTTTGGTTGATATTTTCACCCCCATTTGATGGATGAGAAAACTGAGGTTCTGTGATTCCCTAACAAATCCAAAGTCACAAACACAAGCATAGAAAAGCGAAGATTAACCTGAGTCTATTTGCCTCTCACCCTCATTTCTTTCCAGCATGCCCCACTGTATCCCAAACATATTCTTCCTTACAACCCATATGATCTTCAGTGGGAAGAGAGAGAACTTTTGGAGAGGACTGAAGATTTTGGATTGGGAAGTAGAAATGGGACAAGAAATATTATTATGTGGGTTGTTGTTACTAAGTCCCCATCTTTTCATGAAAACATACAGAGGTTTTCTCTTAAACTCACATGTCAGGACCTGCTGATGAAACACAAGTCACACCCAGCGACTAGTGCCAGTTCACCTTAGAGAAGCAAGAGATGAGAAGGCTGCCGTCTCCAGATAGGTCAAATCTGAAGTATGTATACCTAAACCCACATAGAAACTGCATGTTGCTGGCCTCTGGAAAAGGGCTTTGGAAGCATGATCCAGACTTGAGCAAGAACTCTTTTTCCATACATAGCATGCTCCTATTCAGACATCTCCCATTGCACACTGGTCTAGCTCCATCAGTACTTGCTTGGCATACCCAGGAGCTTAGGGAGAATTTCCTGCCTATGCTGAATAACTTCCCTTTATAGCTGGTTTGCAAACCTTCCTCCTTCTTCTGTTATGATGTAATCGTTTGGGGTTACCTAAAATATCCAACTATTTTCTATGGTACAAAATCCATCTGCTTTCTGCTACCTACCTCCCTTCCACCTCCCCCAACTTCAATACCCTCTAGTATAGGAGAAGGCTTCCACTCCACCAGGAGGCTACTGGAATCATTCCCACAAATAGTAGCAGCCCTCTGCCCCCTCCTCCCACCCTAATCTTTGTTAAAGTCGGTACAACATGTCCATAAAGTCAACTATCCCTTTCAGAGTTGGGAACAGCCATTTTAGTCACCTAAATCTGAGAGAGATAAATTTACAATCCACTTTAGGTTTATGTGGGGAACCATAAATATCAGGCTTGAGCCCTGAGGGCTAGAATTTCATGGGCCATTAAGCATGTCACCAGGTGGAAAGCTGTCAATAGCTGGATGTGAGTTACACTGAGATAACCGCAGTCAGCCTGGCTTAGGAGCGTGTTCCCTGATCAGAGAGGGCTGTCCTTTCCACTTGCTCCTTCGCGACACTCACTGATAATCTCTCCCTCCTCTGAACACACCACCTTCCTTGGTTTCTCACGACTTGTGCCCTGTGCTAAATAGCAGGCAGCCCTTCTTTTCCCTAGCGTGCAAGGTTGGTGACATATGGAAAGAAAGGGAGATTCGCAGTGAGGCAGACCTGGATTTAAGTTCTTGCTCTGCCATCAAATAGCTACGAAATGATGCAGACATTTCTTAACCCATTTTAGCTTCAGGTTTTCCAGTTGTAAAGTTAATAGAGATAATTAATAGATAACCAAGAAAGGTAGAACTAGGGCCAGTGCATAGAGACTGGAAGGAGACAGACTTCCTACTTAGTAGATAGAAGAATTTGCTAAAAGCCAGATTGTCTTAAAAATAGAATGGGCTGCCTTAGAAATAATTGAAGGAGTGAATACCTTTTACTGCAGGTTTTGTGTATAAACTGATATATGGTTGTGCATCCTGGGAATATACGGAAATTTATTATTTATTGTGGCACTGGGGGGCATCACATACTCTAGGCAAGTTCTTGACCCCCATGAGAGGGATTTAGAGTGGATATGCACAATTCTCTGCTAATCTTGAAATTCCATGATTCTGTGATTGGAATGTGTCCTTCCAGAAAAGCCAAAATAAATCTTCTCCAAGTCCCCTATGGAGAAGAAGAGTAAAATGACATATTTTCTTGTTTTCATTTTCTTTCTAGAAAACTAATCCCTTCCATGTTTTTTCTCTTCCCCTTAATTAGTTGGTAGAGAATTACATTTCCATCAAGTGCACAGAACACATTTAACCATTGTGAAACACTTAACATTTAACACAAACCACATGGCCATAAGTTTTAATTACTTCCCACTCCACAAATAGGTCCATTTTTAGAAAAATCAAAATGCTCTATGCTGCTTCTTATTCTCCTGTCTTCATTGTGTCTGACTAGCTCAGTGGTGCATTCCCATCCTGCCCTCTGCTGCCTGAGCCCCTGGCACCTGCCAATAAAAGTGATGACAGACTTTGATGCTCACACAGGTTTCCAACAACAGAGTTCACTTCATAATCACCAGAGTTCAGCCAGTAAGCCTGATCTGAGTGACATTGGATTTTTCACCTGAGATGTTACACTGTGGGCTTTCGTTTCTACAAGTTATGAAGTACTTTGAAAGTGAATTTTTTAGCTTGCTAGGGGAAATGACCTATGAGCCTGCAGACAAATCTCAACTGATTGGACAAAACCCAAACCCTTGTTCTAGTGCCTGAGTTTGCTTTGAAAATTGGTTGCCATGTATGAGACACAGAGTCATCCTCTGGGAGAATGCATGTGTGTGCATTGTTATATGTATGCCTTGGGTGTGTGTGTGTGTGTGTGTGTGTGTGTGTGTGTGTTTTCAAACACACACAGGGCATGAAGCAAATCAGACATTTACAAAGCAGAATCTTCTCTTGGCCAAAGTGAATGTCAAGGGCAGCCTTCAGTGGGAGGAGGGCAGTGGAAGATGAAGGGGCACCATGCAACCAGTTAGCTGGGGAGGGCTAAGACAGCGCTGCCCAACCCCAGCCTCATCACAAAGTGATTGTCATCATTGACTGAACATCCATTATCCAGGCACTGAGGATGCAAGTACTTGTTCCAACCTGATCTCATCTATTCCCATCTTGCAGATGAGGCTCAAAAAGTTTAAATAACCCAACTGTGACCACATTACTTGTAGGTAGCAGAGGTAGAGTGGAGCCCTTGGTGATCCCTCTGAAGCCCCTTGACTTTCCATGGCACTATCCCCTTTCAATGGCCTTCTCAGTTTGAGTCTGATGGCATCTGCCTCTCAGGCCTTGCTGTAGCCACCCTCTTTCTCTTTTTTCTTTTTTGCCTCTGATATGGTATTTCCAGCTATTTTTCCAAGTTGGTTCTCTTATTTACTTAAAGTTATAATTGATGTTTCGATAGCCTAGTGTATTATTTTTCACTTTTGAATTTTCAAAACTACCAAGAGCTTCAGGGATAGTCAAAAATCTCAACAAGACCATGAATCCCACCAAGAGACCCGAGCTCTGTAGCCAAACTTCAGATGAGGATGTGGCTTCTCTTTTCTCCTGTGAAAGCTGCCTTTCTGGGTGGTTGTAATTTAGAATGTCTATCATTTGAACCCCAGGAACTGCAGAATAAAGACTTGTTGACCAAAATTTCTCACAAGCTAAGGACAGAGAAGTCTTATTCTTCCCGTTGTAAATAAAGATTTTTATCTTTTCATCCTGAAATAGGGATGATGCAACTGTTTGAATTTATACACTAAAATGTTTGATGGCACAGTTAACTATCTGTTTTAGAGGTAGAGTTTTATAAGAAGATTTATATTTAGCCTTGACACGATTTGAATGTAACAGAGACTTTTCTCCCATATTTTATTTTACAAATTTATTTCCAGCGAAACTACATAGACTAGAATAAAACATCAAAAACAAGCAGGGGGCTGGGATTGTGGCTCAGCGGTAGAGCGCTCGCCTAGCACATGGGCGATCCGGGTTCGATCCTCAGCACCATGTAAAAATAAAAAAACGCATTGAATAAAACACATTGTGTACAACTAAAAAGCAAATAAATAAAAACATTAAAAAAACAAACAAACAAAAAAAAACAAGCAGGCACGTAAACAAATGAGCAATAAAATCCTACCCCATTTTTTCTTTGCTGTGTAACTGGAACCCAGGCTCTTTGAAATTTGAAATGCTGTTGTCGCAATAGGCTGAATAACATTACTGGTGTACCACCCCAGGCCCCCACACAAAATGATGTCTACATCCCAATTGCTGGAATGTGTGAATCTGTTATTTTAGGATAACAGGACTTTGTAAACATAATTAAGAATCTTGAGATGGGGAGACTATTCTGGATGATCTAGATGGGCTCAGTGTAATCACAAGGTCCTTTGAAAAGGGAGGCTGGAGGGTGAAAGACACAGAAGGTGATGGGATCGTAGAGCAGGTTCAATGATACTGTGTTGCTGGCTTTAAAGATGGACCAAAGAGCCACTAGGCAAGGAATACAGGTGGCCTCTAAAGCTAGAAGAGTTAGGAGGCAGATTTTCTGCTAGAGGTTCCAGAAGGAGCTAGGCCTGCCAATACCTTGGTGTTAGTGCAGTGAATTTGATTTTGGACTTCTGACCTCTAGAACTTTAAGAGAATAATTTTGTATTGTTTTTAAGTCCAACTTACGGTGACTTATTCTAGAAGTAATAGGGAACTAATATACATGTTTGCCATTTATTGCATCTCTTGCATCCACACAATGCTTGGCCTATAATATGGTCTCATAAATTGATATTTATTGAATGCATCAAAAGTGTAAAGCAGGAAGTCTTGAGAATGGACTGTACCAAATTCATGGCAACATTTCTTGATTGCAAATTCCGTCGCTGAAAACGTGAAGAGTATTTTTGCAGGGCTCAGAAGGGTGAACAGTTAACTTGGCGACTCATGGCAAGGCCCTAGCATTTAGGCAGCTTTGTATTAGCCCTTCAGGCCTAGGAAGTTCTTTCCTGGGAGCAGATGGAGTTTACAGGGCATGATATACAACATTTAGAAGCTAATTGCTTTAAGAATACTTACTTGGAGCTTCCAGGTACTAAAAGCTCCAGGGAAACAAGGAAGAAGAGGCCATGCAAGTACTGTCAACACAACTAGCAAGTAGCAGCCCCTTGCAGAATATCTGGTATATTGTAGGTCCTTGATGAGTTAATGATAGAATGTATGATATTCAGAATCGACATGCAAAGCTTTCTACATTCGGTCAGTCTCCCACCATCTCTACCCTAGATGCTAATTTTGATCAGATTTTACCCACAGAAGCTGAAGAAAAGCAAAGGAGAGTACCTCCAATTCCAGACACAGAACCATAGATCTGTCAATCTTCCACATGCATTTTTGGCATTGGTGCTAGAGTCCACAACAACATACCTCACCTCTTTTGGGACTTTATTGCTTGTTTAGTTTTTTTTAATTTTTTTGAACATTTTCATGCATTTTAATTTAAAGAAAATAGATTAAGCCATTTTAAACCTGATTGGAGAGTAATTCCCTGAAGGAGCTTAACACTTAATGGTTATATCAGTGATTTACAGTAACTTCTCATTCTTGATTCTTTTAGAAGTGTTATAGAGGTAAAATCAATAACTTCTACCAAACTGGAGAAATTTAGATGATAGGTTTTTGAAATACAGAAACAGATAAAAAATCAATGATAAAAACTGAAATAACTCTAGTTCTAAGTCAAGATCTAGGTGGCTCTGAGAATCAGAATTTAGAAAGGGGGAGGCCTTGGGAATCATCACTTCACATGTGAGGAAAACAGGCTCAGCTGGAGTCTTACATGCTCATGTAGCCAGGAGACACTAGGTTCAGGATTCTAGCTCAGGCCCTCTGAGCCCCAATCCAGGGTGCATACCCATCTGCCTTGTTTCTTTAGATGATAGTCCCAGGGGTTTGAAGGCACACAAAAATAAATAGACACCCATCTTGCCTTCAAGGCATTTATAATTTAGCAAGAGAGATAACATAGCAGCCACATCAATGTTTATAGCGGCTCAGCTCACAATAGCTAAACTATGGAACCAACCAAGTTGCCCTTCAACAGATGAAAGGATAAAAAAATCAAAATAAGAAGGAAATTATGGCATTTTCCAGCAAGTATATAGAGCTGAAGAATATCATGCTAAGCGAAATAAGCCAATCCCCCAAACCAAAGGCCAAATGTTTTCTCTGATATGCGGATGCTAATTCACAATAAGGGGGGTGGGCTGGGGAAGAATAGAGTTATTTTAGATTAGATAGAGGGGTGTGAAGGGAGGGAGGGGTTATTTGGTAGGAAGGATAGTAGGATGAATCAGACATTATTACCCTATGTACATATATAACTATATGACTGGTGGGATTCTACATCATGTACAACCAGAAGAATGAAAAATTATACTTCATATATGTATGATGTATCAAAGTGCATTCTACTATAATTAATTATAACAAATAAAAAAGAGTAAAATAAACAGATATACTCTACAAAAGAGGTAGAGATTAAAGAGGAATCTTTAAATCATTTAGCACTGAGATAGTAAAAAAAATTTTTTTTTTTACAATAGTAATCAAACTTGTGAAATAGTGAACTTCCTCCCAGTTACAAGATTCCTTGAAACCAAGTACTTGGAATATAACTTAGTTAAGGATTGCACAACACATGCTATTTGGGTATCCCATATAAACAATGCAGTCACCACATGATGTAAATTGGATGGTATCCAGTGAGCAGGTATCTCCTGGTCTGCCCATGTAAGCCAAACCAAATGAGAGATCGAGTCAAAAATGGAAGAAAAATAAAACATAAATCCAAAGACCATCACCCCAGGAGGCCAAGAGATCATCCCCCCACCCCCCATTACTGGTGGCTTGCTCTAAAATAAAAATACCACTCAAGCTGGGAAAGAGAAAAGCACTTGGTTTGGGACCCAGCTACAAAGTATTAGAAAAAGAGATTATTGCCCAATAGAGACTGTCTTCTTGGGTATAACAACAAGAAGAGAAAGACCATTGAATAGTGGGATTTGTGAGAAATATGGGTCATGTTCTGCAGCCCTAGTTGCTTGTAGAATTGGCTATGTGGGTTGGCACACAGTACCGTGAATATTAGAAACCACAAATCTCCAGGGTTTCCTGAACAAAGTAAAAGACCTTGTCTTCAGATTGCCAGGTTGGAAGTTGGCTCATTAAAGAAGGGCCTGGGTGAGTTCCAGAGCCACCTATGCACTCCCTCCATCTCCCTGCCTCCCCTTTCCTCTCATCTGGGATCTGGGTACCTTAGCTTATGATGCTTCTTATGATCCTTAGCTTATGATGCTTCCAGCTGTAGCTTATGATGCTTCTGCCAAACCTCCAGGAAACAAGCCCTCTCCATGACAACTGCCAACCAGGAATCCACAAAAAAAAAAAAAAAAAAAAAAAAAAAAAAATTCTGGACAATGGGACAAACCATATTTCCATGAACAAAACCATGAAAAGTTTATTCTTTTAATCCTGGGGGACAAGAAGGACTACTCCCCGGTTGGATTATACTGCCTTTGAGGGCCAGAAAAGGAATGAACCTCCCTGAACAGACAAGAGAGCCAATTCTAGAGAAGCTGAGCCCACATTGATTGGGTCCCCCTAAAAACTTTTCTGTGGGAACTGGAAATGGAAACCAGGTCCTTCCCTGTTTTCATCTGGGCAGTCTTTGAGTCCTGTACAGGATTATTATCTTAAGTTGTAAGTAAATTAAGCAAAGTCTTTTAGAAGGTATGATTGAATAGAAAAAAGGAAAACTGCAATGTGTTTTTAAATCCTCAGGATAAAGTATACCTTGGATACAAATAAGCTACCTCTGTATGCTCTGTTTCCACGTACGCTGTCTGGAATGCTCTCTCCATTCTCCCTTCACTTCTCGCCATGCTCTGAAATATTGCTTAGCCATCTCTCATGCACAGTGATTTCCAGGAGCCACCAGGGGTAGGTCCCATGTCACTTCTTTCCTTAGCCCCTGTATCCAAAATATTTATATAGTACATTTGTGTAGTTTTCTTTCTACCCCTACCTCCTCCAAAAGGAAGGAGGAGGAGGAGCAGGAGGGGAGGGGGAGGAGGGTGAGGAATAAGAAGAGGATGAAGAGAGAGAGGGGGAAGAAGAGGGAGAGAAAAACAGGGTGTATAAAGGGAGATTCCATCTTTTCTTTCTTCTCCTGGTGCTTTCCACACACATTGGGAGGGAAGAAAGATCAGGGGGATTCCTGAATGAATAAATGAAATTTAAATTTGCATTTCCTGAGCATCCAGTAGACCAGAGAAGCCAGAATTCTGAACAATGGTCAGGAAAATGAAGACCCACTTCTGGGTGGGTCTCCCCACAGGTCACATCAGCAGGGCAAAGCCCTTCTGGACATATTTCTATTAATTGTACAACTATGTTTTTAGAACTCAAAGAGTTGTTCTTTGTAAAATTCATGAAACATATTTTTTTTTCAGTCATAAAAATTATTTTATAAATGCCAGCCTGATCTACTTGATTTCAGTGAGCTGCTATTAAATGTAAAGAAGATAACATTTTCGAGGGTAAGTTTGTGTTTAAAGAGTTTTGTTTAAGAATGCTAAATAGGATACATTTTTCTCTTTTAAAAAAAAGCCCCTATTTCAATCATAGTGCTTGGAATTTCGGCTTCAACTACAACAGGCTTTTAGAAAGGCACTGGAGAAGTGGCTGATGGTCCTCGTGGAATCCCCCGGCCCAGCCTAGACTGTCATTTGAGCATGTTGACCTGTCCCTGACAGGAAGTCCATGAAAGCCAGAGGAGGAGAAAGCTACTGCAAACTTGCTGCCCAGCATGAACAAGAACCGAAGGCAAAATGATCACTTCTGGGACATATCACACAACTTGGAAATGGTGTTCAATAAAAGGAAAGATAATTTGGTGCCACACAACCTGGAGTGAACATATGACCTGCAGTCACTGGTCTGGATTTAGAAAACCGCTTTGATCCCCAGAGGGTAGATTGTTAATGAGTATTTTAAAGGACAAGATTAAGGCAGCCTGATAGAGTGTGAAAGGGTCCTGGTTTTGAAGGGCTCCAGTCTTGCTTCCACATCTGTAAGCAACTGGAACTGACTCTGAATAAGACACTTTATACCTCCCTGAGAAAATGTCCTTTTCTATGGGATGGGAGGTGAGGATCACCAGATGAACTCCCTGGTCCATTCTACACTCGGACCTAGGCTTTCATGAGCATATTAACATGGAGAAGATTCAAGAACAAGAGCAATTAATGCTTTTTGCTACCAGAAACGAAGGTCAAGCAACCTTATTATAAAAAGTATTTTTTTTACTTGTATGTTAACAATCAGTACATAATTCATATAGAAATGCAAGGATTGTATATAATTTAAGTGACCACTGCCTACTTCCTGAATTTGATATGCTCATTCTTGTCACCTCTCTTCTTCATGAAATAAATGCTAATTACTCAAAGTGGTCAAGCCTCAAATGTAAAAAATTATCATCATATAAATCACAGACAACAAGGAGGTAAAAAAAAGTAAATGTATTCAAAAATTTTCAAGCTAATACAAAAACCCAGTAGTATAATCCATCCCCATATTCCCACCCCAAACCCCTGCCCCTGCTACTGTGGCTTTACCCACTGCCTGCCCCTCCCCAACATACTGTTTTCTGGAGCATTTTAAAGTAAATCTCAGCTAATTTGACATTTCATCCATAACTTCTGCAGTCTTTATCTCTGAACCAGATATTTTCTTAAGAAAAACTCTTATGCCATTATCATATCTGACAATATTAAAAAAATTCCTCCTTATCATATGAAATATCAGTCCATATTCAAATTTCATTAATCATTTATAATATATTTTTTCCTTTCAACTTTTGGCTTGAATCAGCATCTAAACAAGGTGAAACTGATTTCACTTAATTCACAATCCTTTGTCTTGTAAATATTTCTTCCAGATGCTAACATTACTTAGACACAAAATATCTGGAACACCGATAATGTTTCAGATAAGGCCAGCTTCCTTGCTACTAAATATTTCATTATCTGAAATGTCTGATTCTATGAATCAGATATAAATGTAGTAAAAGGCTCAGAACCGGAAAAATATCCTGCAGGTCTCATAGTTTTCCCAAATGCGTAAATGATTTAGGCAACCTTAACTGAGCGCTCTAAAGAGATTTTGTTAAACTTTACAACATTCGGGGGAAAATACATCTGACTAATGGCCTTTATTTTATCCACATACAAGCTGGATTTTCTAGACTGTCAAGCAGCCCATGAGCAAATGTAACATTTTTAGTGGTAGCTCCACTTGCATTTAGGAAAAAAAAAAAAAGAAAAATTTAGATGAATGTGGGACTAGGGCGTCTTTGGAAATATTGCCAAGAGTGCTAAACTGTCTTTGACTTTGACTTTTGGGAAGAGGAAGGTGAACAGTTTCTCCATTCAGCTCCACGCGGCCTCTCTGGTAACACAGGCAACTGCTGTGACTCATGACTAAAAATCCTGTTTTATAACACCAGTCTGTGTTTTGTAACATGCACCAACATAACAAAACAAAATAAATAAATAAAGACTATTTAGAAACCAAAACCAAGGCCTGCACCTGGCACTGGTATCAAGATCTCAAGATGTCAGAGTGGCTACTTAATCCAGATGAAGTGGGCAAGGCCTTATCCCTTCCTTGGCAGGAAAGTGGAGGCTTCCTGCCTGCTGCACACATGCCCACAGGAGGAGCAACCATGAATTTAATTTTCTTAAAACAGAAGCATTTTCAGACTTGTGTTTTCCTGGACAGTTGCCTAGTGGCTGTAATCCATAAGGGCGTGTAATTGACAGTAATGTGAATCATTCACTGAAATTCTGGCACCAAAAAAAAAAAAAAAGAGTTATTTTTTTTCCAGGAAAAAAAATTAAGGATCAGATTCATCTTGTCCGTTGAAAATAGTAATTACTTTACATTTCAGCTCATTAGCTACCTTTATATAAAAAATGCCTGTAATGTGCACAATCCGAATGTGTTGTAAAGAAGAGGCACAGTTGCACAATGCATGCAATCAGATGGGTTGGGTCAGACATAATCTGCAAAATGGCAGATTTAGATGGGTCACTCGATATATAATACACGGAATTCCTCTCCCAAGAGTGAAATCCAGGAGACAGTCCAACCACTGATTTTTGCCCCTTTAAAAGCTGCTATCTGCCCAGGACCTTGTAATTGTTTTGGTATTACTCAGGGCAAATGGATCAAACTACCTTGATGTCCAGGAGCAGCTTCAGGATTCCTTTCACAGGGATCTCCAAAAGAAGGGCTGGGGATTTTCCCAGGTATAAGCTGTTAGAAATGTGGAAGCTTTTAGACCTGGTAAAGCATTTTTCCAATCTATTAATTCTTTTTGAATGAGAGAGAGAATCATCTGAATTAACTTCACTATTAACCTGAAAGGACTCCCTCTTTTCCAAATCATAGGCATGGAAACTAAACACTGGAAATCCACAGAAGATTTAATTCCATTTAGATAAACTCTGATTCCATCTGAACCCTAGAGGTTCAGAGATTCATCTGAAACTCCAGCACCTGTGAAACTGGAAGCCCTTGTCAAGGTGTTTGGGGCTTCTGGTCCCTGGGGGAACAGGGGTATTTTGAACTGTGAAAATCCCAGGAATATCTTAAAAGACAAGCAAACAAACTTGGGCCTCTAGAAAGTTGGGGTGTTTTGGGAAATGTACAATGGAAGAAGAAAAGATTTAGCTCTTTCCCTCAATAGACAATACTCCAGGAAGATGGTTCGGATTAATTTTCTAATAATGGAATCTCCCATTCTTAGGAGTAAAATCAGAGGCTATGTCAAGATTGTGAGGAATGAAACTAAAATTCATTGTGTGCTTTATTATTACCAATAATTGAGACGCTTCCTATACAACAGTTGGGGGATGGGATCATTAGCTCATAATGGTTCCCATCTCTGACAGCCACCACTAATCTCCTTAATTCTGGCTTTGTTTACAAGCAGTTGCTAACAGGGAAAAAGAAGGTGGATTCTTAAAAACCACTAAAAAGGAAGAAAACTATGCACATAAATAGGACCTGCAAAAATATTTTAGATGCTGCAATCTCAATTATAAGACAGTAGCAGACTGTCAAAATCTGAGAAGTAACATGTAATATGTATAAGTAGATCTTTGCAGGCATTCTCTTTGTTTCTATATGAATACATTTTACATGAGCCCAAATAACTGGAAATGTGTTATTTATTTTTATAATTGAGAAAAATGTGTTAACACTCTGGAATGCCCATGTGTGGAAAAATAAAACATTATATGGAATTGCACACACATATGATTTATAATGCACATACCCAGGACCAGGAATCCTAACGAAGGACCTTATTCAACAGAAAAACGTGTTTCTTTTTTTTCTTCAGCATTTGCAATTCTGGTATACCATAATGCTGAGGCCAAGCATATATTTTATTAATTTAAGTCCTAGCTAAGCAATAAAATGTGTGTCATTTTAAAGAAAGAAAATGTTTTCCACAAATGTTAAATTTGATGTCCATTTATGCTCCCTGCCATGATGAATGCTGTGTGCTGCCACCAGATCCTACCCTTTAGGACAGAGGTCCTCACTCTCTGCTGGAGCCCAGGATGTTGACTGCCAATGGCTCACAGCTGAGTTGTTTCCTGAGCTTTGCCATCAGCTAAAAGGAGCTGCCTGCCCGCAGTTTTGCCTATCCCTGGGTACAGCTGGCCTTCAATGGCTGGTTGATGCAGAGTAAGAGTTCCAGCCCTCTTGCCTCAACTTGGGACATCAGTGAAAGGCCATCCCCACTTCTGATCTTCCTTTGGCATCTGTTGAAGCCTCGGTTATAATGCTTGACAGTTCAATTTCTCCTGCCCAGTGCAGATTCCTGTACCCCATATAGGTGTTGCACCTATGAGCACCCCACTAGGAAATTTTCCATATGCAAATTGCAGAGTCTCAGTGTCTATTCTCTGAGAAACTCAATCAAAGATAACAACCATTTATTCAAAGATACTTGAGTGTAGTGACTAGCTGGGAATAAGGATGCATTTTAGATGAGAAGGAGAATCTGATATTCCCTCACTTTAGTCACTGTGAGGTAGACTCAACTGTTTTTATGCCAAGAGGGTTGTTTCTAGAAGTTTCTAAGTCTGGCAGTGCAAAATGAGCTGAATTAAGGTTGATGGTACTGTATGAGAAACTTGATGTGAGGTTTTTGCCATGTGCAGATGCCTAGTGCAAGCAGTGGGCTCTTCTGTGTTTCAGGGCTTATTCACTCAACCCTCCAGAATTTTTCCTTCTAAGTGAGACTCTGGGGTAGAATGAGGGAGAACTCACTAGCCATTGAAGAGTAGCTTAAACCCTATGAGAACCTGTGAGAATGGGACCCACACTGGTCATTTTGTTCACTAGAAATCTAACCTAAGAGAAACACATCAATAGGATCTCAGGTAAAGTAATTTAGGGCAATAAAAACATATTCTTCTAAATGATACTGTCCCCGAGTGGCTCCCATAATGAAAATGAGAACATCTTCCCGTCTTTCAAATCACCCCAATTATACAAGGATTAGGTAACTTCCACAAATCAGGCCAGGGAAAGTTTTTGATTGGAAAAATATCAGACAGAACTCTTTTTGGGGGGAGCGGAAGGGAGGAGAGTGGGGAGGGATGGTGGCATGGACTTATCTGATCCCACAATTGCTTTCCTTTCCATCCTTGAAAATCATCAGCTGAGCTGCCTTCCAAGAAAGTATCTACTTTGTTTATTTTTGCTGTGTGTGACAGCAGCACAAAGCGAAGAAGGTTCCTGTCACTGTGATAACTACCCCAGTCTGAGAAAGGAGGGGGAAGGGGCAAAAGAGCGTCTAAGAGACAGCATCTTTATCCAAAAAATCAACTCCAGATGGGTCCTGCTCACCTCCACCTGCTCTCAATGAGCTTGCTAAGAGACACCTAAGCAAGGAAGAATCACTGTGAATCTGAGGAAAACTAGGATTTAAATTTCACGTGAAGAGAGGGACTTTGCATGACAGGCACAAAAACATTTATTCTCCGTGTACAATAATTTCAAAGTGCTTTTTGACCTTGGAAGAAAAAAAAATCAGCGTTAAGACAGAATTGGTTAGGTCATCGCCTAAGGAGGCTAAAAGGCCACCAGGAAATAAATTAAAATTAAAATAGATTCTTTTATTGGGTCACATCTCATCCTCTCATTTATAAGCAAGGTTTCTACTCAAGGAATTGATACTGCAGGGGATAATTTTGCTCCTCCTGTTTTGACTCAAGAAAAAGTTACAAACAAAAGTAGGGAGGAAGCTGCTCAAGAGGTTTAACGGGCATTTAAAAAAGAATTCCAAGGAAAAGTGCAATAGTCTTGGAATCACTGGGCCCTGGAAAAGTAGGGAAACACGTACAGCCAGACCAGCCAGACCAGACAAACAGAGGAGTGTCACATGTTCTGACCTTGAAGCAAAGAAATGTCATTTCTTTGCAGGATTTGCCTTAAAACTCAGTAAGTCATCTGTGATGATCAGAACATCTACTTTAGAAACTGTTTAACATTTTAGGATTACTTTTCCCTCTATAGACTGGAAAAATATAGGATATCTCCCTGGGTACTCTATCCTCCATTCTTGGAACCAGCCAATTCTCTTCTCTAATAGGTAGTTTTCTATTTTGGATTGACATAGGTGACAACGGTAACTTAAGATGTTCCTTTTACTTTTTTTACTCTATAGATTTGATTACCTGTTTCATAGAAACCTCATATTGATAATGAAACCAAATGGTGTGTGAGTGGTCACTCCAGAAAATGACACATGCTTTATTTCTAGCAAGATTTTCAAGTATTTTTCAAACTCTGGATGAGATTCTGACTTTGATTCAAACTGCTAAAGGGAACTTTAAAACAACGACCCCTAAAACTGAAACTTAAAACCATATGGTAAATTTTCAGGCATGCAGAAGCCCTTTGAGTTGTACTGTTGGTTTCTAAAATAATATAATATAAATCTCACAATATAATATTGGATAACAAATCTCAGTATAATTTTGAATGGCTGTTAACCATTAAAAGATTATTTTATTTTTTCTCAAGTTCAAATGTGTAGGAATAGTGTCTGGTCTTAAAATTGTATATATATATATACACACACACAGTTAAAATCTACAGATGTTAATTGAGCATATAGTAGATATCAACCATCCTGCTTAGTTATCTCAAAGATAAGAGTTACATCTAGTGGGACAAAGATACATAAACTATATTTTACAATACTTTTTTTCTGCTGTTGTCTTGACAGTGTACTTTGTGAGTAGAGGAGCTGTAACAATAATCAAGGTGAGGTTGCAAAGGGCTTTGCATGGAAGAGCTGTTTGTATTGGCTGATGGTGGAGTAGAAAGATGTCTGTAGGTGCAGAAGTTGGTGAAGGACATTCCAGGACAAACAAGACCCAAGAGGCATAAGGGCAGTATGCCCATCCATGGAGGGAGTCTCCCAAGAACTGATTACTGAAGATGGCAACAACTGCCTGCCTGGTAAACGTTCACTAAAAGAGCATCAGAAAGATTAGGGTCAGGTTGAGAGGAGCCTTAAGTGCCGTCCTAAAAAGGTTAGATTGCTCAGGCAAAGGAAAGCCCTAGAAGGTTCCAAAGGAGTGGAATAAGAAGATCCTTCTGACAGTGGGAGGCCATAGTCACCTCCCTGCTTTTTTTTTTTTTTTTTTTCTTTTAACTAGGGGAGAGGGTAGTAGGAATTGCTAAATGTAAGGGTGGTATTTTCTAATATACCTGGTCTCAGAGAATAGAATTTAGCCAAGGGATTTTTTTTCTTTTTAAAATATATTTTACTCTGGATAGTTGAGGTTTATAAAATGTTATGGGATACACACAGATAGTAAAATGAGTACACTAGTGAAACAGATTGACCTATCTATGACCTCACATCGTTACTCCAGGCCCGTACTTAGTACAACCCACCAAGACTCTGATCTTCCCACTGGAGGATTCACAGTGGTGACACTTACTGCTGCTGTCCTCCTATATTCCCACTGCAAAGGAAAAGGAGTGTCAACCTACAACTTGTACTCTGCAGATTCACCACCCGACAAGTCTTAAAGTAAGAAGAATACTTCAAACTGAATCTATCGCTAACAACTTTATATGGCTTGTTGTTCCTGTGTTGCATGTTGAGATTGCCTGGCTACCAAGAGGGCAAGTCGCAGGCAGATATTTCTGATGGTGACCCTTACTGGCATCTGCTTTACCATACTTCATGTTAAATATATCAACATATGTAAGCCCCTTCAAGCCAAAAGGCCAAAGTGACAATGTGGACAACAGAAACCTGAATCTCCTCCTCATTGTCTACATGGATTAAGGAGTCTCTGAATTTATAGAGTGCATGGATAGCAAAGAGGGAGGGTGATCCTTTTTTTTTTTTTTTTTAAATTTAATTATTTGATTCCTTTATGTGGCAGTCTGATGCCAGGAAAGTGGTTAGCTTACAGATTGGAGAAATCCAGGACCAAAGAGAAGACATCATTGGAAATCAGTGTTTTGATGGAGTCCGAGGCTGAGTTAGCAGCAGCGTTCCTTGGCTGCTGTGCTCTCCCGGGGAAGCCCGCCAGTCTCATTTCCACTGCAGACTTAAACGTCCTCAATCCATGGAGATCAATTCGATTCCTGAGCCCAAACGACAAGCTAAACTACCAATGACGCCTTGCACAGTGTTTTAAGCGACATAATCAACTGGAGAGGGACTTGTGTCAGTTAGACTTTGTCTCCTTAAAAATCAAGAGTAACAGTGGTAAGAGAGAAGTTTTTAACAAGGAGGAAAACCCTAGACAGTTGTCTCTAAGATTCTTCACCACAGCTTCAAGGACAACCAGGAAAAGAGCTGCTATTTGAGGCAACTTCATTATAAAATCATTTTTAATAAGCAATCTTAACAAAGAGAGGGAATACTCTTGTGGAGAAACCCTCCAGGGACCCAGAGGCTGCCCAGTTAAGTTATTAGGAAGTTTCACACAAGGGACCAAACAGCTATTTCATTGGCCTCGGGGGACAGAGTTTAGTTTTCACCTGTTCTCTAGAGGCACTGGTGTTATCCTGTCTACCAACAGCACAGACTGGTAACAATCAATTATCCCGACACCCCAACTTGGCGAGGAAATGCGAATTTTCAGTTTTGTCGACACAAAACGACACAGTGCAAGAGAGACAGATAAATTAACTCAATATGCTTCGTTATTCTGAAGACTTTTAAGAATATGCAGCTGACGAAATGCCTCATCTGGACCTCCGTGTTCTTTAAGAGAAACAATAGAAACCCATTCTCTGGAAATTGAGAAATGCCAACTGCGAGGAAAGGGGGTGTAGTTGTCTTTTTAACGTATTGTCCAGCAGTATGAGGGAAATAATTCTTTGTGGTGAAAAAATAATAATCTGTGCGGTTTATTTCACCTGCCTAAGGGGTGAGCAAGATTCGGAATTCGGGGTTCAAATTTTTATGAAGCTATTTGTAGCTGAGTTAAGAGGGTTGGAGAGACACAGGGTCTCAGAGCATCCCAGTAGCCTCCAGCCAATTAGCAGCAGAATGAAAGCAAGCAAGGAGACCCATTAGCCACGAAATTCAAAGTGCATATGTATTTTTCAAGTTCCCCTGCTCAATCCCTGCCTCTGAATCTAATAGAATGGCAAGAACTGGTCTTACAATTAGACTTTAAAACTGGGAAGACAGAGAAAAAGGGAAACACTTTTACTTCACTGTCAGAATAGCCTTCCCTTTTTGGGCTAGATCTTTCCTGCTCAGTAAGCATTCTTTCTACACAGTCGATCACAGGAACAGCCAGAAAAGAACGTCTATCTAAGGATAATAATTTTATCTGGGTTCAGAGAAGGCACTGAGGCAGGGAACATCTGATTCATATAATGCTAAGAGACAATGGCAGCAAAAACATTGTTTATAGGTCACTGCATTTTTCACACACATTCTGTGACTCTCCATCGGTTACCCCATCTCTTCCAATGCCCTCTCTTTTCCTTGTTAACACTCTACTCCAGTCAGGCAGGTCCACACCACCATCTCTGGAGACTTCCTTTGACCTACTGATCATATCTCATCCTCAAGACCCTTCCAGACCAAGCTCAGGTCACCACCATGTTGCCAGCACACGTGACATTTAAACATATACTCCAACTGGAACCTCAATCTGCAAGTCCTTCATTATTAAAAGTTCCTCAAATAGACCTGTCCTTTCACCTTCAGACTCAATTAATAGAGAGTAAGGACAAATTAGTAAAAATTTCATATTTTTAAAATTTTTTTTGTGATACTGGGGATCGAACCCAGGGCCTCATGCACACTGGTCAAGTACTCTACCATTGAGCTCTGCCTGCCCTTCTCCCCCACCCCGAGTTAAAATTTCGACACTACACTGTGCCTCATGCAGTGCTAGGCACAAAGTATGGGTTAAGAAGGATTGAGTTAATAGATCTGCCTGGCTCCCAGGCCTATCCTTGCATAGGGAGTGGTGGCAATCTGCTTTCCAGCCTTCCTGCCTTAGATCCCAGTATTATAGACTTCTAGATTATCCATCATACAATCTTCTCTTGTCCAAAATGAAAAGTTAAAATAAAATACTTAAAAAGAAAGAGAGGGCTGGGGTTGTGGCTCAGTGGCAGAGAGCTCGCCTCGCACGTGCACAGCCCGGGTTCGATCCTCAACACCACGTAAACATAAATGCATTGCATTGTGTACAACTAAAGTAAATAAATTAATATTAAAAAAAAAGAAAGAGAGTTGGGTAAAGAGGAATATAGTAGGAGGCCATTTAGGAAATCGAATATTTATGGATTACTTCCCTATCACTGAATCCAATCCCAAATCTAGCACATTCCAGTATATTCTGCTCCTCAGTTTGCTTCTTGATCATTGTGCTTGGCTGTTGATATTTGGAGCTTGAGTTGATTGCTCAGGTGATCAACACAGTAAAATAGGAAAAGAGGTATCACTCCTACATGGGAACACATGTTTGTCCAGAGGTGGAAGCGGAGAGTGGGTGGACTACATTCCACTGGGAGGAGTCTTGGGCAGTCACAGGCAAAAAGTGAACCACAGAGCTTGGAAATGAAAATCTTTGTCACTCTAATATGTTAGGTATGGACATTAATTATAATCAAAAGGGCCATGTGACCACAAACACACTAAATTCAGGGCTGCATAGCTAATAAGAAAGTTTGTGGAAATAATTGTGTAAATGGTGAAGTTAATGTAGAGGGACAACTTTGTTCACATTTCAAATGCATCTGTGTTTCTGTCTGTGCTACACTTTTGTTCCTTTGCATGAGGATCTAGACCCACTCTAAATCTGATCCTAAATTCAAGTGGGTTTAGCATCCTCAAAATCTTAGTTGTTTGCTTCTCATATGTCTCTCTTACATAGATATATTCCAGGTCCCTAGTCATTTTTCTAGCTTTAAGGGCTTTGTTTAATTTAGGTTTGGTTTCAAGGAAACTGTAGTGTCCTGAGTCATACTATCTACGTGGCACTGAAAGTTACATAAATTATCAAGTTGGTCTGACAAAAGAATACCGCATAAATTTATTGTAAATGTCATTGATGGTAATTAAAGGATTTGTTTCAATGGGAGATAAGTTCATGCCATAGAAATACACATTACTACTAGTAAGGGGAAGACAATTCTTGGAGAAGCCTGAGTAACTACTTGGAACAGTTGTTTTCATTGTGGAATCAGTTGTATTGTAGGAATAGTGACATTAGGTAGATGTCAATTCTCTGATGGTTTAGAGTGTTAAGAGGATAAGTAATGATCATCTTAAAAAGGGAAGGCTGTGTGATTTCTCATACGGCAGCTTGGCTAGATACATTTTTCTCATGTAGTGGGAATAACAGTCTCCTTTTTTATAATCAGTTTGTTCTTCACACTTAGAAGCCCATACGGGTAAAACAATAGTTGTAAGATAAAAGAAAACCTCAATCAATGGTAGGAATGACTACGTTGCAATTTTTTTCCTGTAATTTAGAGGGGAAGACCCACTATAAAGAATTAAGTTCGGGGGGCTGGGGTTGTGGCTCAGCGATAGAGCACTTGCTTCGCACGTGTTGGGCATGGATTCAATTCTCAGCACCACATAAAAATAAGCAAAGTAAGGATATTGTGTTCATCTTTAAAAAATCTTAAAAACAAACAAGAATTAAGTTTGGGACTGGGGTAGTGGCTCAGTGGTATAGCACTTCCTTTGCATGTGTGAGGCACTGGGTTCGATTCTCAGCACTGCATGTAAATAAATGAATAAAATAAAGGTCCATCAACAACTAAAAATATATTTAAAAATAAAGAATTAAGTTCTTCTTTTTAGAAGCAATTCAGCTCTGGCTTTACCATGTGCTAGCTAGTTGTATGACCCTGGGCCTCAGTTTCCTCTTTGTAGAGTGGGGACAGCAGTAATATCTACCTCACCAAGATGTGGTAAAGAATAATCAGATGAACACTTACAGAGTGCTTTAGAAAAGTGCCTAACATTAAATGTCCCAAAGTATCAGCTAATGTTGATACTGGAGATAACAGTGTGGCTCTTATGTACACAAGAGGAGTCAATCTATTCTGTTTTGAGCCTGGGCTCTGCCCAAGACTGGCTGGGTGAACTGATGAGTTTTTTCACTTCTTTGAGCTAAGTTACTCATTCCTCAGATAAATTTTCTTATCTAAATGGTGGTGCAAGTAGTAAATAGCTCATGGAACCTATGAGGAGATTAAATGAGATAATAATGTAAAACACCAAACATACGCCTGGAATATTAGAATTGCTTAGCAGGTGGCAGTTTCTGCTGCTGCTACAACTACAGGTAATTCTGCATTAGGATTGTCATTATTGAATTAGAAGTAATGCAAACTTCTGTAGGAGACATCTAGCCCTTCTTTGAAATCCAACTCCACAATGTCTAAGTGTTTATTAAATATGTCATAAATCTACACACCAGCATCTGGTAGGCTAGACATTTTTTTCCCTCCCCTAGTAGTCACCATGGATTTTAAAGAATCAATCCCATCTCAACACACCCCTTTGAGCCAATGTAATGACACAGAAACACAAATACTTTGGGTCCAGACTTAGTTCATGAACGTGGAGTCTATTAACCAAGCAAACCTGAATCTGCTGGATGCTCTGATGGAAACACTGGGCTAAATATTCAGCTTTTCAACGAAATTCACAGATCCCCACCATGAACTATGTTTTAAGACTATGAAAATCTTCTACCTTGGAAGAACTGGCAGGGCCAAGTGCAGTCCATTTACCTTTAATCTGATGAGACAGAGAACTCCTGTTAAGCTTAGGAGAGCTTGGCTCTAACGTACAGCTGACTTTAAAGGCAATCAGTTCCAGACACTCCAAAGGGGTTTTTACTTCCTCCGACAAGTAGATCTTGCAGGGACTAAACAAGTGTTAATCTGGGTGGGCATGAGTGGAAATGAGCAGCAGGGATGATCTTTTAGGACATAGGGCTAAGTCTTTATTTTTCACATCACTGCTATGGTTGCTTGGAATCCTGCATTTTCTCCCTAGTTTTCTCCCCAATTTTCTCCCTAATCCTTCATTTTCTCCCTAATTCTTTTCTCCTCTCCCACACTTGCATCTTAGCATGCATTCCAGTGATCAGCTGAATCTTCTGGAGCTGATATACCTGGCATTGGTGATTTCAGTTGTTTTCTGTGATTATGTGCCCCTACCCTTCCCATCTCTCCCACCCCCAGTCCCTTCCCTCAACTAGTTTGTAAACTCCTTAAGGGTAAAGCATCTGCCAGCACATAGCAGGTCCTCAATAAATGACTGTCTTTTTTTTAATATTTATTTATTTGCTTTAGTTGTACACAATGCATTTATTTGTACGTGGTGCTGAGGATCGAACCCGGGCCGCGCACGTGCTAGGCAAGCGCTCTGCCGCTGAGCCACAATCCCAGCCCAAATGACTGTCCTTTAAGGAGCTCTGTGAGAGCCATCACCTATATTTTGGTTATGCCCCACTGTCAGCAAGCTGGACATCTGGGATGGCCAGTAGCTTCAGGAAGCTTAGCAATGAGTCTTCCAGATATTTCACGAGCACTAGGTTGTCCCTTTTCCTGACTACTTGTCAATGGGTAGACAGGATATGGATAAAGGCCTACTAAAAGAACTTCAGTATGGCTTCTTCTCATGTCTGTCCTAAGGAAACACTGTGCCAGCAATTGAAATTATAATTGCTGTGAGTCATACCGTGAGTCACATGGGTTGTCACGGCAACCTATTAACTATATCACCAAAGCACCTCCGTTAGCTTTGCCAAGGAAGGTTTCTGCACTTTCCTGGACTGTGAAAATTATGTGGGTGAGCCTCAAGTTTGAGGTTGCTAAGAGTCTACTTTCAAAAAGAATGGCCTCAAGGAAAGGAAAAGAAAAAGATAAAATAAGGTTATTCTAGTTCCTGGTTCTCCTGAGTAAATGGCAACAATTGTGACAAATTGGTGGGTTCATTTTGTGGTATCAACAAATGCCTAAGGAGAGGAGGTTGAGGCCTCAAAACTAATTTTCTCTAAGTCAAATTCAAAGCCAAGTCTCTGGGGGTGAAAAGTGAATACATTAACCTATTCCACTTTAAATGATTGCAATAAACACTTTTTTTTTTTATGGAGGCGAAAGATTACTCTGAAAGAAATATTCAGGTTTGTGCTAAAATATATTTACTATTGGGAAGTAAAACCATTACAAATAATAGTGCTTTAATTTTATATATTTGAAGTGTTAGCCTGCTGTCACCAAACATTTGAGAAGGCACTGTTACCTTTTAATAGCTATTTATGTTAAAATTAAAGTGGTTTAAAAGGTTCAGAAGCATATTTTTTGTATTTTGGGGGGAATATTGGCAAATTAAAACATTCTCTTGACTGCTTACCACTGAGTAACCTGCACTTTTTTTTTTTTTTCCTAATCATTTGAACATCCTTGAGTATGAATGAAAGAGGCAGCGCGGGGTTGGACCAGAGTAATAAGGAATATAAACAAGGCTCAGAACAGGAGGAAGTGGCAGTAGTTAGATGTACCTAGGATAATCTGAGGGCCTCCCAGGTGTCCTCTGGTCTGCTTTGTGGTGGCTGTCTTACATATTCCTTAAGGTTATGACTATGATACCGAATTTCCCAGAAGCAGGAAGTAGCTAGGATGTTCTGTTGTTATTTTTTTCATCTTCATATTTTTCCTCTTGAAACATTTTAGTAAATGTGAAACTATCCAAGTAGAATTAGATTAAGGAGTCAGGAGTGAATGGCTAGTTGTCCTTGGCAAATAATACAAACCAAAACAGCAGTTGATTCCAAAACAAAAAGATATTTATCCACATGATACTATTTCATCAGGAAAGAGACCAGAACAAACTTGTGAAACACCAAAGCAAAAGCAATCTTGCAAGTGTCCAACCAAATCCATGTGCTATATAATCACCATGAAAATTAAATTGAAATTCCACACCACAGTGTAAAATTGATCTAATATGTCTCTATCCCACAAGTACAAACTCTCTTTCATGTTCGAACACCAAAAACCAATAGCAACATTTCCTATCAACAATTGAAAAACATCACAAATGTAAGAATTCCTTAACCAAATTGGGCATGATGACTTTGCACTAACAGCCCAAGAGCCTGGTCTTCTCCCACCGGCCAACTGGAGTTCAGACAGACACTTAAGGAAGCCTGCACAGGAACTCAGGTGATCCTGAGTTCTCCCAGGACTATGTTCATGGATTCTTCTGAAGTGAACAATCAAATGTCCTCTCATGGGAATTTATGGCTCAACTCACCCAAAATGTTTTTTTGTTTGTTTGTTTTAAATAAGCAATATCTGTATTTCCAGATAGCAGGGTAACCTAAAATATTACCAAGTGTCACAACTATTCAGGTTCATTTTGTAGTTCTTGCACCTCTGACTGGGGGACCTATGAGCTCACACACTGGTCTGATAATAGATTCTGCAACTGTACACATTAATTTGTAAGTTGAACAATCTCTCTGTGAGGGCACTTAGGAAACTCAAATTGAAATTGCTAATGTGGGGAGACTTCAGCTGTCGAAGATTATGTAGTCAAGTCTTGACCAAGGTTTCCAGAACCTTGGCTAAAAATGGAAATTTTGAGACAGTACAAAAATGAATTCATACACTTCAGTGATAGTGAAACTTCTTGAAGAACAGATGTCAAGATGATTTAAGAGGGGCTGGAATTTCATATCTTAAAAAAAACTTACAGGCAAGTTAGGACAGTTCAGTTTTCAAGAAAAAAATCCGACAGATGCTAAAGAAGAAGTCATTTGGGTTACTGTTATTAGAAAAAGAACTGATTGATTTTCTTCTTCCCCATAAGGTTGGGGCCCTGTAGAGATGCTAAGATCGGAAATGTGATGGGCTGTCTGCTGAGTTGGGTGACAAAAACAATCTCCACGTTTCAGAGGCACAGGGGACTTGCACAGTGCTGTGACTTGGACAATTCAATTTCTCCTTGACATGTGCAAGGTTCTGGGTCAATGTCTATGCAGGTGCTATCCTTTCCAACTTGTCATTGGGCAGTTTTATTCTGGGCCTTCTCCCCCAAATCATGATAGTAAATATATTTAAACAAAAAAGATTTCTGAACTAAATCTCTCTCTCAACCACATAAAGGAACTTTAAGTCTTTCTAGATTAACTTTTTGTTTACTATCTAAACATATTCCTGCTGATTTTCAAAGTTAGAAAAACAAAGTCCACCCACTCTGGCTATATCTTGATTTTGTGTTAAAGCAGTTATGAAGTTCTTTTAGCCTTTGCTGAAAGGTCCACTGGGTTACATTGCCTGATATTTGAATATCAATTTTTCCTCACTAGCTGCCACTCTCATGCTGTCGCCTAAATCCTTCCATGAGTTCTACTTAACCACAGGTTGTTATTTCTCCAGCAGGCCAATGAAATTATTTTCAGGAAGACAATTGCTTGAATGTCTTTACAGATGGGCTGTCTTTATATTAGCTAATACCTATGGTCTTTGACTCATGTTATCTTATGAGTTACAGGATATGCTTCATGTCCAGTGGAGTTAAACTAGTGGTTTTATCCACTTCTCTAAGAGCCAAATTATATTGCAAATAGTCAGTAGCTTTCTGGATATTGATTGCTAGGTGGCCAGGAGTAAATACCCCAAACCACCATAAACAGTAGGCACAATCAGCAGCCCCTATTTTGGGAGAGGCCCAGGACTGAGCTAGCAGAAAGACTGAATTACTTACCACCTCTAGAGTGGGTCCCTCCAGGCCAGGGACGAGCTCATGGGCAAGGCTGTGCAAGGAAGCGCTCTGTACCATGCCTGCCCTGCGGATATACAGAGGACTTCAGTCTCCTGCACTGTCAATCTCTCAGTCATCATGAGCTCAATTATGCACCGACAACAGCAAGAACAACAAGAACAACGACAAAACAACCCCCAAAAAAGCTAAGGGTCACAGACTATCCTGATGGAGGGACAGCCAACTGAAACTGTGCTTTGAGAGATGGAGGTGCCATTCTGATCACGTGTCTAGTATGGGCAGGGCCTTTCATTGTTCCTGAAACGAGCATTCTGTGGGAGCCCATGAGAGAGCCACGTAGAGGGACTGCAGGACTGGGACCTAAGAAGGCAGGCAACTTCTCATTGAATTTGATGCTTTTTTTTTTCTTTTTAGTTTTGATTTTTGCATTTTTGTTCTCTACAAATACAGATAGACAGACAGACAAACCCAAGAGCAGATTTCAAGAATCAACTGAGGCACAAGCTGAACTACTTTGATGTTACACAGGGTTTTTTTTTTTCCCCCAAAATAATTCACATGAAATAAAAAAATTAAAAAGTGTAATTAAGAAAAATTTGGGGATATATCCTTGACATTCCTATGTTGTGCCAAAATAGCTCCACTGCTTGCCTTAGAAAGATGCCCAAACACATCTCATCGGTAGCACATATCGGTGGTCTAAAATAGTCATCAAATTCTAATGACACCATTAATTCAAAGCCTGAATGTTATGCTGGCCAAGTGCAGTGAAAATTGACTGCCTGTGTCAATGACATATTATTTCATCCTGAGGTTCAAGGCACAAACATTATTGCTCAGATTGCAAATCACAACACCTTGCATTGAAGTGAGTTTGTAAACTTAGGGTGTAGTTTGAATGAAGGCAACTGATGAAAGCAGTTGAACCTGAGAAGTGGGATGAACACAGAGCATAAATCCAGCACACATTTCCACATCAAACTACCGATGCCATTTACCAGGGCCATCGTAGGCCATGCCCATGGTCGAGCCACAGCACCTATATTCCCAGTCAATATCTCTGCTCCACAGACATAAGAACAAAACAGCCTAATTTGGGAACTAGTGGAGAGGAAAAGGAGACCAAAGTTTAAAAGAAATCAAGGTGATGTTTCCTAGAAACATACCAACTCTTCTAAGAAGGATCCAGACTGAGGGTGATCAATAAGTACTTGATCCTCCTGGCTAAATTTCATGAATTTTCTAACGATTCATGGCTTGAAACACTAGAATTCAGCAGAATATGTCTAGCCTCTCTCTTCAACACACACTCAGTACAAACAGGTGGAGATGTGCCACTTCCGACCACTACAGGTTGAAAATATGACCTCTGTTGAGCATGGATCACAGCTGGAACATTAGTTTATACTTGAAGGGTCACAGCAGCCAGACATATGCGAATTCCAACTCTTCAGAAAACTTTGGACAAAAAAAATAAATGTGTTACTTACATGTATGTGTCTTCTTCGTTACTGAGATACCTGGAAGAGAAGAAACAATGACAAAGGTAAGAAAGTGTCCGCTCTGTTGATCGTACAGCATTCCAGTGTATGCTCAGGAACACCATTTTGGTCAGATGGCAATGCACAGCACTGTAACCAGACCTCCCCAAACCCATGCAACTGAAAGTGACAGAGACTGTGAGCATCACCCATTGGCCTAAGAGTTTCTTTAAGAAATAACATGGACAGTCATAGAACAGGGTGAAACAGGATGAGAGAAAGTTCTTGTTTCTTTATTGTAAATCAGGGAGATGATCACATTTAGAGGCAGAGATTTAAGAGAGACATTTAAGATGCAAGAGAGCAACACCAACCTACTCAGACAAGAGGCAAGCTGAGCAACGGAGCCATTAATTTGGTATGGCCATTGATTCTGTGTTTACTTTTTAATGAAAATGACTCTTCTTGCTCACATGAAGCATAACTTTTAATGGTGAGTGAAAAATTCTTCCACAAAATGTACCTATGTGTCCATACTCATTAAGGTCATCTGGGGAATGACTGCTTCCTCTCTGCAAGTGGCAGCAAAATGTGTGGGACATAACTGCATGGAAATATGAAGGATTCATGAGTCAGCACCTTTGATGTTTCCAAGATGATTGACAGATGGCGGGTGAGAAGTGGAACTAAGCAATAGTTGGCATGTAAGAGCTGATAGAGATAGCAGTGATACATGCTTCAATACCAACAATTCCCATTTCCAGTTCAGAAATACTACATCTTGAACTCATCTTATGCTTCATTCTTCTTGGGAGATATTCTCAAGACTAAATAGGCTCAAAGTAATAAAACTGTTGAAAACATTTAGCCTGTGACTAAGAACTGTGGTAAACCTTGAATTTTTTTTTCTTTCAAGTTATTAGGAGAACTATTTAACCCTCCTTTGGAAAGTAAAAGTTGTTGAAATATTTGGCATCCACATCAGATCTATTACTTAACTATGGAACATGTCGTACAGGGAAGAAATCTGTTATGAAAAATCCGTGGTAGACATTAAGAAAAAAAAGTTAGTTCCAAAGTCATGCGCCAAGACCAAAATCACACACTTGCTCCCTTCACAATTTTCCAAAGGCTTTATTTAGGGAAGCTGAAATTACATCGCCCAACTCAAATTCTTTTTTTTTTTCCTTTTTTATTGAGGAAAACTATATTGTTTTTCATCATGTTTGAGTTGGCTTTGCAAAGCGAAGTTAGAACCTTCTGCAAAGATCTTTGGAGGCTCTCTCAGATGGGAACCACAAAAGTGTTCTAGAATTTTTTTGAAGTAACCTTTATCATGGGAAGGCCACCTCGCCCTAGAACAACAGTGAGTAAAGTTAAAAATCTGAATACAATTTGCAACTCTAGCTTCTGATACCAGCACCAATAAATTGATACATTAGTGCATTTCAGCACTATGAGAACCCTGTGTGTACTTTCCTTAGGAAATGGAGCTTTCTGTAAAATCACTTTGAAGAGAAAGTGCTTAGGCTGTCACTCCTGATTATTCAAAACCTCCACACAATTGGATTTAACACAGCCCAAAACAGACCTATCTATATTCGCTGAGTGTGGAACTATTTTCTCCTGACATCCAAAGGCCTGATGAAAATACCACTGCTTTGACTTTTCTACTTAAATTTATTATACAGTGTGAGGCAGTGTTCTCATCAAATATTTTCATGATGATTACACTGATAATAGATTTTGAGATTCTTTCCAGGAAAGCTGCCTGATCTTGGAGGGCATGGTAGCAGGCACAGAGCTAAAACTTCCTATGTCTGTCCCTAGGAGAAAGTATAACTTCAGTAACAGTGCCAGCTCTGGGCTCTTTAAGTTTCTTTTGAACTGTCAATTAATGACCGATATAAATAATATGAAGTTTGTATTTACAGGGTTGCCTGATCTAGTAGATAAAATAAAGATGTTCAGTTAAGCTTAAACTTCAGATATTAAGTTGTTTATCTTATATTCAAATTTTCCTGGGCAACCTATATATTATCTGACAGTCCTAACCTGTACAAATATAATATAAATTATATTTATTATAGAAAATAGAGATACACTAAACAATCAATATAAACATTTTTATGAAGAAAAGCTTAAAGATATACCCCTCTTGCACAAGCACTGTGTTTTAAAAGGTACATTTCAACTCCTAATTATGGAGATGGGACTGCATTATATGTATTTTTACTTAGTAACCATTTGAAAACAGAGTTCTATTTCCCTAGAGTAAGTGAACAAATAAAAACAATGCAAACACACAAAGATAAATTTAATACTCAGAAAATATATTGGTGCTCCCTTGAAAAATAATCATGCTTCTTCTAATGCCCTGAATTTGTTTCCATTTTCCCATAGAAGTTCTTGTACTTTATAGTAAATGACTCCATAGAAGTATCAAAAAGAAAAAATAAAGGAGAAAATAACCTTTTTATTTCACAGATGGGGAAACTGAGGCTCAGGGAAGTTTAATTAGTATAATAAAAAGTTTCTCTATGGAAGTAAATATCAGATGAGAAGCAAGCCTTTGCCAATCTTTAAAATATATGATATTTTGTATAATATATTTATAGACATTACCTCTCAAAAGAGTACATACTCATAAGAAGATTTACTCCCTGGAGCATACCTCTCTACTGTCAGGTCTGTAAATACTTTAAAACTATGGGGCCCTGTCTTCAGCCTTATCTAAATCAGGAAGCCTCATCATGGGCTTGAGTGAAATATATAATCAAACAGATACTGATGCATACTTGTAGAAACCACAGTCCCTCCAACTGGAAGACAGACTGAGTTGATTTGAGAAGATTCCAGAATATTCTAGAAGAAAGAGAACATTCTACCAGTAATCCAGCTACCTGAATTACCTGCCCCTATCTTCCTGGTCTCCATTCATAGCAGGCTTGTGTGCCCTGCTTTGCTACCAGCATATGTTTTCTCACTCTTATGTGGTGGGAGAGAGGGGCTGAGTCTTCTCTTTTCTTTCTCTTCCTATTTTCCAGAGGTTTCAAGATTCCTGTCTTTCTCACCAAGAACAGCACTTATCCTCAGCCAGATCACAGCAGTCATACATTGTGAATTTTTTCCCTTAAGTGGAGGAGAAAAGACCTTCAGAAAAATGCCTTATCTGAACCTAATGCTAGAAGCAGCAGCAGCAGCAGCAGCAGCAGCAACAATAACAACAACAACAGCTCTGAACCAAGAGATTCTTGGAGAATAAGTTTCCTAAGGACAAATCACCATGATTATTAAGGAGGCAAATAACTCTAATATTCCACTCAGGAGTAGAAAAGCATACATTATTTTTAAGGTCAGCCTGCCTGAGTTTGCATATGTAGCCCACCTATTTTCTAGCCTCTCAACAAGAGACCTTGGACAAATTACTTAACTTTTCTGGACCTGAATTTCTTAGTCTTTAAAATTAGAAATAATCATCATAATACTTAAAGACTATTGTGAAAAAAGTGAATTAATAGCTTTATAAACTGGGAAACGTGAATATGTGAATATAGATGTTAGTTATTTATTGGTAAAGGCTGAGCAATTTGCACAGTATTATTTTAATAAAATTGAATTATCACATTCTCCTAAGAGCTGTGCCTTCACCTCTCATGGTATCCCTGGGTTTCACACTGATTCAGGCCCAAGTATGTGGCTTTCAGACCAAGTGCTCTGACTAGAAAATGTCTTCTTTTTTGATGGAAAAGAGCTGAGATAGAGAACCAAGTTCCAAAAGGTAAGTGTACTCTATTCTAGACCCTGAGCTCCATTTTGATTCTGTGCTCTGCACGGTCCAGGATGGTTGCTGATCAGTGAGGACAAAGGACATTGATCACCACCACCAAAGGGTGTAGAACCAAGCTTGGCTGTTGAGAAGGTTTTGATTCACTTCCAAATGACTGGGAAGAACACCAAGATCCTTCCTTAGAGATTCACAAACAGGCCAGAGCAGAGTAATGCTCTCTACAGAGAAAGGGACTTCATAAAGTTGTGGTGAATGATGGGGTGGACCCAAGTTTCTAAACACAAAGCATCCCCGCCCCCAGCCCCAAATGAACCCAATGTATGAACTGGGGAAATCATTTAACTTTTCCAGGCCTTCGTTTTCTCGTCTGTAGAAAGAGGTAGTTGAATTGCATAGTTTTTAAATTTCCCTTCTAGTTCCTTAATCAATGGCTCTTGCTTTCCTTCTAAGCTATCAAACCAACCACCTCTTTCTAAGCCAACAGGCTTCCAGATCTCTCTCACACTGTAAAAAAAACCATAATCAAAGGTAACCCTCTGAAAATTTTTCTTCCTGCCTTAGAAAACCAAAGAGGAAAGAAGGCAGTACTCACAATAGGTTATGTAAGTAAGAGATACACTTCTCTGGGGGAATCTTTTAAAATGATCTGGGCTGGAGAAAAATGGCATGTTTTAATGAAGTTGCCAGATGCCTTATTATCTCTCTCTCTCTCTCTCTCTCTCACACACACACACACACACACACACACACACACACTTACACACACCAGGGGCATTTCCAGGTAATGCTTTAAAGTACTTTACAATATGACAGTAATTTTAGATTGCCAATTTAAAATCACTAAAAGTAAGGGGGGGGGACCCCAAAACTCCATGAATACTCTACCCAAAGTAAAGTAGGGCTTCTAATACAGCAAGATTGCCTGACTCAATTGTGCCAACCATGCTTCAAAGCAAAGCAAAGGAAATGTCATGAAAATACCACAAATTTGTCACTGTCACTCTTATCAGCAGGGAAAAGTTTCATAGTTATAGTCATCCCAGGAAAGAGCACTTTCGGAATGTAATCTCATATTTCCAATCAGTGCCAAATCTTGGACCAATTAACTTCCTCTTTGGACTTCTTATTGTCTCTTGGTTTCTAGCAATTGTCTGAATACCAACTTAATTTTAACCTATTTTTTTTTCTTGGTAAGAGAAGGCATCTCTCCTCCTCCCCAATTCCTGCACTAGATTTCTGGAGACCTTGCATTCTGGACAAGTCACTAGCTACAAAGATGCTCCTTTGCCACCTTGTCCACCCCATACAGCCTTCCTTGTGCCTTCTCTTGTCCCCTTTTGCAATGAGATAATGACTCTTGAGGTAGAGATATCACAAACATGGATAAATTCTAGGCTAGTATCAAAACCAACAAACATACCTAAAATGTAGCAAAGAGGTTCTTTTTTTCTTTATCTTTTCCAAATATGTTAATATTGCTATATTTCAGATGAACGTGGAAGGAAGAAAGATACTGGGGGATAATTCATAGTCTTAGTCAATCCAATTCATGATGCTCCACTTGCCTTGCAAGTTGATTGTTTAATTTCTAGAAAAGGATGACTCTAAATCTGAAGACCTTCACAAGATTTATTTTCATTTCTCACAATATGCCTGAGTTACAAAATGTGTCCATTGCTGAAGCTGTGAGATCCTGGGCAAATGGCTTAACCTCCATGAGTCTATGTGTCTTTATCCACCAAAGGGGAAGAGGGCTGGTGATGAAGTGCAGTGATAGGGCACTTGCCTAGCATGCATGAGAGGCTGGGATGGATCCCCAGAACTGAAAAATAAGGTGCGGGGACAGGGATAACATTCTAAGTGCTAGGTGTATGGTAAAACTTCAGATGATTCATTTAGGACCCAGGGTACAGTGCTTCTTTCCTTCTAAGATGTTTCTAACTGCATACATGTTGTAAACATAATCCCTGTTAGATTAAACAGAGATACATCCCTTGGGCAAACACAGACATAACCATTATGGCACTGTTGTTAAATAGGTGGATAATCTGGAAATTTAGGTTTGAGAGAGCAGGATAAAAAAATCTTTAAAATAAAACCAGGGACATTTAGCCTCCTCCCTGCCATAAGATCAGCAGGCATAGGGCAAAGGCCACCATCTCCAGGAGCCACCCCCTGCCCCCTGCCCCATGCCTCTCCTTACTTCTTCATTTCATCATTGTAAGGAGCTACCTGTCAAAACAGCAGTTTATGTGCAGCAGATGAACACTAGCTAAGAAGCAAGACTGAGCATTTAGGCTTTTTTTTTTTTTTTTTCCTTGAATGGCCAACAATTGCTTCATAAGGAAAATGCTATCATTTTGTGCTGGCCCTGTGTCCCCTCCTCCTCAATCCTGGTTGTCCCATGAGCTTGCTCCATTCCACACATAGTCAAGGAGAAAGTCCATGCAGGAGGTGGGTGAGGAATACAGCCCATAGGGCCTCGCTAAACAAAAATGATGTTACAAAACAATGTCCTTGTCTAGGACAAAAGAACCATTAATGATAATCAGTACATATTACTGAAAGTGCTCCAAGTAATCTCTAGACTTTGTTTCAAAAATTCTTAATGGACACTAATGCTTAGAGTTCACTCAAAAGAGAAATAAATTATGTGCCAGGGTTGCAGGGACCAAGGACAACATGCAGAAGGCATCAAAAGCATTAGCGATGTTACGACAATCAAACATTTTGTAATTACATAAAAAGCCTTTAAAACTCATTTAGAAATACTAATTATGAACATTAATAATACTTTAATGTGAAGTTTCTTTTATGTTACAGTTGAGCCTAGGTTGGGCCATTTCAGGAATAATATTTTAACTTTTTTACCAACCATGGTGCTTTTTGACTCCATGAAAAAATTCCATTTTAGTTTGAAAAATAGTTATGAGAATGGAATAAGAATTTTTTCTGTTTTTTTGAATTTAAAAAATGTTGTGTGATTGACCTCCATCTTTTGGTCATACTTCCTGACATTTGTACCCAGAAATATGTTTTAATTTTGGACAGGGAGATCAGAGGTATGTCTTCTTTTAAGTCCTGCCTTTATCCTTGACGAAACAGTTCTGAGGACAAAGCTTCATTTCAGATTTTCCAGAAAAGGCAACATAAAGAGATAATCAGTCTACCTGCAAAGAAAATCTTGAGACTAAACTTATTTGGAAAACATCCATATTTCCTCTTAGAGGTAACTAAGTATTGCATCATGGAAAGTCCATAACTAACGAGGGCAATTTTTTCTGCTGGTGCCAAATGTATGATTAGTACTAATGCACAGTAAGGATCCTAAGAATCCTTATTCTTTCACATTGATTTCCTTTTATTGAGTCTGTGTACTGAAAATGGAGCTACCTATTAGCTATTACTTGGTTGGTTTAAATTTGATCTTGGAGCTCTGGGCAGAGGTGTGAACTGATAACTATCAACACTTCCAGCTTCAACTTCTAGAACTGAGTAGTTTTACCTTATAAGTGAATAATTCAACTGAGGGCAAATCAGCAACTTTTACCATGCTTTTTCAGAAAATGCTTGCCTTATGTCCCTCCGAAATCAGTTGAAACTGTTAATCTTTGCACTAATAGAGTCAGGTACTGACTTGATCCACAGGAGACTCATCTATATTCTATAAACACATGGCTATTGCTGCAATGCCCAAAGTCAAATCTACCAGGACTGGTTAGATAAGGATGACCCAAAGGTTGTGGAGTTGCTGGCCCCAAGGCAATCATAAGACATGAATCCTGGTCAGCATACCAAGTCAAGACAGGTAAAGATGGAAGAAATTCTTCCTTGTTTGCCGCCACCCCCAAATCAAAGCCTGCTACCGATGGCAGAAGCATGGATAGACCAAGAGTATCACTAGTTAGGACATAGGAGGAAACAATTCCATGAGCTCACTCAGGTCTGAATCACCTAGGAAAGAGAAGGAATCTGACGAACTGGAAACAATGGACATTAGTTCTAAATTTGGAGGAAATGAGTTCTACTGTCAGAACAGATAAAGCGTGAAAGTTTCAGGATCCAGGAAGATAATAAACAAAGATTTAGAAGGAGAGAGGCAACTTCAATTATTCCAGAATATACTGGATACTAAGGTACATAAGTTATTTTGTAAAAGGTCAATATTATTACCATTTTGAAGAAGAAAGATGAAAAAACAGATGAATGCATCAATCATTAAATCATAAATCATGACTGTTTATAGCCTCTTCCCTGTTCTGATTGCAGATATTTTGGTAATTTATCTGGACTGGCCATTGCTGGGGAACAACTTAATAAAAGAAGGAAGTCATCAAGATATTTATTTTGCATTCACAGCTTTTCTATAGAAGTTGGTCATTGTTAGATTAGATGCATAAACCATTTTTCCCTAAGGGATTTAGCATCAGGAATCCTTAGGATTTTATGAGTGAGGATTTTATGCCTCACTCACATCACTTTTATTTGGGGGATGCCATTCAATGTTTCCAAGGCTCAGTTTCCTCATCTCTAAAAGGAGAGGAAAAAGATTTCTTCTTGCATTCTAAAATCCCATCACTAGAAATGTAGCCTTAGGAACTAATCCTTAATGTTATGAGGGTTTTCACCATAACATTGTTTATTTCAACAAAACAACACAAATGTCAATAGAGAGGATGACTTTTGCAAACCATGGTATATCTATGCAATGGACTAGTCTATCATCATTAAAATAATGAAAAGTGACTCTCAGAGAAAGATGTTCTAGCCATATTAAGAGAAACAAAAAATTCAAACCCACAAGAATAATATAATATCATTCTGTCAAAAAGAACAAACACATACAGAAAAAAGACTAAAAATGTATGTACTGATTAAATAAGGGTGGCTATCTCTGGGTGAAGGAATTATGAGTGATTTTTTTCATTGCTTTGCCTATATCTCCTAAAATTTCTATGATAAAACTGTAAAAATAAAAATTTAATAAAAAGAAATGTTAATACTGAAATATCATAGGGTTACTGTGAAGATAAAATGAAATATCAAAGAGCAATAGGGACTTAATATTGTTTTTATTATTGCAAATATCTCTTTGTGACCATTAGGAGACCTACTTTCCTATGGCAACTACTAATTGCACTACACTTTCTGGGGAACTCTATGTGAAGTCTGAAGTGAAAGGGTGGTGGCATTGCAGCCTACCTTCAGGAGGATCCCATAGGGCATATAGTCTGGTTAATAGTAATCATAATCAATGTGTTGAAGGAGGTCTGAAAAATAAATCTTGCAGAGCTTACCATGGTTGCTTTTTTTTTTTTTTTAACCTGGGTTTGAACCAGGGGCATTTTACTACTGAGCCACATCCCCAGCCCTTTTTTGTGTGTATTATTTAGATACAGGGTCTCACTGAGTTGCTTAGGGCCTCACTAAGTTGCTGAGGCTGGCTTTGAACGCATGATCCTCCTGCCTCAGCTTCCTGAGCTGCTGGGATTACAGGCATGCACCACCAAACCCGCTGTAGTCAGAGACCTAGCCACTGATATTAGATGACTTTTGACACCTGGAAAAGAAAGCATCCTTTGGTCACCAAATGAGGTTTGTTAAAGCTGATGACCATAAAGCATATAACTATACTGTCGCCACACACAGAATAAAGCTTACCAAGGACTATGGACATCCCTGTAAAGCAGGTGCTGCTGCAGAGACTGATCACAATCCCTCAAGGCAAGAGCGGGCTCTTTTGTAGTATCCCCCGAGAAATCCCTAGGACTGCATGCCCTGTGATGAGGTTCTAGTGTTCTATAGCACAGTAGGGTGACTATAGTTTACAAAAGCCTATTATATATTTTATGAAGAACTAGAAGAGAGTAGTTCAAAGGCTTCATACACAAAGAAATAAAAGATGAAAATGCTAATTTTCCTGATTTGATCATTGCACATTGTATACATGTATTGAATTAACACATCTACCCCACAAATGAGTACAATTATTATGTGTCAATCAAAAAAAATTAAATAAAAAGAGTAGGATTTTTGGAGACAGAACACCCAAGTTGCAACCCCGGCTTTACTATTCACCAGTCATTTCACTCTAGACAAGTGACTTTGAGCCTCAGTTTCAATTTCTATAGAATGGAAGTAAGAATACCTCTTTCATGAGATTGTTGTGACCATCCAATGACACAGACAGTACAAAGCTAAAAGTTTCTACTCTCACTGAATCCTATTACCTAAGTAACACATCTTACAGTAAAGTATTGGTAATGGTAAAGGCCCATGTGTCCTGGAATTACAACATTAAGGTGGCATTGAACTTGAAAACAAATATGGGTTGTTGTTGAGATTGATATACTTTGTCATAATTTGTTTGATTTCAGCTAGAATAGCTCTTCTCTTCTAAATTCTTCTTCTTTTTCCTTTTAGTCAGAAGGAGGTTATAATAGGTTGCATTTCATTTCCCCAAAAGACATGTTTGAGTTCTAACTCTGATACCTTGAATGTGTCCTTATTTGGAAATCATATCTTTATAGATGTAATCAAGAAGGTGAGTTCATAATGGACCAGGGCAGGCCCTAAATCCAGGAGAGGCTTACACAGGTCTTTTTTTAAGAGGAAGGAGAAAGGAGAGGGATTGGAGATTAGAGTCCAGAGACACCGAAGACACACAAAGAAGAAGGCAACATGAAGCTGGAGGCAGAGATTAGCTCCAAGTACCAGAAGGTAGGAGAGAGGCTTCTAAAAATTCTTCCCTAGGAGCTGGGTGTGGTGGCACACACTTTAATCCCAGCAGCTTGGAAGGCTGAGGCAGGAAGATCCCGAGTTCAACCAGCCTCAGCAAAAAAGCAAGGCACTAAGCAACTCAGTGAGACCCTGTCTCTAAATAAAATACAAAATAGGGCTGGGGAAGTGGTTCAGTGGTTGAGTGCCCCTGAGTTCAATCCCTGGTACCAAAAAACGGGATAAAAATTCTTCTCTAGGGCCATCAGAGGAAGTATGGTCTTACTGACTGATTTTGCTTTTTTGTTTTTTGTTACTAGGGATTGTACCCAGGGGCAGTTAACCACTGAGCCACATCACCAGCCCTTTGTATTTTTTATTTTGAGACAGGGTCTCACTAAGTTGCTTAGGGCATTGTGAAATTGCTAAGGCTGGCTTTGAACTTGCAATCCTGCCTCAGTCTCCCAAGCTGCTGGCTTGTGCCACCATACCCAGTTCTGACTTTGGTCTTCTAGCACCCAGAATAAATTTTTGTTGTTTTAAGCCATGCAGGTTGTTATAGCTGCCCCACAAAATTAATACAAAACTCCAGGAAATTTTATTGAAGTCTCTGCCAATATTCTTGGGTCTTTCAAAAACAGGTAGTGAATCTTTCTTGCTGCCCTTTCCATCTATTCCCCCATTCTTCAATGGCAGTCAAGTTTCAAGGAAGCACACAGCTTGCCAGTTAAAGATTCTATTTCCTAGAGTATTTTAGAGGCTAAGCATGACCACAAGATGATATTCTCACAGATAAATCTAAGCAGAAGAGGGTGTGTAACTTCCATGTCACTTAAAAAGAAACTGCTTTCCCTGGATAGCCTCTGTCTCCTTTGTCCTAAGGGAAGATTCTGAGGCTGGACATGTTCAACCACACAGGACACAGTGACTGCTTCCAGGGACAATTTCACCAGCATCATTCAGAAACTACATGGGAGCCAGAGTGATTTGTGAACTGTAAGGTCACGGGGGTTGCCTGCTCAAATTCTTTCCCAGCTCAGAAGGTGCTACACCATCCAGCTGCCAGGTTTCCAGCCCCATGTCCACCTCTCTGCCTCCTTTATCTCCCTCTTCCACACCAGACTTCTGACTCAGCTCTCAAGCTTTCAGCTTGCTCTTCCTTCAGTCCCTTCTGCTTCTAATTCCCTCTACTTGCTTTGATTTTCCTCCAGATCCCCCCAGGCCTCCCTCCCACCATTCAGATCTCTGCTTAACAGTCATCCCCCAACAGGGTGCTTCCCATCCCATCCTCCATCTTGGTTACTTTGCTTTTCATTACAGTATTTTTCTCTTTCTGACATTCTACTTATAGTTGTTATATGTCTTCCCAGCAATGTCACCTCTTGAGTATACCAGTGTACTTGTGGTGCTTCGAATGGTGCCTGGCATAGAGTAGCTAAGGAAAAAATAAAAGAAAGAAAAAAAAATTGTTGAATGAGTGAATGAAGCACAAAAACATTATTGAATGAATGAATGAAGATGGTTTCCAAAGCCGTGCGTCTGGCTTACCCATTGTGACCTCAAAGCCTCCGGAAATGTGCAGGGAACACGAGAGGAGCGTAGATGGTGAGACAAGCACTTAAAGGAGGTGGCCTGGGGACAGGCAAGGAGAGACTTGTACAGGTGGAGGGAAACCGGAAGGCTATGTATGAAGAGTGAGCCACGAGAGAACACACAGGAACCCCAGGACCCAAAGCAGAGGTCAGACAATCAATAGAAAAGTTAAAATGGCACTTTAAAACACTTCTGATAAAATCGATTTGGTCGTTACCAGAGCCAAACACAGGGCATGAATGCTTCATCTGCTAGAAAGATCTTTATGATCTTGTTAACGGATCCCCAACACCGCAGCTGTAAAGGTTATAACCTAACTTGTAAAGCTAATCTCATATTGGCTCTGGGATAATAAAGAACTTACAGAAAAATTTCCACTTAACTATGTGCTATTGCAAGACGCAGGGCTCGCAAGACTTCTCATACACAGCAATTTAGAATAGCTTCACTCTCCCATTTCAGAGATCGAGAAAGCAATTTTGGAAACAATGATTTCAGTACTCAGGGTTCTCAGACATAACAGCTCAGAGGTTAACTTGGGTTTAACAATTTCCCTCCTATTCAAAGTGATTTTAAAATAAACGTCAGGATACCACTGCCATGGGGTTAAGCTGAAACCAAAAGCAAATGGCAGTTTGGCAAAAACCGTCTTTGTCAAATTAATTTGTTCTAAACTTTATTTTTAAGACTGCTCTGTTTCATGTTTCTATAGTCTCAATATTAAATCCTTCATTGGTTATTATTATTACTTGATATTTGAGTTTTGGATCATTCTTAAAAAATATAGAATGCAGCATGAGTTCTTGACTGATACTCTGCTGGACCACACAGGCAGGTCTCTGGGGGTAGTACAAAAAGGGAAAATGAGTTTATGCAACATAGCAGGCCCAGAAAACAAACAAAATAACAATCGCAAAATCTTTCTGAGTGGCCTTGAAAAGGAAACAAGAGAGAATGTGAATGTAGCAGGCGTTTGATTTCAAGCAGGATGCATACTAAAAAATGTAGGGACGAAATGATACAATGTCTGAGGTTTGCTTTAAAATGCTAATTTAGCAAAGGAAAAAAGGGACAGATGAAGCAAGTGTGGCAAATCTTGCTAAGTCTTGAATCTAGGTCTTGGCAAATGGCAGTTCATGGCCCTGTTGCCTTCCTTTGTCTGTGTTTGAAATTTTCATAACGAAAATTCACTCCAGGAAGGACTGGCTAGAAAACTTTAAAAAGAGGTTCTGTCTCCCTTACATGAAGTATGCAAGTGAGTCTGCCCGTGCTCATGAATATGCATTCCTGGTGTTTCCTCAGCAGCCGGGGAAGCTGTTACTAGAGTAGGTTTTAATGCTTTGGAAAGCAGATACAGTTATATTCCATATATACATTCATTTCACTTTATTTGTGAAAAAATATGGAATCTCTTCCTCTCTCATCCCCTTCCATTCTTGTTCTCAATGAGGTCTTAATCTTCCCAATCATGATTTTGTCAACCATGATACATTTTAGGAACATAACTTCATTTGTTGGTGAGGGAATATTGGAATTTGTTATGTCCCAGTGAAGGAAGCATGAAACCACCTAAGGATGCAATTCTCAGAATGTGTCCCTGTCTTTAAGCGATGCATGACTGTATTTCCCCATAAATGTCTTGTTTATGCACTTGTATTTCAAAAGCTGCGGATACATGATTTAGTATTCCAAATAAGCCTTACAACTGCTATTTGATGAAGATAACTGGTTCTCTTCCTCTTTACTTACACAAATGAAACCTGTGCCTCAGTTTCCAGGGTAATAGAACCAACCAACCAACCAACAAACAAAAACCGAAGTCATCCCAGGGTGCCACTACTGGTAGAGTCGATGGCCTTGAGTTCAGGCATGAGGAACCTTCCAACTAACTTCGCTCCCTATTAATTTTTAAAGTTTTCCCACAACTGACATTCTTCACATCACTTTCAGAAGTGTGCTTTAAATATGGTGATAAAACTACTCAGATGAAGCAAGCAAACTTTCAGGGCTTTACTTCTAGCAAATGAAGGCAAAAGTGACTAATCAGAGTGAGCGAGACTGAGTCAGGAGCATCAATCGCAGAGTGAATCAGCCTCTGACAGCAATTGCGGCACAAAGCATTCCTTCCACCACCGCCGCGTGCAGAGGAACCTGCGTGCAGAGGAACCTCGAAGCTGCAAAGAATCCCTTCATCGCTTACGCGCTGACAGAAGTCTTATTATTATTACATATTATGCTGAAACTCCAATCCTCACTGTAAGTCATCATTTCATATAGTTTTAACGATGACAGTAAAATACTGCCACAAGTGGCACTGTCAACTTTTCTATGAGCACTATCTTTTCCTCACGGTGACATTCAAAGTACGGAGTCTCCTTCATCTGAAGGAGCTGTCCTATCAGCTAGCTAATGGGAACAATTCATTTAACCTGCACTCCAAGTACAGCCAAGGAGCGGAGTAATATGTATAGGGTCCAGGGGGAATCGGTCCTCCCAGCCGGCCCCTCCTGCCTTTTGATTCATTGACGAGAGTTCCACTTTCTTTCCACTTAGGCTGACTTACGGGGGGGGGGGGGGGGGTGGAGAGGACATTCCAGAAAAATTAAGGTAACTCTTAGCAAATCCCCTCAAGCCGCTGGCTTCGATTATATAACAACTCCCTAATTCCAGAACAGGAAGCCGGCGTTTTCTCTGATATTTGCATTTAATGCCCTTCCACTCTCCCCTCCCCTTATGGCGACCCACAGCCTAGCCTCATATGCCTTTGACAGGCTAACTAGCTCTTATTCCTCATCTATTTTAATTATCTGGGTACTTCTGCTTACACCGCATTGTATCCTGGCTTCCTAAGACTCACTTTACACTCCCCTTGTTTGCCGCCTTTGACCCACTCTCCACGGAACACTTGGAGAGTCCAAAATCTAGGGATAGCACCTGCTATGACTATCGTATTAAACTCTTTTTCCAAAATGACTAAGTGCATTATTTCCGGTGCTGAAGAAAACCCTGAGGTGAAGCAAGAGCAAAGGAAAAGACCTGGTTTTCCTAAAATTGGTGTACTCTGATGGGCAGTTTTCTTCTCCAGAGACTCAGTCCTGATTCTTCTGATCAGGTTTCAAATTGATGCAAAAAGGGTGAGATGGCTTTCTTATTAAATTGGTATACTAGGTAAATATTACCCGCTTCCAGGGTGGGGAGTGACACAGAAGAACTGGTTCCTGGGACTTAGGAACCAGTTAGGGAGGAAAAAAGGGGGGGGAGGGGAGGGGGCTTGGTTTCTGAAGGAGGCTGTATGTTCTACGCTCAATCTGGAGTGGCTGTCATGATAAGTAGCAGAGAGTGTTCAGCTACAGTGAACTAAAACAATGCCAACTGCTATGGATTGCTTTTAGTAGGATTCTGAGTAATTTTGTTTCACAAGTTTTATCTTTAGTTATGACTTCCTTTACAGACAGTTGGAAAAATAAACATATATTATAAAAAGCTATATACACCCCAACCTACTGTTGTTTCAAATCCCACAGGACTGGTTGGATGCTTTGCATCCTGCACAGCTGTCCAAATGAAGCCTCCCCTCTCAGCATCTTCCAAGTACAGCCCCAAAAAACTAAGTATGACCTTTCTAAGGATCCTTTACAAAGCAGATGTTGAAAGTGAATACAGCACCATCTACCCAGCTGTTCTTAACGCCTTTCCCTGCAGAGCTGTCTGCATTAGCTATTCCCTTCCAGAAAAGTTGGTCCACTCACATCTACTTTCTGCTCCCCAGTGCCAGAAACTTCAGAGCCACCTGCTCACCCATGCAGTGATCCCACCTGATCTGGATAAAATAGGGCTGCGCTTGGGTTAATGAAATCAGACCTGATACTCAATAGATTCTGTGGGCTGGTGTGACCCTGAAGAGCCATAAATTTCTAATTTTTTAATGCTTTCCTCAAATTTCACAAGTTATTTTTATTATTTCAAAATCCAGTGCTTTATAATAAATTTATAGGATGCTTGGGGGGATCTCCATTCATATTGGATGGTATCTCATTCATCATTCCTCCGGGATAGCAACGCGGAGTTACACCTCTCAGTCAGCCAGCAACTCTGCACTTGTGAAGTTCCTATGCAGTAAGGACAAACGAGGCTCCGTGGGGACTCCACACACATCCCGGGGAAATGCCTACAAAGTGAAAACAGTGACACTCCACTGAAGTGGGAGCACCTAGGCAAGCTGGAAAGATGTTTCTGTGCTTGTAGCCATGGAGTGATTATGCATTTTATTGTAGAAATTGGCAGAAAGCATCTGTTCCAAGTGATTTTTACATATCTGATGCTTAAAATGAGTGCTGTGCCTTCCGCTTTCTTCCCAGGACCCTCAGCAGCCACGCCTTGTTTCAGAGGGGGGATTACTGTGGGAGCAGTTGCCCAGCTTGCAGACAATAATGTAAAAACAATAAAAAGCTCAACTAAAAGCTGGTGTGCTTTTGTTATTACTATGTGCTGACAATTTGGAGCAGTATCAGTGATAAAATATTCCTTCCCTAGGGCTGACCCTTCGCACGGCCAGCCCTCTGTTGGATGTGCCACTGGAAAAACATTCCAAAATCATTCTGAGGATGGGCACATTATCATTCTAAAAAATAAAAGTAGTGCATTTTCACTGCAGAACCTCTAGAAAAATTATCAAAAATTTTGTTTCGGAGAGAATTAAAAATTCACATGAACTCTACTATTTATAATCATAACCCTTAATGTCATTTCTACTTTCTTGATTATTAAAAGATAATCCTACAATAAATATCTCTACTGTATAGAGCTTTATGCCATGTATGTTTTTTAAGTACATTTTTGAAAGTTTACCGTTTAAAAAGGAATCGAATATATATCATCAAATTGGCCTGTGTCCATCAATTTATAATTCTGGGAGTAGCAAACATTATCGTCAACACTAAACATTGTCATGAAAAGTAAATCTTGGTTATTTAGTTGGCTTAAAGGGTGTCCTTCTAAAATTTATGTTTCTTTGTTTACTTAAACGGTTGTTTCTGGCTAAGTTTTTAACTTCTGCATTTCCTCTTGTTAACTGCCTGTTCAGAATATTGTATTAAGGTATGAATCTTCTACTTCCCAATTTATAAGAATTCTAAATAGTTAATCATATGCTGCCCTTCCCCCCTTCAGATTCTTCCTGATTAAATTTAGTTTAGGTTGTTTTTTATGTAGGCAAATTTAAAACATCTAGGAGGGTGGCATTCAGGCTAGTTGTCCTTTATTTATGATAAAGACTTTTGTCTATTTCAAAAATACATTCACCTATATCTTAAAAATAGTGTCATGATATTATTTTTCATATTTAACTTAAAAATTCAAATGGAAATTGTCTAGAAGCACTTTTATCTTTTTCTTTCTTTAGCTTAGCTTGTAGATAAATTATTCTACTCCACTTCTTGAGATTTGAGTCTAAACAATACACCACTGTCTCATGTTTTTCTTTGTTCTCTTCCCGAGAGAGATGTCACTGTGTCTGTCATGTCAGGGGGGAAAAAAAGTAGGAATAACAAAAAGGCTTACAGCCAAATTCTAGCCCCCAAACTTTACATGTAGAATTTGAGTCAACTCACCTCTTCTTTAGAAAATGAGGCCAAACACTGAGATTTGGAGCATCCATTTCTTAAATTTGTTTTCACTGAGTAAACCTGGCCATGTTTCCTGACTTCCTTATAAAATGAGGACTATAACAAGAGAAGCGCAGTTCTGTGGGCCTAGCATTTAACACCTTCTACAGCAGATCACTGGTGTAACAGAAAGCTTCCCCTTTATCTTTATCTTTGGTATATTTGAGATTTGCCTTTGATGAAAATTACTAGTGATATTTTAATATCCACTAAAAGTTTTCCAAATAGGGTTAAATTTATTTTTTTTTAAAGGCCACATGTGCTGTTCACCCACACTTGTTTAGGTTAGAATTATATCCTCAAAGCTCGGAGTGCTCCACTCACTGATTTCTCACAAAATAAACACACAGAATACCACATGGCAGGGCTGATGCTGTTCCTCCAGCTGATCTACTTCTTGTCCAGGAGGATAGTCAGGGAGTCTAGAGACAGGAAGGGCCTTGCAGAGAGGGCTGCCCAGCCCAGATAGGAAAATTGTGCTCATTGTGAAAAGAAGAGAGGGAAAAACTGAAACATGGGAAGAATAATATGCATATGAAAATTAAATAATAACCAATCAATTCAAAAGTGTCTAACATATAGCAACCTATTCTTATTACTCCTTCTTGCCAGGGCAATCATCATCCCAAGAAGTGTTGCAGAACAAGCTTTTCAGCAGTGTTGCATTCCTTAAACAAGAGGTGAGCCACTCCAAGATCCTACCTCTCCACTCCCCAAATCCTTGCAGTCTTCAGAACAATGCCAAAGTGATGATGCTTAAAGGAACTCTTTTATCCCACCCTTAGGGAATAGGAATACTTTCAATCCTCCAAGATATGGGGACCTAGTATAATTTAGCATTCATCTCTACTTTGTGAGATAAAGGAACAGCCCAATAGACAGAACAAGGAAAAAAGTCAGGAATCTTTTCACTGGTGTATTTCATCAGCAATAAATGTTTTCCCAGCACAATGCTGTATTTGAGCATTGTGAGGAAGTTACTTAATGAAGAAAGGCACCTGGTTTCTCAGCCTTTACAGCTCCCCAAATGTTCCAAGTTCTTAAAGACCTCTGAGCTTTTGGGTTTTTAGCTCCTTTTGCCAGGGATGCTCTTCCCCATTTTTTCTTTACCTGGCTGATTCCCATTCATCCTTCAAGATTCAGTACAGAACTTCTCTCTGCCATGACACCTAGGTTGTTTTAGTTATCTGCCCCTAGTGCATCCTTTGTCTAGCCTGCTGTGATCTATTGTGCAGCTTGGTCATGGTCCAAGGACATCAGTAAAGGGAAGGGTGGGGACATGTTGCACTTACCAGTCCACGTGCCCAGGTGCAGTTCTGCATCCACCCTAGGAAGGGGGCAACTTTTCTCAATCCCTCAAAGGCAGCCTTCTCTTTTCCATGAGTACCATTCTCATAGCTCTCATGCTGCATTATTATTTGCCCATCCATACAAACTACCCCCAAATCCACACACATCCCCCCATCCTCCCTCCCAGAAGACATAAAACACCAAACATCACTCCTGTCAGTTAAATACAGGGACAATATCTTCTCTCTGGATCCTAGTCCCTGTTATAGTACCTGGCACATAGTAGCACCTTGGAAAATATTTCTTGAATATTTGATGAATGAACTATACATATCTTTAAGAAGTGTGTGCTCCACTGTGAGGGCTTCATCTTCTATGAAGCACCATAGCAAAGGCTTCGTATGGTCATTCTGAAGAGGGGCCATAGCAAGAATGGCCCTGCAGCAGAGGGGCCTGAGCTTAGAAGTTTCATGGAGGAAGTGAGATAGTACCTCACAGGTCTCACAGAGAAAATTCTTATTGGAGACTCAGTTTCTCCAAATTTTGGGTATGGTGGGCAGAGTATTTAGAACTCACTATTGTACTTTCTCAGCTCCCCCTTTAACTGTGAGGACTCACTCACACTTGCTAAGACCTGTTACCTGTAGAACCCTGGCACTGCCTGGACCCTCCACAGCACATGCTTTGGAGTGCCCTGTCCTTCACTCAGAGCGCTCTGCTTTCTCCTGGTCTTGTCCTCATGTATTCAAACCACAAACCGATTTTGTACAGGAAAAAGATGGTCCCTCATTCTTCTGTATGGTGAGCATGCTCGCCACTGGCGTGAGAAGTCTGGAAGGAAGACTAAGGTGATGGCATTAGGAAAGGGCCCTGAAGCCATGAGGGTGCCTTCATCAGCCTCTGACTCTTCAAAGGCCCCGGGATACTGTGAGACAACCAACAGCAACTGCTCATAAAGGTCACAGCTCTATACATTCCTCCATCCCTCTGGGGAGTACTTGACTGACCAAGTGCAATGCAGAGGAGCCTCTGAAAGCCATGTTCACAGGCTGCTGGAGGGTGAGGAAGGTCTTGGTGAGGATGGTGAACAGGATTCTGGCTGAGGGCACAGGCATGCACCTGAGTTTGGGGCTGTGGAGCACTGGGCCAGTTGCTTCCTCCTTCACAACTGGCTCCCCGTCCTGTGAAGCTGAGATAGTGAGGGGAACCTTCTCACAGGTCTGTATTCAGATTCAGTGGTATATGTGTGCAGACCACTTAGCAACGACAGCATGGGTGGTCTCCTTTAGGGTATGCATGTGACCTTAAGAAGTCACATCTTCTATCAGATAATGCCACCCATAATGGAAGATTTTATGAGTGACTTAAATAATGCATGTTCAGGTGAGTCTCATATAGTATGTCCTAAAAAAATCTGAGTTTCTTAAGATGATTAGAATGAGGTTTTCCTATGATGTTGTGGTTAGCACCTGTTCTTAAAGGCTGACCCTGACTCGGACTGCTGGGGAGGAAGCCCTCTCCTTCCATGGGCATCTTGTCTGGCACAGGCCTTTCCTCTCTTACATTTCATTCAGAATATCTGTGGCAGTGCTACGGAATATTCCAATACGTCCTCTTGACCTCTATCCATAAACAGCCTTTCTCACAATGAGATGTTCTGAGTTTAGGAGCCTTGCTATTTTCAACAAAGAATTAATTGCAAAGTAATTAAGTTTAGAGCAGGGGAATAGATGAACCCTGTCTATCATAAAGGGACAGTGTGGATGGTGACATAATGAAGCAAGGAGACGATGCTTCAGATTAACACACACACACACACACACACACACACACACACACACACACACACACAATCTCTTTTCTAAAGCATACAAAGAAACCTCCCATCACTTATATTGACAAGATAAATCTAAGCTGCTTAAAGAAGCACTTAATTTTGTTCTCATTAAGTCGCAGGGTTAAGGGCTTTACCCTCAACGTCCATGGAAGTGATGTTAGGTTTTCACCTTGGAAAGTTCTCTGAGGCCCTAAGTCCATTGACAAATAGAATGCTGAGAGGTGTTACAGAAACACCCATGGCTGTGTTGCTGCCGCGTTCCCACAGGGCTCCACTTTTCTCCAGAAACACAGAATAGACAGAAAGCACCAGAGGACCACAAGTGTCCATGCCTCTGTCTTAAAGCACAAAAATTCACAATTAATCACCAGTGGATATGGATTGGGGGAATGCAGCTTACATGGGGACGGTCACAAGCAGGTTTTACCACGAGAGCTCCGAGGCTTAATCTGCTTAACAACGATTAGACTGATGCCACCCTAACAATTTTTTTCAGGGACCAAGGGACTGCCATGCCAGATCATTATCACACATGCTTTCTGATGTGCATGAAAAAGGTGCTGGAGAAGTCTGTGGGGGTGATTTAAGGTGCTTCCTTACACACCCCTGTGCTCTGATTAATGCGATATTTTGACGAATGTTACATATTTGCACCGGGAAAAAAACACTACCTAGGATTTAAGAAAAATGTGACCACTTCAAAAGAGGAAGAAAGAAACAAAAAAGAAAGGAAGAAGTTGTAGAAGAAAACATATCCAAATTTTAACTGAGAATGTGTCAAGTATTTTTCTTTCTCATTTTATTTCTTTTTCAATTTCTTCCACAATTAGTATTGTTTTACTTTTATAGTGGGCACAACAAAATGAACTTTATTTTGGTTATTTACTGAAACCTCTTTTTAAAAACATCAATTCCAATGAAATATGCTTTAAAATCCCTTCCTGTCCCCAAGGACTTTTACCTCAGATGCGAGGCAACATAACTATAACAAAAATGGTGACTCTAGTCCTGAATGGAAGAAGTATGAAACTTGGGCTTTTTCAAAGCTGTTTACGCATTGGCTTTTTTCTAGTGCTCTTTCAGGGTTTCAGGTTGGAGGTGCATTGTGGGAGGGGCCCTAGGAGCATGTGGTTGCGAGGAAAGGGAGGAAAGGAGGTTGCTGCCTCCCTCTTTTCATCACACCCAGCCTAAGAGCAAACACAGCCCACAAACTGGGTTGTCACACAGCCTGGGTGGCTCCCTGAAGATGCTGGAGGCACACTCCTAGAGGGTGGGGCTGAGGAAGCTGAGATTTGAAAAACAAAAACAATTACCAGGCTCTCTTGGGTGAAGTTTTTTTGTTATTGTTGTTGTCTCCTTTCCCTCTGTGCCAACATCTACAGAAGTTGACTGGGTTTTTCTTCAGTCCCTCGGAAGGAAGCATAACCTTCCCATAAAAGCTACAAGCTTGAAAAAGATGGCTGAGAATGGCGTGGAAATAATGAGACAGGACTAAAGTTGTGGGTACCTCGAATGCTCCATCTAGGACAAGTGAGTGCTAATTCGCAGAATACTCTGTTGCAGACGCTGACATCAGGTCTTGTTGGTTGACCATTGAGTGCCACACCATGGTTACATTTCAGTGTTGTGCAACCTTGGCTCAAAGTCCTCCACGTTAGCACCCCTGACTCACTTTGCTCTGGATGGTGAATGAGCATGCACACGACACCACACAGCTCTCCTTGCTGACCTACATTATGTTTTACTGTGAATGAGTCTAATGGATTAAGATCTGATTTGTATGAGCTTCCACATGTGACTGCCAGGGCTGGCAATGCTCTTCATGAGCCCACAGAGGCATTACAGACATTTGCTCTGAGTTTTCTTCTCTAAAAATTCGCTCGACAACTCACTTTAAATCTCAGGGTTTTGTTTTTTGCTTTCTGTCTTGTTTTGCTTTCCTCCTAGCAAGATTCTCATCCTCATTATAGTATTTTTGTGCCAGAAAAAAAGAAAAAGAGAAAGTGTGAACAGTTCCCTACCTACACAGTCAGGAAACCCAGGAAGTTTGCACTTCCCTGTATCAAATTATCCAAAACACAGGGCATGCCAACTGGTTTTATCTGAAGACTGAGCTTATATGAGATGCCAAATAAGGAATTTTGACACAATCTGGAAAGCGAGGCAAAATCTACAATGAATACTGGTTTGAGTTTTCCCTAAAATTTCTGTGGACTGGAGTTTGGACTTAAAATTTTCCACTCATAACTTACATTATTAATTTGTAAACTATCACCACAAATATGTGTGTAATGATGACCCAGTGATTTCTGAACAGTTACTTAACTACAGTGTGATTTAATCAAAGGATTCAACGATTGTAGGGGTGAAGGCCATGGAACGAACAAACTTAGAAATGTAGTGCTGACTTTAGCATGTAATTATTATAAGGGAGACAAGGGCATTTTATGACATTAGAGAGAAGGTGATAGTAATGTTTATTCTCTTTGGTGACTAAGTCCTCAAGAGCAAGCTGCAGGAGTTGGATTAGAATCATAAATCCCCTTCATTCTCTTTCACCAACTAACCAGCCCCAGCTCTTTAAAATTTAGGGAAAAAAAAAAAAAACTGAAGTGTATATTATGTTCTGTAGACTGTAAGAATTAGGAAAACTGGGAGATAATTTCTCTAAAGGGAAGCATAATCTATTTGCTTAATGATCCTACAAGGAGCTAATAAGTATCATCTCTCTTAGAAATAATAATACTCTGCTTTTATGTAGAATCTTTCTCCAAGGAGTGCACAATATATTATGGATTTATCTAATTAATCCTCCTAGGATCCCCAGGTGGAAGGGAGGTGGCAGGTATGATGGAAGCTCATCAGCACCATTGACAAGTCTCGGGTGAGGAAATGGAGCTATATAAAGTGTGGTAACGCCTAGTTATTTAGGTCTGCCCGACCTCAAAGCACTTAACCAACTCATTGAGAAAAATGATCAATCAAATTTAATACGGGTTGCCAAATGAACAAAAGGAGAGGCTCCTCTGATGGAATGCTCTGCCTTTTCCTCAGTTGGGATCTTGGAGTAGGAGCTGTAATGGAAGGACAAGTGAAAGAACCCACAGACTGTCGCCTAGGGGTCTCTTCAGCACTGATAGTATAGCTAAGTCAATTTTTCCATTTGTCGCTTGACACAGGACCCTCAAATAGCACATCAGCCATGTGGCTATATTTTTTTTTTATTTAATTTAATTTGTTATACATGCTTTTAGAGTGCAATTCCTTTCATATTACAAATAAAGAGTGCAGTTTTCCAAGTCATTGGTTTTACACAAAGTATTTTCATACCATTTGAGTTTTTATACATGCACTTAGTATATTGATGTCAAACTCCTTCTGCCATTGTTTCTATCCCCTTTCCCTCCCCCCCCTTTTTTCTATTTAACATTCCTTCATTCCTCTCATCGCCCCTCCCTTGCCACTATAATTCAGTATCATCATAGCAAAGGAATTAATCGACCTTTGGTTTTCTGGGATTGGCTGACTTCACTTAGCATTATTTTCTCCAACTCTATCCATTTACCTGCAAATGCCATGATTTTATTCTCTTTTAGTGCTGAGTAGTGTTCCATTGTGTATATATACCAAAGTTTCCCTATCCATTCATCTATTGATGGGCATCGGGGTTGTTTCCACAATCTAGCTATTGTGAATTGTGCTGCTATGAACATTGATGTGGCTGTGTCCCTGTAGTATGCTATTTTTAAGTCCTTTGGGTAAAGACCGAGGAGTGGGATAGTTGGGCCAAATGGTGGTTTCATTCCAAGTTTTCCTAGGAATCTCCATACTGCTCTCCAAATTGGGGGTACCCACCAGCAGTCCCACCAGCAATGTAAGAGTGTGCCCTTTTCCCCACATCTCACACCAGTCAGAATGGCAGCTATCAAAAACACAAACAACAATAAACGCTGGTGTGGCTATGGTTTTGTCCCAGGTTTGGATGGCAGAGGAGGTTGGTGATGAGGGAGCAGGTGTGGTAATAAAGGCTCGTGGTGTTTAAACAGTTTGTGTGAAAGCTCCTATCTTTCAAAGTGATAGGAGACACACTATGAGTCCTTGTCTCTTGTGTCAAGAGAAATCTAATCCTGGCAGCTTTTGCCCCGTTGCTTCAAGGGATGCTTTGCTTCATTTCTAAACATTCCATGAGCAGAATCCATCTTTCCAGGGTTGCATACCCTCTCTAGAGATAAGTCTCTACCAGGGTCTTGATCAATAACTGTTGAACAGAAAGAGGGTGCAAAGCATGAGCAAACCTTAAAATAAGAGCCAAAGTAGCACTTCCTAAACTTCACATTCTTTTAGTGCCAAGCTCTCTGGGGCATTGGGACTCTGCTAAAATCACTTCCCAAAAAGGAAAAACCCCCAAGAGAAAATTCAGTCAAATTAATAAACTAGATGCCTCTGTGTGAACTACATTTTTTTTTTTTAGACAAAGGGTGATAATAAATAGTTTCTGATTCTTACTTACCTAGCTCAGGAGAAGTTGTCACTTTTTTTTTTTTTTTAAAGACACTAATAATGTCATTTGTTTGGGAGTGGAGGTATACACTCTGCTCTGAGGAGATATGCCACTTTGTCCAACACTGGAGCTCAGCAAGCCAGCTGGATGGCCCTCAGTTGCTGGAGTCTGTGGGTCCTGGTGTGCCACTAGGAAGGTGAACATCTACTGAAGCCCTCAGAATGGAGTACTCTGGCTGCTACAGTGGGCAGACCTTTCATCTAGTCCCCAGCAGTACCTCTAGCTTGCCCCTCACACAAGCAACAATAATTCCCTGTAACCATCCATGTGCCTCTGTTTCTTGAAGCCACTCAATTGTCCCTAAGGCCACTCTTAGTCTCACGCTTATATATATATATATATATATATATATATATATCCTCTTTCAGTATCTCTTTGATGTCTTCCTCACTCAAACTATTCTCTCCTTCTATCAAGTGTCTGGTTGTGCCCAGTCTTTAGCTCATCCCTAGCCTGGAATATCATCCCTTCCTCCATGTCCAGCCTCTGCCCGTCCTGAACACTGGAGGTCCACACTAATTTCTTCCGGATGGATCTTCCCCTCATCCTGATCATCCCCTCATCCCTGTAGCATCTATACATCACTAAACCCATATATACTTGATCTCATGGTTATCATCCATTTGCACACAATTTTGGAAGGTGCATGTTTAACCCACTCCTGCCAAACAAACTCTTGACTTCTTGGACTGAGGCTTAGAGATCAGGTTTTGTGAGGGAAAGAGCTCATCTACAAGATCCTGTGGACTTCCCCTTGCACTTTGGTCAAGAGGAGCCCTCTGTGGTATTTGTGTTGACTGCCCAGCTGGGACTTTCCTAGGCACCTACTTTCTTTTTTTTTAAACAAATGTCATCAACTTCCCATCCAAGTGGCACTCAACTGTGGCTTAGCATTTGAAGTTAACACTTCTTTGTCACTTTATGCCTATATGTGTCCCAAGGTGGGTTTGAGAAATACATGGAAATAGCTTCTACAGCCATGAAGGAATTTTCTATAATATTTACACAAAAATTCTTTCACTTAAGTCCCCAGACTCCCCACAGAAATTCTGACATCTTCCCCTCCCTCCCAGGACCTTTCAATTCCCTATCCTTTCACCCTCCCTGCTCCCAGCAGCAAAAGTGTGGCTGTCTGTTTGGTATTCAAGTTAGAATTATTTATATCTTAGAGCTCAGGCTTGTTTATGCAGTAGAATTCTGAGAAGGAAGTGAATCAGGAGATCTCTCTCCTGACAGGGCATCCAGGGGTCAGGCTGAAAACAGCACTAATGACAAGGTAAAGCCCCACGTTCCACACGAAGCTTTACTCCAAACCTCAGACACCACAGGCCTTCCAGGGACAAGGCCTCGCTGTAGCTACAGTGGCCAGCAAATGTATCTGAGCAGGTAGACAGACTGACCCAGCCAGCTCCTGAGAGCCCACAGACACAGGGAGAATCACAGAAGCCTCCAAGAAGCCATTGAGCTCCAGGCCCTTTTTTGTGGCCTTCTTACCTCAGAAGTTGTACCAGAAAGATCTGCTATAGGAGACCACTATGTAACAGGCCCTCAGGTTGCCCTCCCTTGCTTGGTGAGTGCCATATGAATTCATCTTTGAACTAACTACATGTAAAGTTTTTTCATTCTAGCAATAATTAAAAGTTACTATCATTCATTGAGTTTCTACTATGTGCCAGGCATTTTACATATAGATCTCATTTAATTCTACAACACTGAGAAATGGTATTACTCTCATTTTACTGATTAAGAAACTTAAGCCATGAGGTAAAATCTCACAGTTATTAAGTGACAGACTGGGGGTTGAAGAGCAGACTCAATTGATGTTGAAGTCTTTTGCTTGCTTTTAGGTCATGCCTCTTCTGCACACTGCACATGAGGCAGGGACCACACATGGACAGAGGCAGAGGCTGAGGGTTTGGTGGAGCAGGTTCAGTTACCTTAAACATCAAATATCTGGTTAGCTGGGCGTCTTTACCTTGATTTCAGTATCTCAGGAATGCTTCAAGGCTGGAGGCTTTGTAGGATTGGAGATTGGATTCTGGTCTAGGTTCTGCTACTTTGGACAAAGCTCCAGGCCCTTCCTGAGGTGGGGATGACTATTAAATGGGGGTTGCCATCACAACTCATGTTACTCACGGATTCACTGTCAAAGCCTGATTCCCCACCCCACTGCATGGAAAGAGTGTGGTGGGTCTTCTGGGTGGCCGCTGTGGGGCCCTTCCTACTGCAATGGTCCCAGCACAGGAGATGGAGGGAGGGTCTGGCCAAGCCCTCCTATGTCTAGGCTCCATGACACATATACATGCAAAGCCTGTAGACATTTTTTTTTTTAAGCAAAAAGGGGCCTCTGTGATGATCCCTCCAACCCTTTCACTTGGTGCTGGGGAAGCCAAGGCAATGCACAGGGAAGCTCCTTACTTAGCAGGTCACACTGCTAGAAAGAAGTGTGCCAAGACCAGAATTGTCGGGCTCCCATCACTTCACATTGTCAGGGCTTCTCTAGCCTGGTTCCATCCCTGCAGCCCAATTTGGACAAACTTATATCAGAGGAGGTTTTGCCTCTATGAGACCTCTTAAGGGTGGGTCAGTGCTATCTTTCTTTTGTGCAGCTCCCAACACAGCCTACATTCCCTCAAGGCTGTATCTCTCTTTCACCTGGAATGTCACTGATGTACATTCTTCACCCCCACTTCTAAAGTGTGTCTTTCTGCAGGCCTGGGACTATACATCTTTTTCTTTCTGAACTGCAGGCTCTTTTTGCCCAAATAGCTACCAACATACAGCAGGTAATCTATAAATATTTATTAATAAGTGTGTGTATATATGTGTGTGTGTGTGTGTGTGTATGTGTGTGTGTGTATGAACACATATATACATAATGAATAAATGTCAAAAAGTTGCCTGTGGTACTAAGAAGATGGACAGCTGCAGGTAGTAATTCATTAGAAGAGAACTACAGGGAGGGGTGATGTAAGGTGACTCTTCCTCCCTGTTGCTGTGTCCTACCTTCCATTCACACACACCAGGAACCAGAAGCATTTCTCTTCAGAGAGCTCTTCTATAGTTGAAAAGGAGGCTAGGTTGAGGGTCACCTATTCTCGTGAGAACCCCCTAATGGTGGCTAATTAATTCTATCCCCTCCATCCCTCCTTCTTTCCCTGTGTTATCTTGCTCTGCTTTCTCCTTTGGTCCTGATACCCTATTGCTCAAGGGCTCAAGGGAGATGACTATTTCTTGGGGGCAGATAGTTTCACCACTGATTGACCTTCCAGATTTTTCAAAAGCTGTAGCAACACACCTGCATCCATGACTTATGAGAAAGATCCCAAATTTAAAACCCCTTTCCTGAAACAAATTTTATGATAATAAAACAGCAGATTTCTTAGCCTTCCCACACTCACTCTCAAAATGCAATAAATTATAATAGCAGTGAGTTGAATTCTCTTTTTTTCTACAGCAGTACAACAAAACTATTTTGTGATGTGTAGTCTAATAATACATTGATTTCTTTTTTGAAATGTAATCTGAGATGTCAATGACAGCATTTTTTCTTCTTTGAATATGGGAAGTATTGTATGTTATCTTAGGGAGAGTGGCTGATATTTTTGAAAGGAGCTCATACCCTAAATAGGACAGGTTGAAAATATCATTGCTTTGATTGAAGATGAAGACTTATTCCAGAGGTGACTCCCTAGTGGCTCCCTACACGTTCCATTTGGATTGCAATAGGTGCCTAGCACTTCTGAAAAATTGAAGTATATTTCAACATTTAAACATCCTTTAAAAATATTTCTTGGTCTTTACTTGAATATAGAAAATATGGCTACCCCAGGTAACATTCCTGCATCAAACAATTCAACTGTATCTGAATGAATGGCTGCCATCTTTAGGCAAGATGCACTCTCTAGTTGCCTAGTGAAACTGAGGTCATGTATCACTTGCCATTTAGCGCCAGGTTTGCACAATGGTTTAGATCTATTTTGGTTTGTCTTTTTAATATGCACTCAGCTGGCTGAAGGGAGTCACCTAACCTCTAGGGTCTGCATTTTAAGGACCCCAGCATATCGCATATGATGGACAGAGCCCAATTTAAGCTCTGACCATTCTTCCAGAGCCTAGGAGGCTAGTTTTCCTTCTAAAGTGTGCAAGGCCCAGCTCAGTTCTCATTGCTTCCAGGAAGCCTTTCATGACTGCTGGGGCCTTGCTTGTTTCCTTGACTTGGATCCCCCAGAGTTGATGACACACCACTTGGGGTTAGAGTTTACAGGGTCCTGAAGCACCTCTCCTTCAGACAGATCTCCCTCTGCCTTGGGGGAGGGAGACAGCTTGAAGATGAGAATCCTATCTCTTGGCCAGGAAAGCCTGAGGTCTCTCTGCTCATAGTTATTGGACATACACTCTATTCAATAGTCACAGTAGATATTTGGAACCTGGGTTAAGTGAAGGAAAACCAACAGTTTAGGTTACATTAATCAGCAAGACAAACAGATTTTTTCATTTCCTTTGCTCTTTTTTCAGAATGTGGCCAGGACTTCCCTGGCAATAAAAGATCACACCAAATTGTTCTAAATTATGTAGGAAAATGATAGTTATTAATACAATCATCTTCCATAAGAGAATGAGTGTGATAAAACCAGCAATCCATGCCAGAGTAGCCCAGGAACTTTGCCTCTTATTAGGGTGTGTGGCCAAGCAGGAAAGGGTCCTTCCTCCCTCACAGCGGGGCTGTCCTGGTCCTTGGGTTAGAGGAAATGGCTTCTTGGCTCCTCCTATCCCCCTTCACCCACTAAGAAAACCAATGGCGCCTTTTATCAGTTTGGCAAAAAGACAAAGGGAATGTTTAATTCTGTACTTAAAATTCTTGGTTCCTACTGTCAGCATTCCCAGTTCTCAGAGAACGCTGAATGGATATTTGAAGAGTTTTGTGAAACTGAGACTGAACAGCGGCAACAAGGAGGAAGAGATCCAAAATGAAAAGAACATTTTAAAATACACTCCCAGTACATTCCACTCCCCTTGCTCTTCTGTCCTCCCCAACCAAGTCACAGTCAGCCCTGAGGACTAGTCCCATAGGAGGGAGGTGATGTCATGTCCTCAGAATGTCTGTGTTCAAATCCCAATTCATCCTAACTAGCTATGAGGACTTGGGTAAGTAACAGACCCTCTCCAAGCTGGCCCCCATTACAGTAAAGTGAGGTTAAGAACAGTATCTGGTTCCCCTACCTGCCACCCAGTCAGGGCATTATTTTAATTTTTTTAAGGAAAGCACCTGATTTCTAAGACACAAGCCTTATAGCAGAATCTGCGATAGAGATTGGCAGGCTGTCCACCCCTAGCCTTTCAAGCTAAGATTTCATAGGGTCATAAAATGAAGTCCTACAAACATCTCCAACCAGTGAGGTGTTCTCACTTGGCAAAACTGAGTCCTGCAGAAACAACACCAAGAGCAACTGAATTAGTGCTTCCTTAACTCCCTGTCTTTTGAAAGAATACTTGTCTTCCCACATGGAAAGATTGTGTTTATAGGAGATCCTGGGATGTCAGTATGAGCTTCTGTCTTTTCAGTCCAATAATGTAACATGTGACCAGATAGAAAAGGAGATCATCTAATGAGACCATCTCCATCACTGTGCTGGAAATGTGGTCTTACTATTTTATAACATAATCCTTGAATTGGAAGGCTAGAAGTGGCCATATGAAGCCCTCTTTTCACAGAAGTGCTATCCAGCCCCTGACACTTGAAAGGATATGGTCTGAATCTTTACAGGCAAGGGTGGGACTCGAATTCAAGTCCTGTGATTTGTTGTCAGACAACTTTTGCATTTTACAAGCTTCCTCTGGGAGCTGGGTTGATTGGCTATGCTGCTGGGAAATATTAGGCCTTGCAAGACTTTCTGATTCTAGCTCTTTCTGGGAGAGAGTAACAGCTTCGACAACTCTACGAAGGCTTTATGCCTTTTCTAGCAGGTATGGTGATGTTGGGCCGTGGCCATGCCTCCCAGTGTGGAATCCTTCCCATGAAAGATCTACCAGGAACAGGAATCTAACTCACAAAGACACAGTGTGGAGGAAAGAAATAAGAAAGGGGAAAAGAATTTCGGTGGTGGAAGTCTAAAAACACTGAATACTGAGAAATTTTGTTTCAGTAATGTGATGCAGCACAGTCAGCCATGAAACATCTTCCTCCTCTTCTTTCTTGTAAAGCCTCCCAGCAACAGGTGGGTGGGAAATTCTCACAGCATCACAGAGGTCTTCTCTAAAGACCTTCATGTGAGGCTTCACGGTTGTTGGAAAAGAGCTTCTCTGACTGTCTAAAGAAAGTAGAAGAAGCATGGGCAAACAATGATATGAAAACCACAACTTCATTCATTCCTTAAGGTTTGTTTTCACATAAATTTTGCAAATTGTCCTGCGTGTTGAAAAATAAAACCAAACTTGTATTTTTAGGAAAGAAATATGATGAAAACACAATCAGGGCTCCTTTAACCTTCCAAACAGTGCCCAACAGTGGTTTCTAATGAAGTCCTAGGCTAGCCTGTTTCTAATTATGTACACAATTGAGTGCATGTACATAGACATACTCATGGTTTAGTAGTCTAAAAGCAACCTAAAATGCTCGGGGAAGGAAAAATCCCCATTTCCTACTTCAAGTTGCCAATCATAAAATTCACAGATGGAAGAAAGTGTGTTACACTTTTTTTAAAATAAAAAAATTATGATTCTTCCTCTCAAGCTAATGTAGGAGAACTGCCTTTACCCAGAAATGATCTTACGCTACACTAGAACTACTCAGTCAGCATCTTTAATTATCATTTCCTGCCAGCCTCTAGGTCAGTGCTTCTCAAAGTTTAATGTGCAGTCGAATCGCCTGGGGATCTTATTAAAAATGCTAATTCTGATTCAGTAGGTCTAGGGTGGGCCCTGAAATTCTGTACTTCTTACAAAGTTTCTATGTAATACCAAAAATTCTAGTTCATGGACTAAAGTTTGAATAGCAAGATTCTAGACAATCCCACTTAACGCTGTTCTCAGCAGGACAAGAAGTGGTTGGGATACCAGTCTTCCATGAGCTTCATGTTCCCTGTGAATCTTCACTACCTTGGCTTCCTCTTTCTGAACCATCTTGCTTCCCTCTTTTCTAAATACACTTACAGTTACTAACCTAAAGGGGGCAGCCTGTTGCACTGGTAAAGTTTGCAAACTTGGGTTTGAGTTTCAGCTGTATCACTTGCTAGTCAGGTAATTCTCAACTCTGAGTCACATCTATACTATGGGGTTAAGATACCCACCCATGAGCTCGCTATTATAGATAAATGACCGAATGTACAGCAACCCAGTGCAGTGCCTTTCATACAATAGTTCATTAAACATCAGCCTTCCCTCCTCCTTTCTCTAAGGAAAATTATCAAGCTCCAAATCAGTGCTTGAATCATGGCCTCAGCAGGACACACCTGAGGAGGGTACAGATTTGTAAAATCTAAAGCACGTTAACAAACCTATGACGTTGGAAGTAGGAAAGCAAGGTACAGTCTTCCTTCTTCAATCTTGTTCTGTTGTCTTCTGCCATTGCCCCTAAATTGGAATCTTTTGACCGTGTCAATTAATTAACTCACTTATTTTGACTGAGACTGTTTTGTGCTGGACACTGCACCAAATATCTAGATGAAGCCTTTGCATACACCCAGTTTCCAGAATAACTGGATTTTAGGTAGGAAAAACTCTGGATAATTGATCAAAATGTTGTATTTCCATTTTAATATTTGATGTTCTCTAGATGGGACCTTTATGTCAGCAACATTATGTCAACATAACAGAGTTGGCTTAAGGAAAACTACTTTGACATGCTGATAAATGATGTGGATATCACTGGGCAGAGTTCTTATTCTATCATCCATTGGTCATGGATGAAAGGATTTTTCTAGAATGCTTAAGTTTCTTATTCCATCCTTGATACTATATTCAGATTCAACCACTGTACCTGCAAATTCCCAAAAAGTTTTTGTTTTTTTCTTGTTGTGGAATTCTTGAGTGGGATAGCAGAGAAGTAAAACAAAACAAAACAAAACAAAACAAAAAGACTATCTAGAAAAAGGTAATTGCCCACTTTTAAAAATGAGTCCAGTAAATAAAAAAGAGATTAGATTTACAAACTGAATAGGAAAAACTACTCTAGATGAGGGTTTTCTGATTAAGCATGAGTGAAAGACATGTGACTGGTTTAATCACATTGGAATGAATAATGGTGGCTTGCTAAGTTTGATTTTCCTGTCAAAATTGTCACTATGTTGCAAACAAACATTAAAAAGAACTTGAGCCAGGGTAGAATAGTGAGAAGTTAATATACAAAGCTCCGTAGCGGAGAATTCATCTACCCATCCACATCTTGACCTCCTTCTAACCCAAAGTACAGAACTTGGCAGAAAGCAGATGAGGAAGTCATTAATATGTGGAAAAGGGATCTCTCAAGCACACCAAGACTGTGTGCTTTCCACTGACGAAAATCAAAAGGAATTGTACAAATATTTACCACAAGAAAATAATACGTTCTGTCTCAAAGCTGAAGAATTTCCACAATAGATACAGGGCACCGTATCATTACTTAGGCAAAATTTCTGTTTAGCACAAGCTCTGGATCCATTCTCAAAGTGCAGAGGTTCAAGTTCAAGGACCAACCTGAGCTCCTTAAGAATCAGCTGATCAGCTCTCTCTCTCTCTCTCTCTCTCTCTCTCTCTCTCTCTGTGTGTGTGTGTGTGGCATTTCCAAGCCACACTCAACAACCCAGCTAAATCTTCAAAACACTCATGAAAACTGTTTAGTTATGATCCTTACTTGAGTCTTTATTTGATCAAATTAACTGTGAGTTTGAAAATGGGCTCAATATTATGCAATATAAAGAAATTATTACTTTCATTTGTTTGATAATGGCATTAAGGTTATATAAAAGCATTTAGAGTATGGACCTTAAAGTACTTATTGCTTAGACATGATGTCTGAGATTTTTGTTGAAATTTTGCTGAAATTAAAACTGTGTGTATGTTGGAATGACAGTAGATAAAGCAACTAGTAAAAGGCTGATGGCTGCTGAGGCTGAATGATGGGTCCACTGAAGGTCTGCCTTTTCTTTCAACTCATGAGTATTTTTGGAAATTCTTGCAACAAAAGTTAAAAAGTCAAACCCCTAATAAATGGCACTGAACATAGTTTAAACAACAATACTGACTTACAGTGGAATGTAGGGAATAGGTGCAAAAACCCAGAGTAATAATTAATGACCAATCTTATGTGCATTCCATTAAGCACAAGCAGCTGTCACAAACATCTTAATTTAAAGAGTTGGGGTTTAGGGAATCATGGCGTTGCAAAAAGCTACGTCCTGCTGCTGCTCCACAGAACTGGTACATATCAGACCCTTAAATTTTTAAACACAGCTTTCATGTTTTTGAGAGCTGAAAAGCCTTTGAAAAGTCAGCTTGTTAGGAAATTCACCTTGCAGACTCCTACTTCAAGGATTGGCTGAGGTGCTGGGGTACTGGCAAAATTGATTTGGGGGTGGGGGGTGAGGGCTCACAGGTAAAAGCAATGTGTTCTATGCTTCAGAAGAAGCCAGAAGTCAGGCCAGCTCTGACTACATGGGGCATGGCCACATTACTGGATGTGCCTTTCAGGGATGCAAAATATACTAGCTTGCTAGAGAGGCATTTAGATCCAATGGTCCCTTCCCCTTTATTGTTTCTATTATAGTGTTTGTTAGAAGGAGAAGGAGAAGGAGAAGAAGGAGGAGGAGGAGGAGGAGGAGGAGGAGGAGGAGGAGGAGAAGGAGAAGAAGAAAGAGGAAGAGGAAGAGGAAGAAAGAAAAAAGAAAGAAAGAAAAGAAAAGAAAAAATGAGGCAGAAGAGGGAAGAAACAGGAAGCAAAGAAGCCTTGCATTTAGTCCTTCTTACTGCTGCACATAAAGCCTGGGCAAAGCCTGTGCCTTCGTGCTTCTCCTATGATGTGGGAACAGCATCCACACCCTGGGGGATCTCTTCCATCCTTCTGACCCAGGACACCTGAGCACATGGGCTGTGATCTGTATGACAGCTAGTCTCGGGTCTTCTACCACTACCTGTATTTCTCTTCCCTAGAGCTAGAAGGAATACAACAATCGTATCTGACTCGTGAAGTTTAAGGTGAACGGAAAGGGGCAGGAGATAACCAACACAATCTAAGTTAACAACTTAATAATCCAGACTCCCCAATAGAAAGCTATTTGAGCTGGGTCACTTTGTATCAATTTGACAATCCCCTTTGGTGTCTGCCTTCATTCCCCTCTTTGCTCCCTCTCTCTTTCCTCAGGAACTTCATATTTATGCCTAAATTGGTGAGTTCTTGGGCTTCTATGAATTGATGGTTCCCCATGAACTAGAGGATACCTGGATTCAGGCTGAACTTGACAAGAAATGAAGCTTGCTGGCAGTAAAGAACAAGGTCTCCTATTAATTTCTTGAATTGATCCTGGCAATATTATCATCTGGTCCAGGAAAGAACAGGTCTTTATTCATAGCATCTGATTTGAATTTTTTTCAACAGCACTCTCTATTGCCCATAAGAATGACTAATAACTGTCTGCTGTAATTTCCCACAGTTTGTGGGTATGACTTTTACAGCTTTCCTTGTTTTTGAATTGACCATATTTTGTCTGGGGGCTTGCTAGGGATTTCAAACACAATTTAACCAAAACCCCTGGCCAGCTCTTGGTTCAGCCCAGAGAACTTCATAGTCCTCTTGAACTTGCTACCTCCGGTCCCCACACCCGGGGGTCTCCCTGCACTCTGCTTTGCCTACAGCTTGCACTATCCATCAGTCAAGAAGAAGCCCAGAAACCTCCATATCAATACAACCACCTTTCCTAAGGTAGCACTGCCATCATATTGAAGGTTACGAAATGAGTCAGGGCAGATGAGACACAGAGGCTACTGGTTCTTTGGTGTCTCAGAGGGAAATGGGTCTATCCAGAAAAATGACCTCATTAAGCTGGACTAATTGCCAGGGGAGGACAAGCCACATTAACAAAACTTTTGAATAATCAAAATACAGTTTCACTATTTTATATATGGTCTTGAGAGCCAGACACATAAATTTGCTTGTATAAGTTCTGAGTCACATATAGATAAGAGGAAATTGAAACCACAATAGCCAAGCACTTCTCTGAAGAGTGAGTCTGTCACAGTCATGTTCTTATTTATGTATTCTTATGCATGTTATTTATTTACTAACATATACCAGGTTTATTGAATACCACCATGTGGAATTCACAGTAAGAACTGCTGTGGGTAAGGCAGACATGGGTGTTCTCAAAGAACTTGGTAAATAGCTATTTATTAAGTGCTACAAAAAAGTTGCTCTTCTAGTAGAAAAAGAAATGCTGGAAATTTTATTTATATCCTCAGTACAAAAGAGTATTTCAAATAAAGCAGATCTAGGAAACATTTATAAATGAAGTGTTTCTAAAACACATAAATCAGGGATCAGTATTTTTTTTTTCATTAAAATGAAAGTCAAAACCGATTACAATTTGAACACAGGTAAAGGGCCATCTCTGATGAGAAGTATCTGCACTGGGCCAGAGAAAGAGAACCATTCTTTATAGGCTGCTGATTCATTTTAATAAAAGATTCAACATAGAAGGTATATAACTGGCTCTTTCTAAACACATCGATTATTTAAGCAAAGGATGCCTATATTCATTTGGTAAGCAAATCATTTTGCCTAGCTGGAGTCTAAATGGGCACAATTAATGACATCATGCCAATCCTTTTCTACAGAAAACCTACCAAAGAAATAGCATTAGCTCATGTCATTACTATTCACTCTTGACACTCTCTCGATTTTGTTCTCTTCCCTTGATTTTGTTCTCTTCCCTTTCAGTTTGCTATGTACTATTTATTTTCTTAAGTTCTGAATTTCAAGAAAACTTCTATGTGCTATCAACATATGGTATGCCATTAACTGAAGTGCATGAAATTAGCTACATATCATTAAAGAACTGATCTTGTATTCCAGTGAGTGAAAATAATAAATAAAATCACAAAGATAACCCAACAAACTGCAGTACAGCTCAAAGAGTAGCCTCCCCCATCACTCAAATGAATTACTTCATAGAACTTTTTCTTTACATTTGTACAAATAAACAGAGTATGTCCCATGCTGCATTATTTGTGTAGAGGACTCACCTGCAGCTCTCTGACCTTCTTCAGAGCTGATTAACCCTTGAGGGACAATGGGTCACCCACGTGCAATTGGCTGGTGACATCAGCAGAAAGCTGTCTTTCTGAGAATCAGAGCTCTTGGCTCCTCTTGCTGTTCTTGTCACCTCCTGACCTTCTGGACTCTAGGCCCTGCCCACCTAGGGACTTTATATCCACTTGCTCCTCCCTGGTTCAGCTGACTGCCTGGGATTTGTGAGCTTCCTTAATGGCCTGGTCCTGTGCTGCATGCCAGATCCCTACAGCAAGGCTGGATTCTGGTCATTCCTGGCCAATCGTGTCCTGTGGTCATCTAAAAAGAATGCTGGAAAGGAGGACCACACCCTTGGCTGATATAGACCTCCTCAGTCTGATGCACACTTTCAACATCAGACAGGGGGCCTCCTTCCCACTCTCATTGTTCCCTCTCCATGTCTCACAAACAATGAGAATATGTCCCAAAGAAGTGGCTAGAGTACAGTGAGATGGGCGGCAAAGGAATTCTGTGCACCAACATGCTACCCTAGATGCCTACTACCATTGACCTTAATTTCGCACTAGATGTCTGCAAAGATGGAACAAAACTAGCTTCCAGGAAGCCCTGGGCACTCTGGATCATCTGTCCCTAGACTGCTTAGATCTTAAAGAGTATCTAGATAATTGAACTTCACTTTTTTAAAAATAATATTCTAATAACACATAGGAGTTTATCAGGGCACAGACTTTTACCCAAGGAAAGAAGCCAGGGAAAATAATGCCAAGATTATATTTGATAAAAAGCTTAACAATTATACATAACTTAGTGCTTTAATATGTGGACTTTTATTTTAGCATTTGTAGCTACCTTTAGTTTAGATAAGCATAAAGGTTCAAAGGTTTGTTGAAAAGAGCAAAGAAAAGACCATTTGTTACCATAAAACTGATTGAGACTGACAAATGTGATCCTATCAGACCATTCCCATACACATCCACACAAAATTCGTGGGAAATTCTATTTTCTTTGAAATTTCTCACCCTCAGGTCAGCTCAGGAAGGGGTGTGGGAAGCAAAGGTTATATTGGTTGAACACTTCTTCAGTGAAATGATTTGAAAAACGGAGTCTTCCTAAATAAAATAAACAAAATATCCTCAGCAAAGAATTCTTGCTGGAAGTTTTCACACTAAAACAACTATGGGATGAATTCCCAAGAGGTTGATTGGGATCCAAGTTATGGCTCCAGGTAGGACAATCCAAAACACCATGCATCCATCCATTCATTCATTCAAATAACATATCAATAAATATTTATGGAGTGTTCACTATATGCAATATCCTGCTTTGGGGATTTAGAGACTATAAGAGGGACCAAGGCAAGCTCTCAGTACACTAGGAGGGTGAGAATAAGGGAAACATGTGGATCATGTGCAGGTGTGCAAGGCAGGCACCTCAGCCACGGCAAGGCTGGGGTCCATCTTTGCAAAAGTTGCTCGAAAGCCATTGACCTTGTCTTGGAGAGACTATGTATTTCAGGTGAAGATATTTTTCTTAAGGCTAAGCAAATGTATCAAACCTAATAGCATGCAATTTGTATTCTTACTTTGCTTCTGGCTTTATTTTGCTATTTCCATCCTTGTTTTCTTTGTGCCCTAATTTATTCACTGAATTTTTATTTTTTGTATTCTATGTAGTATTGTAAGCCATGTCAAATCTTCTCAGGAAGACACAAACATGTCTAAATTCATAAAGAATACATATAATTACTCTACTAGATCATATAGTAAAGACAGTGATTTTTATTATCACGGGTAGCTTTTTATTATCATTGAGGGCTCAGGTGTCAGACAGCATTCCAAGCATTTCCTAAGTACTTCTTCACAATAATATTTTGAGATTGCTATGATTACTCCTATCATAGATGAAGCAAATGAAGACCCGAGAATGTATATAACCTGCTGGTGAGTGGTGGGGTCCAAATTTGAACTCACATACTTTGCTCACAGATGGGTTTCTTGTAGTTTACCCAGGTGCTTGGGCTCTGCAGGGCTCCTGATGGGAAGGCAGCTTTGCTTTCCAGACTTACTAGACTTTTCCTATTGTTTGGCCTTAGGACTTTGATGGCATGTCCTACATAGTTTTGAGGACCTTGGGAACCTTTTAGAATACTGGTGCCAACTTTTCTGTAATCCTTCCCCAACCCCCTAGGTGGGTTCATGGGCGCTTCCAAGCCTGAGTACCACTGGATAGTGGGCTCCACAGGACAAACTCTGTCCTACTCACTCTCAAGTTGTCAGTGCCCAGAAACACATGTGAGCCATAGCAGATATTGAATAAATGTGTGTGTGTGTGTGTGTGTGTGTGTGTGTGTGTGTGTGTCTGGCTGAATGAGGGCCCCATTACTTATGTGGACACTGTGCCTGGCCACCCTCTCAGAGAGGCACACCCAGATCCTAGCTCCACACTCTCCACACTGGTTCCTTCAAGATGACTCTGCATCTTCACCTGCCTGTGTTTGGATAATTCTACCTGTCTAGGTGATGCTTCCAAAATTAAAGAACTACCTCTGTGCGTTGTAAAGCACATGTGTCCAGTTTTTATCAAACAGAATGCAAACACACTTTTCTAAGGAAAAAAGGTCTTCCTAATTAGTGACAATGAAATTGACTTAATTTCAGTCTAACTTACTATGCTTGGAAGTCCCACGTTCTAAACTGGAATGGGCACTTTAATTATCTTATGAGTTCAAGCATGTCAATATCTTCTTTTTCCCCGATTCATCTTAGAACACTTCAGCCAGAATCAAAGTCTTCTCTTTTCCTCTTGCTCTGACATGGTCTTTCTCCTCTTTTGTTGTCTATGTTCTTATTAACCAGTTTGAGATAGATCTGTCAGGTATGAATCTTCTTTGGTTATATCTAGGTCCACATAATGGATATTTGACACAACATTTAGATGCATTAGACACACAAAGTTACTTGACAATTCAGCATGTGTAACTTAGTCGTAAGTACTATTGTGCTTGTTATTTAACTTTTGCATTGCTAATCCATGGTCCCCATATTTCTATCTGTTTTCTGTGGAAACTACTGACAAGAGACCATTGTGACCTGGGCCACCTGGGTTTCTTCACAGAGTGTAGTCACTCAAGGAATGGTTCCATGGTAGATAGGGAGAGGCCATGGAGTCTCACCTGAAGATTATGTCCTGAACTAAACCTAATATAAATGTCCTTCACTGGGTCACTCATAAGTGAAATGGAGGGAGATTTTATAGAGCAGTTTTCAGGCAGAATTGTAGAAGTTTTGGGCAGATGGGAATGGCAAGAAAGGAAGAGGATGAGAGTGACAGTGGGTGGGAATAAATGGTGGGGGGGCACACAGAACAGTTCTGGAATGGCCACCTAAGTTAAATCTGGGCTAAATTTATTTTTTGCATTTGATTTTATTTAATCAACACAATAACCCTCAAAGTTGACTAAATTGTACTTGTCTTTTTCCCATGATTAAAATGAGGCTCAGAGAATTTTATGTAATTCAAACAAGTGATGGCTTTGGGAAGTGACTCCAGGTTTATCTGACTCCAAAATTATACTCATTCCTCCACGCTGCAGTAAAGGGGAATGAGAGGCTGAGCTGGCAAGTCTAATAAGTGAATGGGTGCAGGACCCATGGGAAAAGCAAGTTGAAATGTCTGAATTCCTGGTTGTCTCGGAATTGCAAAAATAAAGAAGGCAAATGGCTCTAAGCAGGACCATTCATGGCCAGTTTGGTACACCTACTGTGTGCTAAGCCATCTGCCATGGCGCAGAACAAGAAAAGAATGGGAACAAGGTCACATTACTCAGCCTCCAAGGTATAGGAAAGCCAGCTGAGCCAGGAGAGAGCTCCTTCCCCTTTCATTCCTGCTGGAGAGTCAGCATCCAATCATCTCTTTTAAGACCAAGCCCAGGTAGTCCCTCAGCCCTGCTCTGCATGGGCCCAGCCTGGAGCCTCTTCTGCACGTCCCTCCCGTGGGACTGCAGACGCGCCACTGTGTCTGGGGGCTGGCGGGTGCGCGGGGAGACGAAAGCAGGCTTCAGGCAAGCAGGGGGTTAATAGCTCATAAAATAAAACCCTCTAACACAAAAATGTTATTTTAATTGTATTACATTGAGGAGCCCTGAGGGTCGTGGGGTAGATAATCAAAAAGGACAAGGAGGAAATTAAAAAAGGGAAGAAGGCAATCAAAAAGGCCATTTAGGAGAGCCCCTTAATCCTCCATAGAAAGAACACTAATTATACTACAGAATCGCCTTATAATTAACCCTGATATAAAGTGTTTTTTGAGCAGTAATAACTTTCACATTCACAATCGTTTTGATCGCAAACTCCCATGAACACCTCACAAACAGCGGCTCTCACAGGTTGGCTGGGTTCCTTCCCCAGCAAGCCCCGAGATTGCATTGACGTTCACCACCAGAAAGACAAATATTTCTGCCCTCAGCTAACTCCACTGCTCTGCTGAACTCAGCCCGCTGCTTGCTTTTTTCTTTTTGGCAAGTATAGCCTGAAACTCAACCATACTTGCGCCTCCTTTCCCCTCTTTGTAATTGCTTCCCTATGCTCATTTTTAGTTTTTAATATGACTTGGAATATGCGACGGTTGCAAAACCTACTGAATTCCCAACATAGCTTCCTTAGCAAACAGACCCCTGCTTAGATTTACCTACACTCCCAATCCACCGGGCACACATTGCTGTAATAGTTCTTAACGTTTCCAGACAAAAGCTAGGATTCAGACAGACTGCTCAAATCCCGTCCAAAATAAGAGCCTTACATTCCTCTCTCTGACAGCCGGTTCCTTAGGAACCCAAGTTCCAAACTGTCAACTACAAAACTTCAGGCACAAAAGAAACTAGGGAAAGGGTGCAGACAGCTATATATTTCAGGTGCTTCCTTCTTTTTCACTGGGAAGAAAGATGCAAAGGAGAAGCAACTGGGACTGCTGCAAGAAGGGAAAAGGGCCTGGGACAGGTTGTTTGGGACATTTTTCCCCAATGGCTCACAAGTGAAAAGAATCTGTCCCTGTCCTCATGTGAACCAGTGTCACTCTCATCCCACCCAGTAAGACAAGGAGCAGGATCTCTGATCCCATGAGATCCCTGGGGAGATAGTTTCAATGGGGCTCCTGCCTGCCAAGTGAAACTCTAGGAGAACTGCAAGCCCTTGTGACATTCACAGCACTCTGAAGGTATCCGAACCCTCTGAATGCACTCCTGCACCTGGCTTCACCTCCTCCCCTCAAATGCACAGCCAACCTCTTTGAAAAGTTTGCCTGCTCACAATGGGCTGCATCCCCACTTTAACTCAGAGACTGGGAAACCAAGGTTAGGGAAACACTGAGCCCAGTGTTTTTCCTCTGTATCAAAGGAATGAATGCCAAAGGAATTTTTCCATTTGTTCTTGAATACTATTGGAAGTAAAACCTCATTTCTTCTTCCCATCCGGGTGATTGTCTTTTATGGAGAATTATACAAGATAAGATGAGGCTTCCTTTTTAATTAAAAAAAATTTAAAAACCAGAATCAATTACTGAGGGACAAATATGCTCTTACCATTCAATAGTATCAATGTAGTATCTACACTATGCCCATCAACCTTAGACCTATGCAATATAAAGTAGAAATTATATTGTCCCTGCTTATGGAAGTGCTAGGTTGCTTCTATTTGATGACTTATTTGGTTGAAGACAAAGTTATAGCTCATTAACAGAGAGAACATAGGACATTAGTTCATTTCCACTTTAAAATATCGCTCTTAAATAAAGCATCATTCTCCTCATTCAAAACATCTTTAGACACACAATTCACTCATAAAGTTGGATAAGCAGATTAAAAATAAAAAATAGATTATGAGTCTATTGCTTTCTAAATTGTTATAAGTGCAATACACTTACACATATAATACACTAAAGAGAATTTTAAGTCTGTGTTAACTTGCAATAATCCATTTATTACTGCGAGAAGTACATGCTGGGGGCTGCTGTTCAATTCTCAACACTCAAAGATGAGGCAGGCACAGATCCTGCCCTCAAGAAACTTAGACAGAAGTAGGGGAACCATCTCACATCTGTGCATAATTGGACTGCAAGTCCCAATGTGAAAAGTAGTATAGATGAAAAATTCATAAAATATAAAGCTATTACATGACTGTAAGGTCTTACTCATCTCATCTGACAGGGGTCTCCCACTATCTTGCTATCCCACTTGAACAGAAAGCTAGCACTTTGTTATCTCCACAGGTGGAGTTTACAACTCCCTTTGGTGGGGTTTTAAACCATGGTTTGATTACTATTAACAAGACAGTAGCTGGAAGCCAGCATGAAGAGGTGAAGCTGGTGCTGACTACCTTCCATCTGTGGTGACCCTCACTGTGAGATGCAGCCACCCACGTTGGGCTCCCTCTCAGATGCCCCACCCAGTGCTCTGTATGTCTCCACGTCTATGCTGCTCCACCAAGACTCCATCACTGGAGCCCAGTGGATGCCACTAAAGAGGATGGCACATTAACTGGAAGGGTTCAAAATCTATTGATCACTTTCTTTATTCCAAACTCCACCAATTTATATCTCAACAGAGCCTTCTGGAGCCTTCTGGAGACACTCCCAGCCAAAAGAAACTTTGGAGTCAGGAGTCCTGGGTTTGAGTTTCAGATTAGCGTGTCCCTATAGTAAGCTTGGACAGACTCACTTACATATCTGTGGTCTTTATTGTGAAAATTCAACATCAACATTCTCCCCAAATTGTGAGCGTATAAGATGCAATACACAGCCTTGATCAGTTGCACATGTACACTGTAGTACAAGCATGGCTAGGAATTTTAGTAGGCTCAGGGGATCTTTGGACAAGAATTTTGTTTAAAGTACTTAGGGTAGGGTGGGTAGGTCTGTCCTGACACAAGAACTGTACCACCTAAAGGCATCTAATCCATTCCAACTGGATTGTAATTATTTATGCAGTCACCAGTTCATTTAAACCCAATATGTAAAGTTTAACCCAATTTACATTTTACACAGTCAGGGGTACAGAGAGTATTTTCTATTTAACATCTTACTTCTCTGCTTTAAGGCTAGTTGCTGACAAAAGATTTAGTTGCGACAGTAAAAAAAAAAAAAAAAAAAAAAAAAAAAAAAAAAAAAAAAAAGGCTAGATTCCCTCTTTTCTAGTTCCATTTCTAGAAATAGCAACACTAGCAGCACTGAATCAAAGTGGTCCTTGCTGTGACCCGTCCCTCTTTTAAGTCTCTTGTCATACTAGAATAAATAAAACCACAAAGATGAGTAAACAGCTAACATTTGGGAAGCAATTTTTAAGAAGTGGTCCTTGACATCATGTTTAAGTAGCTACCAGTTCCACATGAGGCTCTGAGCAAGGTCTTGTCTTCTTGTCTCCCTTCAGTTGACTGCAGGAAGGGGCTGAACGGATAATGTCCCTCTATAAGGGAAGCTGGCTCTCCTCCTGCATTTCATGTGTGCCCACAGGACCCCTAGAGGTGACTGCTAGCAGCTGGAAACCTTGGCGTGACTGAGGATCATCCCTTGTTATTCTTCTCATTCTGAATATCTGAATTTGGTCCAATGGTCTTAACCTTTCATTGTTTGATTTGTTTTGCCATCATCTCCAGTTAATTTAAACTACTCTTTAATTTACAGAAATAATACACACTAGCCATAAAAAGCTAAAAAATACCATAATATGTAGAATAAAAATCAAAAGACCTCTTTTACTTCCCCCATACTCCCTAATCCCTTTCCTCTCTTCCAAGGTAAAAACTTTCGATTTAACTTCTTACACACTTTATGTGCCTTAAGTATATGTTTAAATATGTATATATGTGAGTGTGTATTCACTTGCATTTTTCTTTATGCTTTTCTGTGATTTGTTTCATTTTACTTAATAATATATCATGGATTGGTTTCTGAGTCAATATATCTATACCATGTTTGTATGACTTTCTAACTGCTGTAAGGTGTGATGTAGAATAAAGAGAAAGGTGTGTTACAATCTGAATGTTTATGACTCAATAAAATCTCAGTGAGACACTCTTATATAAGGAAAGGGATGCTTCTTTTTATACAAATAACAGCATTTTCATTGCTTCTTGATAATAATCTGGCATACACTGAGGCTAACCCAGTAAGTGGGGAAGCAGCCTAGCTGTTTTAATTCAAGAAACTTGAGAATTCTGAGCCACGTGGGGTAAACAACTTCAGGGTATGAAAGTGGTCACTTGAGCAGGTGTCAAGCAAAAGGCCACACTTCAAACTTCAATCTGTACACCTGAATTCCATTCCTTTGGTTTTAGGGTGGCCAACACAGGATTCTCTTTAAAAATGTATATGGAATAAGAAACCACTTAGTTTGTTGGGTACTTTCCACCCCCGCAGACACATGATTCCATTTGAGAACATTGTTTCTGGTCGGGGAGGATTCTCAAACTGGGGAGGGAGAGATACAAGATAGAAGAGATGCATTCTGTGATGAAATCAGACAAACAATAAAAAAAAAAAAAAAAAAAAAACAAAAGAATTCCAAATTCTGGGGATGGTCCTAACTGCAAAGAGCAAAAGCTAACTTGAGGTGAATAAAAAATGGATTTCTTTTTAAAAGTAGTTTTTTTTTTTTTTTTTTTTCTTTGTAAACTGGAGCAGAGGCGGCGAGCAGGGCAAGCTCATTAACACCCCACTCTGTGTTTATGGCAGACATCACTAATCTATCATGGTATTCTTTCCCACTGAACCAGGACTCGGCCTCAGATTTCTTTTACACTCAGTACTCCAGGCAGCCACTAGCAATGGACTGTAGTTAGTGACCAAAATGAAATGCAGCTTGTCATTCAGTCACAGGACTCGTTGCCTCCATTATTATCAACCACAGGTTTGAATTTCACAAGGAGACATGAATTGCATAAGCTTAAAGTTGCTGTGGGGGTTCGTTTTTTTAGCCAAGTATCTGCAGAGGAGGACAAGCCCCGGGGAAAATGGGAGGTCTCCCTTAGATAGTACGTTAGGATCCTTCAATACCAGATTAGAAGCTGTGTGTGGGCAAAGACTTGTTTCCCTAGAGTCTGATCGGGTATTCAATTTATAGTTGATGTGAAGTTGAACTATCATCTGAATCGACTGTACAATGGAACAGGATGTATTTTGCATACAGAATTCTCAAGCACTTAATAAAGATGTTGCCCTAAAATTTGTTTGGTTAGTGCAGTCTTTGCATATACAGCTTCAAATTAGATATCTTTAAATGGACCTATTATAGGAGACTATAATGTAATGTTTTAAAATGCAGTAACCAGTCAGGAAAACAGATTGAATCCAACAGGAAGATGTGTGTCAAGATGCTTGGTTGTGTAAGATGGAAAGGTAGGTGAGGGTGAGCCAGCACCTTTCAGATTCCTGAGATGTGGTGGGGCAGGGCGCATACATGGAAGTCAGACCAAAACCTCTCTCTCTTGGCAAACCTCAGTAAACAGCCAGCCTCCTGGCTGGGTCCCTCGAAGAGTCCACCACTACATTTCAGGAAGCTTACTTAGAGTTACACAAGTTGTCTTCATCATAAAAATTAATCGAATTAAAAATAAAAGGCCTTAACATGATTTGGCCAGCTTAGAGCCACTGTGTCAGAGGGAGGTTGAACAAGCCCTTCCAGCTTGTCAGAGACGTGACAATCATTCTCATTCTCTCTTACGCACACGTGCACACACCCACTCACACATCCTGACACACATGCAGACACTGCTCCTACATATGCTTACACATGAGCACTGACACACCTACGGCCACACCTACTCCCCCCTGCAAGTGCTCACAGGCCTGCACTTCCATTCACGTTTACTCCCGCATACACACATTGTCCTGTTATCAGCTCCCAAAGAGGTAGACTCAAATACATTTCTCCTTTTCCATCCTACTATTCTCATTCCAAACAAAAACCACCCTCTTTTTATAGAAGTTTCCTCCAAAAGGGACTCTCATAAACACCAGGCCCTGGGGACTGTGTAGAAAATGAATGTGCACCTGCTCTGCTGCTGGCCCCTTTATTGCTGGGATAGCATTAGCCTGTTCCTCTGGAGGAATTCTGGCTCAGAACTTTTATAAGTAGGAGACTCAATTATGCTTCTTATGAGTTCCCTAAATTTGGAAATTGAGCTAAATATGGAAATACATTAGTCAATGTCCTTTTCAGCCTCCTCCCCTACTCATTTCATGATCTTCTAACCCCCCTTTCCTGTCCCCCACTTTCTTTGGGTGATTTCTTTGAATTAGTAAAACTACCAGTGGTAGCAACCATGAATAGTGTACCATATTGAGATGAGAAAGAGAAAAAGTAAGGAAACAAATGCTCAACTTAGATACGGTGGGTGCTCACAATATATGGTTAAGGCCCATAAGCAAGCAAGCCCCTGTGTGTGGCCAACTCACTCAATGCTGGATGAGCAGTGTAAGTGTGAGATTCCAAGGACAGAACAGATTTTGATACAGGAGAACTTTGGCTTTAAATGCAAATGTTAATATTGTCAATATTTGGGGATTACAAATGGTATTCCCCAAGAATGAGTAATAAGAAAGAAAGAAGAATATAGTATGGAAGTTATACTGCATCATCCTACATAAAGAATGACGACAGATATGCAAAGACACCTTACAGAGCCTTCTAGAAGGCAAAATTTGACCAGAACCTGCCTGAACTCACAAATATGTCAAAAGAAGGGATGATAATCAAGTTGGGACATGGAAGCAGAAAGGAGGGTCATGAAGACAAAATGAGTAAAGTCCTCTTGGGATTTTTCAGGCCTGAGGACCCAATCAGTTGTCCACAGTGGCTGAGAAGGTGGATTATCTGTTTTACGTGTTAGACACCTCCCCTACACAAATGTAAGGGGGTGAGGTAGATGTATATGAGGAAGGATTGAGATGGGAATAGGAAACAAAAGAGAGGAAAGGGAAAAGCAGCTACGGAGTTGAAGAAAAAGAACCTGAGAGGGAGACGGGGAAGCCACTTTGCTGATCCTTCAATCTGTCTCAGTTCTTGAGTCTTTGAGAAGATGAGATCTCTCCGTGCTTAGCATAGTTTTTAGTGTTCAATTACAGCTATTGTCTACACAACATGGCCCATAAGCCAGTGTTCCCCAAGAGTGGTCCTTGGGCCAGCAGCATCAGCATTACCTGGGAATTTGTTGGAAGCGACAACTTGAGTCCCAGTCCAGTCTCACAGAATCAGGGATTCTGGGGGTGGGGCCTAGCAATTTGTATTTAAACATGTGATTCTGATGCATGATGAAGTTTGAGTACCATTGCCCTAAACACAAACTAATTACCTGGATTTGCAATCTACCCCCTTGAAGAAATAGTTGGAAAAATCTTTTTTTAAACAAGCAAAGGAACATTCAGTTTTGTCAGTGGGGGAGATTTGTGTCTATCCTCACATCTTCAGACATTACAAAGGCTCATTTTGAGTCTGTGGAGTTGGAAAGCTGGTCTCTGCTAAAAGGAGAGTCGGCAAGGTAACCACCTACTGTTAGGCTTCTTGGGACCTCTGATTTCTCCGTGTGCTGGGTGTATCCTTTTCCATTTTCAGACACTTACAGAAAAGTAGGTTTCCTGGTTTGAGAGAGATCCACACACCTTAGTAACATGCTGCAGAAAGGTCCAGTATACTCTTCCTAAAGACCATTTAATCCTGCCTTTAATGTCATGGTAATCACATAGCCTCTTTGAAGTGACAGATGGAGCTAGACATCTCTGTGACACTTTTGACAGTGGATAACTAAACTGTGTCCCTGCATTTCCAACACATCAATCTGGTGTTTGTTTCTACCCTGCTTTTATTGTTTCATTTTCTCCTCTATGTACACTCAGACTTGACTTGCAGACAACTGTGGGCAGCACAGTTGGGTATAAAAGAGTGTTATTTAATGGTGTTATTTAAGGTGTGCACCTTAGCCATGCAGTTTACAAAAGCAAATCTCTGAGGTACAAAGCATCAGAGAGCAAAACAACAGTCACTGACATCTCTTCAGAGGCAAGAAAGAAGCTGAGTCACTGAGCCTGCAATTGAAGAGAAGGCAAATATATCACAGAACAAAGAATAAACCTCCACCCTGGGTCACAGGACATCTACCTCAGAGATATTCACCAACACAGAAAGATTTGTTGCTTTATGATAAAAGACATCTGTGACAAGACATACTGAACAAAGCATCATCTGACCCCTAACTAAACATAGCTTGCTTTATAAAAGGTTGATTTTATATAATATTGTCAAACACTATTTCTGTAGCCCTTTTAAGAAGCGAGGACCAGCAAGTGTTATTAAATCTGTGGCAGGCATCATTCTAATCTGTGCCTGGGAAAGTGTGTGACACCTACACCCTACCTGCCTAATTAGCTGCTTAGGGATGGAAACTAATTCTATTTAATTAAAATAAAACCAGTTGCACTTGTGAGAACCTCCAACCTTTAGCATTGTGGTAAACATCCTCAAAAAGAAAAGAAAAGAAAATGAACACAAAATAAGCTAACTAAGCCAGTACAACTTTCATCTCTAGAAGAGGCAAGGTAGCAGAACTTCAGTAACAAAATATTTGTGTTCAGAGAAATGCATGTGAATTGAACATGGATGGAAAAGACTTCCTAGAAGAGATGATCTTCGCTCAGTGGTCCACATTTCACAAGGTACTTTGGCAGGAAACACAAGGGAAGCAGCACAATGGACTCAAGACTCAGTACTTTTGGAGATAAAATTGAATCCCTCACTTCCATTTGGTTGAAATACTGGGAAGCAGCAAAGGGTCACCCCCGAAAGGTTGAGTCACACTTAGAGAGAGACACAGTGACTTGACCATCCAAGCCCAGGTTAGTCCTCCACCCCAATTCTCAACACATAGTAGATCGGTGTATCCATGTCCTTTGCAACATGGTGTTATCTATCACAGCTCAGTGGTTGCTTCTCCTGATTATCTTGCTTACTTTTCACCTCTAAGGAGTCACCTAGGGATCAGAAAGAAGCAACTAGTTTGGGGAAGGTGTTGTACAGGTTGTAGGGTTGAGGCTGTAAATTGGGATGCCAATTCACTGCTGGCTGAGAATAGGGCCCAGATTCCATCTTCTGCTTTTCCTCCCTGGTCCCACATATCCTAAAAGAGTGCTTTCTGATTGACCTAGCAACTTTCAGAGTGATCATCTTGGCTAGTGCAGGGACCTGAAGAAGATGGTGGAGACTCAGGCAGCATGACAGGAGGGCTGGGTTATTAAAGAAAACAGTTCAGAATGTGACTCCTTCTGGCCCCCCTCTCCAGCCTGCATGAGTGAATGCCCTTCAGCATTCAGTAATTTGAGGAGGTGGACTCCTGACCCCAGAGGAGAACCCTTACATAGACCAGCATTCAGCATTCGTATCTCAGTTCAAGAACTCTGATTTGATATGCTCTGATTTGAACAAACTCTGATGTGATACTCCCTTTTTCCCCTCTTGATGATTGCTTTGGAGTATGGAGATTTCTGGACCATCTTTGAAGATTGTGCGTCTGTTTTGTGGTCCCAGGTAGCATGTATCATAATGATTTATGGACCTACCTCACTCTCTCTGACTCAAATGTCAGCTCCCCTGGATGAATCACCACAGCATTCTCCACCTTGCCCAGCACAAACTCTTGCAGGGGAAAGCCGTTCAATAAACACACACCTTGGCTAAGGCAGCGCAGCACTGAGAAATCCAGCTCTTCCCAGCTTCCCACTTCCCAGAAGGCAGAAGACTGAGGGCTTGTAAGATGTTTATAACAACCCCTGCTCCTCCTTACTGGGACTCCATCTTTACATCTGCTCCTAAGTGTCTCAGCATTCAAGTGTACTTTCAAATCTGAAGCCCTGCAGGCCCTTTATCCTGGGCCAGTCTGCTACTACCACTGTGCAGTGCACTACACATCACATACATGGAACCAGAGCAGGGTTCAATCATGCTGACCACATTGTCATTACTCCTGCATGCTCAAGGAGCCCAACTGTATACATCCCTTCTGCAAAGGCAATGACTGCTCCTACCTATTTCCAGGAAAGGAAGTTCTTTAACTTTAGGTAGCTCATTCCTATATATGAAGTCTGTAATGTGCCCCAGCAATAAACAGTTGTCACCTACTGAAGGTTCATGTGTAGATTAGTGGTTCTCAGAGAGTAACACTTGGACCAGCAGAATCTGTGGTACCTGAGAACTAGATAGAAATGCAAATCCCTGCTGGGCTTACTTATCAGGAAATCTGGGTGGGCCCAGCAACCTGCATTTAGCCAGCCTTCTAGGGGATTCTGATTCTCACTACAGCTTAAGAACCACCAGTCTATAGAACCAGGACTGAGGGTCACATGCGCACATCAGATCTGGACTAAGAATTACCTGTGTGCTTCAGCTAGGTTTCCTCTGATTATTCCTTATCAGGAAAAGAGATTCACTTGAATCCCACAGTTCCATCTTTCTAGGCCACTCTACTCGGCTCCTGGAAGCTCGGGCTATGTGACTTCTAAGAACCACACACACGATCCTAATCAACAAATTTCCCAAGCACTTCTCCCTTTTGTGAGGATTCTAGCACACAGTTCAGTGACAGCAGTCCACAGTTATGGGTTTTAACTGAGTAATTAATAGGATAACAGTTACAAGTGCAAGTTAAGTGCATATTATTTCTAGTGGATTGGTTCATAAATAAGTAATACAGCTTTTGAAAGGGAATGGGAGAAACAGTTGAGAGGAAATACCTATTGGGAGCTGAGTGAGGGAGCACAGACTTCATTTCAAGCTCGGTCTTCTCTAGCGAGCAGTTCCTCAAGGGATATGGCCTGGCCACAATGGATTCTATTTCACTTGGCACTTCAGCAACATTGGAGCATGGGCCACCTACCAAATGGAGATCATCTGGAGATGGTCTCCTTTTACAGAAATCAAAAGCATAAGCAACTCTGCAGGAGGGAAGGACTGTCTTGCAACATTGTTACAGAAACTTCTTAGCTACCTGGACTAATCCCCACCCCAACAGCACTTGGTGTTGCCCTAGCCATCAGCTGAAGGGCCTCTCAACTGTTCCGGCCTCTGGGCTGCAGCACATGTTTTGTGGGCCTAGGGCACATTTGCCTTCTCAAGCTGTTTCCTCCATTTAAAAAAAAAAAAAAAAAAAAAAAAAAGAAGGCATTTCATCATTGCACTTGTATAAAGACAAATATAATCTATGCTGGATTTCATTATTACACACTCATTATTATTATATTCACTTTCCCCTCAAATTTGAAAAGAAATTAATATAGTTTAGTGGGTCCCTGAAAGTATTGTGGACTTGTAGCTGTTTCCTTGGGATGTTGGTACAAAATACCATAGACAAGGTGGCTTAAACAACAGAAGCCTATTGTTTAGCAGATCTGGAGGCTGCAAGTCCAAGCTCAAGTCCTTGGCTGGGCTATGCTTCCTGGGATAGTGCTGGGAGGATCTGTTCTAGGACCCTGTCTGAACTTCTTGTCATGCTTTGTCTCAGGGCAGCATGACTCCAGTCTTCACACAGTTTCCTGCCTGGTGTCCCTTTTCATAAGGACACCAGTCATGTCGGTGAGGGCCCACCCGACTCCAGAAGTACTGGATGGCGTTATTTTCAAATAAGGTCACATTTGAAGGTACTGGGGATTAAGATACTAGCATATGAATTTGGGAGAAGGAGACACAATTCTCACAATTCAACCCACAGCAGGGCCCTGGGCCCTGTGTTTAATGGAAGTCACCTATGCAAGGCCTTCTCTGGGATTCTGAAGGTGAGGTGGAAGTTGAGGGGGTCTTAACAGTATGAGAAAAGAGAAACAGAGGCCCTGGAGGAGTGTGGGGAGAAGAGGAATGAATTTCTTCTCTGATTTTTCCCCCCTTGGAGAAAATACTGCAGGATTCGAATACACTTCAAGGAAGGTTGTGTGTGGAGCAACACAGTCTGGGGGGGAAGTTAACCTCTCTCAATGATTGCTTCACACTCGTCCAGCACCAGCTTCAGCCCTACCTGGAGCCTCCCAGGCTCCTGCTCAGCAGTAAACCTTCCTTTACCCCTAGCTTTTCATCCCACACAGTTTCTGTCCTCTCTCCTTGCTGAGCCCTCCCAGGAACTGAGGAAAGAAACAGTTTCCTCTTCTTTTTATATCTGAGTTTCACTGAGACAATGTACTTCTCAGGTCCTGTTTCCCATGTTAACATTTTTTCTCCTGCAAGAAACATTCAACTTGCAAACTGAAGGGGTGCAAAGAGATTTGTCCATCTCCCCTGAACTCCCAACTCTCTTCTCTCTCCTGACTCCTCTCTTCCACTGGGAAAGAGAGAAAGAGAGCGAGGGAATCTGGAAGAGATACCTGAAATCATCACTCCCTCCCCCCCCTTTCTTTTTGCTTCAATTTTTAAAAGTTACTATCAATCCATTACAACAAAGGCCTTTGGATTCTTTCTCAGTCCGAGGCTCAGTGGTTGAATTCCCAAAGGATTCTATAAACCCAATCAATGTGTGGGCTACCCTCCACATTGTATTCCCCACCCCAATTCAGAAGAAAAATCACCTCACACAAAAACAGACAAATAAAGCAGCATAGCCTGAGGGGGCCCACAGAGTGAGAAGTGAAACAGTACATGAACTTTGCCTGTCCATTTAAATTGCAAAAGCTCCAGCTCATTCGCAGACACACAATTGGGTCTGGCAAAACCATTCACAGTCCTGGATGTGAACTGGAGCCTGAGACATCATTAAAGGCACCAATGACAATGACAGTCAGGCTGTGTCGAGAGCCGAAATGTCTCGGTAAAAAGGTTCTCTTTGAGCAGGCAGGGGTAAATAACAGTAATTGCTTCGAAGGTGCGCATGCCAAAAAACCAAGAGCTGGACGCTTATGGGGAGCAGCAGTGGGAACCACCCCAGGAAGCCTGCTTCTCTCAGCACAAATTTTAATGAAATAGTAGCAGTGGTACTTGGAGCCATTAACTCTATTTGTTGTTGTTATCTCAAAAAAAAAAAAAAAAAAAAAAAAAAAAAACTAACAAAAAATGACACAGCTAAATGTACATGCAGGACCAAACATTTTATGTTTTTAAAACTGTTTTACTCTATTAGCACCTCTATATCATAGCTCTGGTGGCTTTATGACCAGGTGGAAGGAGCTAGCAGGATCCACCCTGTTGGTCAGACTCTACTTCCAGTGAAGGGGAATTGGTCCACCTACCAGACTCGCCTGAAAGGGTGAGCAAACCCGAGGTGAGAGAGCAGTTGTGGTATTTTTGAGGCTTTACCCCTGTATTTCCTGCACGGTGCTTAGCAACTACAAAATGTAAGTCTGAGGCATTCTGCTTGGGTGGTAGAAATGGCGTGGTTTAGAATGAATGGACAAGCCAGGCGCGGTGGCACAGGCCTGTAATCCCACCACTTGGGAGGCTGAGGCCGGAAGATAGCGAGTTCGAATCCAGCCTCAGCAATGGCGAGGCACTTAGCAACTCAGTGAGACCCTGTCTCTAACAAAATACAAATAAAAGGGCTGGGGATGTGGCCCAGTGGTCGAGTGCCCTTGAGTTCAATCCCCAGTACAAAAAAAAAAAAAAAAAAAATAAAATAAATAAATAAAAAGAACGAATGGACAGTGTATGACTAACAGCTTAAGGTATCCCCAAATCTTCTCCAAATACCTCAGCTGACAAATCATACACAACACCAACCATTAACAAGAAGTGTGGGACAGAAAGAGAAAGTTCAGTGAACCAATGGCTTAGATTTAAATTCCAGCCAGACAGGGGACAGTAGGAAGGTTTACATGCAGGACATGGAGTAAATGTCCAATAATTCATTATGACAAGTCTGGTGGCCCCAGCTTTGCTGTAGAGACCTGGAGCCATGGCTATACTGGCCTAATGACTCCAGGGATTGGTTGCAGGAGTCTAGCCTTCTCCTTCCAATATCATCTTAGCAGTCTCAGGGCCCTTCTCTTTCGACCTCTTCCTTGTTCACAAGGGAGGACTTAGCAACCCTCTTTGCTTCTTTCCTCACTTCCTACATAGCCACAGCTGATCCCTCCCCCAACACCTGCCTCAGCCCAACCGTGCAACAAGCCCCTCCCCAGAAGCTTCCTCAGGATGTGCCTGGGAGCTCCTGCCCTTCCAGTCATATGAAAGATTCTCTCACGGTATTTATGCAACTCTTGAAATCCAACCTCCTCCAGGAAGCCATTCCAGATTGATTAGAGAGAAATGCAAATGATTCCTATGGCCCCAACCAGAAATTGTACAATTCTAGGAGTTATTGTCTCTTAACACCTGCCAAGTTTCTTGGTATCTCCTCTCTGCTACCCATAGTGAATACTGTTACTTTTTAAAAAAGTGCTGATGACTCTAATTATTTTTTGCTGATTATAAAAAATGATATATGCTCACAGCAAATTGTCAGATAAGTAAACGCATAAATCTATCCAGAAGAACATGTAGGAGAATGTGAAAAGCACACAAACTCAGTACTCAAGAGATACCTTCTTTTGGAGGGGAGTATTTAAAAAATTTATTTCCTAATTGACAAGTAAAAAATCACACATACTTACGGTATACAACAGGCTTTGATATATGTATACATAGTAGAGTGGCTAAATAAAACTAATGTATAGATAACTTTGAATACAAATAATTTCTTTTTGTGGTGAGAACACTTACAATCTACTCTCTAAGCAATTTTCAAATATGTAATATATTAACTGTGGTCACCATGATGTACAATAGATCTCATGAACTTATTCCTCCTGTATAACTAAAATTTTGTGCCCTTGAACCAAAATCTCCCCAATCTCCAGACCCCCTCCCCTGCTTCTGTTTTTTTTTTTTTTTTTTTTTTTTTTTTTGACAGGGGTGGGTAGGGTGGTGGTGGATTGAAATGAACCCACGGCTCTTCACTGCAGAGAGCTACATCCTCAGCCTTTTTACTTTTTATTTTGAGACAGGGTCTTGCTAAATTGCTGAGTCTGGCCTTGAACTTGCGATCCTCCTGCCTCAGCTTCCTGAGTCACTGGGATTACAGCTGGCTCTGCTTCTGTAAGCTCTATTATTGTAAAGTGCACATGTAAGTGAGATCCTGAGTATTTGACTTTCTGTGCCTCCTTCTTTCACTTAACACAATGCCCTCTAGGTTCATCCATGTTGTTGCAAATGCCAGGGTTCTGAAGGCTGAATAGTGTGTATATCACGGTTTCTTTATAGAAAAGCCACGGACAGATACTTAGATCAATTTCATATCTAAGCTATAGTGACCAAGGCTGCAAAGAACACGGGTGTGTGGACACACAGAAACAACTTCTATACTTTATTATGTACATACACTTGCTCCCCACCGGTGTTGGCTCTATGTTACAGGGAAAAATCAAAAAGAGGCACATTTCCATAGTGACTTGTAAGTGGCTGCTCACTGATTGGTCCTGTTTACCAGATCACCTAGAAGGATCATTTCAACACCAAAGTGGAAACCTTCTCCTGTCCACCACAAGAAAATGGAAGGGAAGCAGCGTTTCAGTTTGAAAGAGACGATGAGTGAAGTTCAGGCCCAGTGTCACTCCTCTATAAACACCGATGAGTCCAAAAAGGCAGGGGACATTATTAGCTTGAGAGTGACTGAGGTTGACCAAAGAAGTGGAAAAAAGAAGTTACAGGAGGGAATCTGCCACCCCTTCTGCACATTTTCAGATGGTGTGAAGCTGATGCTAAGCCCTCATGTCGTGTGAAGTTCTGCCAGGTCCACGGGGCACTGCCTGCCTTGGTTTGAAGATTTGAGGCCACTGTTTCTGTGCCCTATGCACATACAAGGAAAAATATATTCACCACTTTTCTCTGTCCTGCCTGTTAGGGAGAAGGCAGCCTGGGTCCAATTTGACTGCTGGCCTTATGGTTCCATTCAGAGTACTGGATTAGAGAGTGAAAGGAAAGAAGAAGTCAAGACGATTTGATTGGCTTCCATTGGAGAAACCAGACTCATGGAAGAGGAAATACTAAATCTGGATGGTAAAGGGTAGGCAAGAAAAGACAAGAATCAGAGGATGCTAAGTTGTAGAGAAAGCTGGAAGGAAATTCGCTTTTTGAGGAGGGGGAGTGATTAAGGCTGTTGCCATGGTGTGACAGACAGGTGGTTTTCAGGAAGTAGATGGGTAAGATCTTTCAGAAAATCTGCTGTAAGCTAGGGATGGAAGCCTTTACCATTTTCTGAAGAGTTGTAGTAAAGATACAAATTGCTTTAAAATTCTTCCTGGAAATCTATGTGTTCTTCTTTGGAAATGACACCATGTAGACACTGGAAACTGAAGCAGCTATTTTATACAGGTTACATGTAAACACTTGTGTTGTTTGCTGTAGACTCCCAGTTTCTACTGATTAGGGATTTATATCCATGGAGAGACTTGGTTATATCCAGGTAGACATCTTGTCATGGTTATGAAAGCTCTGAAATAGGAACCTAAAGATCTGAATTTGAGTCATGGTTCTTCCTGTTATTGGCTGTGTGTCCCAGAGTATGTCACTTAACTTCTCTGAGCTCAGTGTCCTTACAGGTAAACTGTGGAGAACAATAGTGATATCTTCCTGCCCCTTGAACTTCTGTTCTGATTGCATAAGATAAGTGCTTTGTGAAGTATACAAAAGTCCCCAAACTACCACTCAGCATGGCCTCTTCCGTAGCTTCACTGATGACAACAGAGGCATCTGAGATGCCTCCAGGACTGTTTCTGCCCAGGGCTAATCATGATTCTTCTCTACCCTTTCCTGGTATGTTCTCTGAGTTGGGAGCCAGGGAGGAATCAACTCAGTCCTAGGAAACCTACTGGGAACTGAACAACCTCCCCACCTCATTTCACCCGGGGCCTCCACCGCTGATTAAATGGAAATGCTGGAGGGCGTGATGGGCTCAGGCCAGGGTTCTGCTGACTGTAGCCAATGCCTGGCCACCGTGCTCTGTGCCCATGGTGATTTCACCCGCTGGCTCCCACCTCAATGGATCGCTCTTTCTGAAAAGCCATTTTGTGACTCGTCTTAGGCGTGCTTCATTCATGCTGGCTGGAGTTCCTACCCCCTTTGCTCAAAATTAACCCTGCTTAGCCCAAAACAGCCACAAAGAAGACATTGCTTGCTCCAGATTTCTTTCCAGGCGAGTTTTCTCTGCTTTCCAGGATTCCATCAGAATCTCACTTAACCGCAGAGGGAACTGAGAGGCTGGGGCCAAGAGCCTGTGGAGGTCTGTGGAGGTCTCTCCCCACTGGCTCCCATCCCTCCCAGGATCTGTGCTTCCCTAGGAGAGGGAGTCAGACGATTCTCTACCTCCACTTCAGAGTCAGATCCTTTCCTTTTGTTTTTAGTAGCTGAGGCCAAAAGCCTGGCCTGCTCTCTGTCTCTGGTCTGAGTCAAGAGTCCTTGCCACTGATTTTCCTACGAGGGAGCCCAGCGGCTGGTCAACAAGGCACTGGCCTGCTTTCTTTGGCCTCAGCGTGGCTGGTTCTGCCCTCACCCTCAGCCAGCCCAGCAGAAGCCAGGGCCCAAAGCAGCATCAGGACCCTGAATTAAGACGCAGACAACTCTTTCCACTTTCCGGGCCGTCTCGACACATCTGTCTTGTCAGCCAGTGTCTAAACCTCTTGAGCAATCCCAGCTGCTGCGCCTGCCCGAGGACACAGGGACATTTGGTTTCTGTTAAAACACAACAGGTCAGTGTGTCCACCTGCTTCATCTTTCCTCCTGTACCAGGAGCGGGACAGAGGCAGCCAACCACCAGTGCTGCGGGTTGGGACATTTCCCCTTCTATTGCAATGACTTCATGCCTTGGCCTGGCCTCCGCTGGGTCTTCCAAAGCCACTTTATTTCCTGTGTATTTCCAGCGCTTGGCCAAAAAGAATGTACAGTATGAAAAAAATGTCTACTACCCTCAATTTCAGACCCTCTGGAAGAAAAATATCTGGAGGGCTTTTAAATAAAAGAAATAATTACAACCTGCTGAGTGCCTTACAGAATCTATGAAACTCGACCTTTTCCAAAATATCATAGCATTTCCTGTGGCTTCTGTAAGCTAAGCCTTCATGGATTTATAAGTATGTGTCCAACACAGTCTCTGGGCTCCATTTTTTTTTTTAATCCAAAAGCAAGATTTGAAAAGCACAAATACATCCTCTTGGAAGACAGTGTCCCAAAAGGTGTTAAGTTAAAACCCAGCTGGAAAATTATAAGCTGCCAGCTGTCAGGGGTGGTGGGCCATGTAAAAAAAAATTTTTTTTTAAATGAATGGAGGTTTGAATTTCCAGCTTACTGCCCAGTTGTAGGTTTCAGGTGTTGAACATGCTCAGTCTGCCTGTGGATACAGACAGTTGCAGGGTCTGACTATATGGTGGGTGGAGAGTGGTTTATGAGCCTTGAGATTCATAAATTCTGTCTTTAGAACTCTCTGTATAAACATAGTTAAAAAGCGGAAAAGGAGAGAGAGAACATTTTCTGACCCGAAACTACCCACGATCAGTGATGCAGACGCCTGCTGGCCTGTCCCAAGAGAAAACTGAAACCTTCTGAAAAAGAAATTCAAGGAGACAGAAGCCTCCACTCACTTTCCAGGAGAGGTAAATGTTCCAGGTCTGGCTTCACTGTGTATGACTCTTTCTTGCTGAGGCCACATGTACACAGAAAAGATGAAATGGATACAATTAATGGGATACTTGAACCCTGAGTAGACCATCCCAAGTATGTGGTCATAAAAAAACCTTTCCCTCGGTGGTTTTGAAAAATAAATCAGATATTTATTTTCATTTCATACTGTAGGTTTCCCACTTTAGTTGAACCCAAGGATCTAGGGACTTGATTTCCAGGGAGAATGAGGTAGATTCCATCTCGTGTTACTCTGAATAAAACAGTGAGCTCTAACTCATAGATCAACACGAGCTGGTACCAGCCACAGACCCCGTGAACTTGTGAACTTGCCATCATTTGTCATCACAGACTACTGCCCTCTGCTTTTGGTTTCCTCCACCCCCACCAGGAGGGACCCCTGCAGCAGCCCAGCTGAGAAATATTCTCTTGTTCAAGCTAAAACTTACCTATGTGCTCTCTTCCCTAAGAAGCCACTCAAATAATTTCTGTTCAGAAGACAGGAGCTGAATATGGTCCACCTCCCAGATACCAGCCATGTTTAGTCCCCGAGAGAGAGAGAGAGAGAGAGAGAGAGAGAGAGAGAGAGAGTAAAATAAAATAAAATAAAATAAAATAAAATAAAATAAAGGTTGGAAGTCTTGGAATCAAAGCAAGTTGGTAAGGGAGATATTTTTAATTAACAGATGAGATGTTCAATCCTTCTTATCTCCTGCTTCAAAGGAGTGTTAGAACATTCTCTGAGAGATGGAAGCAGAAGGATGAGCCTTCTTTACTCTGTGGTGCAGGGTTCCAGGAAATGGCAGGAGAACAAATTAAAGGGATGGGTTTTTTTAAAAATGCCATCTCTTTATTTAACAATGACCTGTTAAATAAAGAAATACAGGCCAGGAGCAATGGAGCACTCCTGTAATCCCAGCAGCTCTGGAGGCTGAGGCAGGGGCATCACAAGTTCAAAGCCAGCCTCAGCAAAAGTGAGCAAAAGCAACTCAGTGAGATCCTGTCTCTAAATAAGATACAAAATAGGGCTGGGGATGTGGCTCAGTGGTCGAGTGCCCCTAAGTTCAATTCCCGGCACCCCCTTACCCCAAAAAGAAATACATAGGGTTTTTTGTTTTGTTTTGTTTTGTTTCTCCTGTGCTGGGGATCGCACTCAGGGCCTTGTGCATGCAAGGCAAGTACTCTATCACTGAACTATACTCCAAGCCCTTACAACTATATTTATATAGAAAGGAAAATGTAAGCAGGCCCCATTCAGCTGCCAGAGATATTTTATTAAAACCCCCTATTAGGATTGCCATCTCCATCTAGGACTTCAGAACAGGTGAGACTGTACCAGACTCTACCATTTGAGCCACAAGAATTACTATGCACAGGAGGAGAAGTGGGTTAGGCACACAGCACATGAGGCCTGAGGACACAGGTAAGGCACAGAGTAGAATATGCAAACAGGCCATGGTGAGCTCTTTGGGTGAGTTGACCAGGGCTCTCAGTGAAGCCACAAATCAAGCAGGTAGAACTTTCTTGTTTCTATGCCTCTCCTTTAGGGATCTAATTCTCAGTTAAGCAACTCAGGAAGAAAAAAAATAATAATGCTCCTTTGTTTCTAGGACTTGGCCTTTTGTTTTATAATTAATATAGATTCCCACCCAATGCATAAATGTTTAAAGCATCATTTATATTGCATCGCCCACTTGTTAAAGTTTAAAATGTTGCAAATAGCCAAGAGTCTGTGCTTTCCTTACAAGCAAACTTGCTCACCCCGTGGTCTTAATCTCTGGAAAACAGCAGCATAAATGAACTTCTGGGTCAACTTTGTATTTGCTGCACATTCTTTGCTATTATAAAATAAGAAAGAATCTGGTTTTAAGTCAAAGTCCAGCTTAAAATATTTTAATATGCATTTTGTAAGCTGAAATGTGTGTGTACATCTTTATGAAACATTTCATATGGTAATGGATGAACAAAGTGGTCTTTACCCAATAATGGTTCAATTAGCAGAGCAATTTTGATGATCCTAATTGGAAAATCCAAAATCTGAAATGCTCTAAAACCTAAAACTTTGTGAGCACTGATGTAATACTCAAAAATTTTGGATTTTGAAGCATTGAAGATTTGGAGTTTTCAAATGAGGGATGTTATACTGGTAAAGTTATGCAAACTTCCAAAATCCAAAAAACTCTGAAATCTGAAACATTCTGGTCTCAAACATTTCAGATAAGGGGTACCCAAACCATAAAGGCTCCTGGAAATGGGAACTAGCATCTTCATACAGAGATTATTTTATTAACAAGGGGATGAATGCAAAGATTAGAAGCCATCTGCCTTCACAAGTCATATGTAAATGAAGAGGTTCCTCTTTGTGTGGCTTTTAGATTCTTTGACTTAAAAGTCAATTCAGGAGTGGATTGTGCAGTGTGCTGTGGCTCTGAATGGAGACAGTCTCTGGTCAACTTGTGCCAAGCTTCATTCTCTGGTCAACTTGTCCCAAGCTTCATTCCCATGCTTGGGCTCCTAACCTGTCCTTTAGACCAAGTCTGCTCCTGATCTAATAACCAAGCCCTGTCAGCTTCTATCTGGTTCTCTTTTCAGGCCTCCCAGGGTCTCAGCCTGGTTCTTCTCCTTTCCTCAAAATCCTCTTGACTCCCAGTCTTACCATTATCATTTTTAGGCTCTAGGATTTCTGAGTGTGAAGGGTCACAGCATGGCACTGACAATGGGAAGATGGGGGCATGTTTCAGTGACATCTTCTTCCTGTTAATGGAGGATGATCAGATGATCAGTGTGCACTAGTGGGCATTCAACTTCTAGACTATTTTAGAAAGAAAAGGCTTCAATGTTTTCCAGTACACAAAGAAACTCTAACTGCTAAGAAGAGTCACCTGGGTAACTTTGATCAAGGTATAACTAGTTGCCCATATTCTCTATAGTTGATATTTTTAAACTTTTAGTAAACATAAAAATCATTCAGAGAGCTTGTTAGGACACACATTCTTAGAGTCCACCCTCAGGAATCCTGATTTAGAAGCTGTAGGATTGAGTTCAGGACTCCTGGATTCCCCCACCCCACCTCAAGATTCACTTTCTCAGAAGAAATTTTGAGAATCTTGCTCAACATCTTCATTGAAAAACATCCAGATGTGAATTACAAGTTTTATTTTCACATAGACCACTATCATTATGAAAATATTTGCTGTCTTTAAAGTTTAGTATATCTTATATGATCTCATTTGCTCCATTAATTCTTCTAGTAAATTATTTCTATAAAACATAAATGTAAAAGTTAACATAGCCTGATTGAGATTGAATTACCACAAATTGCTTTAAGCAGAGATGAAATACAAATTAATGAGATTTCTGTAAATGCTTTTTTTTTTTTCTAACTAACATTCTGTGGTGTTACGATATATCGTCAAATATGAACTGTTTTAGCTATTTCTGAAAATTAATTTAAAGGCTACTTTTGTACTAGCTAATAGAGGGAGAGAAGAATTGATCAATTTAAATAACCCTTGCCTTGAATGGAGTAAGTTTTGCAGAACAAAATGAATATGAACCAGAATTGTCCAGAAAAGTGTTTCAGAATGTCTACTAGCACATTTAGACAATGTCTCCTTTTACCAGGGATGTGATGGAGAAAATGTGCTCTATGATTTTAGTCATCTAAAGATCTAAGCAGTGACAACAACAGCTAGTATTAATCCAGTCCTTTCTGTGTGCCGAATATTTTGTATTTGTTACTTCCAATTATCTTTATAACATGTCTGTGGATAGACACTACCATCAACCCCACTTACATTTAAGGAAACTAAGGCTCAGGATAGTTAAGTAATTTGCCCAAAGTCACTTGGCAGAAAGTGGCACAGCTAAGTCTGACCCTCAAGCCCAGGAGACCTAGTCTGTACAAGAGGAAGGACTCATCCTTAACTATGCCACTGGTCTCCTCCACCAGGGGTTCCTTTTCATTAGGCATAAAATAACTAGCTAAAACTTGCAGTTTGAACAATTCATTTTGAATGAAGTGGTGCACACAGAATAATAATACAGATAATTTTCTTCAAAATAAGGTAAAAACAAAAACAAAAAAACCTCCTTCTAATTTTAGTTTCAATATATTTTTGCAAACATATTTTTGACCTGATGGCCACTAAGCTCAGCCTTGTTGGAATCTGGCGGCTGAATATTCAGGTTCAGCAGCTGCTTTGGGCAGCCTATCCATTAGCCTGTGCATCCCATCTTCAGAGGAAGGAGGACATCCACTGAGTTACAGTCAAGGAGAATGAGTGGAAGCTGATCCAGGGATAGCAATCTATTCCCTTTTGTGATTGGCATATAGAAAAGATGTTTAAAATAAATTTTCAGTTTTTACTTTAAAACTTTTATGTCCCCTTCAAGGAAGGTAAAGAAAAGGGGCATTCAGTGTCCTAGTCATTGCTTCAGAAAGAGGGAACTGGCTGAGACTCCATGCCCCTGTAGCTACCTAGGTCTATACACACAGCCTCCCAGAGGGCAAAGGGCCATGAAAGGATTCAAGTCACCTAGACCCCGGCTTGCGTGTGTCTTTCATGACCCATGATGGATGGGTTACTTCATTCTCATGAGCAGACTTGGCCTGTGGAAGGCATTTGAGAGCAGGCGGTGATCAGTGCAGAGAAGAATTTCAGGAAAGGGCTTATTACAGGGCAAAAAAGAGGATTCTGGAGACCAGAAGAGCAGAGAGACAGCATGGTCAAAGGATCCAAGGAGAAAGTCTCCTAAGATCCTTAGCTGCGGTCCTTCCCATGCCCGCTGTGGGGCGGGCCTTCCCAGAGCCTGTCTATATTTCCACTTTGCCTGAGTCCATGGTGGTTTTAGTTTTGTTGTTATGTATTGCTTATATATGATAAAAAACCATCAGGAGAAATTGGCAGTTGTGAGAAGATCCGTGGAGGGAAGAAAAAGTGGGATGGTGGGAAATGGACCACCATCACCATCAACAGCAGCAAGTTTTGCTATTACAATAATAAATAATGATAATGATGATAATGATGACCGCTAACATTTAGTAGAACAGGCACTAAAGCATTTAAAATATTTCATCTTATTGAACCCTTATGATTCTCTGATCAGCATCATTATTACCCTACTTGACAGACAAAGACATGAAGAGCAGAAGTGAGCTCTCTGACCAAGGTCACTGGGCAGGTAGTGGTAGTGCTTGGCTTGGGTCCTGAAAGTCTGAGTGCAGAGTTCCCCTTCAGAAGCCACCTTCTTGACCACCACCTGCCAGGCTTCATGACCTGTACCTTCCTCATCTTCAGAGCAATGGCCAGAGCTGGGTATGCTACCTCTCCTTAAAGATGAGGAAACTGAGGTTCAGAAATGATAAGTAATCTGCCAAGGGGAAGGAACAGAGGTGAGATTCAAAAACAGGACTGTGAGTCACTTCACTACCATGCTGGTGACAGCTGTGAGCGCTCCAAGACGAGGACGTGACTTTCTCATTTTACTGTGACTCTATGACCAGGTGGGAGCAGGGAAAGAGTTTGGGGAGAGGAGACAATGACAGCATGTGTTAGAAGACAGAGAAGTTACAAGCCTTGAACTTGGGGCCCATCCTTTGGGAGGCGCAGCATATGAGCTAGGCTGAGCTTTCTTTGACTTGCTAAAAATAAATAAATAAATGAGGAGGGAGAAGGCAGTGGACAGCATCACAGTAAGAGGAAGAGAGCGAGCCAATGTGAAGAAAGAACATCAGGGGAGAAAGAAACCTCTGAGATTAGCATAAACATGAGGTAAATTTCAGGCAGCCACAAAAACTGGCTGGCCACTCAGACACCTGTAAACCTCCCTGCCCCCCCCCCCCCCCCCAGTTTCCCTCTCCGATGACACCATCGGAAGCACTGATTTCTTATCTCCTTTTACTTCTGGATGATGCACCCTGACAAATAAATACAGTATGGAAAACGCAGGGACGTGTGAAAGCAGAGTGTGGCGGCGTTGTTTTCCATCTCCCAATAATAGCATTTCAATTTGGTACCTAAATAAACAATCTATTTTAGTGGCTCCCCTTTGATATCTCAAATGTTCCCTTCTGTTATTTCTGGCAGTTCCCAATCCTGTGATGTGATTAGAGAGGATGATTACACTTACATAACAGCATCAAATTAATTTGCCGCCTAGAACAACAGCGGTAGGCAATCACTGAGTCCTCCATCGCCCCCACCCCCACCAGCCTCCAGTTTATTTAAGTGACATCAAGGGATTAGAGCGAAGTCGGTCAGTAGAGCACTGCTGGGAAAACAACCAAAACATCCAGTCTGACCTTGTAAACCGAGGAACAGAGCAAATAATGGAAAGAGCCGGTCCCAGGTCTGGTGCAGGGGCCACCGGTGAATCAGCCTCCTAAACACATGTCCAGCCGCGGGGAGAAAGAAACAGACTGTACCTTTCAGTGAAGACAAGATCTGTTTTCTGGGGCTATTTCAAGCCAACCAAGGACAATCTAAACCATATTTGAGATTTGCTTATGATTGTTTTCTTTTCTTTTGGGCCCCTTTTCAAAATTAAAACATTTAAAAGTTGACAATATTTTTCCTTTACCTGCTCTGACCAAAAAGCAGAGGCAAATATTGCTTTCATTAAAAAAAAAAAAAAAAAAGTGACAACAGCTCAGAAAAAGGGAGACCAGGATCCTGCCAAAGGCCAATGGTTTACAAGACAAGGTGGCAGGTGGTTGTCAGGAAAAGGGGCTTATTTAAGTACTATTAGCATTCTCAGGCTGAGGATGACCTTGGACAGTCATTTAAACTTTCAAAAACCTTAGTTTTCTTACCCAAGGAAGTCAAGAAGTAATAGAGGCTGTTTATTGTCTCTATTAGTGGGTTGTTATTCACCTGTCCGTTCATTTTGCCCATTCATCCATTCAACAAATGCTATTGAATACCAATTCTGTCTCAGAACTATGTTGACCACTGGGAATGCCAGCTAACGTGGTCTCAGTCCTTTGAGCTCATGTTCTAATGGAAGGTAGAAATAAAAAGAGCCACCATGCACCAAGGGCTAATGTGGACAGGCACTGTGATCTCATCACCCATTGTCCATCATTATATTTAAATCTTACAATCACCCTGCATGCATAGGTACAACTATCCCCATTTTACAGATGAAGAAATCGAGCTCAGATTCACTAAATAACTCTACGACAAAATCACATTAGTGAATGATAGGAAGGCAGTTCACACCCAGGTTGTCTGGATTTAAACATGAGTTCCCTTTATATTTTTGGAAACTGATAAACTCTAAATCACTCTGCAAATACAAGGACTTATTTTAAGTATGTTTACACAAGCTGTTCATATGCTAGATAGACATCATAAATGCACAATTTTTATTGCTTTATTCCAACAATTGTAGCATGTGATTCTTTTGAAAGAAAATTCATTCCCAGTATCTCATCTGGCCCTTATAACACATGGAGCAGCTATTGTTATTCCTGCTGGACAGATGAGGAGCCCCATACCAAGCAAATGGCTGAGGCCCTGACCTAGAACTAGAACACTGATCAGTGGCTATGCCCTTGCTCTTCACCCTCAACCCCCATCGATGGGTCTGAACAAGGAAGGAGAGGTTATATTTGTAATTTTGGCTTCATATATTTCCAGATGGTGCCTGTGTTGGGTTGGTCTTTTAGAACCCAATGGCATCCTGTTTGAATAGAAATCCACATTCAAAACATAGTGTGGGCTATTTTTTCATTTGTCTGCTTTGAAAATTATCTGCTGTTTTTCTACCTTTTGAGAATTTGTTCTATTTCCCCATCATCTTTCATTAGCATCATCATGATTCACTAATGTGGAAATTTCATTGTGCATTCCCTCACTTAGCTGTTACAAAACTGTTCCTAATATCAATATATGGGGTTTCTAAAGTTAGGATTATTCCAATGGGATAATTTTGACCTTTTGTTCCTGTGCATAAGCAATAATGCATCTATATTACCAAAAGCAGACACATACTCATTCCCACTTTAGCATGGAATCCATCATATCACCTAACTCCTCATTTTCATATTTCTCTTAATTAATTCACGAAACGGACATTAAAAATTCTTCCTCCCACTTTACCTTCATGACTCAGTTCATTGCTAGTCCTTCTGTCCAAAGTGCTTGGCCACAACTTCTACAGACTTTCCCCATTGCTTAAGGCCATTCAACTTCCTCGTCCCTGAGGATATATTTCCTCAACACCTCCGCCAACACTGACTGTCCCTCTCTGGCTTTCTGAAGCCTGTGGATTGTCAGAGGTTTGCTGTACCAGCATCTGTGAGGGCACCAGCCCGGATCCTTTCCATGTGAGGTCACCAGAACCCAGAAAGGTCAAGTGGGTGACTTTCTGTTTGCCAGTGCTGGAACTCATACCCTCCTCCCTTGGTTCTGGAAGCCAGCACTGCTTCCGTCTGTGGAATATTGGATAGCATGTACCCAGCCTAGAACAGATATTTGACTTACTAGTTACTCCGATAACTCAGCTTCCTGAAAGGCAGAGCTTAGATATTTCTATCACTGAATCCCATTGTACCTTCCACAAGACCAACACATAGTAGTTGTTAAAAAATAGTTTGGAGATAGATGTCTGTCCCTTTTGGAAATGGTTTGCCTTTTCATCTTTTCATCTCTAAGGTGGTTTGTTAACTCATCCCCAGTGGTCCCCTCTCTGGTTCCTACAACAGTTTCTCCTTTCAGCTCAAAGCCCTCTTCCACTCCTTTCCATGCCTCTGTGGAGGACTTGGCCTCCTATTTAACCTGCACTCACTCATCCATTCATTCACTTATCCAGCAAACATTTGCTAAGGAGCTGTTCTGTGTCAGGCACTGCCTAGGTGTTGGAGACACAGCAGGGAGTTAAAGGAAATCACTGTCCTGCAGTCCATCATTCTTAGCATCTTTACCTTCTTTCAACAGCCCTTCCCAACTCCAGGGAAACCCAGAGAATCACAAAACATTTTCCAGAGTGTCCACATCATTAAAGGTGATGACTACGTATGTTTTTGTTTTTACTGAAATAACCAAATATATATATATAATAGTTACCAAAACATGGTTTCCAGTTGTAAGACCAGAGTTTGAAATTGGGTGCCCATGCCCAGGATTCTTGTACTCACTCTCCATGACTGGGTGATGAACTGAAGGGTACCAGCCTTTGTGGTTGGTTATTGGACTGTCACACAATTGAAAATGTTTATTTTTTGTTAATTGCTTAATTGATTGAGTTGTCTAATTTTTTACCCATATAGAGTTTTTAGTTATGGCCAATGTAAGGAGAATATAAAATAAAAATTTGAGAAGGTTATAGAGGCTATACATATGTTAGAAATTCTGCATATATAGTAGTTCCTGGGCATCAGCAAGGCACTGGTTTCAGAACCCCTGAGGATACCAAACTCCATGGACACTCAAGTCTCCTACAAAGCAAATCATCTCGAGATTACTCAAGATGTAAATGTAAATGCTGTGTAAATAGCTGATATACAGTACTGTTGAGGGAATAATGACAAGAAAGACAACTACGCATTTGTTCAGTGCAGATGCAATTTTCTTTCCCTTAATATTTTAAACCTGTGGTTGGTTGAAACTGTGGATGCAGAAACTTCTGACCTGGAGGGCTGAGTGGACTTCAAGATTTTATTCACCAGAATTCAGAGTCATATCTATATCTTTCATAACTCACTGAGGTCTCTCTATACTCTCAAAAAGCAACATTAGGCCAGGTGTGGTGGCACGCACCTACGATCCAAGTGGCTTGGGAGGCTGAGACAGGAGGATCATGAGTTCAAAGCCAGCCTCAGGAATGGCAAGGTCCTAATTAACTCAGTGAGACCCTGTCTCTAAATAAAATACAAAATAGGGACAGTGATGTGGCTCAGTAGATGAGTGTTCCTGAGTTCAATCCCCAGTACTAAAAAAAGAAAAAAAAGCAAGGTTAGTAAAAGCAAACTTGGTGTTGCTTATATCCAATTTGGTTTTTAATTATTTACACAAAAGTATTTACTAATAGTAGTCAGAAATCATCTTTTTCAAATTTCTCTATTTAGAAATAAAAGAAAGAAAAAATAAAAATAAAGCAGATATTTTTACCCAAAATGCGAGGTTTTCTTCCAATAGTTTTGAAAGCAGATTTCATCTATTTTTGACACTATGAAAATAGTTAAATTTCCACCCACAGTTTAATATTTATTTGATTTCTAAGCTAAGTATGCTATTAGATGTCATTGTAATGTATGTTTTACAAATTGTCATTTCTTACATAATTAAAGTAAATTAAACCATGTGTGTCACTTGTTAGATGGAACTCCTTCAGAATTTATTATTATAATCCACAAATATTAGTAAATATTGTATTCAATTAATTTTGTAATGAAACTTGTAATATATACTTATCTAAAATGAGATGTATTTTAAATCACTTCTATTTGCATATAATATAAAATGATCAGATTAGTACAACAATTTTCTAAATAATATATGTTACTAAGAGATGAATTCATAAATTTGAAAATGGCTAGGGAATGCTGCTCTAAACTCTCTGTATCTACTCCATCAATGCTCCTTCTCCAAGACATGTATCCCTCTCAACACCATTGATCATCCTTTCTCTATTCTGTATTGTCTATCTTTCCCTTTCTACTTCTCCTTTTCCTCCATCTGCACACATTGCCAGGTCTCCCTATTCCGTACAGACAGCCAGTCAACGGCAAGCATTCATCAGAAGTCCTCCTCCTCAGATCCATCTTTGGCAGTGTTTTCTGCCATTTTCTCTGCCTCAGGGCCTTTTCACTAGCTGCTTATTCTGCCTGGAATGATCTTCTCTCAGTTCTTTGCATAGCTGGCTGAGTCCTGCCATTCAGGTCTTTGTTCCTCCCAGGGCCGAACAGCCACTCTTAAGTGCCCATCCAGACTCTTTCTTTACCACATTCCCCTCTTCTGATATGAGTGTTTATTATTATCTGACTTTTTCTTGGTGTTCCAAAAGAGAGCATTGTCTGCTTCCTGGATGTGACTTCAGGGTATAAAATAGTGCCTGGCATATAGAAAGTGTTCTATACTTATGTGTTGAATAAGTGAACAAATAAGTAAATGATGAAACTTTTCAGCCTCATTTGCTGGTTTCTCTCCCATCCCCAAATTCACTCCTTAAATGCTTGCTTTCTGCCTCTGAACCTCTTCTCTCCTCCCTTTTCACATTCCCCTGGATTATTACAGCTACTCTTGGAACATCAACACCCATACACATGTAGATGGTGGCTGTGGAGCATATAGTGCTGATCAGTGCAGATCCCAGCTTTCTTGCAGATGAGCTGTGGCATTTGTGTGCTCCAGGCAGGGTCTGCATATTGATAGACATGGCACTCTGCAGGAAGCTATTTGCTTTCTGCATCCATGTGCCAATGACTCCCAAAATCTCTGTTGGCAGCACAGGTGTTTTCTGATCCCTTTTCCAACCGCCCACTAGACACTTCCATTTGTTCGCCTCCACCATCTAGCATAGTGCAAGGACAGGCTGAAAGCTCAATAGATGCTCTGTGCAATGATAAGCATGCATTCAGCGACACTACCCACTCCCAGTCTGTACCAGCTTGCCAGGTAGAAAAGTGAGACTCACCTATTTGTACTTCTCTTCTTTCAGAGTTGTTGTGGCAATTTGCCAGGTCTTGAGCACAGTACCCGTTTGTAACAAGTTACACATTTTGGCCAACAGTTCCACAATTTCACCCTTGAGTTCCTTCAGAACTCTTGGATGGATGCCATCAGTTCCAGTGATTTATTTACACCTCGGGTGTCATTCCAGGACATCCTGTCCATTCACCACAACTTGTTCCAAGGCTTTAGACTCCTCTGTTTTCAAATACAATTGGGGAGTGGGAATTTTCCTTTTCATTTCTATGGTAACAGCTACTGCAAAGATTTTGCCATGATTCTCTCAACAATTTTTTTGCTCCATCTTTAAAGTGCTCATGAGTGAGTCCCACTGATCTAATTGTCTGTCTCCTTTTCTTCCTGCCATTGGTATATAATAAAAAAATGCTTTCTGATTGGCACAGAAAGTCCCTACAAAGTCATTCTCAAATTGTCTCCTGCAGCACTATGCCAACTGACAGTAATAAAGTTCCAGCTGATAACTCAAATGGATTAAAGAGCTTTCACACCCACCAACTCATTTATTCTTCATTAAAAACTCTGAAAGATTGATAAGAGAGGCTAGACAGATATCATTTTACAGACAAAGAAACTGAGGTTCAGAGCAGTCAAGAGATTTGAATTTCACTTAACAAGTTAGTGACTGAGTTGAGGCTGGAACAAGACTTCGATTTACAATCCAGTGGTTTTTTTTTTCTCCTTGCTACACCTTGATTCAGTTGAACTACACCAAACTATCCTGACCAATCATGTGCTCAATGCACAGTCATTAGGACAACTGGAAAGAACTAACTGACGTCAAAATGGTTGATTCGGTGGCCACATGCAGCTATGGCCTCATGTAATAAAAATGCACTCTGCTAAGAAACATTCTCCAAGGAAAGCCTGCAAAAATGCACTGAAGGGTCCCGCCCCCACAGAAGCCAGCATGGATTATGCTGGAGGGTAAACATCATGTCATACGTGGATATATACACAGCACTGAGACTCCAAGCTTAAAGGTCCTTGTTGGATTTTATCCTGAGACTAATCAGGTTCTCACTATAGGATCCTCAAATGGAATCCAGATGGAAGTGAATATGGGACCACCTTTAGTAATTCATGCATACAGGGAGGGGGGTTGGGACAACTTTGAGTCAGTAGCAACCACAATTCCCACAAGGAATGATGAGGAAGCTCAGTAGTTGCAAGGATGAAATATTGGCATTTCGTTTTTAGGATCACATTTTGTGTGCAACCGCAGCTCCAGACCTGAAAGACTGGCCGTCTCAGATTTGCCCATAAACATAGAGAAATCTGCCTCTAATGTAATCTGACATCGGCTCTACTCTCTGATTAACCACTTCTGGGTAGGCCTCAAAGAAGTGTGTGCCAAATGGTGCCCTGTGGATTTCAGCGCCTGCCAATTTCATTCTTCCTTCTACCTACTCTTTTCCCAAATATTATTTTGCCAGTTAAGATGATCTGCCTGAACAGACTGGAGTATTCCACCATCTTTGATACAAAATGGGGGGAATAAATACCATTTACTATCTTATTACCACATCCCCTCAAGGTGACAGCAAGATAATTTGCTATATTTAATATCCTTGGTACAAAGATCAGTCTGATAATATTTTGGATTTGCCAGTTATTCAGTAATTCAGTATTTTAAAAATTTGAAATATATCACTGTGGAGTGTGTGTTATATAGTTCCAAATTTGAAATCCAAATTTGAAAGTTTGTGTGTGTGTGTGTGTGTGTGTGTGTGTGTTTTAAAATGGTTTCATTTTTTTTTTTTTTCATTATAAGCTCTCTGAGATTTTAACTTTTAAAAAATTTCTAAGGTGGAGTGGCTGCATGTGGGCTGAACATTCTTTGGTGCCATGCTGATTTGTCACCTATATTAAGACTATTTGGGGGGCTAGGGTTGTAGCTCAGTGGTAGAGTGCTTGCCTAGAACATATGAGGCACTGGGTTTGATCCTCAGCACCACATAAAAATGAATGAATAAAATAAAGGCATTGTGTACATCTACAACTAAAAATTTTTTTTAATAAAGACTACTTGGTAATGAAAGGAGCATTGGTATAGGGCTGCAAAAGGATTCCCTTGGTCTGTTCATGTACTTGGAATAATTCATTAGCTGACACTTTTGGCTGTGAATTTAGCTGGTAAATCCCAGGTCACCCCAACTTGATGTGTGAAGAGGGTGGTTGGGTTCCTGTGTGAGAACTTCAGGAGGATGAATTAAAGCCCTCTCTCCCACAGTTACCCTTCCCTAAGGGAGCTTGTTAATAAAGAGCTCTTCGGACCCTTTCCTTTGTACAGGCACTACATGAATATTTATGGAATATTCCATCTGTAAACAGCATTAAAATATAAACAGAGCATACCAAGAAATAGGAGGGCAATTTTCACCTAATACATAATGGTTCCAGGACAGGAGATTGTACGGGCTGGTAGGGCATTGGTGTTCTTGTTAACCAAGTCTTCTGGGTAATGGGATGATAGATGCATATCTGCACACACAGGTGCCTCATAATCATTGAAACAGGTCAGATGAAGTTGCTGCTTTTATAGATTAAAAAGCAGTCAAATACGAGAATTTTTTTTATGGTTCAACCTAACTAGTGTTGCCTCAAGCTTCTGGCCCTTCTCCTTTTGGGCACAGGGAGAGGCTGGGAGTATGGAAGGGCTGTTTGCACATGGGCTTCAACTAGCAAGCTGAGCAGGACAGGGAGGAGTGGGAGGATTTGGATGAAACCTTCAGAGACCAGCTTCTGCAGACTCCCTGGGCTGCTCTGACTCTCCTTGGGCAGCAAGATGGAGGATGTGGGGGTGAGAATCAGCCTGTACACCAAAGAAACTTCCCACTAGCCAGTTGTGGCTGTGAGCTCTTGATTGCAAACCTCTGGTACCAATCATAGATGTATTACCAATTTTCAAAGGGATTAGTATACAATAAAATACACTCAACAAGAAAACCACCCAGAACGCATTGAGTCATTCTTTGATGATTCAGAAGGCCCTTTAGGATCCCGTAGTGCCTTAGGGTCAGCATTACAAACATTAATTACTTACTGGAGAGAGTGTGGAAGAGCTGGTTCACTAGAAGTATTACTTGAGAACATGCTGAGAAACCTTTCTTGTATTATTTAAAAACAAACAAACAAACAAGCAAAAAAAAACCAAACAAAACAAAAAACATAACTTCTATCCCAGGCCTTTTCAGCTGTCAGGCTTTTGCCTACAATGTTGCTTCTATTCTTCATAGAAATGGTGCATTTATCAACTTGGGAATCACTTATTCTACAGGATGACTGAGTAGGTAAAACTGAGGTTCTCTTTTTTCCGTGAGCCATTTTTGGGGTAGACTTGTCCTTCTCCCTAACCATTTAGATAGGCTTTTAGCTAAATTCAAATCATTATGTGAGAAGGTTTGTCTGACAAAGCAGACAAAATTATTTTTTAAAAATCTGCATGGTGGCCTGCCTGCACTTTATTCAGTTCCTCCTGAGAACCAGGAGGCTGTGTCGATGGCATTCCAAGCCAATAGCAGGTAGAGCTTCTCCTTCCTTGCAGACCACTGTGGGTGGCAGTAAAGAAAAAAGAAAAAAAAAAAAAATCTAGTCCTTGGAAATCCAGTTCTAGAGTAATATTGAAACAAATTATCACAAAACATTGTTAAGTGGTAATGTTTAATCTTCTCACAAGCACAAGACTGATGACAGAGGTCTCATGTGGGGGCTCTCAAAATGTGCACCAGGTTCCAATTCCAATTCTTTTCTAGATTCGTAAAGACAACTTAAAGTAAAAAATAAACAACAACAACAAAAAATCTGTAAGAATTCTATATAAATAAAAACCCAGGTGATTATAGCATGAGGAGGGGAAAAAATGTACAAATGAGGTTTTGTTGACCAAGTTTATGAAAAGCAAAATTCTAACAGAAACAAAACATCAAAAAATGCAGTTGGCTTTATGCATCTTTATTTTCCATGGTGATGCTTCCTGTTGGCTTTCAATACAGAATGGAATTCCGAGGTGAACCTTGTCAGATTTTCCAAAAGCAGAGTAATACCAAAGGAGGGAATTCCAGACAAGCTTCAGTCCCTGGGAGGCTGGACTCTGGCCTGGATTTATTAAAAAAAATTCCTTCCCGTTTTTCTTAATTTAAATTTTAATGGTGGTAAACCCAAATCATCCTGACATGGGGGTTATGATATCAGATTTGAATAACTGAACAAAGAGGTGCCAGCAGCTTTGGGCTTTGCCCAATCTAAGAAGAAAGGTCACCACAAATTTAAAGCAAGAGGGATGTATTACTGTACCCAAGGCTGATTGTGTATGTTTAAAGAAATGCAGTACGTGCAGCAAAAGGAGATCTCCAGTGTTACTTGCACACATATTGACTCCCATTATTATTAGGTGAACCTACCCAACGTCTTAAGAATGTCAGGTTATTTGGAACGATTGTGACTGTGTAGCTACATTTTGTTACATCTACAAGTTTAATAGCATCTAACTGCTAACCTGAATTTATGTCTCCAGGAGGGACACTATGGATATTTTGCAAACTGCGGCTGCTTCTCCTCTTTCTCTGTTAGACATGGTCTAATGGGTTTAGAAAATGACATTCAAGATGCTGCTTTGCCAATTAGAACTTCCGCTACCTGATTCTTGAAGGACATAAGCATGCCTAATTGTGTGCTCAGACATTTTATTAAGTTGTTTTGAGTGCTGAAAATCTCTTAACCTTCATAGAGACCCATTTTCATTAAAAAAAAAAGTTTGCAGGAAAAAAAATTAAATAAAGGGGGAAGGAGGCATTTTATTCATTTCCTGAATGCAGATTTTACCAACACACCAAATGCAAAGGCAGGCTGCAGATATTGAAAATTGAGTTGGGAAAATTGCACAGATATTTTCCCAAAACTTTCTTGACAATGCTGTAAATGCTTTTCTGGGTAGCCGAGAGGGAAAGACAGCAAGCACTGTCTTGCCAGGGGCAGGACTTCCTGTCAAGTCACTTTCGATAGGAAGAGCTGAACAATATGACTTAGATGTTTCCACTGTCCTGGAAGCATGTTCCTTGGGTTAACCATCCTTGGGCCAATTCAGAGTCTCTGACTAGGGAAATTATTTCATGCAGGAACACAACTCCCTTAGCATGAAACTTGTTCCTCTTAACTTCTCTTAGAAAGTTTCCTACTCTAGGTTTAGGGGGCTACACAGCATGTTAAACTCTTGACAAGATTAAGGCAGAGAAGAGAGACAAGAGACACCCCTGCCAACACTCCAACAGAACCCAATCATTAGTCAACCCCAACTGTCACCAGTCACATGAGTCCCCATGTGGGACCCAGTGTGAACACAGCCTTGCCTCCAGAAGCTTGTATGGGAAAATATGCCAGAGGGTAGCTCCCAATTCTCCTGCTTACTTTCAAAGATGTTTGCAATAAACTACCCCAACTTGCCCATTCTCGAGCTCTGCAAACTCCAGCCGGGCCTGCCCTTCCGTTTGGAGACCAGCCACATGTGTTCTCCACCCTCTGGAGGCGTTTATTTTCTGCTTCCTCTCTCCTCACTGCAGTGCCAATCACGGCTCTCCCCTTGCCACCCCCTCCCCAAAGGCTCTCTGAGGCTGCTCCCTTTGTGATTGGCATCTCATTAATGAAGAAGGGCTGGTGTCTCTCTCATTACAGTTGCGGTGAGTGAGAGGACCTCAGAACTAATTTACTTGCTCTCACTAGGGAAGACACTTGTCTCCATCAAGAATTTAACTTTCCTGCTGCCTGTGGCAATAAAAGAACCCGTTTTGTTTTAACATTAATAAGGTGAGAGAATAGAGAATTTCCAAAAGAAATTAAGAGAGGCAAGAGGGTAGGTGTTGGCCTGTGGAAGTTTCTCTCAAGCAGGTCTGATGGTAGAGTTCAGCAAGGGACCTCTGATTCAGCAACATATGGACAGCATAAAAAAAAGCCCAGCAGGCAAGTAAGAAACCAGAAACCAGCCAAACGGAGTCCAGGGTGGCAAGTAGGAGCCTCAGGTTCTAGTCCTGGGTCCCAAGTCCCTGAGTGACCTTGAGCAAGTTTTGTCTGGTCCTCAGTTTTATTATCAGTAAAATAAGGATTGAATAAAATGATCTCTTAGGGTTCTCCCAGCTCAAAATTTTTAATATTTTATAAGTGGGACTCTAGACTATTTAAAACTTTTTTTTTTTTTTTTTTTCCTGTTTGGAGTGAGTTTTTATCTCTGGCAACAAATTAGAAATTCCTCCAGAATTAAAGAGCATGGAATGGAAATCATTTGGCTTCTCCAGCTGAAAAGGTCAACTAGATTCAGAAATGTACTCCAAGGCTGCACCGTCTGCGTGGAAACCTAATTAGAGATCATCCTTCATTGGCTAAAAGGGATCAAACTTATCCAAGCTTTCATCTGGATATGTATTTTTAAAAAATTACTCTGAGTTACTAATTCATTTATCTTTCTACTTACAGGAAATTCCACCCATTGATAAAGCTCTGCTTTGACACTCCTGCTCACATAAAATACCTTCCTTTCCATCCACATTACTTTATGATTGTGCCCCTTTATCACATTGTGCTTAAAATGCCTTGTCATTTAAGAAGCCATAAAAAAGGACATCTTAAAAAATGTGTTAGTCATTTAACTGGAGATGGCTTCTGTGCCTGGAACCAGAAGCGTGCCTCTCCGTGGCATGCCTCAAAGAAAAGAGACCAGTCTAGGGACTGTCATCACAAAAGATAGCATCATGTATTGACTAGATAGCAGCTGAATTGGAATGTCAGTGACAAGTTTACAGATGGGTGGCAAAGCAGAGGGGATCGATCAGAAATGCCTCTATCAGGGGTGAGGAGGACATTATATTGGGGGATCCTAGACTCCACAGTTCATTTCTAATTCTTATCTCTTTCTTTAATAGGCACAGGATATTTGTGAGAAGGACTTTGGCCCAGGTCAACAGTCTGGTTTCTCACCTTTTATATTAATGAGCTAAATTAGCACTCCTTGCTCCCAAGATTCCCCACCAAACCAAATGGAATTAGGTTCCTGTGTGCTACTGAGTCTGGCCTGGGAGTCCTTGAGATCAACTCAGAATCCTGTTCTCACTGTCACTCGCCAAAAAAAAAAAAAACAAAACTATCATACCTTCTTCTACCTGTTTCTAAGTATTGCTTTAGGGCACTGACAGCCTTTTCTCCTCCTCACAGTTTTTGAATGAAATGAAAGCTAATCCTCCCCAGTTTGCTTAGGTCTTGTATAAGATTCCACACCCCACAATCAACAGGGTGTTAGAAGAGATAGCCAAGTGACCACACCTCCGTCACGTTTGGGAAGACCAGAGTGTTTTCTGCCTTATATGCAGCAGCTTTGAAACCCTGAGTCACAGAACCTCCCTTCTGTAAATCCTTCCCTTCTCCTTCTCACCATCACTAACTACATAGGCACGTCCTTTGAAAACAATGAGCAGAGAAGGGTGCCCGAGACCTCTGCAGTCCTAAGAATCACACTTAAGATGTTCATATTTCCACCCCATGATTGCACCAGGCCAGTGCAGCCCTGTTCCACGCTCATTTGCATGTCTCCAAACATTTATAGTGCTATAAACCCCCTAATACTGATATTTTACTCACTTAACAAGTAAGAAGCAGGAGCAAAAAGAAAAAAAGAGAGAGAGAGAGAGAGAGAGAGAGAGAGAGAGAGAGAGAGAGAGAGAGAGAGAGAGACTCAAAGAGAAGAAAGCCAGAACCTGGGGACCAGTTTTCAGGTCACCCTTTCCTTCTTAAAAGAAGGAATTTGCCTGCAGTGTCTGTAATTTAGAAGATTTTAATGAATGGCTTCTAAATTATTTATTACTCATAGAAAGCTGTAAACATCCCTCCCTAAACCATTATGAAATAATCTGGGCAGGAGTCAAATGGTTCAAACATTTGGCACTTTTTACTGGACTGTTGTTGAAGAGAGTTCTGATCTGTGACTGTAACTTCTCTCCTTCCTCGTTAGAGGATTGTGTATGAGCTCCCCTCCTCTGTGTTATTCTCTTGAGATGGTCAAAAGGCATCTTAGCTTTGTAATTTGCTCTTTTGCAGACTTTGAGCTTAATAAGAGATTCCAAAATTAGTTAAAAAAATAAAATAAAGGAAATTTAAAAAGGCATCAGCAGAATATACAAACTGGAAATTCAAGCAGAAGTGTTTGAAATGCCTCAGCCTCATTTCAAAGAGCTTCCTGCTGTCAGGCCCAAACACCCAGACAGGTAGACTGCTGTGAAATATGTAGGCGATGCCTGCTGCCTGATTTTCAGATGGCGAGGAGGCATTTGAAAGCATCAAAGTTCCCTGTATAGATGTGTGTACATTAATCCCTGCCTCTGTGATCTCTGCACTCGCCTATTGTAACTTGCTGTTTAATAGATTGCCAAACTTTGCCCTTCACAGACTGCACATTTTCTTTTCCCCAAGGATCTGCTTCTCTCCCAGGAGCTTCTTGCTGGGGCCGAGTTTGAAAAGTTTTCATTCCTGGGCTTGTGCTAAGGCACTGGGTCACTCTTTGAATTCTGCACTTTTGAACACCTCACTTGTTGGCTCGCTTTTCCTCGCCCCTGGTGACGATGTCCATATGTGGCTAAAGTCAGTGCCCTCCAACCATGAGGCCTCCGCCAGGAGCCAGCCCTGATACACATCATTAGTGGGCACAGCCCTTGCCCTGTGAGAGGCTGTAATGTGGTGGGAGAGAAGAGGGACATCAAAGGCCATCAACTGACAGCCCACGGGTCATGTATGGCCCATAGATATGGACTGTTTGGCCTGCACTGTGTTTTAAATTGAGATTAGTGGCCAATGCAGAAAAGATGAGGACTCTCACTTAGAATTCTGTGCTTTGAGCTTCTCCTAGATAATCAGAAGTTATGGTTGTGCAGGGCTTCCTGCCTGCTCAGGCCTATTTCAAATGGGTATATGTTCTTTCTCAACTAAGGCTGCATGACAGCTACCACTAAGCCCCTTCGACTTGACTCTCTTGATAAAGCTCTATGGGGCCTGCTGGGCCACAGGGATTTTAAGTTTGTGATCTATGATAAGGACACACACAAAGGCAAAATAATAATAACTGGCAAATTTGAGGGACCTCAGCAGGTACTTTGACTGTGCTGTCTCATTGAATTTTCCCAACAACTACAAGGCTGGGATTACAATTCTCATTTTGCACGTGAAGAAATTGAGTGTTTTTAAATACCCTGTATTTCACTCCAGTGATAAGTGGGAAGATCTGGGTTTTGGAACTAGAGTTACTGGCTTTGAGGTTCCCTCTTTATCAGTAATGCAAGGACGCCCAAGGGCAGACACCCTGGAATCCACTCTCTCCTCTGCTACCCTCACTCACCTCTGCTCTAGTCTAGCCACAATCCACCCTGTTTCTTTCCATCAGTTCCTGTGTTGGCATATTCTGTTCCCTTGCCTTGAGTGCTCTCTCCTCACCTTCTCTTCATTACCTGGAAATTCTTTTTGGACTTGCATACCCAGCCTAATTCTCAGTTACTTTGCACAGACTCTCATGACCCGAGTCAGGTATTCTGAATTCAGATCTCTTAGAGCCTCTGTTCTTATTGAAGTGTTGCACCCTTGGTGAAAGGTCCATATCCAGGTCTCCTTGCACACCATTGTCAGTTCCCTAAGGGCAGGACCATGTGTCTCATCACTGTGTCCTCCAGGCTCAGCATAGGTGCCTGTTATGCAGCAAGTACTCAGTACAGGGTGGTCTGTAGGTAAGGAACCCAAACCTCACACCATCATGGTCTATTTGGGAGTGTGTGAAATTGAAATGCAGGGTCACCAGTGAAATCCATTATGCTTTCATTTGGTTTCTCAGACCCTGCATTATACCCTCACCTATCCCACCCCCTAAACTCTGCTTACTAAAGCTTCATCACTCACTCCTCTGTTACCAGATGACAACACAGTCACTACGTTGAACACCTAGATACATGAATCAGTGACTTCAAATTTGAAACATCTCAGCAACTTGCTGGGCATGGAACAGGTACTGGGAAACAGGCATTATGTACAAGATCATGATGGGGCTGTGAAGTTACTCAGGAAATGAATAATCCCACCAAGAGCCCTTGAACCTGCCCTAAAGGAACGGCAGGGTTGCCCAGGGGTGAGCTCTGGGGTGGGGAAAATGTATAGTCCTCCAAACCATTGTCTCAGCCCTAACTGCACTTTCAATTTTTATTCTCCACCCCATACTATTTTTGAAAGTATAAAGTAATTTATTTGATAGCTAACCACTAAAGGCCTCATTTAAAAAAAATTTTAATATGGAATAACATCTGTGTGGAAAAAGGAAAACCAGAAGCCAAAGCTTGGAATCTGTCTCACAACTGAATCTTAAATGGCAAAATGAAGAGCAGAGGCACTGACAGGTGATGGCTGGCCCAATAAAACGGATATTTCTTTAGTGAACTCATCCCGTGGTCACAATGAGAAAGGACTGACCAGGTGGGAGGGAGGAGTTGAGTTTGGCAATAAATTAATTAAGGTGAGAAAGGTATCTTCTCAAAAAAATGATTACTCCAAAAGAGGACCCAGAACGGAGGCTGTCCTACGTTTAGGGCAGTTTCCGTCGGCACATTTTCATTTCTCATTTCTAACACGTCTTCACTGAACGTGCGCTGTCTGTGTGGTTATTTCTAAAATGCGGACGTGAAGACAGCCTGTGAAACTTCAGTCATCGTAGTCCGGCAAAGGTGCCCTATTTAAGATGGGTGCGTGGTAGAGATCACGTTTTCGAATTATTTTCCCTGGTGGGAACAGAGACCAGAGAAAGGCTACCCCTTCCCCATAATCACAGGTTCTTGACTGTTAGCCCCGGGAAGAAAAATACAAAGGGAAATTAGCTTTCATAATAAATATTTAAGAAAAATACTCTTTAATTGAGTTAGAATGAAAGCGAATGTGCCAACTACTATTTGAGTTAGCTGTCTGGATAAGTCTCTTGCAAACACAATGTAAGGCAGAAAGCCTGCTCACTATTTTGGTCTCATCAGTATTCTGCAGAATTAGGTATTCTCATGGGGTGGGGCTAATATGGACCAGCAATATATTGATGAAATTGGGGGGAAACAAAAACAACACCCGTTTGGTTGAACCTTTTGAGCTGACATCTGTACCTGTAAGCCAAGGTAATTACAGAACTGCACTATAAATTTGATTAGGGTTTAAGGGATACTTTTAAACTAATAAAACACACTGTTGAATGTTCTAGTCACCAGGTAACCAAAGATTGCCGAGTTCTCAGTGGCTCATTTATTCCGGTCTTGACAGAAGAGTCTAGAAAGTCAAACATTGATGCTATGAACACCCATGCTCTGGGCTTGCATCTCTGATGTCCATTTGGAATCACTTTGAAAATTCGGTCTGAGAAGCAGTTTAAATCAAACCCAGCCGGCCCACCCTCTATGCTCCAGGACCTTCCCTGACCAGGCGGGGCCTGCTTTTCCTCTAATGATTGTCACCCATTGTCCTCCTCCAATTTCCTCTACCCCTGTTTCCTATCCCTTGCATTTTTTTTTTTTTTTGCTTCTTTCATTTTTCCTGTGTATGCTGACTCCCTCGTTCCTCTTCTACTAAATTATGCTCTATTATTTCCGCAGCCTGAAGAACTCACAGCTGAAGCATTATTTCTAACCTGATTTTGTATTCCTAGCATGTGCTATAACCTGTTTTGAGTTTTATTTGCAGCCAAGTTGCTGACACAGCTCCAATTTTGTTTTCATATTTTGATTGGGTAGGAGTGTTCATTACTGTGGGTACCAGGCTAGGGAAGAAAAGTCATTTTAAAAAGGCACAATTTACACCTTCGTTAAAGGGCTTTTTGTTTCTGAATGCTGCCCATTTAAATTCTAAAAACTACAAAGGTTCAAACACTTTACTTGTTTCCTCGAGGGAAAAAAAAAAGATTCTAATGACAATTGTAAAGGTCTAATATAAGTGTCCTATTAGCCTTTTTATGTCACGCCTATGATGTCTGATCCCCCTTTGTGTCTCTTGACTGACCAGCACACACAGGCAGGTGTCAAAAGCCTAGAAGTTAGGGGATTGTAAGAAATGCTTTCAAAGCCCAATTCAGCTCTGCACTAACCAGCCTTCCCAGGGACAACTGCTTCATTTGTGACATTATTGAATTCCTGGTTCATGTTAAGCTCATATCCTGTAACCAGGTAATTTGTGCATTTCAGTTACAGGGAATCCCTGAGATGGGGCATGAAATTTTCACTTTGCTTTCCCAAAAAGGAAAGGATAGCGTGAGTGAGGCCTTACAGTTTTATATACAATTCTTAGGCTTCTTTTGGGAAGAGATTTATCTTTAGTGGACTCCTCTACTCCAGAGACTTCAAGAACTCCACAGTTAGGGTTGCCATGTAAATATAAGAAGCCCAGTTACATTTGAATTTCAGATAAACAAATAATATTTGTGTATGTCCCATGCATTATTTGGTACATATTTATATCAAAGATTACTTTTTATTTATTCAGAATTCAAATTTAACTGTGTATTCTGTATGTTTCTATTTTCAAAATCTGCCTACCTATGCACAGTGAAAACAGAGGCCCGTTTTGATGAGACGCAGGACTTCTGGGTCCTCTACACACTGACTCTAACTGCCTCCCCTCTCTTTTTTTCTTGTGGTATTAGGGATTGAACCGAGTGACACTCTATCACTGGACTGCATCCCTGGCCCTTATTATTATTATTTTTTGAACAGGGTCTCACTAAGTTGCCGAGGCTGCCCTTGAACTTGTATTCCCCGGCTTCAGCCTCCTGAGTTGATGAAACTGCAGTTATGTGCCATTGTGCCTGGCTCTAACCTTTGCTGTAAGTCTTGTTTCCCACTGTATGTGCCTCTCCCCACCATCTCCACACACTCTTGAGTGTGGGCTATTCTCTCTGGAAGGCCAGCTTGCCTTCTTTCTCCCTAGATCATTCTCATTCAAGACTGCCTCTTCAGGGAAGCCTTCCCCAAACACCCAGCTGAAAGTAATGTCTTACTCCTTCAAGATCAGAGAATTCCTTCTGTCTGGAACACTCATTTGTGCCTCTCTCATTCTTCCTGGGGGCTTCAATTATCATTTGCTCTGAATACCGCAACTTTCTAAGAAGACACAAGCCTCATACCTTGCCTATGGTCTCCTTTGTGCACAGAGTCTAGCATGAGGCCTTTCACACAGTTGATGCTCATGAGATTCCTACTGAACTAAAGGGACTATTGATTTTTCCTGAGCTGCTCCTTTCTTGCTCTGAGGGAATGCTTGATGCCTCCTCTACCACGTGAACACAGGACGGCTACACATACTCACACAGTCACACGTCTGATTTGGGAACCAGATTCATTTCTCATAGATTTGTGAATAATGCAAAATCTGATCATATGTGGGCCAGCATTTGATCTAAGCAGTTGCCCCATCTGGAAGAAGGGCCTAGTACCCACTTACCTCTAAGTGTCATTAGGACACAGGTGATCTTGGAAAAATGTAGGGTAGCCAGCAGATGGCTGAAGTGCACTAGTGATGAGGACAAAAATATAAGCTTCTCTGAAGTGTATGCTGCTAAAGCCAGATGCTTGGATTTCTAGTGAGAATTTCAAGGCCAGTGCCAGCGTCAGTTCTTACAATCATGGCTAACAAGGTGGGCCTTAACAATGACATAGTTGAAGACAAAACCAGCTGGTGAGCAGGTGGCACTTGCTAACCCAGGGTACTATGTCCTGGCCACTGGGAATTTACACTTAAAACTATATTGCACGATGGCCTGGATTTTAGAAATACGCAGAAAAGAACTTTCTAGGAAGAAAACAACAGAGTAACGATGCAGATTAATCCCTCTAGTGAGTTTTCCAGGGCTACTTTATTACCAAGGGAGCATCATTACATATTTTGGATGCCCCATTTTAGCAATACCTATTTCATTGAAATATATCTATTTCTGCCAGGTTGAAGAGTCTTACTTGACCTGAAGGAAGGCTTTACCTTTCTTTGAAAATACTTTAAAAAATTATTTTTTGTTTCTTTTATGTTTTGCTTTCCCACATCTGGTTCTCTCACCTGTGTGGATGCTCATCTCATGAAGCAGGGCTTTCAGAGCAGGCTAGTGAGGCAGAGTCGACTGCACATTGCTTAGGAACTTGTTTGTTCCTTTTTCTCTTGGTGCATTGCCATAAAGATGCAGTGTGTGTGTGTGTGTGTGTGTGTGTGTGTGTGTGTGTGTGAATTGTGGGGGGTGTGTGTGGGGGGGTTCCATTTACCTGTGTGCCTGAAGCCACATATGGGGTCCATTCTAGTCAAAACTGTCCAACACTCCTGCCAAACCCCATTTCACTGCTGGATCTTCAGGCCATCCATGCTCTATGAGTCCTCCTCCTCACACCCACATTCCAGGGTCAATTAGTGGAATCCCAGTCTTACATCCACACTACAGCAGCACATTAAAATGTCCCGATTAAGCCCTGGATTAGCATGTGCCTGGACTTTATCTTAATTGCCGATTAAGATTAATCCCTCTAGGGAGTTTTCCAGGACTGCTTTATTACCATGGGGTGAATCATTACATCTTTGGGTTTGCAAGTTCCATTTAGCTTCCTTTGACTAAAATGGAAGACCCAGACTCTCTGGCCTCTAAGGAAGGGACTCTTTCTTGCTCTCCGACAACTTCCCTTGACAGCTCATTTGCACCTGAAGGTTGGGGGTGAGATGGATGAAGCCTTGATCCATTTTGACAAGTCTGCAGAAGGTGGAACGCGGGCTTTCCCGAACACTCTTGGCTTTAAATATCTATGGTGAACTTTGACCTGAAGAATGATATTCTTGATACACACAGTGCTGGCTTGATTATTCACAGTGACTTACTTATATCATTTTTCCTCTCTCCCTTCCTCCCTCTACTTGGATACCCATAATTTTTTGGTTTTTTGAACCATTCGATCTTTTCATCCTAAATACTTCAGTGTGTGTGTTTCCCAAGAATGGAACATTCTCATACATAACCACAATTGTCAATTTCGTTAATTTGTATTGGTGTAATACCTTTACTTTACCAATAGTGATTTACTTTGGAATCCATTTCTCTAATAAATACCCTAGATACCTATTAAGCTATGCTTACAGAAGGAGTGGGAACAGAGAACAAGAGAACTCTCTATCTCAGAGAAGTAAGGCCCAGAAAGGATAAATAACTTGGTGAAGATCAGAGAGTCCACACTCAGGAACTCAGGCCCAGCTTCTGGCTGTTGCATTGATAAGTACATGAAAACTGAAAGAAGGTCAAGCTGGGGTCATTTGCCCAGCCAGACTCAACACTACACTCCCCAAGTATGGAGGCTTCCCGAGCACAGAGGACAAGAGCTCTGATTTTTTTTTTTTTTTTTTTTTTTTTTTTAGGGATGTATGCCTGATGTTTTATTGATGCTTAATAAAGACTTGATGACAGCAGCATTTACTTCATTGAAATATATCTTTCCTCCAAACCAAACATTCTCATCACTTATGAAATGTCATGTGGCCATGTGGGGTTGCATAAAACAGGAGCATTCAGCAACAATGTGAAGCCCATTAAGGTGGGACACAGCTGAGGACCCTATGAGAGAGAACGTGCCTTTGGTCCATCTCAGAATCCAGGCACCTATAGCCACAGCTTCTGCAGACTTCCAATAGGGCATTTCCCTGCTTCATATCCAAAGAACCTAACCATGCTATTGCTCTGGATTGATTGGCTTTTGTCAGAGTAAATGGGTCAGATAAGTCTGTGGAGTACTCATCAATGTCAAGACCAATCTTCACAGTCATCATCAAAAGCACTGCACCATAGGGTGGCATCTCCATCTGAGAATATGTCCTACCTAGTAGTCATTATCAGCAATGGTTTCATGCTGAGAGCTCTTCAACAAAGGCCTCAGGGGAATCTCAGAGACTTCATGTTCTTCTCGGATCCCCCAGCAGACCTTCTCCCTAAGGATTCTTCTTCACATGGTTGTGGGTGTTTCTGCTTTCTCTAGTATAGAGAAAGCTCCATTCTCATCTCCCTACCCTGCTGACTGCCCTGCCTTACTAAGCCACCAACCTCAGTAGCATATGGGTGTCTCAATGAATGAGTCCACATCTGGGCCCCTCCAACTTCTCACGCTCTGCATCTTTCTTTACACTAAGGACCCGAGATACACCCCAGTTGTCACTTTTGAATGGACAGAAGTCATTTTCTGGTCTCTTTCTAAGTGTTTCAGTCTGCCTTCTCCCATGGTAGTCTCATTTTCAGCCTAAAGCAGAGCATAAGAACTGAGGACGAAAGCTTTCTCTTTGTTGAACCCACATTATAATCATGTTCCTTAGATTCTGTTACAAAACAACCATTGGCCTTAACTGGAAACTTGAAAATTTAGGGTAATTATAGTATCAATTCATGATTACTCAACACATTTCCTCCACTTCCTTTGTGACTGATATTTTGAGTCTATTGCTGTAACGTTCTCTGAAGAAAGTGTGTTGTCCTGAAACAGGCTATCAGCGGGCCCCGAGACACTGCACACCTCTAAGGTTTCCACCAGTGAATCACACGGCTGCCCGAGTATCTTTTACTCTCTTCTTCCTTCATTCATCCCTTCCCTCTTAAGTTCCCCACACTTGTATTGAGCTTCCTGGATTTGCCTTCAGCATTAGCAGAGACATCACTCCAAACGGATGGGATTTCCACATTATTCTGGTCCAAGCTGCAAATGATTAGCTTCCCTACCGAGCCCCGATGGCAGTATTGCTAGGCTTTAACTTGATGGGACTCACTTCGTTAATAGAATTCTCTCTTCAGTTGTTTGACTATGTTAATGTTGCTGGAAGGAAAAAACAGATTTTCCTGTATGTAAGCCATTTTAAAATTTGCGTGGGGGTTCTCCTGAACAGATCTGCAGTTTTCTTCCTATGGAGACACAACAATTGCATGTTCTTTTTTTTTTTTTTTTCCTTATTAAAAACTAATATCTTGCTAGGCACTCTGCCAGGAGTACTTAAATTTAGTTCTGATAAAAATCCTTGGATATTTCTAGTCTAAGCTTTAAGACCTTTGTTCTTTCTTTCTCTCTTTGCTATTTGCTGCTCCCTATTACCCACTACTCAAGGTACGTACACACACACACACACACACACACACACACACATCATTTATGCCTACCTTGGAATGCATCTGAGCCAACATATTCCCTGGGGGGAAACAATGGTCTCTTTCCCTATTAATGAACAGTATGTTGTTGCAGATTCATGGAGGGCTTAATTTAATAAACATGGAAAGATGAATATGCTTATGGGACATCAAGCCTCTTTAGGTTTAAAATTACTGACATAGAAGAATTGTCTTGTGAAGCACCCCATCCGTTCACAGCTGGGTCATTATAGAATACAATGAGGCGGCAGGGAGAGGGTACATTAGGCTTCGACTCCTTCTACCCTTTGACTCCATCTCCTCCATCCCCAAGTGCCCAAGGAGGCGTCAGATCTGCAGACGTCAGCAATGCCTGTGTGTGAACTAGTTCAACTTCAAATTCTGTGGCTTAGTCCTTATCGGTAATTCGATGGGAACCTGAAACTTTGTTGAAGGCGAAGGCATTTTGCTGGCTCAGTTAGAATTGAGTTTAGATAGCACCCAGGATACCATGATAACCCACCAGTTTGAGGTGAAGGACTCATGACCTGTTTGCAGGAGCAAGCCTCTCCCCAACTCCACTCACCTCCCCCCCACCCCCCACACCATTCTCACTGGACACATTTCAGACCGAAACCTCTGTGTTCCCAGCCTTGCTTTTTCTACACTTGTAGGAAAAAGAAAGCCCATAATGAAAGCAAAAGAACTGGACTCAGCTGGAAAATTAGATGGCCCACTTTGCAGTACAAATTAATAGGGACCAGCCCCAAGGTGTCTCCCTCATTGGCCACACCCCAGGCTGACATTTCCCCATCCGGCCCTGAACCCATGACAGACATGGCTAATCAATCATAGAATTATTTCCCATTACCAAATATTGCCTCAAGCAGTCATTACCTTATCCAACTGAATCATATTCACATTCCTCGGTGAAGGCATTAAGGAAGCTGGGACCACCCGGGTTTGAATTTCAGCTCTACCCCTTAAAAACAGTGTGACTTTAGCCAAGTTGCTTTGTGATTTGATTGCACTACCTATAAATTGAAGATAAAAATAGTCTGTTTCAGCTGGGCACAGTGTTACATGCCTGTAATCCCAGCAGTTTGGGAGGCTGAGGCAGAAGGATTGCAAGTTCAAAGCCAGCCTCAGCAACTGAGTGAGACCCTGTCTCTAAATACCAAAAAAAAAAAAAAAAAAAAAGGGCTGGGGATGTGGCTCAGTGGTTGAGTGGCTCAGTGGTTGAGTGTCCCCCTGAATTCAGTCCCCAGTACCAAAAAAAAAAAAAAAAAAGTCTCCTGTGTTTGAGTATTATTAAAGAGTTAATATTACAAAAAAAAAAATGCTGAGAATGGTAAGTGACACATCAAAAGGGACATACATGCTTGCTATTGTGATTTTTGTTCAAATGCAAAAGTCAGCTAGGAAGAGTGTGTTATAGTGTATGGTCACTTCCCTTTCACCTGGGATTAGTCTGTTAGGCAGTCTCCTAGTAGGGTCTTCAGGAGAGGAAGGAAATAGAATAGGGCAACTTTGTGGGGGCATTTAGACATGCCATAGGCTGCCTGCTGGTGAGTGAAGGGCTGGGAAGTTAGTGAGCACTAACAGAGAGGTGGGTGCTGGGGAGAATATAAGGAAGGAGCAAAGGCCTCACGACCAGGCTCTATTGGAGTATACCTGCTTTTCTGCCCCTTTTAGATTGCACAGACCAAAGTAAGAAGCACAGAAGAGTGCAGATCCCCAGCCAAAGGGGTAAGGCACTTCCAACTGATATGGGTTCCCTAAGTCGGGGCCCGTAACTGCTTGGGGGTATAGAGTTATTATAAAGAATCCATGAATCTTTATCTGTAGCTACCACTGTCTAGACACTGCATCAATAATAGTGCAATTACTGTCGCTGGATGTATGCAGTCCTGCCCTGACCATGCTATTTAAACCTGCAACCTGCCTCTTCTGCTGGCCCACTTTTCCATTTCCCCTCAGCACTTATCACCTTATAACGTGCTATATAATTAACTTATTTCTTACATTTATTGCCAATTCTCTGTCTTCTCCCTGCAGGAATATAAACTTCTCTAAGGCATAGATATTTGTCTACTTTTGCTGATATATCCCTAATACCTATAGCAGAGCCTAGTTAATAATAGGTGCTGAATAAACATAAATGAGTGCATGCTGTTGGTCCTTACAAGAAGTCCTCATATTCTAAAACACTGAGGAGGATTCTTTGTGACATAGCAAAAACAAACAACAGCATAAAACAAAGGAAAAGACTTTGTGTAGTTCAGTTTTAACAAATGATTATTTAATGAGTTAAGTGAAAAGCTGAAAACAAAACCCACGACAGTAGCTCAAGAGAAAACACAGATACATAGAAATCACAAGGAGATGCTTTGTGATAGCATGGAAAATTCACTGTCCTACACATAAGGAGACCCTGGTTGAAGTCTCAGATTGGCATAAACCCATTGAGTGACCTTTGGCAAATCATCTTGTCTCTCTTTACCTTAGTATCACCATCTAAGTTAAGGTTGATTCAATTTAAATACTTAATGAGTACCCAATTCATCACTTCTAGTTCTCAAACAGCATAACCCTACCTAGTCCCACTTGATATTAAGATGCTAAAATAGCTACTACCTAAATTTGATCATTTGTGGGAGAGAAATTAAAATTGCATTTTCTGCTCCCCATCACAGTGCACTGCAGTCCCCAGGTGGATTACACCTTCACTTCAACATCCTTACTCAGCAGAGCAGGCATTTACTCTAAGAGGCGAGGTAGCAAGAGCCCCCTCAGACAGCAGAGTTCAGGTGCTCACCTCTCATACTGCCTTTGGAGAACCCAGAATCAAACAGCACAGGGGATGAGTCAAATACCTATAGTCAAGGCACATATTGAACTGCTGAGCAAGGGGTGTGCAAATACTATTTCAAATGGCTTAAAAAGCATCACAATGTAAGTGGGTTACCACTGCCTCACAAAAGCACATCTGGAGGATCTCTTTGCTCTCTTGCATCCTTGAATATTGAACCCAGAGAAATAAATTGACTTGCTGTTTAATCCAATAGTCAATACGAGCTTCTGTTGTATAGACTCAATCGACTTAAAACTCAAGCCATAGCCTCCAGCAAGAAAAATCTAATGCAACCATGCAGGCCTGCTATCGATACGTATCACAGGTAGTTGTTTCTTCAGCAAGAAACAATTATCCCAAACCACATTTAGTGGGAATGGTCAGTGTTCACAGATCAATGTGGTTAATAATTTTTGATCTGGCTTTGTGAAGAGCTGGGCCCAGGTTTGTTATATTTACCAGTTACAATGGTTCCCTAATGAAATTAGGTTATTATGATTTTTTTTTTCTCTCATGCAAAAGGACCTGCCTTTCTTTCCCTGTGCAAACAAAAGGGTTAAATATCCCCAGTTCCAAAAAGCCACTGGCCCTTGAGGTACTCTCTGACACACTTTACCTTAGGTTATATGTCAAACGTAACTCATGGCACAGCCCAGTTACCTGGTTGCAGACAAGTGTATTTGACTGTTTTGTTTCTGAGAAACATCAGGAGAAATGAACAGAGCTACAAGTTAAATCACATTGAGCATGCTTTAACACCTTACTTGCAAACCCCTCTGCCTGGAAGACTTGGCTTCTTTGGAGACTTAATGAAGGCAGAGGGGGTCAAGCACTGAATTGTTTGAGACCTGACAGCTCTCTTTAGTAAAGAGCTGCCTCCTGCCCTAACCCTCCTCAGCTGGAAGAACTGTATCTGGCTTCTTCCTGAGGAAGATGGCTACTCCTTATTTCCTCTCACTTAGGGATTCCCTACTGGTCAAAGGGTGGGCATTTTCAGGGCATTTGCATTAATCTTATTACATTTTATCTCCCTCTGGGGCTGTGACAAACTGTGAGGTTTCCTTTGAGTTTCAGGTTTAGACACACCCTAGAACTCAAAGTAAAAACGCTATAGACTTAATAACAACTTCTAGGGAATCCTTTTCAAGTTCAAAGAAGATTGTAAACAGTAATTAATCAATTCTCCCTTCCAACACTGTGTGAGGTATGAATTAATCCCATTTTATAGATGAGAACGTTCAGGTGGGGAGCATGAATGACTCATTTCAAGCCTAGATGGATTGTAGTCAGCGAAGAGATGAGCAATTTGAATTCCTGTGCACAGTGAGGAGAAAGTCACCTGACTTTACTTGTTCAAAAAATTGCTGAGACCCTATCACAGGGACAGGGGCTGAGCCAAATTGTCTCCCTAGATTGTCATCATCTCCTCTCTCAATTTAACCCTTCTGCTACCTCTTTGCATCTTGGGTTTTCTGGCCTCAAGGGATTGCTTTCCTTCAGCACAGCTCAAATGAGTGCAGATCAGACTCACTGATGAGCCATCAAAATACCCAGGCCAGTTCAACATACCTCCTTCTAAGGAATCCCTGAGTGCAGGTTTGGATTTACTAGCCTATCTCTGCCATGGACAATCCAGGCTGCTCACTACAAGTGAGGGAATGCTGTTTGACACAGGAAAATAAATAACAGGCCAACATATTTTGTGAACTTTCAGTATATAAACCCATTGACTAATGTTAGGATTCCACATTTCCTTTACAAAAGCCAACGTGGCTCCTTTGTAGCAAACCATACATGGTTTTCCTCAAGACAGTCCTAGCAATGGAGCCTCCAATGACCTCGAAAATGTTCTCCTTTTGCCCTAGGAACTGCCTTAACCTGATAAGCACTGATATCATTTTCATCGACTAAAACGTCACTACATCATCAATTGAGACCTGTGAGGAATTATTGTTGAGATTCCCAAGTGCCATGGAGGATGGCCTCAGTTTGAAGAGTGGTGACACTCGGATTTCAGCTGGATTCAGCCTTCCCTCATTGAAAACATTTGGAATGTGTGTTTTCCCAGACTCGACAGAGTTTCCAGCAGTTATACATCTCACAAATGGAGGAGAAATACTGTATAGAACACCCATGAAAAGGTGTTAGGTGGGAGGAGTTTTAGCTAAGCCAAAATGAATTTAAGATACATAAAAAGAGAAAAAGATTAGTCTATTGCTATGCTGGGAGTGGAAACATCTAGCCCAGTGGATCTCAAGCTTGGCTCTTTTTCAGAACCATCTGCAGAACTCTGAGGCTTGGTTTGCTTCAGGTAATTACTTCCAGCCAACATCATTGTTAAATTAGTAATTTGGTTTTATTTGATGTTGCACGTGAGAAACTATTTTACAACAAGAACTCTTTCATTCTCATTTTCATTTAATGGACACTCAATACTAGTTGCTTGATGGGTGAACAGAGCGAGGTATTACATCACTACCCTGCAAAACTGAAATTGAAAAAAATATTAAAATACAACAAAATCCACATTCCTTCCTCTGTGTGATCCACATTCACCAAAATTATTGCAAAATTATTCACCAAATTTATTGAGAGTTTGTTTGGGGAACTGGGCAAGATCCTAGTGGTACTGCAATGAAGTGGACATGTTCCCTACATGCCAGTGCTGCCCAGTCTAGAAAGGGGATAAGAAACAAGAAAAAGTGCAGTGATAAAAGCAGGGTTTAATTTGACTCTAATCATGGTCATGCAATCTTTGAAGGGCTTTCTCTTCCATTCCTCCTTATATTCTCAAAAAGATCCTCCTTAAGAGGGCTGGGGTTGTGGCTCAGCGGTAGAGAGCTCGCCTAGCACGTGCGCGGCCCGGGTTCCATCACCAGCACCATGTAAAAATATAAAGGCATTGTGTACAACTATAAAAAAAAATAAATATTAAAAAAAAAAGATCCTCCTTAGGTTTTTGAGGTTTTTGGGGGGGCGGGAAGGGGCACTGGAGATTGAACTTGGGGCTCAGTTAACCACTGAGCCAAATCCCCAGCCCCTTTTGTTTTTTTTTTTTATTTAGAGACTGGGTCTCGCTAAGTTGCTTAAGTCATGGCTAAGTAGCTGAGACTGGCTTTGAACTTGCAACTTCCTGCTCAGCCTCTGGAGCTGCTGGGATAATGGGCATGCGCCATTGGGCCCGGTATGGATTCTATTATTATCCCTATTCCACAGATGGGGTTCCTGAGACTTTGAGGCCTTAAGTGACTTCTCAAAGGTCACAAAATCCGTAAGAAAGAAAGGCGAGGCTCTTGCGCTCAGCAGGCCAAGTGTATACCCCCATACCATTCTGCTGTTTTTAAGTGCATAGAAGTAACTCGGGGGCTTGATCAAGCCGGGTGCCAGTTGGGTGGTTGTGTCGGGGTGGGGCGGGGGATTTGAGAACATCCGTTTCTCTTGCCCCTTCCCCGTGAACTTGCACACTCCAGCAGCCTGGGCAGCTTGATTGTCAGCAGCGCGTTTGAGGCCCTACCCTTCTCTGGGAGCCCAGAGACTGCGTGCTATGCTCCGACTGAAGTTGGTACCTGAGAGCCATTTGCTTGAGTTCCTGGCCCGCTGCCCAGCGTTTCCGGAGCACAGAAGGGCCCACAGAGCTAAGCGCGAAGTCATCTAGTTATCCTCTAACCGCGCTCCTCCCTGGCAAGCGCCTGCAGGGAAGGAGAACGGGGCTGCCACAGTTCACTGAGCCCCGCGTAACTTGGCCTAGGTGTCAAGTCACAGTTATATAACCCCTGGCTGCGCGCCTCCCTGGAGGGGAGGGGGCGGAGGGGAGCAGGAAAGGCATTATTAGCATGCTGATAAGAAACCAGACGAAATCTTCCAGAGTCTTGAGAGTTTGGAGTCCTGTGTTTCCTATTTAGTTCTACAGACTTCACAGCCTCACAGGAGATTCTGGTCAGCTGTGGGTGGGGCCGACAGCAGAGTGAAGGGGCTCAGACTTTGAGGCTGAGTTTATTTAGTATTAAAATATGCTCTCTTGCACGACTGTTTTTGGTGATTAAGAGAATGTGATAATTAACGCCCAAATACAACTGAGGAAGTGTACCTTATACATTTTGCAAGTGCTTTTTGCCTTCTAAAGTCTTAACGTGAAAGCTGGAAAGACTTGAAATTGAGCCTCCCAGGAGCTTCTTAAAGCCTTTCAATAAGGAGGACAGAATGAGCAAAGGGGCCCTTTTAATTTGGAGGTCTGTTTCTTTTGGCCAGGAGAGTTACAACCATCTATTTATTTTTAACTTGAAGACAGTCATGTGATATGTAGCACCCCCCCCCCAACTTATCACAGGAATTCAGGTTGTATTCACAGACTCCACAGCTGCCCATTGCCCCCCCTATGATGATGTTTCTCCCTCCCCCAAATATGGCTCTAAAACATTTTAATAAATAGCCCTAGATAAATGAATGTGAGAAAATGCTCATTGCTCCTAGTAATAAAAATGCAAATTAAAGCAACTTTGAAAAGGTAACATTTTTGTCTTATACCCTGATGCTGATCAGGTAGCACTGTAACTGAAAGACTCAAATGCTATAGGCATTGGGTAAAATCAGCATAACTCTAATATGGCAATTTGTAACAAGAATCATAAAGATGTGCTTACTCTGACCCAGGAATCCTTCTCCTGAGAATTTATACTAAAGAAATTATCTGACAGAAGCAAAACACTGTACAAATTGTAACAATGTCTCTAATGATCATATATAAATCTCACACACACACACACACACACACACAGAGTGCCAAAAGTAGTCTAATGATCAGTCAGTAATTGGGGATTACTTAGATTATATTGTACTAACAATGGAATATTACACAGCCATTAAACTCCAAAAGACACTGGGAAATTTTAAGATCTAATATCACTACGATGAAAGGATTTCCTTGAATATTTTTCTTGATTTTTAAAAATTATGTAAAAAGAGATGAAGACATTATAGAGAATGTAGCAAGAGGACTGTCAGATGATTATTGTCCTGTCTACACCATCTGTGTAAAAGGGCTGTTATTTTTTATTTTTAAAAATCAGTTTATTTTTTAGTTGACAAATAAAAACTGTATAACATTTTGTACTACATGATGTTTTGAAATATGTATACATTGTGGAATTGCTAAATTGAGCTAAGTGACTATTGCACATTAACATATGTATATACTTATTAACATATTCATATATTTATTTTTGTGGTGAGAAAGCTTAAAACACTAAGTGGGCTTTTAGGAAGAATTTTGAAAGTGGAAAGAATGAAATTCACAGGGTCATCAAGATCAGGCTGGATGCTGGGGTGGCAGAATTAAACTACTGATTCCTTCACTCTAGCCGAAGAGTGTAAGTCAGGTCCTTGGCCTCTGAGTCTACCTTTGTGGAGAATTGCTTCCAGCTTCACAAGTGGGACTACTGAAAGGTGCTACCACAGGGCCTCTCCCCCACTACCAGCTCCATTAGCTCAAGTCACTGAGGTTGTGGAAGCACCTCCATGGGTGTCTTGACACAATTCTCAATGCCAAGAGTTTAAGCAGAGTGATAATCTGCCTCTTATCCACCCGGAAATTAAGGAAATCCAAGGTCATATGTCTGATCATCTTGAAAAGACTAGCAAAGAAGAGAGGATCTTGATACTTGAAAGTAGACCCATTGACTGGTTTAACTCTATGATGTCTGGTCCAGCCAAGTGGCACCATCTCTCCTTTATCCATCTGCAGCCTCTACACACTGGTGAGTAAACGGCGTGGGCAGGTCCATGTCTTGGTTTTCATTGGTTTCCATCCAATTGGCGAGAACAAGGAAAATGAGTTTTCATGAAGCTAAATGTGTTCAAAGTAAAGAACTGTTTCTTACTTTAAGATAATATCTTTGTGGGCTAGGGTTGTAGCTAGTGGTTGTAGCTCATACTTGTGTTTGCCTAGCAAGAATGAGGCTCAGGGTTTGATCCTCATCACCACATAAAATAAATAAATAAATACAATAAAGGTATTGTGTCCATCTACAACTAGAAATGTATTTTTTAAAAAGTTAAAAAAAAAAAAAAGACAATATCCTTTCCACTATTTTGGTTAAAGCTCCATTCTTTTGGGAAAAGATGGTAAAAATAGACTATTATTTGTTTATTCATTCCTCTGCAGTAAAATGAAGAAACCTTATGTCCCTCCCTGCTCCAATGTTACTTATATGACACTGCTTTGTTAAACACATTAGCCACGGGTCACAGCTCAGTAGGCAGATGGAGATGGCACATTCCTACCTGGCCATACCAGTTTGGCAAAATGTTCTGCTCCCTTTGGAACTTCAAAAGGTGCTGTATGATCACAACAGATCTTCGCCTCCACCCCTGTACCTATCCACCCTCCTGATTGGAAGCCTCTTTGCCTAGGCACTACTGCCTTGCTCTTCTTCTGGCCCCGATGACCCACACAGTGTTGAGTGTGCTGTTGCTACACTGTGTCCTGCAGTTGGATGTACAATGCAGGTAAAATTGAGGAACAGCTTGTAGAATCAAGGAAATGCTTTCCACCTAAGTTCTGAAGACCTGATCAGCATCCCTGTTCTGTCACATAACAGCAGTGAACAGCTATCCTCTCCCATTCTAATTTCCTGTGGAATTGTGGCTCAGTGGTAGAGCACTTGCCTGGCATGTGTGAGGTCCTGGGTTCGATCCTCAGCACCACATATAAATAAATAAATAAAAGATCCATTGACAACTAAAAAAACATTAAAAAAAAAAAAAAAACCTGTCCTATCTTCCATAAAGTAGGACTACTTCTTGAGCCCTCCCCCAGATCCTGGTTGTATCATACTGTGACCTGTCACATGGAAGAACCCACACGTGTCTTCATTGCTTCTAAATTTCTCCATCTTATTCCTAGATTGGATGCTCCGCCTATCTACACATTTCACCCTTCCCAGAGGGGTCCACCAAGGAAAGGCCAGATCCCCAAATCCAAAGAGGTGGCAAGCCAGAGCAGCTGTCAGCATGCTTCAATTAAACACAAAAATCAAATATAAGCAGCATCTGTTTGCATTTACTCATGATTATTGTGTTTGACAAGAAAACCTGTACCCACTTGTACATTCATTACAGAGCTTCTGAAATGATTTTTCTTTGTCTGCTTGAACATAGGAATTTTTAATGAACAGTTTCAGTGTCTGGTTTCATGCGCTTGAAAAGTAAACAGCAGAGAGCATCTTTCTAGCAGGCTCGACCCACACCCTCCCTGGTCTACCACAGAATCCAGCGGGGAGGCTGTGTGTGTCAGAACCTCTGAGCTTTCTTCCTGAGGTCACCGCTGCAAACAAAGGAGGAACTGCCAGCTTCCCCTTCCCAGTGATAAATATTTTAAATAAGTGAATAGGTAAATAGAGAAGGGATTTGAATTTAATTGCTGGTAAGTGAGGCATAAAGAGGTGAAGAGAGTTGTAACTGCCAGGACAATCCCATGTACTCTGTGCAACAGATTCATTTGCCAAGTGTATCACAGAGAAACGTCGGCTGTGTGTTTCAGCCTCTGAAGTTCAAGTTAGGCTCCTGTCTATCTTTCCCTGCACATGACTCTTTCCTGTGCTTCTGGGCCCCCACCACTGTAGCCTTCGCCTTGTTCCCCCAATCTGCACCTCTTCCTCTTTCCATGGGACCTTTGCACTTGACCCTCCCTCTGCCTGGTGCCGTCCTGTTCGTGTCTCTCAGGGCTTCATTCCTCCCTTCCATGTTGAGGATGATGTATCTGCAGGGGACTTATCATTCATCACACTTGTCACCGTTGTTATTTTATTTTTATCTGGTGACAATTTGATGAACTCTGTCTCCCCCAGAAGACTGTAAACTCTGCAGAACACGGGTGGTGTCCCTGCTCTGCCTCTTATTCCTAGCAGCTCAGTTGGCAGGGGCTGTGTAATTATTTGTTAAGCACTAAATGAACAGAGCGAATGAATCCCTGACAAATAACTTCATCAAAATCTTTTTTTTTTTTTTTTACTGACTTATCTTTGAAAGGCACTCTGTGGAATATGTTAAAAGACATGGTTGTAGGCCTGTGGGGTTACATCAGCTGGAAACATCATTTTCCTACATATGCAACGTCACTGGGTTGAGAATTGGCTGCACATGGCGTCAGTGAGTCTGGGCATGTTCCAGATGGTTCACACTGTCCCAGACAAGGCACTAGGCTTTTGTGTTCCTCCACTGCCTCATTTGTTAGATGATGATAACATCAGGGGCCTCCTTGCTGAATGGTCAGGGGATAAAACCAGATAACAGAAGCAAAAATGCCCTGAAAAGATATAATATTAATAATACTTCCTGCCTATAAGTACCCACCCACCTTTTTAGCCAAGTCTGTGGAGTGTCGAGAGCCTTTCTAGGAAGACATGTTGGAAGCGACTCGTTGTGAGATGCACCTTGCACAGTGAGAATGGGTTGGATCAAGCTGGGGGCACGGTCCAGTGGCAGAGTGGCAGACTGAACTCAGGCTACCTTAGGGTCTGGGGAAGACCAACCTCTTGCCATCAGGGCCATTGTGTGAGGACAGTGGATTGGGTGGCTTCCCTGAAACAGGGACAATGAGCAGCAGCTTCATGATGGGCAGAGGGCCAGAGGAAAGGAGGGGCAGATTCTACCATAAATCAAACGAAGTACCCTGAGTTCTGTGGTTTCTATGTTTCTTCAGCCCTGTTTCACCTGGGATGGGTGGACACATAGGAAGCCTCCTCCCTACCTGCTGCTCACCTGGCCGGATCCAGCCCTCACTCAGCAACAGCTGTGCAAGCACAGGGAAAGCTTTCTCGGAGTCTTAGTACATGATAACCATTTAGCAACCACCCAAGCCAAGGCGTGGAAAGTATTAATGATCCAGAGTGGAAACCAGGCCTTTCTTGGGATGGGATCAGTGACTCAGGAACCAGGGGTGGGGGCGAGTGGAACCTTATCAGTCTTTGTGAAGATACCCAAGCTTTTCAGTCTACAGCTCTAAAAATGCAATGTCATCTCATTTTACAAATGAGGAGCAGGGAGGTTAATAAGCAAATCTACAGCAAGTCATCTAATGCTGTGAAGGTGGAGGTTCACCAAATGAGTTCCAACAGGAAAACTCAGGAGAGGTGTCGGGAAACCACACAGGGCTGTCCAAATGGAAGGGCCTATTACTGCTCATGCAGCTGCTGAGAGTTTGGGAGCTCAGGGATCCTGGCCCAGCTGCCCAGCTGAGACACAGATGTGACAGTCCTGAGATTAAACAATGCACAGGTCCCTTGTTTGTTTGGAAAGGTCATAGCCTCATCCAAAGCTAATGGAGATCACAAAGGAGCCACTACAGATGGCACTTGCTCACAACATTCACTCTTCAACTGAGGTCAAGACTGAGGAGGGATGGTCACAACCATTCATTTCTTCTGAGCATCTCTCTGCAAAGAGTGGAGTGGGGACAGCTCACATTAGTGGGCTAAGAAGTTGTTTATTTAAGAGCAATTCTGCTTAAAGAAACCATGGATAAAAACAATTGTTTTTGCTGGTTCTGCAATCTATATGGAGCACTAGTAAAGGCCAAGACCTGGGCAAAGTGTAGAGAAGCTAAACTGAATAAGACAGCTTGGCTGCTCTCACGGGCCATCTCCTGATGGGCTACAAGGCACATGGACCAAAAGGTGCAGGTGCCCTGGGGCAAGCCTATCTCTGCAATATGCAAGGTGCTATGGGAACTCAGAGGAAAGAGAGAGGCTGTCAGGAGAGCTCAGAAACCTTCCCAAAATAAGGGAATGATCAAAGATGAAGGGTCCATCAGGCATCAGAGAGACCCTCCACATATTCATTAACATCCAGCAAATACTGTGAAGAAGCCACTGTTGTGGGCACCGTGCCAGGTGCCACAGAGTGGTAGGCAGAACAGCCAGCTCCTACCCTCACGGAGCTCACGGTCTAGTGGGACTGGGAGGCACACATTGTTAATCATAAATTAGGAAAGTGCTCCAAAGGAAAAGCACAAGGTGTCTCCAGGGTATCTTTTTGGGGACTGATCCTTTCTGGGTGGCAGGAGAACCCTCAGTGAGAATGTGACATTTGAGCTAAGGTGGGAAGGATGCTGAGCAATGGAGCAGGCCCGGGAGCAGGCAGGCAGGGCAGGGAGGGCTTTCCAGGCTGAGGGAGTGTTCTTCATTCCACTGACACTTCGGAGGCACTACAAGTGTGGGCACAGTGCTTGGCGCTGTGGCCACCAGCGAACTATAAGACACCCTTCTGACCTCAAGGAGTGTGCAGTCTCGAGGGGAGCAGGAAACTGTTAACAGGACGGGCCTTGTTCTTGCCTGGGCAGGGAGACAATTTCCAATCTGCAGGAAAAGCGTGTGCAAAGGCCAGGACAGCAGCACTCAGGATGATTCAGGCAGAGGTCAGGGGTTCTTCTCTCCTCTGGACTCACTGCCATGTGGGGTGGCCTCTTCTCTTGTTCTTCCTTGCTTAAGAATGAAACTTCTGTCTCTACCAATAGCAGGGACGTTGTGCCGAGAAGAAGCCGGCTCAGCAAATGCTGATGCGTGCATTTTGCAGTGAATTGGAAGTGCCCAGCCTGGCTTGGCCTGCGCCTCCCTCTCACCCTCCCCAGGCAGGATCCACACAGTCATCAGCACCACTGGGTTGGTTGCTTAAGGAGCACTCCCTCCCTGCCTCAGTGGCCCAGGTTCCCTGGCCATGTCCTCTACCCATCCAAACCTACTGTCTGAGGGTCAGAGCCCCTCCCATGAGAAAGCCCCCCCGCCCAGCCTAACAACATTTTCCCTCTGCCTGTCTAATTAACTCCGTCACTGTATCTGCAGTCAGATAAAATGCTCATTTCACACCACATTAATTTTTATCAGCTGAACATTAAGCAACACAAAGCTATCTATGCTTGGTTTAATTTACATACTGACAGACCTACAAAGCGTTACCCAGAGTGGCTGTGGAGCAAATAAGCAGAACTGGCATCAAACAAGGCTCCTCAAAATGAAATATTGATTTGCGCGGCTGACAGCAAAGGCGGGCTGGAGGGATGTGGGAGAAGAAGCAAGGAGTAAAAGGGTTCTATTTTCCTTGAAGAACAATTATTGATGTAGTCACCAATAGGTTTCCCAAAGGTCAAGTAGAGGGGATCAGCTGGTCCTCAGTCCATAGATGTGGAAATGGAATCTCTTCATCTTGCCACTGGAGTGGCCCCAGCCTGAAGGAAAATGCCCTCAACAGTGAAGTGCTTTAATAACACACACACTCCCTCTTTTTCCCTCTCACCATGATATATCTTGCTTCTGTAACTTTGCTCGAACTATTTCTCTGAAAGAGCCTTCCTTCCTTATTTCATGGCTATCTCAGGTATCACTACCTCCAGGAAGCCTTCCTTGATCATCTTCCTTCCTAAAAGTGTGTGCCAAGAATGCCCAGCGTCAGGTCTGCATTGCATCTGTCACTCACACTGTATCTTAATAATTCACACGCAAGCCTCTTTCTTCCACTGGCTTCTTTGCAGGGAAAATCTAGATTTGGGGCAGCTGATACTTAAACCAATGGAGGAAATTTCTTTTGGGGCAGGGGGGGGCGGAAAGAATTTAAAGAATTTAAACATATCTAACTTTTGTCAATATTACCAAAGCTTCTAAACAGGAGAAAACATTACTAGGATCTCATTCAGGGCCTCAGAGGGGGGTCAATGCAAATGAGGAAGGCTGAAGTTTCAGTTTTATCAGCTTTGAGATGGGTCTACTTCTGGTCCCTTGAGCACAGTTGCTTGATTATAACAAGCATTTGATAAATGTAGGCAGCATGGATTGAATGAACACAGGAACAGGAACTACTCAGGGATCCACAGATTGTGATAGGTAGAGACAGGGACTTTGGCCAGGGTGGTCTTTTGTAGGGTTCACTTTAGCCCAGGGGATACAACTGGAGCCAGAACTGATTCCCAAAGAATTGTGCTTCTCCATCTGACAACCAAGGGAAAAAGAAGAGATGCTCCTAGGCAAAAAGACACATGGTTTACAGAGGTTAGTCTTCAGACTTTGGAGCTCTTAGCAGCCATCATTTCACCCTGACCAGGGGTTCTGCCGCTTTAGCAAGCACCTGCATCATCTGGATCATTTGTTCCCTAGAAGATTCCCTGGGCTGAAAACCAGAGATTCTGATTTCTCATAATTGTATAAATGGAGTGGAACCTGAACGTCTGCATTTTAAACATGAGCACCCACTCACGATCTTACTATGGATTTTTCTAACACCACACTTTGAGAGATTTGACTCAAATACAAATGTTGATGTTGAAAGGGAGTGGGTTGGAGGAATAAAGTGGAAGCTGGTTGTATATGCTAGTGGGAAGCTTTATTTCCTGCAAGAAGCTGCTATATGACTTTAATTTGATGTGTCAATGTGGCCTAAGGAAGACCCAGTTCCATAGAACACACACATCCAGAACCCAGGGAGTAAGAAGACTATAGGTACACTTGAAAAACTCTATGAAGCTGAGTTTGAGAATAATCCTTTTCTTGTGAATATTGTCCTGTAAACACTTTCCACTGAGTCCCTCAAGAGGGAGAGAACAGAAGACTGTCCCTAACCACAGGGGCCAGGCAGGTTGTGTTTTCTGCCTTCCTAAGAATTTCAGTAGGCAGCTCCTGAATATGTAAAGCACACTAGTCTTGTCCTTGTATATGGCTCCCCATGAAAGAAACTCCAGAGCTGGCTTCACTTTCACAATCATGCATGTTGGGGCTTGTAGGTATCAGTTGGTTGGTTCCAGGGTTATTACAGGTATTTTGCTTTTAACACCAGCAAAGCATATTCTCTTTTCTCAGAGACATCTTTGACCCTGGGAGACCCCAGACCCTACAAAATAAAACTTCAAAATCCAGTTTTGTTTGTCTTTTGCTTATTTAGTGAGAAGAGAATGCTTTGATATTGGAAAAGTCTGGCTCATTTAGAATCAAATGTGCATAAAGCTAATTCTGGAATTAAGTTCAGGCTAAAGTCACAGACTGAGTCCAGTTTTGGTTTGGCTACTGGAAAGCTGCATGAATTTGGGCCAGTCATTTTACTTCTCTGAGTGTTTTTTCTTCAAATGTAATATGGATTTATAATATTAGTACTGCCTTCTGGAGCTGTGCTATGGAGCCAAAGTGTCTTGAAAATCTAAATGTTGGGGTTGGGATGTAGCTCAGTGGTAGAGCACTTGCCTAGCTTGTGTGAGACCCTGGGTTTTGATCCCCAGGACCATAAAAAAAAATCTGAATGTAAATCTAAGGGGTATGGTTACGTTCTACTTACCTCCTCCTGAAGATAACAATTAAGATATCAACACAAATGATTAAAAAAAAAAAAAAAAAACTATTGAAGGCATTGGAATGGAATAAAAAGCAAATAGGAACCGGAAGCACCCTAACCCCTGTAAACTTTTGAATTTGTGGATTTCTTTTCCCTTAGAGCACTCCCCCATTGGCTTTTGGCTCTGGATAACTTGAGCTGTCAGAGGAAAAATTAAAGCCTGGTAGAGGATCAAGAAAGAAAGGAAGCTGAAAGAACAGAAAAAGACTATCTGCTGCATACCACAGGGAAGACAGCTAGAGTCAGAATCCAGCTGTGTTAGCTGATTGGTAAAACAAAAATTCTCTTCAGAGGAACTTAACAGAATGTAGAGTCCTTTTACGAAATCATTTATATTGCTTATTACTAGATATGCAAAGAAGGAGCAGTAACTCATACTCAAGAAAAGAAAAAAAAAGCACCATTATACTTAGATAATGTATTTGTCAGATAAGGAATTTTAAAAAACTACTATAGATTGTTTAAGAAACTGTAAAGAAAACCATATACATACATAATAAATAAATAGATGGGAGATCACAGTGAGAAATACACACTATAAAAATGAACCATACAGAAATCCTATGGTTTGATAGTAAAATGAATAAAATAAAAATTACTGAATGGGTTTCGCAGCATATTGAAGATGGCAGGAGAGTCACACAGACTTGGAGATGGACCAATAGAAAGTGTTCAATCTTGAGAACAGAAAAAAAAAAAAAAAAAAAAGAAACAAAGAAACAAAGTGAACAGTCTCAGCGACCTGAGCATCAAAGTCCATCAAACAGTCTAACACACCTGAAACAGAAATTCCTGAAGAACAAGACAGAGAGAATGGGGAAGGAAAATAGTTGAAGGATTGGCTGAAAAGTGTGGTGAAAGACGTCAACTTCAAGTTCAAGAATCGAACAGATCCTGAGCAGGATAAATACAAACCACAGCAAGGCTCGTCTCCATCAACGTTCTGAAATCTCAGAGAAAATCTAAAAGTAGCCAGAGGAAAACCAATATGTCTTACACCTGAGAAACAACAGCCGATATCTCTCAATAAACAACAAAGGCCAGCAGGCCACCTTTAAAGCACACACACACACAAAAATGGTCAACCTAGAATTCTGTCTTCAAAAGTGAAGCAAAGTCATTTTCAGGTAGACCCCAACTGAGGGATTCATCACGAAGACAGCTGCACTAAAAGAAATGGCAAAGGAAATTCCTCAGGTTGAAGGCACATAACATAAAACGGTAATGCAGACCCACAGGGAGGAATGAGGATCCCTAGAAATGTTTGTTAAAAAAATTAAGCAGATACTAATTTTTCAGTGGGTAACACATTTATACAACATAATCATACTTTACCTTAATTAAATCACACTTGGCCTCTTTGTTACAGGGTACCCAAATTTAAGCAAAATGAAACAACAACAACAAAAGGAAAGACACACACACACACTTCTAGCTATGTGACCTTGGGCAAAATGTTAACTTACCTGTGCTTCTGTTTCTCCATTTATGAAGTGAAAAGGTGGATTAAATGATTTCAAAAATTCCTTTTGGCCCAAACATACTGTGATTCTGTGACTAAGTTGGAGTAGTTTGTTAGTAACAATCTCCACTTAAGTTTTTACTGCTATTAAACTTTAAAATTTTGCTATTGTGATAAAGGTAACTGAGCCTTATTCTTAATGATCAAATAAACTCACAAAATTCAGCCAAGAACTAATGAGCTTTAGAAGTGACTTAGTCCCACCAATACCCTTTTGTGCCTCACCACACAAAACAAAACAAACCCAAAACACACTCCCACAGCTGAGGTAATCAAATGAGGTAAGCTGCCATCCCTGTGCTTTCAAATGGCAGAGCCTAATATAGAGAGGTGAGGGGGGTTTATGCTCCCAATTGTCAGATTTCCTTTCGCATTTGAAATGCACTGATGCTGGATGCCAGTCTCTTAGTCATCTTCAACACTGAGGAACTGCACGAAGCCACATCAGAATGTGCTCAGCCAAGTGTGAAAGTTCACTGCACACGTCCTGCCTGTGTGGGAAGTGGGGAGTAAGCAAGCTGTGAACCCCCCAGGACTGGGGACAGTTAATTAAACATTCAGTGTGTCCGTGTTTCACTGCAGGGAGAATTGGTGGAACCTTCAGAGAGTTTTCTGATGATTTGCCACAGAGATGGACTTAAGCCAGGCTAGACTCCAAGGCTAACTGGCCACCAAGTTCTGAGAAGTTGCCCCAGGGTGGCCTTCCTCAGTTTCCGATGCTCTGTGACATTTGAGCTGGGCAGCCTTCCCCTCCCGCCTCAGTGCCTTTGTGACTCTGCTGCATTAAGCAGGCAGCAGAAGTCCTTGACTTAGTGCACTCTAGAAAGGGCTCTCTGAGGACCTGGGTCCCAGCTGCTTCAATGAGGTGTCAAAGGAAGGTAGAAAAATGCAGTCCTTCCTTTGGCAGATGCTTTACAATTCTGCTAAGTGCAGTGTGTTCAATTGTTCCTTTCCTCTCCCAGAAAAGAGTCACTGTGAATAACGTGCTGTTTGGAAATAGGACGACTTCAAATGTCACATTAATATAATTATTTACAAATACTGGCATAAGTGAAATAAAGGTCTGACTACAACAGAAAATTTCAGAGGCTAACGCCATTGCTTTAATGAATAGAACAAAGAAATGCTGAATAATTTTCTGCTTATTTCACAGCATTCTTTAACAAGCCTTTTGTCCCTCCTACACACACACACATCCCAGGTTAAATCTTCCTTTTTTTAACTTGCTCAAATCTCCCAACATAAACCCCATAATGTGGTCTATACATGGCTCATGTTTCTGAATAGCTTTTAGACAGATTTAAACATTGCCACCTCAGGACCGTTACACCTGTTTTATGCTCTCCTTTGGGAAAAAACAACAACTGTTAAGCCCTAGGGGGAAATTCTGGGTGCACAATCATCAAGCAAAAGCCTGCTTTCAGAAATCCGAACCTCCACTGACGTCAGAGACAACTGAGTCACCACAATGTCCCTGTGAGTTGTCTGCAAGTTTCTGACAGCAAAATCCAATATATTTAAAAAACGACAAGCAGAAACTTCTAAGCTATTGTCCATTGGTGGTTGGATAACAGTACTTCTACTCTGATAGTGCGGAGGTGTCATTTAATTAGAGCCAGAGCAAAAAGCACCTGGCTTCCTTCCTGTTTTCTGTTTGGAAGGGTGCTTTGACCCATCTACCCACATGCTGTTAAGAGCAACTTAGGCCTGGAGTTCTGTCTTTCCACCTTCAGCCCTTCAACCAGTGAGTGTAGGGGAAGGGAGGTGGTAGTCTCTTCTCTCAGAGGGATTTGCCTAAAAATAAATCCTGGGCCTTAGTTTCTAAAATGTGACCCTCCTGCCCATGGCTTGCCAACTACATACAAAACTGCCATGAGCATTGGCATTTATAATCTATCACCATCCTGGTATGCATATCCTGCGGTGATATCAGCTATCCAAAATCCCCACCCATTATTAGATGTATTCCAGCTCAGGGATCAGGACAAAACATCCTTACCTCTCCAGAGCCAACCTAGATTATGTGGCTGGTGGTGAGGTGTAAGCTGCCTGTTGTGGCCAGCCACGGTGCCGCGGGAAAATTCTCGGAGGCAGAGTTAAGCTTTTACTACTTTTACTTCTACTTTCTCAGAGCTTAGAGAGGGAAAGAAAGATTTTTAGAGAGAAAGATTAAAGCAAGCTTTTCTTCTTGTCTTCTTAGCTTAGAGTAGAGTAGCTTAGCTTAGAGTAGAGTAAAGAAAGATAGAGCTTAGCTTAGAGAAAGACTAGAGCTTCTTTCTTCTCTCTTCTTTCTTCCTTCTTCTGTCTTCTGTCTTCTGTCTTCCTCAGGAGTCTCGGCCTAACTCTGACCAGTCATTACTTCTTCTATCTGGTTTCTCTTCTGTAACCGCTCTGCCTACGTTCTGGCCGCTCTGATTCTTCTGACCGACCGAGTGACTGCCGGGCTGACTGAATTCTCCGTTCTCCTAACTCGGACCGCTTTCACCCGGTTATATCAGGTTTGCGGGTGCCTACAGGTGCGTCACATATCAGGTGGAATTTATGGCTTCCAGCTAGCTACAACAGCCCTTCCTAATTAGGGCTCCTTCAGTGAGGAACACTGTACAGACAATTCAAAATGGCGCCCCCAGGCCAACGTTCAAGATGGCTCTTCACCTTCTCCAGGTTGGCAGGAACTTCCACATTATTATGCTCATTTCATTAGCAAAAACAGCAGTAGCCATAAACTCACACCCTAGATGGGTTGCTTGAGATATGTAATTTGCTTTCACTCTCTTTTTCCTATGATCTGTCTCAGAAAAGGTGGCCAAATCAAAGGAGAACATTTTTGAGATAAGAACATGATTTTTTTAAATATTTATTTTTTAGTCGCAGTTGGACATAATACCTTTATTTATTTATTTATTTATTTATTTATTTATTTATTTTCATGTGGTGCTGAGGATTGAACCCAGGGCTGCGCATGTGCTAGGTGAGCGCTCTACCGCTGAGCCACAACCCCAGCCCAAGAACTTAACATTTGTTTGACTGGAAGTTCCTGGAGGGAAGGCTTGGCCCTCTGACCTGGTTTCTGTGAGGTCCAATATGGTGGTGCCTGGGCAGCTGAACCTATGGTGTGATGATGAAGGAAGACCCTGAGAAGCCACAAAACTCTTAAGATGGCAATTTCAAACAGCTTCCTCTCTGCCCTGCCTCCATGAGAAGCCAGAAACCGGTTTATTTGTCAACCTCAGCTTATCCTTTGTCTGTCCTTGCCTTCTGTCTCCCATGTCCCCTCTGTGAGAACCCTGTCCCTCCTCTACTCTGGCCCTACTAGCTGTGAAGGTTCCCTGTAGACAGTAAGGCACTGTACAACCATGACACATCACATAGGACCAGGTGATATATGGTAACAGCTCTGGGCAATTACCTGAATGGCCTGTGCCTCCAAGTTTCCTCAGCTTTCCCATGGGGATAGTACTTCCTGAGGTCTGGGTTATTTGGGGCATCAAAAGAAATAAAACCTGGCAGGGCATGATGGCACATGCCTGTAATCCCAGAGGCTTGGGAGGCCGAGGCAGGAGAATTGCAGTTTCAAAGCCAGCCTCAGCAATTTAGGGAGGCCCTAAGCAATTAAGCAAGACCCTCTCTCTAAATAAAATATAAAAAAGGACTGGGGATGTGCCCTGGGTTTAATCCCCAGTACCCCCCATTCCCCCCCCCCGAAAAAAAGAACAAAACAGAAAACCAAGTAAAACATATTATTGTGATCATCATCATTACAACAGGGGGAGTGTGAAGTGAATTTGTGGTTCTTGACAGAACTGAAAGAAGCCGAGAGTAGGAGAGAGTCAGGCCGAGCTGTGATTCTGCCATAGTCTGGTTCCCTTGCTGGAACAAGGTTCCCAGGCTCTATCCCAGCAGGGGTGGTGCTCTAGCTGTGGGGGCATGCAGAGACTGTTTAAGCTGGAAGGGACTTGATGAAATGGCACAAGCATCAGAAGCCAGGAGGCTCTTGACCACTCCCATGCACGCTGCTGGCCTAGAGGAAAGCCTGTTGACTTGCTTAAATGGAGAAGCCTCTAAAATTGATTCTAAACTTGGAGCTGTGATGAGACTACAGGTCAGGTCCATGAGGTAAGTTGCGGTGACCAGGGCTACCTAAGTGTGCCACAGTGAAAATCTTTCAACTGCTTGGAAAAACATACTCTTAAAGAAAGCTAGCAGATGCCACTTCATGCCCAGCAGAATGACTATTAAAAAGGAAAAGAATAAGGAAGAAAAAAAAAAAAAAAGAAAAAGAGAAAAGAAAAATGACAAGTGTTGTGAAGGAGGCAGAAATTGGAACCCTCATCCATTGCTGGTGTGAATGGAAAATAGTGGAGGGACTATGGAAAAAAATCTGGCACAATTACCGTATGATCCAGCAATTTTTCTTCAGGTATATACCTCCAAAGAAGTGAAAGCAAGTATTCAAACAAAACTTATATACAAAGCATTTTTTTGTGTGTGTGGGTGGGATTGAACTCAAGGGTGCTCAACCACTGAGTCACATCCCCAGCCCTTTTATTTTTTATTTTGAGACAGGGTTTCACTAAGTTGCTCAGGGCCTCACTAAATTGTTGAGGCTGGCTTTGAACTTGTGACTTCCTGCTCAACCTCTGGAGCTGCTAGGATTATGGGCGAGTACCACCTCACCCAGCCTTTATACACATCTTGATGGCAGTACTATTCAAGATTGGCAAAGGGTGTACGCAACCTCAATTGCTCAACAATTGATGAACAGATCAACAAATTGTGGCCCATTCATATAATAGAATATTATTCCTTACCAAAAAGGAATAAAGGGCTGATACATACTACAACATGAATGAATGTTGAAAATATTATGATGAGAGAAACAAGTCGGTCACAAAATAAACACCCAGAAGAGGGAAATACACAGCAGAGGGCAGATCAGTGGTTGTGAAGGCCAGAGGAGAGTGGGGAATAGAAATGACTGCTTCATGGGTATTAGATTTCCTTTCAGGGGGATGAATATGTTCTAGAATGCAAAAGTGGTATTGGATGCACAACTCAAAATATGAATATACTAAAATTACTGAATGCTAAATTTTATGACATAGTATTATAGCATGAAAAAAAGTCCAGACAAAGGTGGGGACGAGGTGGTGGGGGGGGCCTTCTAGAGCAGCAGTGGAAGGAGCCCCTCCAAGGCCATCTCTACTGCCCTGCGTGTGCCCTTTGAGGGGCCCGAGCTGTCGGCTTAATTGAGAAATTATTCCTAATAAGTCCCAAGGAGCTACAGGTCTTTTCCTTACAAATGGGAAACAATCATATCTCATGGCAGCTCATTACACATTCTTTTGGTACCATGAGTTGTTTTAAAACCGTGAAATTAGTTCTGGCAGAGTTTACAGAAAAACACCCATGAGATGAGACTGAATGAGTTATGTAAGACTTCTCGCACTTGCATGCAAGATGTTAACTCCTCGCTGGCACCACCAAGGACACCAGCGTCCTTTATCAAGGCATGAGCATGTTCAGGTTTCCACTATGACCAGCACAGGGGCGATTGGAAATGACAGGTATGTGGAATAGTTGGCAGGCCCAGCCTCATCTCTTTGGCCGAAACTGCTGAGGTCCCTACACAGGTAGAGGGACTTGCCTACAAGATTGGTTTAACCAAAAGTTCCAGTCTTTTTTTCTTTTTCTTTTTGTGGTGCTGGGGATTGAAACCATGGCCTTGTGAATGCGAAGCAAGCACTCTACCAACTGAGCTATATCCCCAACCCAAGTTCCAGTCTTTTTGCAGAAGCTAGGCTGACCTTTGGGTGTGGTACACTGGAGATTTTAAAATCACTCAGACATCTCAAATATTAAGACAGCCATCACTGGCTTATAGCTGTGTAGATAGGCAAGCCCCAGTCTAACTAAAATCAGACTCGTCTGATTGAGCTTGAACTCTGGCTTTAAGGAGACAACAGATTTCAAAAGTTTCCATCTGACAATGATCAGATCACTAAGCCAATGATTAAACATGGGGGGAAAACCCCTTGCCTGTAATCCTAGCACTTGGGAGGCTGAGGCAGGAGGATCGCGAGTTCAAAGCCAGCCTCAGCAATGGCAAGACACTTAGATTTAGCAACTCAGTGAGACCCTGTCTCTAAATAAAATACAAAAAAGGGCTGGGGATGTGGCCCAGAGGTTGAGTGCTCCTGAGTTTAATCCCCATACCAAAAAAAAAAAAAAGTGAGCCCCAAACTATCGAATTCCACTCTTCCCCCAAAGACACACACACACATACATACACACACACGCACATACTCACACACTTCTATACTTCTGTGTGTTTCATGTATAGCATATCCACAAAAAATAGACCTGAGTAATGGAATATTTTACTAATAAAATATAATATAGAAAAGAATTAGAAAACAAGCTTTAAAACCCTGCTCAAGAAATGTCTCAAGCATCAATTCTAAACTTGGAGATGCCCTTGAGACTCAACTCAGAATCCATGGGTATCCTTTTATAAATGGAGATAACCTGCATACAAAACACCCTAAGCAGGGTTATCTGTTTATCTGTTCCTATACCACAACATGAGCTCCTTACAGGGGAGGGAGACCCACAGGCAGGGCATCCTGACTGCAGCAAAAGTGATTACTGCCCACCAGAGCAGGGAGATCCAAAAGGACTGGAAGCCAGCAAAAGGCATCAAAAGGTAATAGCCTGGAGTCCCTGGAAGCACCAGCAAACTGTACCCTCCCTAATAGGTTGTGTGGTAGAGTGGGGGAATCAGGATCCAGACAGACCCAGGTTTGAAAGCCAGACTTTGCTACTTATTAGTTGTGAAACATTGTGTAAGTTACTCCCTCTCCCTGACACCTAGATTTCTTCTAAAAAGGAATGATATATCAGCACTCTAGGAAGTGGAACACACTTCCCTCACAAGGTTATTGTGAAAATGAGACAATTTATGCCATGATCAAACAAAGGTATGTAGTTATTGCTTAATAAAGACATCTTTTTAAAAGTCCTTAGGACGGGCTGGGGTTGTGGCTCAGCGGCAGAGCGCTCTCCTTGCACATGCGCGGCCCAGGTTCGATCCTCAGCACCACGTAAACATAAATGCATTGCATTGTGTACAACTAAAGTAAATAAATAAATATTTTTTAAAAAATGTCCTTAGGACATCAGGTATTACAGTGTGGTCTGATTATTCAGATGTTGAAGGGTAACATATAGCCATATGTTCATTGTGAGAAGGCAGGGACCTGCCCCCAAGATGCTGGGCTCTGTAGCCCAAGTCCCTCTATCTTTGAAATCTACTTTCAGTTCACTCTTCTTCTGTAAGTCAGCTGACAAAATAACTTATACTAAGGCATGAATGCTTGTCAACAACCCAGTAATATCAGTTAGCAAGGTGCACTGCTATTAACCAGTAGGAATATCTCAGCAGAGGTGACAGGCCAGTGGGGAATTAACCTGCGGGAAAAAGGCCTTCTTGGTGTCATCTCAGTCATAACTTGTAAGTGATTTCTTCTTTATGGGTTAGCCTGAAATGCTATCATAAGGAGTCAGGGGCACTAATAGGTCCCCAAAACCTGGCATCTCCTTTTGGAAGAGTTAGATGTTGGTACATATCCATTCAAAACATTTTAGTTCCCCATCTGATGGATTCCTTTTTGTTTATTTTATTTATATTCTGCTTGGTCCACAAATATTGGGGAGTTGGGTGAGCCACTAAGCTAAACAAGTTCAGATGCCAATAAGATCCTCCTGCCACCAGAATGCAAAAAGTATTCTTTATGCTTCCTGCTCCAACTGAGAAGGAGCCTCCATTTCTTTTTTCTTTTCTCATCTCCCCCTGCAATCTGATGTTCTTTTAAACACCCATGTGCTGGAGATTGCAATAGCAGAGAGGTAGATAAGGAGGGAGGGGCATAGGAAGGGACAAATGGCTCATTTTAGAACTCAATAAGATATGCATATTGGAATGTCTTTTAGTCTCATTCTCTAGCCTTTGTCTCTGTCTCTCAGTACTTCTATCTCTGGTTTTCTCTTCAAAAAAATAAAATAAAAAACTAAATAAATAAATAAAAGGAATATTGCTAGCATCAAATGGAAAATGCCAATTATATTTCACCTGATTAGTGACTGGGGATTCTGCTGTCTTGCAGAGGACTGGAATCATGTTTACTTTGCTCACTGGTCTGTCTCCAGGTGTGCCATGGCCAGCACCCACTCTGTGCATCTCCTCCCAACTTTGCCTTCAGCGACATGCATGCCGATCACTGGAAATTGGCTGCAGCGGGAATCTTTACACCACAGACATGGCAAATTCTACAGGCCAGGCTCTTTCTTCCCTCCCCTTCTTTTTCTGTAGAGCCTGTTGTTAAGCATTGACCAGCACACCACTGATAATAGGTATACCATGAATATCTGTTAAATAAACAAAGGAAGAATGATGAGCTGTCCCATGTAATTCAACCAGTTCCGACACCTCTCCCATCCAATCATTCATTGCAAACCCTCTGCAAGTTCTTCTCCACAACAAGATGACGAGCCTTGGGATTTAGTGATGAAGCAGAGAAGGAAATGCCAGGAAGACTAATTTAAAACAAAATTTCTCTTTGGTAATAGTGTCTCTGACTCAGCTCTGGTGGAAAGTATCAACCTTATAAACCCAAAAGGAAGAGGTGAAGATCTCACATCATTTCTTATTTCTTTTGATGTCAAAAAGAGAACTGTCTTAAATGCCGGCACTGGGCCGTGAGAGGAAGGATGCCAGGCTTGCAGTGAGCTGTCACGTACAGCAGCTCCTCTTTGTGACCTCAGGGAGCAAGTGACTTTCTCTGAGTCTCAGTTTCCTTGCTCTAGACTAGTAAATAACACTTCTTCTCTTACCCATCAAACTCCTATTCATCCTTCAGCACCCAGTTCACACGCTCCCTCTGCCCCTTTTACAAAGCCGCCCGCCTCTTTCAGGAGACGGCTTGTTTCTTCAGTTATCTGTCAGCCCCTCATTCCTGTCTCCACTCTAGCACTTACTATCAATTTGGTCACTCCTTGTTGCTCTGTGACCACGGGTAGATGCCCCATGGAACCTATCTTCTCAGTACTTTCCATGGTGCTTGGAACATAGTAGTTGATGGTTCCATGTTTATTAAAGTCATCCACTGAAAAGTGAAGGGGTTTTTAAACAGTGAATATCATGTCAAAGAGTGAAGAGTCTTTACTAAGTGCAGACCCCAAAGTAGGGTTTCCTACCCTGAGGAACAGCCCTGACCAGGCACAGGCCCTATTAAGGCACTTAATCATGTCACCACCAGATAAAATTAGTGAGGCACCTGAAGGACTCAGGAGGGAGGGATCAGTTAGAAACCACAGAAAGCATTCTCCATAGTGGCCTCCTCCCCTTCCTTCCTGAGTGTTCCAGCAGCTTTATTCCAGGATTCCAAACCCTCCCTGCCCACAGGGCTCAGAGGTAAGAATATTATATAAGGAATGAATGCTGCCTTCATTTGTTTTAATAAAAGAAACAGCCCATTTAAAGAAACACAGACTTTAGTGGCTTGGTATTTCTGAATGTGAATATGACCCAGAGGTTCAGGAATACAGAATGGCTGTCTTGAGAATGACCGTTTTTTTTCCTATTTAAAACATTCTGGAAAATTGCTCTGTGTCCTCGTGCCAAAATGAAAAAATGAAAAACATAAGGGCTATTTGGAATGCCTCTTCATTTTACAGATGACTTTAATGCATAATGTTATAAAGACATGAAGCTTTCTGGCCTTAAGTGCCCCTGATGCTGCTGCCCAACAGTCCCTGAGAGGCACGCTACAGTGTGGAATCAGTGAGCAGACCCTGCAAAGAGAGCTCCCCATTGCAGATGGGGTTCGTAGCTGTCTGTGGGCCGTGGAGTTTCCACGAGTCTCCAAATAGAACACACGCAGCCCGCCCTGGGCTAATTCCTTCATGGCACAGTGTTAAGGCTCACAAGGTAAAGTGATGACCCTGAAGGTGGTTTGACATGCGTTACACTTCATTGTGTTGATCTGAGGCAGCAGCCACTGTAGCTAGGGAGGGAGGGGAGTGCTGATGCTACAGAAGTGGAAGATGAAGGCTCGGGGGATCCTGACTGGCTGCAGGTCTCATCGTAGGCAAAGGACCAGCTGGCACCAGAGCTGCTTTACACACCCAGTGGGAGTGGTGCCGGAGGGGGTGCAGGACAAAGAGGGACACCATGCTAAGGGGCGAGCACATGACAGAGCCCAAGCACTGGAGTCCCACAGACCAGGTTCTGTACCTGGGCCCTGCCAAGGACAGGTCACATGACCATGGGCCAACTATTGCTCTTCTGGTCCATTTCCTCATCTGAGTATGGAACATTTCCAACTCGTGGGTTGATGTGTGGATCAAGGGATGAGGACACACAGTATGTGGTAGGGACCCAAAGTGATAGCCATTGGGATTTTACCATTTTCAGCTTTAAAGGGGCTGATGGCTTTTTTGTTGTTATTGTTCTTTGTGACCCTGCCTGGGTGGGAATTCTCTTATTTATTTCACAGACCCTTCACTCTTTTCCCCCTGCAGGGGGTTAGAAAATGAAAAATAACTCAAGTATCTGACTTCCATGTTCAGAAAGAAAAATCATTTCTGTTGAGGCATACGGTGTGTGTGTGTGTGTGTGTGAGAGAGAGAGAGAGAGAGAGAGAGAGAGAGAGAGAGAGAACTTGTGTGGTGTGTGTATGTGCATATATGTGATGTACATGTGTGTATGCATGGGGGTGTGTATGTGTATATATATGTGGGGGGTGTGCATGTCATGTGTCTGGTGGCCTACCTCTCCCACTCCTCTTTATTTTGAAATGATATTCACCTGTTGTTGACAAACCACCTTTGTCTTTTTCAGATATTTCTCTGTCTACAGAGATGGAAATCTTTGCCCAGATTCAATAAGGCAGGAAATCAATTAAGGTTTTCATTTTCAGCTTAGCCTCAAAAGACATGATGCTGATAAAAGGCCTAAGTAAACAAAGTGTTTCCTTTTGGGTTCTATGTTTTGGGGAAAATAAAATGGAAAGGAAAAGCCTTACATATCCTACTTAAAACCTAAATGTTTTCCCCCCATTTTTCTTAAAAAAAAAAATGTTAAAGCCACGACACTCTATTTTGGTTAATACGGACAATTCCAACAAAAGAATGACACCTCAAATTTTAAAAGACGACCCTAACTAAACCTAACAGCTTGGCTTTTAAATGGCTACATTTAAATATTTCATTCTCTGTTCACTTCCAAACCTGGGCCATAAATCACCCTTATGAACACAATGGCCTGTGCCTATAGCAATTTATCATTTGGATAATGTCACCTGGTCAGATGTGCATTAATTTATGCCTCACATTAGTACTCCAGTTGGCTGGAATCTTCCCTCTCATCTGCCCATCCCCAGCAGCCGCCCCTGAGGACCAACTGACCAACTGGGCACACTGAGGGCACGGACAAGCCTGCACAATCCCTCCCTCTCAGGGGAGGTGGAAGAAGGTGGTGGCAAGAAAGCAGGGGCCTCTTAATGCTCACCGTCCCAGGATGCAACCTATTATGAAATGTTCACCAAGCCCAGGGGGAAGAGGAGGCACATGGGTACAACCAGTGCGGCAGGTTTTCTCACTCCGAGGAAAGATGAAGAACTGAGCCGCCTCGAGAAGGAGGGGACAGTGGCCTCAAGGTGGCATGGGAGTAGAAGGGACGCCAGTGTGGCTGTGCTGAGAGTAAGTCCTACATTTTCTGCTCACTGCATGTCACCTTGGTCATGTTACATCATCTTCCTGAGCCTCAGTTTCCCTAGCAGGCAAACAAAAGATGTCCAAGATCTTCCTTCCCCACATTCTAGACTCTGATTTAAGAGGAAGGATGGCCAGATTTTAGGAGATCCAGTTGTGATTACTACTCACAACCCCCATGACTGTAATCTTTTTCTCCAGTTACCCCCAAATAGCTAGGTTGGGACAACTGTGTCTGATCCCTAGTATGGAAAACTGGCAATTATTCCTTGGATAGGGGAAATCTGTGTGCTGTGAGAATTAGCCCAAATACTCTCCAGTGTTAGCGGAAGCAGTCAACATGTGTTTTCTTAACATTAGCTATTATACATAAGTACTGAATAAAACAATGTCATTTAAGGCTTCATACAACCTCAGGAGGCCCACAGTAATCATTTCCACTTCAAAAATGAGGAACTGAGGCTCAGAGAGGTAACTTGCCCCAAGATCACACAAGATGACACAATCTGAATGGGAACCCAGGGGTCCTCTGACTCCAAGGAGTGCCTTGTCTACAGTGCTGGAACCAGCAAGTTCATGGGCCAGGGTCACTTAAGATGCCGCTAAGTAAGTCTGACTACTTAAGCTCCTTTGGTGATTAAGATCTGTGGTAGCCAAGAGGAACTACAAATATTTTTTAATTTCCACAAACAAGGGGTGTGACTATAAAATTACATATGTATGAGATTAAACAACCGATTTCAAGAGCCACACACACACAAATTAGTCTTCTTGCATATTAGGCAGGGTTTACATATTTGAATTATAAATTTAGAGATCCTTTCTCAGTTAATATCTCTCTATAAGCTTGTGATCATGGCTTTTAAACTAAAATAGGCTCTTTCAACAGAAGAAACCAAAAACCTAAAATCCAGATTCCTCCATTGTTCTTTTTAAAACCCAGTCATTGGCCTCTTTATAGGTGTAGCTTTGAAAATGATTTCTACGTTACCCATGTGAATCAAGGGAAAGACTTCCCAGCCATAGCTTTTAAATGCACCAGTTTTGTTTAGGGCGTGAAAATTGTGAGATCCCATGGTTCCAGGGTGATGAATCACTGCTTCCACCAGTCACTTCCCCAAAATGCAGCCCAAGTCATCCCAAGCTCCTCTCTGCCCCCCACTGCCCCCACCCCCTACCCCCAGCAGCCATCCCCTCTCACCATGACGCCACTCTCCTCTGACAGGCCAGGGAACACCTGCCAGAGGGTGACTTCACCATCCCCAGTCACTCTGACAACAGCCCAAATAAAACCCTGTCATTTAAACCACAAACAACATCCAACCAGGCTGGGGAGTTCAGACAGAGTCGTGAAGGCCGGAGAGAAAGAGGGAAGAGGGTGTTGCCACCGAAAAAAACCCAGGTTCCAAGACTTTTGACTTAGAAAATGCAAGAGGGGTACTTAAAGAAGCAAGAGGAAGCAGTCAGGAGTCAGAAGGACTGCTTTAGAGTCCAGCATTTACAGGGTATGCAAGTTTGGAAAGTTACTTACCCTCTCTGATCCTGTTTTCTATTGTAGGATAGAGTAATAATAGGATCCAAATTATTGGATTGGTGTAAGATGCTGAGTATTTATTTATTTAAAACAGCCCCTAAGGAGCACTCAATCCAGGGAGGCTGATAGTATATTGTTTATTAATATAGGACTGTATGGCAGGTCTGCCTTGCTTATACATTTGTGAACATTCTAGAGCCCAACGCCCCCTCTCACTGTGGCAAACCGAGCAGCATACCATTAACAAGGATGTGAAAGAGACTTGGGTTCTTGTCCTGATTGTGTTGCTGGTCAGGTGGGGCAAATCACATTACTTGGTGTCAGTTTCCAATTCTGCCAAATAAGAGTGTGGATGGAGGCCTCAGGGTCCCCTTTATGCTCCTACAACATGCTCTCTTTCCCTTTTCCCACTGTTCAACCCTGGGGCATTAATGCAAGCAGCAGAGGTTTACATTTCAGGAGCCCCTGAACCCTTCCCTTCAGAGTGCTGACTCCTCCATCCCAAGATCCCAAGCTGCCTCCTCCCCGCCCCCGCCCTCCCCACCGCTGGAATGTGGAGGGTGAGCTGGGCCGGGTTGGGGGCACTGGGAATCCCTGGTGAAGCCTCCCTCTTGAGTGCTCCAGCCAATCTCACTGCATCTTTAATAAGCATTTGAGGCAGTGACGTGCTGCTTTGAAATTTTTCTTTCAGTAAGGAAAGTCAGAACTGTCAGAAGGAGTCTAACTCTTCTGCTTTTGATTTCTTGATAAGAGCCCAAGAGAGAAAAGATGCAAGGGGTTTTTAAAAAATCTGCAGGGGCAAGGAAAGTACATACTTGGCTGCTGGCCGGCCACTGAGCCTGAGCGAAAAAGTACCCACAGTTGAGGTGTCCTGACTATAAGCTTGCCTCTGTGCAAGAGTCTACACCTTCACCCATCAAGAGCAGCAGCACACAGACTGTAAATCTAGGCCAGACCAGCAGTGAATGGTTACAACTTCTTTTGCCAGTGCTTCTGGAACACCACTCTTTCAATATGACACAAGAATTCTCCTCCACGTTACTAACGGGAACTTTTAGATGGTCTTTACTGTCGTCTCTCCCAGAGAGTGGCAGTGGTGATGAGAATAATAACCACTCCTGGTATCTGTAAGCCTTCACAGTTTCATAGAGTGCTTTCATCTATGTACTCTCCTTTGATCTCCAGAACAATACTACAGAGTAGGCAACATGGTATTATTATTCCCATTTTACAGATGGGAATACAACCAACATGCTTTGTGAGGTTAAGGACCAGCACGTCAGCAGCAGAGCTAGGACTGGAGTCAGGGCTTCCTTGCTGTGCACCATGTCCCCTCTCCATTATTTAGAGCATGTCTTGCAAGCAAAATAAATAAGTAAAAAAGAAAGCACAGAACTAAGAGTGAGGGTCTCTGGTTTTCAGTTTTGATTCTGTTCTCTCTGAGGTGGGGACCATGGACATGCCACTTCTCTGTAGTGAGTTTCCTTCTATACATTGTCCTTCAGCTCTAAATTCTGTAAATAATTCCATGCCTTCTTGGAATGATCAGACTGACATCAGATTTCGATTGGTAAATTGCATGTCATAGTGGCCTGGATTGCAACAATTTTGGAGGAAATGTGTGTAGTTAATCCTGCTTCTTTCTTAATATTCATTTTTTTATAAGTCCCACTTGCACATTATTTGAAGAGACAATTCTACAAAGCTTTGTAGAAAAACCCACAGTCTCTCTCTACATTTCTCATGTCCCCAGGGCAACCACTCTCAACTCCTTCCATGACTCTTTTGATATTTACCTCCATGTCTCTAAATAATAAGTTTATGTAACCACTTCTCAACTTTTCTGCATTAGGCTTTGTCTGTCTGTCGACCTTCCAATGACAGATGGAAAATGAGGTTTTAGGTTCCTTTTAAGGACCCCCTCACCACACACATGCACAGTTCCTGTCCCCTGTCCTGCCAGTGCAGTTCTGTCACAATATGAGTTGGACCCATAGTCTGTGCATCTGTTTTATGACAACACAAATGCTATTTATTCACTGCTGTGTCATTCACATATGAAGAGTAATATAAATTTCTGCATAATATTGTGTTTTTCTGGTGTTAATAGTTCACTTTTTCATTTGCTTAATTTTCTACCTACCTATTACTTATTCAATCCTAACACTTTCAAACACACAGGTATTTTATCAGTTTCACCTTCTTGAGGTCATTTCCTCAGGATCCTTCCAACCTGCTCCCGTCTGGGATGGTTTTTCCTTGGACTGTTGTATGGATGTTGTCTTGTGATTTCTCTGTCCCATGATCCTTGGGACTCTCTGGACTATTTTGTGGGCCTATTTGTTTCTTAAGGCTTCCTTTGTTTGTTTGTTTATGCCTTCCTTTTTGAAGGTGTATCCTTTCAGTAGTTTCCTGAGAATGTGTATGAGGTAAAATGTTGGAGACTTCACATGTCTGCAGTTGTTTTTATTCTCACTTGTACTTCCTGGTTTGGTTAGATAGAGGATTCTACACCACAAGTCATGTCCCTTTGGGTTGTTGAAAACTTTGCTCTATGGTCACCTGGTTTCCAAAGTTGCTTTGGAGACGTATAATACCAGTCTTATTCACAATCCTTTATATAAAACATGTTCTTTTGCTTTGGAAACCAAGGATCTGGTTTCCTGTCTTTGGTGTTCTGCAATGTCACAATGAGCCTGTCTCACCATGGATCTAGTTTCACCCTTTCCATGGGGCATTTGAGAGATCCAATAGGAAATTTCAGTTTGGGGAAATTTTCCTGAAATATCTCTTGAATTATTTTATCCTTTCCACCACCCACACTTTCTTTCTGGTTTTCATTTCTACTTTTGCATTTTTAATTCATTACAACTCATTATTGTTTTTGAATATTCCTTTTTAAGACAATTATTCTTTCTTCATGAATGGATCTTCACTTATCTCTCTGTATTTGTTAAAGACAGGGGTCTTTCCTTTCCCTCTCCCCTAATCTTTTCACCTCCCACCAATTTCTATTTTATTAAATGCACTACTTTTTTTTTTTTTTTTTTTTAAAGTGTATTTCACATTAGACGCTTTATTCAAGTACCTGGTAATCTTGGTTATGTAGACATATTGGAGAGTGGAGCACTAAAATACTCAGTATGATTTCTGGGTTCATTCACTATTGGAATAATTGATTGGGTCATTTCCTTGGGGAGCTCCAATGCCAGTTTTTATTTGTATTTTGTGTGTGTGTGTGTGTGTGTGTGTGTGTGTGTGTGTGTGTGATGCTGGGGACTGAACCCAGGGTCTTGTGCACCAATGCCTGGGATTTTTAGTCTTTTTATTCCCTTTGAACTGGTCAGATATCACAGGGACCACTCCAGTTCCTGACTCGAGGCATATATCTGGCTGCTATTGACTTGGAGTCAAGTCCAAGAAAAAAAGCAGGAAGTCTCCAATTAAATACATGGATACACTATTAACTCCACTCTTGGTATGTGGTGTTTCAAGTCCAGAGGCACCATTTAATATTATCCAAAGAACAGTTCTCTAGTCAGGGGAGGGGTAGGGTAGTTTTCCAGAATGGATCTGGGAATCAAACTGCTTCTGGAAACAGACTTTTAATCAACCGCCTAATTTTAGCCTACCTGCTCCATTTTCAGAGGTAACCAGTGACATCAATGCATGAACCTTTGTGGCAGTGGATTCTGTGACATTATGGGTTCTCTGTATTGCTGGTTTGAGACTTAGCCTTCTCATGTCTGATAACTCAGCAGCCTCTATTCCATTAGCTTTCCAACTTCCAAAATATTCCTTTTTTTAATTTATTTTTTATTCTAAGTTGTTATAAATGACAGCAGAATTCATTACATTTCATATTACACATACAGAGCACGTTTTTACATAACTCTGGTTGTATTTGCTCATATATTCTCTCCTGTTCTTTTTGGCCTAGTGAGTTATCTATTCAAAAGGTTCCCACAAATCATTTTAGTGTATTTCAAGGAAAGAAGAGGATTACATATGTGTGTTTAATCTGCTATCTCTAACCATTCTCTTTAAGCTCCTTCTTTCTGTGTTTAACATAGTAAACTAGACAATTACACCTTGGACTAACAATATAAAAATATTGTCTGAAAAGAAATCTTAATCCATGGGAAAACTGACAGTTTCTTTGTGTCATTTATGATTGTCCACATCTTAATTCTCATTGCTACCTAGTACATATCTGTAGGCCTGGCTGTGACCAGAGGATTTATAATCTGTCCCTTTCAAGTATCTGTTTGACTGTTAGTCCACAATAAGCAATGCATAAAGCCAGTCTAGGATCAAAGTATCTCAATTTCATTTACTGTCTCTTGAGTTGCTGACTACTTTCCATCTCAGATTATTCATGGAAGTTGAATCATTTGCATGTCCAGTATCTTAACACTGAAGTGGTAAATTTCCAGTGTACACCTTTCTACTCTTCACTGTACACCAAGGTTATGTGCAAGGTGAGCTCTGACTACTTAAACCCTGTGAAACCTGTAGATGGCAAAGACAAAATCTTCATGCACTCCCATCTTTAAGGCAGTGAGAGTCTAGGCAAGCGATGTATTAGGAGCTCCATCCCCAGTGGGAGTAGAGTCTGTTGACTGAAATATGGTTTCAACATGAGTCACACTCTGTTGTAACCTTTGCTCATCTTTCCCTCAGTCTGCCATCAAAATCCCAGCATGCCTTGTGGCTTAGCTTAGAGACTCTAATTGGCTACAGTCAAGGGAATAGAAACTACTCTGGAATATTATATCTTTATTATATTTATTTACCAAGTCAGTTCTAATAATAATATTTTATATCATACATTATAGCTTATAAAGTACTTTTTACCTTTGTTGTCTTATTTTATCATTGAAATGATCTTGAGACATAGCATAAGTATCATAACTTCACATATGAGAAAGTCAAAGCTCAGAGGACTGAAGGAAGCATCATACTCAAGATCATTCAGTAAGGTGGTGGCAGAAGTGTCCCTTGAGCATAGGTCTTCAAAATTGCACTTAACTTTGATTATCCTTAATATTCTTAGGTAAATATTCAATAGTCGGTACCACCCAGTTCCATGCTGTGAGGCAAAACCAGGTTCTTAGAATTTAAGTAACATGTAATCTATGTGGATAAAGAGGCATACTATACTTTATAAAACCATCTAGGAAAATTATGAGAGAGTACATAATTAGGGACTATAATATAGCTTTTCTAGTCTAAAGGGACACTTTAGTGCAATGAAGACCTGCTTTTAAGTGGTCCCCAAATTTTGTACAGTGTCATGTCTCCATGTCAGGATGGTTCCTCTTTCTCAGAAGAACTTTCTCAGTCTGATAATTTCATCTTTCTAATCCTGACACAAATGCTCCCTCCTCCCCAAAGCCTTCCCCAACCTCCTAGATGCATTAGCCTATGTTTTCCAAGGCCTCCTGCATGTGACTCTACTGTCTTGGAGCACAGTTTGTAAGTTAAGGATGCTGGTTTTTGGCAGAGGTGGGCAGGGTGATGTGGATGTATGGTGTCTTTCTCCTCTCCAGGCTGCAACTTCCTGGCTCCCTATCTCCAGTATCCAGTGCTGGTACTGACATGTGTCAAAGGTTCTTGCAATGAAAAAATAAACTAATGTTCTGGAAGGGAGGACACAGCTTCCTAAGATGCCCAATGTTATCCTGTAAGCATCTTTCCTAAGCTTGAATCCTGGAATTTTGGAGGGAGGGCACCAGCAGTGAAGAAAATAGGTAGAAGGGAAGGAGGGGAGGGGCAGGAGTTGTGGCTCAGCGGTAGGCGCTATCCTCAGCACCACGTTAAAAAAAAAAAAAGGGAAGGAAGGGTCTGGACCAGCTGATGCCTAAGGATTGCTGACTTCACATTCCTGCATTAGAACAGGAAGCCCCTGACAACAGTGGCCCCTCTGTCCTCCCCTCCCCTCCCCACCTACTTGGCTTTGTTCACCATTTTCCATTTGTGCTGTGATTTTTCTTCCCAAGGGCTGCCTTGGGCATCACTACGAATCAGCTTCTCTCTGTGCATAAAGGCTGATGAAAGTGCGGAGGAGTAGAAGCCGCATTTATTAGGACTTTTCTGGGTGCTTCTCCTCTCCTCTGGGGCCTTTACCCTGGCATGCTGAAGGATAGACCCAGGTTTCCGAGGCCTCCCACCCTGGAGGTTTATTCTTTGCTTAGGCATTGGGCTAATCTGAGTCCAAGTTCACATGCAGGCGGTGTGAGGCACAGGATTTGATAAGATGTAAAAATCCCCAGTTTCTTTTCCCACGGTTTGACCTTAGGACATTGAGCTAGCCCAACAGTGTTTCAGTTTACTCCTCTATAAAACCGAGTCTAATGACGCTTCGCCTAACTCATGGAGGAGTGGCGAGGCTTAATTAACCAATGCTCATTTCTCTCAGCACTTTGGATGTCCTCCATGGGCACAAAATTATGTTATTACTTGGAATAATAATAATAGTTTCCCCTAATAATTCTGTGTTATTATTGCATTTAAGGAACTGTATTAGAGGCCTTCTGGAACTAGTTTAATACCTATAAATGTCTCTCCCTGGCAAAACAAGGGAGTATTGCCTGGTGATTATGGTTTGTCTTACATTTCAAAACTAGTCCGTTTAAACCCTCAGCAGAGTCCTTAAACCAGCGCCTGGCCAACGGGGACCTCTTTTGATCTCTATCGCTGGACCACTGAAAGCACTTAACTTCAGCAAAGCAGCTTGTGTTCAAAAGCCTTCGAGCTGGCAACTCTAAAGGCCCAGCCCAAGAATGTGAACAGATAGGCGCAGAGGAAAGATAAGCAACCCACCTCCCCCCACAGCCAGAGCAAGGTGCTGGGGCCACAGATACCATCACCGGTGCCCCTTATTTACTTCCACCAGTGTCCTTTGGTTCTTAGAGTCAAGTTTAAACTCCTCTCCAAGGCTCGCAGAACCTTCCAGCTCATCAGTAGACACCCTCTCCCTTGTCCTTTCTTCCTCCATTCTGATCTTAAAAAATTTTGTTTGTAATTGACAAAGAATAACTATATATATTTATGGGTATGATGTGATATTACAGTACACATTTACACTGGAAAATGAACACATCCATCATCTCACATGCTTGTCATTTCTTTGTGTGAGAGCATGTAAAATCTAGTCTTTCAATGATTTTAAAAAATATAGCCCCTCCGCTTAACTTCAGAGAACACATTCCAAAACCCATCTGAGTGTCTAAAACCTTGGATAGGACTGGATCCTATGTGTACTATGTTTTTTCTTGTACATACACACTTAAAACTCCTCTTCTATCTTAATGAAGCTTTTACCATGTACAGTGGCTGTAACTCTTGCATTCTGAGGTGCAACAGCACAACTTTAGTTTTCCTTCATCATAGCTTCATGAATAGATTTGTTCTGTGCTGGGGATATGGTTTAGCAGTTGAGCACACAAATGGTTTCTGACTCCAGATCTTAGCAATATCAGCATGTGATTTTTTTCTGTCCTTATTGGGGACATTTACCCTTTCATTTAAAGAAAGCTCTTCATGGGTTCTCTTTGGCATATTGGAATTGGCAGCACTACTACTCTTGTGCTTTGGAGCCAACATGAAGTAAAGTAAGGGTCACTTGAACACAAGCACTGTGATACTCCAGCAGTTCACCTGCTAACCAAGATGGTGACTAAGTAGCTCACAGGAGGGTAATACATACAGTGTGGATATGCTGGACAGAGGGACAGTTCATGTCCTGGTAGGATGGACCAAGACAGCACCAAGCATCATGCTACTCAGAACAGCTGGCAAGTTCAAACTTGTGAATGGTGTATTTCTGGAAATTTTGGATCTCTGTTGACCATGAGGAACTGAGTGCATGGAAAGCAAACTCTGGATAAGGACGAGACTAAAGCACATTATCAACTAACGTCACCATGCTATGCAACAGACAGAACTCATGGCTCCTGTCTCCATCTTGATCTATTATTTCTTCAAATACACCACGCTCTCCTCATTGCCTTTACATACCCTGTTCCTGCCCAGCAAGCTCTTCTTCCTTGTCTTTACTTTCAGTTCTCAGATAGATGTTGTCTCCTTCCAAAGTCTGGCTGCACCTTTTAGGTGCACCCACAGCACCCTGTGATTGTCCTCTGCATCAAAGCACATGGCAGAGACACTCATGCATGCTGTTTCCTTTCAGGCTTGCCCATGCACCTCTGCTCTTGGGGCATAATCCATGCTAGTCCTGTGCACTGGGTCTGCGCATACTAGGTGCTTACTCAATATTTGTTGAACAGAAGAATATCATTTCCTTCTCTTTTTGCTTATATCCAGTTCTCTTATATTCTGTATCCCTATCCTAATGCTTATCCTTCCTGACCCTTAACTTTAGCAAAGCAGCTTGTTTTGAAAGCCTAGCAGTTGACAATTCTAAGGTTCGACCTATAAACATAAAAGATAGGTACAGAGGAAAGATAAGCACCCCAACCCCCACAGTCAGAGCATGGTGCCCCTACACCAACCACAGGTGAGTGAACTGGATGAAGAAGGGAGAAAAGAGAGAAGTAGATTCCTGAAGGGAGATAAATAATGCAGGCCCTGGGGATTAGAAACAAGGGAAAGTGAGAAAGGAAGGAGGAAGAATATCTGGAGGGGAAGATCTGAAATGAAAGCAAGGAAGAGTACAAGGATTTTAATATGGTAAAATTCTCAAAATAAAATCATGCTTAAATTTTATTTTTTAAGGAATCTTCCATATAAAAGAAGTGGGGTAGGAAGGAAAAACCTGTTAGTATTCTTTATGTACATGATCTCCTTAGTCCGTGTACTCACCCTATTTGACAGGAATTTGAGCCATATTTAACAGAAGACAGGGAAACTCAGAGAGGTGGAGCACCTTGCTCAAGGTCACACAGCTAAATGCAAAGCCCCATAGGGAACGGAATGTGCTTGAATCCCACCTGGGGCATAATCCATGCTAGTCCTGTGCACTGGGTCTACTTCATTAGAAGTATAGGATGACTGCTCCACTGGTAGAATGTCCTTCCTTTGGGATTTTGGGATCCTCAAAGATCCTATTTCTTTGGGATGCAGGGGAGAAATGTGTTATCTATTAACTAAGGAAAAAAAAAAAAGTAACTTAGCATCCAGTTGGTTGTTAAATGCTGCACCTTAAAGAGTGGTTCCTTGGGCTGGGGCTGGGGCTCAGTGGCAGAGCACTTGCCTAGCATGCGTGAGGCACTGGGTTTGATCCTCAGCACCACATAAAAATAAATAAATAAAATGAAGGTCTATCAACAACTAAAAAAATATTTAAAAAAAAAAAAGAGTGGTTCCTTGCTTTTCTTATGAAAAAAAAAAAAAAAATTCCTACATCCTTTCATCAGAGGGAAAGTGAGTTGAACTGACTTTCTTTGGCTGTTGGTTTGTCTTTCCTATGACGGGCATGTGTCCCAGAGTCCTGTGTACATAGGCCCAGCAAGAAAGTTGCTAAGTCCTTGTTGAGGCAATATTTTCCGTCATGGTCTGGGCCAGGCGGACAAAATTGTGCTCATGGACTTCAGCTAACTCAGCACAAGGAAGGCCAGTGGGCATGCTGAAGAACTGTCTCTCCACCATGTGTCCTCTCCTACAGGCTCAGTGACACCAATAAGTAGATTTTGCAGTCCTGTGCATTTGACATCTAAATAACTTGGTCTCACTCTCTGGTTTTCTGTATCTAAATTTCTCCTCCCTTTGGGGCATGAGATTTAAAACAAGGCTCTTGAGCAGAGTGAGCAGTCTCGTCTTTGATTTATGCTATTACTGGAACTGTAGTCCTTGAAAGCAATTCCGTCACTACCGTAATGAGGACGGAGCTTCCGTTAACTAATAAATCCTTCAGGAGTGTGTTTCGATGCTGTTGAACTTTTCATTAAACCATGATGTACAAGAAGGAAGAAAGATTTTAAAATAACATGATGCAGACACACATCCACGATGGAATTAGTCAAGGCCTAGGAACATCATGTGTAAGACAGCCTATTTGACAATCAGTAATAACACATTTCTCCTGCAAATACCAGGTAACTTGGCCTTTCTTCATTCCTGGGCCTGTCTTTGTACAGGGAAGGGAGAGGACTAAAACCTATCTGTGATTCAATCAGAAAATGCAAATGAGGTCAAGTTTCTTACAGGCTTGTGAGATTTCCCTAGAGAAATTTCCCCAGCCTCTCTTCTGTCCGCTACTGGTGCCCTTCTGAGGCTAGGGCTTGTCTGTGGAGTGAGAGGAACACAGGGCAAGCCCCCTCTTTCTTCCCTTGGACCTCCAGCTGGATGGGCTGTTGAATTCCATGAAGGGGCTCTCTAGAGACTATCACCTAGAAACTGAAGTCAAACCCAGACACACACACAAAAGGGCTGCCCTTATGTGGGTAGACCTGGTGGCCTGCCTCTCTGCCCTGCATAAAGACCCTGAATCCAAATCAGGCAGGAGGGACACCACTTAGGCAAATCCTCATGGAGAAGGGATCCTGGAAGCATCCCGCCAGCTTCTGCGACCAGTGATTCCACCCCTGCAAGTACCCAGGGAAACCTGTAACGAAATCTCCCTCCCACGGCCCTTCCCTCCCACACTCCAACTAGAAGTGTGTATAGGGTGTGTGTGTATGGGTGTGCACACATGGGTCCTCCCCTGGGCCACAGAAGCCTGAAGCCTACCATAGTATCTTGTGATTGGGAAACTAGTAGTTTGGGACAAGCTGACAAGTGATACTGCAAGTCAGGACGCTTGACTCCACCTTCCAGCAACCTGAGGGTGGTTCAGGGAATTTATAGGGTTTCTTTTGCTGGGCACAGGTTCTAGCATGTTTTGAAAGTTGCCTTTTTTTAAATCCAGAGATACATTAACACTACTTATCAAAGCTCTATGTAAGTTCCCTTGAATTTTAAATGTCTGGGCAGTATCAGGATCTGCCTTTCCAGGGGCTGAGAGAAGGAGGGAAGAGACAGGACTTCCCCACTCCACCACTCCCCCCCGCCCCCGCCCACCGCCACACACACAGCTCTCATTGTGCCAGGTCTTAAAGCAGACGACCCTTGATTAAACATCTCACGTGTGGGAAAGTTTGGTGAGAAAGAGGCTGCATTATGTGAAAGGGGTTCCAGATTTGAGGTCAAAATTGGTGTATTTGCTTTCCTGTAAATTTTTAACCATTATTTTTAAGTGAAATGTTACCTTCTTGGCCTGTAAGCTTTCACATTGAGAATGAAGACAGAGGGCGGGGGTGGAGGTAGCAGGTGTATGGGTCTTACAGGAAACTTGGAGGATAACAACACAGATTTCCCCTAAACTGTGCAAACTGCAAATGTGGGGGTTCCAACTTAGTTTTTATTTGACCTAGTCTCAGTTTTTCATTACTGAACTTCTCTCCACCACTGTGTCTCTCAAAGCACAGTCACGCATTACAGATCTTAGAACTATCAGGGAAGCTTATTGAAATGCAGATTCCCAAGTCCTGCCCTGAAGGATTCTGGGTGTCATCCAGAGATCTGTACAGAAGGAGGTTGATCTCTGATCCCCCAACCCCGCCCCACTCCTCCCCACCCCAGCTCTGCTATTCTGTGATTCTAGATTCTCTGGAAAGGAGTAGCATCAGGAACTGGGGCTGTCCCACTGCCAGAATACACATCACCTCTGCCAGGTGTCACCAATTACCTAGGACCTCTGCCAAGATTGGCTCCTCCCACTGGTTGACAGGTCCAATCAGTTGTATAGGGCTCCATCTTCCATTGAAGACGCCATTGCTGCCTCTGGGCTTTATGATTGCCAGTTGTGGTGTGTTGTCCTTGGTGGAAGCCTTTTTCTGTCTCCCTCCTGCCTGACCATCCCTTTCAGGCCTGACTCTGGCCTCTGAGGCTGCAGGCAGGGGCTCTTGGCTCCTGTGCTCCATGCTGGGTCCACTCCATGTACTGCTCATTTCCTGGTACCTGTGGACTCTGAGAAGTCTTCAACCCTCCAGGAGGTGGGGCTCCCCTTTAGCCTTCTACTCCTTTCTCTTGCCACCCAAAGTGTTCCAAAGACTTCCCTTCCACATGACTGTGACTGGTAATTCACCATGCACCATGTTTACCTCCTGCCTCTAAAATAATGGCTCCCTCCTCTGCATTCCCCAAAGGCTTGGAACACATATTCCTTCACATCATATTCTAATGATCTACATCCATCTCGCCTCCCTGCCTAGGTTGCAAGTCTATGACGCCAAGAACTGTGTCTTGCTCATCTTTGCATCCCTAGCAACCGGAGTGGGGCCTGATGATACTGGTACAAACATTCACTGAGTGCTTACTATTTGGCAGGCACAGGACTTAGGGCAATATGCCACTTTATGCAATATGTACTGCACCACTTTATCCTTCCAACAACCCTACAAGAGCTGAGCTTTTATCAGTCCCATTTGAATAGATGAGGCCAGTGAGGCCAAAGCATTTAGGTAACTTGATTCGTGGCATAACTAGTAAGTGGTCAGTTTAGGACTGGAATCAGCCAGTTGGGATTCCATAGCCTTATATGAAGAGTTCAATCAAGGTTTGCTGAATAAATAAAGAAAATACAAACAAATGAATGTGTGGCAGTATCCATAGAAGGACTGCATTTTAGAGGAAAAGGAAATGTAGAGACCATTTATTCCAAACCCTGATTTTGTTGCTGGGGAAACTGAGGGTCTAAGCAGCAAAATGAGTGGTGGTCAACAATACAGCAGGCGAAAGTCCTGGTGTGGGAGAGATGGCCTGAGTCAGAACATAGATGGCTCTGTCACCTACCAGCAGCCTGGGAAAGTCACTTAGCCTCTTTGTCCCTCAGTTTCTTCATCTGTTAAATGGGCCTGTTTTATTATTAAAATTAAATAAGATAATATAAATCTCTTAGAATAGTGCCTCGCATGTAACAATGCTCTTTAAATGCTACCTATTGTTATTGATAGAATCATTGCAATTGGGGCTTCACAATAGTCTTTGAAATAAAAAACCCAATTCTAATTTTTATCAAGGAGGAAACTGGGGTTTAGTTTCATATTTTTTCCCAGGGCTGGAATTCCTAGAATTTGGCCATTTTAAAAGAGACATGGCGACCTCCTCATTCAACACCTCCACTTAGCAAACCAGGAAGCTGTGGTCCAAGGAGTCAGATGACTTGCCAAGGTCTCTGCCACACCAGAGCAGAGCGGGACATGGACTTGCGCCTCCTCACTTCAGCTGCACCAGCACAGGCCCCTTGGTCAGCCTGCCCCATACCACCCTCCTGCCCCAGGCTCCCAGCTAGGAACAGAGAGTCCAGCTTTCTGTGGTTTAAATTCAGTAGAAACATTCCATGCTGGAGCTCAAATCCAAGGCAAGCAGGTCCATCAAGATCCAGTTCTTTCATATGACAGGTGGGTAGAATTACAGAATCGCATTGCAACCAGGGATTTGTGAGATCCACCCTGGAAGATGGCAGAACACCCCCCACGAGGCTGTTTGGTAAGCACATAAATCAGCATTTGGGTGGCACACCACCCAGGGTCTACACCAGCCAGCACTCGGCAGTCCACACCAACCCTCCCTGGCACATCAGTGTTTTATTTATTTTTTATCCCCCTCTGAGAATTTGGCACTTCTAGAAATGCTGATGCCCAAGCCCCAGCCCAGAAAAACACAAACAGAATTTTTAGAGGTGGAGCCAGGCATCAGTATTTTGTTTAAAGTCCCCTAAGTGAATCTAATGTGCCATGAGATAAGAGAAACGACTTCCACACAAACTGGCAGCATCACATGGGGATTTGTTGGAAATCCAAATTCTGCATTTAGTATTCTCTGTTATTTTCTCTAGTGGTTCTCTGTCGCTAGTTTCCATAACACTCAGCAAGACATAAAATTATTTATTTCTTCACTTAATGTCCTTCACCTGCCCCGTCCTCAGATGGTAGGCTTCATGAATAGAGACTATGACCGTTGTGTTACTCAGAGTGCCATGCCTGGCACAAAGTAGGCACTCAATGAATATATTCAATGAATGAATGATGCATACCTACTAGGTATCCACAGGCAAGGCAGATATATTATTAAATTTTCCATTTTTTCAGAATTCATCCATTGTTGTGGCCTTATGAAGACAGACCATAAGCATACATAATACATGCTTTATCTTTCCCCCAAATAAGGAAGTTTAGCTCGATGTAGTAAGTAACTATAATTTTTGTTTTGACAACCACCAGAATAAGGAAAAGAAAAAAAAAAGTAACAGCAAATAACAAGAGGAAAAGCCAATAAAACAACTTTGTCCAAAAGAGTGGCTTTGCCTAAAATACTACTGCTTCTTTAGGTCAAGTCCTTAAATATTTATTGAATGAAGATTGGGGGAGCCCAGAATATTAATAGGCCCTTTGTGAGAAATAATGAAGTTTAAGACAAGGTTCACAGCCTTAAGTTTATTGGGAAACAGCTCATGGACATGGAATTCTAAGAAGTATACCATAAGTAGATTGTGAGGTATTATTTCTAACAGGTAGGTCTGTTGGATGCTTATGTGTATGAGTGCTGGTCAGACTGGTTTTCCTAATTTAGGTTCAGGGAGACACAAGGAAGAGATTGCAGAGGGAGAGTGCATTATGAGTTGGCATAATCAAGGGGGTCTTTGTGGAAAAGGATGAGGTCTGGGACTTAGAAATATTTTTGACTCAGTTAGGCTTTTGGAAGTTGACGTGGTCAACATTTTCCCCTAGCCCTGGTGTGGAGACCAGCCCTAATCTATGAAGTCAAGACAAACTTTGTTCTTGGATGTGATTTGGGGGTTCAAATGAGGAGACACAATTGTCTCTGTGAGCTATAAATACATCTTTGCTGACAGAGGCCAACTGGCTCTTTTCATAGACATCTTCCCTTGTAAAAGGAATCCTAAGGTGCCAGCAACTGGGGTGTTACATTCAATAAAAAGACCCATGTTCCAAAACTTAGTGTGCTAGTGGCCATATGCTGTAGTCATTAAACCAGACTAGCTGGACTCAAATCTCAGCTTTTGCCATTTTATAACCATGTGACCTTGGCTAAATTATATAACCTCCCTTTGCCTTTGTTTCCCCCTCTGTAAAATGGGACTCACAATAATAATACCTCACTTGTACTCCTATTGCTGTGAAGATAAGGGGTGTAACTTTATGTAGTTTCACAAGAAATACTATGGAAAGGTTAGTGGTCATTATCTAGAAGCCTGACCTTATCATGGACCCATGTGATCTGCTGTGAACATGTCAAGGACCACCTAAAATAACCTGTCTACTCAGGACAGGGTAGCAGCTACTCAAGGACAAAATAACCTTATGCCTGGGGGCAAGGTCATGCAGTGATCTCAGTGGCAGAATATAAAACATCCCAAATAAAGACAGTCCAAATGAGCTGAAGTAGGACTGTGTAACCAGGAACTTCTGGGGTTTCCTGGTGCTGTTACCTGGGAATGAGCTCAGGTGATTAGAGCATTGTGTTTAGGAGGAAAAGGTTACAGAGTTCATCCCACTTTGAATCAGGTGATGTCCTTCTGTGTCATGGCAATAGGGATATCTGTGGCCTACAGAAGTATCCCTTTACACTTCTATACCACTTGCACCATGTAGAACTGGAATAAAGTGTAGTGGGTGGGGATGGCTTGGCACAACTCATCTCTGCTTTTAGAATTACAACTTGAAGCACATTCTAAGCACCTCTGTATCCACACCACATATACTCACAGAAGGCACTAACACAAGCATCATATAGGAAAGCCAGGTTTGATAGGAAAAACTGTAAAAGTGATGTAGCTCTCTTATGGAAGTCACTGTGACATTAATAACTATGTTCGCTATTCATTAGAGACCAGAGTTGAACTACGGCTAAGCTATATCAGAGTCTCATTCAGGAGGTTGGTTTGAATCACTGAGGTTCCATAGGGGGTTTGATTCAAGGTGGCCTCATTTATAAGTCTCAAGGCCAAGAAGAGGAGGTGGTGAAATCCTTGCCTAATCCACAGGCAGCACCTAGTAGGCACTTCCCTCTCCCCAGTCTCCATCCTGGCAGTGGTGTAGGCTGCTCCCAGCACAGAGTGTGGCAAAGGAGGACAAAGAGGCAACAGCACCCAGCAGTGTGGTGCTCCCAGACCTCCCTCATCTGTAGAAATATGGAAATTGGATTAACTAATTTCTTAAGACCTTTTCCACTTCTAGAATCGAGGATTATCTTTGATAGATGCAATTTAGATGTACCTTGTCTGATTCTTGAGCAGAACAAACAGCTGCCACCCAGGATACCACAAGGACTCTCCCTACTCTATCATATTCCTGAAATGTGACCATTATAAATACATCCCTTTGGGCTTCCGAGGCTTTTAAATTCTCAAGAGTCTTCTATTAAAGGCAGGCAACTCTGAGAACAATGTCAGCCCTCACTAGTTCTCACCTTATAGGCAGGACCAGTTGGCCAGATCATTTCCCAAACACAATGAGGTGAGCATAGAGGAATGGAACACTGGATGGGATGGAGTGAATTTCACTGTACCCAAGAGTAAGGACCATTCATACCTATAAATCCCACCCTAATCCAAGTATTGACACATGCTTGGTACTTTAAGTACACACACACACACACACACACACACACACACACAGCATTGTTATATATACTGATAGAGGGAGATTCAGAGTCAGGAGAGGCAGAGCCCTTCCTTACCACCTTGGCCATATATATATTCATTATATATATATATATACTTTTTTTTTTTTTGGCAGTTCTGGGGATTGAACTCAAGGCCTTGAATATGCTAGGCAAGCTCTCTACCATCAAACTACATCCATAGCCCTTTTCAAATATTGAGACAGGGTCTTGCTAAATTGCTGAGGCTGGCCTTGAACTTGTGATCCTCTTGCCTCAGCCTCCAGAGTACCTGGGATCACAGGAGTACGCCACCATGCCTGGCCTAAATACTGTTTTTAGAAGGAAAGAGAGAAAGAAGAAAATCATCATGAATGGATGAACAAATAAGAAATGACCCTTGAGAGCACTTCCCACATCTGAACTGGTCACTATGTACACCAGGGCACATTTGGAACTTGGGTCCCAGGTGCTAAAAACAACCCTTGTTCTCTGGTGGCAGTTTCCAGCCTTGCTTTGACTTCCCTCAGCTTGGAGAGGCCCTTGGCTGTCACTGAGGACCATGCCAGGGCTGAGGCTGCCTGGCTGCCGCGATGCTGAGCCCTGCACCAGTTCTAGGCCTTACGCTTTTTTTAAGCACTTGATTTAAATGAAGAAAGAAATTGGCTTATATTTTTAGCAGCTCCTGCTACTAAAACTCATTTGACAAAAGTGCCAAAGGGACAGTTAAGTCTGAGTATGATTTTTTTTTTTTCCCATGGAGGAGGAGGAGGGTATAATTTATCTGAAAATGACTGGTACTTTCCTGGCCTGGGGACATTATTCTACCTGCTCTTTCTCTTTCTCTCTCTTTTTTAAAGACATACTCTCTTTTTTTTTTCCTCATCAAATTTCAAACTTGAGATATTTATTGTCCTTAGCTTTAGTTTTCAAGCCCTAATGCAACCACAGAAATGGAAAAGGTATACAATTTTGGTCATAAACTCCACTACCTTCAATTACATTTTGGAATTAGAGGCATCTCATTTAACTGGGGAAACCAAAGCCCCCCCACCCCCCCGCCATGAGGCAAGTTCAATGCAGTAGGAGTATGACATTAAGCCCAACTGGAAAACTATATTAATGCTGTATCTACATGTACTGGGTACCATATTCAAAGGAATGATTTTAGTGTGTCCCAAGCCCTCTTCCTAAATGTCTCTATTACTGACTTGCCTTAATATCTGAGACCCCCCCCCCCCTTTGACAGCTTTGGAGTTAATTCCTTTCTGCTGTTGTTGGGGTGATGGCATTAGTCTATCAGAACAATCTGCTAAAATACATGAAAGGAACATTCTAACCCAATACCATCTGTGACAAAAATGACTTCAAATGATGAATTAGCCTGTGGAAATGGAGTGTTGAGAGAATGGGGGTTTTAAGGGTTCAAGGCTGGTAAGAAAATGTCTGGTCTACAGAAAGTCCAAAATGAACCTGTTCATTTGCTTCTTGGAAGTTTTCCTTAAAAAATGAAAATTTATGAAGGATGGGCTATGTTCCCAGAGGACAGTCTGAAAAATATGCTTTAAGCATGCAGTACCTGAAGTATAATCCTTAAGTGTATCCCTGAACCACCCTCATAGCTGGACTACCAGGGGAAACTGTTCAGAAGACCAGGGTGGGAGGCCAACCCTCCCTCTTATGGCTGCAGTGATGTGGGGATTTGTGGAGCTACCTCCAGAGGGGTCTTCTGAGGAATCTGGGTCTGGGGAGCAGCTGCCCGTGCTGGTCCCTGGGAGCAGGCCAGCTTCATCGCTGGATGCTTGCTCCCCATGACTGCCTATCATTGCTGCTTCTGAAGTCTCCTTTATAGTCAGAAAGCTAACATGGCTACTGCTTTATATGTTTTATAAACTGCCAGATAATGGTCTTTCATTCATGTCTGCAACCTATGTTAGTCAGCTTTTCATCACTTTGACCAAAATACCTGACAAGAACAAATTAGAGGAAGAAAAGTTTATTGGGGGCTCATGGTTTAGTCTGTGGTCAGCTGACTCCATTTCTCTGGGCCCAAGGTGAGGCAGAACATCATGGCAGAAGGGCATGAAGTCAAGTCACTCAACTCATGGCAGACAGGAAGCAGAGAGAGAGCATGCATGCATGCATGTGAGGAGTCAGGGACAAGATATATAATCCCCCAGGACATGCCTCCAGTGACCTACTCCCTCTAGCCATATCCCACCTACCTACAGTTATCACACAGTTATCCCTTCAAATTATTAATCCACCCAATGGATTAATCCAGTGACTATGTTACAGCTCTCATAATCATTTCACCACTGAACACTACTCCTGCATTGGCTAACATGAGTGTTTTAGGGGACACCTCAGATCCAAACCATAACACAACCCCTGGTACAGTGGCTGGCATGTATAAAGAGTTCAGTTAGTATTGGATGAAGTAAGAAAGGCTCATGTACATTTCAGAGAAAAACTAGTACCAATTATGTGGTGGAGGTGATGAACACAGTGCCAGGGCTTTTGGGGTAAAGGGAATAGAGAGAACAAGCTCCCTGGAGAATATATGAAGCAGGGGAGGGGATGACAGGTGATGATGGCCATGGAGGAGTGTGACGTGTGGGGTGCAGGCGGCACTGCTACAGGGAGATTCAGAGTCAGGAGAGGCAGAGCCCTTCCTTACCACCTTGGCCATCACTCCAGACCTCTGCCTGGAATAGGCAGGTAGAGGGAAGTGGAAAGTCAGGAAGATGGTCCTGTCAATCTAATGGTCAGTTCCAGGTAGAAGAAGCCTTGACTCAGGGCCCAGAGAGCAGTAAGAGAGTCTAAGTAAGTCAGTTTAAGAGGAGGACAGCAGAAGGGAAGGGGACATGGGACACTCTCAAGTGCTTGCAAATCTGGGCTCATGAAGGAGCCCTAATTAGGAAGGGCTGTTATAGCTAGCTGGAAGCCATAGGTTCCACCTGATATGTATGTGACGCACCTGTAGGCACCCGCAAACCTAAAGGTATATAACCGGGTGAAAGCGGTCCGAGTTAGGAGAACGGAGAATTCAGTCAGCCGGGCAGTCACTCGGTCGGTCAGAAGAATCAGAGCGGCCAGAACGTAGGCAGAACGGTTACAGAAGAGAAACCAGATAGAAGACAGAAGAGAAACCAGATAGAAGAAGTAATGACTGGTCAGAGTTAGGCCGAGGCTCCTGAGGAAGACAGAAGACAGAAGAAAGAAGAAGGAAGAAAGAAGAGAGAAGAAAGAAGCTCTAGTCTTACTCTAAGCTAAGCTCTATCTTTCTATCTTTCTAACTAAGACTCTAAGCTAAGAAGACTCTACTCTAAGCTAAGAAGCTAAGCTCTATCTTTCTATCTTTCTAAGCTCTATCTTTCTATCTTTCTAACTAAGACTCTAAGCTAAGAAGACTCTACTCTAAGCTAAGAAGCTAAGCTCTATCTTTCTATCTTTCTAACTAAGACTCTAAGCTAAGAAGACTCTACTCTAAGCTAAGAAGAAAAATCTTTCTTTCCCTCTCTAAGCTCTAAGAAAGTAGAAGTAAAAGTAGTAAAAGCTTAACTCTGCCTCCGAGAATTTTCCTCCCGTGGCGGCGCCGTGGCTGGCCGTGACAGGCAGCTTACAGGCTCAGCCACAGTGGGGTGGTTTATTTCCTTCTAGCACTCCCAGGCAGCTGGTGATAGGGGCACACTTGGTGGGTAGAGCAAATGGGTGCATCAGCTCTCCTGGCCCAGACCCAGGGGCTCTAGTCCCTCAAAGAGAAAGCTCCCAGGAGGCACAGGGGCAGAAAGCATTCAGGAAAGTCTATCATACATAACCTTAGGAATAAAATGATAAAAGTGAGCAAAAAATCTTGGCTCATAGCTTCTCTTCTCCTTCCCTCTCTTCTTCCTGCTTCCCACTGATTTTGAGTCTTTCTATGTTCAGACAGTATTTGCCACCAGTAGTTCCTCTGGTCTCTCTTTCACCTGTGGAAAGGTACAGAATTCATTTGCATCCACTATGGCCTCAGGGAAACTCATTTACTTTCATCTTGCAATATCCAAAGGGTTACTCATTTACTTAGATCTCTTAAGGATTTCCAGAGTCCTACAAAGACACATTAGGCACCCCCAAGATTTCTAGAATTGTATCCCTTACCAGAGGAGGTGGTATGCTGCATAGAGTCAGGCAAAGCATTTGGGAAGAACAGACCAGGAAAGAGATCTCATTCCTCTGTTACAACTAGGTTCAGCCTCACCTTTGCTCACCTGGATTACTGCTAGTCTGGGGACAGAAGGCGCCCCAGCAGGGTCTTATTGTAAGAAGACTTTGTGTCTCCTTAGGGTTGGTGGGATTCGGTGGGTCACTGCTCCTTGAAGGGGCTCCTGGAATCTCTCCTCCATGGACACAGAGGAATGACGATACTAACTTCCACCTCCGCATGGACCCAAATTCTGCCAGTGAAATAGTGGTCTGGCCACATCTCCAGCTAACTCTCATAGGAACCCTACATTAATGAGAGAGAAACCTCACACATCTGGAGGCCTCCAAGTGTGACTCCTTCCAGAGTCATCCATTCCTTAAATGGCACAAGCTTGCTAGGACAGCACATGGAAAGAGTTGGTCAGTTCTTCCATGAGCCACCATCATTTTATTGAGCCAATGAACCGAACGGTTAGGGCCTGGCCTCTTGAGGCTCCTACCAGGAGATGACCAGTGGGTTCCTGAAGGAAAGGGGGAGTGTTGGTGATGGACTCTTGCTTGTGTGCATCTAATAATCCATTCAGTAGACACACAATTCACAACACCATAAGACAATTAACATAATGCTTTATACTAGTTAATATCTTCCTATTCTATATGTGCTTCTCAAAGTTGGAACCTAGGACTTACACAGGATAGGCACCGGGCCTGGCACACAGTAGGAGCACAACAAGTAATTATTAAATAAATGAATGAGTGCACATTTAAAGACATCCCACTGGGCTCATGTTTTTGTATTAGAACTCCTAGGCAAGGTGAGGGGTCACACTATTTGTCTTAGACCATTACAGAAAATATCTTCATCCATCAATACCATCATATATTTGTAAATTAACATTTTTGGCTTTAGTCTTAAAAAAAGATATACATTTATATAATTTATAAATGTAGTGGGGTTTTTTTGCATTAAAATAGGAAAAGCTGTTTGTTTAGAAAACATGGAAAATATAGGCCATTTTTAAGGGCAAAACCAATACTCGTCCATAATCCCACTAACTGTTCCATTTTAGAGGATTTCCTTCTAGTCTTTTTTTTTCCTTAACTCGAAATTTACAAAAATGGAATCCTGCTGTATATGCAGTTTGAGATCTTGATTTTGCCATTTAACATTGTATCATGAGTATTTTACCATATCATTAAATACTTTGAAAATGTTACACTTAATGGCTGTATAATGTTATATTATAGCTCTTCAGTTCTTAACTAATGCAGATTTATTGTCCTTAATAACCCCCTGAATCACTGCACAATCAGAATTGTTCCCAGGCTTCTGTGCCTGTCTCAGTGGCTGATGCAGACTGAAACCCTTCACGAAAAGACGAAAAGACAAGACTTCAAGGCAAGTAAAGCTGGGGCCAGTGTGGCTGCGTCTCATCTTCAGCTTTCCCTCCTCAGAGCTCCTAATTCATACGCGCACACTAATGCCTTTGGAATGTTTATTCTCTTCAAGTTGGAGGCTCCAGGGTACACAAGAAAACAGGCACAGAGTGTGATGAGAAACACATGGCAAGTGTCTAGTTGATTCACGAAATACTCCAGATTTACTTGGGCATGAGGGACCACACCTCAGTTTAATAGAACAGGAATATGGCAGATCTCTACAGCAACGTGATTTTGCTAAAAACTTTGTGTGTGTGTGTGTGTGTGTGTGTGTGTGTGTGTGTATCCCCATCAAGAAGAGAGACAAAAATGCAGAGCAGACACAGGGTCTTGCATTTGTACAGTCAGCAACCATGAAAGGGGGCATGCTGGAAGGCCTCTGTCAAGGATGGGAAGTGTTACATAAGCTGCATCTTGGCTATTGTCTAATGAATGACTGGTTTCAGAACGCTGCCATGTTCTCTTTCACCCCCAGTCTCATTTTACCCCAATCCAATCTTTGTCTTGAAGCTGACAAAGTAGATCTGAATCTCTAGTGTTTTTTTTTTTTTTTTTTTTTTTTTTTTTTCCTAACCATGGGGAGCCCACTCCAGCACCACGAAGGTAAAGGCCCATCTAGCAAGGCAAAGCTGGCTCCCCCAACACCTCAGTGGTCACACCAGCGTCCACTGGTTCATTCTCTCCTGACAGGTCAGCTTGAGAGCTGATATTGCCTCCTAAGAGCACAGGGCACACAGAGGACTCTTTCCCTGCAAACTGTTTCTGGGCTGCTAATTGGCAAGGGTGAGAGAGGTCCTCCAGTCTGCCATAGAGGAATCTTCTAGGAGCCCACAGTTACACACAGGCCTCGGATAACATTAAATACACTTGTCCCCACATCATTTGGGTATTTATGGAGGAAAGACAGAAATACCCCAACCCTCCAGATGAATCTTTCTCAAGTACTTTTTCATCATTTCATAACTCTTGAACTCAAAACCCTTCTGGCAATCTATTAGAAAGTACCTGAGTTTCCATGCCTGGCCATAATGGTATGTTGCAATCAATTGTGGTGTGTCATAAAAAATATTTATTATTAACACTTTTAAAAAATAATCCAGTGGGGCTCAAGTTTGTCTCTATAAAAATGCCACTCTCAGATATATCTCCTGAATTGGGAAAAGAGTGAAGTTGCTATTTGTAGAGTTATTATTAATGATTCAGCACCTATATCTCACACATGCCTGTCAATTTTTGTGAACAATTCTCTTCCACCAACAAAAATAACTGTGTTATTGAAGACACAGCTTGTTTGGGTTCAATATCTATTGCCCCCTTCTTCAGAGGAAAAAATCATTAGCTGGGTATTCAGAATAAAGCCTCTCTTGCAGCTAGGTATGACCATGTGACTGAGCTCTAGCAAATAGGATGTAATGATAAGTGAAGCATACAACTTTCAGATGGAGCTCTAGGACTAGGGTGACAATTTACTTTCAACCCCTTCAATTTATCAGGGATTTTTCTGATTTTAGCACTGAAAGTCCAGTGTCCTGAGAATCCCATAGACCATACAAAAATAGGATGGTTTTCACCTACCTCCCAACTTGCTTCTTTCCTTAGTCTATCTTCTGGAATATGGACAAGGTGGTGAGCCACGTAGAACATACAGATGAGGGCAAACTCCAGGAGTGCCAGCCTCATACATGATGCCACACCAGCTCACACACTTGTGTGAAAGCTAAATCAACGTCTTTCTTGTTGGAGGTACAACTTTTGAGGTTTCTAGCACACTCTGAAATACCTATACCCAAACTAAGATGTTTATTTTCTTGATTAACTTCTCTGATGAGAAAATTGGGGGTGGTAAGGGGAAGCTAATTCATTACAATGTAATCACACTAATAAAAAAATGGTAAAGGAGGTGGGTTTAATGGGTTTGGATAGCTGAAGAGAAAAATGTTCAGGGGACCTATAGCTGTAGAGCAAAGGGACACAGAAAAGGGGCGTGTCATGGAGCACAACATCTATCTCATGTTATTGAGGGACAAAATGTTGGATTAAAGTCCTTACCTGGCATCTCTCCTCCCTTCCTTCTTTAGCCTGTCCCATCTCCTGCCATTGAACCTTCTCTTTCCAGCTTCATCCTCTTGTTAACTCCTGCTGAAGCTTGCTGCATCTTTCCTTTCTGTGTCCCTTTGCTCTCTATTTATAGGTCCCCTGGACTTTTTCTCTTCAGCTATCCAAATCCATCAAACCTCACCTCCTTTACCATTTTTTATTAGTGTGATTTGCCCTTTACTTGAATCTGGCAACATCTGTATACATTTGATATTTGATCGCAGACATCTCTGTCCTGTCTTTATCCTGTGTATAAGTCTTGCATGTCTAGAAGATTCTAAAATGGAAGGTGCAGAATAGTTGAGAGAATATGGCATAGGATTGAGAAAGTTCAAGTCTGAGTTCTAACACTTGCTGCTTGGGTGGTCTTGAGCATCAGTTTCCTTGTTTACAAAGTGGCAGTGATTCTAACATCTCCATGCACTGTTATGAGAATTAGATCTCACTAGAGTGCACCCCAACCATCAAGAGCCAGAGGCTTGAAAGGGAATCTGTCCTTTCCCTAACTTTCCACCTGATAGCCCCGGCACACTCACCCTAGTTCCAGGGACACAGGGAAAGACAACTCCATGAGTCTTTGTAGAATTAATAAATGGGAAAAGAATGTAAAAACAACAGCTCATCAAATACTATGGAATTACAATAAATAAGGCTCTGCCTGGACAGCCTTCAATGCAAAGAAGGCACAAAAGAGTGGTCATCATCATTCAAGGCCCAAGTTTTCATTTGTGAGTAGTTTCAAGAGCTAACGTACTAACTTATGGCCATCAAATCTGTCAACAATGCCGGAAATCCAAGGTTTGTCCCTATGAACAATGCCACCACCCTCTCAGTCTCAGCTCCACACATGCCGCACCTCAAAATGAATGTGGACACAAATCACGATGGCTCCAGATACATGTAATGCCAGGAAAGAAACGGCTCTAAGTCAGCAAGCTGCAAAGGAGTTACTATTTCAGGTGCTCCACAGTTTAGCAAACTACCAAGGTGATGTCATGAAGCTTAAGACTGCCTATTAGGGGACTGGTAAATGTAATTCACAGAGGCCCTGAAGCAAACACCAATTGGAAGATAAAAATCACCATGGTGTCCAAGGGGAAGGACAGAGGTGCAGATTTACCCAAAAGACCAGGCAATGGGCCCTGCCCAGCACACAGAGGAAGACCTCCTGAGACTCCATTTTGTTCCCAACCACAGAGCAGCTGAGCTTCTCAGACATAGGCACCCCTCGGCAGTGCTGTGAGCTATGCACACCCAGAGCCTCCAGTTCCTCTTCCTCACTCCCCTTTGGGATGGGCTCTCTTCCCTCAGGACCCTCATCCTTGCAGGATTCTTTTCCCTTCAGAGTTCCCTGTCCTCAGAATAGGAGCCAACATGCTCAGCATCGCTGAGCTATAAATAACCGATAGTTACTTTTCCTAGAAACATTTAGAGCCTCAAAGGAAGCGGAAGTCTTCAATCCAGGGAATGGACTTATTGTGGAGCTCGGGTGTCTGCACAGCCAGGTGGGAGTGGTACTGTGGAGGGAGAGAGGGCCCTTGTAACTATAGAGTAACATCGCTTGGCTGCCGTCTTCACTGTATCTGCATAAAGTGAGGCCAGAGCACTGCACACAAATTGCTCTGATCAAATCGAGGGGCCCTAAAGGAGATCAGGCTTGGCTTAAAAGCTCTTGGGCTATGAGTTAATAAGAATTTTAATAAAAATGGAAAGTATAGCCCTGGGCCGTGGTACAATATCTCTCCGGGTTGCTGGTGTTCTATCAGTCAATCATATAATCTTTCTGACGTTAGGCAAGCGGAGAGGGTAAGGGAAAATTGTGTGGGCCAAAGGTCTCAAAAACAGAAACTGCAGAAACACCATCAGCTCTCTGAATGGGCTTCCAGGACCAAGAGACAGATCCAAAAGCAAAACCTCTCTCAAAGACAAGATACCAATGTGAACAGCCGGTGCCCACCACCTCACCTCACTAAGAGGTTTCTATACACATTTAACTATCATGACAATCAGTGCTTTCCATTTATGCCCCTCCCTATGCTATAAGTGAGGAGCCTGAGGATGATGGGGTAGGGCAACCCCAGGTCTTTTGACTCGTGCCTCTCTCCAAACTCCTCAGTAGCTTATTTATACATCTCCAACTCGGATGATCTGTTGAGATATTAGGATGCTCTGCTTCAGATCATTATCCTCAGGTACAACCTAGTGGAAGCCTCATCGGGCCCATGTGATTCACCTTTAAAGGTAGGAAAAATCATGAATCCTTTCTTACCTTCAATGATTGCCATTGGGATGGAAACTTACCACCAAATGAAAAGTAAAACGCTTCCCTGATATTCATGTGAAAGACTCATGTTCTGTGATACCCAAGGTACAGATCAATACCCACACGTAATGCTTAGTTGCTTACTCCATTACACCGACCCCTTTTAATATGTCCAGTAATGGGTACATTGATCAAGCTTTGATCACAACAGTTGATAGATAAAAATTGGTTTACATTTCTTTTCAAATAGATGGCACTCAGCTGACATAGAGTCCACATGGCATATACTTGTTTAGCCAGCACAGGCTGGTGTCAATGCAGCTGCTGAGAGCGGCACAGAATGGCAGTGTGGCCTGAAACTGCTAAGGATTGGCACTGGCCCTCACTGCTCTATGTGTGGACTGAGAGAAGAGTCAAAACAGAGGAACTTCATTCTTGCCCCTGATTCTTAAAACACTCATAATGACAGAATGAGAAGAGATATGAAACATTACACTGGTTGCCCTCAGACCCCACTGCCAGTCTCTCTTCACCTGCTCTCCACCTCCACCTCCCATAAAATGGCAGTCCCATAGGCAGCCTGGATCAGCAGGCTGAGAACCCCACATTCCCACACTTGCCCTGGGTGCTACATAAATCCCCAACATCAATCTCTAGAGTGGAGCTGTCCCCCAGATTTAGACCCACTCTCCTTTTTTTTCCCCCTGAATATTTCTACCTACTTGTCCAGTGGGGTCTCCAGAAATGCCATTTTCAGAATCAGACTCATAGCTTTTATGTCCAGCTTACTGCCTCCTGGGTTCTCCATCCCATCTGGAGATACCACCAGCCAACCCCAGCAGGAAAGATGGGAATCTCTCTGCAATCTGCCCTACCATTGTTCATGTTCATTAGTCACTGAGTCCTCAAAGGTTCATCTGCTACATACCCCCTCTCTCTGCCTCCCCACCCCTACTGTCCTGGATCAGGCCCTCCCTCATCTAAGACAACTGACAAACCTTGTGCACACTGCAGCTAGGTAAAATGTACCAGGGTTTCCCTATTAAGAAACCCTTCAGTGGCTCCCTGGGTGCGTAATCATGTACAAAATCCCCACCTTGACTTCAGAGGCCCTCTCTAATCTCGTCTTTTGCTCTCCTCTAAGGTTCTCTCTGGTTGGAGATGAGGGAAAAAGGTATGTGGGAGGATAGAGAGATCCTGGGCCAGGGCTCAGTGTTTTTGCCTTGTGGTCTGGAGATGCTGTTACGAAAACTCTCCTCCTTATTTTTTTCCTATATCCCCTATGGATTTGTCAATATATCACAGTAGGAAAATAAACTGAGTATGGAAAAGAACCAGGTCTATTTGATTGAGGTGATTCCAGATGTGGGCTGGAGCTTGGTGAACACAGCTCAGCACAGGTGGGGCTCTGATAATTATGGAGTGTTTAGGATGCACGTATATCAATCAATGCATGCTACACGCTGCCAACCCCACCCCTCTTTACACACGTTAATACAGGCTTGGTAGCAGGTACTACAAGTTTAACATGTGAAAAACAAAAAGCAAGACAATAGCCGCCTCCTTTCTTGCCTTCTACAGGGAGACTGTTGGGAGTGTGGAGACACACCCACTCCAAGTCATGTCTCATGCTGGCCTGCAGCTTTTGTCTGGGTTTCCCCAGTGGCCACAACACCAGTGCACCAGTTACCCCTCTAAAGAGCTAATTGGGGGGTACAGTCTTCATTGTCTCCATCTGCTCTGAAATCAGCAAGGGCCCTACCAAGAGAATAGCATCTGATCCTTTTTTCTCATGATGCCAAAAAACTGGATATTTGGAAACCTTTAGAAGCAACTGAGCTGTTTGCTTTGTATAAAGGAACTTCACATTGTGAAAGCATAGCCTGAAGGATGGGAGCCGTCTTCTTCATCTTTGTGTCCTTGCTGCCAGCACAGGGGTTGGCAGAGAAAATGCCCATGATGCTCGAAAAGGGACCTTAGGGACAAATAACCTGGATCACATACCGTGAGGTGAAGCAAAGCAGCCCTCCGAATCTTTCAGTTTGGATCCCAAGCTCTTCTCCGCATAGATACTCTGTTCTTACTACCTGTGTTGATCTCTGAGATCAGGACAGGCAGTAGGATAAGGTGGGTTCCCTGACCTATTCATACTTAGCTATTGCCTTCTCTCCCCCTACTCCCTAATGCCCCAGTCCTCTTTTCTACCAAAAGTCCTAGAAAACAAATGCCATTTTAATCACCACTTGCTCAGGCCTAACCCCTACTTGCTGGTTTAATCCTGACCCCTCCTCCTACTTTTATCGTCGCACATGGGTTGACCCAGACCTGGCCTGGGCTTGGTTGTGGTTTTACTCTACCTGTGACAACACAGAACCAAACATCTGGAATGTAATGGGAAAAAGCTCTCCAGCTATTTCTGGACATCCATGTCTGGTCCTTGCCCCATGGGCCAGGGTATGCTGTCCAACCAAAAAGGCAGCAGGTTCCTGATCCCAGCCTGTGGCTATCTCTGTATAGGGCAGAAGCTGACCTGAACTTTAGACCTAAAGAATTCCCTTTCTGGAAGTTTTCTCTAGAAGAGAAGAGGGGAAAGCAGCAGTCGGATCATGCTGTACGTACGAGGTGTCATGCTTGTGGGTGTCGAAGCATGTCCAGCCACGGTTTCCCTCTGCTTTCACTCCCTGGGGAGCAAACCACAATTACTTAGTGTCTTCTGGCTCTAACTCAGTTCCCTAGAGTATTCTCTTCTTTTTCTTGCAAGGGAGCATTTGCCCCATTCATCTTTCAAAACATTCATCCAACACATATTTACTAGTGCTACGTGTCATGCGTCATGGACATAGCATAGCCTACCCATAATGAACATATGGGCCAAGCCTAGACGACAATTATATTAATGATAATGATGATGATAATTGCACATCTATATTGACCCTTTATGTGCCTCACTGAAAAATGTCTTTGCTTGTATTTTTCATTTAGTTTATCTAATCACGCTATAAATAAATATAAATACAGGCTAAGTATCCTGTATCTGAAATGCTTGGGACCAAAAGTGTTTTGGATTTTGGATTTTTTTTCAAATTTTTGAATATTTGTATATATGTAATGAGATATCTTGGGGATGGTACCCAAATCTAAAAAAATTCATTTATGTTTCATATATAGTTTATACACATAACCTGAAGTTAATTTTATAACATATTTTCAATAACTTTGTCTGTGAAACAAAATTTCATGGTATGGAATTTTCCACTTGTGGCCTCACGCCAGTGCTCAAAAAGTTTTAGATTTTGGAGCATTTTGGATTTTTGGATTGGGGTGTTCAATCTGTATTATCTCCCGGAAAACTCAGAGACATTAAGTAATTTGGCCAACGCCCCACAGCTCATAGATGCTGGAGTCCAAACTTGAATACGGGTCTACCTGAGTGCACAGACCACATGCTTACCCACTGCATTGCATTGCATCATTACACGTCTGCATAGTATATGTGGAGGCAGGGACCCTGGGCCTGTAAACTGAGTTTGTGACTCTAAAGAGCCTCATTCATTGTATTCTATCAGATTGGCAACTGTCAGTGCTCAGGTCTATAAGATATAAGGTAAGTGACTAAACCTGGAGTTGTGAGACATAGTGGCCCTGTCCTGAGGTGCTAGGAACATGGGAAGAAAAAAAATATCCCACATAGGGCTAGCCACAGATGCCACAATATCACCAGCAGTGTTTAATGTGGAGGCTGGAGTCCAATAGGTTGTCTGAAATTTTTACTGCTTGGCTTATTAAGTGAATATATTTAAAAAGATAAATGAGAGGATGGATGCCCATATTGGTAGAAGATGAGCTATGGGTCAGGTCCTGCTGTGGTTAGCAGGCTAGGGCTAGGGCTGGGGCTAGGACTGGGCAGAGGAGGCTTCCCCATGGGGGACCAAGCACAAGAGGTAGTCTGTGCCCACAGGAAGGGGCTTGGTGCATTGGTCCTGAGCTTGCTCTCAGTGGTAGACCGAGGCCAGGGTCTGCAGCAACAGCTAGAACTGGTTCTGGTGTGACCCCTACTCACGGTCTGAACTTGGGGACCTTGGTTTCCTTCGACAGCCCGGCTCTGGAGCCTAGAGAGCCTGTTCACAGAGGTAGGGGTGTGCCTTGTGCTCTCATCCTGACATCCTCAGCTTCTGACCTACAGGGGTCTGGAGCATTCCTGGTGGGACTGAGGGCTTCACACGGGGCTGGGTGAAGGCAAAATCTCCTTGGTTCTCAGGTAGGATTTGGTCCAGCTCTGTCTAGCTGCAGCACCAAGCTCTTTTACACTTGACCCAGAAGGCTCTTGATCCTGGGTTCAGAGCCAGAACACCTTGAATCCTGTCCCAGCTCTCATATGCGGTGACTTGGGCCTGGGAACACTGGTTCTGTACCCTGAGCCTCAGAGTTCCCATGTGGACAAGGACCAAGAGGGCCAGATGTATGCTCGGCTGCCTTTCTCCTCCAGAAAGAGGCCTTTCCTGGATGCAGCCACTGCTGGGCAGGCCAGACAGAGGACAGTGAACTCAGGGTCAGCGACATAATTTCTCACCCGGCCTCTCTCTTTCCACATCCCAGGAGTGGTGGGTTCAGAATTTGGCTTGCCACCAGGGGCAAAGATGTTATCTCCATCCCTGCCGGCTTGACAAGGCTATACCGCCCTGCCCTTGTGGTCACTACCATGGAATCCTGACTAGCAGAAGCCCACTGGATGGTTTTTCAAAACTGTTTCCCACCGTACCCCCTTACCCTAAAAACAAAACAAAACAAACAAACAAAAAAAACCAACACTGAGTTGGGTGTAGAGATAACTATCTCTGCTCTGTCACACCGCAGGAGAGGGAGGGAGCCAGAATACCACCTCCTTCCTCGACAACAATATCTTACGGAAGTCAGAAAAGCTTAGGCATCGAAAGTAAAAACATTCAAGGCACTTACCGCATGCCAAGTGACTCTCCGTTAGCATTCGGCAGCATTCAGCAGAGAACCCAGGGAAAGAACTTTGTCTTGTTCTCCCTGTTTCACCAACGGCTCACCCAGGTGGAGAAAAAGACTCCAGCATTTGGAGGCAGCTGTGAACCCCTTGGGGGCCCTGAGAGCCACAGGGTGCCCTTGCCCACCTCTCGGGCTCTGAAACACTGAGAGATCTAGGGCTGAGTGACGCTGTGCTACTGAAGAGAAAGGAGGAGAGGAAGCAAAGCCACAAGCTGGATCGCTTTGTGGCCACCACAGCTGCCGCCACCGGCCACGGGTCACCTGGCAGTGCCTGCTGGCAGTGGCTTCTGTCTCTCCCCATTTCTGTTGCTCTTTCTTGCTTCCTCTCTCCCTCCTTCTCCTTCTTACTTGGGGATTGTTTTGGTTCTGGAGAGGAAGGCACCTGCTCTTGCTTCTAACCTTACAAAGGAAAGAAAGATTAAAAATACCAGTGAGAAATGCCCTATGGTGATTCTGGAGGTTAGAAGAGGCAAAATAACCTGTTTTTTCTGTCCCTTCTGGGAAAGATGCTTCCCTTAGAATGGGAGAGGGTTAGAAAGGACATACTCAGTCCTAAGGCCACGAGTGGGCATTCTGTGACCAGCAACCCTCCAGCGTCAGACCATTTTCTCCCTCATTCCCTGTTCCTCTGCTTTGTCTGTCTATTCTCTCCTCCTCTCTCTGTTCATCCCTATCTCAGCTCATTTCTCTTTATGAGGAAAAGTCTAAACCATCCAGGGTATCAGATGTAAAACCAGTTCAAACCCTCTTTTAGAGAAAGCAGGATTCAAATGTGAAAACCCATTAACCTGCCAAGAGGTGCCCTCAGGATTTTTGGACCTGAGTCCAGTAAGCCAGGATGGTGGCCTTCCCCAGGAGGGACAGCAGCATTGTCTACCCACCTCACACTTCAGCTTGGGTCAAAGTCATCACTGATGCATCCTCAAAACATCTTTGGTTGCTCCTTCTTCTCCCTAAGGTCTCCAAGCTGGGTGTCCATCCATTCCTCCCCGGCCGTCTTCCCTTCTAAAGTTCACTGAGTCTGTTTTTTGCCATTCCATTCCCTGCGTCACCTCCCTGGTCCCTCATCCACGTTACTTGGGCACTGCTGACCCAGCCTCCTTGCCAACATTCCTTCTTTCTTCTGGTGCTCCCCGAATTGATGACAGGTGAAGATTTCCCCAAACACCAATTTCTTTCATGTCATCCCTGCCAGAACACCTCCACTGGCTGCACTAGGCTGCAGGATCAAGTCCAGATCCCTTGTCTTGGCAGAGAAGAACTTCTACATTTTGACTCTAGCTTGCTTTTCTAGATCTTAACAATAATAGATATTTTTAAAGTTACTGTTTATGGGCCACTTACTACACATTGGGCCAGCGTGAAGCATCTTAAGCTGGTTCTCACAAGAGTCCTATGAAGTCCTGCACTTGCACTTCACAGACGAGAATGAGGCCTGCAGAGATGATGTCACTATAAAGAAGACTAAAAGGCAAGTCAGTGGTCAGTGGCATGCCCAGGTCTGATGGTGTCAAAAGCTATGCTCTCAGTCACCCCTCTCTACCGCCCCTTCTGGCTGAACAGGCATCCCAGGCTGCAGCCAACTGGGCAGTCACAGATCACCTCCTCTCAAACCCAGCCTGCTCCTCGCAAACCCAGCCTGCTATAGAGGATGGACCCAGGAAGCCCTCAAAGCACATTAGTTGAAAATTTTCAGCCCGCAAGTAGAAAACAGGGTGAGTAGAGAAGACACACAGATGGGGAGCTTCTTGTGGATGGGTGGGTGGGCAGTGAGCCCAGGCCTGCTGCATCTGCAGGGTGGGAGTGGGCTGAGGTCTTTAAGCTGGCTGCATTCATTGGAGGCCTATGACCCTCAACTACCTCCTACAGCAGCCTCTTGCTCTGTCCACCCTCCTTATTCACCCCTGGATCCCTCATGAAGCTCCATTCCTGGGCTGAGTTCTCCAAATGTCCAAACCCAAGAGTACTCAGACCAGAAACTGGGTTTTTAATCCTTCCATCTCCCTGCTGTTCTGCTGTAGGAAGATGGAGGAGGGAGCAAACTCACAGGGTCAATTCATGATCTTTCTTTTCCTTGTTGAAGACATAAAGATCCCAGATTCAAAGAAAACACCTGAGGGTCAGTCTCTTCCACTCTGACTTCTACAAATTCAAGAGGTAAGGCAGACTTAGACAACGTAGGAGAAGCACCACAGACACCAGAGTGTCCAGCTCCCTCATTTTACAGATGAGGAAATTGGAGCCTGGAAAGAAATACTTGTCTAAGGTCATCCAGTATGAGAGTGGGAAAGCCCAAGGCAAGACCACAAGTCCCATGTCCCACGCATGAGGCTCTTTCCTTCTATCAGCAGCATTACAGTGACAACCACACACATTGACTGTCATATGTGTCACGGTTCAGTGTCCACTGGTTTCTCAAGCGCCAGATGAGACACAAGAGCAACTCTTCCCACATCTCCTTTTGTCTAAGGTCATCCAGTATGAGAGTGGGAAAGCCCAAGGCAAGACCACAAGTCCCATGTCCCACGCATGAGGCTCTTTCCTTCTATCAGCAGCATTACAGTGACAACCACACACATTGACTGTCATATGTGTCACGGTTCAGTGTCCACTGGTTTCTCAAGAGCCAGATGAGACACAAGAGCAACTCTTCCCACATCTCCTTTTAGTCATCTGTAGGGGTGAGGCCCAGCGAAGCCAGGTACTAGGAGAGCTAAATAACATGTGAAGGGAAAGCCCAGGAGAAGCCAGAACAGGCATAACCAGCAGGCACAGCTCTTCTAGCTGGGGAGGCAATGCTCTTAATTTTGGCAAAGTCCCTCAGAGTCTTGATTTCCTGGGGTCTCCGGTATACTTGTTGGATTAAATTATTATTTTTTTCTTTTTTTTGGTGGTGCTGGGAATTGAACCCAGGGCCTTTGTGCATGCTAAGCAAGCACTCAACCAACTGAGCTAAATCCCCAGCCCCATCAGATTAAATTTTAAAACATACACTAAGGGCTACACATCTCAGGAAAATGCACAGATTCCTTCCTCTGCGGGGGCCGGTCATCTTTCCACAGCCCCATCCTGATGTACCTGCTCGCTCAGGTCATGCCAAACATAGCTTACACTTCCACATCTTCATATGCTTCTTTTGCTGGTCCCTCTGCTGGGAACATTTTCTTCCTCTTTAACTGGCAAACTTATACTTGACTTTGAAGATGAAGTTTAAATGCCTGTTCCTTTTCATAGTCTCCCCTGGCCCTTTCCTGCTCTCCCTCATCTGTCTTCCACAGAACTCTGTTTGTGGCACCTCCTTGGCCCTTCCTGAGTTAAATTCTAGCTATTTGTTAACATGTTTTCTCTCTATGGCTATATTGAGACTCTCTCAAGGACAGTAGCTCAGTCATATTCATCTTTGTACCCTGAGTAGCTAGCTCAGTTCCTGGAACATAGAGGGAACAAAAGAATAACCAGCTTAAACTAAAAAGAAATGCATCCGCTTAAGGAAAACTTTGCTCCAAATTCCCAAGTGGAACGGCCAGTGAAGGCTTGTTTTTTATCTAAGCGTAGAGCGAAGGCCCCCAACCAGTCAGTTTCCATTACAGATAAATGATAAAGGATCATTTGACAAGCTGCTGCCAAGGAGCAAAGCACCACGCACATCGAATGCACACTTATGAGGGTGCGTGCATGCACACACACACACACATATACAAAGCTAGAAAGGAGCTGTGCTCTAAGGCAAGGTGCAGCAAAGAAGATAAGATCACCATGCTGCAAAAGGAGGTAAGCCACGTGACGATGTGGGTAACCCCAGCATAAATGACACCCTCGGCAAGGCCCAGCTTCAATCTAACCACATCATCTTTTCATGAAATAGACATGAAAAAGTACAAGTAAAACAATTACAAAAAGGGTGGTTTAATACCTTCTGGTCTCGATGGTATCAAAGCTACTGACTCCAGCACTACACTCGGGGAAGCAATTCTCTGAGATAAGGAGATGAACTATCTATTCAAGAGTCTGTGCAGGAAGTCAAGGTAAGTGGGCAACACATAACGAAACGGTTTGCGGCCAATGAGCCATCTAAGCAAAAGAGTCCCTGGGTGGCATCAGTTGTATAAGTAAAGGAAATTGAACCAACCCGTTCTCAAAGTGAAGACTTTGTGGGTGCCTGAGTGTGTGTGTGTGTGTGTGTGTGTGTGTGTGTGTGGTGTTCACTAAACATTATGGCTAAAGTGAAATTCACAGCTCGCCCAGCTGTGGCTGACAATGGTATAAAATGAAAAGGTTGAAAAGGTGAGACTAGTTGTCATGCAGCAGCTTGGAGTCTCTGCCCAGTGGCTCCACCTGCTGTGTGGAGGCTCACAGGCTGAGGGGCCATCACTATACGGCACACATTGAAACCTCATTGACTGATCAGCGCATCCCAGGAAGAGACTGAGTAGCAGCACCCTGGTATTCTGGAATGGTTAAGCTGTCATTTCTCTGAGCCACAGACAATGGTATTTTCTGTGTGATGCTTTCTCTCATGCCCCGTCCATGTTTTAGGGCAGAGTGATTTTCCCCATCAGTCTTCACCATTTTTATTCTCCACACAATCTTCAGCTGATTCTTTAAGATCCTCAGTACTAGAGCGTGATAGCTGGGTTGTCCTCAGCAGGTGCAGACCCCGGACTTTACAAAGCTCAAAGACATGCTGCTGAATCTCAGCTCTGGCATTAGTCAATGCTCTTTGATTATGGTTACAGCACTGACCCTAAACCTCAGCTGATGTACGTTGGGATTAATAGAAGCCATCCCTTCGTTAAGTCTGATTTGAAATAAGAGCTAATTCACATAGGCAGTCAGCCTAAAGTCAGACATCACTACACGGAGCTATTATCACCACCAGAATTGTCTGTTTCAACTCTCACAATTTTGTGAAGTGGATCCTGAGGTCCAGAGAGGTAAGGTGAGTTGTCCACAGCAAGTGAGTCTTTGGTGATCCAGTAGCTATTGTCTCTGCTAGACAATAACTAAACCAGAGATGGCAGTGCTCATAAGTGCTGAGTTCATGGGAGAGCTGAGGTCTCCTTATTCCCAGGACAGACCTTGACCCGGGGTGCCACATTGGTGCTATGTACTGTTAATTATCACTGCATAGCTTTTTTTTTTTTTTTTTTCTTCAAAAAAAAAAAAAAAAAGAAACAGTCCTTCAGCTCCTGGAAAGTAGGGACCTGGTGGTTTCTAAGTGTCCCCAAAGAGTGCAGCACTTCATAGAACCTGGATAAATCTCTGTTAATCAGTTGATTTCAAAGATCATTGCTAATTTTCAAAGCAGCAGGTTTCTGTACCGTGGCTGCTTCTCTCCCTCACTTTCATGACCCTATAATTTGGGAAAACGCATCCAGAAAGGACTTGTGCTAATGTGTTATCTGAAGGAAACATTCCATTCCTTTGTGGAATGCAGATCTAGATTGCTCCAGCTTGTGGGAACACTAATTAGAGCCACTGGTAATTTGACTGATGCTCTAATGCCCCAAGGCCCTCACAGAAGGCACCTTTGTTCTTGCACATGCTTTTGTTACTATATGTCAAAATGGGCAAGCTGCCTTTTGAGGAGGCTGCTTATACACATAGCCTGGACACCAGGGTTGAGAGGCTCACCTACAGAATCTAGCAACCAAAGGAAACTCTGTGCCAGCCTTTTCCCTAGAAGCTGTGAGCCTAGAGTGTGCTGCACATTGCTGGCTCTAAACAGAATATTCTAATAAACAATGTGTTATTTTTATTGCCTTGTGCAGTGTTGAATAGCTTTTCATAAGCTAGCCTTTATGCAACCCACCATGACCTAAATGTTTAATTCAGATCTTTATTTTCTGTTTCATAAGCCCTTTTAATATTACTGTAAAAATCTAAATGGATATATATGATGTTCTCTTGGTACGAGCTTTAGGGACCGGACTTTTGTGGTTAATATTAGGGTCACAGCAAGAGCTCCCGAAAGCATGTGCATAACTTGGAAGTGCCTGGGATCTACTTCTTACCTTAGCAACAGAGACCCTCTCATTGTTTTGTGGAATTTTTCTAGTTCTTGACCTCTACCCTTGATTTCAGTTATACTGGTATAATGAGTTGAATAAATGGCTCTGCCCATAAAGAAACAGAAAACGTCTGGCTTTGGCTAAAACTCTTATAGGAAAATAAAGATGTGAAGGCTAAGCACAGAGGTGATATTAAACATCAATCAAGTGGACAGAGACAGGATGTTTCTTGGGTGTTCCAGTAGGGTCTGGAATTGAGCCTTGTTAGCCCCACATTTCTTTTTAGAATCTTCTGGTTCCTTTTGTACTTCCTGTGACTTAACTCAGAGCCTTCAAATATGGGGGTAGCTAATGGGAGTGACAGGTGGCCCATATTCTTTGTGACACCCTGATGTTGACTATTTTTCTCAAACACTTCCTGAGTAGACTCTTTATAGGACTCTGAGAACAGTGTCCAGTCACGTAATGTCCAAAATGGCAGACACCAACCACATGTGGCAATTGAGCAAATGATGAAATCTAGCTAGTCCCAACTGTAATGTGCTTTAGGCATGAGACATATGCAGGGTGTAGATGATGTGGCACTAAACAAAAAGAAAGTAAAATAAGTCATAAAAAGATTTTACTATTGAATACACATGGAAATGAAAATACTTCAGATATATTGGGGTAAGTATAATCTTTCATTAAGATTAATTTCACCTGTTTCTTTTCACTTTTAAAATGTGGCTACTGGAACATTTAAAATGACAAATATAACTTACATATTTCTACTAGACAGTACTGCTTTAGACAGTTACAAGAGGAATAGTTTCCACTCAGGTATGGATTAGCCCAGTGGGAACACAACTCTGGAGTCCTCCGCCCTTTTCCCATCACCCTCAGAATGAAATTGCTGCTGCTCTTCTGGCCCCTCGGGCTGAGGTGTCTGGGTCCTTCTATCTCCCCAGCCCCTCTGCTCACTTCAGACATGCTGCCATCTTCCTCAGAAGCTCCAGGTTTCTATCAGACCCAAGATCTTTGCAGATTGTTTCCCTCATTTGGGTCTCACAGACATCAACTTTTCTGAGAGGCAGCTCCTGTGGTAGGCAGAATAATGCCCCCCCAAAATGTCTACCTCCCAATCCCTGGGACCTGTGGATATGCTGCCTTTTGTGGCAAAAGAGACTTTCCAAATACAATTAAGTATTTTGAGATGGGGATATTATCCTGGATTAACTAAGTGGGTTATCATATCTACTGTGATCACAAGAGATCACAGAAGAAAGAAAAAAAAAAAGAGGAAGATAAGAAAATCAGAGTCTGGGAAGAAGACGTGATAAGAGAAGCAGAGGTTGGAGAGATGCAGGGCCATAAACCAAGGAAGAAAACTGGCCTCCAGAAGCTATAAAAGGCAAAGAGAGGGATTCCTCCCTAGAGCCTCCAGGATTTCAAGAAACAAAAGTCTACCGGGTCATTTTAGACTCTGACCTCCAGAACTATAAGATAATAAACTTGGTATGGTGCTAAGCCAAAACATCTGAGGCAATTTATTATATCAGCAATAGGAAAATAATACATATCCTAATCTGTGACTATACCACTCAGTTCCCAGTTCCTCTATTCCAGCCTTCTAGGTTAGTCTTTCCGAATCTTTTGCTCCTATCACACAGCATCGAATTAGATGTTTGTTTGCTTATTTTCTGTCTCTCCTGATCAGAATGTGAACTTCCTGAGGGCAGAGACACTCCATATCATACTATTGAACTAGCACCTTACGCATTGTAAATGTTCATTAGTATGAATAAATGGTTGAAAGAGTGGATGGATGGATAAAAATTGGTAATTTGAAAGATTTTCTTTCAAGAAATTGAACACTGCTGCAAACTTTTAGAGAAAAAGTGTACTCTATTGGTAGATCCTGGGGAGTACTTACTACATATGAGGTACCACAATGCTGCTGCTGAGAAAAATAATTTAATGATCCTCCTGGAGTCACTATAAAGAGGCAAGCATGAGTACATGATTAAATGATGGCCAAAGTGGGGTATTAAATTGTTGGGGCACTAGGTATGGGTAGTAATGAGCTGGTAAATCAGCTCTCAAAATAGCAAGAACAAAGGTCTTATTTGTAGTGTTTGAAAATTTCTGGTTGCATGAATACTCTACCACCATTGATTTCGAGATACCCTTGTGATGTTTCTGAATGTGGAGTTGGAAAAAGATACACACAAGAGGGTTATTATTGAGAAAGTGGGATTTTTGGCTAGACCTACCAGAATAGGCGGGTGTAGACAGCCTATGTAGATATCTCCTATGGAGATGGAAGAAGTGTGCTGCACACAAAAGCAAGAATCTCTTCTGGGCTGGTAAGTGAGGTCTCAATGGTCCTTGTAATCCCAGTGTGTTTCTTGTCCTTGACACAGAAATAAGCCACTACCTGGAAGTCAACATGAAGGGGGCTGCTTGGAGAGATACAGAGCAGAGAACCTGAAAACTTGAGAACTTGCCATGAATTCAGCTCCTGATGATTTTCTAGCCCAGACCAGCTCTCTCTCTCTCTCTCTTTTTTTTTTTTTTTTTTTCTGGTACCGGGGATTGAACTCAGGGGCACTTGGCCACTAAGCCACATCCCCAGCCCTATTTGGTATTTTATTTAGAGACAGGGTCTCACTGAATTGCTTCACACCTTGCTTTTGCTGAGGCTGGTTCCAAACTTGCAATCTTCCTGCCTCAGCCTCCCAAGCCACTGGGCCCAGCTCTCATTTTAACTAGCTAGAGTTATGGCTAAAATTTGAGGCTACCAAAGCCCAGAGAGGAGCAGTGAACAGTCTGCGTTCAATAAGCTGTCACAGAACAAACTGGCCTGAGCCCAGGCTGCTTCTCAAACATTTAGGATGGATACAACATGTAGCTCCTCAACCAGCCCATCATAAAGATGAGCCAGAGGCAAACTTGACAACCCTCTTCGGGACAGTTCTTAAAATATTTCTCCCTGACATTCTGATCCTCACCCACGAGTCACCCCAATAATTAGTAAGCCTGAGAGATTTAATCCTGAGGATCACTGAGTGGTAGTGAAGATACTGGTCTGGTGTGTAGGGGGGAGGAAGAGTCAGATGGCTACTGGATTTGAATCCTGACTCCACCATTTCCTAGGTGAGTGACACAGGAGAGGTCACCTGACCTCTCTAGACTTTGGGTTCCTCTTCTCTAAAATGGGAATAATAATGATTTACTCCTCAGAGGGGTTTGGGAAGATGCACCATCCATGCCTGCTGCAAGTTAAGTGCTCAACCCATTATCACAATGGTGGTGATAATCCTGCTTTTCCCTCTTCAGGTCCTGACAGACAGCAGCAAAGCTAATTTTCTAGCAAGTCTCTTCCTGCCACCCATAGCCACCTGTCTATTATCTTGTGCCGAGCAGGGAACTGTCTAAGAAGACACCTGGTTCAGCATCCTCCCAGACCCACACCTTCCTTGTTGATCACTTTAAGGGCATACATTTGTTGGGGTGCAGGGTGAGACGTTTTCCTTGCTATGGGTGTGTTTCAATGAGGGACAAAGATAAGGCCATTATGTGAACACAGCGACAACAATGAAAACAAGACTGCTTTCTGAAAAGCACCATAAAGCTTTATTTTGCCTGAATGGCCATTATTTTCATTCTTTTTTCCCCTACACAAAGCACCAGAGCACATTTCATTCAGTCTGTTGCTGAGTGAGTGGGTGGGAAGATGCCCAACAAACAAAAGAGGTAACACATTGCTGTTGCCAGGTCTCTTGTGAAGCACTTTGTGAGGTGAACCAAGCTTCCCCACCAGCACTGCTGCTTGAATCATCAGGAACAACAATGTACTTGTATAGATAAACATAAAAACCCGACATGATCTTTGACATGGTTACATGGCGATTTACGAGCAGAAGCGCAATTTCTAAAGTCAATGGAACAAAAAAGCACGGTTGTTCTTCTAGGACGCTGGCACCTTGTTGTCCCCTTCCACAATCTTAGGCGTCAATACCGCTGCCTTGGAAATGCTGTTCCACATGCCCCCCACCCCCCCAGGAGGAGGGCATGATTGCTCTATTCCTGTGACACACCAGGGCCCTAGATGTGAGTGAAAAGCTCAGCTGGGTAGCCATGTGACTGAAGAGGGAAGAAAGTTGGAGGTTCTGGGTGTTCTAGGGGGCAGACTGTCCAAATCATAGAACTCAAAGGAAGAACAAAATATTATCTTCTATTCTGAGTTTTCTGAAAATAAAAAAAAACACAATTTTAAATGTGGGGAGAAAGTAAGTCTTGACACTAAATTGTCTCTTAGTAAGGATAATTTGGTGTGTGTGTGTGTGTGTGTGTGTGTGTGTGTGTGTGTGTGATTTCCCGCCCCCCCCCCCATAACTTGTTTTCTTCCCTCCATCTTTTGTCAAAGTGTCACTTTGCCAATTTGGTTTAAGTTCCGAGAACTTTTTTCTTCTGTATCATGGGGCAGATGGGGCAGTTCTGAGGAAGGAGAAAGCGTCTCCTGATAAGGTCTCAGCTCCCTTAGGGGCAGGACCTGGCTGTCCTGTTTCCCAGAGAGTCTCCCCAGGGCCCACCTGTGACCACACCAAGGAGTATGTCTGAGTAAGCTGAGGAACGAGTGACACTATTGTGGCATTTTCCCAATCACACTCTCATCAGGTCCTGTCAGGGGACACCTGCTCTGACTAGATACCATAGTATCTATCAGTGTAATGTCCCTACATGGCTTAGCCAGAAGCAATGTCATGTTTAAGAGCATTATCATGGGTGATCTTGAATATCCAAAATACTTCTGGGGCTATGGAGTGGGCGATACAGGGGAAAGGTAGTCGAGGTGTGAGGTGTGGGGTCTCCAGGAGCCTACTGTCATACATGCCTTGAGCCTTTACCTTCCCCTCCCCCAGCAAGTGTCCAGTGGGTGGCAGACCCAATACCCTTTGGGTCTGTAACTGTGACAATTACTAATGACCCCCAGTTTAGTGCTGAGAGCATTCCTTTATGACAAGAGTCAGCCTGACACAATCTTTCTACTCAGAGTTCAGGGTGGGGGAGAACCAGGCAGATTCACACCGGTACATGCTTCCAATTAAAAAATACAGACAGAGGCAAAGCAAAATGAATGTCACAGAAATGAAAGTGCTGCCACCCACTCTTGGCCTAAAGGTCACTGTGCCACAGCCTTGGTCATTATCTCCAGCCGCAAAGGTCAGGGGGGCTGTCTGCATTGCTGCGGAGTATGCAGGCTTTCATAAGGCCTCAGAATGACTGTTGCTCTGACACCAAAATCAGTGATAAGCTCTCAGTGGAAGATGATAATAGAGCAATGGAGTGACTGTAACCTTTTCCGCCATCTCTCTTGTCGGCTCCATGGAGCAGAGTCACAAGGCAGAAAACGAGAAGTTTCCACATTCTACAAAAGACTACAAGACTGCTGGCTTAATTGGGTGCGTAACAAATGGCTATACTATTGCCAACAAGAAGACATCAAAGAGGAAGGAGAAAGCAGCGATTAAAACATCTCATGACATGGCCTTGGATTTGGAAACTGGCTCACAATATCCCTGGACTGGCCTTGATAAAACAGTGGAGAGACTTAGCCATGTGATTACATGAAAATTCCAATTACTGGGGTCCAGGATGGCCCCCGTTCCACTATTGAATCTGTTGAATTTTAGAATGATTTCAACATAGAACTGGGAGGACACTGGACTTGGAGTCAGATAGACCTGCATTCAAATCTCAATTGTCCATATTTGATGGGAATATTATGTAATCTTTTATCATCCTTGTACTGTGGTTTCATATTTTTCCCCCCTCTGGAAGTGGAATGATTTTAATATCTACCGTGTAAGATTCAATGTGACAAAAGATGAAAAAGTTCTTTACAATGATCAGGTACAATGTAAATACAAACACAAACATAATATTACTAATAGCCAGAAATAATATCTACTCTGAAGTAACCTCTTTTCCTACTTGCTCTGAAGTAATGTTTTCCTACATCAAAACTTATAAGTAGGAAGATTTGGAGGGGGGGGTGCGGATGGTACTAGGGATTGAATCCAGAGGCACTCTACAACTGAGATACATCCATAGTCCTATTTATTTTTAATTTTTGAGACAGGGCCTCACTATGTTGCTGAGGCTGACCTCAAACTTGCAATTATCTTACCTCAGCTTTCCCAGTCACTGGGATTACAGGTGTGTGCCATTATACCAGGTAGGAAGTTGGTTTTAGGTTTTTTTTTTCTTTTTTCTTTCTGTTGTTGATAAATAGAATTGGCAGAATGCTAGACACAGAACTTGCTAGGTGGGATGATACAAAAACACTAGAAGAAAATAAACCAAGGCACACAGTAGTTCATGAACATATGGCTGAAAATGGTCTTTAGTAGGTATCATAAACAAAATTAGCAACTTGTAGCACTTCAACTAAACTTCCTAGCAACAGAAACACATAAATAACAAATACTTATGATGATTATCCCTAAAAACACTTTAACATTATGATATGATATTGGTCCCTCCAAGTGTGCACTAAGGGAAGGCATTTGGCATTTTTCAATTACGTTGGTCAGGGAGAATTTGATGCTGAAATCTGCCAAGCAGAGAGCATGAAGCAGGAATGATAGTTTCATAGTCCAAAATATTCGTTCCCTTCCTTTCCAGAAGGAAATCAATTATAGCATCAATGATAGCCCAAAGCCAAGAATCACTCAAATTAGCACAAAGCACTTAAGTTCTGGGTTTGCCCCTGAAGTAAGCACATCTAGAGAAGATGCTGGTAGGAGTTTTGAGCATTACACAGCAATTCAAAGTTGTTGACTCAGGCTCAGAAGCTGGGGCCAAGCGTATGATCATGTTTGTTGGTGTGGCTGACCACATGGACGGTGCGCCTGGCACCATTTGCTTTATGAATCCGCATGTAACTCCTTGGTAAGCATGGCTATTTGGTAAGATGTGGGAGAAATCTGTACTTTAAAGTTTCCTGGTGCACTGGGTATCAAAGGAATGAGACATCTCCTGGCCTTTCAAGTTGCAAACCAGAGAGAGAGAGAGACTCAGTGTAGCAGGGCAGCTAAAGCTTAGAATCGCCTTTTACGGTAATATGGAAACCACAAGACAGATTGTACAGGCGCCTGCATAACTTCTGACTCATTCCCCAGGTGCTGCTCCTCTCTGGCTACAAGGAGCCATGTTGAGGAGATAAGCAATCCTTGTCATGGGCAAGGTTTTCCTTTAACATGTATGGGTCGTCTAGCTCCTCTCCATGCAGAGACTTAAGACCTTGGTGGTTTCATTCGATTTTGTAATGGGTCTTCTCCCCCACTACTACCACCAAATCGAGATTTCCACCAACTGAAATGACAAAGGAAGGAGGACAACAGCAGGCACAGAGCAGTTATGTCTGAGTTTGTTCAGCCTTGAGTCTCCCATTGTGCAGGTAGAATTCAGCTCTGGTCCTCGAGGACGAGCGGGTGGAGTCCTACTGTTCTATATTCCCTCTTTTGTAATGTTTTCTTATAGAAACTTTGTTCATGCATTAAATTGAACACTAAGTAAAATGCAGATTTCTGAACTAAGGTCATAGACACTGAATCAGGAATTATGATGAAGGGCCTGGGAATCTAAGCTTTCAACAAAATCAAGGGATCCTCAATAGTCAGGAATTTAACTTCCCATGGTCATGGTGACTCCTCCTTACCAATGGCAGTTCTGAACAGGCCTGAAGAGCATCACCACCAGCTGGGGAAACTGCAGAAGAAGGGGAGGCAAACCTGAGAAACAAGGAAAAAAATCCCCGGGAAAATTAACCTTCCTGGTATATTTGAGGCCACTATTAAGTGGCATTGAGTGCTTTGTTTGTCAAGGACAAAGACTTCCAAATGCTTCCCACTACTTAATATTTTAATTTCCTTCCTCCTTACCCCCACCTGCAATAACACCCAATGGCAAACACTTTGGCAAGGCTTTCCTTTCACCAGTCACCTGTTAAGATTTGAGGGCTGGAGGCAGATCTCCTGAACAGAATCTCCTGGGGTGAGATCTATCACTGATCATAGAATTAATGACATTTGTAGAACTGGAAGGATTTTCAGATATGGTCAAAATATTAGCAGGATGCACCAAAGATTGGAGAAGTCACTAATGCAGGTGAATTAATATTACAACTTTAAAAAATAATACTTTTACAACTTGATAAAACAAACCACACAAAATTTAATATTGTGTGGGGGACAAGGTAGGGGAAAAAGAGTAAGGCAGAGAGTGTGAAGATGGACAGTCCTGGAAACTGCATGTTTACTTCAAACAGGGCAAGAGAGGAAGTGCAGAGGAAGGGCTGCCTCTTTTCTAGCCGGTCAGAGAACTCTTCCTTTGCTAGTGGAGATTTCAGTGTCACTTCAGCGGTGGAACTTGGCCCAGCAGAGGAGAGTGGGAATAAGGGAAGAGAGGGGCAAGGGATATTGTTGTGGATACAGACTTGCTCAGAGGAGAGAACAGATACTTGGATAACTTTGAGCAAGTCTATCAAAAGAGGAAGGAAGAGGAATAATGGGAGAGCATCAGAAAGATTAAAAAAATCTTGTTCCTAAATTATATAGAGAATACTGAAAGGATGAACAAAGATGAAGCCATTACAGCTCCATCCACTCATTCATTCTTTATTCAATAAACATTAGGGGGATGAATGATATGTGCTTGGTGCTGCTTGGGCATTTGCAGGTTGGTGGGCTAGCCAGAAAAATAATCAGAGACATTTTTGGTATGGTGGGACAAGGGCTATGGTGGATAGAGATTCAGGAACAAATGATAAAAGCACAAGTGCAGCTAGAATAGGTCAGGGAAAGCTTTCTAGAACGTGTGGCATCTCTTCAGGCTTGAAGGGAGACAGTAAGCAGAGATCAAAGCCTTAGGGGAGCTATTCAGGAGGGGACGTTACCATGGAGAAGGAAATCATTGCTCATGTACCCAAAATGGAAGTCCAGTTGGCCCTCCACATCTGTGAGTTCAGCATCCATGGAGTCTACCAGCTGAGTATCAAAAATGTTTTTAAAGTAGTGTGTCTGTGTTGAACATATATATTTTCTCCTTATAATTCTCTGAATAACCCAGTGTAAAAACTATTTATATATAATTTACATTGCATTAGGTATTATAAGTAATCCAGAGATTATTTAAAGTATAAGAGAGGATTTGTGTAGGTTATATGCAAATACTATGCCATTTTATAGTGGGAATTGAGCATCCACAGATTTTGGTATCTACAAGGGATTCTGGAACTACTCCCCCATGGACACCAAGGGACACCAAGGGACTAGGGTAAATGTATCACATGTTGAGTCTTCACGCTCTTCACTTTGAACACTCATCTACACAACACAAGGTGTCAGACTTTGGAACACAACCAGAGGTTCACATTAGCCAAAGGTTACTGATGTTGCTTTCCAGGTAATTGCCACCTAAGGTATGCCCATCCCTTTCCAGTACAAACAGAGAAACTAAGCTGGCATCAAGACCTATCATGGAAGCTTGCAGCCAAGTTAGAAGGCCTGCCTGGCTGCCATATACACCTTGCATAAATAATGGCACACAGGTGCCGTCATTCCTCTATCAACCGCAGTAGTGCAACAAACTGAAGTGTGTTGACAGCTGCGGCACGTTGCTCAGAGTTCAGCATAATTAAGCAAACTGATTAGCACTGAATAGAATCTGGAAGCAAAGAACTCTGGTTTCAGAGATAAAATTTCAGAATCACAGGATATGAGAGCTGGAGGGGGTTTTACAGATCACAGTTACCTCCATTTCACAGATGAGAAAATATGGCCAAGAGAAGTGATGAGAAGGCAAAAAGGGCTGAGGGACAAGCAGCTGCACAGCACTGGGTCCTCATCAGGACTCTGAGATCACACACACGGTGGGGGTTTGCATGCCAAGTTTGGAATTCACTGACCTCAGGAAAGGGCTTAACTGCTCTGAGCCTCAGTTTCCTGTTTGAAGTCTGGGTTGGTGATCATTCCTGGGCCTGATGATGGTCACTGCATAATTTTACTAGGCAGAGCCAAATACTGGGTTCTCATCCTTGTTCCACCATTAGGAGCTCTAGTTCTCTAGGTCTCAGTTTTTCCAGTTGCAAAATAGAAAGAAAAATGCTAGTACCTGCCCTATTTACTTACCAGGATAGGGGGAGGGCTTGATAGTGAGAGAATTGCAAATTTCTAAGCAAGTTGTTGTTATTCCTATTACGGCAAGACTTGCTCTGGGCATCCCTACTGATTAGTGGCAGGGTCAAGACAGGACACACACAGTGAAAGAGAAAGACAAGATAAATCGTCTTGTAGGCAAACATTGAATTGTGGTGTTTGGATGCTCTCAGTTTAGATGAGAAAGTTTGATGTGAGGGGAGATCTGCAATTCATTTAAAGACAAAAGGTCTCATTTCTGGGCAAAAGGACAGTGGGGATGGGGTGATACAGCGTGCACAGCAGGAAGGAGAGGAAACAACCTGGGAAAATAGAGCCATCTGCTTGGGTTTTTCATTTTGAGTTTTAGATTTGATTATAAGGAAGAGAGAAAATTTTTTTTAAAAAAAAAAAAAAAAAAAAAAAAAGAAGAAGAAAAAAAGGGCAAATGATAGGCCCCAATTTGAACAATATACAAGAAATAAAAGACAAGGTTGCAAGAAGCTGCACAGCTCAGACCAGCTCTTGATGCCCTCGGCTGGCTGCTTCTCCCGACTCCATGCCGCAAATGCTCTAATTACATCGTGCAGCAGGAAGAAGGCCTGGTGCCCGTGGACGTGAGGGATTGCTGACTTGCTGCAGGAATGCTCTGGGCTTTAATATGTCCCATTATTTTTCTTCTAGAGGATTGGGAATGAACTGGGCAATTTCTTAGGTGTCTGCCTGGCAGAAAGGTGTGGAGCTTCGGCTTGGTTTCTCTTTCAGTCACGGTTCTGGCCTCTTCAGGAAACACTCTTTTCTGACTTCCTTACTTGTTCGCTTCCTCCTTATCTCTAAGTCCTGGTTAAGGCCTCCCCCAGGTACCCCTTGCCCGAGTCCAGTCCTCACTTTGGAGGGCCTGCGGAGTCTGTCTGCCCACCAAGATGTCCCCAAGGGTAGTGGGCCTGTCTTCTTCAGGCATTCGCCTTGGTGTTCCCTCCTGGGTGTGGCGCTTTGCTAATTCAGATGTTCTTTATGGCCCAGCCGTGTCAGCATCACCTGAGACTGCATGAGAACAGCAGGGTCTCAGGCTGCACCCAGGACCTACTGAATCTGAAATTTTCTTTTGATGGGATTCCCAGGTGATTCGATGCTACACTGAAATTTAAGACTCACTGGAACAAGGTGCATTAGGAAACACTGAATCAATGTTTGTGGAATCTACCAGTTATTCCTGCTAAATTTACTTCTCCTCCAGGAGGATCAAGCAAATAGTTCGAAGAAATGCAAAAACTCCAAATTTCTCCCCTCAGCTCTGCAGTGGGTCCCTGACATGACTCCTCAGAGCTCAGGGGTCTGTTTCTATGTGCTTACCACCTACACCTACTGCTTTCAAAGAAATCACAGCCTGGACCTGGAACAGAAACGGACATGCCAAAATGCCCTAGGACATTTCATCGAAATGTGGCTGGCCTGATGGGAACCTGGCAGGAACAGAAATGTCAGGAGTCTTCCCTCTTGAGGTTTCGAGCTTTGTGTCACAAATTCAATGGTCCGGATTGAGATCAGATGAGTCAAGTTCAGATAATCATCCAAAAGTTGGGGAATGAAACCAAACCTGTATTCTCAAACCATTCCAAATGTGTTGATCGCTAGTTTTAGTTTGCCATATAACCCAATCCAGGAGAGTATAGTCATTTCTCTAATAGCAGATGCATCATTTGCTCATCAGTGGAAAATCTAAGTGTACATGATAAGGCTAAAAGTTACGAGAAACTTGACGCCATTGAGGCCGTGCCAAACCTCAAGTTTCCAATAATAAAGGCTCTCAGTCGAACCACTTAGGAAAATAAAGAGTATTTGATCCAATGTCCAGCATAAACAGAACTGCAATACACTGTGCCTTTTAAAATGGCCGAATTCTTTGCTAAAGTGTTAAGAAAAGCAACAGCCTGAGAAATGCTTTGCTCCAGAGCACTATAACTCAACTATAGGTACAGCAAATAACAACCCACAGCCAGGAACCAGAGAGGTTTGGAAGGATTATTGAAATCCAAGGGAGTAAAAACAAAGTCCTCAGCTGTATCTGCTAGATTCCCTAAATTATGACACACCAAGTATTGGTCATTATTTCTAGTGTTATCTAAGTATAAAATCCTAAAGTGTCTGCTACACACATCAAAACATTAATTTGATATGCATGTTTTTGGGGCACTCACTATGTACTAGGGGAAGTGTTGGATATTAAGGATTCAATAGGGAATTCCCTTTCATTTTCAGTTACTGTCTTTCTCTTTTCAAGTATTTAGAGACCTTCTGCTGTGTCCCAGAAACTGTGTTAGGCCTGAGGCAGGAGAGTCTTTCTCCTCAAGCCCCTTGGTTTCCAGTTGGAAGTGACAGATACATCAACCAATGACATGATGAGCACACAGTTTGTAGGGGTATGTTCACTGATCATGCCCCAACTTAATCTCCCCAAAAGACCTTTTGGCTGTTACCAAGGATGTTAACAATAAAATGAGATCTTAAAGACACCATTCATGATGCTATATCCTTATTGGATTAGAAAATGCACAAGGCAATCACATGTAGATCACAGGTGATAAAGTGTACCCATCCATTAAGTTAAGCAAGATAGCAGAGGTGGCTTAATGTCAATCACATATTTCAGGAAAAATGTGCTTACCTGCAGATTTTTGTAAAAATTGCACAAGTCCAGAGGAGCTGGGTATGTTTGTAGACCCACCTATCTACATTAGTAGATATCTTCTGGTTTCCAAAGCTCTTTCATTGAAGGAAACCTGGGGGTTGTTGGTGGCTTGCCGTGGTGTGATATGACCAGTATGCACAGGGTTGAGATGAGGACTCTCCTGTACCATATTCTCAGTCAAACAAAAGGCAGCCATTCTTCACTTTAAAAGTGTTAAAAATACTTTTTTGAAATTCCAAGAGATGAGGCATCTCTCTAAACTGACTTCCTCTTTATGTAATGTGACTTTCAGTGCCCTGGTGTGTTAGACTCTCTTCCATTTAAGTGCCCCCATGGAAGGCTACCCCAGTCAGCTTTAAGGGAACAGAGGATCTAAAGGAATTCCAGGTCACCGGGCTCTCCACAACAGATATACCTAACTGCCCTCAAAATAGATCCTTAGTTTTTAGAATGTAAGAAAAATAATTCATGGAGGTGGTCAACTTTTAAGTTCAAATTATATTCGCTCTAGGTTTTGGGCTCCTGCTGATGAATATCACCACTTCCATTAACATCTGAAGCAACTAGCTCAGAGCGACAGGAAGTGGGCACTTTGTGAATATTTGCTATACACAAATCTTTAACCACCTTCGCCCCCCTCTTTAGATTTTTTTCGAACCCAGTAGACTTTCCATTATTCAAAGGGAGACCTTGATTTTCACTCCTCCTTCCAAGGTTACCTCCTGTGGGTAATGGCATCCCTCTTCTTTGCGAAGGTCAAGACAAAAGGAAAGAGGAAGGAAACTCAGAACTGTTTATCTGCTACAATTCTTAGCTTGGATATATATATATATATACCCCCACCCACCTACACACATACACACATAGACACACACACACACACACACACACACACACATACACATACATATACTACAAGGAAAAGTGGGCCAGAGAAATTAAAACTAATATTTATTTCAATTAGTTAATCGGCAAGAAGTTAATTACCCAATGAGGACAGAGCTTAGTTTGAGAGGACTAGACAAGACCATCTCACACCCATGGTACTGTGGACCAAGGCCCCAACAGAGGCCATTGGAGCAAAAGGTTAATAGAAGTTTTGGCAGACACCGCTGGAGTTAAGCAGGTGCATCCTCTCCTGCCAAGGAGAGATGTGGAAAGCAGGAGGTATATCTTGGGAAACAAACCAAAAGTCCTTGCTGAGTTTGATTTCAGGGGAGTCACAATAGGAGGGTTCACTTCCCAGAGCTTGCCCAGAACAGCCATCTAAATGGGGAGCAAGAACTGTATCAGCTTTTACTAGATTCTGAGGTTGGAGCCTTAATTAGAGTCACAGTTGTATTGTATGTCTATTTGTGTAATGGTTCAATTAGGAGTATAAGAGCTGGGACAGAAATCTTAATGAGCTTTTAGTGTCATGACGCTTCAGAACTGCCTTTTTTGGGGTTGTCATTATTATTATTAAACTTTCATATGGGCTTTTTCTTTCTGCTGTCCAGTAATATGGTTCTCCCTTGAGAGGGGTTGAGATGCAAGACTGAGTCTTTGTATGTCAAATGCTGTGTGTTCCTAGGGCTCCTTTTCCCTTATCACTTTCATGATTAATTTATAAATAGTTGCTGGTGTCTGCCCTGTGGTCCACATAGCCTCTGGAGATGTTGGAATCTTAGGGCCAGTCTTTTAAGATTTAGAGAACTGATTTTCAGAAAGATGAAGTAACCTACTGGACATGCCACTTATAGTGACAGAGCTGGGGCTGGCCCCCAGGCATTTTGATCCTGCACAAGCAAAACACTGTACAGGTCATGATGAGGTCATCCTAACAGCAATGTGTACCAGTAGCAATGTGTACCATAGCAATGTGTACCAGTACCCAGATTGGACTGCGAACAAGAAAGGAAGGAAGGAAGGAGTAAGGAAGGAAAAGAGGAAGGAAGAAAGGAAGGAAGGAAGGAAGGAAGAGAGAGAGAAAAGAGGAGGGGAGGGGAGAAAAGAAAGAAAAGTTTCTCAAAGACATAGCTTTAGTGGTGCTAACTGAACAGGCATTTTACTTAGTTTTTCTCTACCCTTTATTAGTCTTGAGTACAGTTAAAGACAATATTTACATTTTGTATGAAAGGGATAGTAATAAAGCATATCCTTTTTGGGGGGAGGGCTATGGAGGACTGAACTCTGGGGCACTCGACCACTGAGCCACATCCCCAGCCCTATTTTGTATTTTATTTAGAGACAGGGTCTCACTGAGTTGCTTAGTGCCTTGCTTTTGCAGAGGCTGGCTTTGAAGTCTTAATCTTCCTGCCTCAGCCTCCCAAACCACCGGGATTACAGACGTATAACACCACGCCCGGCAGTAAAGCATATCTTGATTTAAGCAAACGTGGTGTACGAAAAACTATACTCATGAAACCTAATAAATGGTGACTTTCATTTTTCCTTGCTTTAGAAAAAAAATTACTCTGTGCCTCAGTTTCTTGTGTACAATAGGCATAACAATGGCATGAATTTTATGGGATTGCCGGGAAGATTAAATGGAATAATACAGTTAAACTCTTTGGCAGACTTCTGGCAGAGAGTTAGCCTCTATCAATACCAGCTGCTTTTGTTCTTATTCTTTTCATTATCACAAAAGGATGCCCAGAAGAACCTGTATGCCAAGCGGTCAGAATCATTTTCATATTTCATAGGAGGAGCGAAGAAGTTTGGGTGGCATGCTGGGGGTGGTGTAAGTGCTAATATTTTGAGATGATTAAAAAGAAGGAGAAAATTAATGTCAGAGCTTGTGAAAATGACTGTTGAGACAAAACAATTATTCTATTATAAATTAATAATGCAATTCATTTATGATATGTTATTGAGTGCTTGAAGAATGGATTGCCCTCAAATATTCTTTTCAAAATCCATTTATTGCCCAAGATAAATTTAAGGGTAGTGTCACATTTTGAAAAATGTTATTTTATTGGCTATAATTTTTCATGGTTCCATTGGGGACCTGGTGACAGCCCAACACAGTAAATGTCCTTCATGTTGCCAGCCCCCTTTTTTACCCCCCTTTAAAGCTGAATTGTCCTGGGACTACTGGAAATGTGATTTATTTGTCCTCGGGCCAGTAGAAGGTTCCATGTAGGTGGAAATGGATGTTTGGCTAGTTGAAGAGAAATGGAAATGAGTTCTGCAGGTTGAGTTACTTAATCAGTGAAAACAGGTAACATAGGGACATTATAACACTTCACATTCTGATTACACGGAATTCTGCAGGATTCCCGTCTCTTAAAGACAACATGGACCTACATATGGTCTATCAGTATGGAAAAATACAGGAGCACTATAGGGGGATGAGCCCATTTTGATTATCTCAGTGATTTCACAGCTACTATATGTGTAGTAGCCCTCCTTAGTCACTGGTCCATATACCAGGGCTTAGAACCATGGGCTCAGCCAACCATAGCTTGAAAATATATTTTCTGTCTGAATTTGTACAGACTTTTTCCTTGTCGTGATTCCCTACATAATCCAGTATAACCAGCATTTATATAGCATTTACATTATATCAGGAATTACAAGTAATCTAGAGATGAGTTAAAGAATAAGGGAGGGTGTGTGTAGGTTATATACAAATACTACACTATTTTATATAAGGGACTTGTGCTTCTGAGGATTTTGATATCCACTGGGATCCTGGAAGCAATCTTCTACAAATACCGAGGGACAGCTGTACTTCTTATCTATTTACTCAGTAAATGCAACAGACCAGTAAGGCTGAGGTTTGATGAGGTCTGAAAATTTGTTCAAAGTCACCAAGCATCAAGTAATATCACCGCTGGGATTTGGTCCAAGTTAGAGTTGATTCAAAAGGACCATGGTGTTGCTAGTGTTGTGGAAACTTGCCTCTTTGTTATTCCACCTCTTGCTTTGGGGGATGACATCAGGCACCCACTTTTAAAATAAAGTTGGTGCTATGAAGAGGAAATAATAGAATAGAGAAATTCAAGCTTCAACTATGAAGATATGTTTTAATCCTGGCTCTTCCATTGCCTGGTTCAATGTTTTTTCTACCACATTCCACTTCTTAGGGATGAGGTAGGAAGATGATGTCAATCAGATCTCATGGATGCTGTATAGGATTGGCTCCAGAGAACCTAGGTTCTAGCACTGTCTGCAAATCTGAATATCTGAACCTGGTCTTTTCCTTCGTTTGAGCCCTGTTTCCTCACCTCTCCAATAGGGAGGCTGGATTAGAAGATCTCTGAAGTCCACTTCAGCTTGAAAATTCCATTGTTCTACTATCTTTGTGCTCTGATAAGTAGAAGCATATAGCCCTGGGCTTATTAATATTAACTGGGGCAAACAAGTGAAATTAGTTTAGGAAAATAGAGTTGTGGTTTTTGCTTGGAGCCAAATCTATCTTCTGAGACTCACTCTAAGCATTGGTAATGGGACTGCTGATGGCTCCTTGGCCAGAACTCACGAACGCCTAACAGTTACACTTTCCAGTTGGTGCCAAGAGTGAGCATCCTCCACAGACACGTGAAACTGAGACATGACATAGTTACAGTGAAAGGAATAAAACACATCAGTCACATTCAGCCTGGCGTCTTTCATCCATCCTTTTCCAACACTTGTTCGGTCTGCTCAGTTCAATGGCCAGCCCTTCCTGGAAAGGACCCCTTCAGGTCTCAGGCCAAGGGGCAGGGGTTCTTGGAAGCACACAGGAGCCCCTAATCTCTACTCCCTTATCATTTATAGTCCAGTACTCATATGTGTTTATATGTCTCGATAACTGAGATCTATAATGAAACCCCTTTCTGCTAGAGGTAGTATCATATGTTTTTTGGGAGTGTTGATACTGTAATTTATAATAAAAAACATACAGCTGGCTTCCATTCATTGCTGGAATTGAGCTCCTGGACCTCTCAGAATTTCCCAAGTGAAAAGAGCAATAAATGTGAAAGAAGCATATTTTGTTATTCATAAAATCCCTTCCAACTGCAACAGAGTTGACATTAATGGTTAATGAGGTGAATTTAGGAAAGCCTTAAGAATTTGGGGGATGGAAAAAAAAAGAATTTTGGGGCTGGTTGTTAGGGGGACCTACTAAGTGAATAGAGAGTTAGAACACTGAATCCCAACCCCTGGCCTCCAGGGAAGGGAGGGGCCTAGAGGTTGAAGGAGTCACCACTGGCCAAGGACTTTACCTCCGTGACAACCTAAAAGGACAGAGTCTGCAGAACTTCGACATTGCTGAACACAGACAGATGCAGGGAGGTGGCATGAGGAGAGGGCATGGGAACTCCCAGCAGCTTCCCCCATATCTCAACCCAGGCATCTTTTCCTTCTGGCTGTTTCTGAGTTGTGCCATTTTAAAGTAAACTGGCAATATAGCTGCTGTTTTCCTGAGTTCTTTGAGCCATTCTAGCAAATGATCAAACTTGAGGAGGGAGTAGTACAAACCCTGGGTTGATTTAGGGATGGCTGATTAGAAGCACATGTGACAACCTGGGATTGGATTGGTGCCTGAAGTGGGGGCAGTCTTGCAGGACAGAGCCCTTAGCCTGCGGGACCTGAGGCTATCTCCAGGTAGAGTATCAGAACTGAGTTAAATTGTAGGACACCCAGTTGCATTATTCCAGAGTGTTGAATGGAATGGAATTGTTGTGGGAGGAAAAAAAAAAAAAAAAAAAAACACCATCTGGTAGGAGAACAATAATGGAGAAGGTTTTCCTCTTGGGGGACACAGATGGAAGGCTAGAGACATAAATTTTGACCCATGTTGTCCTGTTTGCCAAGTTTATTTGAATGTTCTCCTCTTGAATTCCAACAACAATGACAAATACAACAACAAAATGTTGCAAGAACTTAAGTTTATCAACCTGCTAAGTCTATTAATGCATATCCTATAGGTATTTTGAGGCAACAGCTAAGTTGATCTCTCAGTTTTCACTGTAGGAAGTCTCATGAGAGATTTCTTTCACAATTTCATTTCAGGAAAAGAGCTACCCCAATTTAATGATTGTTCTATTAATAAGAATCATGAACTAGCAGTGTCTCTCCCCACTTTTTTTATTTAATTGTTTTGTCGGACAGGAAGCCCAGGTCAAATATAAAATGAATTGATAAAATTGTTCTTTCTCCATATGACCTGTATAGTTTGTTTTTAATTTTGTCATGATAATTTTCAATTTTATCTATACTTTTTCTGATCCTGATTCTCTGGTCTTCATTATATTTTGCCATTTTTGTGTATAAGAAGTTTCCTTATCTCTGCCCCCAAATATTTCTTAAAACAAGGTGAAATATAAATAATTAAACCATAAAACTCATCATTTCTTTGAATCGGAAATGGATAGCATAGTGCTAGAAATTTAGCAGGTAATACATATTTCTTGATTTAAAGGGAGATACACTTTTTCTTATAAATTTTTTTTCTTTCTTTTTTTTTTTTTTTTCTGAGAGCCAGTTGGAACAGAGCTGCATGGTCCCTGTGGTTGGAGGTGTCTGTGGATAAAGTAGATGAGCACTTTGGCTAATTTACTTAAGCCCTGGTTTCTTTAACTGTAAAATGGGAGTAATAGAATCTCCCTTTGAAGTTATCATGAAGAGTATACGTTGGTACATGTCATGCACTTAAGCTTTTAGCACAGTAATATATTTAGTGAGCATTTGAAAAAAGCAGCTATTATTATTAAAGAGAACTCATGCATTGAAAGCTGTTTTATTAGTTTAAGTTCACTTCAAACCTGACCGTTCTCTTGGTTAGCAAGCACTCAGTCATTAGAAGCACGTGTGACTTGGAGTCACGGCCCAACCCTGCTTGTGCGGCTACTGTGAGGGGGACTTAAACTGCAGACAAGGGAATGGATGAGGTCACCCTTTGGCCTCCTTCTAATCCCCAAATCATGATACTTTGATATCAAATCTGTGATGGTGTGAATGTGTCCCCCTAAAGCATGTAACTTAGTCCCCAAGGCAACAGTGCTGAGAGGTGGGAACTTTCAGAGGGGATTAGGTCCTGAGTGCTCAGCCCCCAAGCATGAGTCAAGGCTTTTATTACCTGTGTGGCTTAGTTATCATGGGAGTGGGTTCCCTAGAGTAGGATGAGTTCAGTGGCCTTCCTCTCCCTGCACTTATATGTTCTACCCAGGATGACACACAGTAAGGAGGCCCTCACCATCTTGGGCTTCCCAGCTTCCAGGACCATGAGAAATGAATGTCTGTCTCAGGTGTTCTGTTAGAGCAACACAAAACAGACAAAGGCAAAATCCATTCAATTAGAGATACTAAAAGGGTATGGGTGGGGGAGGATTAAAAAAGGATTCTGATGCCATCTTATTACAAGTTCTCTCTTCTTTCATGTGTAAATTTCACTTGGGACCCTATCAATTAGATAGTAAAGCATTTTCCATGGAGAAAACACCCAGGAAGAGGAGAATAGAAAAAATGTCTAAGCACACTTCATGCCTTCCTATCTATCTGCAAGTAAAGAGCTGCCCTCTCCATGGCTTGCCAAATGCAGGTTGGCATGCTGATTATTTCCACTAAGGCACAGATAGCTGACTTCAAACAAGAAAGCCTTCCAGAATACACACCAAACAGGATGGACATTCCAGATTCTTTACTGTAGCCTTGGACAGAATTGCCACATTGTGCACCATCATTATTTTACAGTATTTGATGGTGGTGCCCGTCAGAAAATGTACCACGTCTAGAAAACATAGAATATCCCAGTTCCCTATATTTTAGCTGGAATGACCATAAAACTTCAGGTCCACACCCAGCCAGGGTAACCATTTTAAAAAAAAATATTTATTTATTTGCTTTAGTTGTACACAATGCGTTTATTTTACATGGTGCTGAGGATTGAACTCGGGTCACACACGTGCTAGGCTCTACCACTGAGCCACAACCCCAGCCCCTGGGGTGACCACCAGAGTAGGACTAAGTTAATAGGTAGGAACTTCCCCAGGGATCTGGAGGCTGTAGGTTGATTTCATGATTTTAAAGATGGATTTTTCTTTTCCATAAAAATCCCTGGAGGGGCACCTATTATGGAGGTTGGGCTATAGAGGTCACCCCAGATTATCGACAGTGTAGCCTTTCCAGGTGCATCTAACTAGAGAGGAAATAGTAGTCCCCCCAAAATAAAGGATGTGTTTCAACTTGCTATCTGGGATCAATCATTACTTTGTCAGAAACATGACTGGCAAACTCTCGAAAGGCAAATGGGCAGATCTGGTGGCACACAGTGTCCACCATGTAGCTGGCCACATATTAGGTACTATAAATATGTGTTTAAAGTTTCAAGTTGCCTCAGCTGTTCCCAGGTCATGGCTTTCTCAAAGTCCCTAAACAGGAGACTCCCCAGACTTCCAGGAAAAAAAAAAAAAAGGTGTCAAGTGTGCAAATATAGCTCCTTTTCTCCTTAAAAATCATAAACAGGGACTGGGACTATAGCTCTGTGGCAGAGTGCTTGCCTAGCATGTGTGAGGCACTCGATTTGATCCTTAGCACCACATAAAAATAAACAAATAAAGGCATTCTGTCCATATACAACTACAAAAAAGTTAAAAAACAACATAAACAGACAAGAAAGTTTATAAATGGTGCTGGCCCTATGGAGAATTCTGGCCCTGACACCCAGGTGCTCCTCTTCCTGTCCCCTGTGCTGCCTTTCCTCCTTCCTCTACATTTATAACTCTGAGATACAAGGCATTGACTAGGATACAGTGCATGACAACAAATTTACAGTGATGTTTAGGAAAAGTGACTTTGGGATTCTGTGTCTTCTTTGGTTGCCTATTTATCTTTTCTCACTGCTGAAAGCTAATCATGGTTGACTTGTCCAAAGAAAAGATCTCAATGAAGTGGTCTTTGTAACAATGGTATTAGAATTCAATCAGACATCTTATCAGGCCTTCCTAGTTTTTGTGATTTCACTCATAAGGTGGTGAGCAAAGGTTAGGGTTAGTCTGTCATTGGCTACAATTGGCTATAGATAGCAGTGTTATTTATTGAAATATTTACTGAACTGCTATTATATGCCAAGCAGCATGCTAAGCACTATGGGGCTGCATAAAGGTAAATTAAACATAAATCCTGTGCACAGATTAATTGAACTATATGAGGGAGAATTAGACATCTACTTACAAAACAAGACAGTGACAAGTGCATCTAAGAGCTATATTTGGGGATTTGGGAGGAGAAATGAAAAGCTCTCTCTATGATGGGTAATAAGAACCTGGACCTGAAAAGAAGGTGGAGGTAAATGGTGGCAGTAGCAATGATAGAGCAGCATGGAGTCTTTAGCCAACAATTGTCCATGTACCAAAGATTAGACAGGCTCTTTTTAATAACATTAGACAGTCATCATAACTGTATATATGTAATGATACTCAAATACTTTTGCACAGAAACATACTTGTGTTATTTAGCTTTACATTACTGTGACAAAATACCTCAGAAAATCAACTTAGAGAAGGAAATATTTATTTTGGCTCATGGTTTCAGAGGTCTCAGTCCATGGTCAGCTGGCTCCATGGTTTCTGGGCCCATAACGAGGCAATATCTTATAGTGGAAGGGTGTGGCAGAGCAAAGTTACTCACCTCATGGCAGCCAGGAAGCAGCAGGGGGTAGGGAGGGGGGAGTTGCAGGGGGGAAAAGGAGAGAAAAAGGGTCCAGGGACAAACTATACGCTTCAAATGCATACCTCCCACAACCACCTCTTCCAACTAGGCCCCACTTCCTAAAATTTTCACTCACTTCCAATAGTGCCATGTGTTAAACCAAGCCTTTAGCACATGGCCTTTGGGGGACATTGTAGGTCCAAACCATAATAGTACCTGATGTAACAAAAACATAAGGTTTTCTGGTCAATGGCCTGAGTTTTCTACCTGCTTGTCAGGCATTCTGGTCCTCAGTGGTCACAGGCATTTTATGCTAGCCCAGTCCTCACACTTACTAGTCCTATATGGGTCACTTGTAAAGTGGATTAACTGTCCTTGTGACATTAGAGCATGTCTGCCTCTGGCCACAGAGTAAGACAAGTCCTAATCATGTTGTCCTTTTCCAAGACCATCAGTGTGAGCTCCTGCCAAGAAGTGCTTTTTAAACAACTTCTTAACTCTTGGTTGTTCTACTTGTCTCATTATGAGGACATAGCACAGCTGACTGGTGTGCTAAGAAATTCAAACTGCAAAGGCTCTGCTACTCTGTGCAAACCCAGGCAGATCCTCTTTTCTCCAAAGTGAGAACTTTTGGAAATGGCTTCTGAGCACATCAGAACAAGCATGGGGAGCAGTAATTAGAATGGACTTCAGTGCACCACAGGTCAAGTCTACAAAGGGAGATGGGGTGGAGAGATCCAGGCAACAAAAGTTTTGCACACTTTCCCAAATTACATTCCTGCTGCAGATCAAAGTTTTGTTTTGTTTTTTTTTTCTCAAACCACACCAAAGCACACATTTGTAGGCCAAAATCTTCAAGGGCACTTTAAAAGTATTTGGTAACTTTCCTGTTAAATTTAGAGTTAAGCTTACAAGCTTAAGGTGCACCAAATAATAACTTCACTGAACCACTGCCCTGGCAAACAAAGCATTGCTGATGGGACCAGAAGACTACATTTACATGAGGTTTGAAGTATTTTATGTGCAATTCTTGTCTCAAGAGCCATGGCCAGCCAGACTACCTATAATGCCACTCAACAAACAAGTATCACCAGCTGGAATTTTGACTCTGTTCTTCCTTGTTGAAACCATTCAGCTTCAGATAGTTGATGAGGGAAATGTTCCTATATTCCAAAAGCTAGGTGGTGTTTCTACTTAAAAAGGAAGACCTTTCCCTTTTATAGAAATGGCTCTCTCTCTTCCTGTCTCACCAGGCTCAAAGCCTCTTATGTGGAATAGTTAGCTTATATGCCACAGTCATGTATAATTAAGAATGCTAAATGCATTGGGGTATCTTGGATTGGATATCATAACAGAAAAAGGACATTAGTGTCAAAATCTGGTGAAATCCAAATAAAGTCTAGATTTCTGTTAGTAGTAATGTGCTAATGCTTATTTATAAGTTTTATGAATGAACCATTGTTGAGTAAGATATTAACATTGGGGGAAATGAGTTGAAGAGCATATAGGAACTCTCTGTACAACCTTAGTAACTCTATGCAAATCTAAAATTGTTCCAAAATAAATGTTTATTCAAAAACTTCATGGATGGACTTACGTTTTGGAGGGCAACTGACTGGCAGCTCCATAAGGGAACCTCTATCAGAAAGCAAGTGTCCTGGGTCTGGGGATGTAGCACAGTGGTAGAGCACTTGCACAGGTATACACGTAATTAAAGGCATGATTTTTGTTCCTGTCCTTCAACTTTCTGTAGAATGGTCATCTGCATCTGCGAGAGGCTCCATATCTCTCATAGGGGCATAGAAGGAAGATCAAATGCAAAGATGTTTTGGAGAATGCACTTGGGCAAACACAGGCAGATATATTTTGGTCTCAACTCTGGAGGCTGGCACCAAGAAAAAATTGTCAGATGTTTCATGAGAGGCAGTGTCAAGGCACACAGCATGGAATCAGACCAAGTACAAAGCAGGGCAGTGACAGGAGCAAAGGTTTTGTTTGGTATCTTCCGGGACCTCTGGAGCTTCATGGTAGAATCACCTCAGTATCTAGAGATCAAAGATGCTGCTTCAAATACTAACATCACTACTGCTGATTTACCACTCCAATTAATTAGTTCATTCTTATCACAGAATAACTGGCCATTCTTCCATGGTTCCCCAGCACCAAAACTAATCCAACTCCTTGGCATGGAACACAAGTTCCTCCGTGTCTGGGATCATTGATTATTTCCTGCAGTCTCCTCCTTACACCCAGCCTTACTCACCAGTTTTCTGCTTTGTGAGAGCATGCATTTACTGAAGGCCCTTTGGTATCTCCTCTACAAGGTAATCCCTACTCATCCTTTCTTTTTCACTTTTCCTATTCCTTATTTTATAGCTTCCCTCTCTTTCCTATTTTCCTTCTTCTCAGTTTTAAGGTTTTATACCAAGTGCCAAGTCTTTAAACATACTTCCTTGATCTCTCCTCTCCCCCAACTCCAGCTGGAACCTTCCTTTATCCTGGAGCCTCCTCTTATCCATGATTAAATTGTTCCTCTCACATTCGACCATCTCCCTAACATCCTCCACATCAGGTTATGATCTTCTTCTATGGGTAGAGACTGTGTGTTTTCTAGTATCCTGAATACTGAGCCAAGTATTTAGCACAAAGTTTTTTGAATAAGTGAATAAGCAAATACGTGGCCACGATACTTAGATCAATTCCAGAAGTCTACATATGCTTCTAAAATGTCTGACAAATAGAAATACTATTCAAGATAAATATGATTTCTACCAAAATAATTGTCAAACACATTCACATGACTAGTAGTGAAATCACACAGTTTAAGAGCATGAACAATATGTATAGAACATTTTGCAGAATGACATAATGAGAATGACAACATTTTATGACTAAGTACCAGATAATGAAAGAAAATTAATTAATTCACTGCTAAGATAAATGACTATAAGAACTTGGGGGGAAAAAAGCTGCCATAGCTATTATGTGTCTAAGTTTGTTCTGGAATATGAAGTACCTTCCACTGAACAACTCCCACCTCCAATTAGCTGTATTAGCTCTATTAAATTGGGATAACTAGAGCTCTCCAACTGCTGTTCTAAGTATCCCCAAACAATACATTCTGGAACAAAAAGAAAATTTTGTAGGTAACAAGTATAAAATACTAGGGAATTTATCTTTCACCTAGTAATTCACCAAACAAGAAAAAAATAAATAGAGTACAAAGTATTCTGTCTATCTTTCTGGGCACATTTACAGGATACCCACCTAAAACCGATAACCTAGTTTTTTAATGTCAATATTAATTTGACAATTCCATGGCATCAAGTCCCAGGGGGGGAAAGAAAATCTAAAACAATTATTTATCTTACATCTAGAATCTCCCCTCTTTTGCAAATGCTCAAGAAAATTGATTTTAAAAAATCATGTTATGCATTTACTGCTCATAAAACTTATATATTTGAACATCAAATTTTATAGTTTTTCTTCTATACTGAAGCTGTGTCCATGAGGGTATATATGAAGAAGTTATAAAGAAAATGTTTTTTATCTTATTCAGAAAAAAGGTATAAAGTACCTACTATGTAATAAACATTGTTCTAGATGTTAGGAACATAGCAATGAACAGAATAAAGTTTCCAACTTTACAGTCTTACATTCTAGTTTAGGGGTCAGTATCGGAAAAGTAATTATTTTGGCTTTGTGCCTAGATTGTGTTGTGGACTACTCAGTCACAGACAAAATAGAAAGGAGTGAGTGTGGCTGTGTTCCAATAAAACTTCATTGGCACAGATAGGCAGGGGCCTGATTTGACTGTCAGGCCAGAGTTGGCAAACTCCTGTTCTAGTTCATGAAATTGCTTATATATCCCTAAAGCAAAGTAGTAGTATCAAATTTATGAAACTACTGATAGAATTGTGAAAATTAAGGGGTGATAAAAGATACCCACTTATCTCAATCTTTCTCCTTATGAAGTAGCATAATGGTAACTACATGGCCCTTGGGATCAGCCTGCCAGAATTCAAAACCTGCATTTTCCCTTTGCCATAAGGGATTCAGGAGAAGTTATTTGATGTTTTTAGGTTTCATTTTTCTTATTGGCAAAAGGATGAGACTAATCATACCTACACCTCTTGAAGTACTCTAAGTACACATTTATCAGGTATATGGCTCACAGGAAACTCTTATCAAATTCTATTTATTAATCAGAACAACAATAATAACAACAACGATGGAAACGACAACAATGCTGAGACTCACAGAGCTGGCATGGCTTATAGAGGGTCCCACAGCTAGAGTATCTGAGTTGGAATAGGAACCCAATCATTGTGCCTCCCCAAATAGTGTCTTATCTAATATACTCTGGGTTTAGTTTCTTCTAAACCTGACTAAATCACAATATCTGTAAGCAAAAAAATTGGCAAGTTTACAAATGGTAGCAGGACTCAGTTCTATTATCCAAGGAGTTTTAGGGCTTACATGTGATATATGGAGACGCTTTAGGGAAATAGGCCCACCCTAACCTGTCCATCGGAATATGTCTGCTGCTGTCCCACCAATGTATTCAATGGTGGAAATGCCAGAGGAAATCACTCATGAGAGGAATATGGTCATTCAGAGATTAAATTCCACAATAGAGGATCATGGTGGATGGGAGAACCCAACCCCTGTTTGTGTGAATGAAGCTTAACCTTCAGGAGATCCACTGTGAACTAGAAATTCTGGAAGAAGGTGAATGTTTTGGCTTTTTCTACCTGATGGCATGCTCCAGCAGACCACCCAAGGAGCCCTTCAGAATATTATTTTCACTGATAATTATTTTCAACCTTTTGCTTATTTCACTTCAGGATCAAGTTCTCCTAAAACTCCTTTGAAGACCACAGTCGTTCAGTGTACTTAATGTAAGTTATCCTCAGGGAAAGGAAAAAAAAAAAAAAAAAAAAAAACCCAGAGCTGTGAGAGCCAAGGGTTTTATGCTGCCACACCCTTTGGAAAGCACACATATTTCTACTATTTCAACTAAATCCAGCACAACAGTATAAATATTCTCTCAAGGAACAAGGAAATTTCAGCTAATTAATGTGAATGTGACAGCTAGAATAGAGAGCATTAATTTTATGAGGTTAGTCTCCCCTCTAAAATGTAGGTTTCCTGAGGCTGGTGCTTTCTGGGCTCTATCATTTGTGGGTTCTGACAGGAAGTAGAAGACCACTGCACCGTTGAAGTTACTAGAATTCTTTTGACAAATGGTTTTGCTGACTTGAGACATTTGGGTCATATTGGGCTTAAATCTGATTTTAAGATCTTTCTTCACAGGCCAAAGACAATGTTCTCTTTGGAAGTCCTGCATAACATTGCACTGGTGCCCACATACATCATCCTTTTGCACACTTTTAAACAATTGTTATCAGATTGAGGCAATGGGATTGAGTCCTAGGAACCCAGTCTACACGATGTATCCTGCTTGTTGAGATTTTTGTTGTTGTTGTTGTTGTTTTTGTTTGTTTTTTTCTGAAGTCACTTGGAAATGACCATAACAGGAATTGTTTAAAGAAAAACTCTATCTAGTTCTGATCATTCAATTCCTCACCTTTGCAGTGCCCATAGAGGGGATGCCTTCTCTGTCTGAGAGTTTTCAGGAATACAAGGTCATGACAGTGTGGTTCCTTCCTTGAGGATTAGTGGGACATATATGTAGCTACAATTCAACATGCTAAGTGGTATTTCAGAGGTATTTACGGTTTTGGGTGAAGATCTTTTAGAAGAAAGTATACCTCAATCCTTGGGAGACAACAAGTTCACCAAGGAAGGTAAACAGGAAGCACACACCATGCAAAAGAATCTTATTGGGCAATCAAAGGAAGTGAAGTACTGGCACATGATACAACACCCATGAACCTCAAAAACATGGTAAGCCAGGAATCAATCACAAAAGTCCACTAACTGTATGATTCCTTTTGTAGGAAATGTCCAAGATAGGCAAAAATCTTAGAAAGATTAGTGGTTGCTAGAAGCTGAGGGGATGGGGGAATGAGGAGTGACAGCTAATGGATATGGAATTTCTTTAGGGGGTGATAGAAATGTTCTGGAATTAGATACCGGTGATGGCTGCACATTCTGTGAATATTCCACTGCATCTGAAAACTTAGAGGATGATTTTTGTGATATGTGAACTATATCTTAATAAAGCTATGTTATTTTTCAAAATTCAGGTAGATGTGATCATCTGCCTTGCTATGATTGCTTTACAATCATTACAGTGAATGCCACTGAGTAGACATTTCATGCCAGTGCTGAACTAAAACTTCACCAAATGCCCAGTGATCAGGTCTCTCCCACGAAACTAGTCCAAAGGGATTTTTCTATAGAGCAGCCTCTGTCTTTTGTCTCTTTGGTATCTCTCCATGGTGCCCTGCTTGACCCAGAGTACAATTCAATAAATATTTTTGAACCATTATTAAAACTATGCTTTTCTTATTTCAAGAAATAACCAAGTATTTTGAATGAAAACACCAAAGGTCACCCTAAAAACCATGAATGCATTCCAAGTTCTAAAAATTCATCAAAATTTTGAGATCACGTTCACCGAGTTCCCAATGCTCACTACTTCAGAAGCTTAAGTAAAATAAATAAATAAAAATCCAGCAGTCAGAGCAATGAAAAGGAGATTTCACTTTTATACTACAGAATTATGTCTGAATGTATGCATGATTTCTTCTCTTTGCAGATAATGGTAAAATTGCCTAAATCACACACCAGCAGTGCTCTAATGAGACCCGATTTGGATGCATTTCTATTCAAGGCAAACTAAACGTGTAAAACACCCTACTTCAGATGTCTCACCATAGTACACAGGCTTTAAAAACAGCTTCAGCTGAAATGAGTTTGGGCTGGTGAGGAATCGAGTGGGGAGTCTAAATTAAGTTAATAGAATTTTCCAGTGTTAAGGAGGACAGAGTGACTTCCTGCTCACCGGCACTCACCCTCCCGGGACACAGTGAAAGCTGTGCCTTCTGCATCACCCTGTTGGCCAGCGCTGTGACTCAGAAGGAAGGAAACTGGAGCTCAGAAACGGAAGACCTGTTCCAACTGCCTTGATGTTTCGCTGGTCTCTCTGTTCACCCTACAGTGGTCAGGCCCTGGCCATTCTCTAAAGCCAACCCTGTCCCTGAAAGCCTTTTGCTTGGAAGAAAGCCTCCTGTTCCCCTGCTAGCACTGTTTCACCTTTTCTGGTAAATCTCAACTTCCTATTATTGCTCAGACCTCTGTCTGAAAACCTGAGCCCCACAGAAACAGCGGCTATCAGAAGCCACGTTACTATAGTGACCTACTGTGCTTATTTTTCCAGATGAAGTAACTTGTGTCCAGAGGTAACATCCTTTTGCCCAAGTTACTGCAACAGTTTAGTTAAAGGAAAGTTCCCATTTCCTAGCCTTTTTTCTGGGTACCTAGAATTGGTGCCTTGTACATAGTCTCTAGTTTTCATTTTGTTAATTTGAGCTCCTTGAAATCCAGACCTCCCCAGATCTATGGAGTTTCTACTTTGCAAGACTCAGGGTGCACCTGTTTTCAGCATGGCTCAACCCTTCACCTGTCAGCTTGTGCAGGCTACGGGGGCAGGACATGAAGACCTCCAATGACCCTTCTAGCTCTTGGAGTCAAGTTTTTTGAGATCCAGCTGGCTTTGGCCTTCTTGGCTGCCCAGTCTCTCTACTGCCCATGTTCCCATGTGACAAACTCAAACCATTTCTTTTCTGTGGGTTAGAAGCACACACTTCATTTCCACTAAGCAGCAGCCAAGAACAATCATCTGTGTCTCTACAGAGAGGAAGGAGTGTACTATGAAAAAGAATGAGGGTCTCGTGGCCCACAATGCTCATTTTGTCTTCCGGCTTACTAGTTGCTAGTCAGGTGGCCTTGGGAAGTTTGCTTCTCTCTCTCTCTCTCTCTCTCTCTCTCTCTCTCTCTCTTTTAAATGTTTCTGAACATCAGTTTGTTTATCAACAGAACAGGAGTAACTGTAGTATGTACGTCATGGGACTGTTGGGTGGAGTATATGAGATGATGAATCTAAAGCTTTTAAAACACAGCAAGGTACACAGTGAATGCTCAGAAATATTAACTGTTGGTGTTGTTTAGACAAGGAAAAGCAAATAACCATATAAAGTCAATAAAATGACTCAGCAATGTTACATGCAACCTGATCATCAGATTAATGCCTTTTTACATGATTTGATGTATTTTTTTTTTTTAAGAAACAAGACAAAAAAATGTTTCTGTGATTAATTATTTAGATTACAGAAATAAATTGTGGGGACTTGTTTTAAGAGGACATGAAGTGCCATCAGTGGTAATCAGACATACAAAGATATCAATCAATAAAGTTTATCTCTAACAGACTAACAGAATTGAGGTTTAGGGCCAGGGTTCTGGAAATTCCTCTATACTAAAAGGAAGTGCTTTTGAATGTTATATAGCCAAAGCAAAAAATTTCCTTTTCACTGCTTGTAAAATAAGACACAAATATTAACTATGTACCATTTTAGAATACTGTTTCTTTTAAAAACAACTGTAGAAGTCCTCATTGCTGTGAACATGGGATTGTCATTTCCAAAAGGCCACCTAGGAAATCTATGACTGTGTTTCCTGTAAGCAAGCATGCTTTGAAGAAATAATCTACTCCATCACCCATAGGCCCATAAGAGGACCTCCACACAGAATTACTTTTAGACGAAAATATAAGGAGTAGATTCAGGGCCCTGAGAGGTGATGTTCTTTCTTCTGACTAATGCCATCCTGCTTCACGTTTCTGTTTCCAGAAACATTTAAGGCTCCACCAACTACCGCCATATGTGCTAGTCTACGTGTCCATGTCTAACCCCCACCCTGCCCTCTGCCTGGCATTGGTTGGGCATCCTTCTTTTCACTCTCATTTATCTTGGTCCTAATTTCTAAACAATGATTCTTAGTAGTATAAACCTATTTCATTTTTTAGGTAAAAAATCATTGATTTTCAACAACTTCATTTGATCCAACTTTTTTTTTTTTTTTTTTTTTTTTTTTTTTTTAACCATTGTTAGTTTGTGGGTTTGTTGTAGGCCAGCTCAACACCTCTGGGAGAGGAGATAAGGTATGAGTTAAACAAAATCAAACCATGCCCTGATTTCTGCAGATATTGAAATTAAGGTTCAAAAAGATTAAATTGAAAACCAGAAATATAAAAATCTGCCAATGGATTCACCTTTTTTCTTTTTCTTAGAGTCTGCCTTTCTTCAAATGCAAGACAGGTACTTGCTCATTCAACAACGTGGCCTCCATCTCCCACCCCTATTTGAACATCCAGGGGGCTTCTTCTAGACCCTTTAAGAGCTCTTCAACCATTTGAAAAATAGTGATCTAAAGAAACAATTCCTTGGAGAGGGTAGAATAAGGAACAACTCCATCCCCACCCTGTCCTGCCTTGCCGTGACACTCAGACCTTTGGTGCAGTTTCATTACTGCTAGCCTGGTTTCTTCTCTTTGCCTACACTTGTCTCTCTGCTGAGACCCCACACTACTGTGGCCTCCTGAGCTGCATCCTTCCTGGCAATTCTGAGAGCAGGTGCACTTGTGTGGCTGTCTCTGCTAAGGCTGAAAGCTGGACACTGGAGGGACTTCCCTTGCCAGGCCAAGAGACATGCCTACCAGGTGCTGGGACCCAGTGATGCCTTACTCCTGAAAGGTTTTCTCAACATGTTCGACTCTATGAAAGTTCCCTACCCCACACATTGGGTGTAACATCATTTAACACTCAGTAAAGCTCAATGCTATCACTTAGAAAATTAGGATAGGGCTTAAACTACTAAGCTGTCCATTGCAGTGGAGCTCCAAACACATTAAAAAAAAAAAAAAAAAAAAAAAAAAGGCCTCTCTGCCATTCCTTCTCATTTTTAATAAACCTCTATGCTTTCTTATACCACCAAAATAATAATAATAATAAATAAATAAATAAGGGGGGGAAGTGTTACAAAACAGGGTGATTCTTTTTCTGAACAATAGTTGCATTAAAATGTGTCCTTGAGGCAGAGAGACAACTCAAAAAAGAAATAACACCTCAAACCAGGGAGCCATTCACCAAAGGGAGTTAACATTTGAGACTCTTTGCAAAATGTTCCTTCCTCGTTTTGGCCTCCCCTTGTTCACCACATGACAGATGACAAAGAAAGATGATAAATATGTTTATACAAAAAGAACCCTTCAATAATTCATCACCCTGTTGGCTTACAATATAACTATTGCAAAAGAAAAAGTGTTTTACAACACACCAGCAGTGCCCAGACACCTGAGACTGAACTGTGGGTCAGAATATTGTCTTCCTGTACACGTGTCCCGGAACTGGCCCTGGCATGCTGTCTGGGCGAGTGATCTCAGGCAGCGCTTCCTCCTTGATTAGCCCTGCTGTTCCCATATCTACCATCTCCTGTGCCTCCCAGGACAAAGCATGCTGGCAAACACCAAAGTTCTGGATTGTTGCAACCACTAAAATTCACCAGAAATGGGGTTATAGTATTTTTCAGTGTTCTCCCACTTGGGCAATTTTGCCCTGGCCCCCTGGAATATATGTGGCAGTGCTTGAAGACATTTTTTATTATTATAACTTAGGGACGGGCACACCACTTACCTCTAATGTGTAGAGGTCAGGGTGCTGCTAAATATCCCACAATGCCCAAGACAATTCCTAATAAAAGAATTCTCTGGGCTAAGCTCTCAGCCGTGCCAAGGCTGAGAATCTCTGCCCTAAAGGAAACACAGTAAGTAATACAACTATTAGGCCAAAGCCGAGGGATGGAAGTGACCATAAGACTTTCTTAGAACTAGTCAGTCTAGCTAATGGCAGAGCCAAGTGTGGCAACAATGTTAGCTGGTTCTAAAAGTTATTCTTAAGGAACATGTTCTTCAGACGGCACTTATTGGGAGAGAAAAGACAGTCTGGAAGGATACACAACTTAAGTGTTCCCTGTGATTAATGCTGAATAAGACAGGATAGCACTAATTTTTATTCTTGGTTCTGATATGTCCAATCTGGACTTATTAATTTTTTTACAACAAACATTTACTGCTTTTATAAGAATATATATATATATTTTCATTTTGAAAAACCACATAAAACACAGTAAAACTTAGCTTGACTGATATTTATTGCAGGCAAGAGTATGGCCATATTTGTATTACTTGTAGGCTATGGTTGGTAAGTAGTAAAAGGAGAGATTCTTCTAGAAAACAAATCGGCAGCAACCATAGTCAGTCTTCAAAAATGCCCTATCATTGACCTACTAATAATCCTGTAATAAATTTTCCCCATAGAAATAAAGCATATCAAAGATTTATATACAAGAGCATGAAATATCATTTATAATAACAAAACACTGGAAATAATAAAAATATCTAATAACATGATTAATAAATTATAGTTTGGCTTAAATAAAATATATAGATTATATTAAAAAGTGTTAACCTAGGGGCAAGGGCAGTGCTAAGTGGTAGAATGCTTGCCTTGTATGTGCAAGACCCTGTGTTTGATCCTTACTACAAAAACAAAACCAAACATAAAGGTCAATCTAACCCAAAATATATGCAAATGATGGAATAGTATGCAGCTATTAAAATAATGTTCATAATCATGTCATTATTTCAGTGTTGATCTCCCCATTAAACTAAAGTCCATGAGGCCATGCCTTTTGAATTTCATCTGCATCCCTGACATTCAAAGTGCTTCTTCACATTACACATATGTAATAATTATTGAACAAGTAACACATTCATGTGGCTATCAGGGAGTGGCAGGCAGCCTTACAGATATTCTTTTCTATGTTTCTATTTCTGTTTCTATTTCCAAGGTTCTCCATTAGGCATGTGCTACTTTTATAAATAGAAAACATATAGATTATTTTGTTAGTGCAAAAAGTAAAAGAATACAGTAGAAATTTAAGTAAGGAAAGAAAAAAAAAAGAAGAACACGGTATGAAAGGATTTTGAAAGGGCATTCAATACTTGGGAAGCCCATTCCATGACACAACTGAGGGATAAGATGATACATTCACCAGACAGTCGAAATAGGGGGATTATGTATAACCCATTGGGCCAGCAGCAATTCTATGTCATAACTGGCTTCCTCTTCCAGCATTCTTCCCTCATTTGAGCTTTTCTCCCAGTGGTAACACTAAGAGCTAAAACAACAGAGAAGCCACAAATCAACAGATTCGTGTGGCCAGAGGCTCCAGTGGCCACCAGAGTATCAGAGGCATTGTGGTGGCCGTGGTGGCTGGGGGTGCTTTTCAACTGGATGTGCGTCTGCGGCTGACACATGGAATAAAAGAGCTATGCTGTGGTGCTCAAAATAGAACAGAAAAAAAGTATCCCAAAGAGAGAGGGAGAGAGAGAGGAAGAAAATGCCACAGACATGAGAGGCTAGCTTCTGGAACAACCTAAAAAGACCGATGTTAACCCAGACCCATGAATACGATTCTCACATCCTTTGTAGACTTTTTTTTTTTTTTTCTTCCTTTTTTATAAATGCCTCTTTGGGATTGCAGCCCTGAAAAATGTCATCTGCCCCTTTCCTGGAATGGCTGGATTCTTATGTCACCTAAGTAAAAAAAAAAAAAAACGCTTGTGATTTTATGTATTTGACGACTTGTGGTCATCCTGGCAAGTAACTGAAGAAATAAACAAATCTAAAAATATGAATCCACATGGGCATATGGACCAAGAGTAAAAGACCCAGAGTGAAGAAAAGAAAGAGGGATACAGAGAGTGAGGGAGCAGCAGGGAGAATGTGAATCGCCTATAAAACAGGGTGGACCCAGCAATAACCGTGGTGGGGGTAGGATTGGGAGTGGTCTGGTGTTTACTGGCGCTGTCAAGGGCTTTCTGCCCAAACTCATGCTCTCCTTCCTGCTTTGTCTCCCAAAACCTTGAGGAGCAACACATATTTTAATAAGAGAAAAATCCATCCTCCAATTAAAGATACAGCTCAAGATGAAAGGGTCCCCAAAGGCCAGGGTAGTCTTATCTTTTTTGAGCACAGGTTTTAGGGACATAGGCGAAGGGTGATTGGGAGTCTGAGCATGAGGGCAAGGTGGAGTCGTGGAAGGGATAGAAGACCACAAAAACAAATGCTGTTTTCTGCATAGTTTGGCACATGGCAAGCCCTGTCTTTAAAAAAATCAGACTTTTCATTCTATTCCATGGAAAGCGCATGTAACTACAGCAGATGAAAGATGGCTGTACATTCTTTGACATTCCCTTCACTGAGAAGTGAGGCTGACTTCTCCTGTCCTTGAATCTAAGCTGGTCTGTGATGCTTTGGCCCTTTGGGGCTTGGCCTTTAAAGCACTGGTAGCTTCCACCATGCTCTCTCTCATGGAGCGCTGAACTGCCAAGTAAGAAGTGCAAGAACTCTGCAGAAGGACCACATGGATGCCTGAAGAGGGAGGGGGACCCAGCTGGGCCCTGGACTTTTAGCAGTCTCTGTCAAGTTACCACATACCTGAGGAAAATCATCTCGGATCCTGCAGACCAAACCTGGTCCTAGATGAACACCAGCAAGTGACCAACAATTGGTGTCATATGGAATAGGATTGCCAGCCCTACCCCTGCCAGCTTTCCTGATCCACAAAAAACAAAACAAAACAAAAAACCTGTAAAATATAATAAAATGGTTATTTTTATTAGCTACAAAATTTGGAGTAGCATCTTACACAGAGATAGGTAGTCCATTCCAGGCAAGAGATTGACAATGTGTGTCCACTTTCTTTTTTGTTTTTGTTTTTGTTATTTTGATACTGGGGATTGAACTCAGGGGCACTCGACCACTGGGCCACATCCCCAGCCCTTTTTTGTATTTTATTAGAGACAGGGTCTCACTGAGTTGCTAAGTGCCTCGCCATTGCTGAGGCTGGCTTTGAACTCACGATCCTCCTGCCTCAGCCTCCCAAGTGTTGGGATTATAGGTGTGGACCACCACGCCCGGCCTTGTGTTCACTTTCAATATTACCTTTGCCTCAAAAACCTATATGGATGAATATACATGGCATAAGATATAAAGCACAGTCTTGCCTTTCTAGGGTATGCAATGCAATGCAAATGCTATCTGTCTTGGCTCAAATTTTGGCATTGCCACTGACCCAGTAGTATCACTTTGGCCAGTATTAACCTCTTTGAGCCTCAACTTCCTTGACTGCAAAGCAGGCACAATACCACCTACCTGATTGTATGGTTGTGAGTGCTAGATGAGAAAGCAAATGTAAAGCATGGAGCACAACACCTGGCTAACAGTAAGAGCTTCGTCAGTCTTTTCTACCTGCCCTTTCTGCCTACCCCAGCCTCCAGCTTCAACATCTCAGCTGGATTCTCTGCTGCCTCATTTCCTGATAACTCTGACTTTTCCTGGGAATCATTGCCCCCATGCTGGGTGTCTTTATTTCAACCTGACTACTAGAACTTCAGCAAACAGAGGGCATCAAAACAAAAACAAAAACAAACAAAAACAAAAAAACCCATCTGGTATTCAAATGGTCCTTAATGTGAGAGACAGGACCTTAATGATAAGTGGAGGTCATTCTTCCCTAGAATCAGACAATATGGGCTGCCATAAGATCAATCTCTGAAACAGCCACAATACTAACATTCAAAAAAATAAATGGAGATAGGGTCTGAGCATTGATTGAGAAGACAAGAAAAAGAATAAGTGTTCTAATGTGGAACTTCTGTCAAGTAGCTGGATAAAGATAAGCAGGTGGAGGGCCCTCTGGTTAGGTTCTGGCATCTTCCTATCCTACAGCAGGGAGGGCTGAGGCGGTAACTAGGTTTCAAAGGCCGTACACTGCAACATCCTTTGCCTATAACCAAGAACATAAACATCCCACTTGAAAGGCCCACCTTCTGTGTCTGGGAGTTCCTGTGGAACTTTTCCTTGGACTTGCTTATTTATGTTAAACTTCTTATACAGACAGCCTGCCAAGGGCCTCCCAGTTACAACCATGGATTTCCACTCCTCCTGCAAAATATTACCATCCATTTGCTTAGTCAATATAGACAGCTTTGATCTCCACCTGCAGTGGCTCTCACAGTAATGAAGAAAGCAATTTTTCTTGCATAAACAATTGTAAAGATGATGAAAGGATTAAAACTCTTAAAGAACAACTTAATTTGTTACTAAAATTACTACATTCTCCTCTACGTTTTGCAGTGAGTATATTTTAAAGTTACAACCTCTTCCTAGACAACCAGGTCTCTTTCTGGAATGGTTTGGCACACCTGCTAAGTGTCTGTGGTGCAGACTTGGAAGATGAATGGGAACTTTAAAATCCCTCCCAGTTTGCAAAGACTAGAGGAGGCTCAGGGTTACCACATTGAAACCTAACAGCCTGCTAGAACATCACCATCTCTGACTCTCTCTCTTGTGCTCCTGAGCTACAAGATTGCCTTCTTGGATAGTTTTACAGCTTTTGGAAGTGATTTGTCCTGCATCAGGTTATCACAAATGAAAATCAAGACAGGTCAGAAGAAAGCTGGCTTCTCTGTCAGCAAGATACTTTACCAGAGCTGAGAGAGAGCAAGTGAGAGAGTTGGAATTAGGAAAAAAGGTTCCGAGTGCCTTTCTGGCATGTGTGATCTTTTAACAGAGGGGTATAGCATATGAGGTTTGCAACCTTTCATGGCCTGAAGGGATCCAGTTATTTGGCCAGCTGGGAAGACATGCTCTCGCTCCTTTCCTGTCATGCTGTCTCCAGGGTGCACGCTTGGTTCATGATAAAAGGGAGCCAAACTGGGTTTTTGCAGCAATTTCAGAAGTCTCAGAATTACTGAAGACCCATGCTAGGACTAAACCCAAGTTCCTCAAGCCAAAGTGTTCTACATATTAGAGACAAGAGCAGAGGAGCAGAAGAAAGAGAAGGAAGCCGAAAAGAGGGAGTACAAAAATAAGTAGAAAAAAGCACCCTTTCAGGCATGTTGAATATAACTCTTAGGACAACTATTTCTTTCTTCGTGGTTATACATTTGTGGGTTTTTGGCCCTTGGATGGACAGAGTATAGCGAAGGGGTTTATAAAAATAGACCACTCTCTTTGGCATAGGGCAGTATTAGCATGAAAGGTGGACTGCTCCAAAGTTCTAATCCTGATGGTGGAATTGTCCTTGTGCAAATATGGTACCCTGACCTTGTTACCACCTGGCTGCCGGGATAAGCAGATGATGGTGAGAGTCCTACAGTGGTACTTTCAGCCACATCCCTCACATCTTACTTCACATCATCAAATGTTTCACATAGTCTAATCATGTCATCTAAAAAAAGGACAACACATGAGAATTCAAAATTAAAACAAACAAAAATCAGTCCCACTTAGCCCAAAAGAGGCAGCCCTAGAAAACCCAGCCCCACTTATGGGACAAAATCCAGGAAGGCCTCTCTCCATCCTGCCACTCCTCAACCTCCCTCTGCTGCCAGGTTTCAGAGCTCTGGCTCCTGCCTGTGCTTGTCTCATGCTTGGCCCGTCTTAGACGCTGTCTGCTGTTGTGCTGGCTTGGTTGGGGGCACCTCCTCTGCACAAGGTTTTCTGGTCGGGGATGGGCACTTGTTCCATGAACTTGAGGTGAGTGTTTCGGGGGCCCAGCTGGGTGTGGCCCCATACTTGTCTGTTCTGATGACCCACCTCCAGCTGATACTGGCCCAAACTGAAACCAAAGACAACAGGTTGGTGGACCTGGTCTTGAGTATTTACCAGTCCCTTACAGAAGGTTTTTTCCACCAAGATCTTTTAGCACAGAGCAAAGGACATGGGTAAGTGTCATGGAAGTAAGGACAAGCAGGGAGAAGAAGACCATGCATATACATGCATGCTCACAGTCACACACACACACACACACAATCTTCTCAGTGTAAGCAGCTCATTGTCATTTTTCCTTAATTGAATAAAATAAAACCAAAGCCATAAGCAACTATCTGGCTCACTTTATACACACAGCCAATATGACATCCTTCACCCATGGCTTTCTGCCCTGCTATCTGGCTTTCCTCCAGAGCCTTTTTCCCTTAAGAGTTCAGGTGGGCTCTTGTCAGAGGGAACCACAGAGAGAAAAGTGGTGGGTCCCTGTATGAAGTGACCCGGGCCATTTACAAGCTCTTCCAGAGCCTTAGGCCTTTGCCCTGAGGATGTGAAGGTGGGATTGAGGATGAGCTCCCAGCACAGGAAACAACACATCTTCAATGTACAGATGGCCACTGGCACCTGATGGATGTTTCCTCTGTAAGACACACCTAAGGGAAAGAGGCACCTCAGAGGTAACTCTCTGACCATTCCTGCCACCTCCAGTCCCATGTTCAGGGTCCACAGGTGTCCTAGTCAGTCCCCTTTTGCTCCTCCATCACCTGACTAAGCACTCTTTCCTACTAAACTATGAACTGCTCCAGTCAGGAAGGAGACTCCCAGAGTTGTCCTTCCAGGGCTCTGGCCCAGTTCTCGTGCAGAAACGGGGTTTACTAACTGTCTGTTCAATGACACCTGCAGGCCAGAGAGCACATTAGACAGTGGACACTCATCAATTGGTTTTCCTCTTGGATCCCCAGTGGATGACATTTCCCTGCCCTGCTGGTGAGTGCTAGGGATACCCACTGATTTTGAAGAGAACAAAATGCAAAGTTGTTTGAAGGCAGAAGTCGGAGCAGTAGGAGTGAGGGACAGCAGAACAGGAGAGCGTCCGCAGCCTTGGTGAGCTGAATGAGGGCTGTGCTGCAGGTCCAGCAGGCACCAATTCCCACTGGAATTTGGACTGGGCCTGGCTTGCAGGCAAAGGCATAAAATCCCCAAAGTGAAAATGCTGAAGGGCAACAGACCAAAACTGAACAAACGTGAAGTTTCTATCTGGTCCCTTTCACCTTTGCCCATTAGCAGAGTTAAATTCATAGCAGAGTTAACTTTCTATGTATGAAGTCATACACAGGAGCCAATGTCCACTGCTGCTGGAGATATAAATCATAACAAGCTTTTTGGATGGTAACAGATGCAAAATACTTTAAAAATATAAGAAGATTACTTCTGAAAACTGGAAATGACTTATAAAGAGTAAGAGATTATAAAACCACATCAAGTTATTTCCTCATTTTGAAAATAGAGGAAAACGTCTTTCATATATATATACATATATATATATAATATATATATACATATATATGCTGGAAGTTTCCGTACTTGAGACAGGCCCTATTAGAATTCTCAGGCTCTATTTTTCCATAATAAGTACCTTGGAGGTCACCGTCTTATTTTCCAATTGTCTGTGCTACATACATTTATATCCCTGCATTGTATCAGCACTTGTTTAAAGTTCTCTGATGTGAGGTTTTTATGATCATTTATTCCAACCCCCTTATTTTACATTTAGGGAAATTGAGAGCTCAGTGCATTTTCTCAAAGTCAATAGTAGAACACTACGTATTTTTAAAGTGTCTTATTAAACGCCACTCTTTAACTATAATCCATGCCAACCTCTCTCAGAAGAATGCAGGGTACAAGTCTTACATAATAAATTACACACTTGTCATCCAGAGGTGTACTGCTGGCCCATTTCATCTCAGGTTTTCTCGTAGGTCAGATACCCTAGCAGCAGAGTTGTAAGCATGTGACCTAGGAAGGGCAACAGTGAGGGGAGAGGGACCTGTGTGCCCATGGTCAGGGCATCAGTGACACTGGTCATGCTGATGCCCTCCAGGGCATCTTCACAGGGACTGCAGAGAACAGCAGTGATAAGGTGTGGCTGAGGGCCGTTCTGTTTGTGCCATTTTAGTGATGCTGGGATGTTAGGCAAGGAAATCTTTGGTATTGCAGTAATCCTGGATTATAAATAATTTAGCATATTTCTTTGTAAACTACAGTCCAGAATCCTTGCAAATAAGAAAAGGATTAAGTTTTTAGAAGTACTGGCTCTTGAGACTTTAAGTTCAAGGCAGAACAATGCTTGCCGTGGTAATTCCATCTATTTTAAGATCACAAAACCATACCAAGTTGAAACCAGAGCAGAAGATATTAATGCAGTGCTCTCTCTGAAGTGCCCAATAGTGGGACGAGAAAGCTTTCAAAGGGAATTAAGTAGACAGAGAAGCTCCCTGTTCATGTCCAAATCACAAGGAGGCAGATGAATAGGATTCACAGCTCTCCATGGGAAGGACCCACAACACAGCTAATGTTCAAAACAGGGGGGAGATGTCTCGGGAAGATCAAGGACCCCGAATTCTGCTGTTAGAACCAGCTGCCTGCCCATTAGGGCCTCAAAAAGACCCTCTGCCATGTGTGAGCCAATAGGATCCTGCAAATGAGCCCATTTTTCTTCTTCTATCCAGCCCAAACATTATCTGAAGGAAATTGTCCTTATGTAATATTTCCCAAGCACCTTTTGATGTAACCCTCAGATCTGGGGCATGTGTGTGCACACACAGGTGTGTATGTGTGTGTGTATGTGCACATGAGTGTGCATTCAGTGGGGAGGGGAAGGGGTGTACATAACAGGCAGAGAAACTGGAGGGGGAGCTGCTCCTGATGTGCAGAACAGACAGCACTGAGGGAGAGCCTCAGGTCAAAGCCAGCACCGGGGAGGTCACACAGAAAGAGAAGAACAGGCACATGTCAGCCAGAGGACAGTCTGAGCCAGGGACAAGGGAGAGTCAAGTGGGTAATGAGGCCAAGGCAGAAAGGTACAGACGCAGAAACCATCGGCCAACAGATAGGTGGCAGGGTGGGGTCACAAAGGACTACAGGAACCTCCCCCAAGGCCTAGAGGCCCTCCATGCTCTGGTGTCTGCCTTTCTTCTGAGGCTCATTTTTATTTTTATTTTGTTTGTTATTCCAGCGTGACACCTTATAAATCCATCAAATTAAAAATGTAGCACACTCTGGATGCTGTTTTTCTCGTTTCTTGCCTTTGTTCTTCCTGTTTTTTTGAAACAGGAAAATCCTTTCTTCTAAAAATCTCTCATTTCCCAAGATTTAGCTTTTATGGTCACCTCCTCCTGGAAGCCTTATTTGCTCGATCGACTGGTTTCAGTGCTACTTCCAGCTCCTCTGAGGTTATCTTGCTAATTCCCCAGCTTCCTCCTAAGGGAAGGTGGAAACAAAGTTTCATAGCAAGAGCCAACTTTGAACTCTGAAAGGGTCATGGCTGCCTGGGGGTACTGTGTTAAGAGTGATTCTGAGCCTTCCTCTAGAATCAGCTGGAAAGAGTGCTGCCATCAGTTAAGAGTCCCTGCCATTTAAAGGTGAGGGTCCTAATTTTGACATTCTAGATTTAGGCCACCATCCTTACTAGACAGGAGAGAAACCTGGGGCTAAAAGATGAAAATATCTTTCCTGCTGTTACAAGGATGGTTAATAGCAAAATCAGGATAGGACCATCCAGACCTTTGATTCATAGCCATGTGCTCCTTATAAATAAAACTCCCAAGGATTTCAGTTCTGGAATATGGAAGCTTATAGGATTTTCTTGGCTTTTCTAGGACAGAGGATAATTATATAGTGATGTAGTCATTGTGCCTGGATACCCAGTCACCTGAGCCCCTGCATCCTAGAACATTTCCTCCTGCCTGAGCCTCCCAAAGTGCCTTCTTTACGCTTTCTTTCTAGTCAGCGCTGTTGGCACCGCCAGTGCCTGTTACCCAAGTTAAAATGAAGAGTTCTGAGCTGACTCTCTCAATATGACAAATATGTGATCGAAGTGGATGGGTTCTCCTCTGTGCCAGGGACCGGCAGGGAGAGGAAGCTGAAGCCACTGTTCCCAACCTCGTCTTTCACTCTGCATGCTGGAAGCTGAAACTTTCCTGAAAAAGAAATACACTTAGAAGGGTTTCATTAGATAAACTTTTCCCTGTCTTACTGTGAAAGGAATTTTCCAGTGGGTTCCAGTTTCAGGAGGTTACAAGGTATAAGGAAAGGAAAGCTGGTGTGCTCCCAGTCTGGCAAGAAGTTGTCACGTTATTATCGTATAAATTTAGCTAGGACAGCTTATAGGATTCTATAATGCACTTTCCTGAACCGTTAAGTAATGAGAAATGCAAAACATTTGTCTGCCTACTCCTTCCCACATTGTCTCTGCTTCTGTGAAAGGATGTGATTGGAGACGAATTCTCCCAGTATGGCCTGAACTTGCAAAGGACCATCTAAACCTTAAAGTTCAGTTCAGCAAACAGGGCTAAAGAGAAGCACCAGGGTGTCTTGTGTTATGTGCTGCGACATCAGATGACCTGCTTCACCAGGTAACCCAAGGACACTGCTCTAACCAAAGGTACAAGAATTCCCAGAACTGGAAGCAAATGCAAGATGATGATAGGACCTTCCCTATACCCCTATCCCAGGATGCGCAACCGCAATTAGCAGCTATGTCCTTTGCCTCACCTCCACTGTGTTTTTAGCAGCTCAGTTTCTTCAGAGAACAAGGCAAGAGGGACTGGGATTAGGCTGGGAGCCCTGATTTTCTGAGAGAAGTGGGTATTAAACATTTGCATTTCTAGATTCTCTGAAGGGTTTCTGAACAACCAGACCTACCCCTCCTTCTCAACCCTATCATCTTTAGGTGCCCATCTTATCCCACCATAAGAAACCAGAACAGTTAATTTTCAGTTAAATATCTAAGCAGCTAAAAAAGGGAGATCCGTGTGTGTGTGTGTGTGTGTGTGTGTGTGTGTGTGTATGTGTGTGTGTGTGTGTGTGTGTGTGTGTGTGTGTGTTTCAAGCCCTGTGAGAAAGAGGCTACTAAGAGAAGAGGGGACATGATAGAAGAAGGAAGTGGGTGACAAAGTCTCTAAGGGATCAATCCCATTGTTCCTGGTCACAAGTGAGAGGATAGGTAAGGGAGTCAAATGGGAGAAGGAACCCAGAATCATCATCATCATCATCATCATCGTCATCATCACTATTACTGATACTGGGGGTTGAATCTAGGTGTGCTCTACTACTGAGCTCCATTCTGAGACCTTTTTATTTTGAGACAAGTTCTTGCTAAGTTACTCAGACTGGTCTCAAACTTGCCATCCTCTTGTCCCAGCCTTCCAAGGAGCAGAATTATAAAATTTTTAAAGCTGAAAGGATCCTTAGATGTCATCTGATATAACCAACTGGAAGCCAAATCCAGTTCTCTCAGGTCCCTGGTCTGGGTACCTGTACTTCCCCTTCCCCGCAGTCCATGGTTCCTATTGTTCCCACCACCAAGCAGCATTTTGGACAGGAAGTTGCCTACAGGACCTCGCATCACCCCAGGTGGCTTCCCACAAAGCTCCTCTTCGCACACAGTGCTGTGGCTGCTCAGTTTCTCAGCAGCAATCCGCCAGCCACGCGGCCACAGAGGCAGAGTTCTTCCTGGGACAAGCTCTCACAGCTGACATTTTATGTGAAGCTGGCAAAGCCACTTCAGCGATCATTTTTTAATGCAGCAGCTTCCTGACAAGAGGATTAAAGCAGGCAGCTTTCAAAAAAAGTCTCAAGAATAATTTTAATTGCAATAAGTTAATGATCATCTACAGTCTTGTACACTTTTATGAAAAGTCATCAATCTTTCCTGTCACCCCCTAACCACAACCCTATAACTGGCCTGGTTTACTGAAAATAAGAAAAAGAAAATGAACATAGTCACAAATTAGGATCAGATATCTAATTGTGCAGATAAGGCTATTGAAGTCACAAACCAAAATTGGGTGTGGAAGCACAAATCTGGGGATTTTTGAGGGTGTAGGTGGTGGTTATTTTGGAGGATGGCTTTTTGGGGTCTTCCTGGAGGATTGGCAAGGGACCACAAAGGATGCTTCTGCAATGTGAGCACACACCAGAGGCCCTTGGAAGGTTGTGAATATGCAAGCCGCTGGGTCCCCTTCCTAAAGTGTCTGGCTCAGCAGGTCTCTGGTGGGGCCTGAGAACCAGCATTTGTAAAGAGTCTGTGGATGGTACAGATGCTGCCAGTCTGGGGACACACTCAAAACCATGGTGCTGGAAAGATACCTTCAAACTTCTGCTGGTGTGGAGTTTAATTAAAATGTGGAAGATAGGATGTGAGGTGGAATTTTAAAATCCCCCCTTTCATAGGCACAGCAGGTAGGGAGGGAAATAAAGCCACACAAATAGAGGCCCGGCATCACATCATCAAGCGGTCCCTTTAACAGGAAGGTGAGCAGCGGAGTACCAGCTGCCATGGTCACCTCTAAAGAGATCATGTCTATCTGAGCACAAGCAAACACCAGGAGGCTTAAAAACCTGGGTCCCTCTGCTACTTCCTCAAGCGGGAGAAAAAGATCTTTATGTAGAGAAAGTGCAGTGTAAATAGAAAGTAGGGCTCCATTTCCACAGGCTCAAGTCAAAGAATCTGCTGAGAAGGCCCACATGACACACGGAATGAAATCCAGGTCCTTGATACCCGGAGGCGAGAAAGAGAACGGAAGATCCAAGAAAATCCAAATGTTCCCGAATTTCTACAGTAAACAGTTCTGATCCGATTCGCTTGCTATTTTGGAACATACATGAAGTTCATTAACGGGCACGCATGTATAAAAAACAGACGGAGAAGAAGGTGCTGGAGGACAAATCAGTAATTGCTCCTTTAGAGCAAACCAAAGTTACTGAGAAAATCTCCTATAAAGGCTCTGTCAAAACAAGTCACTTAAGGATTAGTGAGAGCTAAATCCTCCGTCAGAGAGATTTTTCTCAACAGTCGTAAATGGGTTTTAGTATCAGAAAATCTTAGAAAATATACTTCTCCCGCCTCCACCCCCCCCTCTCAGAATGGCTCTTTCAATAGCTTCGGCATCTTGTGGGAGCACAGTATTTCCTTAGGCTGAGGCTTTTTCTTGAAAAAATAAAATAAATTCTATCATTCACAGCAGAGTCAGAGGCTGGAAATAAATTGTTACAGGCACCTCACACGTGTTTTGGGGGCTTGTCTGTGCAACTCACATGGTCAAGTGCAGCCTTTTTCTCTCCCGGCAATTTCCCTGATAACCATTAATATAGAGCTATTATAAGCTAGTACTCTTACTTCAGCTTTTTACTTCTTTCCATTGTGGTCTCTTTCCCTAAGATTTAACTGCTCAATTTGTTCATTTGGTGAGAGTGAGAGCTTAAACTTCACTCTTAAAAATGTTTGGGTAATTAATTTTTTTTTAATTAGAAAAAAGCAAACAGATGATATAAAATATTGTCCATGGAAGCCTTCTAAAGCACACATTTTAATTCTATCCATGAAGGGTCATCTTATTTTCTCTTTGAAAATCATCTTTCAGACCCATCTTATGTATCTGAGAAGTCTCTGATGTTTCTAGCACTGGATTGTGGAGGTCTGTGTCCATTCACTAAACTAATGTGTACAAAAGACTCAGTCCTCCAGTAAGCACTTAGAGTCCCGTGGCTTTGATCCCCATGATAGGGGGACCTCACAAGGCTATTTTCATATTTGATCCTAGATGGTCTCACTCACCTTATCTGCCCAAATCTTTCTTCTCTTATCCATGTGAATACAACCTGAGACATTACCAGTATGACTCAATGGAAATGCCCACCTGTGAATAAGGATTGGCCCTACCCACTTATATATCTACTATATTTCATTTCTAAGCTTCCAATTTCTTCCAATAGACCCATTAAAAACAGCCACTTGCCTATTATCCATAGAGGCAAGTCTTCCTTCCAGACCTGGTAACTAGGCCTAGTATATCACATATGAGGCTATTTCTTAGCTTGTGTGTAATGAAGGGGTGATCAAAAATCTCATCTCCCAACTATTTCCTTTCCCAGTCTCCCTTATGCCTAAAATTTCACCACTGAAAAATCCTTAAGACACTTGAAATCCAGGAATACTCATTTAATATTAAACTATTCTGAGAGGCAACCCATTAAGTCTATTTAATTAGCAAGGCTCTAGAGAATTTAGCAAGCCTTTTATTTTGGTTGCATAGCCAAGAGAATTTAGGTTTGGGATTATACAGACCTGAGATAGAATCTGAGCCCTGTCAGTTCCTAGCACTGTGAACTTGAGCAAGTAACTTAACCTCTAGGAGATTCTGGCTTTATTATTTATTTATTATGTATGTTTGAGTTTAAGAATGTCTGCTTTTTAGGACAAAATTAATTTAAATATTCCAATGACTATTGCTTTATTAAAAGTATATCTCCACTAAGTAAATTACTGCCTCTGATTGATTGACTTTTTCACTTATAAAATGATAACATATCTACCTGTGAGGAGCCCAGAAGGGCCCAGTGTGTGGGGTCTGCCACTTGGGTAGAGCTTGATAATGTAAATTCCCTTTCTCATGGGCTGCTGGTCAGAGAGTGTGAGGTCAGGACAGATTATCCTGCTAAAGTCTCAGAGATAAGAGAAACCCAGGGTAGCTTCAAGAGTAGGTTCCGTGTGTGTGTGTGTGTGTGTGTGTGTGTGTGTGTGTGTGTGTGTATGTGTGTGTGAGATTTAATAGGCAGCAAGGGAATGGCAGAGTAGAGCAAACGCCATTAAAAGGAGAGAGAGCACCAGAGGAACTAGTAAGAACAATCCTTTGCCTACCCACTCATCTGCTGATAACCAGGTCTACCCACAGTTTCACAAGTTTCACTCCAGTTCTGCCCTAACTTGATTACATATCAGGGACTTGCACTCATTATCTCTAAAATGACATCTCAAGATCTTTGCCTGTGGGATTAATGAGTAATCAGGACATACCACATAAATCTCCACTTAACTAAAGAGCAAGCTAAACAGTTGCCTCAAATCCTTTTCTTGAAGAGGGATATGTAAGCTATTCAGCTTACATATTCTAGCTGAATATGTAAAGGAAAGTGTGAACCAATTTTCTTGGTGACAGGTCCAGAGACCAAGGAATGCCTATTTTGGGGGTGAGAATAAAAGTTTCCATCAGTCTGATTAACTATTCCACAAGAAAGAGCCCATGTTTCTATATCCATATCCACTGGATAGATGCACTGTGGCTAACCACGTTTTTGATCCCCAAATGGAGGCATCTGAATTTACAAATGATTTGTGATTTTTATTTATGTGAAGTTGTTGTGAAATTGCATTCTCATGGAAAAGATGAGCTTTCATGAAAGGGATGAACCTGGACTATTTATAATGCCTGTCCATAGTGCTCACAGTGGACGAGCTAAGTCCTTCCAGGATGTGTTCATTCCATAAAGTGTTGACAATCGTGAGTCACACATCTTAATTCACCCACTTCAATCTTGAGTTCTCATTGAGCACTAAGGACATGCAACGGGACAAAGCAAAACTACCTATAATAAAGAGAAGAAGAAGTCCATGTGATAAGGCAAGAAGGGCTAATATTGAGATATAAAAAGAATAGTAGGCTTCTCTTCACCCTTACTTCCTCCATCCTTACCTTGGAGTAATACAAATGAAGAAATGGGATCTGAAGTCATAGTCAAGAAACAGCAAGATTGCGGGCAGGGGGGGAATCTATTCTTTGGAACCTACTTTGTGCTGGATATCTTATATACACTAATTAACCTAACATATGATATAAAAGCACAATGAAATTAGATCATTTTCTCCAATTTACAGGCCCAAGAAGTAGAAGCTCAACTTGTCCAGTTATGTATTCGTAAGTGACAGTGCTAAGGTTCAAACGCCTTCCAATGACTCTGAGGAACGAGCCAGGTGTGGTCAGGGTGGTTTAAGGCTTTGTGACTATCTGTTCACCAAAGTCACAGGCTTAGTTCGAGGCTCCAGGAACAGGAATAAACAGAAATGGTGACTCTGTATAGCTTAGTTCTCCCAGGATTGACATGGAGGCAGGGCAGAAAAATTCTTCAGAAAATAAGGCAATACTTGCTGGGTTTGTTTTGATTGGGGAAATATCACATGGACTGGGATGCTAATGTGCTCTAAGAGCAAACATTCAAGGCAACCATGGAGAAGTTCTATGTAGCATCTAGTTTCCAGGGAGCTGATGTGAGGGTAGACGGGCTTTATTTGAGGACAAGGCATATTCTCAGGCTTACTGATAGATGAGATCCTGAAAGATGTTCCCTGGGGCTTCCGGAAGCATCCTGCAAATTACTGCCCAAGGATAATAACTGACTTTCACATCAATGCAAACCAGTGTTGGGGTTAGGGGTGGTCTACACACTATTTGGGGAATGAGGAACAGCATTTCATCTCTTGGGCACCAAGAGTTATCCATAATGCAACAGAAACCATGACTTAGCCTGAAGATGTTTTATAGAAGGCATTTTCCAACCTCATCTTCTTCTATTCTTCCTTAGTATCTCCAAGGTAAGATTTCAAAGAAGTAAATGAGCCCTCAATATGGAGAGTGTGAAACTCAGCATTCAGCTACTTGGGCACATCAAAAGCATGTTATCATGCAATAAGCCAAAGTGTATGACCCAATATGGACATGGGACCTTCACTGCTCTTATCTGATCAGTGAATGAATGTGGATTGGAAATGACATAATTAGTAATTTTCTGAGAGGAAAAAGGGGAAATCCAGTATAGTAACTGGGTGAAAAGTTAGTAATAAAAGGTAAGTAACCCAGACAGGGAGTTTCCCAAGCAGGCATAACCGGGCAGTCTTTAGCCACATTCTCCCAGGGTGTTCTCTTCAAGTTAGGGTGACAGATATCTGACCCTGTGCTTGACCATGTCTTACAATCTCACCAGGTAGCTATGTCAGCAAAAAGTCTTCTCAGCACAAGTAGCAACCTACTTTCCAAAACAACTCCCCACACTTGAAGCTAAACAAACGACTAAATAAACCCAGATTAAATAGAAGTGTTATCAGGATGGAGTTTAAGTAATCTCTGAATCAACAAAATCTGGGAAATATATGTACAGAATATCCATTATACAAATGTCAGACCACAAAGTCAAACTCTTTTTTGAGATTCTGTTAAGGACTCTCTAATCCAGCCAATATAGGAGACCAATAGAGCCTCAGGCATGCGGCTTCCATCCCACAGCCTGTTTTTCCTTATGTAAAGACCTGGAAAGCAAATTTTGTGCAACATTATTTTAATTGTTTGCTATGAAGAAGATAGCCTTTCTTCATCAGTCTGAATAGAAGGCTCTTTCTCTGAGTTGCTTTAATTCCTGCTCATTAAATTGGAACGTGGCACACCTTCACAACAACACTACTGGCATTATCTGGCACTTTTTAAACTTTTGGGGGGATAAGCTACAAAGTCCATGGGTCATTTATCATTGGCCAAATATGATGAGAATGAAATGATGTCGTCACATAATTAGGGGAAAAAGAAAGTATTAGAATGTTTGCTCATAACATAGAATCAAAAATGATCACCATAGGAAAAATACAAACCACAGCAGCCTGAGAGCCCAAGAGTTTCTTGGATTGTCATAGACATCCTAAAATGACATCTTCTAAATTGACATTGAAACACATGGACTGCTATTTTAATAGTGCTATCATAATAGTTCAGTACACTGGTAGCATGAGGCTGTGTGTGCTTGAGTCAGACACAGCTGGGTCAATACTAGCCCATTTACTTACTACTGATGTGTGATTTGCAGCTAGCATTTTATTTTTGGAACTGTTTTATAATCTATAAAGTGGGGACCACATGACCTTTCATATAGGTTTTTGCATAGAAATAATAAGATTACCTGTCAACTATGTGACCCTGGCACAAACCCTATTGTTCCTGTCTTCCTCCCCTTCAATCAGAAAGAAACTTGTGTATGGTGTGTTTCTTTAGTATTAAAATTGCACCTGTATGTGGTAGATCCCAATAAATACTTCTCTTTTTTAAAATTCCATAATGAACACTGATTATTAACTGTTTGCAATGTTTAACCCAGAAATTTCTAAACATGTTTTACTTATGATGTCCTTAAGGCCTCAGGATTATTTTACAGGGCACCGAGGATAAAAGAAACAACAGTCTGTTGAGTTATTAATTAGACCTAAAGAACATAATAAGTATTTATGTCCTGATAACCTAATAGTTTTTTGAAAAAATGACACACATAAATTAAATGTAATGATTTTATTTTATTGTTAAATACTCAGAAATGCTCGCTAACGAGACTGACATGCCTGTTGAGCATCACAGACCTCCTCAAATCTTGGCATCAGACTGGAAACCCCCACCCTCATTTCCTGTTCCACACTGATTTTCACGAGGTACCACTTGATTTTACAGCAATTGCTGAAAACCTAGTTTTGCAGCATGATGACATCCCTGAAAGAATTTCATACACTCCAGTAGTGAAACCATGAACCACCTTGAGCTAGTAGTTCACACGGGTCTGACAGGTGTTGAGAACTGCTGAATTTTCCTCAACTATTTAAAATATTTCCTGGCACCCCTGTGAGTTTGCAGCAGTGTATACAGTGCTGGCTCTAGACGTGGGAAACAGGAGGTTAATCGACCATAGTGAGTCAGATTCTTCTACCCTATTGTATCACAGAAATATGAACTGGACAACACCACAAATAAGTGAATAATACGACTTGTTTTAATGGAGTTTGAAGTCACTTTTCTATTTCTATTTCACTTTTCAGCTTTTGCTATTTCACTTTTTAAAAATTGTCCTAGTACTGTCATATGGTCACCAGATAAATTCTGCAGTGAAGTTTCCAGGGATTCAGGTAGATATTGGCCAAGTTTAATTTTATGATTTTAAGACATATACACCTGTAACACAAAATTTACAAGGTGGCACATCTCATTAATTGGGATTCTTGAGCTGTGAATCTTTGTGTGTGTGTGTGTGTGTGTGTGTGTGCGCGCGCGCGCGCGCGGCGCGCACAGAGGTGGCTCACCACTGAAGGTTAGTCAACAGATATTCATTAGGCACCAACCTCAGGCCCCATATTTATATATATATATATATATTTTTTTTTGTGGTACCGGGGATTGAACTCAGGGGCACTCGACCACTGGGTCACATCCCCAGCCCTTTTTTGTATTTTATTTAGAGACAGGGTCTCACTGAGTTGCTAAGTGCCTCGCCATTGCTGAGGCTGGCTTTGAACTCGCGATCCTCCTGCCTCAGCCTCCCAAAGTGCTGGGATTACAGGCGTGCGCCACCGCGCCCGGCCCCATATTTATATTTTGAGAAAAAGAAAGGGAATATCCTTTGACATATGAGAATAGATCAACACCTAAGAATTCTGCTTGCATGTTGACTGATTTGAATTTAGATGCAGGCCCAGGGAACCAACATGGCTTGTCCTGTTCCTATTCATACTCTATCCTGTATTATTTTACAAACAAGTCTACAAGAGTTGAAGGGCAGTTTAAACTTCTCAAGAAAATTGGTGAGGAGAGGGAAGGGGGCCAGAAGATATTCTGGGCAACATTTAGAATTATTCTTTCCCATGAAAACACCTGATGTGTAGATTTTGCCATTTCTGCATTACAAGAACCTGCACCATGGTTGAGTGAGGTCCCTGAGTTCAGGCTTGGGAAAGGTGTCATGAGCTGGCTCCAGCCCACCCCAGGCAGAGGATCTCCTCCTCTTCCATAGCTGCCTGCAGAATGCTCTCAATCAGGGGACATATTCTTTGCTGAAAGGAAGATTTACTAATGCTCAATTTTATAAGCTCCCCATTGAGGACTTCTCCCAGACACAAAAAAATAATGTTAAAAAAAATAAAGAGAGTGCCTTAGAGAGAAAGTAGGCTTATCTGAAGCATTTTATACAGGACACGAGCCTTCCTGACCTTTATGGATAAGCCTGCCAGCTGGGAGGTGGCACAGACATGGCACGCCACTGAAGGCTAGTCAACAGGTATTCATTAGGCACCAACCACAGGCCCCATATTTATATTAGTCATTTTGGAGGGTTCCAAGTGAAGATGAGGTGACTCTATCCTGAGGAAGGGACAACAAAGCCAGGGAAAGGAGGGTAGTTCCACAGCAGGGAAGCAAACCCAGACTCTAGACTCTTTCCACCACAACTTTAGAGTAAATCAAGTAATAGTGCCTGTATTTCCAGGGCCTCCACTGGCAGAGCTGAGCAGGAAGCATTGTTTCTACTGTCAGACACATTTATGGGCCCTGCTGGCCCATTTGTCAAGAAGCTTTATATGCAATGTTTTCTGGACCCCTCCTGCCCCTCACGAGTCAGTCAGTTTAGAGTCCTAATTCTGTCCACTTTGTACCCAGCCTCCTTAATCTCTCTAGGATCCAGGTGCATGATAACATACTGGTTTTCAAGGCTCTGCTGTATTTTAAAATCCAACTGGAAAACCTGTTATATAGCCTCAACTATTCCTCCAAGTTCTATGTAATGCAAAGTGGCCAATTCTGAGGCTTGAGTTGAGAATGCTACCTTGGTACAAATCCACAGATGAATGCATGCCTCATTTGGAATAAACAGAAACACAATAGTCATTACAGGGGTGATTACCTTCCCAAGGACCATGAACTTAGAATTGTGCAAAATAGAAAAAGGTTGGCTTCTAGAAGTTCACATAACAGAGATTTAAATGAAGTAGCAATGAGTACAGTGTCTCTCACCATGTTAAAATTTCCTTGTTAAGCCCCTGTTATAAAATGCTTTGCTGTTCCCTTGATTTGATGAGCTTGTGGGGGTCTAGTTTGTATTTGTATCTAGTGACATATCAAGTACCTTGTTTGCTTAGAGAAATGAAAGATCAATAAAAGCAAGCCCCGTGATTTCTCTCATTCATACAGAGTGCTTACTAATTGTGGACCATAAGCTTAGAGTAGGCAAGAGCATTTGTGTTAAGATTTTTCATACCAGTTAGTAGGCACTGATGTCCTTTAGAGTATTTCCACAAAACTATGGTAATATGTTTGAAACAGGCCAATTATTTTATCATATGTATGTTTATCCTTCCCAAGATCTATCCTGGGTTTTACTAAAGGCTTTCTGCCTTATGAAGTTTACCTTTGTGATCTGGGGGGCCTTGCTGAGATAGAGATGAGCTTCAGACACACCGTGTATGGAGTAAGAGGAGAGCATTTCCTGTAATTTCTTTGCATGGGTGGGAGAGGTAAGGAGCCTTCTAGTTGAGGAGATAGACTGAACTGTAGCAACAAGGGGGATCAAGGCAGGTATAGGCAAGTATCACAGCTCAAGGAGGGGAGAGTAGAACAAAATCAGGAGACAGGGATGGAAACAAGTGTCCCCATGAGAGAATCTGGTAAGGCTAATTTGACTCAGCCACAAGCATGCCACTCAGGTAGAGAGATGTCCCATGAGGCTGGATGCTCTCCTTTGGTATGATGAGCTGGTGTGGCCCCATCCAGTCTATCTTCAGGGGCTGTGTATACCTTGGGGAGAAAAGGGCTCTATGTTTGAACTGAAAGACCCCTCTCACCAAATTCTGGAATGCTTTGATGTTCAAACTGCTCTGTGTAGCTCATGCTCTTAAACAAGCGTGAAGGTTAGAGAGGGTTGGTGGCTGAAGCCTTCTCATCAACCATGAGTAGGAGAAGTGTATAAGGAACAGTCAAGAAAAACAGGGGTGGTGTGGTTTGGCATGGCCACGGCTGATGATGATGACATTAGTAGAGCTCAGAAGAGTGAGCAGAGTCCAGTAATGAGTGAAAGCCCAGGCTAAATCTATGGGAAACACCTCTCCCTCTTTGAGAACTCAAAGGGATGTTGAGACTGGGATGAGCTGACTAAGGAACTGCTTCACCTGCACTAGGAAGTAAGGGAAGGCTCCAGAGGCTCCAATTCTTAACGAGACTCATTCATACCTGTGGGCTGGAAAGGCTTGGAAATATTTTGGTTACATAAACCAACATCAGCCCCTCCTCTCATTTTAATTGACATGCAATCTTAGCTCCGTTATCATCTCTGATCTTGGACCATTTCCCTGAGCCACTGGGCAACCACTGTCTGTTTTTGAAAGGTGGGGAGAAATGTAAATTCACTGGTTTTCTCCAGAGCAGCCCAGTCCCTAATTTGCATTTCTATGTGAGTGTAAAGTAAGATGATAAAAAAATGTGATTCTTAAGACACGTCAAAGACAGCTCATTAGATCAACTTTTTTTTTCTTCCCTGTGTATGTGTTGTTTTATTTTTTTGAAACAAGGACCACTGTGCTTTCTTTCAAGTGACAAGAGTTGTGACAGCTGCTCTATGAGGTATTCAATGGTTAATTAAGACACCAGTGTCATCGCTGAGCTCTTTTGTGTTTCATAGAAAGCAGTTGCTAAACAGATGAAAGTAGGTCTGAGGCAAGGGGTAGCATAACTATTATTTCAATTAATAAATAGCTCTAAAAGTGAAGGAAGTGATAAAGGCCTCAAGAGCGCCTGTATCTGCCCCGGTTCTGTCAGGAAAATTAAACAGAGCCCTGTGATTGCCATTGCTTCTGTTTAAGAGATCCAAGCAAGTTGGGTCACCTGTGCGGAGCAGGTTAGTCTGCCTGGTTCTTGGGGCACCCCCTAGTGACACATTCGCATACCCTGCCACGTGCATTTCATTGCTACAGAAAGAAACTGAGCAGGATGCACCTTTCCTTCTCCCACCTGCATCCTTCCTTCTATTTCCCCCCTCTCTTCCACCAAAGAAGCCCTAACATATACTTTCAGACAAATATCAGGGAAGCATTTATAAATATTTCAGAGGCATTTCATAAATAAATAAGCAAATCTACAGAAAGACTTCTCTCTTTTAATGAGATCTTAGCTGTGGTATATGCCTTTTATTTGAGCATCATTAAAACCAGTTGGGAAGATTTTTATACTGGACTCTCTTTTGGGGGGTTTCATAATATATGAACAACCCTGCTATGCATCTCCGCAACGCGTAGCCTTGCCTCTGACAGATTAGGCAGCCCTGGCACGAGGGAATCGCTTTAACTCTTTTCAAAGTAAATACTAATCAATAGCAACTGTACCGACAAAAACCTTCTTGCTGCCTAATTGCACCACAGCTACTCATAGACCCCAACAGAATTTTCCCCTGGATCTAACAAAATTAACTACCAGGGGCTGAGCGAGTGAATTATCACCATCTCCCTATTCAAATGTAATTAACACAACCCCCTGACTACCACATGTACCATTAAAGTACCATTTGTATGTGTAATTTTCAAATGGGGTCTGAAGGTCATACCCACATCAATCTTTTCAACACACACATCTGCACAGGAAATCAAACTGGCAGGGAGGTGGTCCCGACCATTATAGGAAATCTCTCCCTGTCTGAAATCTTGTTTGTAGTTTCTCTTCTGCAGCTTAATGCACTCTGTGGTCTCTTTGGCCATGTCAGAAGGAGCCAGACTGTATCAGAGGCAAACAAATGATTGCAGTTATTTTAGCAAGCAAATCTAGTACCCAGCCCTGGCTGACCAGCTGCTGGATAGGCAGAAATCTCACCAACAGCTTGGGATGGATATTATGGCCACTTTGGTTAATAACTATTATTTTTATTGCACGTTAGGAATTTTAAGAACCTTAACCTATATTTTTCTAATCCATTGCTATTGTTGGCAGTTAGAGTAATAGCAGTAGCCTCTCATTGAACACTTGGGCTAAGAGCTTTCGATAGATACTTTATCATTTAATTTCCACAAGAGGTTTAGAAGTTAGTAATTGCCCTCCCTATTGTAAAACAAAGGAAACTGAGGCTCAGAGACAGCAAGTGACTTCAAGAGCACCAAGCAGCTAGAAAGAGGCAGCACCAGAATTTGAACCCAACTTTCTTGTTCTAAAGCTCATCTGGGCCATTTAAACACTTTAGGGAGGAGGTATTAGCATCCCTGCCAGTACCTTCATCTTCAGCACTATGGCCATCACTGTCAAGGTCATTTGAAAGAAAACAATCTACAGGGAGGTAAGACAATTTTCTCAGGGTTACATGGCATGGAAGAATTGGGAAAATACTTGAAGCAAGAAAGAAGGAAAAGGGAGTCATGAGGAGATTAATACCTCATGTCCCAGTAGCTGTTCCATACCTCATATTAAAGGAACAGTGGTAAAAAGCAAGGGCCGAGGAGTCAAGAGCCCAGGGCTTTCGACCTAGAACACATACTAGCTAGTAAATTTGACACAATGGCATCCCCTTTCTGGCTCAATGCCCTCAACCATGTAAAAATGACTTAGATTAGAAGATTTCTTAATGCCCTTCCAGAGCTATCATTTTAGAGTGAAATTATATATTCTTTGAGAAGAGATCATTTGTGAAAATCTAACATAGGATTCTTTTCTTAAGATTTGACCTGTAATGATCCTGTAAGAATCCAGGTAACAGTGTTGTCACAAAACCTTTTCTTGATAAAAGGAGGAACGTTTTGTGCATGGTGAGAGATATAGGTTTAATTTCATTTTGTTGCATATGGATTTCCAGTTTTCCAAGCACCATTTGTTGAAGAGGCTATATTTTCTCCAATGTACATTTTTGGTGCCTTTGTCTAATATAAGATAACTGAAATTATATGTGTTAGTATCTGTGTCCTCTATTCTGTACCACTGGTCTACCAGTCTATTTTGGTGCCAATACCATGCTGTTTTTGTTACTAATGCAAATGTAGTGCATTCTGCTGTCATTTCTAAACAACTTAGAATAAAAAATAAATAAATTTTAAAATAAAGGAGGAACTTGGGGCTGAAGATGCCCAGGTTGAACTTCCTTTCAGGACTATGAAGTCACTCCAGTGCCAGTTAGTAAGAATAGCATGTGCTGCATTTTATTTGCATCTGTGTGTCATTCAGCAAAGCCACCTACTTTGTGCAGAGGTCTATGCAAAGTCACCAAGGTCTGTACCTCCAATTAGAACTCAAGCCCTGCTCCTTTGTGTTCAGAAACTTTGCTCTGTGCTGCACAGTTGCCACAGAGGGTCCTTCTAGAATGGGAGTCCCTTGGCTCCTTCCATTCAGAGATGCTCAGTTCAGGCCTCATGCCCATCATGCCTGGGGTTTACCCAAATGCTAGGACCAACCCACCTCCACCCAGAAACCCACTGCCACGTGCATTTGGGGCTCATGCGATTTCCTTCTGTAGTTTGCTCTGGGTACAAGATGTTTTTTGCAGTTGAGTTTCTAGTTGGCCTGCCTTGGTGAGATCTTACCCTGACTCAGGACCACTATCGACCCAGCCCTACAGGGATAGTCACTTTCATGTCTGAGCCAATTGTGGGGCATGGGATGGGCAAATGAGTGGGGCAAGTCCCTTGCTGTCCAGAAGCCTTGGCATCATATTATTTCCATTTAAACATCTTTTCCCTTGATTCAGAATAAACTCAGAGAAACAAATAAAAAAATACTAATCAAAATGGAATGTACATATTCAAGGCTTCTTTCTCTGAGAAAATGCCCTATTTCCCCCACTCCATGGCACTAATGTTTTAGAAATAGAAGATACCTCTGGAGAGACAGGATAATGCCAAATTTTAAAATCTGTAGAAAATGAGTACAAGGGTAGGCGGCACTATTAGTGCTACTAAAAATAAGCTTTGGGAAGCTACAATAAATGGAAAAACCAGAAGAGTCACCCCTTTTCAAAACTGAAAATCGTGCATGTTTAGGAACCATTTTCTCCAGAGATTCCAACAATAATACTTTGGATTCAATATTCATTTCTACACTGGTCTCTTTCCTATTTCATCCCCTCCTCCCCCACCACTGCCCCAATAATGCAGACCGAATATTGAGCTTATTACCCATCAGAAACCATGGTGCTGCCAATGGAATATTGTGCCAGATGCCAAGACCTGGAGTGATTATGCTCTGCTTGCTGCTGGGTGTACTGAAAATGGGGATTATTTTGTGTGTGTTTTACAGAGAGTTCTAAGAGTACTGTCGACAAACGACCCAGTACTGAAGAGAAAGGCTGTCTCCTCAGACTCAGGGATTCTGCCATCCATGCAGCCTGGCGTGCCTGCCAGTCTGTTTTCCTCTCTAGATGAACTTCCTTGCCATTATTATTGGGAGGGAGAGGCTGAGGAGTCTTCCCACACTGCCTATCTCAAGGCAGTTTGAAAGATGTCCAAAGAAGCCACTAGAGTCATCAACACCTCTACCTAACTAGAGAAATGACTGAAAATGCATTCTACATGTGGCACCAGTGGGGAAGGGGGGGGCAACAGAGTCACCCCCTTCCTACCCAAAATATTCAGGTAGGCAAGGACACTGGTTCCCAAGATTCAACCTGCCTTGGCTTCCATTCCAGATGTTTTGCTGTCCAGTTATGCTAGCCTTAGCCACAGATGCCCATCTGAGCTGTTCTGAGGAGTCAGGGAATTTCTAAGATTTTTAACAGGAAAAGGGTATCTTGCCAAGTCCCAAACTCCAGGTATTAGTGCTTTGGGTGCTGGTGCCTTAGAACCCAGGTGTGCTAGCAGGAAAACTCAAAAACTCAGTAAGCCCAGGACCAAAATCTTATTCTGCCTTTCCATCTTTTCCAAACTTAGCCTTTACTGAAATATTTAATCTTCATGCACATAAATACACAAACAGATGTGCTTTGAGAAACTCTATAGAAAATAGAGTCATGGAATATTTATGAAAGAGGCATTTTTAAAGTAGTGAGTCCACTTTCGTCATTTTATAGACAGGGAAATGGTGGAACAGAAGGCAGAAAGTTCTGAGCAGGGTCCCCACTCAATATGTGCCAGGCTTGGGGACAGAATTCTGGCTTGGACTTCTGACTAATGTGGAACTCTCACCAGCACACGGGGCTTGTTGTATTTGACAGAGACTCTGGAAAGACTGTGGCCTCATGTGGAGCAGGAGTGAAAGAAAGGTCAAGATTTAGAACATCTCCTTTTTTTTTTTTTTTTTTTTTAAATATAAGGTGATATGGAATGTGTTATATTTTCTTTTCCTTTTCCTTTTTTGTTTTCATCCAGGCATCTTTGTCTCTTAAAAGCAGCCAACCCTTTGCCACAGAGGTGATGGCAGAAATCTACCGATCAAGTAAGCCTGAAAGCCCTGTGCTTCCTGTGGAAAAATCTATATGTGCCCTTCAGCCTCATAATTGAGTTGCAAAGGGGGAAAATAAAATGGTTTCCTAGCTGTGTGGAGCCATTCCACCAGACATGCCAATAAAAAGCAAGTGGTGTTTTTGTCCATAGGATGTCCAGGCTCAGAGTCAGATCCATGAGGCTAAACAAGGGCTAGGTTATTACCAACAAACGATTTACACTCCGGGCTGTATTGAACAGAGTGAGATATTTGAACTCTTGAGACTAATTGGAAGAGTTCTGAAATGTCAATGTTGACATTCCCTGTCTGGATTCCCTGAACCACAGTGGAAACTAACCCTGAATCTCAAAAGTGCTGGCTTTCAGAAAGCTCTATGTTTTATTAAGAGATGTGAATATTAGTACTAGGAAAGTCACTTAGCTACTGGTGCCCTTCTTTGCCATCAGGTAGGTAGGTAATAACCATCCCTGGTATCGTTCTCAGAGGAGTATTAGAAAAATGCAGTAAATAGCAATACTTCCATGTGCAGAGCCTTTAACTTGTAAAATACACCTTCTATCCTCCATCTCAATTACTCTCTGCAATATCTATAAACAGTTGAGTACCATTTACTTCAAAACCACCCTGTCAAGTTGTGGGTAACAGTCCCATTTCAGAGATGTGACGACAGAGACTCAGAGGGTTTAACTTAAGTTCTCTCAGCTAGAGAGCAACACCGAAAGAACAAACCTAGATTGGCCAGTTCCACATCCAGTTTTCTCGCCACAGAATCACATTGCCTCTATCTTGGTACATGCAAAATGCTTTTAAAGGTTACAAGAGTGACTCTGTAATAACTTATTAAATCCATCTCCATCCTGTCAGTCATGTCAATATTTAGGAGTCCATGCTCCTCTCCATGGATATAAACCATCTTTATGAGTCTCTGGCTGTCTTTATGACTACAGCAAGCTCCTCTCTGGCAGAAGCTGCTGGCTGTGTCTTGCTCACTGATGGACAGATGAAATGGCTGGACCAGTCTTGCAGCATGCTCTCTGCTCCCAAGGCCATTTTCATGACCATGTCTGAGAACACTGGATCAACCCAATCTTTCCTCATACTCAGTCAGCTGATTTTATTGGCAGATGATAGCTGGTTGCATTCCTGTTGTGATTTCTAAGTTCCTAAGGGGAAACTCCTCTTCTGCAACTCCATTCTAGCCCTTCCCTTAAGGTCTAATCCCTTGAATGGGGATTTAAAGAAAATCATTCTACAACGAGATACATACTTACAGTGCAAATATATTAAAGAATGGACTTGGGGCAACAGACTCACTAGTGAATAAGTAATATACTTTTAGGAAGAAAGAGGGCTAGGAAAGAAGTGGAGGATGTCATGTAATTGGGGGGAAGATGACAGAGGAGGGGAAGGGACAGAGCAAGTATACTAGGAACCCTGGAGCCATTATTTTGCTTAAAACAATGCCTATATGAAAGCCTCTAGGCTCCAGAAAAATGGTTTGAAGATATATTACCATGTATGATTTAAAAAAATTTAATGTGGCTTTATTGAGGCATAATTTACATATTACAAAATTTACCCATGATCAGTGTATGATTTAACGATCTTTGGTAAAATGATAGAGTGGTACAACCATTACCATAATCTAGTTTTAGAAATAAGTTCAATTTGAAGAAATAATACTTTGAAAAGGTAATACCTGTCCAGAACTATACTCCATAGGATTTATTTATTTATTCTTATTGCTATGTGCTAACATCATGTGCTAACATCATGCTTTGTAGACTCTCCTCCTTATCCTTGCTTCCAAGCAATCACATGCTGGGATTTGAAGGTGAGCTCAGCCCAGCCACCCAGTACACAACCTGGACCAAGGACGGGCCCTTTCTATTAACATGGAAGTCCACTGCCACTCCCACAGCCTCTACCCCTACTCCTTGGAAAGTTACAGAGAGCTCCTGGTCACACCTCCAGTTTCCAGAGCTAGGAGAGGAAGCATGTGATCAGCTCTTCCAGCTCAGCCTCTGACACCCACCTTTCCTTGGAGAGCCTGAAGGAAAATGGCCAATATCTGGGCATTTCCTTCCAGTTGCCAAGTCTCCTTACTGTGGTTGCACTTCTTAGAGACTGTCAGCACAACTTCCCCTGGCAGCCATGTGACTGGTTGTGCTGTCCTTTATCTCAGGGTACTAAATGACCTACCTCATTCTAGGTCTTTCTGTCCATGAGTGGAAAACAGAAAGGTGGCCCTATTTAAAGGCAAACACTAGACAAAGACACTGCTGGGCTTTGCTGACATCTGTTAGTAGTGGGCATGGGTAAAGAGTGGTTATGAGCAGATATCTGGTTAAGTGTCAAACCTGCTTCAACACTCTGGATTTACTGTTGAGGCTCAAAGTGACATTGGAGAATAGTCCATTAAAGGAGGTCTGAACAAAAGATATTCATGCCTTTACACTGTGCTGTCTCAAAATCTTTTGAGAATTCTCTTTCCCCTTCTGTCTGTCTTTCCATCCTGAGTTCCATGAACCTAAACAACGGAGCACATTTTCCCATGTCTCTCCCTTCTATGGAGTACAGGCTGGTGGATTAGGAGATTTATTTTTTTGTACCTGGGATTGAACCCAGGGCCACATAACCACCGAGCCACATCCCTAGCCCTTTTTATTTTTTTTTATTTTGAGACAGGGTCTTGCTAAGTTGCTTAGGACCTCACTAAGTTGCTAAAGCTGGCTTTGAACTTGTGATCCTCCTGCCTCAGCTTCCTGAGTTAGTGGGATTACAGGTGTGCACTACCACACACATTGGATTAAGTGATTCTGTTTTAGGTCTTTTTCCCTGCACACTGTGAGTTTGTAGTTAAGGGACCCCATCTACTCACCTTTGCGAACCTCCTGCTCTAATACCATGGCTAGTATATACAAGATTCTCAGTATATGATCTGAACTCAACTCACTGGAAAGGACTGTGGAAACAAAACATGGGTTGACATTTAGACTCTCAGAGCACACAGCTCCTTCTTCAGTTGTGCTGAGAGCTTATGTGGCCAGGGAATGGTTTGAGACAATTTGTTGAATTGCGAAATTGTTTTGGACTCAAGAAGCACCAAATGTAAACTGCAATGTAAGCTTGCAAGAGAAAGGGTGGGGAACTAAAGGGAAGTGGCTTTCTCCAAGTTCGTGTCCACTGAGAAGGTTGGGGAGATGCAGGCTCCTACCTAAAGAGGTTTACTCATTCCACAGCCATGCAGTGTGGGAATATGGTACCCACTCCTCCCTACAGACAGTTATGGTCAATTCTGGATCCATGACAAGAAATCCAAAGATGTGCTTTCAATTTGTAGCTTATGGAATTACCTCCCTGATTTTAGTGTGGTCTCACATGTTCACTATTGTGTCCTCAATATTTAACACAGTACATGGCATAGAACGTACTTGGTGAATATTTGTGATGGGAATGAATATTTAATAATCTGGCTGGCTTCTTTCCCATAAAAGGTGTACTTTTTCCCCCTCTAAAAACACAAAGATCATGGAATCAATTTTCCATTGAACATTTCATCGGACTAAAATGTAATCTGTGAACAAAATCTCAGGCATCCTAAAGTGATTAGGCACCTTCTGAGTGATCTGCGGATGTCTTAGGATCCTGGGGACTGAGGAGCATCAAGGAAGAAACTGAGTGCAGGGGAGGAAGGAGAAACTAGCCTGTCTTTGGCATTTGCTCTGAGTCAGGTATTGGGTCCAATGCTTCCATTTCTCACTTCAGTCCCTACAACAAACCCTAACAGATGCGTATGGTGATCACAACTTTACAAGTGAGAATGGAGGATCAGAGAGACTACATATCATACCCATAGTGGTCCAGCTAGAAAATAACAACGGTAGAACTTGAATGAGACCTATCTGATCGAGAGAAGAAGTTCTCTCTAATCTACCATGTATCTGACCCCTAGTGTTCCTCTGGCTATTGAGTCCCAGCAGGGCAGAGATAAATCTCAGGGCAATCTTTTTTCTAGCCTACTCTCCCCAGTGTAGGCCAGAAGGAGCAACGATGCATGTCCTGAGCTGTATTCTGGATCCCAAACATTGGGACTTTATTACCAATGAGTGGTCTGATGGCAGCTCAGCTATCTCAGCTATCTCACTATAGCCCCTGGAGGAAGTACTCAGGCAGGAAGTGCTCAGGGAGTGGAGAGCACAGCTGTAGTGCAGGGATGTCTCCCTGCTGTCATACAAATGCTTGCAACTCAGCCTTAGCAACAATAAGCCAGAGGCTAGAGGGGGCCGTGCGAAATCTCTTTCCTAGGTCTGCCCAGGCTTCCCTGCACAGACATCCTCCATGATTTTTGCTCAGCCTTCATCTGAGAGTAACTCTGAGTGGCAGAGATGGTCCAGTGTGAAAGTGGAAGTGGTCAGTATCAGAAGACCTGATTCTAGCTCCTGCATTACATCCTGGGGAGGGGATACTGCTGTATGGGAGGGGCTTCTTAGGCAAATCCTATTTCTTCCCTGGACCTCATTTTCTCATGGTCAAGTGGAAAGATTTGTCAGACTGCATAGTAGAACTTTCTCTGGTGGTGCAAACACTGTTTCCACCTTGTTCGATATGGTAGTCACTAGCCACCTATGCTTACTGAGTACTTGAAATGAGGTTAGAATAACTGAAAAACTGCATTTTTAATTTTATATAACTTTAATTAATTTAGATTTAAATTTAAATAGCCACATGTGCCAGTGGCTCCTATTTAGGACAGCGAAGTAAGGAAGCTTCAGCTCTACAAAGCAGAGAAAGAGGCAGTGCAGGGTTGAGCCTAGCTCACACACATACATGGGCTCAAGTCCTTTCTGCTACTTACTAGCCCAGGACCAAGCCCAAGACAGTTAATTTCAAGTCTCAGTTTCTTCATTTGTAGAATGGAGATAATACTGGCTTCTACACAAAATCCATGTTAAAATTACATGAGATCAAGCACTCGGTGCACTACACTGAGAGCTCTGGATATGAAGGTATTATCAAAAGTCCTTGAAATGGTGCTGGGCTCGGGGAGTTCCTTTCTCTGATGAATCCATTTTTTCATTCACCAATGTGTTACATCTAAATTTGAGAAGAAGGAAAGAGAGCTTTACAATTCCCGGGGGGTGGTGGGGGGTGGCAGGGGCTAGAGGGGGAGGTGAGGAGTGAGGGAGAAAAGTCAGCTTTGCGTCCTTTACATTTTTCCCAGGGCTGTCTCTGTGTGTGTTTGACTGATGGAGTCAAATTACACAAGATCTAGCTAGATAGTCAGATTCCCTCAGATGCGACCAGGTTGTGTAATTCTCCCAGCTTCCAAAAGAGCTACCTGGACGGGGAGTGCACAGAAGTTCCCGCCACCAAGATTCTCCGTCCACTAGAAACAAGGGCAGGGTCTGTGATATCCTATGACAAATGTGCCGACAGCCTGAAACATCAGGATGACACTGTCTGTGCCGCATAGCCCGTATTTTTAAGGTAGAATAATTAAACAGAGATCTGCCCACTAGACTAAAAGAGAAAGCCATTGATGAGAAAGTCAGTCCCCAACTCCCTTTGCCCCTAAATATGCCAACTCTGAGTAATTCACATCAGTTGCCTCTTAATAAATAGCTTCTCCCCATCCACTCCTCCCCACATCATTAGAATCACCCAGAGAATTCTTAAAAATCCCAGTGCACAGGCTTTGTGCCACATGCTATTAAATCAGAGATGGTGCGGGTGGCGCCCAAGGCAGTATTTTTTAAAGCCCTCCAAGGTAATGCTGATGTGCAAGCTAAGTTCGGGACCACATGCTTAGAGGGAGAGATGTGGGGAGATACTCAGTGGCTTGCAGCAGGTGAGCCCTGATCTCTGCCCCATGCTTGGGCCTAAACAGATCATGCTGATGTTTCGCTTTAGCACACGTTGTTTGTTGAGACTAGAATTTCTCAACCAACATCCTTTTTAATAAAATCCAATTTGGGCCAGTTCTACATTGTTAGTGTTGACAGGGAAATCCCCCATCCAATTGGTGATGGGAGGGGGTGGTGCTTTAAAATCAAGCCTCCAAGAAGTATTCAGCAACGGAACCCAAAATGCCTGCAGAGGAGCTGCTTCCATACCTTCTGCATACTGCCACCTGGTGGGGCCTGGTCCCAACTTCATCCCAGGTCCTCATCCTTAGGCTCCCGCCCCTCCCCCCAAATGGATGTAATTTAGGAAAATGTCATGCATTTTCAATCCAATTTACTGGTGCCTTCCACATTGATCAGACTTCCTTCTCCTTTTTCCTCCCATCTGGTTAATATAATTATTGCTTTCAGATGGCAAAGCCGTTTTATGTAATAGCTTTGTTTGTTACTATGGTTACACGTTTAGTAGCACTTTGGAATATAAATCTATCATCGCGGAAAGTAGCTTTGTATTTGTCAAGGCACAGTCCATGTGTGCACCAGGGAGCAAGGTGAGGAGTGGCCTTAATTTTCTGTAACAAGGAAAGTGGCCTAATCTCAGTGGAAGATTCTCCTGGCCTGGCCTGGCCATTGCTGAGGAATTGCTGGGTGCTGGCCCACTTTCTCCCCCTGGGATTTTCCCACCTGAGTAAGGCACCCACAGGAAGCAGGGAGAGTCGGCTGCAGGGCAGCTATGGTTGTTTTGTGAGAGCTCTCACCTTGCATAAACTCAGTTTTGACTGGTCAGTTGGCTCTTGGCTGATTTATTTCCCAGCCAAAGGCAAGGTCTGAGGACATGATCTCAGAGAAGTTAAGTTCTTCAGGTGTAATCCCTTCCTCTCAGGCAGCTGAAGCATCATCCCTTATTTCCTGATAGAAATGGAGTTATAATCTCCCTTCAGAAAGTGGCAGAAGTTCAGTACCGGATTCAATCCGCCACCCTTGAGTGACAAAGCGTGACAGTGTCTCTGCTTTGACTGTGTTTCACACCCAGCTGAATCAGACCCAGCCCTCAGAGTAAGGAAGTTGTAGGGCCCATGTGGTTGGGCTTCCTACTCACCTTGGAGAGTTTGCAGCATGCTTCCATGTAGGCAGCCACATCTAATCCCTGTGACAACCCCAGGAGGTATGCATTGCCCTCAAGTGGCACCACTCCCATTTTACAGAGGAGGAAACTGAGGCTGAGAGAGATCACACACTGTCCCAAAGTCACATAGCTAATGTGTGGAGAGTTTGCAGCATGCTTCCATGTAGGCAGCCGCATCTAATCCCTGTGACAACCCCAGGAGGTATGCATTGCCCTCAAGTGGCACCACTCCCATTTTACAGAGGAGGAAACTGAGGCTGAGAGAGATTACACACTGTCCCAAAGTCACATAGCTAATGTGTGGGGCTCATTGTCTTTTGACTCTTGAGTTCTCTTTTCATTCTAGGGAGTCCTGGATGCTAACTTAATACAACCACTTTCCAGATTCAAATAGTAGAGAACAAGAAAAAAGCAAAAACGGATAATATCAATCAAAACCAGGTAATATCAATACCTTCACTAAGGCCTTGCCTTAGTGAAACCACACTGAGCAAACTTCAACTATCTTCTTCCCTCTTCAAGAGGAGGTTATTGGTTTGGTAGCCTATTGGTGAATTTCCAGTGGCTACTAATTATCTAGTCATGTCATTCAAATTCATTATCACAGAGAAGGTACATATTTATTTACATGTTTCACATGGATAATTGGCAGTTACATAATTTCATGGTAATTATGATCGGAATTGCCATATGCAGACTCGGCAGTTTGGAGTTGCATGATTACCAAGAACTGGCTACCTTGGAATTATCCATTAATGACATAATTAGTTGTGGCCTTGTAAGAAAAAGTTGTTATGTAAGGGACTTTATTTTTCATTCCCAATTGAAAGAAAAGCAGGAAACTTGGAGATACCAGGGATATTTTTTTCTTCTTCTGGTAGGCAAAGAAGTAGTTGTGCAGGTTTGTCCTGTTTCTGGGCATGTCTGGGTGCCCAGGCGACAGGGAGGGGACATAAGGAGATGTGTGAGCTTCAGCAAAGGGCACAGGCCCTGAGGTACACAAGGCTGGTATCCACATCTGTCGAGCCCAGGCACAGCCAGGAATTATGACCCTGTTGAGCAGGGAGTAAGGAAACTCAGAGAGATTGTGCTTCGGCTACGGGGCACAGAACCCAGGACAATGCAGGACTGCCTGGTCCTCGGCTGAGGACCAGGAGAATGTAAGTTGCAGAAAGGAGGCCAGAAGCAGAGAAGTGGGTGGATTCCATATATTAAGGATTCTATGAAAAGAAAAGCAACACACACACACACACACACACACACACACACATATGTGTGTGTGTGTGTGTGTGTATATATATATATATTTTTTTTTTTTTGGTGTGTGTAGTACCCTCCCCTCAAAAAATGGTCCCAAGGCTAGTTTTCTTGGGAACAGTATCATTTCTATCCCTTTTTCATCCCTTCTAGTGGACAGGCTTCCTCTGAGGTTGTTCTTGTTTATTCTCACTAGACATCACAGGGCATGATGCAAAGATACCCGCACCATAGGGTGCTTGAAGTATGGAGAATATGAGAATCATTGGCTCTCAGAACATCAAGCAGCTCCTCACTTAAAAGAGGAGAAGCTTGGGGTACAAAGGATGGAGGGCAAATGTGTGGTCCCAAGTCACACAGCAGCAAATTGATGGCACCAGGTGTGGAACCCACATTGACTACCTCTGTGATTTTCCACAATGCAATCCTTTCACTAGGGAGGAGTTGTTGATGTGGCAAAATTAAGACTTGGCTCATATAAATAATAGCTATACAGGAAGTGCCTGTGCATCCATTATAAAAGCTACTCAGGGATATACATATGTATTTTACAAATTTTAAAAACATTTTACCTATTTGATGCCCATATACAAAGCCTTCTGTATCAAAGTTCTCTCAGAGGTCAAGAGCAGCAGAGCCCCTACGAGGAGAGCATGAGAAGTGAGGTGTACAGTGTTCCCTTCCCCTGGCTCTGAGGGGGCTGGGCTGCAGTTTTGTTTTGTTTTGTTTTTTTCCCCTGTAGTTTTCTTTTACTCTCTCTCTCTCTCTCTCTCTCTCTCTCTCTTTTTTTTTTTTTGTGTGTGTGACTGCTTTTGTTTTATGTAAATTGTTTTGATCTTTTGTACCTGTGGTTTTAATATAAAATTTATGGGTGAAGGTAGGATTATCAACCACTCAATTAACAAAAAATAAACAAATAACATTATAAATGTTTAGGATTCAGTCACATGGAAAAGAAAATTTTATGTCACAGAAGAGCTGGGAAGGATCATAGATCCTCCTGTGCTATGCACACTCAAAGAGGAAGGCTTGGGTTTAAATGAAGAGGAAGAGTAGGCAGAAGAGGTCAGTTCCTATACATGCCCCCTCTTCCCTGTCTCAGCGGCACCTCTTCTCTGCTAACCATAACATCCAGGAGACCCGAAGGCAGGAAAAGGACTTCTGGACTTCTGGAGACCTTGGAGTTGTGCAATTTGGAAGAGAACTATAGTAACTTGGAACATTTTTGATAAACAGCAAAGAAAAGCAGCTGACATTCCTGGATGGCTGCAGTGTGCCTGGCGCTCTTACACTCAGTCTCTGTTTTTTCTCTCCCATTTTATTAGCCATTTCTATGATCTTTGTAGTTATCTTTGTCTCTACTATTTCTCTAAAGTTGGTTCCATCATTTGGATTCTTGCAGAGAAGAACTTGGAGAAATAGAGTTAATATTTTCAAGGTTGAGTGATAAGTAGATATAGGATTTGAACCCATGCTAATTTGTCTTTGAAGTCCACATTTCCCTATCATTATCTCAGTCATCCTCAGATAATGGCTGTCATCTGGAACTGTCATTAGTAGCCTATCCAATTTAGATCGTTCTTAGGCCTAAGGATTCCAAACTTTACTGGCACCAACCTGAGCTCCAAAAACCAGGTTGGGGGCTGCAGGTATAAAGATGGTGACCCACTTGACCACAGGGGAAGCCTAGATCCCTGGGGTCCATAGTTAACAGGGGGCTATCTCAACAGGAACTTTCCATCCTTAGAGAGGAAACTAAATGACACCATTGGTATAACACTGACAGGCAGGGCAAATGCCAAGATGGGTTTTATTGAAATTTCATTATATATAAAGGACATATTTATTATATATAAAGGACATGCATATATATATATATATATATATATATTTGCTGATGGTTTAGATAAGAACATTTATGATTCTGTTATATGATTTCTTTTTTATGTCCTGGACTGAAATGTTGCTGTGTAAAGCAAGCCACAGAGGCAGGACTCTTTTAAAGTAGTACTTTTCTTGCATTATTTCAATAGAGATTCATGAAATCTTGAGGATTGAACTGGGTCTCTGTGTTCACCAACCCTAAATAAGAACATACACTCACGCCAAAATCCTAATGTTGGTTCTACCTCAGAGACTTCTAGGACCCTGTTATTCCCCAATCTTATGGAACCAATCACAGGAAGTAGTCAATTTCTTCATCTATTTTTAGAAATGAATGGGTGATATGACAGAAAGAAGAAGCTCCAAGCTCCTGGTTCATATTTGCCTGCCAGGGGGCCTCCAATTCCACTCACAGAAACGTATGAATCAGGAATCCATGCTTCTGTCCACTTGAGGACATGCATGAACATGTTTCCAGAGCTACCACTCCTGATAACCTTGAAGTAGAAACAACTCCAGCTCTACCAAGATAGAATGGATAATTTGTAGCATATTTCTATCATGGGATACTCTAATAGAAAAGAGAAGGAAAGCTCTGTTAGAGGCATTACTATGGATGAATTTCACACACATGATGTTAAGCAAAAAAAAAAAAAAAAAAAAAAAAATCATGCATAAAGAGTATGTACCGCAGGATTCCATTTAAATAAAATTCAAAATATATGCAAAACCCATCTGTGGTGCTGGAATTCACATTAGTGGTTAGCTTTGAGAAGGGACAGTGACAGGCAAGCCATGAGGTGTCTTTGGGTTGATACTATTCCATTACTTGATGTTGGTGCGGGTTGTCTGATGGGGTCACACAAAGATTCATTAAGCTGCACGTTAGTGTATTTTGTTATACTTTAATAAAACACTTTTTAAAAATTTACCAATCTAAAACCAATAGCCTAATCAATAAATGGGCAAATAAACTGAACAGACACTTCTCAAAAGAAGAAAAACAAATGGCCAACAACTATATGGAAAAAAAATGTTCAACATCTTTAGAAATTAGGGAATTGCCAATCAAAACTATTCTGAGATTTTATCTCACTCCCATCAGAATGGCAGCCATCAAGAATACAAACAATAATAAATGCCAAAGAGGATGTAGAGATAAAGGAACACTTTTACACTGTTGGTACGATTATAAATTAGCACAACCACTATGGAAGTCACTATGGAGATTCCTTAGAAGATTAGCAATGGAACTATGATTATGACCCAGCTATATCACTCCTCAGTATTTATACTAAATAATTAAAGTCAGCATACTATAACATACTATCGGTACATGCATACCCGTGGTTATAGCACCATAATTCAAAATAACCAAATTAAGGAACCAGCTTAGGTGTCCATTAATGGATGAATGGATAAAGAAAATGTGGTATATATATACACAATGGAGTTTTATTCAGGCATAAAGAAGAATGAAATTGTGTCATTTGCAGGAAAATGAATAAAACTTGAAAGCATTATGTTAAGCAAAATAAGCCAAGCTCAGAAGGCCAAAGGTCATATATTTTCTGTCATATGTAGAAGCTAGAGAGGATAAAGGAAAAGAAGGGAGGAGAGTCATGAAAATCAAAGAGAGTTCAGTAAAGGAAAGGGACCAGGATAAGGGGAAGGGGAGCTAACTGGTGAATGAAATTAATCAAGTTATATGGTTATATTGTGGGCATGCATGCATATGTACAAGGAATCCCACTATTATACATATAATTATAATGTATCAATAAAAATTTTTAAAAAAACAGAGTTTAATTCCTATCTCTGTTACTTACAGTGTGACTTTGGAATTCAATTTACATTTATAGTACAACTTTCTTTTTTTAAAAAAAATATTTATTTATTTGCTTTAGTTGTATACAATGCGTTTTATTTTTACGTGGTGCTGAGGATCGAACCCGGGCCACACACGTAATAGGCGAGTGCTCTACCACTGAGCCACAACCCCAGCCCCCTACAACTTTCTTAACTGAGAAATTAGTACAGCATCACCCATTAACAGGGATGCTGTGAGGATCCAGAAATATTTTGTGTGTAATAAATACAGCCTTAGAATGGAGACCAGACAGAATCAAGGCACAATATATTCATGTATGGAACCGTCACAGTGAAACCCATTGATCTGTACAGTTAAAATGTATCAATAATAATAATAATAATGAAATGAAAAATTAAAAAAAATAATATGTAATTAGGGATGAATACTAGGTACATAAAAGTATTTAACTGCCCCCCCCAAAAAAAAAATCCAGTCCAGAGCCTAGCACATGGTAAGAGTTCAGTTAATATAATCTTTTACAATTCAAAACATTAAAAATTTGTTAGGAATTGTTAACTATACACAAGAGTAAGAATAACAGTAAAATAAACCCTTAGACCCATCATTTAGCTTTAAAAATTGTCAAACTATGGCTAGTTTTTGTTTGAATGATATATGCCTCTCCAGCCATTAAAAATAAATATGTAACTTAAAGATATATATTTTTATCCAAATATACATCAGTTTGCAGCTCTAAGAAACAACTTTGTAAAAAAAATTAAAAAGGTGAGTGTTTATGTGGAGTTAGTGGCAGGGGATGGATAGGTAGGGCTTAGAGGATGTTTTGGGCAGCAAATCACTCTGTAGGATGCTAAAAAGGTAAACACATGCCACTATAAATTTATCCAAACCCATAGAACATACACAATTGAGAGTAAACCCTAATGTTTACTGTGGACTTTGGTGGTTGCAATGTGTCATTGTAGATTCATTGGTTGTGACAAATGCGCTACTCTGGCAGCAGCTACTGACAGTAGAGGAAGCTGTGGGGAGGTGGGGGTGGGGCAGGGTAGGGGTCAAGGGCATTTGGGAAATCTCTGTATCTTTCATTCAATTTTGCTGTGAACCTAAAACTGGTCTTAAAAAAAAAAAAGCCTATTAAAAAGCATAATCACAATACCATTATCATTAAATACTACCACTACCACTGCTGATCACGTTTCCCCAATGAACTCATGCCTTTTTACAACAGTTCTCTCAATCCAGAACATTAACAAAGTATCCTTGGTGTAACTTCATTCTTTTTTTTTTGGGGGGGGGGGTACCAGGGATTGAATTCAGGGGCACTTGACCACTGAGCCACATCCCAGCCCTATTTTGTATTTTATTTAGAGATAGGGTCTCACTGAGTTGCTTAGTGCTTTGCTTTTGCTGAGGCTGGCTTTGAACTAGTGATCCCTCTGCCTCAGCCTCCTGAGCCGCTGAGATTACAGGTGTGCGCCACTGCATCTGGCTATTTTTTCCATTCTTAATTCACTGGATGTCTTAACAAATCACAAGGGCGATGGTCAGGGAGGCTGTCTCTGACCTCTGGCCACCAATCTCAGAACACTTTGGGGAAGGAAACAGTACAGTCCTGAAGGCTCCTGAAAACATCCAGGGCTTTCATCTCCAGCACTCTTCTGATTCCTTAAAACCACTGATGGCTGCTGTCACCATCAAAACTAGATCTATCCCCTAAAAGGACAAACTCTTTAACACAAGACTGTGAATGCCAATGGGAGCTATCATCATATATGATTTACAGAAGAAATTCTATAAAGGGCATTTCCAGGCAGACAGACCTAGCACAGTAGCTGGATTCAACTTTTTAAGTGAAACAATTGTTTTAAAGTCTTCAGACAAACACACTACCTAAGTTAAGGTGCAGGCACAGCAGACAGGACCTACGTTTTGCATTGTGCCTTTTCCCTCTGCTCTTTTAGCACTGCTGTCATTTTACCTGTCACACTAGATGCCATACTCCCAAGTCTGAACAAAGGCAGGATCACACAACCAGGCAGAATTTTACCTTGTGCAGATTCCTTCACTATTATATATAACTATAATGCACTAATAAAACCCAGACTGTCTCCTAGCTTGTGGGCATCTGAGGGGATCGCCTTTTGGAGGAGGTACTGACTGCATTCACCAAATAATCAGCTAATACTGTCCCCGGAGGAAAAGGCCTCCACTGCCTCCATCCATGTAGTGTTCACCTCATTCAGCATTTGCACTTCATAGACTCTGAACTAAGTCTGTACGGGATAAATCAATGACTGAGATTGAACAGAGTCTGTGGGAGAAGCACTGGATTATGGGATGGAGGCCTACATTGTCCTCATCTTAGCCCCTAATGCTTGGGTGATTTGAGGCAAGCCACTGACTTCTGTGGGCTTCCGATGATTTCTTGGGTCTCTCCCTTTACTTACAAAACAAGAGAGTCCACAATTCTAGAAGGTATTCATTTTACTTACAACTCTGCTGTGTTGATCCACCTACTAATTTGGATCTAAAGACGAATTACTGAGTAAAGTACTGATGCCTTTCAGAAATTCTACAGCAATGAAACTTTGTTTTTCCAGTTGCCCTATACCGTCCATGTCCCAGTGTCTCCACCACAGATCACAGTGGCAACACCCCATCCATAATGGCCAGATTGAACCCTCCCATTTAACTCACCCAAATGGCATGCCATGCTCGATCTGGTTCGACTAAGTTGTACTGGAAAGCAGGAGGGTACTGGGCTCAGAAGCTTCTCTTCACCTCTTTGTCATGTCTGACCCAGAGCTATGATAACTGACCATTAGTACATGTGGTCTGGAGAGGTGAGCACGGGTAGGTTCTACCCACTGAAAAGTTGCCGAAACACCTTGGCGCTTGCTCCCCTGTCTCTTGCTGTCCATCCCATACCCCCTTGAGCTATCTTGTTCCAGAAAAGCCTGTTGACAACTCATCTCCTGAAGGTGTTAGCTGACAACTTTTCTGAGGCAAAAGGTATGACCAATATGAGTGCGGGCAGAAGGAAGGGAAGGGCTGCTGTATTTATTCAGTCCCTCCTTGAAAAGGAAGTACACAACTGGATAAGAATTCTTTTACTTTTTAAAAACTTTCTTATTGTACCACTGTCACCAATATATATTCCCATCATAAACATACAGAAACAGATTAGAAGAAAAAAGACTAAAGTTACCATATTCAATAGTCTTTTTATATAGTAGAGTCTTCTAGAGATTTTCATATATGGATTAGTATGTCTTAAATGCCCATAATCATGCTTCTACCCACTATATTTAATACAATTCTATTCCCAATAGCATAGACATTTTCTTCTATTCTAGTGACTAGAATGATACAATTTTAATTACATGACTGCATGACTGCACGCTTCCTTTTTTTTTTTTTTTTTTTGTGGTGCTGGGGATTGAACCCAGGGCCTTGTGCATGAGAGATAAGCACTCTACCAACTGAGCTATATACCCAGCACTCTTCATTCAAAGGAATGAAGAGTTTCTTAGCAATGGAAAGCCTAAGATACAAGGGAAAGAATGTTTTGTGGGTAGAACAAATTGTTGGGGCAAAGGATCTTTCCTGACCCACCTTTGAGTGTCAGGCAGGGGTCATCTTTCCCTATTGGCTCCTCTCAGCTGGCCATGCATGGGACCTGTCAGTGCACAGATACAGGCATCTGCAAAGGCAGGCTTGGGAAAAGAACAGGATGGAAGTCAGAAAACCCAGTTTCAAATCCCACCTCTTTCTTCCTGGCTCAGAGACCTTGGGCAAGTCACTTGATCTTTCTATCTTCAGATTTCTTACTAATTGTGCTTTACCAAGCTTTTACTGAGCTGTGGAACTGCTGGACCAAAGTTCCATGAGGGCCTCTCTCAGGATGTCCCTGACTCCTCTGATCCATGATCATTCTGATCCCACCAAGCACAATTCCATGTTAAAATGAATTATCAACGCTCTAATATACAGGGTGGCAAAAAGAAGCAAACAGGCAATGTGGAGAAAACACTTGGTCAACTCTAATGATTGCGGAGATGTGAGGAGTGATTGCTGCTAAGATGTGTTAACATCTTCAAGGATTCAAAAGCAATCTAACAACTGAGAAAGCTCCTCATACCACCTCCTGTCAGTGGATCCCAGCTGTACCCCGATGACAGAATTTTCTTCTTGATGGCATTTTTAGAAATCTGCCAATTTCTTCATGTTGGAATACAGTTGGTCACTTTCAGACTATCTATCTTCTCTAAAGAGGATCCAATGTCCCCACATTTAAATCTAAAGGAGATAGCTGGACAGGCAAGTCCAGCCAGGAGACATCAAGTTACATACATTGTTGGGTCACAAAGCACGGCTGTCTTTCCCATGCACATTCTGATCCCACGGTACTAACAACACATTGTATGGCCCTGTCCTTCAGACTCTGGTTTCTGCTGGGCTGGCTGTCCTCAGAGGAGTCAGGGACATCCTCAGAGAGGCCCTCATGGAACTTTGGTCCAGCAGTTCCACAGCTCAGGAAAAGTACTTCACACCTGACAACAAAAGTGATCAGTAGACTGGCCCTCTGATGCAGAGCACTTTGCCTCTCTGGGCTCAATTTCCCCCATTAGAAATATGAGTGGGTTGGACCCAATGACTGTCAGGATTCCTTCCTGCTCAAAATTCTACGATCTTGTACGTTCTTATTCAATTGTGTGTTCTGATTGGTGCCCAGAACCATGACTGCAATAAAACATGTTCTTCGTATCTATTGAATGAATGAGTGGTGAATAAAAAGATTGAAATTCTGTGCTTTTCAAAAATGGAAACTCCAGAGTGTAATTTCCTTAAGTTCTTGAGGTTTTTTTCTCCTTCATCTTATAACCACAAATCTTCACACAACAATGAAAGTAAATATTCAATAAAACTGTGGAAGTAAAAGAATGACTAAATGGATCATTGAATAGATAAATGAATGAAACCATGCTTCCATTCCTTGCATACATGAGTTCTGTCCACAGGATGAACCCTTCTAGAAGGCCAGAGCAGAGGGGAAACATGTGGCACTTTAAAAAAGAGCCTTCTGTGACATACTGGGACCACGATGGCACTCTGAAGAAACAGCCTTTCCCAGAGGTCAGCTGGAGATTCTGCTTATTCCATTATTGTAAAGAATTTATTCCAAGGGACTATCCTGTAAGTACTTTGAGGATTAACTTAATCCCAAAGTTACTGAAAGTAATCAGCTTCTAAAACCACAACCCAAATTCTAGACTGGAAGCTCCTAAAAGCCAACAACAAAGCCAGACCTCCCAGTGAGACCCTGGAACCTAATACATGGGAGGATCTCATAGTAGGTCTTTGCCAAGTAACCAATTAAAAACCAGAAATGCAGCCATGAAACCAAGGTAATGGGCAGTGAAAAAAAAAAAAAAAAAAAAAAAAACTGCTTTGTTTTCATTGACCCTAAGACTGTGATATCATCTAATCCAACTCCCTCATTTCATAAGGGAAGAATCTGAATCTCAGAGAGATTAAATGATCTCCCCAAAGTCACACAGCAAGTTCATGAAATAGTTAGAATTATGCCTGAAGCTTCTGGTATTTTCCACCAGCCATGCTACCTTTCTAGGCAAGTCAAAATATGGGCAGTAACGTGCAGAAGACTAGGCACAGATTCCTCTAGACAGCAGAGAGGCTGGGGTGTGAGGTCCAGAGTTGATCATCCCCAGAGAGTTTTACCTGTGCTTCCAAGGTGTATTTTTCTCCCTCTTTTGATTTTGAAATCTTGAATTGTTTGATGAACAGCATCTCAAGTCAAGGAGTGGACACACTTGTGTGCCCCTCCCCCCTCCTTTGTTCTTCTCTTGGAGCTGGGTCCACTGGAGGAGCATTGTATGGTGCCCCTGCTGGGTCTACAAGGCCCCTGTTCAGTTCAATTAATGAGCCATAAATAACCCAATGAAGGTGTCAACAAAGAGGGTAATTTATCATACACTGTCAGGAGGGCGAGCCTTGTGAGGCAAACGCTCATTCACAGTCTGGTGCAACATGTTAAGATTTATTCCTGGCCAGGTCCCTCCTCCTTCAGATCCCCCCCCCACCCCCAAACAAAAATTCATCTTCCACGGGAATCCTCACAGGTGTGCTGCTTTGACAAATAAGCTATGAAGCTCGGTATTCATCACTGGCTGGTCTTTGTTGGGATGAAGGCAGCAAGAAATAAATTTATTTTAGAGGGAAGGTATTTGTGATTCAAACATGCTCAAGGGGAGCACTGAGGTTATTTCCATCCTCCTGGTTCTGCAAAAGGAGAGAAGGAGCCACTGTAGGACAGTCTCTTTCTCCATTATTTACTACTTGGGGAAAGAGCAGCAGGACTTCCCTGAGAGGAGCTGCCAGTGCGGAAGCTCCAGTCACATCCTCTTGGAAACGCTGGTCTGGAAAAGTCTTCCTGGAGTAGAAAGGGCTACAAGATACCTGAGATCCTCAGAATCACTGCACTGGGAGGTTTTCCAGCTTCACAGTCCACCCAATGGCTTCCCTTTGAGCACTGTATCCTGAGATATGAGGCCACGTAAGTGCCATCTGGGGGTGCTTCTCAAGACAGATTCTCTGGCTCTCCAACTCCAGTGGCCATCCCCAACAGATCTGATCCAGGAGGTGGTCAAGGGAGGAGCCCAGGAAGGTGTATTTTCACACATTCTCCAGTTGCCTGCAGATGCACACACATAGTTTGTGGACCATACTCTGCATCAAGACATGTTGTTGAGGTCCCCAGTCCATTCATGTGAGCTTTCTCAATGATGGAAATGTTCTATATCTATTCTATTCAAAGCTGTAGCTGCTAGTCACTTGTGGCTACTGGCCATTTGAAGTGTGGCTACTATGAGAAAGGAACTAGATTTCTTAATTTTATTTAATTTTAATTAATTCAAATTGACATAGCCATTTGGCTAGTGGCTACCATATTGGATGGCACAGCTGTAGCCCATCACTCTGTATAATTGATTTCTGGGGGTCATGGACAGAGTAACAATCTCAATATGTACCAGAGACCTGAAATATCAGTCTTCTCCCACTCCCCCTTATTTTGCCAGTTAATAAATGCCATGAGCACCTGGGGGTATGCCTTATTTAGTCATTTCTAATTAGGAGGAGGGAGGATCATATACCATAGGTGGAGCTGTGGGGGATGTCTTTGAGAGTCAGATATGATCTTGGTCCCTTAGGACCCAGTCCCTTTCCTCCCAATACAGAAAAGAAGACAAACACACAAGTGACCCAAAACCAGCTACCTCTCTCTGAGATCATAAAAGAAAACACCTAGGGAAGCACGGTGCTATAAGTCCTTAGACTCCCCTAAGTACTCCCTCGCTAACTTGTAGAGACCGTGCAGTTCATAAGCAGATTCCCACTCAGTCATCTCTGAGCCCAGTGTCTTGCCCAGTGGTGGATCTTAGTAGATGACAACCAATATGTATTAAAATAAAATGGTCCCACATTTGTCTATGTGAGACCCCAAACAACTTGTTTAGGGCTACTAGTCAGATGGGGAAATAGTCCCCAAAGAAAGTCTGTTCTGCAAGGGAAAATGACATGGGTGTGGGTGTTAGTGCTTTGGAAGGGTTCCCCCTATACAAATGTAATTTTTGCAAATGCTTTTTCAAGAGTAGTGGGAAAAGGCCACATGGAAGAATGACTGGTCAAGAGTCTGAGAAGGAACTTCCTATCTGCGAGCAAATTCCACGTGGGTGTGTCTAACTGCAGCAGCCCAAGATTCTGGGCCTATGCAGGAGGTCAGAGCAAGTATGAGGCATTGGTTGCCTTATGAGGTGGACTGCCCACTGGCTAGAGGCACTGAGAATCTGTTCCAGACAGAAAGGGGCTTCTACAGGCCTCCACTGGACTCCTTGCCCAAACATTTCTCCTTATTCCTCTGGCTCCCCAGGGGAGCAGAACCCCAGGTCATGGCTGCAAAGGAAAGAGCTGAGGTGAGCAGAAGCCCAGCCCCAGCTTCCCAGTGATAGCTCTTCTAATCTCCCAGACTCCTGAAATATTTCAAGTCTTGGACATTTGATTCCTCCTTTCTGCTCATCAAAGCCTAAGTTTGCCTCCAGAAAATAGACACTGGCATCAAAAGTTGTGTCCATGATGCTAATTCTTGCTGTTCCAGAGTGTCCTGTATAGGGCTCAAAGTGCCTGCACACAGAGAGTTCTCTACAAGAGAACACTCTACCCGTCTCCAGCAATATAAGGACTACATAACCAAACAGAAGAAGGGGTGTGACCTGGAAAATTTCTCAATTTTATTTCCAAGTTCTGCCTTATGATAGCAATAGCTCTGACTCCAAGCAGTTGGCCAAGTTCTCCAGCTAAATAGTCATTCACTCAAAATTAACTCAATGTTAGGGAGCCAATGTGAAGCCAGAACTTTGGCTTGGTCCTCCAGTTTATGATGAACTAAATACAAGGAATTAGGGTCTGGTACTTACCAACGACACTTGTTCTAATCTGGAATTCTCAAAGCAATCTCTAGAAAATGTCCAAAAAATAAAGATTCAACTGTGGGGATAGAGGGGCAACTTCAATTTGAAAACACACAGTGGTACCAATGTATTTGAATCTACCCTGAAAATTATGGTATTCTGATTGAAAAGATTTTATGGTGTTTAAAATTTCCAACATTACTAGTGATGGGAAATCGTGAGAGACCTATGAAAGCAAAGTTGCTTGAGAGGTAAGAAATGGAGGTGTCATGAGCAGACTTGGACCAAAGTCTATTCCCAGGAGGACCCTCAAGCAAGTAGTAGGTAGAAGAAGGCAGGACCTTGTAATCAGGGCTGGGTCAGTCTGGGCATTCCTAAAGAAAAATCATTAGGAACCATCAATTCTTTCAGACATCATGACTGTTCATTCATAGTTGTTCATTTATAGATGGGGAAACTGAGGCCTCTCTAAGATTAAATAACAGGTATGCAAAAATGTTTCATCTGTCTCTGTATTAACTGCCTAGTGCCAAGTTTCTTCACGCAAAGCAAGGAAACAATTTCCATGCAACAGCTTGAGATATGCAACTCAGGTTTGCCTGAAGCTACGGCACGGCACGGTGAAACATTCGGCTCCCTTCAGATCTTGCAGGCTACCAGCCATTTGTCAGGGTGGGTAACTGCTTGGGAAACCTCTCAGGAAACCACAGCTCCTGCAAATGACTCAGTAGGTGGTTCTGACTTCTCTGAGTCAGAACCCAGCCCATGGCCCAGGCCCATGCCATAGCTCCCTGGCCCGGCCCCACGCCAAGGCTCTCCTGGCATCGTCAAGATGCTCCGGGCCTGCTGTGCCTCCCAGTATCATGTGATACTGAGGACCTCTGGTGTTCACCTGTAAAGAGATGAATGTTCTTTCTGATAAGTGATCAAGGAGTGTGGACCAGAAAGGCAGCTGAATTCACTCAGTGGCCTCTCTTGTCTCCAAATCCCTGGAGAGTTTCGATGGCTTTCTACATCAGGCAACCTTTTTATTTGAAAGCTTACTTCTTCTCCTTACCTGGGAGCTTCCAAGTGGCCTCCCACTGTCATGAACTTGTGGACACATAGTGCCTTGATCTAGCTTTGATTCTGTGGCTTCATGGGGTCATAACCCTGAGCAAATCTCCTGTCATGGACAAGAAGTGCCACCCATCCCAACTGCATCATCACTCCAACTGTCCTCTAACACCATGATGTCCACAGCAATCTCCTATCCAAACTCTCCACTGGCCCCCAGAGAATCACCTTCATCTTTAGCCTGGTATTAAAATCCCAATCTTTGAAGCCCCAGCTTCTCCAGTAGTCTGCTTGTGGTCTACATTCTGGGCAAATCAGACTGATCACTCATTTCTCCCTCACTGCATTGCAAATTTCCCCTCCTCTGTGTTTTTTCAGCTCCCTTTACTTGGAATGCTCTCTTTCTGACTCTTGAAAAATTCTGTCCACCCTTCCATGCCCAGATCAAATGCTGCCTCCTCCTCCATGAAGCTTCCCCAGCTCAGCTCTTGCAAAATCCCTTTGATCTTTCATGGCACACTTTGTTGATACCTTCTTACGGACATATCACACTCTGTTCTGGATTGCAGGGATTTGTGTGAATGACTTCTCCATCCTCCTTAAAGGAAGGCCTAAGGCGGGGGAGGGGGGCTGAAGAGTTGTCTTATTCCTGTTTTATTTCCCATCATGCCCAGGATATACAAATTTGTACTAATGAACGAGTGAATGAATTTAGAAAATCTAGATGGATGTTCTAAAATTATCTACAGCTGTCGCATTTCATTCCAGAGGTGGCTGCAAATCAGTAATAAAAACCAGACCAGCCACAAGCTTTCCATATGGGAAAGGACAGAGGTATTGGTGTGAACCATTCTGTTGGCCATGAAATGTCTTTGGGTGTGTACAGGCAGACTCCCACAAACCAGATGCAACATCTGCTTTGAAAGGGCCCAGAGAGGCTGGGCTCTCTCATTTCTCAATGTGATGAGAGGTGCACTGGAATCTTGCAGCTGACAGTTGCTCTGGTAGAGAAACACCTCTTTAGCATAGCGCCAGCTCCAGCTTCACACCATATGCATCAACAGGGGTGGGTCACGGTGCCCTCTTGGCAGTAAGCCAGAAGGAGATTTGAGGTTTGGTTTTGCTGTGCTCAATAGGCAGCCTTGATCTGTGTTAACAAGGTTCCTGTTTCCGTGTGACTAACAAGAAACTGCCGCCTGCCTTGTGCAGGGGGACCCTCCCCAAAGCCTGTGCACCTGACCCCAACTGGCCCAATGGAGGCCACATGGGGTGGGGCATAGGAGCAAGACCTTGCTAAAGCTTGCCTTCCCAATTACCTAGAGAGATAAGATAGGTTTGTCAAACTTTAGCAAAGAGCAGCATCCTTTAGAGGGCCTGGTAAAACACAGATTTATGGGCTCAAACTCTGGAGTATCTGATTAGGAGCTCTGGGTCAGGGGACAGGATTCACATTTCTAACACATTCCCAGGTGCTGCTGATGTTGCTGGTCCAGGGACCTCATTGAGAACCACAGTACCAGGCTACCCCAAGAAAGGCAAGTGCAAGCCATCAGAGGTCAGACAAGAGAAATGTGATGGTATCTCTGCCTCTGGGCTCTGGCCCCATTAAAATCAGTTCCCTACTTTGCCACAGAAACTATTTTTCTGTCTATGCCATTGGCTCTGTTGCCTGTTTCTTGCCTATAAAATAAAATTCAAACTCCACAGCCAAGCTTATATTGATCAAGCCCAAACTGTGTGCCAGGCACAGTTCTAAATCCTTTACACATTATTAGCTCATTTAATCCACATAATTCTATGCAGAAGATACTACTATTAGCCCCATTTTAGAAATAATGAATCCCACAGGGGGCCCTCAGGAAATATTTTCTGAATGAATGAATAAAAGGAGGCTCATAAGCATTTACACCATGTACTACAGAGGGCTTTTTCCATGCCAAGGGAAGCCATCAAAAAGTGAAGAATTGGCTTGCCAACCAGTTGTTTGTTCCTGTACTACACCAAATAACTCATTTGCCTGCCATTGGCTGGATATTCTGGCTTTGTGTAGACATCTCCTCACTGGGAGAAAAGCCAGAGTTAATCCCTCACAAAGGGTGGTTTAATAATAACCAGATACTGGAGGAGAGCAGAAAGGAACACAGCGATCCCACACAACCCGAGGAAAATGGCCTGCTGAAACTCACGGTGTTCACACTGCCAACCAGGGTCCCTGATGTAGCCTGAGGTTTCTTAATTTTTATTATAAAAATAGAACATGAATATGTCTCTCCTGATTATCACCACCAAATGCACCAGTACAAACACCTACAGATGCATATTACTCTAATGCAACACTAATGCTTACTCTGGAACAGAAACCAGGTCATCTCCGAGAGTCTATAAATGGACAGCCCTCTCTTGTCTATTATTTATTTATGTTTCCCGCCTTTTGCTCAACGAGCCTTGAGGCCTAAACAGAGAAACACACCATACATAAAGTTACCAGTACAGATAAATAAAACATCAGACTCAAACTGGTAGCTTCATCCTTCACTGTGTTGGGGCGGGTGGACTTCACCAGCTTGATTCTGCACAAAGGATCAACAAAATGGAACCCTTGGAGACTGGAGCAGGCAGGTCATTTCTAAGATGTGTGTCCTTCCCAGAACTTACTCAGCTTTGCCCTTTCTAGAGAACACTTGTTTGCCATGGATGAGAGACAATGATCACACAGTAACCCTGAGTCCCAATTTTTTGAAGTTGGGCGAAGTGAGGTTGACCTGTTGAAGTCATCACCAGCTAAAGTTTCTAGGTCACTTTCCAAAGTTTACCCATGCAATATGCCCATGATGCCCTGCAGTTACCCAGCCTCAAATTCACAATGGAAATAGTAGCCATGGGGAAGTGGGTGCATGATAGAAATATCAGAATCCCTGTATAAAGTTTCCACAGGAAAACAACTGTGTAGGACCCAAGCCTGCTTGATCTCTCTGTGGCACCTATGGCCCCGGGTAGTCCTTCTGGGTAAAGTGAAGACCCATCTCCGGAGAAATATTACTCCCCTTGCTCCTTACAGTTTTCCTGCTGGCTGCTCACAAATAGTCCCTCTCTCAGCTGGAACAAAGTAGGTTACTCTTGCCCGGTTCTCAGCCTGGTGCTAGGCAACCTGTGGAGTGCCTCTGACGGAGAGATATGGTGTTATTAGCAGCACAGGGGTACATTTCCAGAAACCACCCAAATGGAGAAGCAGAGGGCACCCCGAGACACCTGTCAGGACTCCAGCCTCTGCCCACAGCAGATATGGAGGAAGAAGTTTGTCTCAGCATTTACTCTGTCATCATCCTCACCACCAACACCTCCAGCGTAGATCACAGCAGCTCTGTCCACCGAGAGGGCAACTATGTGAAGTAACCAAGAAGGATCACTGTGCCTTAGTGACAGGCACTGCCCAAAGGGTGGCAGTGGCCAAGAAACAAGCCCTTGACCTCAACGCTTCATCTTCTCTCATGCAAAAATTAAATGCTGTCTGGCTCATTGGGAAAAAATGGGCAGTTACAGTTAATACTGATGAAATGCACAAGACAGACATTGCAGTGAGGGCAGGGGAAGGGGAAGATGATAGAATCTCCAGATGCCAAGGACTGTATTTTTTAAACCACTCAAAATCCCTTCAGTAAATCAAAAGTACTGCTGATGTAAGGTATGATTATTAGATGAAAGTAGTTTTAGATCTTATGCTCTGTGGAAGAAAGGGTACAAGCCTATTTTTTTATCTAATGGTAACAGTTGCACGCATTTACTGATTGTGTGCCAGGAACTTAAGGAATGCCATGTTAAATTGTTTCATTTCATCTTTATAATTTTATGAGGAATATACCATTATTATAAACCCATTCAATGGATGAGGGAACTGAGGTGCACAGCTGGCAGCTGGCAGTGCTGGAATTGGAATGCATGAAGTCTGACACCAGAACTCAGACTGTCCCTCTTTGTCACATAACCTTTGGCTGAGCCCATGGGGAGCACTGGTCCAGTGTAGGCACTTGGAATTCTTTTGGAGTGTCAGTACAGCCCCTGACTATGGTTGTTGCTCAAGAGTAATTACTCCCCAAGTGACTATTATTGTTCATCTCCTGAGGCTCTTATCTTGGTGACAAAGCCCTCACCCTTATCCAGTTGGAAAGTTAAGGTCTTCCAGGCTTGGGGAAATCTTACCTCATTAAACCCATGAGTTACCAAGCAGCGTAGGAAAAGATTATCATGAATTTCCTGAAACTGGTTGTAACCACTTGGTTCAAAGCCTTGATAATTCTGTTTTCTATGTATTGGGAACAAAAAATGTATGAATAACACTTATAGCCTATTCTTGTAGGTGATTCCTCCAATTTCCCAAACTCCTACTTGGGTCTTAACACAGCAGTGACTGATACCATCACAAGCAGCGAGGTGCATCTGAGATTACTGAACCAGGGCACGTGGTTTCAAGCCTCAGCTTCAACCAATGTTACTTTTTGCATGACCTCAAGCAAAGCATCCAACCACTCTGATCATCAGCAGTACTACCAGTCAAATGAGGACAATGACGTTTGTAATAACATTACATAAGCGGACAAATGAAGATACCACATGTGAAAGCATATAGGAATATAAGTAATAATCACTGTGAGTATAGCTAGCATTTCTTGATTGCTAATTATGTGCCAGAAACCCCCTGGGATGGATACTATTATTTCCATTTGCTGGTGAGAAACAAGAAGGTGAGGCTTTAAAAGAGAGAGAGAGAGAGAGAGAGAGAGAGAGAGAGAGAGAGAGAGAGAGGGAGGGAGGATGAACTAGCAGAAGCAGAATATGAACCCAAAGTTTTTGTATCTTACCCATTCTCAGCACAGCTGACAGCGTTCCCAAAGGGGGGGAAACGGGTCCTTGGGGGCAAAAAAATATTATCATATAAAGCACAGATGTACATGGACTATATAAACAGATATGCGTGTGTATTAAAATTTCTTGGGAAGGGAAATTAGGAAAAACAATGTCTAAAAGGGTCCATAGAAGATAACAATGAAATGAACTGTGAACTTTGGGAAATACTGGTCTGACTTCACTACATCATTCCATTCTCATAATTAATAAAGACGACCATTACTACCATGCCCCTAGGCTCCTACAATGGAAGTTTGCAAGCTGTGTCCAAATGCAGTCCCAGAGAAGGTGGGGGCCACTCGTTGTCACTGTGGATTGTCCAACTTAGAGGTCATGTGCATGGGATTCAAATACCTTCACATTTAATTTCTAAAGATTATATCTTTTGCCAATCAAAACAAAAAGGTAATGTGTCATTCATGCGAACCACTCTCCACTCTGGATCCAGTAGATATTTGGATTAACTTACATAACTTTGAAGTAGGAAAAACTCGTTTTAACATTATTGATAAAATATTGGGAAAAATAAAAACCATAATTGGTGCATTAAATCATTGATACAAATCTGTGTAGATCTGCCAGTGGATTCCTTCTATTCTTTTACCAACCTAACAAACTGGAGGTTTGTGGGTAAATTCCAACTTATATCTGCAGATTAAAGATACTGTCCCATGCCCTGCTTCTGAAATAACTAAGCTTATTCACGCAACATGCTTCCAGAAACATTTAAAGTCCAGTCACTGGCAATGGTTGATCAAAGAAAGTTGTTTGCCACTTCCTGTCTGTCTATGTCAACTTGCTACAGGCTGCTTTCATCTTCTTGCTGTCTAGGACCTCTTGCCTAGGCACTGTAGCCATGATGCCCACCATGACCTCCTCACTCTCATTTCCCACTTTGGTGGTCTCTTTTTTTTTCCCTCTCAGAAACTTCTTGGCGTTCGACTCACGGATTTATTCATTCATTCATTTTATTGTATTCAGCAAATAATTACCCTGTTCCCACAAAGATCCAGAACATTCTTTTAAAACAGTGGCCCTCCCTCTCTGGTTTGAGAGGCCCAACTGTCTGGGCCAGTGTTGTCCCAATTCCGTGCTGGACAAAGAGGGCTGGAGAGGAGGGACATGCAGTCATGGGAGACTTCATGTTGTAGAAATTGCCTTTGAGGTGTTCTTCTGACTGAAACACGGCAGGGACGCACGTGCTCACTTGTAACGACAGGCCAGGCTGGTCCTGAGGTAGCAGTGATAATCAATCCAGTTGCCACAGCGGCCGTAAGTGTTCATTTACCACTATGCGACCTGGAGCAATAATATATTATGCCTATCGCCAGCGGGAGCCGCGCCAGCTGCAGCACGGGGCGGCCGTGTCGGCCATCCGTCACCACTCTCCTACACAACCTTTTGTTCCCTGCTCATTACGCTGAATTATAACAGGGGGATAGCACATTTTTCAGGAGAGTCTCTCCTGTTAGGTCTAAGTGCTAACTCTTCCCAGGTTGTTCCAAGTCAGCTGCACCCGCCACACAGGTGCACAGCATTTAAACACGGGACAGTGTCACCCGCTGGACTTCCCTGCTTTCCTTCTCCCTTCCAATAGTCGAAAACCATGCTGTGCGCACATTTTTGCAAGACAGGATAGAAAAACACTCCACTCCACGTACTATAAATATTGGATACTGCATTTTGTTGCACTCTGTCACATGCCCAAAGCCTGTCCCTAAGGTAAATTATATTATAGGACACTAAATAGGTCATCGTGTCAGCTTTGGGCCTTGGCACTGCTACTTCAAGATGAAGAGAAAAATCTCTTCTGAAGTTACGAATGGGAGGATCAGGGGCAGCACCACCACCCCCTCAGCACCTTTTGATAATGTTTCACTATAATAGTGATTGTAAGTTATTTAAAATAAAAAAAATTACAGACTGGTCAAGAAATCAGGTGACTAAGAGAAATCATGGATAAAATTGTTGGTTAAGATGATTCTTGATTGTCTAGATGGGAAGCAACCCAAATGACCATTAATTCACAAAGGGATAAACAAATTGTATACCTATTCATGGAATATAGAATGCTATTCCAGCAATTAAAAGAAATGAAACATTAATACATGCAATGACAAGGATGAATCTTAAAATCATTATGCAGGTAAAAGAAACAGAACACAAAATAAAATTCAAGCAAAGGCAAAATATAGTCAGAGTAAGTAGATCTATGGTTGCCAGAGGTCAAGGGTTATGGAGGGAATTGAGAGCAAAGGCACCAAAGGGAGTTTTTAGGGTGAGGAAACTGTTCTACTTATTGACTTTGGAGGTAGTTATATGATTTGCCAGAATTCATTCAACTGTGTGCTTGTGATTGGTGGACTATATTGCACATAAATAATATTTTAATAAATGAAAACAGATCAAAATAAAACAAATCTTGACTAAGATAGATGGCCCCGACATTTTCTCCATAGGACAGAAATCCTACAAGACAGAACTTGCATTGTATAGGAAAACAAGTCTTATGCAGATAAAAACGATATGAGCCAGCCTGTGAGCCTGAACTTGGAAGAGATCACACAGTTCACAGTCTCTGTGGTAAGGTGATAAACTATTACATGTACCACCACTGTGACTGAGAAACCCTGAGAGCTTCAGTTCAACTTCTGGTTAATTCACGCTGGATGTGAAAGGCACTGAAATGATGGTGTGATTGCAGGTAAGTGTTTACCCTTCCACGAACCTCAGATTTCTTGTTCTTAAAATGGATGGGTGGGACAAAAGGGTGAGAAAGCTTTTGAATGACACAGTTGTGCTATTCTTTGCTCTAAGTTCTTTAATGTGATGGCATCTTATGGTTTTCTTTAGTGCTTGGGACCCTCAGGCCATTATCTGGCTGGTCCAAACTCACCATTCTGTAGGCTGGGGTGAAGGGACCTACGATGCATGAAAGAAAGATGACCAGTGCCATTTCTGACAGTAAACACTCTATGGGTCACCCTCGAGGCCAATTTCCATGCCTGGACACAGTTGTCAGGTTCTAGTATGTTCTGATCTGGGGATGCTGCTTGAACATCCCCAGTGAATTACCCTGCTTTATTTTTGGTTGCATGGTGAGTGCTCACTTGTTATTTAAGAAAACTTTGAGATCTCAAGATGAGGAATTTTTGATCTTGCTTTTTTATGTAATTATGAGTCATTCTATACACTGGCATCCGCAACCCAAGACTCCCTCTCATCACTGATCTGGCTTTTTCATCTCTTCAAAGATCCTGGAGGTAACCAACCAAGAGTTTGAAATGTTTATGCTTGAAAAGACAAGACAAAAGGACCGGATACTGGTGACTAGCACACCGTCATGACCAAGAAATGATTTTTAAAAGCAGAGCTTTCACAAAGGTAATTATTGATCTTTTTTTTTTTTTTTTTTTTGGTACCAGGATAGAACTCAGGGGCACTCGACCACTGGGCCATATCCCCAGCCCTTTTTTGTATTTTATTAGAGACAGGGTCTCACTGAGTTGCTAAGTGCCTCGCCATTGCTGAGGCTGGTTTTGAATTTGCGATCCTCCTGCCTCAACCTCCCAAGTACTGGGATTACAGGTGTGTGCCACTGCACCTGGCTAATTATTGATCTTTACATCACCCACCAGTCTAGTGAGCAAGCAAATCTCCTGTGCATAAAACCAGCTAAGTCTTCAAACCCTCCCTTCCTAAAAGGCTAAATGAAAACGTAAATCATAACATCTTGGAAGATTCCTCTTAATGTTTTAAAAGCATGCAGTACTTTTTTTTTTTTCTGTGATGGACTTTGCTGAAAACTAAATAATCAGCAAAAAAAACTGAGTTATCATCACAAAAATAACTACTTATGATCAGGTACTCTGCACACAGAACATCTTTCAAAACTTGTACCTAGATGTGGAAACTCAGTGTCAATGAATTCATGTCTCAAGGTCAAGGACACGGGGCTTGGAAACAGCTGGGATATACACCCATGGCAGACCAAATCTCTAGTCAGTGTGCTTCCCTCTGCTTACTGTCAAACTTGAGGACCAGGCTTCTGCTAACTTTTCTATTCTCAAGGCTCATTGTATGTGCTAAGCAAGATGTTCTGCCATTGTTTTTCCATGGATAAAAAGGTATATGTAAAGTTTCTCAGAACTAATGCTTACTTCGCATTAAGGATGTAGCCCCAGGCACACATTCATGTGAGTGATGGCCTATAATTTATATTTGTAAAATTATCACTTAACTGAATTTTCCTGTTACCAGTGATACTTAGGGCTTGGGTGTTAGAACACCATGTGCACGTTATGTACAGATACATACAAACACTTACGTTATCTCTTTGTCCTGGATCTCCCTATCCTCCTTCAAACACACACTGCATTTCATCTTTGGGCTTATGTGCAAAAGTGATAACAGAATACACCCTGGGGTGGGGGTGTATGAGAGAGAATAAGACAACTCCATACTGGCCCTCAGTGCCTTCACACACTCTGGAACAAACAAGGCTAATAATATTATCCAGCCCATGAAGCCCCATTAGAGTTGAAATGGCAACTCACTGAAGGTCAACATTATTAGATTTTCTTTTCCACCTTTGTTGAATGGTTGAATAACAACTTCCTATTTTAAGCATGTATTCTCCTTTGAAATTGTTTCACCCAAATCAAGACAGCTGGAGATAGGGCATCTTTACTGGCATCATATTCTAAATCAAGTCCAAGCAGCTAAGCACAGCAGCATTTTCTGATTTTGAAACTTGGCCCTTCGACTAGTGGCTTAGAAAGAAAGGAGACTTTGCTATGATGTTGGGGGAAACCGGGGTGCAGAGAAAGACTGCCAGGTTCTGCAGGATATTTTAGAAGTACACTGCCAAGTTTAGCATTTAACCTCATACATTTCTCTTTCTTTCCCCCCTCACATTTAAAGCTAGCTTAGGAATGTCAATTCTGATTCTATTCCATCTTGTTCTGGCTCTTGTAGTCACTCTTCTGAGGTGTTCTTGTTCTTTGCTGTAATCAAGGTTATACTTCAAAGAGGATGTTGTTTCTTGATCAGGGTTCCAAGAGAATTATGTTTTCGATGCAAAGGTTCAGTCACTGGTTTAGAGGACTGTACCAACAAGACTGAGGGTCTCAGCCCAATGGGGTCCTCAAAAAGTCTGTTCTCCAAGTATGCCATCATTAACCTCAGACAGTTATCACACAAAAGTGAGCAGTTGGTTCAAAGGGAAACAGATAAGGGGGTCTGTAATGTGAATATAAATATATCACTCCTGCTAGCTCAGCAAACCATAAAATCAGAGCCTTTGCCATCAGCAGTCAATCACCAATTTCTATGAATGAAAACACTACATACATGCTTACACAGGGCCTTTGGACTGTCCAAGAAATCCTATAAATCAAATAACTGTAACATACACTGAACATGAGATGTACCAGGGGAGATTTAAACATTTCTGAGGCCCAGCCCACCTGAGTCCAGCTCTGCAAATCTGATTTAACTGGTCTGAGATAGAGCAGGGGCATCAGAATTGCTTAAAAGTCCCCAGGAGATCCTCATATGCAACCAGAGCTGGAACTACTGGTCTAGAACTAGCCATCTGCATCAAACCACAGTAATAGGGACCAGGACTTCACATGAAATGCTTTAGTGGGCAAAGTGGTAACGGGGAGAAATAAATCCATGCATAGAAAACAGCATGGCCTAGAATTCCTGATTAATGCTTCCTGTATTCCCAGAGGGCAGGAAACCAATTCCAATGTCTGTCCCTACAGAAACCTGGAAATATGTGAGTAACAACAGCAACACTTAAAAAACTGCATACCAGCCCCCTGTGGCTGAACAGACCATAGGCCCAGCATGGTCGGAATCCCTCTTGATCATGGCCTGGGTTTAGCAACAAGCTGAGCACACGGATGCTCCAGAGTTTCCACAGGGCCCACAGCTGGGAGAGGGAACACATGCCTCTAGGAGCAAAATAAAAAGAACAAAACAACAATAAAGAAAGCAAACAGCCTACTTTGGTTTTACAGCAGAAAGGGCCAGGAGCTGATTGGCTTAAGAGCAGAGGGAGGACAGCTAGAGCTGAATATGTGCAGCAAATCCAGCAGTTTGGGGCTCGGGTGGAGAGACAACCCATAAAACGTCATCTCCCTCCCCGCCCTCTCTCTGAAAATCCAAACACATGAGCTTATGACCTGCATGTGCCATGGACGACAATAGGGACTCTCGTCTCTCTTTTTTAAGGGAAATATGTATTCCAAGGATCCTGTTGGAAGGAGTGAGGCATCGCAAGGCTGATATCTCTGGGGACAGTACAAAATTCTGGCTTCTTGCACACAGGCAGGTGGTGCCAACTGGCTAGCACGCTGGCCTGGCTTTCAGCCAAGAGACCATGGCTTGCCTGAGCTCCTGTCAGGGAAATGCTATTGTACGGTGACCACTGCAGATTGGAAGGTGAGGGAAAGAACGAGGCTCTCCTGGCTCAAACTACCAAGAATGGTTCTTGTTAGAAAAAATAAGCCTTCTCACTGCTAGGAGAAAAACAGCTCTTTCCCTAGACCTCTTCCTTTCAATCTCCTTTCCCCCAGCAAACAAAACTATGCTCCATCAAGAAGTGGTATTAGAAACAAAGGAAGAATAGCAACAAAAACAAAACAAAACCCTATATTTTGGAGAAGAAGAGTTAGTTTGGTTCAGGTGGAGGGTTTCCTTGGCAAATCCAAGGCAGTTCACACTGCCATTTACACTCATGTATTACAGGGGATGTGAGAAGACCCCAAGTCATGAGGGTTCCCCCTTCTGTGAGAAAACCAGGATAAGAGTCAGAGAGGCAAGTCATCCCAACTGTCCTGTGTCCTTTGCAATTGGATGGATAAAACTGATGGGAGGGTAAAACCAATGAAACAAATGTGGGCAGCACCTGGTGAGCACAAGCAGAGGTCTTGGCTGCTTTCTGTCCACAGCTGCAGCACTGGGAGCTGGTACCTACGCAGGGGAATTCATGGGGGAATCCAGCAGCGATGGTAACTTTCCCAGGCAGCACAGGGCCTCAGGGGCAGCTCTCCATGGGCATCATGAGTGGCACCAGTGCTATCCACATGGCCGCCCCCGGGCATCTCTGGCGAAGGATGGTGTTCTCCTTGGAGAGCATGGCTGCGCGGCTGTTTTTAGCATCTGCAGCTCTTGAAGATGTTACCACTGAAAACCACAGAGAAAGTGAAAGCAGCCAAGCCAATCAGGTCGAATGAGATGTGCCCCAAGATGCCCACGTTGCTAAATAGATATTCAGGAAAGGGAGGGTTTAAAGGTCTTTCCAGAATGGGTGGAGACAAAACTATCTAAAGAAGGAAACCATATATATATTTTGTTCTCAGGAGAATATGATTCAAGAAAACACAAGTCACAGGTGTTAAAGATGAAAAAATAACATTGAAAGAAAAAAGTCTGTTTTTCTTGTGATGAAAATACAAGGCACCATCCATTTAAAAGAAACAAATGCATTTCTTCTTTCCACTCCAAATGCCAACATTACAAATGAGTTATAAGAGTCACTTCTGGAAGGCAAATAATACTCTTCCTGGTTCACTTCCTCAGTCACTCAACAAATGGTAACTACAAATAGATAAAGTTCTCAGCTTGTGCTTGTATCCGTCAAGGACAAGTAACAGTGACAATAGCAAACAATATAGAATTTATGCCAGACACTTTTACATAAGCAACCTTATTTAATCCTATACTCTCACCTTGCCAATCATCATTCAGTCCTATTTAAAAGATGAGAAAAATGAGGCTTAGAGAAGTTATGGGATGAGACTAAGATAATACAGATATTAAGGGACAGAACCAGGACACGCACTTGGATTCCAATTCTAGTTCCAGATTCTTCCTACCCTTCACGAGGGGTAGAGTACAAAGGCACAGTCCCTACTCTCAGGAACCATGAGGCCCAAATCCATTAAATGACTGGAAACTAGAACCTGTTTATATTTTCTTCTGGTTTCAAAGAATAGACACAGAAGAGAGTGATAGCTTAATTCAGGCAAGAGAGATGCCAGTGAAGGTGGAGCAGTCAGAGGGTTGTGTGGCGAGCCAGCCATGGGCTGTGAGTGAGCTGTGAGCATTTTGAGTGCCCAAAGTGGACTGGACTGACGATGCTGCTCTGTCTGGGCTGTGCACGTATGAGTCCCTTTCACTTTTTCTGCCTTTGATCATCACATAGCACATAGATAGGTGTGATCTTCCAAGATGTCAATCTGCTGACAGCAAGACATCATGAAGCTAGACTCAACCCCTGAAACCTGACCCCTTGTCTCATTTGAATGGCTTCTCCCCAATAAAACCCAGGTTCGAGGCATGCTCTTTCTCTTTCTTGCCCGCCTTGCCCACCTTGTGGGAGCTGCAGCTGAGGAGCGGTCACTGAACCTAAAGAAAAGGAACTTTCTGTGTCTGTGTCTTCATTTGGTTCCCAAATTCACTTGGACTGATCCTGACCTGATTTAGTCCTGTGGCACAACAGGTTTATTCCAGAGAAGGGGTGAGTGGAGGGCTTGAAAAGGCAGTAGGAAAGAGGAAGGGGTTGAGTTGAAGTACATTCTAAGCAGCTAACGAGAAGGAAAAAAATGTGACCGTCTTTCCTAGCTGAACTGGAGTGAAGGAACACAGTATAGCCGAGGTGTCCAGTCATTCCTTCTCTCCTTCACTAGCATCTCCAAAGTCCCTCGCATGTGTCGGGAACTTGGCTACACAAAAGATCACAACACACCCAAGTCACAGTCCCTCCCCTGTAAGGCTCCCAGCCTGATGTGCTGAAGCAGTAGAACCCCATGTGACTCCCTGGCCAGCCAGATCATCTCCTACCAATCATAACAAAAACACAGCAAGTTGCCCTCCCAACTCTTGCATGGATTCTCAAGTTTATCAGTATTGATTTCCAGAATAAATTATTTCACTATAGAGCTAAAGTGTGTGTGTGTGTGTATGAGTGGGTGGGTGAACTCAGGAGCTAAAAATAAACTGGCCAAAGAGAGTGACCTCCCTCTTCCATGCAGCACCCAGTACCACTACATGCACGAGAATCCCAGCAGCTCTGGACGCCATCGCCAGCACATCCTCTAGGAATGTGGACCCAGGCAGCAACCCCATGACCACCAACTCTGCTCCACTTGTGGCCTCCTCTGAACTCTGGAGCTGGAGGCTCCATGGTAAGACACAGAGCCCAGATTGAGGGGATGCTTCTTAACGTCTGCCTTGTCAACTGGTGTCTTGTTCCGTTTGCCACAGATCCCAGGGTGGGCTGTTGGGAATGGCACTGGCACACTCCTACACATCTTTTTAGCTTTACGTTTCCCAGTCTGCTCCTCCTTACATCTTTATCTGCATTTGGTTTATAAGTGAAATCAACTGATAAAGCTTCATTTCATACCATCTGTTCTGTGTCACAAACACTAGTTTTGCAAAAGGAATGAGAAGGATCTTTTAAGACTATCGAAACTTTCAGAAACACTGCAAGCTCTGTAGGCCAGCAGCTGAATCTCAATTAAGAGAGTGTCTGGACACATTCAAAAAGGAAGTCCCCTAAATATAAAGGTGACACTCAAGTCTTTCTTTAAAAATGTATGGTGAAAAGCTTTAGTTTTATAGTGGTAAGTTTTGGGAAGAGGTCCTAGTTTTATTCCCAACAGGTGTGGTATCTATCACCTATCGACTTGGGTTTAACCAAAGTGAGAAAAGCTTGCTGCCAAAAACGTCAAGGGAAATCTTGTTGAACATTCAAGTCACAGGTAAAATGCCATCTCTTCACACACTCCTGAGTCCCAGCAGGCCCAGTTCTTTCTCCTGATCAACTGGAGCCTGTCATGGGTCTCACTCAGCTGTCATCACATTTGGAGTTGGAAGGCAAGCTGCTTGAGGGCAGGCACTTGCTTCCTTCCTCTTTGCAGCCATCTAGTGATAACAGGCTTGAATGCAGCATGTAACTGATGACAAAACGGGGCGTTTTTCTCTAGTTAACTCTTGCTTGTTGGTTAGACAGTAGGTGCTCAATAAATGCCAGTTGTTGTCCTGTTGTCATACACCTGTCCACCCAGATGTTGCTGTCATGACTTTAAAATTCCTGGTTCTAACCCAAGTACAGATATTTTCCAAAAGATGCTCAATGTTCTTGGGAGTTCAACACAAGAACAAGAACTCTCATCTATACCTTACATAAGCCATTATGAACTATTTGTCACAAAGTTGCTACTGCTGTATTTTGCTGGAGAAGAATGGGAGAACCAGCCAGCCTGTGTGCCTTACTCGAGGCTACAGAGCCAGGATGCATCACAGTAAGGAACCAGACCCAGCCAAGAATCCTGACTTGCAGTCCCTACAGTCCCGTGGCCTCTCTAACTTCTTCACAGCTTTCTAGCCTGTGTTCTTTTTATTCATTTTGTTTATTCCACTGGGAAAAGTACAGTTTATAGCCATGGACTCTCCAAAGATGTCAGATGACGTCTGAAATTACAATAATAGTCGATAAAACTCTTAAGCAGGATGGTGTATTATTGAAAACAGAAAATAATAGCACTGTAATCACTGGCACATTTTAAACAAGATTGCTTCACCTGGTTTTGTTTACTTTCTTGTTAGACAATTTCACCTATAGGTTTGTAACAAAAAGAAGAAGGGAAAGCAGGTTCTCTTGTTGGAAATTTAAGAGCGTTACATTCAGTGGTGAATAGAATGATTTCTCTTATTTTGATCATGCCTTGCCCACAGTATACACTCCACAAACACTTGTTCAATCGAATTATTATTAGAATAGTTTTGTTTTGTTTCCTCACTGAACAATAATAACTTTCATTTGTATAATGCCTTATAGCTTACAAAGAATATTCTTCATGTAATATGACATGTATATGAAGAATATTATATCCATTTAATTCTCATCACAATACCAAAAGGTAGATATGAAGTTCTTCATTTTACAAATCAGAAAGCAGAGGCCCAGGTAGTTAGATAATTTTCCCAAGGTCAAAATTGCTCATAAAGCATTGATCTATTAGGAAACAATGACAATTTAGAAAAAAAAAATTTGTTCTTTCTCGGAGACAGTATAGCCAAGCAATTGAGAGTAGGAGACTTTGAAACCAAACTGCCTGGGTTCAAATTCTGCTCCTACCATGCACCAGCTCTGTGACCATGTACAAATTACAGAAACAATCTGTGCCTCATTTTCTCCATGTGTGAGATGAAGGTGATGACAGTAGCTACCTCATGGTGTGTTAGTTAGGATAACTTGTTTAAAGTGTTTGACATCTTAAGAACTCAATAAATAGGAGATGTTATTGTTATGATGATCTCTCTTTCTGACTTAGGAAAAGTATCTTAATAGGTCCCACCATCCCTGCAATTACCATACACGTACTAGACTACTGTAAATATAAGGGGGAGCCGTGAGTAAGGAGCATGGATCAAGCTTGGGAAGTTCTGGGCATGAGTCCTGGTTCTGCCCTTTATCTTCTATGAAATCATAAGCAATCTTTGTGATGACCAGTTTGGGCATCTGTGAAATGGGCTAATAACTAGTCTGATCAGCCTCAAAGTACTGCTGTCTGCAGTGAATCAAGTGAGATCTGAAGGGAAAGCAGTATGTAATCTAATCATGCATCCATTCACAGCCTGTTGGCAGTGTGCCTCCTTAGTGCCAGGCACTGTGCTAAACAGTGGTGATTCAAACATGCACCCAGGTCGTGGGAGACAGATGTATAGAATGAGAAATGGCTGTGCTAGGATACGAATTCAAGTAAGGCAAGATTACAATGTGCTGTTCCTGAAATAGACACTGTGGGGCTACAAGAGCGCTTTAGAAATGTGAACCCGGCCCATATTTCCACTGCAGAGAAGACTAACATCCTCTCAACATTCACAGTTAGGAACTTTGCCAAGAAAGGCAGGTGAGGACTCCATTGTGCCTGTCATCTTCTGCATTGAAGAACTTGCAAATGCAAGAGGGCTTTTTAGCTATGTTTCCACCCATTCTATCACTTCATGTATCTCTCTGGCTACACAATATAATGGTAGGGCTCAATGTCCAGGCTGTATTTTCATTCCTTTAAGTGGACACTTATAGAAGACCCAGCTTGGGGTAGCCTTTGTGCCTGGTAAACAAAGAGGGAAAGGACACTTTGCTCAGGTGCTGAGGGGGTTGCAGTTCAGTAGGGCAGATGAATTCATATACTAATCATTCCACAATAAGGTGCAGGTAAACAAAGGGGCTTGGTGTTAAAATGGCAAAAGAACCCTTAGCCCACCTGGACTCCAGAGAAGGCTTCTTGGAGGAGAAGATACCTGATCTTACACTTAAAGGGTAAGAGCTAGTTAGATGGGAAAAGAAAGATGGTGGGTATGACAGAAGAGGAGAGAACACAAAGAAGGAGAAATTACTCTGAAAGAGCTAATCAATTATCCTAGTGAATCGCTACATTTCCATCTCAAATGCAAGTATTTGGACCCCAACTATAAACCATATATATCCCCTACTTTTCATGCTTTACCTATAAGTTTTGTAAACATAAATAATATTTGAAATGATCTACAAAACATATTTGATTTTAGAATAATTTTTTCTCCTCCTAACCCAGAATACCTTAAAAAGGGAAGAATTAGTGATCTGCTTTGATTCAATGTCTCTTTTGAAATCATGCATCTGCTTTATTTCTCCAATTGGATAAATAAATTATTCAGCAACCTGACTACAGGAATATGCAAATCTAAAATCTGAGCTAGAATTTTGGTGGGCAAAGGTTCATATCTCATTACAGAATATGTTTGATATAAATATTAATTTTCCTAAATGGTGATGGCAGAGGTTTTATATAAAGGATGTTCATAGTGGATTAAACACCAGACTCAAATTGGCCGAGCCTTCGTGTGCACAAAAATCAGATTCCATTTAATCTTGGTAAGAGGTTGTCCTGGAGATTCTTCATTCTGTATTTAGCAGGCTAATGGGGTCCACTGCCTCCTTACCAAACCATACAACTGTCTAATTATTTATGGTCTAATTGCCTTGGATAGAAGTAGGGAGAAAAGTGAGATTTTATAACATCCTCCATAATATTCTGCTCCAAAAATGAATGACTGCATATTAATTGCCTAGTAGATGCCAGTCATGAAGATAGATGCTCATTCAATGATACTCAATTTTCCCAACAACTCTGGGAGGATAGAGTTTCGTTCCCACTTTACAGATGAGAAAACTGAGTCACAGAGGAATTAATTATCTTACTGAAGGCCAAGTAATTAGGACTTTGCAACAGTTGTAAGTAGTAAAAGAATATAGGTAAATTGGTCAAATACCTACTATAGTTACTGATAGCTAAGCAATAATGGCAGTCATTGTTGCTAAGGAAAATTTAATGTCCACAATATATATTATTTAGGAAATGTACTGTAGGAAGAAGGCTCCTGATTGTTGTGTCAGGTTAAGACACAATCCAAGATGTCCACTCATTGGATTTGCACTGTATCTTTACTCAAGCCCATCCTTAGGTGCTTGCCTGTATTGGTTACTAATCTCAGAGATACAGGGATCCAGGCCCATCTGGACTCTGGTCCAAATCTCCCAACTCTCTCCCAACAAAGGAGAACATCAAAGCTCTTCACGCACCATGTGAGTCTGTAAATTGGTGTACCTCTTAAAGTCACACCTGCTATTAGATCCTGTGGGTAAGTTGCAAGGTTGATTATATGTAGGATTCTGAAAATTTCTAAAACCAGGATTACCAGCCTGCTCAGTATAGCCATTCCTATTTGGCCATGTTAATGCAATAGGAAAATAAATTAAGTGTTCCTTTTCTTTTCCTTTATGCCTGCTGAACGGAGGTCATATATTAGATATATCAGATATTCTCTGGCTGCAAGCCTTGGTATAACAAATGGAGAGACAATAGAAACACTGATTCAAGGAGAAAAAATTAGGTCTGCCTAATTTGAATTATGGAACTCTGAAGGAAAGACTCAGGAAACCTGAACTGGAGTCCTAGTTCAACCATGAACTTGACAGTGACTGTCCCAACTTCCTTATCTGTAAACTAGACAAAATCAGTGTGTCCTAAAACTCCACCAAACATTAATGTTGCCAAGAACCTTAACACACAAGGGTTCTCTGTAAAACTGGAAAACGACAAGTGCAGAAAACCCCCATAAATATGGCTAATGTTTTCATTCCTTCTTGAAGTCATCATAATGCTAATGGTAGCATTTAAGACTGACATTCATTATGAGCCTGCTGGTGTCCTTCAAGCCTTCATTTCCACATTTAGTGGACCGTGGAAAGTAAGACCTTTAAATGTCTCAGGAAGAGCATACTTTAAGAAATGTATGTAAGAAAGACTTCAGATGGGCCTGAAGTCTTCTTCAGCAGCTGGACCTGTGATCCGCCACAGAAGGTTCTTTCTGCCTCACAGATGTGTAGAGGTAGTCCATCTGTGAAAATCTCTTAATTCCTTTCCCAGCCAACCATGATGGTCCCCTTATCTTCCTTTGCTGGGCTTGGCATGAGTTCAGGGATTTACCATCCGAGTGGAGGATCCCTCCCTCCCCTCCAGCAATGAGTAGGAATTATAAAACCTTCCCCCAAAGCCCCTGAGGTCAATGGAAGCAGGCCTTTCTGTGAAAGGAGGGAAAAACTGGCTGAAACTATTCTTCCCAGTTTGTAGAGCCACCTGGTTTCCTCTCCCTCTGATTGCTACAAAGACTAGATCAGCTCTGCAGCTCCTTCTCACTCCAAATTACATGATTCCATAGAGACATGTTAAGAAAAGTCTTTGACTTTATCATAAAATCATTAGCTTAGAGCTGAGGCATTTAACAAGCATGTTGCTCTTATGAAATTCCTCTGGCAAAGGCACCTGCCAGGAACAAATGAGCCAGTCATTTTAACCTGTCCTCCTGACACAAACCCCAGAGTTGGGTAACCCACTTAGGAAGGAGGTGTCGAAGTTGCCACGGCACTTTAAGTATCCACCAACATAGGTCACACGTTTCCCCATCTGATTAGACATAAAACACCTGCTCACAAAATGAGCGATTCTTTGACCCACTGGCATGGCTGAGTAGGCGTCCGCCCAGTTAACCTGCTGAGGGAAGCAGGGGCTAGAGACTTAAATGACCAGGAAGAATGAGTTGCCTACATACCAGTTTTCCCTTAAAATCCACTTCCACCACATTGCAGTCTAGCATACATTTTTTTTTTTTAATTTCTAAAACCAGTTCCCTATTTCCTACTGCACTGAGTCCACACTCCTCAGGAGGACTTCTCTGGCCCTCAGAAGGCCAGGAACACCTGACTCCCTCTGGATTTTGATGCACCCTCCTCTTGCTAGATGGTCCTGCCTGTTCTCCCTGCATCTCTACCATCATTATTGCTACTTAGCTGTTATGCGGTTATGTCAAGTACCCTTGATTCTGCATACTAGACAGATACTAACATTATCATCCCCATTTTACAACTGGGAAAACCGAGGGACAAAGAGGTTAAGTAATTTGCCCAAGGTCCTATAGCTAGGAAGAAGCAGAGAGTTGGAATTTAAGCCAAAGGAATCCCCGTCTCTAGAGACTTCAGTCTTAAGTACCAGTTTATAGAGGCTTTATCTTCTTCTCCAAATCTGACGGGTCCATGAAGTTTGAGTGCAACTCTACCTCCCTCAGGAAGCGCGTTCTCAGAGCAGTTAGCACCCCTCGCCTTCTTTTGTTCCCAATTTCCCACACTCCATTTTTTTTCCTCATACTGTATCGTGCTGATGTTATACATGTGGGTTCTGATTGAACTGCAAGCCAGACAGACTATTACATCTCTATGTGTTCCAATGTCCTGCATAACATTAGGGACAAGATCCATCAAGCTTAATAGAAACCCATTCACAGATGAGTTCTCTGATGGCCAGAGAAAGCACAGGGCCATGCTCAATCTTCCCACACAGCAGACAGAGTCACACCTGGTCCTCAAAGCCAAGATCCACAAGGAAGGAAAAATTAGTCAAAGAAAATAGTTATCGCCCAATGATTTACTAACAGACTTAAAAGTCACAGGCTGATTGTCTGAGGCAAGCAGTTTGGTGTTGTCATAGGGCGTCTCAACTGCTGTGCTGGCCCAGGGCGGGCATGGACTGAGGCTTTTTTTTTCCTTTGAGAGACTTTTCTGGCCATGAATGGGCCAAAGGAAAGGAGGAGGGAGGAGGGGGAAGAAGCCATTATGGCTTTAATGGTTTAATCTGCGGATATACGTTGTCAACCTGGCCAGCCTCCAGGAGCACTGAGAACCGCCAGCTCGAGCCAACACAAGCACATGCTAACTTGATGGGCAGTGAAACAAGACTCGGGTTGTGTAACTGAAGGTGAATGCAAAGCCCTCATCTGATCTATGCTCCCTGGGGTCCCTGCCTGAAAGCAGTAACAGATACAGGCATCATACGGACCCTTTTATGCACACAAACATAGAAGGTCTGCAAATAAATATGCAGAAGGTGCTGGAGCTTGGGTTTGTTTGGCACAGGGTGTCTGCTGCAGATGGGTAGACTCTGCTGGGACAGGGAAAGGTGCCTTGGGCCTGACCAAGTGTGGTCTTTTTCCTTTGGCTGGAGATGGAGAGTGGGCTGTCTTGCCTTCCAAGTACCTTTGCTCTTCTGGAAGTTTTGCAGATGGGCTTTCCTCTTTAATGCTTTCAATTACCACAGTTCAAATTATTATATTCCCAGCACCTACACCCAATAGCCACAGAAGTTTGGCATTTCCTGCCCTGACTAGAAAATGATCTGGCAGAACGAGAATCAAGCCTGGCTCTTCATCCCTTTATTCCCCCTACTGCAACCTTTGATTCAGTCCCCTCCTCTCTTCTTAACTGCAGGAGAAACAGGAGATTAGTGCAGACATATGGAAATATTTTTTTCCGCTTCAGCATTTTCTGTCACAACCAAGGACTGGGAAAGTTCTCAGATGGTTCTTGAGCAGCATGGAATTTCCCAGGCCCATCTTAAACTGCCTTCACCTGGTCCCAAAGGGAAGGCACAGACCAAAGCAGCTGTTCTTTTCTGAGAGCAGCCCTTGAATGTGGCACTTAGAGCTCTGGTTAAGGCTGGGCTGCTCCCTCAACCCCTGCACTTTATGTTAGCTGTTTCTGAGCCGTCTTTGACACATAGTGCACCGTATTAAACACCATGAAATGAACACTTGGCAGCCTTAGCATGTCCACCTGCCCAAACATGAATGTTCATATTCGCTGATAATCATAACCCCTGGGAGCCACAGACAGTAATTCTCATTAGAACTGTGACAGTAGTGGCATGGTCCTCTCTAAAAGGACTTACAGCCACATCAGGAAAATATAAGACTCGCCCAGAAGTATGCATAGGAAGAGACGAAGGCCAAGGGAACAGTAGAATGCAGGTGAGATATGAGTTCAAAGGAAATTAAATGGTTATGGAAAATTGGGAAGATAATAAGGAGGTGGCATCACTAGTGGTCGTGAGAAATAGGCAAGGTTTCAAAAGGTGGGAAGAGCATATTCCTTCAAGGGAAACAGTTGAGTAAATGCATCTTACCCCCACCATGTTCCCACTTCCTGACACCTGTGCCAGATACTCTGCTGTGCTGTGTGCACTCGTTTAACTCTCCAGCTATGAGGCAGATTTGATTATCCCCATTCACACAAGAAATAAAAGCTTTCCGAGGGTAAATGCCTTGCTCCCAAGTTGGATAATCAAAAGGTCAGACCAGCTCTGATTCTAAAGTCTGTGATTTTAACTCCTCTAAGACATGGAAGTCAGAATCTAGACCATGCTTCTCTGGCTTAGGTGCTCAGGGTGCACGAGAGTCCATTTTGGAGCCAGGGGAGAAAGCGTGGACTATAAGGTGCTGCCTGCTGAGAAGCACTCTTACACATCATCGGGAGTCATGGTGAATGGTGGTGGTGGCTGGTGGGTGGTGGAAGCAGATGGATGAAAACAGCCAGTTTGGAGAGAAGCTGAAGAGGTTTATGTTGATTTCCCTTGGACCTACACCAATTAACCATTTCTGGCTAGTGATGGAAAAGAAGCTGAAATCACCTGGGTTTGAGCCCCCTGGCTGCCTGGGGGTGGTCAACTGGCAAGGAGTGGGCACTGATCTGTGAGGTTTCCCTCCCATTCCTCTGCTCTCTGCTCAGCTGACTGCTTAGGGTACCCCCCTCAGCTTCTTCCGAAGCCTTTTCTGAGCACTGTCTACATGTTGATGAAAGTGCTCTACTGAATGCTACAGAACTCAGCAGGAATGGCCCAGTTAGGCCATTATGCTAGCAAATTCTGAGAGCCTCTGGCAGACAGGTGTGGATTTCAGCCCTGGTTAGCAGGAACGAGGCTCAGGGACTTACACATCTCAGCTGCCAACAAGAACCCTTGATGGGGCTCTCTGACCAGGATATTCAAGGGGAGGTTCATCAGTGGGTGGTTTAAGGTCAAACATTTATGTCAAATTATTCCTTACTCCCTGCTTGAGGGAAGGGAGAGACAAGAAAAGCAAGATGGAGTTAGCACCTCCTATTTGCAGGCAGCACTCTACCCTCATTTTATATTTTCCCTCACATACACCTGCTGTAAGCTTGTATGATGGAATTACCTCATTTATGAGACTGGGAAACCATAGCCCAGAAAGTCTTAGAAACCTGCTCATGGTCACACAGCTAGTAAAAAGTACAGTCTGGTGTCATGGAGAGCCACCTAACTTGCAACCCTGCATGGTCTTCCTTTTCTGCTGAAGCCTTCCTGGGGCTATGTGGTTTTGGGTAATCTAGGCATTCACATGCCCACTTGGAAGAGTTGTGGTCAACAACCAAAGAGGACCCCCATGGGCTAGCCAACTTCTTCATGAAGCAGAGACCTTGGCTTGAGTCTAAGTGGTCCTTACTTTAGGATGCAGGTATGGCTGGCGGAATGGGGGTGGTTTGACTATTTGTAGGGAGCTGCCTGGGAATGCCCCATTCCAAGGGAAAAAGCCTGGAGAGTCACAGTGTGAAGACAAGCTGGGGTCCAGGGGGAGAGAGTCATTCTGAGATTTCATTCCTTTCTATTCCCTAGGTCTTCCTACCTGAGTCCTGAGGAGGAAAATGAGGAAGAAAGGGCCAGGAGAAACTTCTGGAGGCTGGGAGTGTGCAGCAGGCAGTGCTGCCTTTGGGAAATGGAGGTGAGGACAGCCAGTGGGAGCTGGGAGGTGGCAGTGGCTGGCCCAACACACAGCAGTGTGGGTAGTGGGCCAGGCCAGCTCGGGAGAGTGGGAGGAACACTGTCCACATCGCCAGGCCCTGCAGCCTTGGCAGCAGAGCACATGGTGGATGCTTCAGCCACACACGAGTCACCCGCTGGCTGAAGCAGTCCCGAAGGGGCTGTGGGTGGGGAGAAGACCTGTCTGAGATTCTCAAAAATCCTAAATTATGGACATTACATTGAATTATGCCACATTAATGATGCCACAGTCATGTTCCTTGAACCACAGAGAAAGGCTTCTCTTCCCTGCTCTCTCCCTGGAGCAGACAGGATTTTCCCCATCAGTGAATGTTCTCCAGAGAAAATAGCAAGGGGCCCTGGACTTCTATCATTCATCCCTTTCCCAGTACTTGAGTAACCCCTCTTACTTCAGGGCTGGTCCTGTTGACCACCAGTGGAAAGGATGGGGCCTACGGTCCAAGACCAGGACCCCAGGCAGGGACTAGGAGCTATGGTATTATTGGGGGTTGGGAATCACCAGACTCTTTTACAAGTATGTCAGACCCTTGATGAGGACAACCTTCCAGGCCAGCAGGACTAGCACACCACAGGCCTTGAGCCTGACAGCGATTTTTATGCCTTTTGAGCACCAGGGAAGTACCGGGTCACACTGCAAGTGTTTGACTTCACGTCTCAAGCCCCACCCTTCCTTCCCGGCTTAATTTTTCAACACCCTGTCATGGAGCATCCCGTGATAGAACAGGAATGGCAAAGCATCACCTTCTCAGTTCCCTGCTCTCTCACCACCTAGTTTGATGTCGTCCCAAGGTCCATCAATGGCCAGGGCACATATCCAAACGTAGAATTAGCCATGGTCTCTGCCCACTGGGCTTAAAACGCTAAATCCCAGCATTAAGGAAATGCCAGAGTGTATAATTACAAGGGACAAAGAGAGTCTTAGGCTGGAAGCACTTAATACATCTGAGCAAAAAAAGGAACTAGCCCAACACGAAGCCATTTTGCTTCTTTGTAAAACAAGACAATTCAATAAACACGACATCAAGGGGAACGAGTCCTCTGGAGAGGGCAGAAGCCTCTTTTGCACTGATGAAGCTATTAAGATGCAAAGGTTGCTGTGTCTTGATTTCTCTGTTTGTAAGAGCTAGTTTTTTTTTTTTTTTCTCCCAAGCACTGGTTTCTTTTCTTTCCTTCCCTTTTACCCCCTTTCTTCTTCCCTTTGCTCCTTTCTTTCCTTTTCTTATAGACTTATATACTAATTATGCCACCCTATTTGAAACCTGACCAACCACTCTACCCCACCCCTTTGTCCCTGCTACTCCCCCTCTCCAGGCCAGTCCAGTCCCCATTTGCGAGTTCACTTTCAATACGCAGGTATAATTTGTTAAGACTGCCATGTCAAAGTACCCATATGGGATGGTTTAAGCAACAGAAATCTATAGCCTCATAATTCTAGAGCCTGGAAGTCCAAGATCAAGGCTTTATTCAAGCGGGTTTCTTCTGAGGGCTGTGAGGAAGGATCTGGTCCAGGCCCCTCTCCTTGGCTTGCAAATGGCCCTCTTCTCCCCTCTCTTCGCACGGCCTTCCCTTGGCACTCACATTTCCTCTTCTTGTAAGGATATTGGTCATATTGGATTAGGGCCCACCCTAATCACTTCAAATTTACAATGTTTCCTCTCTGAAGACCCTACCTACAAACATGGTCACATTCCGAGGTGCTGGGGTTGGAACTTCAACATGTGAATTTTTTGAGGACATAATTCAGCCCATAACAATATTCTGCAGAGATAGCTTTATGACTTGTTTCTGGAAGATCAGTCTTACCTCCTCAGTCATTTTGCAAGTTCCATCAATGACAGTCACTCTACTTTCACAAAACTGAAGGGTTACTTTGCTTAACACTTACAAATTGTGAGTGCCAAGAAGAAGGGATCTTACCTTTGTTATAAACCACTGCCTAAATCTAGAACTATACCTGGCACATGGCAGGAATATATTAAATACTAGACCTATGAACAAATGAACAGAATGTTACACATTGATCCCTCTGACCTTCCAAAGACCTCCTTTGCCTTTAGTTTCTAAATTTAAAAATATTATTTTTATTTTAAAACTTTTTAAATTAAAAAAATTAAATTTTTATGGTGCTGGGGATCAAACCCAGGGCCTCACCTGTACTAGGTAAGTGCTCTATGACTAAGCTACACCCCCTGGCCTGCATTGCCTGTGAAGAACAACCTGGTCTTGGCTTTCACTGTAAAAGAGAATGCATCTATATTTCTGGTAAACCTGATATGTTCTAAATATGTTACATCAGCCACAGAAGTAAACACAAGATAGCAACCCAACAGGCAGTCAAAAATACTCTTTGAATGTGATTGAATAGAATTCTGATTATATACTTTAGCCAAGGAAGTCAATCCAGCTCAGCATCAATTTTCACAGTCAAAGCCAATCTGAGCAACTTGGAACTGAGGTTTGAACTCTTGACTCACATGATGCATTGGCAGGGCCATAAATCCCCATGTTGTACTTTTCGGATATTCCACTCTTATGTCATTTCAGCAGAATTGTCCTGGAGATATCCTAAAGCAATGCATTACATAAAATGATTATCCATGGATCCAATTTAGGCTAACTCCACATCTTCAACAGGACTTGGATATGGATTTTAATTAATAGCAGAACCTGAAATTAAGAATCTCTTGAGACACTCATTACTTATGGTCCTTGCTATTTGAGTATCTATATGCTGAGTAGGGGAGGTTTTTAAAATAAGAGTATGACATACAATTATTGATATAAATATGCACATATATTTATACATGGACAGACGTAGCTTTATTTATATGCATGTGTTTGGAAATATATGTTTTAATGCATAAAGTGTTCTTTCATGCATCTTCTTTATCACCCCTACCCCCAAATATTACAAATCAAGGGAGCAAAATGAGTTGTGACCCCAGCAAATGAAGCCAGGAGGAACGCAGGCAGTTAGAGAAGTGCTCAAGTCCCTGGTTATGTCTATCATTATGACGTGCTCCTCTCTCCATCCAAATGACTGATGGCCTGTAATTTGTTGTTGCTGTTGTTTTGGCACACATCTGCAGAAACACACTCGTTCATGGTCCCTCTGCTGAAAGCTCAGCCATCCAAGTGCCATAGAAAACAGACTTTGGCATTTTAGCGGCTTGCAGACTGGGTCATCCATAAAAGTTTAATTTTCTAAAAATATTCAGTGAGGTGCTTTTCCTGAATGAAATGGCTTCTGGCTCATCAACATATTTATGTGAGTAAATAGAAGGAGGATCGGTAAGTCAGGAATCTAATCAGCTATCATCCAGTCCATCTGGTTTAATTAGAGAGCCCAGCAGCTCACAGGCACCTTTTAGTAAAAGGCTTCAGAACTGGCTCCCACAAAGGCAGGGTGCTTCTGCATGTGGTTTCAAATGCTTGTCATCTCCCCTGCCACCACTGAACTGCTTATCAAACTCCTGTCAGAGAACAAACTTGAGACACATCAGTGTATGCCTCTTAAGGACATGCAAATAAAAGCAAATGTGGCTTAGGAGAACACCACTGAACATCATGGCTGGTCCCTCAATTCATTTGGTAAGCATCAATTAACCAAGTATGCACTGGTGCCTACTCTATGCCAGGGATTATGTGGAACTTGGACCAATCCTGGAAGGGGAGACAAGCATGTAAACAAGGTAATTTCTAATCCCTGAGCTGCATGTTAAGATAGTGAGGTACCAGCACTTGGGAGGCTGAGGCAGGAGGATCGCGAGTTCAAAGCCAGCCTCAGCAATGGCGAGGCACTGAGCAACTCAGTGAGACCCTGTCTCTAAATAAAATACAAAAAAGGGCTGGGAATGTGGCCCAGTGGTTGAATGCCCCCAAGTTCATTCCCTGGTACCAAAAAATAAAAAAGTGAGGTATGCCCAGGGATGGGCCCAGAAAAGGGCCTGAGCTGAGTCTGGAAGGATGATTGGGAGCAAGTATAGACAGAAGAGGAATGAGGAAGGTTCTAGGACAACAGTTCTTAAATTTAAGCACATACCAAAATGAACTGGAGATTATGGGGTCCCTCTGTCAAAATCTATCATTTGGGAAGTCTGAAATGGAGCCAAAATTTTGCATTTTTAACAAGTTTCTCACTGATGCTAATTCTGTTGGTTCAGGACCTATTTTGAAAATGGGACAGGTGGTGCCAACCCAGGTTCACACTAGAATCACCTGGGAGTTGCAACAGCTAGGGAAGCCTGGGTCTCCTCCCTGGAGATTATTATTTAATGGGTTTTGTATAAAAACTGGATATCAGGTATTTTGTTTATATGCTTTGTACTTTAAGAATTTCAAACTTACAGAAAAGTTGCATGCATAGAATAACTTATTTAAAAAATAGAACAATTTGAGAGTAATTTGTTGACTTGGTGGCCTACAACTCCTTTCTTCATGCTTTATATTTTCTTATAAACAAGAACATTTGCCTATAACCACAATAGGACCATCAGAATCAGGAAATTCACATTAGTCCCTGATGTCCATTCAGTTTTTACTAAATGTACCCATAATTTTTTATAGCAATAGAGCTAGTTCAGAATTACAAGCTGCCTTTAGTTTGTCATGTCTCTTAAATTGTCTTCAATCTGAAATAGTTCCTCAAGCCTCCTTTGATTTTTCAGAATCTTAATACTTTGGAAGATTATAGGCATGTTATTTTAAAATACGTCCCTTGTCCCTCAATTTTGATTTGTCTGAAGATTAGATTCAGGTTATGCATCTTGGACAGGACCATGACAGTAGTGACATGATGCCTTTTTACTGAATCCTATGAAGGGGCTTCATGGTTTTTGTTTACTGTCCTTCTCCACTGTAAATTTCACCATTTTCTTTCTGTATTAAAGGTCCTTTGTAGGAAATGCTTTGAAATCACATAAATACCCTGCTTGTTATCACACTTTCAATTCATTCATTAGGGAACATATTAGACAAACTCCTAGTTTCTCTTTTTGCTTAGAAAGTTATAATATGTTACTACCATTATTTGTTGGAGGCCAATGAGAGTCCTGTCCTTCAAACTCACTGTGACTACTAAGGTCTTTTTTTTTTTTTTAAGTGTTCCAGATGATTCTACTGTTTAGCCAAGGCTGTGGAGTGCTTCTCTTAGATAGAATACAGCACCATATTCAAAGGATTAAGGGCAACACCAAGGAGCCTCAGGGAACTCCAAGGTTTTCAGTGTGGCTGGTGAACAGGGTGGAAACAAGAATAGTTAGGGACTCAGGCTTTAGGGCTAATTTAGGCCCAGCCTTCTTTGTTATCCTCATTTCCAATGACAGCCCCTCCCCATACAGTAAACTATAATTGCACACATCATGGTGGTCCTACCTTACATGTAGGCATGTAGTCTTGGGGGGAAAGGGGTTTGAGTTCTTGTTCTGCCGTATCCTAACTCTACAACCTTGTGCTAGGTTCCTCTTACGGACTGAATGTTTGTGTCTCCACCCCATTCACATTCTGGGGCCCAAACCCCTGAAGTGGGTGTACTTGGTCATAGGACCTCCAAGGAAGAAATCAAAATTAAAGGAGGTGCTAAATGTGGGGCCCTGAGCTAGTAGGATTGTTGTCCTTCAAAGAGACACCACACCACTCTCTCTCACTCTCCACCAGTCTACAAAGATCATGTGAGCCCACAGCTAGATGCCAACTGCCTACAAGTCAAGAGAAAAGGCCTCGGAGTGAAACCTGCATAGGTGGCACCTTAGACTTCTCAGCCTCCAGAAGGGAGAGAAATATTTTTGTAGTTTAAAGCATGTAGTCCACCCGTGTAGACTAAAACATGACTTGCCTGACTTTAATCTGTGTCTAATCTGAGAAATGGATACCAATTGCCCTTCCTCACACAAGTCTGGTGAGATTTAAGAGACAAAGTCAAGGTCCACAGCAAGATACCTGGTTCTTAGTCAATGCTTAATCAGGGTCAGCCATTTCTATTACTTAATTTGTCCTCACATATCGCCTGTACATTCTTGTTCCTCTGCCTGTGTTCATAATCAGTTTAGTTCCATAAACATTATTTGAGCAGGTCCCTATTATGTGTTGGGCACTGGTGAGGCCCTGAAGCAACAAACTCTGCTTCAATTCCAAAGCCAAAAGTAAAGATGCTGCCCACTGCTGGCCTGGGTGAGGTAGTTGCAGATTCCATCTGTAATAAAGGCCCTAATTCACATGTGGAAACAGGAACTTGGTTTGGAACCTGTTTCACCACATTGGGATGCAGAGAAAATGAGTAAATCATAGGATTAGATCCAATAATCCTCCACGCTCTCCCTTGGTTTTATAATATTCATATGGTAATCCAGTCTTCTCCCCAGCTTACCAGTAATTAGCTGAGGCCCTTCAAACTAATATAGGTCTTTTTCCCCCCTTGACTGTCAGAGATCTTTTTCCCCCCCTCTCCCTGTTGGTTTCAGGTAGTAGATAATGATACTCAAAACTGAAAGGAACTTTAAAGCAATTAAGCAAAAATGGAAGAATCTTGCTATGCTCCATTGAAATTCAGACAAGGAAGTTATGGATAAAACAATTCCTGAGCCACATGCAGTCATGACTTAAAGCAAGAGTTCAACTGACTCATGGTGGAAAACAGTACAGTCATAATTTTATAGCTCCTTTGGGGGTACAAAGAGAGAAGTAAATTTTTCTTTGAGAACCACTAAACTAGGAGGAGCAAGTCAATACAAGTTTGTGAAGATAAAATCTGAAGGGTCCCACATTTCACCCAAAGTCCATATTTAAGCATTGAAAGGGACAACATGCATTAGGGAAAATCTAGCTTTGGCTTGGATATTTTCACAACTGTGGCCCTCCTTTGAGTTACCCCAACATGCCACTTGTGTCTCCATTAAGGCCTTTCCTGATTTCCTTTCTGATTTAGAGTTTTTAAGCATATTCCCCACTAGACGGCGAGTTCTCCATCTCATAGATCCTTGCTGGTGTCCCCCAGGGACTGGCATGAAGCAGGTCCACGCTTAACCCTCACAGCACTGCAGCTCCTGGACTGAGAGAGGAGGCTAGGGATGTAGAAGCCACAGCAGACACCTGACACTCAGCTTGGGATCCCCACACCTGTGCTTTTCCCTTTCTGCTGGAAATTTCCACTCTGATTTTTCTTAATATCCTTTTGATTCTTTTCCTCATTTCATTGCAATCCTTAAATGTTTTCTCGTCCCCTTTATCATTCTTGACCTCAGAAGTAGCCTTTCTATTTATAGTCACCAAGCTCCCTCTTCTTCCTTCCTAAAGCATTTCTGCAAACCTCTTAAAGCTCTTCTACAAACAGGAATGGCAGATTAAAGACCCTGAGGAGGCATTTGCTAAGGAGTCACATTCTCCTTCCTGTGTTCAGAAAGAACATTTAGGAGAGATGAGAATGTTCTTTCAGTTCACAGGCAGACCTCGTTCATGCAGAGCTGGAAAGAGTGCATGAAGCTCCTGACACCAGCCCTCCCACCATGGGGCAGCCTGGCCGAGGCCAGTGATTTCCAAACTGTGTCCTTTGGAACCTCCAGCTTCCTTGGCCCTCTAGTCCTCTAGGCCAAGGAGGAGAACAAGAAGAGCAGGAGAGAAGAATGGACAGGGTCATACCTTCCATTCACACTTCAAAAGCAGAAGTTCTGCTTGCATCTGACTTACAAATTAGTCTTCCCTGAAAGATTCCAACAGGAAATAAAAATGGTTCCACTTCTAAAATATTTTGCTAGCAAATGGAATAGTGGGAAAAGATAGAGTCAGACCACTCTTATGGTGGCAAATTTTCCCTTTAAGGGTAGATTGGATTTGCATATTGGAAAGAACCAAAAGCCATTTGGAGCCAAGCCTAGTAAAAAGATATGTGAGCACAGGAATAATAATATCACAGGAGGGCAAAACAACATTGACAATAACAGAATAAAAAGTAGACTGTGGCTGATATAAAAATACTGTACCTGTGTGAGTGTGTGTGTGTGTGTGTGTGTGTGTGTGTGTGTGTGTGTGTGTAGCTCCCTGGAGATTCTTCCCAACCAAGCAACTGTGACACTGTTGGCACAAGTACATAAACTGACCTTCCAATGTGATGACATAGAAGCTTGGAATTCATTCATATGCATAAATTCTCCTGTTCACTTGAGTATGGCTGAGCATGCATGTGAGGAGAGAGAGAGAGAGAGAGAGAGAGAGAGAGAGAGAGAGAGAGAGAGAGAGATAGATACTGGTGGTGGTAGTGTGTGTGTGGGGGGAGATTGCTTTAAAATCAAAGTCCAGAACTTCTCTAGCTTGTCTTTGGGGATAAAATGCCTCACAGTGTTTACCCCAGATTCAACTGCTCTTCCAAAACTTACTGGCTATTTGATTCCATGAAAATCATTGAACCTTTACAAACTCAGTTCTGTCATCAGTAAAATGGGGACAATAGTAATATTACTTACTTATAGGGTGGATTTTTTTTTTTTTTTTTTGAGATCTAATTGTAGTAAAGGATGTTAATTGCTCAGCACTGGCCCTGGCACAGACTAAATTCTCCTAATATTTATTGGTTTTATTGCTATCATGACTTCTATGATCACTACCCTCTGATGTAAGGACTCTCCAGTAGGCCCCTATTCATTCAAGAATCCCCTTCTTTCTTCAGCAAATAGAAGAGGTCCAATTTTAACTGATTAAAAAACAAAAATAAAAAAAAAAAAAGGTAGCTTTGAAAAATCATCCAGAGAATCACAAGAAATCCGGGATTAGAACAAGAGGTGAAGGCAGTTTGGGCAGCTGTACCTGAGGAGGATTGAATTAAAGTCCTATATATCTTGGTGGGTGGGGACATTGGAAAAATGGTGGTAGGGTCCTGGAAAGGAATGTGGAAGATGCTGACACAGACAGACTTAGAGTCACAGATGCACTGACCATCAGAGAGGAATCTGGGAAGCCTCACCCCAGTCCACATACAGTGAGACCCAGAGAGGAAGAGTTACTTGCCTCTGGGGACACAGCTTCTTGGTGGATGAGCAGGATCCAAGTTCTTTTCTCCTGATTCAGGGGCCAATGGCTTTTCCCTGCCACCCGCCCAATTTCCCTGCCACCCAGTGGGCTGTCTCTGAGCTGAAAGGGTTTGTGAGGGTCAAGCAGGGTGGCCGGGCAGCCTTAGCCCACCGCTGTGAAAATGCTCTGATTTTTCAAGTCTGCAGCCTCAAAGCGTAGCCTGCAGTAGTTCTCCTGTCTCACCTTCTACTAAAAATGTTCACTCTGAAACATGTAACAGCGGTGACCTCTGACAGACGGCACGTCCCAGCTGTTAACATTATTCGGCTTACAACTGAAGTTGCCCTCAAGACCCTTGTAGCCAGGCCCAGGGAGCAGGTGAGGCTGTCAGGGCTGGGCCTCAAGAAGAACAAAGAGCAAAGTCACCTTGGCACTGAGGGTCTGGGAACCGCCAGCGGCTCAATCGGGCCTCCTGCAATCACTCCCTTCTGTAACTGTGGGCTGCAGACAAGAGATGCTGCCCCTGGACTGGCCAATTAGACCCTGCCATGGGGCTGCAGCGCCTCACACATGGAATCCCTAGTAGCAATTAGCTGATGGAGGATAACTTTATATGGGGGCTTATTTTTAGCACACTGTCACCTTTCCACTTGGGCCAAACCTTTTGTACCCAATGCATACCTGAGTTGCAGGACATTGCATTTCAAGCCTCTTTTAATTGACTTCATTAGTTAACATGCTGCTCCTTGAGTCCTGGGGGTAAGTTACCAGATGAAGAAGGCTAATTTGGAGAAAGTCTGCAGTCCACTTAGGAGGATGGATGCGCCAGCCCCCACCCTGACCCCCACAGAGCCCAAACAAAGGAGCATCAAATTCTCCATTAGTCATCCCTGAGCCTTCTAATGAGCTTGGGCTATTTCACATTCTTCCAGTCTGTTAAGGGAGGCATGGTAGGAATTATGGAGGCTGGGCCTGAACCTGAACTCCAAGTGTCTCTCTGTACCAGCAACCCTTTAGTTGAGTCATTTTGCCTCTCAAGTTTCCCTTGCTCTACATTTGCAAAATTTCCTGTTCAACCAGATGTCTCTTTTGCACAGTGAGCTGGATAGTTCTTGTGAGGAGTATGAAGCCCCCTTTTGATTGTTCCCTGGTTTACAAAAGGGAGTCACTCACTCTGAGCATCACCATGTGGAGAACCAAAATATATGAGTACGGTGTTCAGGGTCCTCAGCTCTCTAAAGATCTCATTCACTCCACACTCATTGGGCCAGCTCTCTGTGCCAGGCCTCACACAGAGATAGAGAAGAAACCCAATCAAGGTTCCCAGGAGACCTCAGATTAGTGGCTGAATCATGGGACTTAATGCCAGTCTGTGGGCTCAGACTAGAACACTATCTACCACCAACCTGAGGGGTAGAGGACCAGGGGACCAAGATATCAGGAACATTTTCCTGTAGGAGGGACTCTAATAGCCAGTGTCTGATTAGTTCTGATTCCACTAGAAAAGAAGAAGAGGAATTGTCCTAGGTGTTAGAAAGAAAATGGGGAAAGGCTATCACATCAGGGGAGGGCAGGCTGTACTGTCTGGCTGGGGCTTAATAAACAAGGGTAGGCCTGGAGAGACATAGAGCCAGGAGGGTGGGCCAGGTCAGACTACAGAGAGCCTTTGATGCATGCATGGGAACATCCCAGATCTTTCCCAAAGGTGAGGGAAGGGGCTGGCCTGGGTGTTGATATCAGCTGGAAGAATAAATATAACTGCTCCTTTAAGATACTTTCTGGACAGCGAGCAAATAAGCCACAGCCAGCCCAGGGAGGCCAACAGTGTATGGTCCTTCCTCTAGTGAGATTGCTGAGCCAAGCTCCAGGTGCATGGTCCTGGCCAGGAGGGAACTGGATGTTGGTCTGAGGGGCGTCAGAACCCTGAGCTCCCTGAGCCTGTGGTATAGCAGACAGCCTCACAGGACTCAATGTTTACCCCTCTAGATTTTCATCCAGCACCACCATAACTATATTTTTTCCTTAAAAGAGTTCTCCTCCCTCCCCACCCTGAGTAAAATGTGAGCTACATGCTTAGTCTTCAAGCAAACATCAACAATTCATATTGCAGTTCAGCAGGCATTAAATGGAAGAGCCTTGACTCTTTCTGAGTCTCAGTTTCTGTTCTATGAAATGAAGGAATCAGATTAAATGATTCCTAAGTGTCTTCAGGTAAATGCATATCAGAATAGGGTACAAGGGAGATTGGTTCATACCCATTCTGCTTGTTTCTGGAAAGCTCAGGCCTACCAATATCAGCAACCACACTTAAAGTCTGTCAGTTTGATAGATTAGTATTTTCTCTCTCACTTATAGCTGTTGGTAATGAAGAGATGAATGTGGTGAAGCAGCCCCAGCCTTTATTTAGATACAGAACAGGAAATATGGCAACAACCTCAGGAGGAGATCTCAGATGGATTTCTCAGGCCAAGGGAAACCCCACTTTCCTCCACATCTACTGAAACCTGGCCCTCTTAAGTAGGGGTCACAGAGGCTCCCTTGGAGCCAGCCTTCCTGTTCAGGAGGAAGGACAGTGCTCAGATGCCCAGCACCACCTGTGGCAGATGGCAGCCATCACTGTCACAGTGACTCTACCACACTCCCCAAGTGCTTTTTATTGAGCACCTTGCTATGAGCCTGTGCATGGATGGGAATATCCCCTCTGCTTGTGTGGCCAAGGACAGTCTGGTTTGTGCCTGTTGAACCAGCCTCCCCATGGTTAACAGCCACTTTCATTCTGAGAAGCATCCCATTTGGACAATGAATCAGGAGGTTATCTAGGCTCAATGCCAATGACAGACAGTTTTTGCCCATAGAGGTCCCATATTTGGTTTGAGGTCCAGATGGGGAGGAGGTAGTAATGCAACTTATTATACCAGCAAGAACTGGTATTCTGTAGTTCTTTTAAAGCATCCTCTATTAACAATAAGATATTATGTTAAAACCAAATAAATTATGTGAATTCATATTTATTTTGAAATATTTTCCTATTAAAATGGCTTTATTGTTTACTATTGATCATTTCAAACACTTTAAAGTGTATAATTCAGTTGTTTTTAGCATATTCACAGTTTTGTATGACCATAAAGACTAATTTCATAACATGACCCCAAAGTAAAGCCCATAGTCATTAGCAAACAGTCCCAATTTCCCTCTCTTTCTATCTCCTGGTAGCCACTAATATATTTTCTGTCTCTATGGTTTTGCATTTTTTGGACATTTCATGTAATGGAAGCATATATTATATATGATTTTTTATATGGCTTCTTTATCTTAGCATCATGTTTTAAAGGTTCATATATATTGTAGCACGTATCAGTATTTCATTCCTTTTTATAACTGAGTAATATTCCATCATATGTGTATACTAACTTTTACATATCCATTCATATTGATAGACATTTGGCTAGTTTCTACTTTTTTGTTATTATGAATACTGCTATGAAATATTCATATATGAGTTTTCATGTGAACATATATTTTTAATTCTCTGGATATATACCTAGGAGTAGACATTCTGGGTCAAATGTAACTCTTCCATTTTTTGAGGTACTGACAAACCACTGGTATGATCCAGAGGCTGGATCATATTATATTCCACCAGCAATATATAAGCATTCCCATTACTCTATGCTCTTACCAACTGTTATTTTCTTTCTCTTCTGTTTCCTCCTCTTCTTTTTCTTCATTACTGCCAACTTTGTAGATATAAATTAATATCTTATTGAGGTTTTGATTTGCATATCCCTAATAAAAATGATACTGGAAATCTATTCTTGTGCTTTTTCATGAACATGTTTTCATGGTGACCCTTTGTCACTATGTCATTTCTTTTTAAAGAAATATCTATATTTTTTGCTTAATTTATTTTTTAATTCAGTTGTTTTGTTGATAAGTTGAAAGAGATCTTACATATTCTGGAGATACATGATTTGCAAATATTCTGTTACATAAGCTGATTTTCACTTTCTTGATGGCATTGTTGGACACAAAAGTTTTTAATTTTGATGAAGTCCAACTGATCACCTTTTTCTGTTTTCATGGCTTTTGGGGGTCATATTTCAGAAACCACTGCCTAATCCAAAATTATGAAGATTTATACCTCTGCTGCTTCCTAAAACTTCTATATTTTTAGCTGTTACATTTAAATCTTTCATCTATCTGGAGCTATTTTTTCATAATGTGAGGTAAGGGTCTGACTTCATTCTTCTGCATCCTGTTGTCCCAGAAACACTACTGGGATCATTCTTTCCTCTTTCACTCTTGTTAAAATCAGTCGATCACTCACGTATGGGTTTACTTCTGGACTCTGAATTCTACTCCACTGGTCTATATGTCTGTCCTTACATCAGCAACACACTGTATTGATAACTATAGCTTTGTGCTCAGTTGCCCAGAACCACCTGTGGCAGATGGCAGCCATCACTGTCAATTAGGTGATTCCAACTTTGTTCTCCCCTCACCCCCAAGAATATATTGGCTGTTCAGTGTCCCTTTCATTTCCATATGGATTTTAGGATCAGTTTGTCCATTTCTATAAAATAGTAGTTGGAATTTGATAAGAATTGCATTGAATCTGCATATCAATTTGGGGAGTATTGCTATCTTAACAATATTAAGTCTTCTAACACATGAACTCTGAATAAAATTTCTTTCAGAATACTTTTGTAGTTTTCAATGTATAGAACTTTTACTTCCTTGGTTAAATTATTACTATTTGCTATTTTTATGCTTCAGTTAGTGGGACTTTTTGGGATTGCAAACATATAGAAATATAACTGATATTTGGATATTAATCCTATATCCAACAACTTTGTTGAACTCATTTAACTCTGTGTGTGTATTCCTCAAGGTTTTCTAGATATGTTGTCATCTGCTAATACAGAGAGGTTTACCTTCCTTCTTCTAATCTGTATTCATATTCTCAATCCCCCCCACTCTCCCTCTTCTTCCCATCTCAATCCCCCCACACTCTCCCTCTCCTCCTATCCCTTATTCTCTCTTTTCCTTATCCTTACCTAATTGTCCTTGCTAAAATTTCTAGTACACTGTTGAATAGAAGTGGCTAGAAGAGAAATCCACACCTTGCTCCTGATATTACAGGGAAAGCTTCTAGTCTTAACAACTAAATCTCATGTGAACTATGGGTTTGCAGATACCCTTTATCAGGTTGAGAATGTGTGCTTCTGTTACTAGTTTGTTGGATATTTTTATCAATGAAAAGATATTGGATTTAGTCAAATTCTTTTTCTGCATCTATTGAGACAATAATGTAGGGTTTTCCCCTTTATTCTATCAACATGGTTTATTACATTAAATTGATCTTAATATGTTTAACATTGCATTGCTGGAGTAAATTCTACTTAACCATGCTCTCCAACCCTTTGAATGTGCCGATGGATTGTGTTTGCTAGCATTTGTTGAGGATTTTTGTTTCTATGTTCATGAGATGTGGGTCTGTAGCTTTTTTGTTGTGATATCTTTGACTTAGGCATCAGGACAATACTAATATTAGAATAAATTAAAAAATAAATTAAAAAGTGTTTCTCTTTTTTATTTTTTTCAAGAAGGATTGGCAATAATTCTTCTCTAAATGGTGTAATTCATTGGTGACGTCATCTTGTCCTGGCTTTTCTCTGTTGGAAGTGTGTTGACTGGTAAATCAGTGTATTTGCTTGTTACAAGACTATTCATTTACTCTATTTTTTTTTTTTTTGAGTCAGTTTTGGTAGTTGTGTTCTTAGATATCTATTCATTTCATGTCAGTTACTTGGTTTGTTAGGTTACTGATTGGAGTGTTTTTTGTTTATTTATTTGTTTTTTAATGTAGGTCAGGTCTCCTAGTAAACATCTGTCTCATTTTTACTTACCTGGAAATTTCTTGATTTCTTATTTAAGGGATAGTTTTGATACAAAATCCCTAATTGACAGAATTTTTTCCCCAGCACTTTGAACACCATTGCACTGCCTTAGGCCTCCATGGCTTGTCATGAAAAGTCAGCTGTTAATTTTGCTGAGGATTTCTTGTGTCTTGCTTGCTTATTTATTTATTTTTGCTGCTTTCAAGATTCTTTGGTTTTCAACAGCTTGTTTATGATGTGTTTCAGTGTGCATCTCTTTTGAGTTTATCCTACTTGTAGGGCACTGGGATTCTTGTATGTGAAGGTTGATGTTTTTCAAATTTGAGAAGTTTTGCCATTATTTCTTTGAACAATCTTTTTTACTGTTTCTCTTCCTTCTTTCCTTCTGGGAGTCTGTGAGTATGATGCTATGCTTACTGGCCTCTGGTCATATGGACTCTGTTAATTTTTCTTTATTCTTTTTTCCCTCGTTTCTCCGACTGGATAACCTCTGTTTAGTTCTCCCCCTCCCCTTCTCTCCTTTTTGGTCTGCTTAAATCTGCTGTTGAGTCCATTTAGTGAATTTTTCTTTCATTTACTATATTTTTCAACTCCAAATTTTTTTAATTTGGTTACTTTTCATACTTTCTCTTTATTGCTATTCACTATTTGGTGGGGTAATTTTTTTTCTATTTCACTTTAATGACATATATGGTTTCCTTCAGCTCCTTGAATATATTTAACATAGTGGAGTTAAAGTCTTTGTCTACTAAGTCAAACATCTTGGCTTCCTTGAGAGAGTTGATTTTTTTCTGGTATGGGCCACAGAAATGTTTACATGATATGTATTTCTTTTTGTTGAAAACCGGACATTTTAAATATTATAATGTAGCAACTCTGGAAATCAAACTCTATAGTTTGCAGTTTATTGCAGTTTTAGTTTATATAATGTCTTTTCTGAACAACTTCCACAAAATCTTTATTCTTTGCTATGGTCAGCCACTGAAACCCCTGCTTGATTGATTACCTTAGTAGCCAGCTAACACTTTTTTTTTTTTTTTTTTTTTTTTAATGCTGTATAAGTCTATTTAATATTTTCTATTGAGAAAACAATGCTGATAAATCTGTTACATTAGGGGAAAAGCACTTTTTTCCTATTTATGATGATTCATAAGGCTGGGGAAGAACAGAATTGCTTTAGGTAGAGAGGAGTGAAGGGGAGGGCGAGGGGTTATGGGAGCAGGAGGGATAGTAGAATGAATCCGACATTATTACCCTATGTACATATATGACTATATAACTGGTGGGATTCTACATCATGTATAACCAGAAGAGTGAAAAATTATACTCCATCTGTGTATAATGTATCAAAGTGCATTCTACTGTCATGGGAACAAATTTAAAAAAATTTTTAAGTGACTTAGTGAAATTTCATTTTTACAGATATTGAAATAGGATTTCTTCCATGGCTAATGAATGAATTTGAAAAAACTATGGAATATAGCATAGTGGGAAGAATAGTGTTTGACAGTAAGCTCTTTTATTTATTTATTTTTTAAGAGTCATCTTTAAAATTTTCAGTGGACAAACAGATGGAAGAAAGATTTTAATTTTACATTACTTAAACTTTCAGTCTGTTAATTATGTTAACAAAGATCAAATTTTTGCCTTCAATTTTATTTTTTTGTTTTTCTGTAATTTTTTACTATTAATATCTCCTGTCATTGTTCTATAAGTAGTGTTCTGTTAAAACAAGCAGAGAATATAACTCATATTCAGTATATAAAGTGATAAAGAAGTTAAGACTTTAAAGGTTATGATATAGAAAGAGAGGAGGCCTGGTGAATGTTTTATACTCATCTAAAATATAAAAATCATAGTGACTTCTGAACTTTGCAGTGTTGATCTGGGAAGTGGTTGAAAGGAGACTGAATACTTATGAGCAGAAGGAGAACAGAGATCCTTCTCTAAGATCAGAGGGACCTTATGGTCCTAGAGCAATGGGAGAAACCCTGGGGAGTTATGATCCAAACATACCACAGACCCAGAGGCCATGGCTGGACAGAGACTACCTACAAAGAACACAGTATGGAACAAGGACATATTCCCAAGAAAGGGGGTTTATGGAAGAAGGAGCTCTCCTGGGGCAGGATGAAGACACAGAAATGAGAAAAACCTTAGGAAAGGAAGACCCATCAGCAGCAGGGGGAGCTTGGGAGCCGGATGGATACCTTCTTCAACATCTAGAACCAATAAATCATTCACTCATAAACAAGGATCTCTGTGCATGGTGAAGTGTACCTTTAACCCTCAGTTAAGCAGTTTACTACTCTGCCTTTGCCTTCACTTTCTGGTTATGCACAGGTGGCCAACCAGCGGTAAGAGACTGTGGCCTTCTTGAGTCTTCCCTGAGCATATGCAAAGCCATAGTCATGTGAATGTTCTTGTAAATTATAAAGAATAGGTAGGAAATTTTTAAAGCACTTATTCCCCACAGCATATCCTTCCCCAGCGTTTCCTTCTACAATTTTGATTAGTCTACAGTTTGCCCCAAATGTTACCCATTGTGGCAGGTAGTAGAGATCAAAATATTTGCCTATTCCAGGCTCCCTGGGGAGCCATTTAGCACTGGACAAGTTCCTAGTCAGGAGAAATAAAGACATGCCTTTGAACAGGTCTTCAAGAGAATGACCAAACAGATCAAAAAAGTTATTATTATTTTTTTTAAATCCACTTTGCTTTCTCAGATACCTGCACTGAGAATGTTGGCTGCTATTTTCAAGGCACTGCTGAGCTGAGTACTAGAGGGTAGCATTAGGGTAAGTTAAGTCACCAAAACTTTGTTCTTATTAAGGCTGGGGCTGTTTGGCTTTTAAAATAAATGCTACCCAGATTGCATCAAGCCTTTGGTTAGATTCCAGAGTTCTTAAAAGTTGATTCTGATAATTATTGCCAGATTTTCTTTTCTTGCTTTAATGGAAAGGCAGCTTCTGGAATTCCTTATTCCACCATTCTCTCTGACATCACCTGTTGTTTTATTTTGTATTTTTCCCTTGACATAAAGGTGAGACATCTCCTACTTCTCCTAAATTTCATGTGAAGGTAGCTACCTTTAGAGTCCTTGAGGAAGATAGGAGGGAAGGGAGTAAGAGATGATGAGGATTTCTGGGGAAGAAGCATAATTCATAATTTTCCATTTGTATATTATGTAGGAATACTATAACTGCTATTTTTTATAGTCCTAAGTACTCCTAGAACATAGTGAGGATAGCACTAAATGCTACTTTGGGGCATATATTAGCAGAACAAGAATCAAGATGTGGAGAGCATGCTCAAGTACGGGGTTTCTTATATGCAATTATTTTCTGATTCACTCTACAAAAAAATATAGCACCCTGATTGAGTAATGATAATGAACAAGATGCTTGTGTTTCTTTAGATGTAAAAAACAAATTTGTAGTTTCCCTAAAACTTATATTTATACAATTGAATATAATATTAACAAATAGAGGTTGAGGAAAGGTAAGTTTTAGATATATTTTTAGTTTAAAAAAAAAACAGTAAATAATAATAGCAATTCACTGCTATTACCAATAATAGTACTAATTATTTTAATTATTTTTAAAAGTTGGTATCATCATCATTATCATCATCATCATTATTGTAATTACTACTGACAATTACTTATCTAGGGGTCTTACTATAGGAATGTGGACACAGAAATATGTACTAACGTTTATCCACAGCAATTTCCACAATAGAGGAGGTAATGCATGCAAAAATAATGAGACACCAGATATAATGATCAGTGTAACTCAAAGTACAGTGCATGGACCAGAGCTGCTCTGCAAGCTTGTTGTTACTGGTTTAAAATAAGACAAGTATAGAAATTGAGAATAGTGTTCAGAAACTTACAGCACTATGATAATGGGACGTACACCCTTCAAAATAAAATTTTGCCTACTGAGTTTAATAATAGTAAATCTGGATTTGTATTGTGTATAATTTTTTTCCTTATTTCGTTTTCTTATCTGGTAATTCGTTTTCATTGTGTTTATTAACAATTAAAATGTAAAAAAAAAAAATGGGGCTGGGGTTGTGTCTCAGGGTAGAGCGCTTGCTTAGTATGTGCAAGGCCCTGGGTTCAATCCTCAGCACCACATAAAAATAAGTAAATAAAATAAAGGTATTGTGTTTAACTACAACTAAAAAAAATATTAAAAAATGTAATAAATAGGAAACAGGGTGGAGGGAGGATGTAGTCCACTAGAAATTTTTTGAGAAGTGCTAGTTTAGATAATCTATGTTATTTGGTTTGTGAAATGAAAACTTTGGGTGACATTTACTATTTGGATTTGGGGGGACAGAGAGATCACTTTGCAGTATAATAGTCTGAACATGATTTGAGAAAGTGGGACTCAACATTGTTACAAATCACAGGTGAAGAAAGAAGGATTCCAGGATCAGGTTTCCTGCAACTAAAATGAAATGTAAGTTCTCCTAAGGTTTCCATATTTCTTGTCTGAATATAGAAATTTCTTTCCATTATGATGAGTGAGGTCAGGAAATGGATTAAAATATTTTAATTTCCTTCTCAGCTCTGAAGTTCCTTAAGGAAGAAATTTAGAATTTAAATAGTGTGATCAGTGGTATGTTTGAAAGAAGGAGAAAATATATATTGTCTTTTCACTTTAAAATCTAGGTAGAAAAGCTTGCTCCCACCCAGGAGAAAGAAGAATTAAATTACAATGTTTGGCACTGAGAATTATCAGAATATCTGATCCAAATTGAGAAAAATGAAATCCTTCTTAAGCTTTACTACCTGTATTTTCAAGGGCCATAATTCTGTTTGGAAATGGGTAAAGGCTTGCTTTTCTCATATATGAAAAATTAATCTTGTATTAAGGCTAGGCAAGGAGCTCTCCTGATATGTTGTATTTAAATCAAAAGTTCTCAAAAATCAAGCATTTAAATAAAGCCTTCTGTTAAAACCTCTTCAGTGTTGACACTGTGGGAATTGGAAAGCACCATGACTAATCCTAGTCAAGTCATTTAAATGCAGAGATGCAGAGTCTCAGGCCTGAAGAAGCTAAGATTTCCTAGTGGTTCTTCAGCAAGACATAAACAGGTGCAAGTAGAACACAGGACCCTGGACTGAGAGGGAAGGCCATGTGGTCACCTGGTTTCTCGTCCTTTTGTAGTTTTCTATCACTAGAGTTAGATGTGGACTATAATCAGTCTTTAGAGACTTTGTTTTCAAGTTCTTGCACAATGTGAGACTACCTGTTCATCACCAGCCAAAGTCTTGAGTGACCACAGCAAATCAGAGCAGAGAAGGAGGCTGGCTGGTTCAAAAGCTGGTGATCATCACCAGCCACCAGAGATCCAGACATGGGCTCGCGTGGTAATAGGAGCCTGTTAGAGGTGGGATGAAGGCTTCCATTCAAGTGTACATTGCCTGGACACACAAACCCCTTGTCTTTGAAAGGCTCTGAAAGTGCTTAGAAGATAAAGCATATCACACGCTGTGGTTGTTGATATTGACCTGTGCTGTCTGTAACTGTGGGAGAACTCTCTCAAAGCTGGTCACATGGAGGTCTAGTTGAGACAGCAGGATTGCATAAGCACAAAGCAATTTCCAGTTTTCTCTGAAATATCTGCTCTGTCTCAGTTTAGGGAGACATAGAACAGCTTAAAATCATTGAGACTTTGATTTAGCACAATCCACAGACTGAGTGATTAAAGTATTTTGGATTCAGCTACTTCTCATGTCCAGAGATTCCAAATATTCCTTTGGTGAAGGCTAAACTAGCCTCTCCATGGAGACTAAAATCACATAAAAAGGGACAGAATGATCCTGCAGCATGCTGTGGTCAGCTGGAGAAATTGATGCTCAGGTTTCAAGACTAAAGATGTGGGGTTATGTTGTCCCATTATTTCCTCACACTCTGCATGGATGGTGGCTCCTGACTGTCAGGCAGTACCATTCTCACCTTCTTGCTTCTGCTCCACTGTTCCTCCTTGCCTGGAGGATGATTTATCCAATCACAGCTATTCAAGATAACCCATGATCTATCTAAGCCTGCTAGTTCTTCAAGGCCCAACTCAAACCCTACCAAAACAGTACTGTCAGGGGGTGGGAAAACCTTGGGCTTTGAAGCTGACCACAAAAGACTTGGTCAAATTACTTAACCTCCCTGGGTCACAGATTCTTCCTTATAAAATGTGGGGTCAATGTGAGGATTAGGGGTGCTCAGAATTAGGGAGTGTTACAACATGTACAATTCTAGCCATCTACTGACGCTTTCCTCTCATGGATACCAAAAACCAAGAGGTTCAGAACCACATCCTTCAGGTTTGTATGATCTGTACAATATTTCAGGTGTTTCATTCAGACTTGTCTCCTCCAGAATCTTTAAGGGCAGAGAAGTTCTTCTACATCTTTGAAGCAGAGATTCAGTTAAACTGAATGTCCACTTTGGGAACATTTGCTTTGTGACAGGTACTGGGATGCTTCTGCTTCATCTCCAAAATGCCCTGAGAATAGGAGATTATTACTCCACAGAAAACTGAGGCCCAGAATAATAGGTTACTTGTCCAAGGCCACAGAGCTAGGGACCTGCATTCTGGCCATGAACCCAGATCCTCTCCACACAGCAGGTGCAAACACTGATTGACTGACTACCCAGACTGACAGCTTCTCTTCATGCCATCTTTACCCACTGTCCCTTGCTCCTTAGACATGCTCAACCCTACTGACTTGGCTTTCCCGCTTGCCACTGTGTTGCACATCAGCACAATGCTGTACATGTCTAAGGACCAAGGCAGTTTGCAGACCATATTTTAGAGGGCAACAAAGCAGTAAGACTGAGAACAGGGAGCAAACAACCTCTAAGCCGGTCTGGAGGGGTCAGAAGGAGGGTTGGGAGAGGGAAGATACTGGGGAAAAGTGATAGATTAGCTATTTCTAGAAATATTAATTCCCCTTGGGGTGGCAAATCAGGAGCAAACATAGCTGCAATCAGTCATAGCATGCTAATAGCAGGGGAGACACATTTGATGCTTCTGGAAATGAATGGATCACCTCATAGGTCAGAAGGCAATTACCTTCATTCAGCTCAGGAAATGCCCATTTTTCAACCCGTGAGTGTACTGTTCAGGGATTTTTGTTGTTCTGTTGTTCTGCTTCCATTGGAAAGAATACATAAAAGTCATAGCCAAAGGCAGAACACTTGCCTCACTGACAAACAGTCCATCGACCATGGCAAATCCTCTGTTGCTAAACTATTAGAATTATGACTTGGCTGCTTCCTGAACAGATGCCTACCCCAGATGAAGTGCTCCAGAAGATGTAGCTGTCTCTATCCATCCCCACCCCTGCAAAGACCCTAGGATGTTTAAAGGCCATCTAAAACACTCTCAACAAGGTACACAGTGAGGTCCCGCAGACGCTGGTTCTTAAAGGGCTGACCTAGACTCATCTACTCTAGGGGCACAGGACTGGCATTTGCATCCCCCTTCATCACTTACCTTTGGGGTGGAAAATCAGGAGCAGACAAGGTATTCTTATATTTTATTTTGTTTTATTTTACTTTTTATTGAGGTAAAATTTAGTGAGCACCCAAATGACTGCTTTAAAGTGCATAATTCAGTGGCAGGGAGGGTTTTCAAGATATTATACAATTACCACCTCTTTCTAGCTTCAAAAACTTTTTTCACCCCAGAAAAAAGTTCCTATTCCCTTCTCCCCTCACTTCCTGGAAACCATTAATCTTCTTTTTGTCTGTATTGATTTGCCTGTTCTGGCATCTGTCTGGCATGCATGGGGTTTGGACTCCATCTCCAGTACCACACACACAGGATAAAAACAAAAAAAACAACAACAACAACAACAAAAAAAAACCCCACAAACAGGAATAATATGAATGATTGAAAGGTAGATTTAGAAATATAGATTGATTGATTGTGATTGATTTACCTGTTATGGATACATCATATAAAAATAATCACAATATATTAACTTTGTGTATGGTTTCTTCCATTTAATGTAATATTTTGAAGTTCAAGTTGTAGCATGTATCAGTACTGAATTGCTTTTGATGACTGAAAAATATTTCATTGTATGTATAAATCACAAGTTACATGTCCATTTAGCAGTTGATGTGGAAATTTAAAATATTTCTACTGTTTGGCTATAGCAAATATTAATGCCCTGAATATCATATACACATTTTTGTGTGAATTTATTTCCTTTTCGCTTAGGTATATATCTAGGAATATATTTGCTGCTCTAAACCTGCATTAGCATGTGAAAACTAAGGCTGAAAGAGGGAGACCTTGTCCAGGTTATTAGTTTAGCTAGTGGCAGGGCCAGGATTAGAACTCAGTCCACACGGCCCCTAACCTTGTACTCCATCCACTATACCTAAGAGCTTCTTTGGCTAAAAATGCACTGAATAATTTTTTTTGTGTAAAAGATTACTAACTTCTAACCTCAACTCAAACACCCTGAGGTCATAAGATTAATAGCACTAATTTGAACTCATGGATCTAGGAGTTTCATTTAGCTCATGCTGAGATCTGAGCTTTTTGTTTCCTAGGCAAATCAATAGCAACAGACTTTATCTTGTTAGATCAAATATAACTTTTATTTTAAAAAGCTCCAATTATGCTCTAATGCAGAGTTTATGCACTCAGAGGGCTTAATGAGATAATAAATGAAATTTTAATTTGACAATTAATAGTATAAAAGTGTTAGGATACTTTGCAATTAGGAAGGCTTGTGTGATATTTCCTTTTTTATTAGCCATTGTTTTAAGATATAATTATAGCTGTCGCACACTCTGATTGGGCAGTAACTGACTCATTAAGAAATTTAAAATGGGGTAAGTTTCTACTCCTGTGCTCTTTAAAGCAGATTGTGAAAACAAAATAGAAAGTTAAATATAATTGGGAGATCTGCACAATAAGAAATGGTGTAATTCCTTCCATACCTATTATTCCTGAATAAGAAATGGTTCATCAAACAGCCAATACCTTTATCCTAAACATTTGTCAGGAATGAAACTGGTAAAACAGTGGATTTTAGAAGAACCTGGGTTTCCTCTGAATGAGGCATCAGATAAATTAAAATACATGCAACCTACATGTACACAAAGGGATTTCCTCATACACCTGTGCATGCATTTACATCTACCTGCACCCAAACACCTATCCCTGTGTACCATGCTCACAAAAGAGCAGAGCTACTTGGACTATTATTTTAATGCACACTATTCAAGACTTGACGGTACTAAGCACTGGTTATTAACACTAAAGGAATTAAATGGAATTTCAAGATATGGTATAGACAGAAATCAAACTATAAACTGCAGATCTATTTAGCTAAAGGGAGTTACCTACCACCAAGTGAAATTGTTCTCTGTATCACCAAATCCCATACAATTTACATCTAAATGTTATATTTGTTAAAATAGCAAACAACTGTTTTTCAAATTAGTAGGATCCAAATCTTATTCATTTTCATTTACTAGGTAACCATTGGATGCTCACTTGAAAGTAAAAATTTTTAAGTGAATGGAAAACCCAGTCTCTGTTGAGAAGACATGAATTCCACTTAGGAAATAATATCTTCTCATGGCAGGTGGAAAAAGCATAGAACTTCATATATAAGATCGACTTCCAGCCAAAGCCAGAAGGAAAATACCAACATTGAATGAACAAACAAAAGATGTAAACACCACAGACAGACAGAATAAAGGAGGCAGGACCTACTTGAAATCCACAACCCCAGCTGAGGCAAGGTTCACTGTGGATTTTCAAAGAGATGTTAGTCATGATGTTGGAGGAAACAACAGAGGACATCTCTGGGCCACGTTGGAACTGTTTAATGCAAAAATTAAATTGGCAATCCATATCAAAAGTCCTAAAAGCATTAAAACTTTTTGTATCCCAATAATGTTACACCAGAGTTTTTCTTAAGAAAAATGGTTCAAAAGATGAAAAATAGTGAAAAGCAATAAGCTTATAAAAACATAAATGCCATTTAAAAATGGTAAAAAAAAAAAAAAAAAAAAAACGGTTAGAAATCACCTAAATGTCTAACAATAAGAAGTAGGAAAGCCATGGTAAGTGGATAAATAAAACCAAGTGTTTGGACCTAAGGAGAAGCAGATGTGAAGTAGTGTTAAGTGAAAAAGATCAGTATAAAAATATTATAAGTACTATAATGTGTGCTTTTAAAAAACTATCATATTAATAAAGACCAGAGTTTTAAACAAGAAGAAAAATGAATTCCTTTTGGAAGAAATGGTCCATAGGTTGGGGATAACAGGGAGAAGAGGGAACAATGAAGGCTTGACAGAAACAGAGTTCTGACTAGTTGCACATGCACTTCTGATTAAGAACTGAGCAAGGATGAAATTAACCTTAGCCTCCAGAGGAACTAATTACAATCCTTAGTCCTTTTTTTTGTGGGAGGAGCTCCGAGCATCTCAGTTTCCAGGAAGAAGACACTATAGTCCTTATGGCTTGATGACTTTTAATATGATACACATTCCCACACCAGGAGATGCAGGGGCCACTGAGTGGGGTCTGGAGGATTAACTATACTAAGACCCTGGCTCCAGTGCCTGAAAATAGAGGCCTTACCAGAAGGTTTTACATAAAACCACCAATTCCAGGACAAATTGATCAACCATCTGCAAGCAGTGTGGTGGAAAAACCTTTTGGGTTGCATAGGTGCTATGACATCCCAGGGTCATGGACTCACATAGACCCAACTCTGCAGACAAAACAATAAAAATGGCTGATATAATTTCCAAGAACAATTCTGACACCCCAACTAGTCTTCCTTTAGCAACCTCTTCTTACACCTCCACCCTACCCTTGATCTCTACTGCTTTCAACAATCCATCTCAATCAGCTCTAGGGTGGAGGGCCATAATGGTATATATGAATTCCCATGAATGTCCAGGTAAAACACATTACATGCTCATGGAAAAAGACTACATTTGTCCATGACAGATTTAAAACCACTGCAATGTTTTTGGCCCCTGCAGTGCTGGAAGACACAAGTGCCATGTGTTCTTAATTCATCTTAATGTCCTTGGACAGTTCAGCATTTATATAAAATATTTCTTTGTTTCCCTAGAGAACAAAGGAAGGTGATATTCACAGAATGGCTAAGGTATATCCAACCCAATTTAAAAACAAAAAACAACTTTCTATTTTGAAATAATATTAGACGTGTAGAAAATTGTAAAGATAGCACAGTATTCTCATATTCCATTCACCCAGCTTGCTCTGATGTCAGCATCATATAAAACCATAGTACATTTGTTATGACTAAGAATTGACAACAGTACATTACAATTAACTACATATTTATTTATAGCGTCATACTGATTTTCACTAACATCTTTTTCCTTTCCATCCAGAAACTTACATCACATTTAATCATTCTTCTCCCCACTCCTGCCCCCTCTCTCTTTTATTTTTTCTAACCAGTGAGTTTCTCAGTCTTTACTTGTCTTTCAAAACGTGGACATTTATCAAAAGTCTTTCAGTTTGGTTTGTTTGAAGTTTGCTAAGGTTATAGATTTTGAAGAAAAAACACCTCATAGGTAAAGTGATATATATAATCAGGGGATATATAATATTATGAGGGTTTATAACTGGCAATGTGAAACTTGATCATTTGTTTAAGATAGTGTCTGCCAAGTTACTACCTAATCTAACTTTACTTTCAGATAGGGTTGCCAGACATAGTAAATAAAACCCAGGCTCTCAAATTAGACATACTTACACTAAACAATTATTCCTAGTTTATCTAAAATTCAAACTTAACTGGGCATCTTGTATTTTACCTGGCAGCACTATATCCAGAAGCAAATTCCCAATGAAAGTCACAAATGTTGAGTGAGCTCCTTATATTGTTTGTAAAACTCTCCTCACCTCACTTTTTATAGGCATCCCTTCCCACAAAGGCTGTGGCATACACCAGAATTATATTAATGCTTAAGCCAGTATCCTCAAGTCTAACATCCACTAGAATCCCTTGGAGGGCTGGGCCTCACCACCAGCTTCTAACTCAGGAGGTCTGGAGTTTGCTTTCCTAGCAAGTTCCCAGGAGATGCTGTGATCACATTGTAAAATGCGCTGGCTTTCATGGAGGGAAATCTGAACATTTGTATTTCCTAACACTTGCCATAAGATAAAAGGTCTACCTAAACTGTATATTACAAATTTGTCATTACAACTCATGGAGGGCAGGCCTGATAGACACAATGCATGCATTTCCAGTGTCTGGATGACTTTTTATGAGAAAGTGAACAAAGAATATTTAAGACCAGATCATCGTATTCCCTGTGGGTGAAAATGTCTTGCCCTCAGAGTTGAGAATCAGGCCTAGATCTAGATGGGATCACTTCACTCTTTCTGATACTTTAGTCACTGAGTATCCAAGTTTATCTCCACAAACATCTATCCATCTGTGGTCTTCCCATGTCCTAGTCAGAGCGAGTGTGTAACACCACAGAATTTGTTAGTGAGTCACTCCCACGATGTGGGGATGCAGGAGAAGGAAAGTATCTGAAATGTATAGTTCATAGAAAAAAAAAAATACAGTGGATACCAAGTAAGTCAAAAGTTAATTTATACTGAAAAAAAAGAGTATATTTTGGGTGGTTTGGGTACTTAATTCATACATAAAACACTGTCCATATAGGAAAAGACTTTTTTGAATTCAAACAAGCGATAACAACAAAACTTTGCAGTGCTTCAGCCAAAAACTATTGGTACCTAAATGGAAGATATCCTAGCATCCCTCCCTCCCTCCAAGTTGCTAGACTATTTTGAAATGAATGAGTTTCTGGTCAAGTTTTTGCAACACTTATGCTACGTTGATTATTTAACAATATCAGCAGGAACTGGCTACCTGAAATATTCTCTTATGTTAAACTGAGTTATTACTTAGTAGTAATTTTTCCAAGTTGAAAAAGCACAGTGCAATTTCTTGAAAAATGTCCAAGTCTGTGCAGTCTTCTAGTACAGACCACATGCACAGGATTACACCAGGCACTTCATACACAGAGCTCATTAGTCTTCACTAATGAGGAAAGTACTAATGTGAGGAATGTACTAATGTGCCCCTTGTGCAGATTGGCTAAGTAACTTACAAAGCAAAATTACAGACCTGGCAAGCCAACCAGCTTCAGTGTTGTAGACTTGCTGTTACAATCAGTACCTCACTTAATTCTCACTCAACCCAGTCCAGCCCCCTTTTCTAAGGGTCCAAACTTCAATCTCTTAAACACTAGGAAGAGCATTCAGTATTTTAAAATAGACACCTACACCTAGTGCTACTGCTAGGTTTATATAAAGACAACATGGGGTGGGTTCCTATACACCAAATAAATATTGATAAGGCATTTTTCCTTATAATGCCCTACAAGACATAATCTTGAAAAGGAAATAAAACATGTATTTAAAAATCCTAAAAACCATGAAAGGGGAGAGAAATACATTGCCTTCATGTGATGGAAGCCCACTAGAGCCCCTTAGTGACACTGAATCAACCAGAAAATCAATCTGAGGGCCAATGACCATCCAATGTCTTGTCCAAATTTGGACTGGACAAACAGGTTGATTTATTTCTAAAATCATCCTTACAGGAAGAGAGGTTATCTAACTTGTACGGTAAGCGTAGTTATCTAACTTGTATGGTATTTAAAACAAAGAGAACACAACTGAATGTCCCAAGTCCTGATGGGGAAGCCCAAAAGCCCCTTGCAATGTCTTCTTTATGTTCCAAAGGCTTTAGCAATCACAATACTTGCCAGCTCACACTGTGAATCTCCTCAAATCTGACCTCTGACTGAGACATTCCGGTACCTATTTTCTTTAAGAGGACAGGGACTTAGTCTGTTCTGTGCAAATATAACAGAATATCATAGACTAGATAATTTTTAAACAATATAAATTTATTTGGAGGCTGGGAATTCCAGGACTGAAGGGCTGCATCTAGTGAGGGCTTCTTTATTGTGTGATAACATGGTAGAAAGATCATATGGGTGAGAGAGAGCAAGAGGAAGAGGACCAAATATGTCCTTTTATCAGGAACCCACTCCTGAGATAATGGCATGGGTCCATCTATCACCTCTTAAAGGTCCCACTTGTCATGCTGCTTCCCTGGGGATTAAGTTTCTATCACATACTTTTGGGGAAACCTATTCAAAGTATAGCAGACTGAATGGAATCTAACCAATTACTTGAGATTAATCAAATCTACATCTTTCTCAAGCCTCATCAGAGTCCATTCCTTCTCCTTTTGACAACCAGTTCATGAACCTCAGAATGGTGTCTTGGCCCATCTGACTGTCTTGTTGTCTCTTCTTGACTCACTTTGCCTCCTTGGGTTCTAGCTTTTTCTGTCCTGTCAGGAGTATTTGACAGCAAGGAGCCCCATCCTCTTGCTTTGATGGAATGCAGACACTGTGATCCACAAAGGAAGTGGCCCAAGAACCAGGAACGTGATGCTGGAAAAGTACTGTAGGTGAGACTGTGCCTAGAATAAAGACATCTCAACACATCTTATTTTGGGTCCCTCCCTGCCCTAGTCCACTGAAACCACAGACCTAAATGAACTCATAGGCTCTTTGAGGAAGCCAACTTTATCCTCCTTTTGAAGACCCTTCATTTTAACAAGTGCAGTTATTGGGGTACTGGGGTGTCAAGGGCCAGAAGCTTTAAAAAAAAGGGGGAAGAGAAAGACGAAAACCAGGAAGTGGTATAACAAAGGCCTAATTATAAGGGAGGAGTATCTCTCTACAGACAGGTCATGGGAAGGATGCCAAGGGCTCTCGCCACATAAAGAAAAAGATTGTTATAAAAAGACTTTTAAAAAAAGAAGAAGAAAGAGGCATGGCAGTGGAGACTGGGAGGGGTGGGGCAGAGAATAGGGAAATGAATAAGAATAATGACTTGAAAGCTTTTTTTTCTGCTTCTCTGCTTTCCTTTCTGCAGATGCTCAGCTGAGCCATTGCAGCTGGCTCCCTGACAAATGTGGAAAAATCAGCCAATTTGAGCTGGTTGTTAGCAGTTTGGGTACAGAGGCGCAGATCAATGAGGGGCTGCTTCAGGTGCGCCAGCTGATCTTCCCAAGGGTTCCTGAGAGAGTCTTGGCCCAGGCACAGACTCCTGGCCTTCAGGATGTCACCAACACTCCATTCCACTTCCTGGCTCTGAGAGAGGTGACCTTGGAATGGGGGCCTTCCTCCATGGGTTCCTTCCTATCCTCCGACTGAGAAGCTCTCCTTTCTTCAAACAGATAGGGCTTTCTGCTGCTCACTCAGTGAAAAGTCTGCAGCCCAGGGACTCCTGTCCCCCAACTCAGCACAGATGGGATGGTCCAACTCAAGACCCCTAGAAAACCTGGATGTGTATTACTTTTCAAGTCATTGCAGTGAACCAGAGTCTGTGGACATCTTGGCAGAACATCCTGGGGTGTCCCCATAAGACAGTGAAGCTTCCTTGTAAATTTTCACTGACAGCAAACAGTATACCACACATATTTATTTACACACTATTGTATGCATGGAGTGTGAACATGAAAAGGAGTACACATCTGACCACTCAGTTCAAGAAAAGCAAATGGTATGTAGAGCAAAGTTCAAGGTGAAGAGCAAGTTCCCTACTTACCAAATTGTCCCCTTTTTCTACGATTTTCATTTAATACAATAAGAAGAACAAAATGAGATACTAAGATATTAAAACTAGTGCTTCTGTATGGGAGATTTCTACAGGGATGGAAATGTTCTATATCTCATTTTAATTGGTGGTTATATGGGTATATACAATTGACAAAACTAACTTTACTGAATGAACACTTAAGATCCGATCTGTGCATGTGGTTGGAAGCTAATTATATCTGAATAAAAACTTCAGAATTTAATGGCTTGGGTTGCAATAACACTGAGGTCTACACCAGCACAGTCCTCAATGGTAGCTACTGTGAACATGCACAGGGACACAGAAGAGAGACACTGTGCCACTTCATACTCTGCCCCTACACATACAGAGTCTTTGAAGGAACCTGAACTCATTCCTATACTACCTTCCTATACACATTGTGAGTCAATAAAATCCAGAGGGGTCAAAAATTGTGTGTGTGTGTGGGGGGGGGGATAGTGTGTGTGTGTGTGTGTGTGTGTGTGTGTGATAATCTGAAAGTCAAATATGTTAGGCACTTGAATTAGTTGCTCTCAAAAGCCTTGACATGGGAAGTACTGGCTAGGTGTTTGGTTTGTCCAAACTATACTGATTTGCAGATGAAATGAGAATACTTGCTTGGATCAGAAAGAGAATAATAGAAATTTGAAGGTGAAAAGGCATTGGATTATATGGTCTAATTCCCTCACTAAATCAATATAAAAATTGAGGCTTGGAAAAAAAAAGCAGTTCATCCACAGGCACCCAGGGTTGTTTCTTTTCCTTCTAGATATGAGTCTTCTGATGCTAGAATCTCTTCACCTTCCTGTTTTTCATTATTCTTATTTTAAATGGCATCCTATGCTAATATTTTGAAACAAATATGGTATTTATAACTATTGTCAACTTTCTTAAAAGTAATATTTTTATTAAATTAAAAACATTTTCAGAAAAATGTTTTCCTCCGACAATTACTGCTTCTCAAAGTGTGTTTTTAGAAGAAATTAAGAACCCTAGTGTTATACTCAAGCACTCATATTTATCTCCTTAGAAAGTACTCATGGATAAATTCTGCATAATAGTTAACAGCTTTTAAAAAAAAAATCCTGTTTCCTGCTGTCCCATCTTCCCATGATAAGAATAGGAGATTTGCAGAGGCATTTTCTCCTATTTGAAAAACCCACATTTTCTCCTATTTGCATCTTCATGTTTCCTTCAGCTTGGCTTCAGTGATTGGGCAAGTCATCCTTCTCAATCTCATGGAAATCACTTACTGTTACTAATCCAAGATAAGACTCTGGTTTATGTCTTCACAATACTGTTCATGGGGAGGGAGCCAAAGTACACAGTGCTGTGGCACTGTTTGGATCCCACCAGCCACACTGAATATGGGTGATGTGCTGCCCAGAAGCAGAGTTAATGAGACCAAAGGCGTGTGGCCCAGGTGTGGCTTCAGACGCCCAGAGGAAAGTCTGGAAACCCCTCGTGAGTTTGGTTTGATTTGTCAGTTCCTTTTAACCCAGACTCCTATCACCATGTACACGGTGCCTGCCTCTTTGGAAGGTCACTGCTGCTGTGATAGTCTTGCCAAAGCCTCTGTATTTTTCTTGAGTATGGCCTGGGTCTACACACCTGCACCTATGTAGACCCTCCTACACACACCAGAAGGGACACCTCTGCTCCCTAGAGGTAGGCATGGCAATACTCATTTTGCAAAGCAAAAACAAACTGACAAGGAACTATTAAGTGCAACTCAGAAAAAGGATTGCCAGACTACCAGCCCCCATCTACAGGAAGGCAAACCTTTTTGGGAAAGGGCACAGACAGTAAAACCAGGAGGTTCTTTGGGAGTTTGGGGTAGACCTAGAATCTGTGGTTTGCTCTAGTCACAGCATTCCAGAGTTAGAAGAGAGCTTAAAAATCATCAAGTGAGGTGATTATCAAGTAGCTTAAAAAAATCGTAGTAGAATTCCTTTTGAAATTAAATCTTCTATGGACCCCTGGCATTGAAAATAATTAAAACTGAGGAACTGGTTGCTGAGCAATTAAAAACCTCACTGTTTGATGGAAAGATTCATCTCATTGCATGCAGGGCCCTAAAACACTGCCATGCGAGGTTTCCCAGAGCACATTTAAAGATGGAGTTCTAAAGGGACAAGGAAGGGGAGCTCACTATGACCAAGGCCCATTCTATGAGGGGCAGCTGAGACTCTGGGAGGACTTCTGCCCTACCTAGACCTGAACTCTGATACCTGGTAGCTTGTATTCGTGATGTTGGTTAACTTACCTTTGAGACCTCTCCCTCCAAAATAACTTACATCCCCATTTTACAAGAGGAAAGGCTCATATATTCCAAGGTTGCAGGTATGTTGTATGTGAGGCACGCCCTTTATTAGAAGGCAGGCTGGGGACATGCCATGTCCCCCCACACATTTAAGTCTAAGCCACCTTTGCCCTAGCCACAGTCTTACCTAGACTCTCTTGTGTGTTGGGGGCTCATCTGGCTGAGCGTGTGGACAAGAAGGGAAGGCAAGGGTTTTGTGTTGGGTTCTTGTGTTTTTCTGCTGACTTCAAAGCAGTTCCTAACCTTTCAGAATTGAAGGCCATAAAAACTGGTTCATGGCCATTTAGGAGAGGATCAGATTCTGGGAACAAATTCTAAACAGACTCTGCTAATGAAAGCAGCTGAATCACAGACAAAAACTCAATATGTTGTTTCCCTCCAAGAAAGGGCATCCAAACAATTTCTTCAAGACTGCAAGGGGGACTTCCTGCACACCAAGGTACCATGTTTACAGCAGATCAACAGCTGGAAAGGCAAACCTTTTTCAGTGGTAACATTTCACAGTTCAAATCACTTAACAGATATAAAATTACACCATATACATAGTATTTCATTTTCTTCAAAAAATTGTTAGCTAAAAATCTTTCTGGAAAATATATTTGATGGTTAGTTCCTCTTGGTGATGATGATAAGAACTGAAAAAAATGTTTATGATAATAAATGGTCACTATACTAAATCACACTTTATTTGCTTAACCTGCTGCTTATACAGGTTTCCCTAGGATCAACTGGATGTTTTAAGACACTAAATATACACAGTTTAAAGCCTGGGAACAGATTGTCCTGCTGACCAGCTGACTAAAGTAAAAGATGAGAGGCAGCAAGGCTGGGCATGATATCAGATCCAAAGTGGACATTCCACAATCGACACTGATAATGAACTGCTCTGGTGGAGAAATGTGCAGTGAGAGCACCCAGGGTCACAGCTCAGAGACAAGGAGTCCCCTGTCTAGGGAGAATGCTTGCGACTACAGGCAGAGGTAATGACCATCGCTGCCCTTCAGGAGAGCACAGACAGTGCAGAAAGGGTAAGGAGGAACAGAAGCCACTAACTACATGGAAGACAGACCTGATGGGGAAAGATTCAAGGAATTAGGGTGGTTCTGACTTCATAAGAAAAAGAGCAACTCGATTGCTATTGTGGCTGACTTGTATAAGAGGCTTTGGAGATGTTATACGGAGGCTTTGGAGATGTTATACAAAAGCAGAAGAAATGTAGGTGGGCAGTTTGGCAGGGAGGCCAGCCAGGTAGGAAGCAATCAGCCAGGGAACAAGCCTGGATGGAGCAAGAACTGTAATAAGCATCTTATCCTTGGTTGTCCTCAGTTTCCTCATCTGCAAAGTTCAAAGGTTGCAGCAAGTGGTTTGAATTCAAGATGATCTTTTAATCAAAAACTGAAGTAGTATTCAACATCTCTGGCAATTAGAGAAATGCAAATCAAAACTACTCTAAGATGTCATTTCACTCCAGTCAGAATGGCAGCTATTAAGAACACAAACAACAATAAATGTTGAAGAGGATGTGGGGGAAAAGGCACACTCATACATTGCTGGTGGGACTGCAAAATGGTGCAGCCATTATGGAAAGCAGTATGGAGATTCCTTGGAAAACTGGGAATGGAACCACTTTATGACCCAACCATCCCACTACTAGGTCTATTCCCAAAGGACTTAAAGACAGCACACTACAGGGACATGGCCACATCAATGTTTATAGCCGCACAATTCACAATAACTAGGTTGTGGAACCAACCTAGATGCCCCAGAGTAGGTGAGTGGATAATGAAAATGTAGTATATATACACAATGCAATATTACTCCACAATAAAAGAGAATAAAATAATGGCATTTGCAGATAAATGGATAAAGTTGGAGAATATAATGCTAAGTGAAGTTAGCCAATCTCAAAAATCCAAATGCCGAATGTTTTCTTTGATATAAGGAGGCTGATTCACAGTGGGGTTGGTACGGGGAGTCTAGGACGATTAGAGGAACACTAGAAAGGTCAATGGGGAGGGAGGGGGCATAAAGGGAAAAAAAGAAAAAAGATGGTAGAATGAGATGGATATCATTACCCTAAATGCATGTTTGAAGACATGAATAATATGAATATACTTTGTATACAAACAGTGATATGTAAAAATGTGCTCTATATGTGTATTACGAATTGTAATGCATTCTTCTGATACATATACAACTCCAAATTAAAAAAAAAAAAACTGAAGTAAAAATTTAAAAAAAAATCTTTCTCAACCTAGAAAGTTAATGAAAGTATTAAAGGGGATGTTCCTTAATTTTATGTGGTGCTTGAGGATCAAACCCAGTGCCTCACACATGGAAGGTGAGTGCTCTACCGCTGAGCCACAACCCCAGCCCCTAACCAATAATTTTTTACAATTTTTTTTTAGTTGCAGATGGACATAATACCTTTGTTTTATTTCTTTATCTTTATGTGGTCCTGAGGATCGAACCTAGGGCCTCACGCATGCGAGGCAAGTGCTCTACCGATGAGCCACAGCCCCAGCCCCTCACCCAGTGGTTTCTCAAGGATCCTTGGACACTCCACCACTGGCATGCCTTACCAGCAGCCACAACCCCATCCCTCTGTCCACTGCTGGACTAAAGGTGACACTTACCAGTCTGTTGGAGGAAATGATGCCTTTAAAAATGAATTATAAAACCCTGTGGGAGGGAAAGAGTGTGCTACAGAAAAGTCATTAATAACTCAACTTGGAGCTTGGCTTCCCATTTGGACCCATCAACCCCATAACAATGTTCTTCCTGGCTGTGCAAGGCATGACTTCCAAGAGGCAGACAAAGCATTTGAGGCAGAAATTGCAGAGTCAAAAGAAGGAAACCAGTCTTGTGGTGGACTAGTTTACTCACAGAAGTTTTAACTCTCACAGTGCCACCCTGAGAATGTATTCACTATCTCCACTGTCATTGGCAAACAGTCTAACATCCAGAGAAGTCAAGAAGCCTGCCCAGGTTCCCACAGGAAGGCAGAGGAGTCGCTCCTTCACAGACATCTACTCAGTTCTTGCTCTGCTCTGGATATTGTGGGATCCAGGGGGAGAAGCTAGGATGAGACCTGCTCTGACAGAGTTTATTTTCTAGAAAGAGGAGTGAGCAGCTGTAAAAACCCACACCGATCATGAAGCCGCATTTGGTAGTATGAAATATGACAAAAATAAACTCAGGGAATACGACCGGGAATGACAGAGAAGCTACTTCTATGTGGCACAGGAAAAGAAAGCTCTCTGAGGCAGTGACCTTTGAATCAACAAGACAATGACAAGAAAGACCCTGAAAAACATCTGGGCTGAATCAGTCACATGGGCAAGAGGACAGAGCATGGGGTAGCATCTAGTGGAGATGGCAAACAACAAGTAGACATAGCCTGCTCAGGCACTGACGGACAGGAGGGCAGCTGGCAGCCACCTTAGCACTTTTCTCTGAGGTCTCTAGGTGACTCAGGTGGCTGCATCCTTTCTTGTGTTTGTTTGTTTGTTTGGTTCTAGGGATTGAACCCAGGGCCTCACCTTCTAGGTAAGAGCTCTGCTATGGAGTCACACCCCCAGCCCACCACCCTTTAAATAGGAGCAGTAGAAAGGAAACAGACCCTGTCCTCATTGCAGTAGCACCTGCATCTACGAAGCAGGAGCTGGTCACAGGAGGGCTCACTGTCTCTTACCACCCGAGAGGTTTAAGTTCCTTTCTGCTTCACATGCCAGCCTTAACTGTCTGTCAGCTTTCATCTCCCCAGGGACGTGGAGTCAGTGTGCTGGAGTTGTAGCTGTGGATTCAATAAACCACCTCTAAGCAGCACAGAAAGAAGGTAGGGAGTGAAAAAAAAAAAATCCCACTGTGATATCACCCATATTTCTTCCACATGGCAAGTTTCATTTTGTTTAATTTAACAATAAACTCATTATATTAACTCAATTCAATAGAAGCAGCAGGGGGATTTCTCCTAATTTAATCTTGGGCTTTGAGGAGACTTACTCAGTGCTAAAACAATGCCATACAGAGATTAAAGGGCTTGTAGCACATTGAAAAAATACTTTGGAGTTTGTGAATGCTGCCTACTTCTAAGTGAGGAAATACTCAGCCCTCTTCTTAGTTTATCCAAAGCATCAGCCAGTCAGAGAACTAATCTCTGCAAGCAAATCATTCTCATGAATGATGCCGCTTTAGGGTGTAAACTGTGCAAAGGGATCCCTTCATCCATGGAGCTGATGCTCCAATTTGGTGAGGAGTTATTACATGCACCCAGCCAGGGAATATAAATAACTTGAGCTTACCAATGTCACAAAACTGACTTTCCTAAGTCACTTGAAAACACAAGGACATAACTGTCTAACAATCTAGCAATCTGTGCATCCTTTAAGATAGGCTGTGTAATATGTAGCCTGAAAGAGGGAAAAAAAAATGTTGCCCCCCGATCATTAGTCATTATAAGAAAATGTCTACAACTTTTAGAAATCTTGAGGGACAGAAGAGCCTATGTAATCTGCTGATCTAGTGCTTTGAAATCTGGGGATTCCAAATTCACACACATAATGGCTAGAGACCAAACAATGCTTTTTGTCCCCAGCTGGCAAGAAGAATGAACAAACTCATTAATTAGGATCCCGTTGATGCTTGTATTGAATATATATGAATGCAGGCCCACTCGAGGATTCCAGATGGGAGATGCAAACTTTTGAAATTCAAAGACAAACTAGATTTATCTTTGGTGCCTTCAAATGCTTATTGCAGTCCTACTGACCATGTGGGCTTGTGCCTGGGTGAGGCCTGTGAGTATTTATTTAAACAAGCAAGTTTTAAAGTTTAGTTCAACTACAAAATGCAAAACAAGGCCAGGCATGTGGGGTGGGGATGGGTGAGGGGCGGTTGTAGGAGAGCAGAAACCACTTTGAGAAAAAAATTATCTTTATGCCACACTACTTCTAGAAGAAGAAAGAAATGGCTGAAATCTGCAAAAAGGCACAGCTAATAATTCTGCTTCACTCCAGCTGAGGCTAAAGCCAAAGAGGCCCTGTGCTTTTCCTGGAGGGAGGGATGTGGGACCCAGAGGACCTGCAGGGGGGAGGCACAGGCCTGCGAAGCTGCTGCTGCCCTACCTTACTCTCTCTCTCTCTCTCTCTCTCTCTCCCTCTCTCTGTCGCTCTCTCAGTGAGAAATCTATTCTCATGGTCAAAAAATAAAAGTTTGAGGATGAAGACAAACAGCAGGGAGCTTGTGTCACACATTTCAGATGCCAGAGTGAAGGGACTACAGACAAGATGAGGTTTCAAGTCTTTGCAAAGTGAGAAAAATCCTTCTCACTCTGTCAATTTGTGAACAAGAAGACTTTCTAGGTCTGGGACATTTTCTTCCATTATTTAAATTCCTTGTTATGCATTTGCTTTCTTTATTGACAGAACTTGCTTCTTGTCATAGAAAAGCATAATTTACTAGAGAGAGAGAGAGAGAGAGAGAGAGAAGAGAAAGATGAAACCTGGAATACAAATAACATAGCAAGAAGGACCATCTCTTATAGAATTCCTTAAGCTTCAAATGGAGTCTTATTTTTCCCATCTAAAATAATCCTGTGACCTTTTGCATTTTCTAGGCCATATGTATTTCTGCAATGTCCAGAGTCCCAAGGCACATTGGGCAAAGTGAGAGCTGAGAGCTGTCTGGTCCAGGTCCCTGGAGCTAAGAAGTATACCTGTCAGAGAAGCAACAGCGAGATTCAAAGCATAGGAATCCAGAGAGACCTGGGAGGGCACTTTGAACCCCCACTTCCTCTGTCAGTTATTGATTAAACCTCTTATGCATACATACTCATTCTAAGAAAACTGAACTTTAATTTTATGCCTCCTACAGAAAAGAAATGGATACCGACGTGGGATTGAGAATAAATAAGACTAAGTAATGTGAGTAGAACAAACACCTGCACACATTCTCACTGCTAGATTTTCTTTTTTAATCTAAAGAAATTAGAAAGAATGTCAAACCTCACTTGTAATCAAAGAAATGTAAACTAAAATGTGTTGCAGTTTTATGAACTTATCCAATTAGCAAAGATGAAAAAGAAAGACATACCAATGTTGATGAGGGCTTATGCAAACGGGCTCTCTTGTCTCTTCAGAGTTGGAATGTAAATTGGTAGAGTCTTTCTGGAGTTAAAGTAGGCAACATGTGGAAGATGCCTTGAATGTGAACAGTCTGGTGCAGCAATTCTACTTGTGGCATTTTACTGTATCAGGCATATACAGTGGGATGTTCCTCACAGAGTTGTTTAGGAATTGCAAATTGTTGTCCACTAATGGGACAATTGGGTAAGTTAATTGTGTTGCATTCAGACAATGGATTATTATCTATGCTTACAGCAGTACATAATTAATGAAGTTGGTGCATGTTTAGGAAATGTTATTAACCAAAAATTAAAATAAAATCTAAGACATATCTATATATCTTTATGTGTGTCTCTATCTATCTATCTATCTCTAGCCATTATGCATCAGTCTATCCATTCAATGCTGTGTTTTAAGCATTTATCTCAGTGACCTTACATCATCTAACACTCATAACAACCCCATGAAGTATGTACTATTATTATGGTCTTTTCACATATAAAGAAACTGGAAAACAAGAAAATGGAGATTTAAACCCAGGTATGTATTAGTCTAAACCAGTTATCCTTTCTGCCATAAGCATGCATTATACACATATGTGTACCTGCATACATATGTCCTTGCAGATGAATATATGTCCTCTAAAACGTTCACAGTCATCTCTCAGTGGCCAGCTTAGAGATGATGTTTGTTTCTTACTCTGTGATTTTTTTTTTTTTTTGGATCTTTCATGATTTCCATGACCATGTATTTGTTTTGCAATTACAAAAAAAAAAAAAAAAATGCAATGAGCTTCTCTTGAGAGGCTATTTTGACTCTGATTGTCTCCTAAGTCATGGGGAAGCATGAGGTATCAAGAAGAAGGAGAAAGTAGCTAATAGGCAATTTCTCCTGGATGGACTCTGGAGCCAGTTATAGCTGCTTGCTGACTATGTACCCTGGGAAAGGTCACTTGACTCTGTAACGTACAGGGAAAAATAAATGTGACCAGACATGGAAAACCACCTCCACAGAATATGCACTCAGTAGATGCTATTTCTACTTTTCTTTCCAGTCTTCTGGAATACTTGAATTTCAGGAGTGGCGTTTTCTAGACTCTGCATTATATATGATTTTCATTGTCTTAGGGAAGACCATTAACACAAAGGGAAAGAGAAATACATTCAGCCTGAAGGATGCCTTATCAATGCCCACTGGCCACAACTGACTATTTCTCCTGTTCCCAAGTCAAATCCTCTTTTAGGTCAAGTCCTTGGTTATGGGGGTTATTTCATTCTTTGTTACAGTGGTTTTCAATGAAAATGAATACTCTCAAAGTGTTAACAAACATCTTTCCTTGAAGTATATGAGCACAGATAATTTTTTAAAATATATTTATTTTTTAGTTATGGATAGACACAATATCTTTATCTTATTTTTATGTGGTGCTGAGGATCGAACCTAGTGCCTCATACATGCTAGGTGAGCACTCTACCTCTGAGCCACAACCCCAGCCCCCGAACACAGATAATTTTAATGAAATTAGTTCCCAGGATTTCAGCTTCCCTAAGTCAAGGGGTCATGCCAGTATATATTCATCTGCTGTCTTAACAACTATCTTTCCACTTTGTTGCAGAAAGACAGAACTCATACCCCTGGCAAATCCCAGGGTTAACAATGCCACTGGAGTGCCCCAGAAAAGGCCAATTTGATCATGAGTTAAAAGTAAGTTTCAACCACTTGCATAACAAAAATTTATTGAAAAGTCTCTCTACTCCCCCAAATATATTTTTTATACTTGCCTTCATGTTGCTACATCTTAGTCCAATTAGAAGTTAAATTTCAAATTCAAAAGCGATATGGTTGTCACAGGAATGCATATTATCATATTGAAAGACGTATTCACAGAAAATGGAATCAGACTTTTTTTCTGACACAAAATAAATTTGACTTGGCTGGTTGATTAAATAATGAAGACAATTAGGTTATATTTTCTATGCCCTAAATGAGCTAAATCTGCAAATCCTAGGTTTGATGAATATGTATTTAAATGACATGATAAAAGCATTTTTACCATAATTACATAAAAATTTTTGTGTGGCAAGCAAAGGGATACTGGAATTACCAATATTTCTAAATTACCAACACTCTAAGTAGCTGCAGGTTAAGCAGCATCTCACTAAGTGGAAGAATACACATAATATTTAGTCTCTTCATATTTTGTAGTCTTTGAGATACACTTTTTTTGACTCACATTGAAAAAGCAGATGACTGCAAAGAACAATTACCACGTACTTTGGGAAGCCAGGTGTCCTCCAGTTCTTTGCTTTCCACAAAATCGGGAGATGACCTAAGAATGTTTCCACCTGAGAGATCACTAAATATTGCTGCTAGTGTTTGGTTGTTTGGGGCATATTATTCATCAGTCAAAAGGCAAAAAATTACAGTTCTCTAAACAAAACTGCTTCTATCTCATCAGAGGTAGACAATGCTCACCATTTATATCATGGAAATGAAAACTAGGGATAGAAGTGCTTGACTCCTTGGCAGTGAGTAATATTCACCCATGGAGAAGTAAATTTCTGGCGGGGGGGAAGCCCCATCTAGCTCATTAAATAATGCATTGCCAAGAAGTTTTCACTTTTTTTAAAAAACTTTTTTTGTAGTTGAACATGGATACAATACCTTTTTTTTTTAAAACTTATTTTTCTATTTTATGTGTTGCTGAGGATCAAACCCAGTGCCTCACATGTGCAAGGCAAGCGCTCTATTACTGAGCCACAACCCAGGCCCCAAGAAGTTTTCACTTTTGTACTTAATATTATGTTAAATTATTTAATGTTAATTAAATATTTATGTTAATTATGTTAAAGTATTTAATATATTTGTGTTGTTCTGATCAACTTTGCACTAAAAATCATTGCTATGATACATCAATCCAATTTTTACTACCTAGAGTTTATGGTTAAAGGACTTTTAAAATTTAATTAAAAAATATTTATTTATTTGTTTTAGTTGTACACAATGCCTTTATTTTTATGTGGTGCTGAGGATTGAACCCAGGCCGTGCACGTGCTAGGTGAGTGCTCTACCACTGAGCCACAACCCCAACCCCTTAAATTTTAAACTTTTATACACAGTTTTATTGCAAAGGATTATGATTGAACAATAAATAAAAGCCTTTGAGCATAACAATATGTAACATTAGTATAAAAATTCCATAGGAAAAACAATAGAAACACAAGTTCAAAGGAAAAAAAAAGATGTGTGAGTTTTTTGAGTGTTGGAGAGCTGGCTCATGCATTTAAAAAATAAATAAAAGATGGCAAATATTCACTCCAGATAGTACTTAGATGTCACTAGATACATCTCAAAGGTGATAGAAGAGCTTTATTTTTAAATTATAATATCTAAAATATGCCATAAATTATATGATTCACTATTAAACTATTTAATCTTATAATAAAAACTTTAAATATCAAATTATAGAGAAACATATGCAAGGTGGTATAAAGAATTTCATAATTCTGTTCAGGGAGATAATAAGTTAACAAAATTAGTGCAATTTACTGTCTACCACATTCCATGGCTATTTTCCTCCATGAAACCCAAGATAATGGCATTTATTTTATTGAACTTAAGGGGGCTAAAGAAAATATTTGCTTTAGTCCTCTCAAGAGACATAACCACACTCTTCCTGCACCTTCTGGGCATACATCAGCTGGCTTCCTTAGAAACTGTGTGCTCAAGAGCACAGGAACAGCAGTGAGCAAGGCTACCTCTGAGGAACAGGACCTCCTCTGTGACTGAATTGATTCCTGATAGGTGGAATGGGTCTGACTCACAGAAGGAAAGGAAGAACTATTTTTTGCCCCTAGTCCATGACTTACACCTACAGTCAGGTAATTTTTGTTTTTGTTGTTTTTAAATATTTTATTGGTTCTTTTTAGTTATATATACAGTAGAATTCATTTTGAGATATTTATATAAGCACAAAATATATCTTATTCTAATAAGGACCCCATTCTTGTGGATGTACTATTGTGGTATATATTCATGTATGTTCATAGGAAAATTATTTCAGATTCATTCCACTGTCTTTCCTTTTCCTATTTCCCCTCCTTTCCCTTCATTACCCTTGCCTAATTTATTGAATATCTATTTCCCCATCTCCCCCCTTATTGTGGGTTAGCTTCCACATATCAGGGAAAACATTCAACCTTTGTTTTTGGGGGGACTGGCTAATTTTTTTAGCATGATAGTCTCCAGGTCCGCCCATTTACTTGTAAATGTCATAAAGTCCTTCTTCTTAATGGCTGAGCAGTAATCCATTGTGTATATTTACCACATTTTCTTTATCTATTCATCTGTTGAAGGGCACCTAGGTTGGCTTCATAGCTTAGCTACTGCGAATTAACCCAATCAATAAATGGGCAAAGGAATCGAACAGACACTTCTCAGAAGATCAACAAATATATGCAAAAATGTTCAACACATCTAACAATTAGAGAAATGCAAATTAAAACTACACTGGGATTTCATCTCACTCTAGTCAGAATGGTAATTATCAAGGATACAAGTAACCATAAATGTTGGTAAGGACGTGGGGAAAAAGGTATACTCATACATTGCTGGTGGGACTGCAAATTGGTGCAACCACTCTGGAAAGCACTATGGAGACTGTTCAAAACTAGGAATGGAACCACCATTTGACCCCATTATCCCACTCCTCAGTATATATCCAAAGGATTTAAAATCAGCACACTACAGTGACACAGCCACATCAATGTTTATAGCAGCTCAATTCACAATAGCTAAACTATGGAGCCAACTACCATTTGCAGGAACAGAAAAAAATCCTATGGGAAAAAGAGAATGCAGGTGGACTTTCCCTTTGCCCACATCTGACTTAACACCTTTGGATGCTTTCTACTTTATCTCATTAGGCAAAGACACCACAACTAATCACACTATGTTTTTTTAGAAACTTGTATGCCCACACTCAATGAAAGTGACTCAGAAATAAATAATGTAGAGAAATTATAGGGATACACATACTGCCTTTCTTTTCTCTGCTAACCTGGTCCAGGGGCAACTCTCAGAACAGGAGGTACCCACTCACTGCAAGGAGAAAAATGAGGGTAGACAGAACTGGGTCCTTCTGCTTGCCACTTTAAGCAACTCCTTTGGATGAGTCCAGGTTTCTGTGTCTTTTAAAGTGGAGTTCAAAACAGATACCTTGCCTTCTACTACACAAGGCTGTTGTGAGTGGCAAATTAGAATATGAATCTGAAAGACCCTTTCCTTTGAGTATTTAAAGTTTTGGAATGAGACCATTAACTCAGTGTTCTCCAGCCCATTTTCTGTCCTAAAGCTTCTCTCTTGCTCACTGGGAAGAATGGAGAAGGAGAGTATTCACCGATGTCATTAACACAGAGCAAAGAACGTATATTTCAATAGAAGTTAGGGTTTGCCCTCCTGGTTTCACTACAATGAAAGGAACAATCATGCTATGATTGTCCCTTGGTGTCCCCCATCCCTGTACCCAAACTCACATAGGACTTTAATACTAAAGTTATATGTTAATGGTAGTAAGAGTTTCAAAATTAATCAAATTGTGGTCTTTGAAGGTGAGGACTTTGGGAAGTGATTAAATGGGTTAGATAAGTCCTTAGGGTGGGCACCCATGATTGAACCCTTGTGGCTTTCTAAGAAGGGCAGAGGTCAGACACATAGACATTGGTATACACACACTGTCTCTTTGTCATGTGTTGCTGTGTGCCACCTGGAGACTCTACCAGCAACAAGGCCATCACCATACCAGAGCGGATGCCAAGCACCATGCCCTTGAACCTCCAAAACAGCAAGATATTTTCTTTCTAAAGTTAGTGTGCTTCCAAGATTCCATCATAATGCTAGGCTGACTAGCACAAGTCATAATTCTGGATACAGTCCTGTACATTTTTGGTGGGGGGTGCCAGGGATTGAACCCAGGGGTATTTAACCACTGAATCACATCCCAGCCCCCTCTTTTTTTTGGTATTTTATTTAGAAAAAGGGTCTCACTGAGTTGCTTAGGGCCTCACTAAGTTGCTGAGGCTGACTTTGAACTCCTGATCCTCCTGCATCAGCCTTTCTCCCAAGCCTCTGGGATTACAGGCATGCGCCCCTGGTCATAGTCCTGTTCTTAAACAGCTACACCAAGATGAAAGATGTCTGCACCTTGATTCATCCTTATGACACAGCAAGAACAATTGGCAAATAAAGGGACTGTTTATTCATACCAATGGGTGCCAGACTAGTCATTGATTTTAAGTTGGATGAACAGTTTTAATAAAGCTATAACAGCAATGAGAAATGAAAGCATCTGATTGGTCCTGACTATGTTGAGAATTCACAGATCTTGAACCATGATCCAGGTGCCAAAATCATTTAACACTATCTTGAGCTGACTTCTACAAGTAATGCCAAAGCTCTCTCCTGAGATAGCATGCTGTTAGCCCTGACATTATTAACCTGGACAATTGATACCTATAAAGGATCCTAATTCATTAATTTGCTAATTGATGCTCACAGTTTTGGGCATGGACTTCAACATTGCCAATCCAGTGTTTATCTGTAGAAAATAAAGACCATAACAGGATATATAACTTCACAGACTTGACTGTACCTTAAAAAAAATTGGGTCCAGGTCTTAAAATTCTCTGAACATGAAAATGAAAAACACAACTAATAAACAGTTGTGTTGCCTTTTAGTCTTTGCCCCCAACTGTACTGCTTCATTTTTAACATATGTTTAACTGCTACTTTTTATTAAACTCATATTTAGGCAGAGAAGAACAAGCCTCCCACATATGCTTTGGGTTATATACTAACTGTTCTCTGTCAGATGGTGAATTAAAAAGAAGAGACACTGGAAGAGAAGAATTAAATGTAAATTTAGCTTATGAAAATCCCTAGCTTTGGGGAGGAAAAATCTTATATTTGAAAGAATCTGGGGTGCTTTTCCACAAAGTGTTTTTCAGGGCACACTGGAACCTGAATTGAATGCCACTGGGGAAAACTAGGCTTCAAGCAGAGTGGTAGCCCCTGAAGAACCCAAATTATCCTTCTAAGCATCCATCTTTAAGATTGTACACATCCTTGTCCCTATTCTTGGCTTATAAGGTTCTGGTGAAAATTAGTGGCCTGGTGACATTGGAACTTATTGCAGGAGGGGTGCTATGTCATGTGTGCTGGACAGCAAGAGGGTTCTGCCTCCAGCACCTGGAGGTGAGGAGTGTTGGCCAGGAGCACCCACACGTATTTACACTCTGAGCTTCTTCCTTCCTCCTCCCACTTATATCCCTGAGTCTGGTTCCTTGGTTCTGTTGTATTGTTCACTTCAAGACACTTAGAGTCCACGCACATTTATGTCTAAGCCAAGCACCTTTACCCACTTCATGTCGCTTATAAATTTTTTTAAAAGGTTTATACAATTATTCCTACATCATGTGAAAGGAATCTGATGGAGGTCAAGTGAGAAGTCAAGGACTATTCAGTTGAGGACAAAGCCAGGGACTAGACTAGATCTTCTGACTCCAAATCCAGCTGTCTTGTCTACCTCTGCATCCCTCTGCACATACTTCTGGCTTCATATCTTTTCTTTCCCATCTATACCTCTTTCTTCTCCCACAATTTCTATAATTCACATTCTCTTTCTTATAATGATCCATTTTCTCACTACTCTAATCTCTTTCTTTCCTATCCAGCAGGTTTTAAAGTTATTGAATTCTAAGAGAAGGGTGAACATTTGGGAAGGAATTGTTTTTTTTTTTTTTTTTAATTTATTCTAATTTGTTATACATGCTTTCAGAGTGCAATTCCTTTCATATTACATATAAAGAGCACAGTTTTCCAAGTCACTGGTATTACTCAAAGTATTTTCACACCATTTGAGTTTTTATACATGCACTTAGTGTATTGATGTCCAACTCATTCTGCCATTATTCCTATCCTCTTTCCCCCCTCCCCTTTTTTCCCTCCTCTTTGTTCTATTTAACATTCCATGAGAGGAATGAAGGGAAGGAATTCTAATTATGATAACCTAAAACTAATATTGTTAAGACTAATCGAGCAGCAAAAGTTTCACATTTGTTGTTTGTTTTTAAATGCATAAATCTTCTCTACTTTAAGTATGTGTTAGAATAGTGGTTTGGAATAAAACTATAATCTAAACAGGAAACAAAAGTGGCATTTCCTTTTATTTTCCCAAGGGAGATACTGGGAAAATATTCTCATTGAGAGTATATTTCCAAAAGCTTACACACACACACACACACACAGACTAAGAATGGTTTAAAAAAAAAAAAAAAAAAAGTCTTAGCTACTTGACACTTACAAAGCAGATTGAATTACTCTAGCCATTCCGGGTACCTGGCATTTACTAGGGTCACTTGAGCTATTTTGATTTATGAGGGTTTAACCCCGAGCAGGGTAGGTTTAACCAAGCTTGCTGAGAGTACCCACTTAAGGATTCTTTTAGCAAACAAGAGTAAACATTCTTCAGCTAGAGTTCATGTCACAGAACCACCCCAGGAATGATGCCTTCAGTTCCAGAGAGCCTGCCCTCTGTTTTCTCCACAGCTTTGCTGAATTTCCATCTCTATTAGAGACAAAAAGGACTGGGAGGTCAGCAGCTGCAGGCCACAGCATGGAATGCACAGATCAGCCTGGACATCCCAGTGGCATAGGGTTTCCCTTCCCCAGAGTTGGGTAGGAAGGGTGCCCTTCACTAGCAGAGCAGAGAAAGCACAATTTTGGTATTTTACTTCCACTGTTTTTACTGTGAGCCTTTGTGTCTCAGTCTTCATACCTGGAAAATGTGACACGAACAGCACCTAGCTTGCAAGACTGTTTGAAAGATTTAAAGAAATAATTCAAGCACAGCATGTAGAACATGTGCTAGAAGATGGTTTTATGGATACAGTAAATTTAGCTGATAATACTAGGCTTTCCTCATTTGTTCCTATAGGATACCCAAGTTTTACAATACACTTTGCTGACAACCTTCTGCCCCACCCAAACCCCCCAAACAGTAACTCCTGCCTTATGACCCTTCAGTCTTATTCTTTGCTAGCTAAAATTCAGTTCCAACAAGATAACCAGACAAATGAATTTGTGAGCCTTATGTATTCTCTCTCCTAGGTCTAGGAGTGCTTGTCATTCCAATGAAATTCACATGTCTCAAAAAGATTCTTAAGTAATAATTTCAATAATGGAAAATTTCAGGCTAGCAGAGAAAAGTTTTCTGACCAGATATCCCTTCTCAAGTGTTTGGCAAGTACTGCTTCATTATACCAGGTGGTTGTCCAACTTCTTAATTTGCATGCTCCAAATTTAATTTCCATCACAGGCAAATGGCATCTAGGGATGACAAAATGCCCTCAAATCTTTCTGAGGACATGCCTTCTATCTAACTCATTCAGCACCAAACTATGATGCAGAAAAAATGAAATTCCAATTCCGGAGCCATTCACTGAGCTGCTATGGACAAAGCACTTTACCTTTCTGAGCTTCAATGTCTTCATCTGTATCATGGCAATAATAATAAGCGCAGAAATTATTATAGCCTATGAGCCAACTCCGGCTTGCTATCTTATCTTGTAAATAAAGTTTTATTGGATCACAGTTGTGTCTGTCTATGAACTGTCCATGGCTGCTTTTGTACACTACATCATCAGAGTTGAGTGACAGAGAGCATCCTGCCAAGTCAAACATACTTAACTATCTAGCCCTCTATGGAAAGTATGCTGACTCCTGTACTAAAAGGGTATTGTGAGAAACCAATAAGATTACTGACCTGGAAGTGCTCAGTAAACTGCACATATTTATGTAAAATGTAAATCTTTATTATTGCCCTTTAGATGTTTATAGGCCATTAGTGTGTCCCTCACCCCATAGCCATACTCTTCCTAGCTAAGCAATACCAAATACCTTGAGCCTTTTCCTATTAGGCCAATCTTCAATTTCTCTTGCTGGGTGGGATATTTTTGGACTTGCTCCAGTTTCTCCTATTCATTTTTTTTTTAAATTTTAATTAATGTATAGTATACTGGAAAGGTTATTATCTAGTTCTCAAGTGAAATCTAAGTTAATACAGCCAAGAACTGGGTTGGCTTTTTAAATAACAGCTCTGTAATGAAGTGCTCTTGGTCAAGTGGAAAGAGCACAGTCCAAAACCAGTTAAATCATTGACTCACTGAACATTGGAGCACACTATTTAACCTCTCTAGACCTTGGTTTCCACATCTATAAAATGAAAGAAAAAATTATGTGGCACTTAGAGAATGCCTGCAGATCACAACAGTCTGTCTGTAGGTAAGCAAACTTACACAAGATGCCTGGCACACAGTAGGTCCTTCCTTAGACAAGGCCATGAGTGTAGCTTCCTCATGTCACTAACTGAGACCTTTTCTTCCTATCACAATAGTGCCCAATTGAAAATGTGGGAGTCCACTCATTGGACGTAAGTATCCTACCTTACATTTGTCCCTATTGAACTTCAACTTGCTTTTGATTTATTGAGGTCACTTTGACTTCTATTCCTGTCTTCTGAGGAGTTAGAATTTATGCCTTTCCGAATTTGTATTCTGTGAACCGCATTTCCAAAGGATGAAAGAGCAGGAGAAAACACAGGTTAACTAGGGTCGTAAGGCCAGCTGTCTACGGCAAAATTAAGTGTAGATTTGGCACAATTATTCAAAACCCAATATGACAAAATGTTTTAGCTGTTAACTATCTAAGACTTAAGGAGCAAATTACATTTTCCTATCAATTTTTCACTTCATACAGCTGGCATAGACCAGGCCAAGGGGGTAGAAAGACAAATGGGTGGTCAAAATTAACAGCATGGTTAGGGAAAAAGGAAAGGGAAAACAGGTGAGTTTTGTCCTCAGAAAACTCTCATTGATTTTTAAAGGCTTTTAGTTTACAGAGGTTTGTTTTGAGATTGTTTTTAATCAGAGACATTTTATCTGCCGAAACCTTATTTTTTCTGCTCCATTTTCTGCATTTTCCTCTAGCATCTTTGATTCTCAGCATTTACAGCAACCACCGATCTCCCCCTAGCCTGAAGCTTGTTAAACTACCGCAAAATAAGATATAAGCACCTCATTAATTACCATCATCAAGAGAATTAGCGTGCCTATCGATAAATATTAAAGTTGCAAATTCTATCTCTGAAGAATGGACTTGCCGTGCACAGGTATTGGATGCCTTCCCGCCTGAGACAGATCACAATCACAGAAGACAAGGAAAGCCCTGGCGGCAGGTTCTATTTTAATCCAAGGATTTGGGGAGGGACTTTCCTGCCAACTAAGGATTAGCTTTTTTCCCTTAGAGTCTTGCAACTTTGAAAACCAGCTAAAACTGCATATCAAAATGTAAAATGCCTAAATCAGCATTGTAAGAATCATTTAAAATGTACTGACAAAGCTGCTCTTATAAGTTGAGATATTAATTTGAAAATTTTTAAGTAAAGAAACATTAGTTACTTTGAAATGCACAGAAAAATGTTTGGAAGAAAGATTTTTTTGCTCAACGGCAATTTCTAAATTTCTAGCAGTACAATGATAATGATACTGGTCTGGATTGATTGGAGACAGTATGTAGCAGACACTGTAGTGAGGACTTTAGGGGCTCATCTGTTGCCCATCACAGCTCTACAAGGACTGTACTATTCTCCCCATTTTACACTTCGGAAAACTGAGGCTGAATGAGGTTAAGTAATATGTGCTATAGATCACAAAGGCCAGTTTTTGAAAATCAGCTGCATACATGAGAAAAGAACACTGAACAATTCTAAGGATATGCTCCAAATGGTACAAAATAAGCCTGTACCTGTGCAGAACCAGTGCAGTCTTAAGCTGTATTAATTAAAGCATAGGATGCAAGACCAAGAAGGCAGTGGCTTTGTTCTTTTCCTTGTACCTCAGAATCCACCAGAGGGCCTGTTTTCATGCCATAAACACAGTTAGTGTGGATTATGGATAAACCAGGGGGAAACTGGCCAAGAGGATGAGGCAGCTTGAGCCATGACATCTGAGAAAGGACTGTAGGAGCTAGCAGGAAGAGCCTGGAAACAAGGGGACCAGGCTTTGTGGTCCAATAAACAAGGAACTGACCTGGGTTCAATCTCACCATTTTCTCTTATGAGCACCACAATGTAGGGTGAGTTGTTCAACCTCTCCAGGTCTTGGTGTTCACATCTCTGAGATGGCGCCAACAAGGGCACTTCACCACACAGTTAATATAAATAAAGCACTGACCCATTGTTCCAGGCATTCAAGAAGTCCTCAGCAAAAGCTGGCCACCAGCGTCAGTGTTGCTGTCATTGTTGCTCTTGTGGTTCTTAACATAAAAAGGTGATTTTCCCAATCCTCAAAATCACTGCAGGAAAATAAGTCTCCCCAGGTAAGCAGGGGGCATTGAAAAAAGGCTTCCATGGTCCCAAAGGTTTGGGAAATGCCAAGTTAGAAAAAGTTAAGCACCGTTTTTACTCTTTGCATTGTGGCTCTCCAAGGAGAGGTTCAAGTATGTAACAATTCCCAGATGTGTTCCATTAACACTGTTTTTAAAGAACATTCCTTGGAAGGAGTGTGTTCTGTAAAATGAGCTCTGGGTCCCCCGACCACAGAAGAGCCTACATCATAAGCTATGTCGATCATCGTCTGATGTTGATAGGGAGAGAATCTGTCCTGTCCAGAGGTCTTGCGAGCCATCATGGGGTCAAGAATAGCCGAATGTGGCAATCTGTGGGCCACTGAGCAGTTTGAAACATGGGAATGTGCCTGATGAGCACAGGGCACGAGGCAAGCAGCAGCTCATTCTGAGGAAACTGGTGGAAGAGTCCCCTGGTAAAAGCTCACTTTTAAAGTAAAATGGCCCAGATAAACCCGAGATTCATTAAATGAGACCTGGAAATAAGGTTGCCCCATATAGAATCATCTAAATACATATGAATGAACAAAGAAATGAATGAACACTTTTATCCCAAGGTTACCCCTCTTCTAGAAAACATCAGAAAAATCACACCATTATTACCACTGATTAATATTATTGTTAACATTATAAACACCATCAGAGAATATCAGTTGAGCCATTCTTTTCCAATTTGAATCTATCACCTCAATCAGACTCTGGGGTTCCTATATCCTTAGTTGCTGGTTTAACAGGAAGGTTCCATCAGAAGAAGTGTGTTACACACAAATAAGTTTCAAAAGTGAGAGAGATGACAGAATCCAGGACAGGCTTTGTATAGACATGGATTTTCACATGCTTATTCAAAATATTTGCTGTCAACGGTACTTGGTTAAAGTGATTGTTACATACAGCATGGCTAACTTTTTTATGTAAATGAAATGCAAATGTATGCAATGTTATCTTTAATGCAGATGTAGCAGAAAGTATTAAGATATGCTGAGAGCCTAATTAGGTCCTACATCAAAAACTATATATAAACTTGACTCCAATGTCTCAAGAACACAAATTGAGTCTAGAAATCCCAGTTTGCAAGCTTAAAAAAAGGATGTACATATATATTTTAAATCACAGTTCCTTTCTTCTCCCTTCTCTAAGACTGAGCACTTAAAAGGATGATCTTGGACAGATATTTCAGCTCTGGGGAGGGGGTGTGGAGTGGGTGGGAAATGAACAAGTTTCTTTCTAGCAAAAACCAGGAAGCAAGAAAAGAAAAATCAGCCACAAGCCCCCGAAAAAGGCAAAACAAAGCTGTCTTATGCTTTCTGTCTTCGTATTAAAAATGATGACTTGCCAGAAAGCATATTTTTGCATTTATTTCCATTTCTAACCTTCTTGGAGACAAACACATGTGCATTCCTTCCTAATTGGTGTTACAGTAAAACCTTATGAATCCCAGTTTCACTAATTCTCCATGTTGATCATTCGGACAGGGGTGGAATAGTAGTTTACCTTTATCCAAGGGACAAGGGGATATTTGAAGCAAATAAATATCATCAAAAGTACTGCAACATGCAAACTCAACCTACATAAGGGAATGAGTCCTTTGTAAGCATGTAGAAGCATTGTTAATACAGAAAACTGGTAAAACTATTTGACTACATTTTCTATTTACTGCAATAGATCCCCCAAAAGAACTCTTCTATAAGATACTTTGTTAGACTATTATATTTCACTGCATTTAGGAGAAAAATGATCAAGTTGAATGTCTTCATAATTCTCCATAATCCATCAGTTTCAAAAACTCACAGGGACCATGTCCTCTGATTCCTCAGCAAAATATAGAAGGCTTAAAGTCAAAAGAAACGGGGGACGCTGTTTGGCTCTAGCTGTGACCTGCTCCGTGTACTTGGATAGCTGGAGCCTCAGTGAGCTTATTTTCTCCATTTATGGAATTTTTCTTCCCCCATTAAGATTCAGGACTGCTATAGGAATCAAAGGAGGGAACAAAGAGTGGAGAAACAATCTCAAAAGTATAGAAAAATTTTCATAAATGTAAGTTATCACTTGTCTCTAAGTTGTGAGAATGTGTGTGTACTGTAGTAAACATACATACCACATGTATATACATATATTTTCATGTGTGTATACATATATGAGTATATGTGGTGATAGCTCATGTATATGTGTACATATATATGTATGTACTTATGCACATTTATTGTGCATTATATGCAAACATACAGACCTGTGTATATGCACAAACATTAATTGTGCATATATCTGAACCAATTAATCCCTGTGCTCTTTGCAAGAAAAGGTACTTAAAATGGCCCAAGACAAAATCTAGACGTCCAGGCTGACAGGCTTAAAGCAAACAGAGCTTATCCATTCTATTCCCCTCTGAGTTTTCTTCCATCTTATCTAATACACCCTCTGAAAGGAAGGATCTTTTTTAGTTCTGCTAAGATCCCCAAATGCTCTTAACATCTCCAAAGCTCTCTAATACAAAAGGACCCAGTTGCTGCAAGGCACAGGAATTGCACTGGCTTCACAGCTCCACAGAACATGCCCAGCGGAATATATTACACATCGCGCCAGCGCAGCTCCTCTGAAATTGATATTGCTGGCATCACTCGCCCCAAATTTCTAACATTGTCATGATAACCCCATTTGTTCTCAGGCTCTGCTTCCCAGATTTTAAAGTGACAGAATTTCCCCCATGTCTGTCCTTCATCATGCCCTTTCTTTAAACAGGAAAAAAAAAAAAAAAAAAAAAGTCTTCCCCTGGGTTCCTCCTCCATTTTGTGCAGTAATTCCTGGAGATATAAGTCAGTCAATTACCACATATGTAGTAAACACTACTGTTAGCTAAATTAACAGTTGGTATGATTTGAAGAAACAAGATTTACACTCCAATCAAAGGATAATGAAAGATTCAGTCTTAGTGCTAAATAGTTTGGTTCATATGATAGCAGCTACTGATGCCAGGAAGAGGGACAAGTTGTTCCAGGTGAGAATGGCTAAGGAAGAGGCGGAAACTGAGAAATCCTCCTGTCCTGAAAGCATTCCCAGCGCTCCTCTCAAAAGAGTAAACTATTCGGTGACTCGAGTCCCTCACAATCTACTTTGCAACATCATGCACCCCGCTTCTTCTCTTCCCCACTTTACTGATGATGACTGCCCTCCCATTGAGATTCCCAAGGGTGACCTGACCGCCACAGCCTGTCAATTACCTGGAACCTGCTTCCCCTTCCTTCCCCTGCACAGCACAGTTTGTTCCTAGTTCCTTTTCCACTTCTCAAAAAGCCCCTCTGATTCCTGCTCTGGCACCCAGAATACACCAAATCCAACTAATTGCCCTCTGTCTTTTCTTTTCTCTCCATATCCTTCACCACCACTCAGGTAGTATTAACTGTCAAAGGAATTGGTAACTTCTCTCAAAACTCCAGATTCACATTTCCAAGTGTCTGCTGGACATTATTATAGAATGTCTCTTTCCAAAGTATCAATAAAACCAGATTGGAACATTGCATCTTCCCTCCAAATCCTCATGGGGCAGACGTGAGGATTTGAAGGGAAGAAAGGCAACATCCCTATTCCTTGCCTCACCTTGGCTCACCACTTTGTTGCCTCAGTTTCTCTATCTGTAAAATCAAGACAACAAATGAAATTATCCTACATGGTGACTGGAATCATTGAGTGAGCTAATGCATGTAAAATGCCTCACAAAAAAATGACTCAATTTGGCAACCATTAATTAAAACATGTCTTCTGTGTTGTAACACATTTGAGTGGAAATGTGCATGGCAATTGTGTTATTTGCTAACATGATGAAGTATGATAAATTTGGATCATGTTGAGGCCCACTGTACTTGACATGTACTTGACCTGATGGGCACTACCACTTCCCCCAATGCTTTTGCAAATAGAGCTCAAGTTTCAGGATGCTGAGCTGGGGATGTAGCTCAGTGGTTGAACACTCACCTAGCATGTGAGAGGCCCTGAGTTCAATCCCCAATACAGCAAAGACACAAAACAGAAACACACAAGTTCAGAGTGCAAGTTTTGTTTGCATGCATTCATGCCAGTTATCATCCATGGTGCCCTCATAGACACACACTGGGCTGAAGGGAAATCTGCCCCAAGGCACAAACACACAGCACAATCACAGCATTCCACTTCACAAAGCCTTAATAGTGACCTGTACAAAAGCCAAAATAAAATGTATGGGGCACAGAGCACCAGGAGTTGTAGTCATCATCAGAGATCTACCATGGCAGAAAAGACACCTTTCCGTACTTTTGTGTTTTCCTATTTCAAAACTGGGTAAAATTACAACCACTGAGACATGTTATGGCAAAGAATACATAGATTGAAGTGAGATAGCTATCTGGGAGTTTATCAGTTGATTCCATTTTATATTATGTTTGAGCTTCTGCTGTTCAGACAAGGGTAGAAGAATAAAGTGTACTGAACACAAGCCCAAGTTTGCATCCTTGACTTTGGCTTCTCAGAGGGGAGAAGCAGAGAGAAAGCAGTATTGCTTGTAGTAAGCGATGTCTAAGAAATGACAAAGCTCAACATTTGCAGGGCACGAACAGGTGTGGCTGCCCCTGGATTTGTTATGAAACTCTGAGACAGCAAACCTATGGCTGGTGTGCCTACAATGGTTCAGTTAAGACCTTTGGATATTTTTGTCTAAGCAAATAATGGGCTTCCCTTGGTGTGAGTGGACACTAAAACGAACAATTCTATGAAAGATGCACCTTTACTCATTGTGATCCCAAACCCGACTCCTTCCTCTTTATGATTTGACATGGGATAAGGGATCTTATCACACTATATTCATTGGTAGGTAACTCCCAGAGGCAAAAGAAAAAAATGAAGGATCCATTTGTATTTAGATATGTACAACCAGGTTCCTCTCATACTTTCTTGGATTGACCTTAATTCAGAATGACCAGTCACACTGAACTGGGGAACCATTAAACTCATCTCCAAAGAGTTCTTAAAGGAACATTGCCAAAAAAAAGATGAGTCATGAGAAAAAATATTGACCCAGGTTGGGAGTTGGTTTTGTACCTGGCACTGAATGGGCTTATGACACACATGTGCTTATTTAATATGCACAGCCCCTCAGAGAGAAAAATGTAACTTCACATGTTGGGTTTTCACACAAAACCCAAGTTGAGGATACTAGCACAGAGGGGCAAACAAACTGATGATATAATTGAAAAAAAAAAAAAAAAAAAAAAAAACAAGAACAAATCACACAAGTACAATTCATCCAGGGAAAAAGCAGAAGTTTGTTTCATCTTTTAATTCCCTTTCTGTTTTGTTTTTGCATTGCACAATTGGGAAAGGAAAGGTAGTTCTCAAACTATGTTTGTGGTGTTTAAGATCTTCACATTCTCAGGCCAGCCCAGATCACACATCTAATGAATAGAGCAGCCAGGATTTGGACCCATGCCTCCATGCTCTAAGACTCCAAAGCCCCATCACATATAGAATGACAAACCCTTGTCAACTTCCAGGATGCTCTGGAATGTCCCAGTCAAACCCCTGGCATAATAACATCCACCGGGACAAGACATCATTTCTCCCCAAACTTCTCAAGTCATAAAACACACCTGTGCCCACGTATAAGGCTGGTTATCACAGAACTCTGTACAATGTCCCCCCAAACGATTCAGCACCCACAGGTACTGGTCCCTTGAAGGGCTGTAACTCCCAGGCCCCCACTGTGCTTCAACCACAGGAGGCAGTAGGGCAAACCCTGCTCATTTCTGAGAACTGCTAACCTTGAGTCCTTCCTTCACACTCTTAGGATCTTTACTTATAATTATATATGAAAATGTGGTTCAGACTGTCTTTGTGGTGAACACAGGACACCCTGGAACTACAGAGTTGAAGAACAAGTCTCTAAAATGCCCCTGAGTAGACTATTTTAATTCAGAAGAACCACCAGAAATTGTTGTGAGTTTAAAAATAGGAGAAAGCGGATCCGTTCTAAATCAAACTTATTAAGATCAAGAATTAGTGTAGAAAATTAAATGAATAAGTGCAGAAAAAAGTTTGGAAAGAAAAAATCCCTCCCCGCCTTCTACTCAGTGAGTGTCTGTCGGTGACACTGGTTGGGGTTGCCTTTGTGCACATAATTTGCCATGCCTACATTCTTTCAGGGCCCACAGTAATGTTCCTAGCAGTGTATTTGAATTAACCAGACCCAGAGGATAAAACTTTCAAATTAAACACATTCCTAAAGGATTTCAGGCTCATTGTGTATGCACCAAGGAAACATAACATCCTAAAAATAATACATACACAGAGAGAAGCACATTTTCCACGAACATTAAAGTGGAATATGAATTATGACCCCGCTCATGGGAATAGACATCTGATTACATGCAAAATGGAGCTTTTGTAAATAACATCAGTCTTTGTGAGCTACCACAATTATTATCAACCATTTAATTTTACTCCCTAGCAACTCATCCATCATTGTTAGAACTGTCCACTTTTGTTTTTTCCCTTCTGATTCATGAGGCTCCAAATTTTATAAAGTTCACCGTTCAAGCTATGTAGATTACTAACCCAGCAGCGAAGTTCACGAGATTATTAGATTCACCAAAGCATATGCTGCATTGTGGATCTGCTATTCGAGGATGTAGTCTGCTGGTGAATTGCTAGAAGCAGCAGAATTACAACAGTAGCCGTTTGCTTTCTATACAAAGGAATCACGAAAGTGTGTTTAAACTTTTAGTGTTGGGGTATTTAAGAGCTAAGAGGTTCCCGAGGAAATCAAGTATACATCACCTCCCTCTCTCCCAATATTTGACACTACTCCACAAAACACCATTTACAATTCCAGTTGGTCTATGTCATATTTAATATGCTTGCATAAATAGTGGAAGAAGCCACTTGCTGGCCTCATGAATTCTATTTCACCATAAAGTAATGAGAAATGTTTATCAACAGAAAAACACTTTTTTTCAGGGGACACCAAATGTGTCCTTAGTCTATTCCTGTAGTAAGCTTTTAAAAAGTCTTTTCTTATTGGTTCTTCTAAGTCATATACAATAGCAGAATTCATTTTGACATTATTGTAAATGCATAAAATTTATCTCGTTCTAATTCAATTCCCAGTACCTCCCCCACCCTGTTCCCTTCCCACTACTGATCTTCTGCTATTTACCCATAGTTAGTTCTTTTCTTCTTTTAGATTAATTTCTTGTGGATGTACACAATTGAAAGATCCACTGTGTCATATTCACATATGGCACCTAGGCAAGTTATATCAGACTCACTATAAGTTCTTAAAATCCAGACACAGGAAGTACCTACAACAGATATTCTTTTGTTCTGGGAGAAGGTGTTGGTGACACATAAGAACAATATCTTGAACACCTAATGGGAGACCCAGCCTTGCAAAATGCACTGAATTTTCTCCCCCTTGAAATTACATGGCAGTTAGAAGTGAGATTTTTCATTGGCTCCCAGAGGCCTTTGAGTCTTAGCTGCATCAGAAACAAGCTTAGAAAGCCTCTGGCCTACAAAAAAACATTGTTAAATTTCCCCATGTAGCACCAATGGCATTTATTATAGTGAGCTGTATTTGATTGAATTATAAAAGCCTATTTGTCTCTTCTATTGGAATATGAGCCCAATGTGGGCAAGAGTCCATTTACTATTCATTAATATTCATTTCTATGCCCCAATAGCATTAGTTGATTTGATATTCACTGAAATGAAGAAAAGAATATTAAAGGTAAAAAAGAAAGTTTCTATTTCTAATAAACCTTTTATCTTTTGAGTACTCAATATCTTTCTAGTTTTGACCTGAAAAAAGTACTAACTGGGAAAGCCAGCCAAAACTGTATACTCAAGCTATTCTTTTGCATGTTAATACAGAAGAAGTAGAAGAAATTAAAGGGTAACGTGGCTTTAAAAGTTGATTTTTGCATCTATTCTTCCAAGTGTTGTTTTGAGGTTTTCTTTGTTTAATTTGATCCCTAACTGCACCACCAAGATTGATATGATTATCCTCATCTTTAAGCTTAGAAAACTAGGGCTCAGGGAAAGCAAGGAATGTGCTCAATTAATAAATGGGAGAATCCAGGTCCATTTAACTCCTGAGCCTGAGCTATTATATTACCTCTTTGCTGTTACAATTTTTTTAAATTTAATTCAGGCATCATCTCTAATAGCTTTTAATTTTCTGTATTAACTCTTTTCTTCAAACTTTTCAAATAAAAGGAGACCCAAAATCTGCCCAGACAATTTAGTCCCTAAAACTGGAGTTAGAAGAACTAGGAACCAGGCACGTTGGTGCATGCCTATAATCCCAGTGACCCAGGAGGCTGAGGCAGGAAGATTGTGAGCTCAAAGCCAGCCTCAGCAACTTAGTGAGGCCCTAAGCAACTCAGTGAGACCCTGTCTTTAATTATATATATATATAAAGGTTGGGGATGTGGTTCAATGATTAAGTGCCCCTGGGTTCAATCCCTGGTACCAAAAAAAAAAAAAAAAAAAAAAAAAAAGAACAACTATGGGATAGAGGCCAAATTACTTTTTCTCTCAAAGCCTCAGTGTACTCATCTGCCAAATGGTGGGGAATGGTGCCTGTCCCACAGGTAGATGGGAGAATTAAATGACATATAAACCATTGAGCCTGCCACCCAGCCACAGGAAGCTTTCCAGGAAGGGTGGTACTGTCATTACAGCAAACTACTTGTTCAAACAAAAATGTAAATTATCCCCTATGCTTTAGCTTTAATTACAAAGAGGAACCTTGTTTAAAAAGAATTTTCCAAATACTGATGGGTACTTGCCAGAGGAATCTCATTTCTCTTCACGTCAGATAACTCAGATCTTCATAAGTTTTTTTTTTTTTTTTTTTTTTTTTTTTGGTACCGGGGATTGAACTCAGGGCCACTCCACCACTAAGCCACACCCCTAGTCCTTTTTTGTATTTTATTAGAGACAGGGTCTCACTGAGTTGTTAAGTGCCTCACTATTGCTGAGGCTGGCTTTGAACTCAAGATCCTCGATCCTCCTGCCTCAGCCTCCCAAGTGCTGGGATTACAGGCATGCACCACCGCGCCCGACTAGATCTTTATAGCTTTGCAACTGGTTTGCAAGTATTAGCTTCAATATGTTTCTCTGCTTTTGCCTCTTCTGATTACTATTCCAGTGGTCTAACTCAGTTCAAATAAGTAGGTACAATAAATGCTAAATTCTATTAAGGAATACAATTGAGTAAAGGCATGTTAGAGGCAAGAGGGAATAATAAGTGGCCTTAAATAATAAGGGCCCATTAAATCTATGGCACAACAGTGTCATACTAGGAAATTTATCCAAATGGTTCAGATATCTAGCCTGCTAGAGGCAATCTTGATTTAATGAACTGAATTAGGATTACTTCATTCAGCAAGTATCTAAACAGCCCTAGTGTGTGCAGGGCCTGATATTAGGTGTTAGAATGTGATGGTGAATCAGAACAAATATGGTCCTTGCCTCCTCAAATGTATAGTTAATCTGGTGGAAAAGACCAGCATAGAACCAGGCCAAGAATCGTGAAAGCTGTGAAAAGTGCTACCAAGCAGAAGGACGTGGTACATTGAGACCCCATCTGGCAGCATCTGGCCTGGTCAGACAGGTCAGGGAAGTTGTTTGAGAAAGGGATGCTTGATTTGAGATTTGCAGTAGGGCCCAAATGTGCACCAAAATGAATAAGTAAAATGTGGTATATCCATGCAATGAAATATTATTCAACCTTAAATAGGAATGAAATACTAATTCATGCTACAACTTAGACAAATCTCACAAACAATATACTACATGAGCAAAGTCACACACAAAAGGCCACATAATGTATGCTTCTATTTATGTAATATGTCTATAACAGGAAAATCTATAGACACAAAGTAGATTACCGGTTGCCTAGGGCTGGGCAGGCGGGATAGTGGTGGTGAAAGTGGGAGCTGAAGAGTCACTGTGGTGGGTAGGAGTGAGGAGAGGCTGCTAATGGGTACAGTTACTTTTGGGGGTGATGAAAATATTCTGAAGTGAGATAGTGGTGATGATCATACACCTCTATGGATATCCTAAGAATCACTTGGATGTATACTTTAAATGGATGAATTGTATGGTATATGAACTCTATGTCAACAGAGCTATTTAAAAATTCTAGAAGGCTGGCAAGATGATAAGCTGAGAAGCTAAGATCCTAGAGTTGGAGGAAGCATGGTAAACATAGTTGGAAGGATAGAATAAAGGTCAGGGAGTGTCAGGCATCTGCTCAGATGGGAGGCAGGAGGAACTAGGAGCTGTTTTCATGTTAATGATTTGTCTATTCTAAGCACCAAGGGATGCCACTAGAGGGTTATAAGCAAGAAAGTGGTGATGGTAGAGGAGGAGGAGAAGGAAATGACATCAAATGTGCACTGTGAAAAGATCATTTTGGCTAAAGTAATGAGGACAGATGGGAAGAGGGCAGAAAACAGATGTGTAGATCAGTTAAGGGGTGGTGAGAATCGAAGGCAGGGGCGGAGGTGGTACTGATGGACAGAAGTGGACAGATTAGAAAGATGATTAAGATATTAAATTAACAAGATAAGGGGACAGATTGGAGTTGAAGGTAAGATTAGATTGAATTCTTGGCTTTGTGTTTTTGTAATAAGAGGACTGGTGCTGGCATTCACAGGACAGAGGACACTGTAAGATGACCAAGCTGTCAGGAGAAGATGATGACTCTGGTTTTGGAAACAGAGTTCATAGTCTTTGGTATCCAAGAGGAGGGACTGGAGATGCATTTGGTTCCAGGGTTCCATGGTTCCACTGGAGAGGCTTGGGCTTGAGATGGGACTTGGTGACTCACCAAAAGACAGATAATAGAAGCAGGTTTGTGCATGAACTTGGCTCAATGAGAGGACAGAGGCCCGAAGCTAAGCTTTGAGGAACCCTGACATTTTGTAGGCTGATATTGTATCACTGGAACCTAATTATAAGACAAACCCAAACTGGGGGTCATTCTATGAAATAATTGGCCTATAGTTGTCATCTGTGTCAAAGTCAAAGACAGAGACACTGTTCCACATGAAAGGAAACTAAAGAGATAAGACAATAGAATATGTGACTCTGAAATGGAATCATTTGCTATAAGGATGTGCTATGGATAAAAGGTCAAACTTAAACTGTATCAAAGGATTTGAGTTTTAAACTTTCTAACACTTCTATAATTGCTATTTGAGTTTTTTTTTTTTTTTTTTTTTTTTTGAAGAAAAAAAAAAAAAGATTCCTTGTTTGGAGGGTTGTACTGTAGGCATGCAGACAAGTCCCTAGTCCCCATGCACAAAGAGATGACCCACTGAAGTATTCCAGGGGATGGAGCATGAGGTTGGCAACTTACTCTCAGATGATTCAGAAGAAAAAGAAGCTCTTGGTACCAGTCTTGCTACTTTCCTGTAAACCAAAGGGCATGACTCATTGAAGAGGAAGAGTAGATTATTGAAAAGGAATAATCAGTTCATGGTGAGCAGATCCTGAGAAAGAAGAGCTATGGTGGAGGAAGTTTGACAAGTGACTTAAAATAGTCCTTGTGTTGTGTGGGAGAATGACTCAATCAGAGAAGATTGGCAGGCAAGTGTAGGAATCATCTCAGGATGATGATTAAAGGTAAAACAATATCGTGACATCTAACCATATTCAAAGACTTAAAACATAGAGCATTTAAAACAGATTAAGTTTATGCATATCCAACTCAATAAACAAGTTTACTTGTAACAATAGATAATCTACATTTCATAGTGTCTTGTTTTCATCGAGATTTTTTGGACAAAAAACTCAAATAGCAATTATAGAAGTGTTAGAAAGATAATTTAAAACTCACAAAAAAAGTACAACACAATGTATATGTGTATATTCAGGTTTTATCCAAAAATCTGAAATCCTCCAAACTCTGATATCAGCCACAAGTGGAAATTCCACAACTACTCTCATGTGATAGGTCACCACCAAAATACAGGCACACTGAAAATATATGACTGACTTCAGACTATGTGTATGTGATATATATAAAACATAAATAAATTTTGTGTTTAGACATAGATCCTATCCCAAGATACCTCACTATATAATTATATATATGTATGAAGATTATATATAGGTATTATATATATGTATGAGGAAATTCCAAAATCCAAAAAGAATATCTCCAATATGAAACATGTCTGGTCCCAAGTATTTTAGATAAGGCATATTCAACCTATATATATACATATGTATATGAATATATATTTAATTATAATTCCTAAAAAATCCAGTTTATTTTAAGTATCTTCTTCCAAGTGCTTACTTTAAGACCAACACCATAAGCATTAGTAACTATTTAATACATAGCTTCTAAACTAAATTGAGGTTATTTACAAATTATTGGACTCTTAACAATATTTGAGCATGGAAAAGGGTAAGAAAAGCAATTACATAAAAATATTAAACCCAAAGAATCATAACTAACACTCAATTATAATATGAAGAAAAATTCTTTCTGAATAGCATACTCAGTGGAACAACAAGATATTTCTCACAGTGTTATTTATATTCTTTCTTATTTATATCCAGGGGAAAGATGCCTTTGTTTTGTATATCCTCATCTAGGACCAATAATGCTCATAAGGGATAATGCTTCTTGTGGATATTTTTTAATTCCTTATTTTCTTGTCTACACCAAATGTGGATAGTTTTTTGGTCTGGTTTAACTCAGATGCATGTTTGAACTGATTCTGCTTAGCAAGCTGCTAACTTCCTGAAATACTGTAACTAAGGTCATGAAATCAAGTGTGGTAGTATATATATTCTAGATTTGCATGTATGAGGCAGTTAAAGATCTTCTTAGCAAATTCTGGGTAGGGGACAGACAGAGTAAGAACTGTATCTACTGACATTTAGGGGTGTGTATGATGTACTGTTAAGTGGAAACAAATACAAATTTGTGTAATATGATTCTAGTTCCATACTGAGAGAGAAACCCTACATATGTGTTATCTGTACATGTGTATATCTCTACCATCAAAGAAAAGGTGTACAAGAACAGGTGTGCTATTCCTTGCTCCATCATGAAGAAGGGAAGAAGAGGACAAAGGCAGAATAAGAGGAGTGGCCAGAGATCTTTCCATGTAAAAGATTCCATACAGATGTGCATGTGCAATCTATAAAGATGCTCATAATTTTGCTCTAGTCAGTTCTTACTTCCCTTTTGAAGGGCTGGAAGATGTTTTTCCCTCCTCCTCATTCTGCCAGGAAGGGTTGTGTCATCACGGATCTCCTGGCAAGGTCTGTCTCTAAAGCAGTGTCTGTCTGTGTCACAGGGAAACACAGACATATTCCACATCAGCTGTGCACATCAACTCCAGCACATTATCTGCCCATGAGGAACACTTCAGTTAACTGAGTGGTTGGCGAAATTACAAGCACAGTACTTGAAACTATACAGAGTAACAAAGACAGCCCTTCCAAGTAGCTCCTGTCGCTTTTAACCAATTGTGGTTAATACTTCTATGGATCATAAAATAAGCTTAAAGTGTGGCCCAAACATAATCTAAAGTAAATAGTGTTGAACTGAAGAACAAAGTCACCCTTGATACACACACACAAATCAGAATCCTGCAAATAATGCCTCAGTGCCTTTCTGGCATGAGAGTGTATCAATGTGAGATTTGGCTAAACTTGCGACCTTGAAAGTTGATTAGAGTATGGAATAATAAAAAGTTGGTTTTCAAGAAAACCACAAGCCCCTAAAAAAATAAATAAATAAATCAAGATTTTCACCTGTATTTGGTAAACAGGGTAGACCAAAATATGCCTGCTTCGTCTTTTCTGATGTCAACCAGAAGGACATGATAAGAACACACCCATGTTAGACCAAGAGTGGATGTTAAAAACATGTTTCATTTACAGCTTAAGTCATTCCAGTAAATGAAAAGAGGCAGGAGCTAAATTTAACAAACACAGAAATTTTCTAACACAGTCCATACATCTCTGGTTCCTGCCCCAGCTTCCTCAAGAATTGTCTTCACACAAGATCATATGCTAGGGAACAGTTTTAATTAATGAACCATAGAACAATACAAAGGATCCTTCCACAGAAGGTCACAGCACCAGCTTAGGACTATAATGAAGGAATCATTTCTTACATTTATGCCTATAGAAATGCTTCATATTTATATGATCTTTATATTATCACAACATTCATCATTTGTTGACTGCCTTCTATGTGTCAGGCACAATGCCAGGTGCTCTATACACTCCATGGTTCTTATTCTTCATACAACCTACAAGGTAGGTGTGAACTTTCCTCTGTTACAAAGGAGAAATCAGATTCAGATCTGCAATTTGCTTCATGTCATCCAGCCGCTCAAACCGAGGGATATGATATTCTAAAAAATCCCTGGATATATCCCAGGGAATCTGCACATGACCATCACTAAGCTTGGAATGGATTTGGACTCCAGTCTATGGGTGCAACGCAGGACAGAGGAGGTGATGGGAACCTTCTCTGAAGCAGGAGCTAGAGTGGGCAAGTGCACCTAGGAGTGCTGAGCTAGTAATGTTTGTCCCCAACATTACTTCTGTTCTGAGAAGGTTCAGAGAGGACAGGTTCTCCCCAATGGTGCTTCTAGTTCAGCCCTCACTTGCAAATTGAACCCACGAGTCCAAAATTTATAGCTTTATGCTGAGAAAACAAAGTTATGTTCTCAGTTGGACCCTTCAAATTTATAAGACCTCCTGCCATTTTCTTTCACTAAATCCATCACCAACCAAGTAAGAAACAGGATGATTCTTTCTTTAACTCCAAAGTGACCTAGATAGTAGCTCCATATAAACATTCAGCCTTTAGATTTTATTAATTTCATACTGGGTCTTCTCTAAGTGTTATTAAGTTATTTGGCTGTCCAGTTGGGTCACCACCAACCCACACAGCAATTGACCATGTGAGATGTAGTGAGTCTGGATTCAGATGTGTGGTGTTAAGATATGCATGATATTTTAAACACTTAATGTAATAAAAGTAAAATATCTTAACAATTATTTTATTGGTTACATAATGAATAATATTCTGGATATAGTAGGCTAAATAAGACATGTTGTTGAATTTTACCTATTTCTTTTTACTTTTGAAGTGATCATTAGAAAATTTGTTCATCACAGTTCTATTCTGGAATGAAGTCTTGCCAAATCTACTTAAAGACTGCTAACATTCTAAATCATATACAGATTGATTCTGTTTTAATTCTAGAAATCATACATAGCTTGTGTTTTTAATCCTAGAAAGAACTGAAGAACTGTATTAAAATTGTAGCTGTGTTAAATCCTTCATAGTCTGAGATTCAGGGAGAAGAAAGAGAGAGTAGGTGGGATTGAAAGAAAGAGTGAAAAGTAAAAAAAAAAAGTATCAAGCACATTTTAAAAATGTGATTCTTGATTTGTTTGGTAGCACAAACTGTTTCAAAAGAATGTCAACTGCAGGTTAGAATCCAGTTTCTTCCTAATTCACAAGGTTGCCAAGTATAGCATAGGCAGAGGCTCTCCTCTGGACCTTGGGCAGTGATTGCCTTGCCAATCGCTCAGCTGATCACTTGTGAATGATAACTACAGCTCACCACTCTTCCTGCTTAAGACCACTGACATCTGTCCAAAAAAATTATAGCTTACCAGTCAGGGAATATTTATGTGATATTTATCGTCTGTAAAGAAAACCCTGGGGAACTGGCAGTAGGGAGGGTTATTTATCAATTTCTCATTCTTCAAGTTTAAATTTACTTGATATCTATATCTAAATGATACTTTGCAATCATACAGAACTCTAGTGTGTGAACATAATTTGGCAGATTGGTCAAATTCAAGGAAAAGACTCTTTTAATTTTAAAAGTAAGGTGATTGTGGGGGGGGTGGATCTCTGGTTAATTCCACTAAAAAACATAGTCCCCCCCCAAAAAAAAAAAAAAAGAAAATCCCCTAAAGGAAGTAGTATTATGTACTTGAAAAATTTATCTGAAGTCAGCCAAGAAAAATAAAGTAAAACCAAGGAGGGAAGGCTGGAGTTTTAGTTTCTAGAGATTGTTCTTCCTGGCATTATAAAAATAAAAGTTAAATTCAGAAAAATTCAACTCTGAAGCTAGCATTGCCCAAAACACAATAGAAAATATTTAACTATGTGCATATGTTTGTACACAAACAGAAATAGATATAAACAGACCTTAATTAGCGTTGTAGACTTTAATTATCTTTGTACAGTAATTGGGAATGGTTTTGTTCTGATTTATTCCATAACGCTTACTGTGTTCTGTTAACAACTAATTTTTTCCCCCTCACAGCCCGTAATAGAAGGCTTTTACTGCATACTTTATTGCATCTGCTTCTCATTTAATGACCATTGTTCTGGTCTGTCAGAGCGAGCGGCTATACAACTTCCCAAATCTGCAAGATTAAGCAAATATTTTGACAATGCTTAGATTTTTTTTCTTTCTTTTTTCAATGGAATAACAATAAAAAGAATTTTTACTTACCCACACAATGTTAGGGGAGTTCTTAATCAAGACAGTAACATGGAACAGAGCAGCACTTAAATGTACCTTATGTGGCAAAATGCATCAAGAGATTTTCTGTCCCATTTCACTTTGGAGTCCTAAAATTCTACCTGATCCACACTGTTGGGGTCACACGATGCATTCCTGGACTGCGGGGAGGTCACAGGACCCACAGTCAGCCACCTGGAGATTTCCACCATGATGAGTTTCTAGAACAATACAGAGGCCTTCTACTCACCTTGAAAGGCTCAGGCAGACAGCTGAATGAGAGGCATCTGAATCACTATGCAATATCATTTTTCAGAATGGTCATGCTATACATAAAACTCTAATTCCACTGATGGTATGAAGACCAAGATCATAACTCTCCCCATAGAAGGTGGGAGAACATATAAGAACATTTCTAAGATTGGGCAGAGAAAGGGAAAGTGGGATGGGGGTTAAGGAGAAAACCCATTCATAAACAAGCATTCATTAATTCCACAAATAATGTAATGGCAGGAGGCAGAGAAGATAAACCAACAATCCATGAAATAGAAATGCATGCAAAGAGGCAGAAGCAGGCACCCCAGCATTCAGAAGATGCCATGGCTGCCACTGGGATGAGGGAAAGGGATTGAGAATGCAAATGCTTAAAAGAGACAGCTGCTGATGTTCAGAGTGGTTTGGAAAACAGTTACAGGAAGATGACTGGGAACAGGAAGCAAGGTGAGAGCAAGGACTGGATCAACCCAGCAGTGTAAGCCTCTTAAAACTTTCAAGATGGGGCCACTCCATGGAGGCTGCAACAGGTAGGGGAAACTTCTGCAAGAAGGCACTTGGCGCACCCAGAATCCTGCTAGAAAGACAAGAAGAGGAGGGGCTATAGAAGCCATCAGCAAAGAGAAAGGAAGAAGCAGCAATGACCAGCCTGCTGACATTAGGCTGCTTCATGTCTTGGCTTGCATTTACTATTGAGGAAAGGACAAAGTAGGATATGCACTTCAGGAAGCTCAAGTGCAAGGTCATGGGGTTCTTTTGCGAGACATAGGCAAGACTCTTATACTTGAGCAGGAGTCCTGTGGAGTGTGCTTCTGGATAGTCCCTTCATGGTTGACACCGCTGCCTGGGTCCTTAACTGGAACAGGTCCATGCCTTTGAGTGAACACCTTGGATGAGTTCAAATAAAACAAAAATCCCAAAGCCTTGACTTAAAGGTAGTCGATTCAAGGAGTATTTCCCTAGAGCAGAGATTTATAAAATTGTGGCATTAAAATCACTTGTCCCTCTTACTCTCAAAAAAAGGAAAAGAAACCAACATCAAAGCCCCTTGAAGTACAGAATAGAAAAGAACATGTTGGTGCAGATTTGTGGGCCTTAGTCAAAAGACTGGGATCAGGCTGGGTGTAGTGGCATGCGCAAGTAATCCCAGCGGCTAGGGAGGCTGAGACAGGAGGATTGCGAGTTCAAAGCCATCCTCAGAAAAAAAAGCCAGGTGCTAAGCAACTCAGTGAAACTCAGTGAGAGCCTGTCTCTAAATAAACTACAAAGCAGATCTGGGGATGAGGCTCAATGGTCCAGTGCCCCTGAGTTCAATCCCTGGTACAAAAAAAAAAAAAAAAAAAAAAAAAAAAAAAAAAAAGAGTGGGATCAGCAGTCTTGGGGTATCTGCATTTTTAACACCCATCGTAGGTGATTTTGATATAGGTGGTTCAGGAAACTTTGAAAAACCACTTGTTAAGAGGCAACATGATAAATGGTTTAAGTGTGGGATTTGGAGTCAGAATACAGGGGTTCAAATTTCAGCCCTACTACTTCCTGGATGTGTGACCTTAGAAAAATTACTAAACTTCTCTGTGTTCAGTTTTCTTGTCTTCAAAATCAGATAATGGTAGCAATGTGTGAGAGTTGGAAAATATGTAAAGTACTTCTTGTAGCACCAGGCATGTGGTAAGGGCTCAAAAACTGTTAGCTGCCATTAATAGTGGATTCATCCAAAAGTGCCATCGGTTAAGCCAAATTTGGAAGAAGGGGTAAGCAGATCCCAACTAAACAAATGAATAAATGCAGCTAAGCACAAAGTCAAATTCGTATGAGGTTTCCTCCCACCATCATTTCAGCCCGGTCAGCATGTCTAGAAGCCATATAGACATGCTCTACAATATGAAGTTCCTGTAGCACAGTATTTCCTAACAACCCTCGAGGGCACAGACACAGCTCAGGGCAAGAGTCAAAGCAACTGAGCTCCCTGGCCCCACTTCACAGGAATCCCATTAAACACCAGTCTGGGAAGAGATGACCTTGCAATGCAGATCCAGCTAATTCAACTCAACAAGCATTTATTGAACCCCTGTGATGCATCAGGAGCTCCGACAGATGCTGAGGAAGATAACAAGAGAAAAACGAAAATTGCCCTGTCCTCGAGGAGGTCATGATCTAGAGGGTGAAAGAGATACAAGCAATTTTAAGGCCAGGTTGCCAGAGATGAATGCTGTAATAGAAGACAGAAGATCACCATGTGAACACAGAGGTGGTAGTAATTAACTCTGAAGGGGGCAGGAAGGAAGGAAGGGCTCCCCCAAAGAGCAGACGGTGCATGCCATCACCAGAGATCAATAAGGCAAGTCTATGAAATGATTTAATGACTTTTTCATTCATGGAAACAATCCAGAAGAAGCCTGAGGGACCATCCCTGTCTCTGCATTAACATGAGTGTGCTTAAAATCTGATTAAATGTTTGTGGTTATTGGAATATATTACGTTTTAAAAAACAAGTATGAACATTTACCTAGTACTCCAATCTTCTTCACAGAGAAAAAGAATCCTGAAACGCTTTTCTTTTTCCAAAGCAAACCTTCCAAGTTAGTGAAAAACTCAGAATGGCAAATTCCCGGATGTATCACAGAGTGGTTGGCCAAACCAGACCCCTGAAAAGGCCTGTGATTATTTGTTTTACGTAGCAGTAAGATAACCTGCAGAGTATTTTCTCCCTTATGTCTGACGGCTTCTTTCTACCTGACTACTAATAATTTCTTCAGACCAGCACAGGAAACAGGTATTGATCACAATAAACCAATGAATCCACAAACACCTGCTACAGCAAGTTCTGGTCTCCATGGAAACCCTCCAATAGAACCAATCTGAATTCAATTTCAGGAGTAATGAGAGCAGATAATTTTACACTCAATCAATCACTGTCAGCCACTGTTACCAGCCAATCAGTCATTATGTCAGTCAGCCACACTCTCAACAAACTTTTTCTGTGGCATGGTCAGATGAGAATGTTTTGACATCCAGAAGCAACACGATCAAATTGGCTCGTGTTTCCTGGCACAATGCCAAAGACACCCAACACATTGTGTTTGTAAAGGCAACAAACAGGCCAACCCAAATACATCGGTAGTTGGAATATTCTAGGCAACAATTTCAGCAATTGTTATGATACTGATGACAGAGAAGTACTTTGGACCCACAGGTCATTTCATTTAATCCACCCAATCAGAAAGAAAGAGAGCACTAGAAGGGGAAAAACATATGCCCAATGCTGCACAGCAAATTCATGGAAAACCCAAGATTAAAACATGAGTTTTCCTCCAGTCCAGAGCTCATCCAGGATGTCATTATGCTGTCATTTATGGCCTTCTTTTTTGAGATAAAGGATAGTGACCCTTGAAGGTTAGGTTCTAATTCTGAACAGAGAGCCCAGAGTTTGTAGGAGACTCATAGGACGTGCTGGGACCTGTGCTTTGGGGTTAACTCTAGTCTCTTGCTATTTGGGGTTAGTCTTTCCTTGGCCAAACACAACTTCTGGTTTCTAAGGGGGAACAAGAGACTCTGAAATATTACCAGGCTACCAAATCATTATTATGAAGTGACATTTTGGATGAATTTAAGGTAGTATTATCAAAAACACATGGATTGAATTTCCCTAAAAATGCACAGGAGGAGGAGGTGAAATTTGAAAAGGAAAATCTTCAAAAACACATTTTGGCTCTTGTCAACCCTAAATATCAAGAAAGGCATTTTGGAATTCTAAAGAATCTGAAAGGTGTTTGGTTTAAGGATCCTCTGCAGATAGAGAGTTAGTTCTGGAAGTCGCAAGGACTCTCCAGATTCCTCTGTAACTTCTCTAAGGGCAGCTTTGTTAATGTCCTTTCTTTTTTCTTGTGTACTCCACTATTGTTTGACCCATTTCTCAGAGAAACAGTTTTCTGAGGTGGATGTTCACAGTCTGTCTGGTAAAGTAGGTGGATCAGGTTGGTGGCTGCTAAATGTCAGTGTGAATGAGAACCTACCAGAGAGTGTTTAACAGTGCTGATCCTCAGACGCCATGTCTGGAGTCCTCGCTCAGCAGCTGGGGTTGGTGAGGAGGAATCTGCCTTGGTAGCCAGGAGCCCAGGAATTCTGATACACTTTGTCTGCCAACCACCTTTGGGAAACCTTGGTTAGTTAACTAACACTATTTGGCACAGGACTTGGGTTGTTTGGGGATGGTGGTTTTGCAATTACATTCCTTTCCAACCACTTTTAACTTCATAAATTATGTGTGGCACCTGTATCATAGGAACATAATTATAATGGCCATGATCACAAGCTTTTATTCATGTAGAGCCATTTTCTATGAGCTGTGAGTAGGCTTTACCTATTAAAAGCAGGTGGCATCTGGGGCACCCTCATTTATCCCATTGAAGTTGGTTGAAGGCAAATGAGGAAGAAAAGCAAAATAAGGACATGGGTTCCAGCTTGAGATGAGACAAGAAATTGCCCCAAAGGCCTTCTGGCAGCTTGAACATGAAACCGTTGCTCCATTTCACAGGACCTCTGCTTTCACTATCTATGTTACCTTCTTGCAGAAGACTCATTGAAGCCTTTCTGTTTCTTTTTATGTCAGTAAAACTATTCTTTCCCTGCCTTTCCTTCTTGGCTTGATTTCTATCTTTGACTTAGGTGTTTCTGGAAATGTGATCGAAGTATGAGTAAATGATAACAAGGCTATTGTGTGCACCTGGGGTGGATACCATACATGAAGGACAGACACAGTGTTTTTCTTCTTTTTCTTTTTTTTACCATCGTGTCCCCTGAGCATGGTGCAGTGCCTGGGACATAGTAAGTATGCAAGAAATATTTGTGCAATAAGTAAAATGAATGAAAGGACAACTGGATGATGGACAAATAAAATCTCACCTGTCTGGATGCCATCTGAATAAAGCTAGTTCAAAAGATCCACCGTGCAGAGTGTTAATTGACAACCACTCATTTTTTCCGAGGTTGTTCTTATTGATAAAACTCTTGACTGGGTGTTGTTTACTCCACAGAAACCAAAAGCAAATATAGTATTTTAAATATGCTTTGTTACCAGTTATCAGACAGTTTTTCCTTTGCAATCTGCAGCGCATTTCATTCTTGTTATGACTTTAATGGAAATATTCCTGGAAGCCAGAATAACTCTTAGACATTGGAGGGCTGGGACAAATCAGGAAGAGGAATAGAAATTTAAAAACAAACAAACAAGCAAAACCTCCCCAGGACATTTAGGGACAGATCCTCCAGATGCCTATGCCAATTAAAGCAACTTGAAAAGCTCTCTTGCCCTAATCATGAGGATCATCGCGGACTCTGGGCCTCTGTGTGTCATTCAGAGGCCACAGCATCCTTGGGAAGTTTGCTTATCTCACTGGCGGGCTGCATGGCCTCATGGCAGTGACGTCAAGGAAAACAACTTTAAAATTCCCATGAAACAAGCCAACTAAGAAGGGATGAGCCCAGTGAGCTACGGGGATGCTTCCCGTCTTGTTAGAGGAAAGGAGAAGGGGACTTGTTGAGCATTCCATGAAAACCAGATGCTGCACTAAATTCTTCACACACAGAACCTCATTTGCTGCCTACTGCATTTCCAGGAGGCAGAAATTAGTACGTTGGTTTTACAGATGAGGGAATTAAGGGTCAGAGAGGTCCATGCCAGTGGCCAAACAGCTAAAGAACAATACGGCTAGGACTAAAGTAACAGCAAATATTGACCAAGGGCTTCATGTCAGCCACTGCTACATGCGTGTTAACTATTAACAGATCAGAACTCTCCTTTCAGCCTTATGAGGCAGGTGCCTCTCTTCCCTGTTTTGAATTCACAGAACAAGCACAGAGAGGCCAAGTGACTTATCCGAGGAGTCACAGGATATAAATGGCAGAGCTGGGGGGGTAGAGCCTGGATGGACAGTTTTGTACCCAAATCTCTTTTAACCACCACATCCAACCACCCTCTGTTATAGGGTCTAGATTGGCCTTTCTCTAAAGGTCATGTCCTTTCCAGGATACAACTTTGATTATATTGTCTAAAGGAAACAAACAACAACAAAAAAAAAGTAACCCCAATGACAGCCTGTTAGATTCTTTTTCCAGCACTGAAATGTATGTGACTTTGTCATGTACACAGACACCATGTGTTTATAATTAAGGTGGCCATATGATTCATTGTGCAAAGTAGGCCTCATCTGGGAGTGAGAGAAGGTATACTTTGTGATGACCCAAGGTCAACAGCCACAACCTGGAGCTTCTCCAGCAAAGCACGGATGCCTAGCCACGCTGGTCCTAACAGCTTGGCGTGCACGTGATTAGCCATTGTTGCTGCAGACACATTCTGATAAGATCAGCTGTACTGCAGATGTGAAACTTAATCCTGGACCCCAGCGGAGCCCACCTTTCCTCCTACCCCAAGAGCTGCTCTCCCTAACACATTTCTCTTAACTTGTTTTTTTCCCCTAAAGACTATGCATAATTGGTCAGCCACGAGAGATTAATTTGTACGTAGCTGGCTGGGCAGACGTGTGATAGCTCAATAGTGGTGCACAGACCAGCAGTCTCTGAGTGGAGGCCTCCCACCTCCACCTACATCAGCCCTCTCCAGCCTGCTTCTTTGGGAGCTGCTGGCCAACCCATACCTGTATGCGCCTTGTTTTTGCCTGCCTGAAGGAATCTGAACTTGTAGATTTCAGGTTTCCTTGTGGTCCATTTTCTTTTGGAAATGGAAACACTAGAAAGAAGACTCTGATTCCCCACTTTAAAGCAATGTAGGAAAGAGGGCATTGGGCTGCACGGCCTGGTGACGGTGACAGTGATGGTAACACTTCCAAGAAATCCCAAGGGGTTTTATATAGATGATCTCATTTTCCTCAAACTTAAGTGGCTGGTGTAATTATCATTCCCACTTTAGAGACAGAGAAACTGTGACTTACAAAAGGCAAAAAAAAAAAAAATCTATCTGAAGTCCAACTTAGGTAACTTGACCCCAGGGCCAACAGTTCATCCAGGGTGCCTGGATATACAAACACACACATCAAAACCCAGATGACAGAATGGGAGACAAAGGGGACTGGAGTGGTCCACACCTCCCTGCTCACCTCACAGATGAGGACTCCTGCTCAATCCGTGTTCCTTCTCCAGGAAATACTTACCTGTCAAGAACTTTGTAAAAATGAAATAAGAGAGGGTCAAAAAACTAGTAAACTAAGTCATGCTACATAGGCATTAACTTAAATATATTTCAGAATGTATTTTACTCTGATAGAGCAATTTAGTGCTTGGACATCAGGCACAGCACTGGGGCAAGTTCCAGCTCACCATGGAAATGTGCCGTGGCTGAGGTTTACACGTGTCATAAACCTCCTGGAGCGCCTGCATTTGCCACTTTCCAATGTCCTGTTGATGAGGACAGAGTACCTCCTAAAATACTCACAGAAGCACTGAGGACAGGGGATGGTGTCTAGGGAAGAGGGCAGGAAGCCAGGAAGCAAAAGAATCTTATTGTTTCAAGTGTCCCCAAGTCCTATAACCTGGCCCCTTTTCTCTGACTGGCTGGCATCATGGGTGGAGGTGCACTTGAGCACCCTGCACCCTGCTCTGGTCTCTTGCTCTCATGTTCCTGGTACAGTAACAGCCTGGAGCTTGTAGAGAACATGCTGTAACACACAAGTCAGAACTTGGTTCCCAGAACTAAGCTGTGCTCGGAGGGTTTGACATCAGAAACAAACCTGAAAGGAAGCTCTTCCTGCATGCCCTCCTAACTCACCATAGGGATTAAAGAGGTTCCATTTTAATGAAGGAGGATAGGATGGAAAGGAAATCTGAGCATCCCAAAAGCAAATGGCTTCCTCAGATAGGAAGAACCTGTGCTGGATCAATGCACAATAGCTAAGCTATAGAACCAACCTAGGTGCCCTTCAATAGATGAATGGATAAAGAAAATGTGGTATATATACACAATGGAATATTACTCAGCCATAAAGAAGAATGAAATTATGGCATTTGCTGGTAAATGGATGGAACTGGAGGCTCTTGTGCTAAGTGAAATAAGCCAATACCAAAAAAACCAAAGGCAGAATGTTTTCTCTGATATGCAGATACTAACTCACAACAGGCAGGGGTGAGGGAGGAGTGGAGGTTGACCGGATTGGACAGGGGAGAATGATGGGAAGGGAGGATGGATGGGAATTGAAAAGACAGTATAATATATCAGACATAACTTTCTTATGTTCATATATGAATACATGACCAGCGTAACTCCACGTCATGTACAACCACAGAATGGGAAGTTATACACCATGTATGTATAACATATCAAAATATACTCTACTGGCATATATATCTAAAAGGAACAAATTAAAAAAAAAAAAAAAAAAAAAGAACCTTTGCTTGAGTTCTGAGTTTTACTTCATCTTTTCACCAGGGCTGGGCAGTTAACTAGTTTCAGATTCACATCTTTGAGGCTGCTACTCAAAGCAGACCACATGGCCTCGTCACCACTGTGCCAGGCCCCTTAGTGGAACCTTCTGCTGTTCTCAGAGTCACTTCCCTGAGTCACCCAGCCATGAGGCATCACCTGGACCCCGCTGTTTAATGCAGTAGCCACCAGCAACCTGTGGCCACTGAGCACTCAGAAGTGTCCAACCTGAAAGGTGCCACACAAACAGCTCAATGATCTTTGTATTCAACACATGCCATGTTTCCACTGGACAGCGCTGGTCTTGACCCTTACCAGCTGTGATGTGCTCCACGGACCAGGAGCATCCATATCAACAGGGAGTTCACACAGAGTGCAGCAGCTCAGCCTCCACCCCAGACCTGCTGACTCAGAATCTGCATTTTAACATGACTCCCAGGTGCTTTGCCAGCACACTGAAATTCCAGAAGCCCTGCCCTAAGGCTTAAAACCAGGCTAGGCACAAAGGAAGCACTTGAGAAATATTTGGTGAATGAATAAATGAGTTATGTCTAGGAAGGTGCCACATATGGGACACTTGGGGAAAGGGTAAGGCCTGTCCCTGACTTTTTCTTCAGCTTATTAATATTGATGTGCTCATCAGATTCATCATCTTTCGTCTCAGCAGGCCCATAGCATTAGACTTTGGGAGAATGCGGTCCTTGAAGACACAAAGGAACAGGTTAGAGTATCCTGGGTCTCTCCCCAGGAACTGCTAATTCAAAACTGAGTTATAAATAGACGTTTTCAGGTGACCCATAAGCAGCCCAGGCACTGAGAAGCCAGGGAGTATGGGACAAGTCTCTTAGTTAATATGAAAGCAAAATGTCTAAGAATAGGACAGAAGGGGAGAAGGTGGGTACTCTGGGTAGAACTGCTTCTGCTGGGATCACAAGAACTCAGCTCATCCACAGAGAAGAAGCAGGTATAGACAGGAGATGAAGGTGTCAGAGCAGGGCAGGTGGAACAGAGAACAAGGCTGGGAAGGCCAGGGCTAGAGAAAGGCAGGCCGGAGGCACAGTACAGAATCCAGCAAGTCAAAGATCTGACATGAGACTGGTGTACACCCCAACACAGCATTTTATTCCTTTATCAATCTAAAATCCTCAACATAAATGGAATGTCTGATCACTTTAGCTATAAAAACTTATCAAGTCGCCAGGCATGTGGCAAATGCCTGTAATCCCAATGGCTTAGGAGGCTGAGGCAGGAGGATTACAAGTTCAAAGCCAGCCTCAGCAACCTAGCAAGGCCTTAAGCAACTTAGCAAAACCCTGTCTCAAAAAAAAAAAAAAAAAAAAAATTAAAAAGGGCTGAGGTTGTTGCTCAGTGGTAAGGTGCCCCTGGGTTCAATCCTCAGTACCCCCGCTAGGAAAAAAATATATATATAAAGTCAATTTTATTTCTTAAACCAGAAGCAAATGCTCAGGGAAGAGGAGGGAATGTCACAGCATGCCGAGAACAAAAGTCCCAGCCATTGTCTCTGTCTCCTGACACACAACCTCCACCTGGCCATCAGACTAGAAGGAGAAAGGGCTGAGGCGTAGCTGGCAGAAGAGACAGCAGAGATGGAGAAGTCATGAATAGTAGAGGAGATACCAGGAGAGCCAGGTCCTGGAGGTCCCATTGGACATTGTGTGCATGGGAGAGGGAGGGTGGAGAAGGGGAGACTATAGGTGTGTCTTAAATAAACTTCCTTTTTAATTAGCACAAGGAAGGAGAGTAGTCTACATATGGCAGAGGCCACTGCAAAACAGGATGGCCTTTAGGTGAGCTCCACTTCCTCTACTCCATTCTGGCAAAATATGGTCAGCTCTTTCTTAACTCTGACAACTGACCCAGGGCCTAGGCCTCCAGGAGAGGTTGGGGATACAGCCAGCAGGTTTCTGTGAGCTGGGAAGCATCTCATGAAAAGGACTGTGGGCTTTGGGCATATGGAACTCAATGTCACAGTCATCCTACTTGCCACCATGTTGGAGCAGCCTGGTGTTTAACCCGCGTGAGCCCAGGTTATCCAGTAAAGGTATCCATGCTGCATAGGAGGTGCCCCCAAGCCCCTGTACCACCAGCAGGGGTCCTGTGCCAGCTGTTTCTCAGTGAAGAAATTGACAAGCCCCAGCTGGACTGGGAGAGGTATTACCCTGCAGGATCCAGTCCTGAACCAAAGAAAGGAAGCCAGACTTGCTGCCGAGACCACAACAGACCTTCAACAGCGGGATGTTGGTGTGAAGTCTTCTGGCGTGACCTCCAATTCAGGTGCTTCTGACTTTGAGGCTGGCTGGATGAAATATGAAGACTCTCAGAGGAATTCAGAGCCATTCCCCTGCCAAAAGCACATTCTGTCAAAGTGCAGTTGATATTTGCAAGCTCAAGAGCCTTCTTTGAGAGTATCTTTTGCTCAAAATGGTGGCCCTGATGTTCCCAACTGCTGGGGCTGTGTGACGTACTCATCGTAGGCAGCTCCAGCTAATTCTGAATCTCTTGCTTTCCATGGGGCAGCCAGTGGCACTCTAGGCACCTCTGGTGTGGCACCCATGAGGATTTTCTCTTCCTCCTAGAAGGTGGGGGTTCTCCAGTCTGCTGAGAAGTGTACCACATACCCAGCCCTGGCAGCACGGAGGGCCTTCTTGGATGGCACTAGCGAATGTGCTCTGATTGTCCTGGTGACCAGCACAGGGACTGGAGCATTCTCTCTCTCAGGCATGGCCACATGGCCTGGGTCCCCTGCGGGAGACTTTTCCATCCAGGACTAGGCAGTGAGGCAGGTTTACAAGGGGATAGAATTGTGACTTTCCAAGGATTTCTCAAGGAAGACAACTTTTCTCAGTTTATACTCACATTTGTCCAGAGGAGTAAAACAACAGGGCCTAGGTTTTTGTAAGTAGAAAGGAAGAATGCACATTAAGAGCACAGAAATGCTGCCGGAGGGCTTGGAAACAGCAGCCTTGATGCGTTCTCTACCTTTTCCAAACGGCAAATGGAACATCTCCTTGGAGTGTCTCTCACCTTGTTCTCCAGAAATAAATCAGAATGAAGATGTTTAGAATGCTTAAAAAAAAAAAAATCAATGACTATCTGAGGCCTCTGTCTCTTTTTCTTGGACAGAACCATCCTAAACAAGAGAGATGAAATGGGTAACTTTAAAGCTCCCCAGCAGGCAGAAGTGATTCATGGGCCTATTTAACCAGGTATTTAGATGCAGCTTTGGGAAAAAGCACACACACCTGAGAGAGGCTCTGCCAGGACCCTAATAAGTGTGCAACCCCAGTGCTCAAAATTGCACAAAGATCGTCTCCTCACTTGTAGCTTTGTTGACTTCTTCCCTTTAAAATCTATTTAAAACGAAACATCAACAATAAAGTAAGATTATGCCGTGTTTCTGGTTAAATCAAGTACAGGTCCATTTGGTGTGTTTTCTACAGCCTGATAACTTGTTCCTAGGTCATCCAATCTCACTCACCTCAGTGCCCACTTCATCCCAGAAAAGCTGAACATGGGGCCCTGGTTTCCTCTTTCTGGTGAGCCAGGACCCTGAGACATCAGTGACTTGGCCAGGTGGCAGAGGAGAGGGAGGCACAAACACTCCAGAAGCAGGGTCTCCATCCACTGCAAAGAGCCGCGCAGAAGGAGAACAGATCCTTGTCCCCAGGTCTCCTCCTGTCCGGGCCCCAAATCTCCTTGAGGTGGTCATTGCCCAAAAGCCCGTGAGCATCATGGCTCCCACAGCCAGCCTCTTCCTGGTGATGCTGTTTGACAGGAAGGCTCTGCTGGTGTGTGCATGCAGTTGTAGCAATTTCACGAGCTCAGGAATGAAGATGTGGATGTCAATTCCAGCAGGGTGCATCTAGAATTGCTCCTGAACAACTCTAGTCTGGCAGGGAAGCTCAGGAGGAGGTTTTCAAGAGGTGCTGGTGGGCTTCTTACTTACAAGTTTTATTGACCTCGGACTCAACTCTTCAGACACCTGCCATTCCTTGGACTTTATGAGTGGCAAGACCTACTTCTGGCCCCAGAGACAGCCACGAGCCATCCTACTATCAAGCACAGACCCACCTTGACTCTTCCTCCACACAAGCTTCCGCATCAGAGTCCCATCATGTGGACAAATCTCCCCCCACAAATCCTTACATTCAAAATAATGCCACGAAGCAGCCACTCCAGGTCATTCCCCCACTGGGTGCCCCTCAGGGTCTGAAAACCCTCACGTCCCAGTACCGCATCTCTGGTACTGGACCTGAGATGCTGGCGGCTGGGTGTTTTCAGAAACTGCGGAGAGTTCTCTTGCCACAATTCTCCTGTTGTCGTCAAAAGCAATTACGTGTTTCAGATGATGGAAAGCACTGTCATGAAAAGCTGGCACAGCAGCCAAGGAGACAGATGTATTAAACCACAGGACTCCTAAGGACTCCCACTCACGTTGGAGCTCGACAGAGATGGGCATTGTGATAGACCTTTCTCCAGCAGCCTCCCGTTCGCATTTCATGCACAAGGCTGGCTCTGATGAGCTGCTAAATTCTTCCCGTGGACAAACACAAAGTTGCACAAGTCGGTTATCATACAAGTCCATGTCCTCAAATGACTACTTCATAAATGCAATCCCCTACCATTTAAAAAAAGGGTGGGCATGAGTTTAGTGAATTGACATCACTGGAAAAAAAAAAAAAGCCAGCATTTATAACCAGTGATGGGAAGAATTCTGGTCTGCAGGATGTTTAGTAATTAATATACTATGAAGAACTCATTCTATAAGCAGCAATTGTATTTAAATAAAGTTAAAAGTGTTTCTTAACTGCAGAACGTCTCAGAGCTTAGACCATGGTGGCTAGTGCTGTGAAGTTGAATTAGCAACTCTGGATCCAGAGATCTCATTGGATTTGGCCACAAAAAAAAAAAAACAAAAAAAAAACCCACATTTTACAGAACCACGCTTTTTGTCATCCCTTATAGCTGGGGTTGGAAAACCACTGTCCATGGGGTCTAGTCTGGCCACTGCTTACCTCTGTCAATTAAGTTTCCCTGACACATGGCTAAGCTCACTCATTCACCTACTGGCCACGGCTGTTTGCACGATGCAACCACAGAGCTGAGGGAAGTGAGGCAGGTGCTGCAGGGCTCATACAGCCTGGGACAGTTCACTCTCTGACCCTTTGCAGAAGAAATGTGCCAACCCCTGCCCTGCAGGGATATAGTTTAGGAACCCTACTCCATTCCTAGTGTCAATATTTCTAACAGAGGGCTAGTGGTATAGCTCAGTAACAAGTCGTGTGCTTAGCACTCAAGTCCTGTGTTTGATCCTCAGAACTAATAATAATAATAATAATAATAATAATAATAATAATGCTAGTAAAATCTCTAACAGGTTTCTTAACATTGAGAATCTTTCCACAGTTAGAATTTTTTTAAGTAACTAAAACAAATCAATCTTTTTAAATATCTAGACAATGAAGTAGAAAGACACTGCTATTTTATGTCTTCAGGGAGCTCACGAGCTAGATGGAAGGCACATGTGTGAAAAAGAGGACCCAATGCACAGGTGATGGCCAACAGGTACTCTAAGCGTCAAGGGCAGGCAGCACAGCACGGTGGAAAGTACACAGGAGTGCAGAAGAGGCAAACAGGTATGCGGTTAAGGCCAAAAGAGTCGGGTGTAGTCTTGGCTGTGACACTTTCTCCTGTGGTAACAGTGTTTTATTGAGCACTTGCTGTGTGCCAAGCACCATCCCAACTGCTTTACGTGAAGAATTTCTTTGAATGTTCATCACAATGAGGTAGGTGCTATTATCATCCCAGGAAATTGAATATTTGGTTGGTTAGCTTTCCCAAATAAAGCACATGTTGAGAAAGAGGCGAACAAGGACTGAAACAAGAAGGTTAGAAAGGTGAGCACTGTGTGGTAGAGGCTCCTTGTCAGGGATTCACTTAACCTCTGCACTTCCCCAGAGGTGATAGGGTGCCAGGGCACACCCATCTTGCAGAAACAGAGGAGAGGGCAGTGTTCCTAAGTGTTGACACTCAGCCTGTGTTTGCTGACTGAAGAACCACTCAGGGAACATCATGGCAGGTATTTCCGGGAGTGGGGAGGCTCCTATGGGCTGGTGTGCTCATGCAGAAGGCTGCCTCTGATCTGGGTCTGGCAGCCTGTCAGAAGGAACCAAGCCCATGGCACTGGGGTAAATAAAAAGTGATATTGCCACATCCTCAACTTGGAAATAATTACAAAGAATTTTAAAACTATATTCCATACATATTTCGGAGAGTAGGAGGTAGGGCTGGTGGGGGTGAAGGAGACAGGCGAGCCTTCGGGGGCATACTGATCACAATGGGAAAGCTGAGCTCCTATGCAGCAGCCCAGCAGGATGAATGGTGCTTGCGGTGACAGACCCTAGTGCACAGCTCCTCTCTCTCCTGGAGACAGTCCAGCCACCCTTTCCTGCTGGAATCTTTCACTGACCAGAATGGCCAGTATTGGCACCTTCTGGGTGGGGATCCTATCAATTACATCAAAGCAGCCCACAGCAGTTACAAACAGGCTTCCTGAGAAAAATACACCAGGGCAGCTATGCCACCTAGTGATGCTCAGATGTACTGTTCTTATCCCAAAGTCTGTGGAGAGGCTTTGGGGAAGCCTGGAATTTGCTATTTCCGGCCCATACTTCCATGAGCAGAAGAGACTTTAGACTTCAGTCGTGGCTTCAAAACATTTTTTTATGGCTGCACTGACCATTCCCCATGAGCTTTGGTTGGGGGGCAGCGGGGCTTGGGGGTGACTTCAAGAGGGAGCAGTCCAACTCTGTAACAATCACTACCAAAGAGTATAGAGCAGACACCCCTCATTCTGCCTTCCAGTGGAGATGCCCAAATCTTCTTGTGAATGCAATCAACTGTTATTGTTGTTGTTGTTGTTGTTGTTGTTGTTATTATTATTATTATTATTATTATTAAGCAGCCTGGAAGTCTTATGCACACAGACACTGCTGCTTCCTGAAATAGAGATGCTACGATTAACCATCAGAAACAGGAGACATGGGGTGCTTGATGAGGCTCTGTCCACCTTCCCAGAGAGGCAAGAGTTGGAGGTGCCAATCATTAGTGCCATGTCGGTGTAGTATATGCACACAGAGAATGATGAGTGTTTCATTAGCTAGGACCAGTGGGGAAGAGAAGGGTCTTTTATGCCTTATCTATGTTGAGGAGAAACTGATCAAATTAGGCTAAATGGTTTTATTTTTGTTGTCATCATTCTACATTTCAGATTCTTTGGTCTGCTGAGTAGCTCACATTCAGGAGTCTGGATGGCAAAGTCTCACACATAATACTTTCCATCCTTCAGATGACTGCAAACAGCAGCAGTTCCACAAACACTGCTTTCAATGGTGGTTCTAGTATTGGACCTTGTTAATATCCTGAGCTATGATGTCTACTTTCCTAAGGAAGGAAGAGAAATGGAGGGGAAATGACATTGATCAGATTGTAGTTTCTGAAAATGGATTTGTTTCATTAGATCAAAGACAGCCTGTTTCTGCACATCATCGCCCATTCTGTGGGAAATATTCCAGATATTCTGAGTGTGTATTTAGAGACTGGGTTCTCGGTTCCCTTACTGATTATTTCCATTCTAGATCATAGTGTATTACCATGAATTCTTAGTAGTCTTTGTAAAGTTCTTCAATAAGACAAAGTGTAAAAGGTACACAAAAATCCCAACAGGGAAGAGAAAGGCCAATAGGAGGTCTTCAGGTAGTACTCCATGTACAGTTGGTCCGGTTGTGCCCTGCACAAGTGTCCAGCTTGTACCCGGCTTACACAGCTGTGAACCTGGTACAGAATTATGGAAAGGACACATCTCATCCTGCATTCCAGTGGTGGTAGAAGCAACACCTTTTTCTAATTCACTAAAAGTGCCTTTGGGGCTACATGGTATTATAACATAAATATCTTAAGGGAAAAAGAATTTCTATATTCAAAAATCTTTATTTTAATGCTTAAAGTTTTAGCAAAATACCTTACTCCTGCTTTTGTCCCTGTACTGACCAATCACTTGGCCCTGAATCCCTTGGTTTTCACCCAAAGCCAATAGTCTTGATTCCTCATATTTTAAGATGCTCATGGTGAAGTACGTTACTGCTTGCATACAGCTGTCAGCTGTGAAAACATTTTTTTTTTTAACACAAAAATCTGGCTTTGCATGCCCCCCTTCTTTCCCCTGAGGCTGGATGGCGGCCTCCTGACTCACACTGACGAACAGAACAGAGGCCCTGGGTTCCCTTTGTTTTCTCCCTGTCCAGATGTAATTTGGCCTTGCCCAGGTAACCCCTTAGGCAGCAGAGAATTCTCAGTGAGAGGCCACTTCATTGTGACCACAGCCCCGGGAAGGCCACTGTGCAGCTGATTGGTTATACATGAGTGAGTGCCAGGATGCCTTTCTACATTCCTTGGTCACTACTGGCGCTAAATCTTGTCTCCAGGGAAGAGCAGAGACCCAGACAGAGAGGCAGAGCCCAGCAACAAAGCCAGGGATGCAGTGTTGGAGAATGCCTTAAGAAAACAAAATTCTTGCTTCTCCCCGTTCAAGGAGCTACAGGGAGACAACACAGCTGATGGTTATTTTCGTAGCTAGAGAACAGCATGAAGAGCGCTTAGACTTCATTTGTTCCTTTAGCACTCCCAAGGCATTACAGACGCACACATTTCATATATGTGTATAAATACACACACACACACACACACACACACACACACACACACACACACACACACACACACACACGGCCTTCCTTAGGGAAGGTTTCCTTCGAAACAATTCAATACTTAAGGCAAAGGGAGAGTCCAGACCATTTATTTTGGCTATTCTCTGTGAAGCTGAATATTTCCTTTCCCCTAAAAGGAATCCTTTCAAAATAAAACTACAAAACTACATTATATTTTTATTCCAAAGCTGCTGGGTGGTAGGTGTGACTTAGAAAGCTGGAGCTATATCTCAAGCAGACCCATTTGGACTGATCATGAAGGGGAAAAAGTGAAAAGATGGTGACGAATCCATAGAATGGCTTATGGGTGGACTCAGGTGGCGTCTCCACAGAGGATTTGCTCTTACATGTACACAGTTTCTCCTGAAGACAAGAGGAAACATACACAAGGCAGGAGTTCTTTGTATATAAAGGGTTTTCTCCCATTCTGTAGGTTCTCTCTTTATGTTATTAAATTATTTTGTACCAGTAAAAATAGTTTTTTAAAAGAATAAGGCAGAAAGCTAAAGATAGGAAAAGAACTTTTACTTTCCAAACGAATGATCTCCTGTAGATGCAACAGAATGGAGACAGTCAAACTTTGCTTCGGAAGCATCAGATGATATCTGGTGTTTTTCCTTAGGGAAGAGGAAACCTGAGGAGAGCAGGGGTGATGGGGACAGAAGGGTCAGGATTAGAACCCACAGCCCTGAGTTTCTCATCCTGAGGTACAAGAAACACCTTCTCATCTAGGCTGCAAGCAATAATCAGCATCCAATAAAGTCCCTTCAATGAACATGTTTGGCTTTATTTCTCATCAAGCATATTATTTTAAACACTGTAACTACTTTCCAGGAGCTGGAGGTGCATAAGCAACACAGTTAAGTGATCAAACCAAACAAGATACTGTTTATGAAAAAGAGCCAACTGGGCCACACCAGTGAAGGAAAGGTTGTCTCTTCCTTTAACTTTTATGCACATTAAATAGTCCTACGCTCATCTGAGTTCATCCACAGGGTGGTGAAGGAAGCCACCTGGACCATCCTATGCCTCCTCCTCTCTACCCCAGTTCTTTCTCCTCTTTGAATTGTGCCCCTTCTGTAGCAAAGTGTGACACTGACGTGCTTCATAGGTGGGTTTTTGTTCAGATTCTTCCTCACCCCTCATCAAGCAATTCACCAGGTAAGCATGGCTTCACCAACTGACCAGGGCCAGAATGAAACTGATATTTGTTCTGTGGCTAATGTTTACACAGCAGCTTGAGCTGTGTGGGGAAAACCAGTTGCTTTCCCACAGAAAACATGGCTGCCTTGCAGCCCGAACCACTTTGCTGAAGGCACCTTGCAGATGCTTCAGCTTCTTAAGGTGATTAGGTGCCTGAGCCACCAGCTAGGCTATCATTAGGCCCACCATACAAAATGGTCTCAGAAAGAAAGGGTCTGCTTCAAAATTTTCTGCTCTTTTTTTTTTTTTTAAGCAATATTTAGAAAAAAGTACACAAGTAGAAAAATAGGGTTACCCTGGACTTTTATCACATATCAAAATTCCCTTCCTATATTTTTAGCACTATCTCAATGAAAGCACACAATAACACTGCTAAGGTCTATAAGGCAACAGAAGGAATCATTAAGATTTGAGAAATGTTGTCAGAAAAAGTGGCTTTAAATAATTAACAACAGGCACTCCTTCCTCCATCCTTCACTCAGCAGAGTAAATGTCTTCTGACAGGTAATATTCCTTCCTGTGAGCTTACAACTGCTGTGTGTTCAAGGTAACTGTGTTATTATTGAAAAGCAGACTTTAAACATTGTGTTGGAAAATCATGCTATTTATAAGTAAGAATAACTCTCATCCAATTAATCATGTAGCAGTTCAAATGCATAAAATATAAGAAGGTCTATGTTTTGAAAGGAAAATATGAAGTTAAAAAGAAATAGTAAAGGAAATAAGAAGCAGGGAAATGACAATATCCAAGTGGACACCAGTCCTGGAGAGTGTGTGATTGATGTTCCAGCCCCTACACCGGGCACTGTCACATGGATTTTCACATTTTGTCCTCCCCTAAATCCTAGGTGGTAGGCATTAACATCCTTACATCAAATGAAGAGACGGAGGTTCAGAGGAGCAAAAGATCTTGTCCAAAAGGAAGTACTCTTAAGCAGAAGAACAAGAATGCCTATCTGAGGCTCCCTGGATTCCAGGTTCCTTCCATTACTCACAGTGTCTCCCAAACTGAAGAAAATAAAAAGAAGAAGAATTGAAGACGGCTGACCCATCCAAGAAGATGAGACCCAGGCTCGTTCAGAGGCCTGGAATTAGCCATATTTTGGGTAAATATGTGTTTTCCAGCCATTGGATCAACCATGATGTGATTCAAACTGGCTTTTACGAAAGCCAAAGATACCAGATGGACCATCTTTCAATCTGGTGTTTCTGTCATCTAAACAGTCCCAGGAATCAAAACAAACAGAAACACACAAACCATTTTTTAAAAGTATGGGCAATCTCTATTCTAGAATAACAGCAAAGAATGAAAAATAGTCACCAAGACCAGTTCCAGAGTAGACAGGGCCTATTTTAGTGATAAAAAAGCAGACGCCCATCCAGTTACTTTTACAAATCCCATCGCTGCGTCTGCCCGGTGGAGATGAAAGGCCCTGAGGTGGTTGTCCATTTGGTTGACAGTATTTGGTCTACTCAACCTTTGCATTCGCTTTTCCTCTTGGTCCCCGGTGATTTTTTTGAGGCATGCCATGAAAAGGTGATGCCTTTAATGATCCATACTTGACAAGACTTGGAATTAACCTTTTAGTGAACCTTTACTGTTCAACAGGAAGCACCAGAACCGGTGGTGATGTGACATTTTTGGTAGGTGAGCACATCAAAGATGCCTGCCTTCAACCATCTCCCTGAACACCCAAGGGTATCTCGCGCTGCCAGGTCTCCTTAGACTCGACAGGCGGAGGAAGGGAGAGGAGAGAAGCGAGAGCCAACTCGCTGGACACTTGGCATAAAATGAAGGCATTCCAACCCGCTTCTAATTCGATCTTATGCACTTCATTACGCTTGGCTTTTTAATATTCAGGTATAAAAAGAGAAACACGGGATAAAAGACAGAGGATATTATTTCTGACTGTCAAGACTCCAATGGCAGAAACACATGAGCATTTGACTTCTAGCCCCTCTACTCACACGTGATCTTCCTGCTAGTGTTTCTCAGAATAATCATGTTTAGGATTTTCTGTTGGGAAGGCAAGTGCCTTCAGCATTTCTTAGATGTCAGGAAGCATTTTTAAACTGAAAGCACAATGAAATTTGGTGTCAGCTGGCAATGCTGTCATATAACAATAAGAACAGCAGCAAAGGCTTTCCCACTGTAAAGTGCCCTCCTTCTGCACCCCCACACTCGGCATGTAAGGGCCACCTTTGGCCACAGTCACCTTTAGAAATTTCTTGTGTCTTTGCTTCTTCTACCTCTCCCTAAACTAGGAAACTGAGAGGAGGAGAAACCACCCAAAAATATTGGCCTTTGTTGGAGGCCACTGTCAGAGCTATTGCTTATCCTTGGACGCCTCACCCCGACTGATGAAAAGAACCATAATCAAGCTGAAAGTCAGCTCGGAGCACTACAGCTCCAAAAATCTCTCTTCATTCTGGTCCACCTTCTAGGAAAAAATGCTTTTTGTAATAAATCACTACCATGGAGAAGCTTGAAGGACCGGTGTTTGGGTCTGAAACGCTTAACAACAGATGAGGCAACAGGTCCAGGATTTTGGGGGTCTCCTGGGTCATCCTGAAGGAACGTGGCTTGTTATTGACAGGACGAGTGTTTACTCATGGCCAGCAGCAGCCCTCTACAGGCTGGAGTGGCCAGGGAGGCCTCACGAAGAGGAAGGACTCTTTTGAGACTGGAATGGAGCATCTGGATGTGCTATAGGGAGAAGAGTAGGGAAAAGTAGAAAATAAGAACATGAAAAGCCTGTCATGAGACTGTGAGGAAAGTGCATTGCTAGAAGAGAGGAGATGCAGTTCAGAAAGGCAGTGCACTGGCAGCCTGGAGAAGGTTAGAGGTTTGAGATTTATCCCCAACGCTGCAGAGCTTCTGAGTGACTCTGAGCAACCCCTTCAATGACTGATGAGTGATTGTGGGGAGAGGCCAGCTCAGGAGGAAGCACATGCCAGGGAACTTTCACCTGGCAACAGTGCCTGGAATGGAGTTGAAGGGAGTCAGTTCAGCAGCAGTAAAGAAATCAGCTTAGGAAGCAAGGAAAGTAATACAGGAAGGAGGTGGAAAGACCAAGGTAGATGGTGGCAGAAGGAAGAGAAGTAACTTGAATAACATCAGGAAAGTCCCAGACTAACTGGATATCATAGAGTGGGCCAGGGAATGGACATAATTGCCCAATAATCAGGTCTTTGGTGCTGGGTGGACTAGAAGAACGAGGACAGCATTCTTAGAGATGGGACTCATGGGGCAGGGGTGCTTATCCCTTTTTATAGGACCAATTACATTGTGTTTTAACCAAATAAAATATATTATATTACAATTTGTCAGTACTGGCCATTTGACTATGAAATGTACAAGGACAAAGTCTATCTTATTCACCACCGACCACCATCACGGCCCCCCTGATGATCTACATCACCACCTCATCTTCTTTTTTGATGTCTCTCAATGACATCCTTTTCTTTCCAATGGGCAGATGAGTATTACAGCTCTGAGGATGGAATAGTCTCCGAGAGAGAGAGAGAGAGAGAGAGAGAGAGAGAGAGAGAGAGAGAGAGAGAAACAATTGGAAACCCAGCGGCAATGATCCTAACAGCACAGGGAGAAAGCGGAATGTAACTCCCAGTTGTTTTAACAGTCAATAAAACTGGGATTTTTTTACCTACTGAATGGAATATATAAAATATAGACCATCTGAACCATCTTCAGGCAATCTTAGGAGATGTTCACCGCATACCATGCAGCGATGTTTACTCAGCTGAAGGTAAGGATATTTAATTGTCACTTGCTGAAAGACAGTCCTCTCTATGCTCCCTGCCCACCAAAGAATTATTGGGAAGGACTTATTTGTGATAAGACCATTGTCTAAGCAATTACAGACATTTCTGGAGTAATAGGGATTTGCAGAGATCTTCCTTATTCCATACACGATCTGCTTTGAGATATGCTCTTGTGACTTAGACCAACAGAAGCTTTTCTCCCACTGGGAAATTAGAGCCCAGGATTTCCTGCTATTTATGGGATATAATAAACAATTCTTCTCAATTTTCTTTACCTGTTCTGTCCCTAAATAGGGATCAGCCTGAATGCTGGGACAAGGACAGATGGTATCAAGTAGAAAAATTAAAGTGGATTCAATGCTCCAGTTTTGGCAGCCAACAGCTCTAATCAAGAAAAAGGGATTAGTTACTTTTGATAATAAAATAATTCAGAAAATGTAAAAGATGAATCGAAACAGCACAGTTTCACCTTCAAGGGCAGGGGAGCCTTTATGATAAATGCCACCCAACTATTATTTCCATGGAGGGGGAAGGGTGTCTGTTACATGATTTACCCTCATCACCTAGGGAGAGTGTGGTTCAGTAAACACTTTGTAAGTGAGTAGATTGTAAACTAACTCCTTGCAGAGAGCGACAGATTTCACATCTTGCCGGCTCCCCACCACAATGGGTATTAAGCCATGCAAAAGTGAACCCCTGATAAACATGTCCGTGGTACCCTGGCATCCAGACTCCTATTTCGCATGTTCCTCTTGGCTCACCTTCCTTCTCCTCCTCATTCTGCTCCATCTAAAGTCAATGCACTGCAGGAGCTGGCTTCTCCCTGGCCTGGTCCCCAGTGGTTGTCATGACAACACCCCTTCAGAGCAGGCACTTGACGCAGGCCTTCCCCAGTACAACTCAGGGCAGGAGAGAGTGCAGGTGACCCTGTGGTCCTCAGCAGGGGATGAAAGGAGGAGATCCCAGCCAACCCAAGAACAGCTCTGTAGTCCTAGACCACCATTGGCTGCTCAGGGGAACTGGAGACTGCACACTGGAGTTTGTGCTTTCTCACGCCAAGGAGCATGTGGGGAAAGCAGCTTAGGTCGCTTCAGTGGCCAGACCACCTTGTTCTCTTTATTGAGAGGAGAAAAATGGCTGGAATCCAGCACCAAAGACAATGTACAAATGTCATGCCTGCATCTAAAGGCAGACATCCCCAAAGTCCTCAGGAAGGAGAAGCTGCTTGCTGTTCCTGCCCCTTGAAATCTGGCAGCACAGAGCAGGTGGGCAGTGCTGACGTGGACGCAGTGCTGGTGCAGGTGGCAGGCCTATCTGTGTGCTGGCGTGAGGCATGGATGGCACAGGAAAGGGTTGGTGTGAGAGCAGGCAAGCTTCAGGCCTCACAGTATACTTCCCAGACTTCAAGTACTCTTAGGCACCAGCCCCAAATCCTTTGCTGGTTCATCTCAAGGTATACATTTATTAAAACTGATTTATAAGTCGCTCTCTATTTGCAAGAGCTAAAAGGAATTTCAGACAACTGCTCTAGCTGTTAGGCATACAAGTTCTGCCGCACAAAGGGACGGGGTGCTGTGTATTACTGTTATCAGCCTTGCATACAGTAGGTGCTCAATAAATGCCAACGAGCTGCAAATAAATGCTACAGGTAGAGCCAGCAGCTCCATCCCAGGGGCACTGTTACCTCCTCGCCAAGTCCTCATAGCTCTGAAGACCAGAAAGTGCTTCCATGGGGTCAAGGGTCAGTGCCCACACATGGGACTCTTGCTGTCTGTTCAGCCAAGGCACAGAACTGGGGAATCAGGGAACAGGTCCCAGAGGAGGGGAGCGCTGAGAGACAAGAAGGGATCCCAGCAGAGAAGAGCAGGGAGGGTATGTCAGGCAGAGAGAACTACTTGGGAAAAGGCTTGGCACGTCTGTGACCACCACTTTTCAGGCAAGCAGCCACAGGAAGTCCCTGGACACTACTTGAATGCCATGCGTATATTAATTTCCTTATTCAGTGTATACACGGCACTCACATCCAAAGTTACTGACAGAGGTTACGCCCTCTCCTCTCCCAACTGCTTAGGGACATAACAGAGGCTCCATGTCCAAATAGACAAGTGATCTGCATCTTGGGGTGGGAGCACTTACATGCTCACTATTGAGGTTCAGGGAGACACCCCCACAAATAGTCTGTGGTGAACTACATAGTCAAATAAGGCCTTCCACTCTCTGTGAGCTCTTTCTCCTACTTGTTTTTCTAATTTATTATGTTAATCTGCAAATGGCAGAATTTATACAGCTTGACTCTATTACCTGAGACTGAAATCCACAGCACACACCCAGAAAAGACGGTAATATCAGGTGTGAAGGGTGAGGACTCACAGACCAGATGTGCACCCCAGTGTTGCCCTGCAGTACCAGGCTGCCCCTTCGAAGTCCCCGAACCCACGCACGATATTTTCCCATCATGGAGCTGCCGATGCCCCCAATTAAAAATTTATGCTCCACAGAAAACAAGAATCCTCTTCAATGAGGCTTATCTTATTTTATAAAAAGCAAGGTTATAGAAAAGATACTGGAGGGGAAAAAGCAGACAGAAGACAGCCACTGCCTAGTGAGAACATACTGGAATGTAAAAGTGTAACTTGATAAAGCGAAAAGTTCCCCAGAACCTGGGGTAAAGTTAATGTTTGATATATTTTATCTTGTATTTTATAAATATAAAGAGTAGTTCAAGGTTACCTGACCCTGTAACTGTACAAAAGGAGTCTTTGTACCTCAGCACAAATAACTAGCAGTGTGATAAAGTATAAAATAATAAAATCCTTGGAAACTTCTTAAAAGTTTCTAAAACTTCAGTCTTCTCTGCTTTAAATTGGGGATATTTAGTGGGGACTGCTAAGAATTATATGGCTATTATATATAAAGTGTTTATTGCCTGGCATATAATATGTGCTCAAGAAACTAAAAGAATAAAGACACTGAAAGACAGATTTTCAACCAAAACAAAACAAAATCAGGTTTCCCATGAAAAATGAGCCAGCATTGCAGGATAATGTAGAGCATGCTTGGCCTAGCTACTGAAAATGAAAAAGTGCTGGAAGAGCCAGTTCTAACCCTGGTCTGAATTACCTGACTGTGTGCATGGAGCATTTCACTTTGCCTTGCTGGGCCTCTCTCTCTTTTCAGAATAAAGTGTAAACACCATGTGTACTGGGTAATGTCATGAGCCTCTTCCAGCCATGACAATCTGGACCCAATCCCTAGGGCAGCTGTGAGGGAAAAATGCAACATAGATAATTTTATACTCCATGAGTAGAAGACAGGGCAATGGAGCCCACTGGCCACATCATGTCATCAGCCCTCAGCATTTGGGCAGGGAGTGCCTGTGTGTGCTTACACAATCCCATTTCAAAAGGAAAGATACCAACTCACATCACACCATTGAGAACAACTATGATTTGCTTGAGTCAAAGTTCTACCAAAAAAGTTTGTCCAGGTAATTTTAGTCCATACCTTCTAACTGCCAAATATTTGAATAATTCTTTATTTTTGCAGTACTTTTCAATACAAAGGTACATTTCCATGATCCATTCTTATTGACTTTATGAGACTAGTGATATAAGACTATCATATCCCATTATACCCCTATGTAACTCAAGTAAGCTGGGAGTATACTTAAGAAGGTTGTTAAAAATACAGACATTCCCCATTCCATATTGATTCTGTAGATGTGTTGTGGAGCACAGGGAGATGCTGTTTGTTTGTTTTTGCTACTGGGGATTGAACCCAGAGGTACTTACCACATCTCCAGCCTTTTTTATTTTTTATTTAGAGACAAGGTTTCACTAAGTTGCTTAGGACCTTGCTAAGTTGCTGAGGCTGGCTTTGAACTTGCAATCCTCCTGCATCAGCCTCCTAAATTGCTGGGATTATAGGCATATACCACCATGCTCAGCTGGGATGTGTGTTAACAACATCCAGGTTAATGGTCCACACTAAGAGAAAAAAAAAAAAATCTCTCATGGATTGCTTTGGTAGAAGCCACACAGGTGGCTGAGAAACCACCATTACCTGAACTGAAGCTTCTTTACCTCCCTGGTCATGAAGTAGGATGAAAAAGTACTACCCAATCTTTCCTCCTCCTTCCCTGAGGCAGAAATGGAATTCTAGAATTTCACCAGGTAAGCTGACCAACTGGAAAGTAATGCATTCCCCAAGTTCCCCTCACCCCTATTTCCTCAAACCCAACTGCTTCACTGCTTGCCCCTCAATTTTCTGTCTGTCCCCACCCAGAGTCTAAGAATCATTGTGTTGCCAAGATATCAAACTTGGAGAATCTGAGACCAACTGAGGGAAAACAAAACCAAACAAAACCCCTACATTAAAGACTCCAGGAAGTTTCACAAGCTAACAGTAATGCTATCATTCAAAAATCAACTCAAGTGTCACTTTTCCCAGGAAGACTTCTTTGAAGACAAACCCTCTCCACAGAATCTGCTTTAGATTTCCTTCCTAGGCAATAACATGGCCATGAAAAATCTTCAATAAAAATAGCAAGCACTGTACCCTGTGACCATTTCATTTTGACTATGTCCTTGCAGACAGGTGCCATTTCTATATCGACTTTACATCCTCAGACCCCCTCTGCCCAGCCTGGTTAACTCTTATTGATCTGGTGTGAACTTCCATTTCCCCAAGAGAGGCTTCCCCTACTCAAGTCAAATCTCCTTCCTGTAGATACTCATAGCACCATCTTCTCTTTTGCTACACTTAATGATGTTGCCATTTTCCAAGTGTTTCAGTGACTGGCTGGATCAATGTCTCTGACCCCCTCTGGCTTCATGACAGCAGCAAAGGGGATTACTACAAGGAAAGTATTCAATGTCTCTTGAATAAGTGAATGGCCTAAGAAGCCAATGGTGTCCATCTGGGAGAGGCTGAAGAGAGAATATATAGCAGAGCTTGATATCCAGATAGTTCCATTTCTGAGGAGATGCTTGATCTCAAGGAATCTAGCATAAAGCTCCTGGTGCTACAAATATGAATGCAAAATTGGGAGGGAAAGGGCCTCTCAGAGCACAGCCATGATCTATTAAGACTTTGTTTCCGTTGCCATTTCTTTCATGCAAGACTCTGGTCTTAGTTCTTCAGCCTGATTCCATTTCATATTCTCCAGTACTTTCTCTGTTCTACCCAAGAAGCAGAGAATTTCTTCCTGTACCATGGTAGCTGTTCCCTTCAGGGTTGACTGCAGCTTGGCTTAAGTATCCCAGTGGAAAGCCATGCTCAATGCTCCTCTAACAAGGAAGCATTTGGGCCTTTGACTTATGTCTAAAATTTACGAAGGCCTAGTGTATTTTTGGTTGCAAGGACCCACTGTGAGGGAATTCATCTGTACTCCTCACATTCCAAGTCCAGCACAAGCTTCCCATTTCCACCTACTGCCCATCAGCTTTAAACAAACAGATGTTAATGACTCCATGGTGGCAGACAAGGCACTATGGAACCAGAAATGGACAGGACAGGGCAACATGTTCCTTTGCCTTAATAACACTTCAGAAAAAGGCTGAGAACAGTAACTACTTACCATAAAATTTGAATTTTACAAGAAGAAACTTTTTATTTTACTGATATATTTGCATTAGTCTAAATAAGCTCCTCTTATATCTTAACCTATACAAATTGATTTAAAAGTGCCCTTGTCAAGCTTTATTCTAATTATAGTAAGAAATACTGGCAATGTCCTTGATGATGATAATGAGAATAATAATAGCCATGTGTTAAGCACTTTTCTAAACTTTAAGGATTGTGATAAGCACTCCACATTCATATCTCACTTAATGATTTTAAGGTTGATTGTAAGGCTGTTATTTCACCCCTGTTAAGACAATCAGGAGGGCTGGGGCTGTAGCTCAGCAGCAGAGCACTTGCCTAGCATGCATGAGGCACTGGGTTTGATCCTCAGCACCACATAAAAATAAACAAATAAAATAAAGGCATTCTGTCCATCTACAACTACAAAAAAATTTTGAAAAAAAAGAAAATTAGGAATTAGAAAGATTAGCCAAAATACCTATGGTCAGAAAAATAAATGGTCGAACAAGGATTTGAACATCAGCATTCTTATTCAGTGCACTGCGGGGTCACCCTCAAATCATTCACAAGGATACTGCTGTCATACTTGGGGGACAAGTCAAGGTTCATACCGTCCCACTCTTGTATCTGCATTCCACGTATTCTCAACTTCCCAAATAAAGGATACTAAATATCTTTGTTTGCCCTCATGGTCACATCTCAAATCCTTGGCTACTCTATCCATCTAGCCCCCTCCTTGGTTCCTTGGGTTGCTCTGAAGCTGTACAGGTAAGCTATAGAATATCCCATGAATGGCCAGCGACAGGCTTTTGGTTTAGAGATTAATACTCTCCATTACACAGCATCATCTTCCTTCCAGACCAAAACCACATTTTAGACAAAGTCTTTAGAGAGATGTCTGCAATGCTTTATAAACCCATTTAGTGGGTTGTCACCAATAACTCATGGCTGCTCGTCATCAACTGCAATTGGAGTTATTTTGGCCATAGGCTTTGTTCACATACACACTCTTCTATCTTTTGTTATTATTATTTTTTTAAATCTTAGCACACTTGGCCCATGACAGCTTAGTAATTCACTCCTAAAAAGATTCAAAGGTTTCACTACACTTCTGATTATACAGAAATGTTAAACTGGACCAGCCCTAACCAAGCCTAAAGGTCTGTACTGTTTATAGTTCTCTTTCCGAGAAATAATTTTGTATATCTAACCATAGTTTCCTGCCTCGAACATTATCTGCACCCATGAGCGTGCTTCCACTGATACTAGGTTCATTAACAATTTTAGTGGGAGGAAATATCTAGGAAAATCCACCTTGTCAGTTGCATTTATTTGTTAAATTCTTGTGCTAATTCTTCAAGTGTTCCATGCTGTTTGACAATCTTAGACTGGACTTCAGAGTATTTCATTGCTCTGTGCATCTTAGTCTACACAAGCTAGGCACAGTTGGTGGCTATGCAGTTGACGTATAATTTTGAGCCACCCATTTAGTAAACGAAGATATCCAGGAAAGAATGGGAGTACTTTACCACGTCGAGTCTCAGCTACGGGAATGATGACATCCACCCATGGGTGTGAGGCTCTGTTCTTGCTTAGCTCATTTAGTTCAAAATCTGCGACACATCACCTAATAAATTAGCGAAAATTGTACTGGGCACACAAGCAGTTAAAGCCATTCCTCCACTGGGTAAGATGCAGAAACAAGTACTCTTGAAAAACAAAGAGAAATTAGTCTGATAATGAAAAACCACTGAAAGCAATTTATGAACCATTCCCCTGACAGTATATAAACTCTTAATATGCTGTACATAATTCAGGATCAGTCTCTTTTTTATTTCTTCCTTCTAATCACACATCTTTGTAGCAGCATTAGTGACACCTGAATCTCTTTTTCTCACTGTTTCAGAGGGATACACAATAGCAAAAGCAGCTATGCACTGAATGAAGCTAATAGCTTGTACTGTTTATTCAATGGTTTGCTGCTAGTAATAAAAAAAAAAAAAAAAAAAGGAAAAAGATTGATCAGCCAGTTGTGAAACCAAATATTCGCAGAATCCAAGCACTTATGTAAAAACCTAAAATTGTAGCTGCATGCCCTAAAAAAACAAACTAGATGATCGCCACAAATAAAAAGAACTTAAATGGTAAAACTATCATTTCCTTAAAAACCATACTAGCCAAGAAAAAAGTTTTGCAAAATAAAATTGGGTGGAGGATATAATGAACAGGGAGTCATGGCATCCCAAAGGAGAAAGAAGCAGAAAAAAAATTTTAGAAAGGATAGCAAATTAGTTTAGCAAAGTCACAATGAGAGAGGGCAGACAAAAATAAAGGCAAAGGATGTAGCGTCCAGGGAAGAGGAAGGGGCGAGTGGAAACAGCTGGAATTGCTCAGCTGTGTCAACATTCGGCTGTTTCACAGATTGACTAGCAAAGTGTCATCTGAAACCAATTACATTCCCAAAACCCCACGGACCCAGTTCATAACATTGATTAATCCACATTGTGAAAAAGTCCCCAAGCAAAACTAGAACAGCTGTCAGCCCTTGGAGCTCAAAAAACAGCAATTGCTTAAGGAAAAAAAAAAAGAAGAAGAAGAAGAAGAAGAAGAAGAAGAAGAAGAAGAAGAAGAAGAAGAAGAAGAAGAAGAAACCCCCCTCTTGAAATTTTAGGGATTTTTTAGAAGGTGTGCCTACTGAAACAGAAGATTGATTGAAAATGACTCCACCCTGTGTCTGTTTGAGCCTAACGCACTATAATTAGAAAAGCAGGGTCATGATCAAACGAACTCACAGTCCATTCCCAAAGTCAGAACACAACTGCCTCCAAGTCCTTAATACCTTGTATCTTTTTGCTCCCTTCTGGGAATTACAGTGAGATTTTATTTTCTTTCAAGTATGTTTATTTTTTTCTTGTATTTTCAATGTATTAATCTAATCCTTTTGAGCCAATAAAATGTATGTGTGTGTATATATACATATATGTATTTTTTTAACAAATCATACCTTTTGTTATATTTCACAGAGGTGGAAGTACTCACAATGCCCTTGGTTTGCAAATATCTGACTTGTGACTGAGTTAAACATGCAAATGGCTACCACACTTCATTGATGTATGAGACTGTTTTTATAGAAGGAGCCCATAAGGTGTTCATGCACACCTGTGTGACCCCATGGGCTCCCATATACCCATGCCATCCACCAAAACCTCTGACCAAAGATGACAGAACTCATGTCAAAGTCTTGACCTTGTCTCTGAAGCTGTGGGAATTAAAAATCCCGCCACCAGATACTGTAGGAGACTCTAACACTATACAAGTAGCCATGGGAGGCTCCTTAAGAAGTCTCCATTTCTGTAGTCCCTGGCCTGAAATCACTATCTAAGGCTGTAGAAGATGTAGGAGTCCCTAGTTTTCCCCACAGAAATTAAATGCATTTATTTGCTCATTTATTCAGCAAATATTTATTGAAGGTTGCACCCAAGAAAAGCACTAGAATATATAGTTTACAAAATATTTTCACATGTTGAGTACTTTAGGCATCAACCAAAACTCAGAACAGTTTAGTGACCTGCACAGGGTCATATAAATAGTAGTTGTTGCAGTTTGTACGCACACCCAAAACTATCTCATACCTAATTCTGTGCTCTTTTAAAAAAAATACACCGCTACATTATGCTTGCCATAGGCTTTCATAAGCTTGCTGGAAAACCCAAAAGCATGCAAAATATAGTTCCTACCAGGAAATGCATTCTGTTACAAAAAAACTGGGTAAAATTGGACTTTAAGAACATAAGCGGTTTATATATTCAGATTCCATTCTACTTTTGCTCTCTCCTCTGTAAATACCCCATAAGTAATCAAATGGTCTCCTCAGTGGAAAGCCACTCTGTAACTGAAAATTTTATGAATTGAAGTATGTCCTTCATGCACTGATCTTTTTTTCTTCCACATACTTATGCATACATCTCATGGCACAAACCTACCTTACCAGTTATGAGATTATCTCTCTCCAGTTCAAATCATTCAGAGAAATACTACCCTTGATTTCATTGGCACATCTTTGGATTTGAAAAAAAAGAAAAGAAACAAACAAAAAACCACCCACAATTCCCTGTATGCCATCCAAAGAAATATGGGTTTATTCTTTAGATCTCAGAATTGGAAGACCAAAGTTAGTCATAGCAAGAAGTTATTTCAGATATAAAGACAAATAGTAGTAACATCCCTATCAGTTCAGAAAGATGTATGTTTTTATGTGTATGTGATGGGGGAGGGGGCTTTGAAAATGGATAATACCTGAGCTTGTCATTTCTTTGTATGTTACAAATTAGACACAATTTTGTTGAGCTTTGTGGCTTATTGCAAAGATTTGCTCTTGGGATAAAAGTGAGACAAGAATAGGTTTACACTGATTGCATCTTTTAAGCCAACAACTAAGTATGAAAGGAGATATTATTAATGAAATCCATCATCACCCCCAACACACACATACTATCACTTTTATTACACTCCAGCAACTGTCTGTGATATGTATATACATGATTGAATAGCATTCTAAGACTTCTAATTCCTAAACCTGTAGTGACATGTTATACAGTGACAAAATCTAGTCAGTCCCTCAGCAACTAAAGTGAATGAGGTGCACAGGGACACTCTTTAGTCTGTTGCAGGAGGACTCTAAGGTCTGATGGAGAATCTCCTCTCCAAATTCCCATGGTTCTCAAACTTCCTTAGTTTATGGTGTCTTTGTGTTTAGGTAACTTTTGTCACAGTCCCCTTATATGAAGAGAGATACCCACTAATTACATATACCAGTAGTTAGTTTCAAACAATCTATGCTGAATCTGACACATGTTGCTGTGTTGCCTTGGAAACTTAAAAAAAAATGCTTTCTTGTACATTTGTTGCAGCCCACAGTTTGGGAATTATGGCCTTAATATTTCAAAGGAGATGAAACTAGAACATTGAAAAGCATTTCCAGGGTCTTCATGATACTTTCCCCTGGAACAGTTCAGTAAAATGAGGAGAACTTATATTCATCCCTGTAGGAAGAGAGGTGATTTTGATAAATTATAAGCAACTGGAAGATATGGTGTATTTCCTTACCAGTATTTAACATTCAGATCAATTTTAGACCATAATAACAGCACTTCTAGTGAGAATTTCTTTGAATCCATTTGCAGATGTGTGCCTGTAGTTTAGTTAAGCAATAGTTTACTTCTGAAATAACATATAAAGAATGATTGCCCATATCCTATATCTGTGGTGTAGTACTAAGTGAACCTTTAGATATGGCAGGGCTAGATCTTGAACAGAGTAGGTGCCAACTATGTGTTTGAATTAATAACTCCTTTATGAATGGCATGTGGATAGTTTTATCTTCAAGTAACTTCTCTAATGAATACTGCTCCTATCATTCTTCAGTCTCATTTTTTTTTTTAGGGTTGCAAAGTAGCATAAATATGTCTAGCACTGCAGCTAAGGCTGCATATAAAGGCACAGGCTTAGTCTCCCAAGACCTTTTAGGTGAAATGAGATCATAGTGTGTTGGCATGTCTTGAGGGGAGAGGGATCCTGTGGACTTGTTCACTGATGATAACAGAAAGTATCCCCTTGTGGATTTGCCTGGAAGTTCCATTCTGTAATTGGCATTGTTCTTGAGTAGAAAACCACTGGAACCTCATGCCACTCACATTTTATGGACCAACTCAATTGGATGATAAGGCAAAGATTTGATGATAAGAAACCAGGAAACAGAATCTTAGGTGCATTGAAGTGAACTTCTTGATATTCTGGAAAACTAATGTGTCTGATATCTGGGAATGGCTTATGACATTTAGCAATGTTTGGCATTTGTGGTGGGGAAATTGTGTTAACTCCAGAAAACCTGAACTTTTTTTTTTTTTAAGTGGGTCTATCCTAGTATAGTCTGTCCCTAATCTGAAGATGGCTAAAGCATAATCAACGCTGATGTGGGAATTATCTTGAGAAGGGAACTCATGTGTTCCTTTTTGCCTTACTTTTACTCTTATACTGATTATTGAGATGAGAATTTCATTTGGGGGTTTTTCTCAACTTTGCCCAAGTCCATTTCCCTTCATCCCCCAGACCCAAGTTGATAAACCTCCCTGGGGTTGAGGCAAGTCACATTTCACAACATAAGCAGTGACACTATTCCTAAGCAATTCATCTCATCTGAAACTTTGAAACACCCATCAATGACAGTGCTGTAAAGAAGCTAGGCCTAGGCCACTTCCAATGCCATTCCTACCTGCAAGTGTTCATGTTTTTGAGATGTGTGCTGAAAATGATCCCACATTGGATGTCTTGATCTTAAATAAAACAGGAGCATTAAGGAAGCTTGTTGCTTATACAGTATACCTGCTTTGTGCCTCCCTTGCTTCACAATCCAAGGAAGGCCTTTAGTACATGAATCTCAAGACATTGCTCAGATGAGCCACTTGAAGCATGGAAGAAGGAAGAGGCCTTGGCCAGCCTGCAGCCAGTTATACCTCATAGTAGACCTGCACAGTCTGTTCTTGTTCAACTTCCTTTGTGCAATGAATCAAAGAAGGACGTATTTGATGATGACGTTGGTGAATAGGAAACTATCTTTACAAAGTCTTCTTCTACTATAAAATTACCTCGAGTCTGCCCAGACCTAAATTCCTAGAACTTGTTTTTCCAGAAACTCCAGTAGCATGGAAACACTGACTCTGAACACTTAACATTATTTCAACACTTTACTTGCAGACCTTGCCCTGTTCTGAGTTTTTAAATGGGCTCTAGTCAGTCTTCAAAACTATATTGCAGCCAGGCGCGGTGGAGCACACCTGTAATCCCAGCACTTTGGGAGGCTGAGGCAGGAGGATCGCGAGTTCAAAGCCAGCCTCAGCAATGGCGAGGCACTTAGTAACTCAGACCCTGCTTCTAATAAAATACAAAAAAAGGGCTGGGGATGTGGCCCAGTGGTCAAGTGCCCCTGATTTCAATCCCCGGTACCAAAAAAAAAAAAAAAGAAAAAAAACAAAACAAAAAACTATATTGCAACCAATACATGGACCTAACACCATGTTTCTGTGGTCTTCCGCAGGTCCTCCCCAGGGGCCTAGGGAGTGTGTGAGCATATGGCTATGTATATCTTGACCTTCTTTAGTGCACAAAAAATAGGATAGTTCTAAAATAGGATAGTTAGTTCACAAAAGAATAGAGTTAGACTTAAAATAAGAATTATTTACAATTTACAAAAAACAATGTAATTCATAGTAACTTTTGCTAATCAAAATGTATGAAGATTCCAACTTACGTAGAATTTCATTTAGGTTCTTTTAAGATTCCTTTTTATTTTTTATTATTTTTGGTTGAATGTGTAGGCCTTTTATGCCTTTTAGGATAGATTCATTCGAAGGTCACAGTTCCTGAGATAGATGATCTCTTCGTTCAGCACTCAGTTGTAACCTTTGCACCCCAACTCTTTTGGAGTAGCCTGAAATATGGAAATGTGCACAGTTTTGCCTCCACTACCCTTGGTATCATCCCATGTTCTAAAATTATAACAAAAAATATAAACTTGGTATTGTACTCCTTATAGGCTTATCAATGCCAAAGTCCATTGAGGGGACATAGAGAAGGGGGCATGATACAGGTAATGATATCTTTTCATGAAAAGAAGGAAATGTAAATGCCTTGGCTTTCTTTCAGTAACATATAATTTGTAACGTTCTTCCCCTCATTTACAATCCTGTCCATGTATAAACAGTAATTTGCTCTTCTAAACACATACTGTAGTTAGAGTTCTGTTGGGAGCAATTGGTGTTCTTTATCTGTGACATCATGAGCATTTAAAAAACAATAATTATAAATATCCTCCAGGGTGAAAAAAATAGAAGAAGGAATTAGAGAATCTGTCTAGAGACTTGATTGTTGTTTCTGATTACACTTCTGGTGTCCTGCCTCCATCCCCATCTCAACAAGATCAAGTTTGTCTGTTTAAATTATAATATGCAAAGAGCTATGACAGACTTAGGTCTCACCCAGGGCACTCAAGGCTGCAAGGTATGTTTGCACACTACATAAACAGACTACCAGATAAAAGGCACCTTGTCAAGTTGTCTAGTAGGCAAACTGCACAGTCTTATTCAGCCACCCTGCTCAGCACCTAGAGCCCCACATGATGGATGGAACACAGTAATGGGTATGTGGATATCTCCAGCCAATGGTCATGTTCCTTACTTGCTGGGCATTAGCATTGGGCCTCCAGAAAGATAGACATGGGGGTCAAGGGAGCAATAAGAGAACAGGGCCAGACTTTGGCAAGGACAGGAGAGGTCACTCAGGTCTTGCTTAGATAAGCTGAGATGGAGGACAGGTTCCAGCCCTGGCTGGTGGCAGGTAATCACAGTTTAGGCAGAAGGGCAGTGGTGGGGACGAGGCATATGCCCGAGCACCCACATGTGTGCACACGCACATACACACACACACACACACACACACACACACACACACACACACACACACATATACACAGAGGGTTAAGTGGCTTTAGTTCATGGACTGGGGGTGGACCAGCCCCATGACACACTTCAGATCCACCTGATGTTGGGGCTAGGGCTTCTGAGATGCTGCAAATTTAGGCCAAAATATGTTACATTCCTGGCACTTTAAACCCAGCAAACCCACCTGTTCAATGATCCCTAGATGACTCATAAAAGTAAGTTGAAACCACCACCCCCTTTGAATCTCTCTCCACGAGCCCCCATCTCAGCTCCTTTTCCAGGCAGGCCACTTCCTCTTTGGTGACTCACTTGTATTTCCTCTCGTCCTCAGCCTTCCCACACTACCTTCTGTTCTGCCCACTCCCTCGGGATTGGCCTCAGCATCACCAGCCCACCAAGCCGAGCTGGCTGACTGCCCATGCCTGCCATGAGCCTACCTACCCCTGCCAGGTAGTCAGGGAGGAGCCATGGCTGCCACTGGGGGTCCTCTGGGCTTCCTGCTGGTCTTGGCACTCAGGGACTGAAGAAAAAATTTACTGAATTAATACAGATTCTCACACATATAACTCATTGGCATTTTCAGAGTGACTTCTCAGTGTCCAAGGAGAGAAGGAACTTCTCCCATCTTCCTCCTGTATGTGTATGTGTAGGGAAGGAGGCTTCCATCTGTTCTCCCACTTGAAGGGATTGATTCGGACCTGAACATCCACCTCTACTCCTTGGTGGCTCCTTGCCAGGGGAAGAGCATGCCCAGTGTACCAGGCTAGAGCCTGACTATCACTGGGCCATGATCGTAGCAGCAAAATTGTTGTCCTGTGCAGCCTTCTAAGTTCACCTCTTTCTTATTCTGGCATCTATACTTGGCAGGGCTCCTTAAGTCCTTGCCTTTCTGTGGTCCTCCTGCCCTGAACTTGGTCAAACTTGGGGTTCCAGTCACTCATGCTCAGGCTGGTGGAGTAACAGGATGTGGACCCTGCCCCTGGCTGGAGATGGGAGGACTGCTTCAGTCTGGTGTGACTCAGCCTTGTGTTCTCTCAGTCTTCCCTAGAGAAGACCTGCAGGGTATGTGTGCAAGTGTGCACACGCGCATGTCTGTAAGCATCAGCTTAATAAATCAACAAAGTCCCTTGCTCCCACTGGGCTTGGTGTTTTCAGCCAGAAATCTAAGTGGAGAAATGAGGGTTTGGATTTGGGCAAAATACCATCCCTACTCCTACCTCAACTGAGCAGAATGTCCTATGAAACAGGGCAGATATAATTATCTCAGTTTTTGAGATGGGGAGATTTAGGTCCAGCTGAGTTTAATGAGGTTAATGTTTTTCCCAGAGTCCCAAAGCGACCAGAGGAGACCTGTGTCCTGACCTGAGTCGTCCATGTCTAAACCTCCTCTCATTATACCATAGCTGCTTAGAGTATGAGCAAGACTCAGTGCCCTCAACAGACATACTCAGTGGAGGAGCAAGGAGACATTCCCATGAAGGAAAGAACTGTCCCATATCACACCAATCCTAGGTTGTCTTGTGGAGTTACTTGGCTCCTGGAGCTGCCAAACAGCCCTAAACATCGAAAGGAGGGAAGTCACCCTGTAGTTACCCTGCTGAGGCAGTAGGGAGGCTGTGTCAAAGCTTGCTGTCACCTCCATAAAGCTCCCAGTTGCAACCTCTGTAGATTTGCTACTGCCAGAGGTCTCTCTCCTCTTCACAGAAGGAAGTCTGAGAAGATGCTAAAGGTCCAGCAGGGATGCAGACCAGTGATTCTCTAACATGAGCATGCCTCAGAAACACCTGGAAGGCCTGCCTTGTCCCCAGCTCCTGGGCAGGGCCAGAGAATGTGCATTTCTAATATATTCCCAGGAGATGATGTTGCTGCTGGTTCAATGCCCACACTTGGAGAATCAATCATATACAGTGACTTGTCTCTTCCCAGAGCCTTGCTCATTGCTCTACATGGAGCAGATGTATTTATTGAACAAACATTAAGGAGGGTGTCCCTTGATCATCTCAACAAAAATATTTAAGCAGCTTCTATCATCAGCTCTGCCTTAGACCCAGTGGTGTAAGTGAGATAAAAGTGCCTGCCCTCTAGGAACACAGCAACTGAAGGCAGACATGATTCATGTGGCTATGCATAGGAAGATAAGGCCACCACCATCAGATTATGATAAATCCCACAGCATAAGACAAAAGGCTTACAATAGAGACTGCAAGTTTCCTTGGGAGGTCTCCAAAGTTTCCACTTTTTAATTTTCAGAGATACAATCATTCTGCCATGGATCACTGTGCAGATGTTATGACTGTATTTAATCACAATTCTAAAGTCAGATTGGGCTGCTCTGACCTAATGGCACAAGTGAGTCCTTGAACTGCCATCCAGTGGTTCTGACAGGAAGGCATGGCTACAGAAGGCAGCTACAGAAACCCATTTAAATGTGGGTGACTCACGGTATCAAAGATCCCTGAACTGTTCAGCTAAGCAGAGGAATCATCAGAATAATGATCATTTTTCACTCTACCCCCCGCCCTTGCTTGTTCAAAGCAAAAAGCCCTTAATTGCTTCTTGAACTGCACACAAGTGGGCCGTTGACTGTGACTGTAATTCAGCACGGAGAAGCAAGGAAAACACTAAAACAGATTTTGTTGAGGCAATGTCTTAAACAGAACACTGCAGTGGGATCAGCAGGCATGGGACACTGTTAAGTGGAGTGAGGTCTGCTTAAAACACAGCTGGAGGTATTGTCAGCAGTGGAAGTAATCTTTAATTGGAGATGATACCAGGTGTGATTGAGGGGGATATATTATTAGGGACATGAGGAGGGCAGAGGGTAGAAAAAGGAAGAACAAACTGAATGGGAGAAGGAATAGAAATTCATTTAGAAGGATACCACATTTTGGATGCCCTAGCAGATTCAGGTTCCTAATGAAGAAGACACTGTTTAAGGAAACCCAAGGATTCTGAATTTATTCTTATGCCATTTACCAGCCTGCTACAACCAGCATGCAGACCCCTACACCTCAAGAACTCTGAACCATTTTCTTCCATCTAGATTGTGTGTAGGGACATGAAGAGGCAGAAACAGCCTTGCCTGTGCTTCCTGGTTCACTGGTCATTCCACCCAAAGCCATGGCCACCTCCAGCACTGGTTTCAGGGACTGAAAAAGGGGTTCCCACAACTGGCAGCCAATTGCCAATTATAAGCCTTTTGTAAATATTTCTCCCCGTTTACCTAAGAAAGATGCAGGCCTTCCAAGAAAAGTCTTCCTTTGAGAAATGCACCTTTTTACTTCTCTGTGCTGTTAGGTCTCTGAAAGAAAAATCAATGCATGGCACTTCTCTAAGCCTCCCATTCCATTCCACCCAGAGGACCCTTCCTCCCTTAATGTCTGCACTGTCCTGTGCAGGGAGTTCTTCATTCTGTGCCCTCACAGCAGATCCACACCTTATAGACTGCTCTACATCCTTGCACCAGGGGAGGGGAAGGTGAGGGCTCTACTTCTGTCTTCAGTCTTTCACAGAGTCACTCTGTCATATCCTCAACAGCACTAAATGGCAACCCTGCTTTCAGAGGAAGCCTTGGTGACAAGAACAATTGGTCTTGTACTAGGAAAAGCCCAATATACTACTTCCTAGGGAAGCAATGACCCAATGATAAGATAAAAGGAGTTGAACATAATTTGCATCTACAGAGTACTTGTAAGTCCACCTGAAGGGCTTTAAACAGATAGTCTCCTGCAATAGTAACTGCAGGGTAGACACTATCACAATCCCCATGTTGCAGAGAGAAAAGTGATGCACCACAAGGATAAATAGATTGCAGAAGCCAAGGTGATGGTTACAAAGGGGTTTGAATGTCTACACATGCTTGGCAATCAGCCAATTGTTCTTAGTGTACTATTTGAAAACTTTGTAACAACTCTAAGAGGTAAGCTTTTTTATCCTCCTTTAACAGACAAAGGAACTCATAGAGTCCATAAGAATGAATAACTTGCCCAAGTTTCCACAATTGGTAGGTATAAGTGATTAAATTAGAAAGTCCACATGCTTCCAACTTTGCCTGCCTGACTCCACTTGGCCAAGATCCACTCATTAACCAAGTATGGGTTTAATATCATCCTTCTCCTAGTTAGTTAAAAATAAATAAATAAACAATTCTAATCCAGAGCCATACCACTGAATATTTTATATGTTCTGAGCATCATAAATGATGCCACCAGTTCATTCGTCATTGTCTTAAAATTCTCATATTAAAGGTAATCACTACAAAAAACAATTAAATATAAATTCATAATGGTGTTATCATTGATAGATCAATTAAGGAGACCTAAGTGGTTTATCATTGCTAGATCTTAGATACAGTTATATGCTGTTCATCAAGTTCATAAAGCTTTTTCCATGACAAAACCCTGGCTTTATTTCATGGATGGCAGAATATGATCCCCCCTTGAACAACTAAAATCCCACCTGTATAATCAAGCAGCAGACAAGGATTTCAAGGGCCTCTTGATAGTAGTTGATGTAAACATCAACTATCCATCTTCTACTGATTGACCTACCCAGTTTTGGAATTATATTAAAAAGTACAGAATTTCAATGTCATTTTAAAATTTCTTATAAACTTTTGTGAGAAGGATAGAAAAAGGGAACAGAGGCAGAGGAGAGCTTCAGTTAGCAAATACTTACTGAGAAGGTATAACATGTGCTGATCTGTCTTCAGCACCGGGTATCCACCAGACTCACCCTGGACCTTATCCTCAGAGAGGCGTCTGCGGAGGTGGGGGAAGAAGACAATCACAGTACTTTGCTTATCAGGTCCCATGAGCTTTACTCTTGCTGGCCTGGGCACTTCTGGATAATGGTGTTGAAAAGCTGATGTTTTGAATCAGACTTGGTTTGAAACCTGGCTCTATTGCTTGATTTAGTGTACAACCATGACAAGTCATTTAAAGCCTTGAAGGCTCCATTTTCATATCTACAGATAGAGACAACAATACTAACAGCAGGCAGGAAGAGTGAGCACATCATGAATAGAAAGAAGCCCACATGTGTGCACCATATAGTATGGATCATTACTGTCAAGGACCTAGCAAGGTGTGGGGAAAAAGGCAGGTGGCTAGCTGACACTGCTTCTCTCTTATTCAGGACTTTGAACTCTTCCCTTAGTTGAGACTCTCTCTTCCCTACTATCATTGCAGACCTCTCCTGGTTAACCTTTACTCCTCCTTCAGCCTGATCTAAACTTCCATTTGCACTTCTTCCTGCAACCCCTACCTGATCACCATAGCACCTAGGCTTGCCTGTATCTCAGCACCTGTCAATCACCTTAAGGAGTCTCTAGTTTCTTGGCTACATTCCCTACCAGAGTGTGAGAATTTCCAGGGCAGGGCCTTGTGTTAGTACTATGTCCCTAACTCTGAGTAAAATAGTAGACAGCAGCAGGTGTTCCATAACCATTTGTTCAGAAGATGAATGGATGAATGCAAATAGATACTGTGTCTAAAACTGTATAAATATGCCCTTAGTGAAAAAGGGCATGGCTCAAATGCAGCATCAAATTCTGCTGGCCCATCTTGTGCCTGCTGTCACAAAATCTCTGGGTAAGAAATAGAGATGGGTACAGTGTCATGCTAAAGTTTTTCTACCACAACATCAGTTGCCTCTCCCGCACATGGTAGTGCAGAGTGCTTTACATGCCGTGGCTGTGTCTCCCTCTCAATAAGATTGCCTTTGCTAGCTGTGGGTGTGAATGTGGAAGCAACTCAGATGCTTACACCAACGTTTGGCATAAATAAGTGTGGGAAGAATTCAGGTCAGTCCAACCATTAGTAACAATATCTTCTTGCTCTCCTGAGAGCTGTTTCAGATTTTGGTTTCATCCCCACCTCTACATAAAGAGACAGGGATGGGATGGCAGCTTCTAGAATTACAACCATTTTGTCAACTTGTCATTTGACTCACTGTCTGGCCAATGCCTCTCCCTCTGGGTCTGCAGACATTTTGCACAGGAAGAAAGCAATAAAGTGAACAGTCACAGGGCCGACAAATTCTCCAATCTTCAAAGCCCCTTGTTCTGTCCCACAGTCCATACATATTTCTGGTAAGCACCATGGAGAGCCTCATATCTGTTACCTCCGGCACGGCTGGGAATCAAAGAAGTGACCCCATGAGATGTTTTCTAAAGGCCCGAGGGCACTGGGCCACTTTATCCTCACTCCCTTGGAGAGCTTCCCTGATGACATGAGAATACCTGAAAAAGGCTACCTTCGTCTGTTCCTTATTGCCTTAAATATAAGAGTACTCCTAACCTTTAGGGGTTTATATTTGGAAGAGGGAAATGAACTAGATACCACTTAGTAAAAGGCAGGAGGGTGAGTCAGTCATTTTAAAAATTATTTATGAACCTGGGACATGTATGTGTGGGTGTATGTGTGTGTGTGGGTGTGTTTATTCAGATTGTTCAATACAACTGGTCTTATTTGAGTAATCATTTCTCAGTGTATATTATATCTGTCCTTCATTATCTTTTGCTTTTCAAAGAAAACCATAGCTGGCACTGAAAACCTAGTTGATGATTAGAATAACCAGGATATATAATCATTAATTAGTTAGAACTGGCCCTAGGCATAATAACAGGAATTCTAGAAAACTGAGAGACAGCAAACCCATATTTAGGGTTTCAGTTTTACCACTTCCTAATCATGGCCCAAACAGAGGGATAATGCCAATCACATCACAGGTTTGCTGTGACCATCACATGTAATAGACTTCAGCAAAGTTGCTGTATTTCTTTATAGTACCAGAGGTCTTCCGATTTCCTCATGGGGACAGGAGGGCAATGGGGTTGCTCTTTCAGGAAAAGTGCTGTTATCAACATATTTTTAAAATGTTAAGACATATTTATAAATAAACCTCTATTGGTTATTTCTTCAGGTTTTTCTTTGGCCATTCTAAGATTCCAAAAGAAAAGGTAAAAGACCATTTATTTTGTCAGTTTAGTATTAAATCAAAGAATTGGCAAGTGCTGTCAATTGGAGACGCTTAGAAAGCATCTGATTTTAGTCCAACCCACTTATTTGATGAGAAAGGGGAGGTAGAGAGAGAGAGAGAGGCGAGATGAGTCCCCACAGATGACAGACAGGTGACAGAACCAGGCTGAGACGGAAGGGCTCCTGATTCTGCACTCAGTGCTCCGCGCTCAACAAAACCTTCCATTCCAGCTTTCCACATGAGCCAGCCTCTGAGACCACAAAAGCATCCCTCTCAAAAAGTGTGGAATTATTGTGAAAGCTGTTTCTGGCAGAAGAGGGTTGCACCTGACTGTTCGCTGCAGAATTTTCCTCTCAACTTTCACAATAGGCAGGCAGGACGTATGTTCCACCCCTGAGGCTTCCCTTCCCACCTCGTGAGCCTTTGAATGGGTCCTGTGGGCTTCACTCACAGTGACCATGTTCTTAAAATGCCAGATAGAATCCAAAGCAGAAGATTAAGATTGTAAAAATGTCCAGTTCCTCATTCTGGAAGGTATCAGAGAAAAGAGGAGACTTGTTCCTTTAGGTCATTTGGGCATGAGGTGGTAGTTCCTGACACAAAACCTCAACACCCACTGACTTACTGGAATGGGGTAATTAATTCTTAGTCCCTACAAACCTGAGGCTGGAAATCTCTCTGTGTTCAAAAGCCTAACATATTTCGCAAAATCCTTTGGTGCAGGAAAAGCCCAATTTAAACAGACCCAAATAACCCCAGAACACACTGTTGCTGACACCACATCTGTTGCAGTGTTTATTCATCTGGAAAAGGATTCTGTAGTTCTCTAGCATTAACAGGGAAAATTAGAAGAGGGAAAATAGCCCCCCCTCTGCTCACAATTCCACTCACCTCTCCAGGCACCCTCTCCCTGATGGGGATGGCTCTTCCCCAGGAAAAGACAATAGGAGGCCTCATTATGCATATGAGACAAATAGAAGACAGGAATACATAGACCTCCCTTGATGATCAAGGTTACAGGCATGAGGAAAAATGGAGGGAGCATACAAGAATGAGGGGTAACTCAAGAGTCTCGCTATATTAACAGCGCATGCACAGACCCTGAGGCCCCATGGTCCAAAGCCTGGGGCTCTGTTTCCACCCCTTCCAGGTTGGACCAACTTTTGCCACCCAGGACTTGGCTGGGTGGAAGTGGAGAGAGGCTCCCTTTCACAGAGGTTACTGCCTCGCAGCAATGGGAGAGTCAAGTGAGGCCTGAAGGGAGCTTTCTCACAGCCAGCTGATGCATCCTCTGTGCCACTCCCCTCACTTGAGTTTCCTGTCAAGCTTCTCAGTGATGGTCGACAAATTATTTCCTTTCTCTACTTTAAAGTACGCAGCTCTATTTAGTCCTTTCTGGATGCACTGGGAAAGCACAAGATTCTTCCAGACTTTATTAGCTATGCTTGTGAGAAAGCCCATCAGCCTGGACATTCACTGGAATGCCAAGTCCTGACCCCCACATTCGTTCCAGAAGTGGGAGCAGCTTGCTTCCTGTTTCCTGGAAAAGCCACCTACTAACTTGCTGAGGATTCCTGTTTTAAGCTCAAGGTTGACCATAAGATGGGTCATTTAATATTTGACCTTTTTCAAGTTGTCTGTGCTCACAGAAATAGCTAACACTTTCCTCTGGGACTTGCTGAATCTTCTTAGATGCTAAGGAGTATCTCTGCATCTCTCTCTCTCTCTCTCTCTCTCTCTCTCTCTCTCTCTCCTCTCATTTTCTAAATTTCAAGCATTCTATTGCCAATTTGAGTTCTCTTGGCAGAACCTTCAAGTGTTCTCAGGAACAGATGCCTGGAGGAGAGGGATGCTATGAGTTCTGAAACAGAGCAATGCACAGAGTTGGGGAAGCAGCTGCTCCGCTCCAGTCACTGTGTATACAACTTCACCAAAAGTGTTTAGGAAACAGATCATTCTGGAACCTATATACCTATTCAAAATTCAGGCCCTTTAGGTTCCACCCATCCCCCCCTTTTTCTCCCATGCTGTTTGTTTTCTGCCATGAGTTTAAGCAATCTGTTTATGTTGTGTGTGCCTGCGTGTGCACGTGCCTGTGTGTTTGTGTGTTTTCCCCTCTCCAGCCTAGCTGAATTATCCCCAAGTGACTCTTAATCCTCCACTGTAATCCCCATGATTGCACTGACATGATAAGGGGGAGCCCATTCTCCTCCTGTCTCTCCTCCCTCCCTCCCCTCATTTTGCTAAGCTCAGCCAAGGATGCTCTAGGGAGATTCTTCAAGAGGAAGTTCAACAGCAGGGTCACAGGACTTATAAATGGAGAGAGGCTGCCCAGGGTAGGAAGAGAGCCCAGAGTTCCATCTCTCCTCTGACCCCAGAATATGCAGACACTGGACCCAAGTCATCCTTCTTTCCAAGACAAGACATGACTTTCCCACGGTCCACCCATATTGGCACTGTGAGTAACAGAGTTCTGTTCTAAGAATCAGAGATCGGGTCCCTGTCCCCAGCCAGCTATTTCGTGGTGGGCTAGCCACCTGTCCTCTCTTGTTCTCAATCTCCACAATCATAAAAAAATGAACTAAACAGGTCTAACTGGATAATGAATCAAGTATTGCTTCTCAAACTTTACTATGAATAGTGATCATCTGAAGACCTGATTCAGGCAGATTCCTAAGCTCACCAGGAAAGATTCTAGTTCAGTAGCTTGGTAAAAAAGCCTGGAATTTATGTCTCTAATGTACTCCCTTGGCAATGATGATGCTATAGGTCTGAATACCATACTTTGAGAACCACTAGTCTAAGATATCTTTCTTTTTCTTTTCTTTCTTTTTTTTCTTTCTTTCTTTTATTTTTTTTTTAATTTTTATTTTTATTTATTTTTTTTGGAATACTGGGGATTGAACCCAGGGGCACTTAACCACTGAGCCTGACCCCCAGCCATTTTTATTTTTTGAGATTGGGTTTGCTAAATTGCTGAGGTTGACTTTAAACTTAAGATTCTCCTGCTTCAGCCTCTCAAGTTGCTAGGATTATAGGTATGTGCCATAGTGCCCGGCTGTCCAAGGTTATCTTTCACCTCTAACAGTCTACTGCTCTATCCCTAGCATGGGACATAAGCACTCAGAATGATTTGGCCCTGACTATATGAAACACTCCACAAAGGACTGCAAAAGTCATAGGGCTCTTTCATATTTACACGCTTTTTCTCTTGTCCCCATCTTTTGCTCACTTATTGCAAAGAGAAGCAGCAAAATTATGGGCAGGGAGAGTGACTGGCTTAGCTCTAATTTACCAGCAGTTGCTTGAGCTGAAAGGGCATTTGAAATTATAAGAGAAACAACTCAGCACAGTAAAGTAGGAATAAGAATAAATTCCACAGGCTTCACTTGCCTAGGTGCTATTCTGGTCCTCCTTTGCCAATTGCATAAGTCACCTAGAATGGCGCAATGTGAATTTGCTAGTCTTGTGTACTGTTTAAAGAGCACAAAAAATAACTCCAAAGCAGGAGGAAAAAGAAGTATTATTACGAACACCCTTAGATATTTACCTTGCTCCTAGCCCTATAATCCTTTTTGGGCTGCAAAACCAGAAAACTTTCTGCCATTGGGCAATCTGAATATCACCAATCAAATATTTGCAAATTCCTGCACAGGTCCATTCTCACAGAGTTATACAGGCTGGTGTGAGCGAGAGGAAGTGCTGGTCTGGGGATGCAGGATTATGTCTGAGAAGGAATTATGATTCTAAGCTCCTGGTTTCAGAAGCCTAAATATTTTTCCCCATCTGAATTTTACTTATATGAATGTACAAACTCATGCTAAAATGTAATAAGTGTTAAAGACATAGTGTTAAAATATTTTAAAGAAAATAACCAACAGTAACATTACTTGACCAGTGTTTCTCAGTCCCATTCCCTCTTTGAAGATTTATGCAGGAGTGAGCCACCATCATCAGGAATGCCTTATAGTCATTAGATTAATGAAAATCAATAATATTAAGAACCATTGTGCTAGAATAAAGAATAAAATATTGATTTAAAATTTTATCCTTTAACTTAAAATTTGATATAGGCAGTTTCAAAATTACCAAATGGAATGGGAGCCAATAGTTCTTTTAGAAACTAATTTTTTTTTCTAAATTTCCCCCATAGCTTGAAACACCTGTATTTGTTTGAGCCTGGGGTGAGCAACCTACAACCTGATGCCTATTTATTTTTGTAAATAAAGGCTTATTGGAACCAGTCAGGCTCATTTGTTTACATAATGTTGAGGGTACTTCTCCTGTATAATGGCAGAGTTGAATAGTTGCTAGAGAAAGCCTAAACCTTGCAAAACCTAAAATATTTATTATCTAACCCCTTACAGAAAAACTTTGCCAAGTCCTGGTTTAAGTAGTAGAAAGAAAGTAATGATAGCAATTTAAACATTGATGTGTGATATGTAACATGCATTCTCCAAATAAGTACCATATAAATTAATTATAAACCTGTTGGATCAAAACCCTATCAGCCAATGTCAAAATCTATTCTTTTTTCCTGGCTCTCAGTAGGATCTTCAAATATAAAATAATAATGCTTTGCAATTCACTCAGCTGAATTTAACAAACTTTTGAGAGCTCATTTTATCAAAAGTGCTAAAATCAATTCAAGTGCTGAAAATTTATACATACCCTATTTCCACCAAAAAATAAAAGCACAGTAATCATGAATTCTTTCATGTGACTTGAGTCATACACAAACAACATATGAGAAAGGGGGCAAATGGGGTCTTCAGAAGCCATAATTCTGCCAGTGGCAGATAAAATGCCATCCCAGATAATCACATTCAATTGTCACTAATGTTAATATATGTCGGGAACAGTTGAGCACAGCACACCAGAGGTTAGCTTTACTGCTCATATGCAGATGTTTGCAATACTGAATCTCTGCCATAACCCTGTGGGAATGGCATTTTTTTTATGTGCTCTGCAGTGAATTTATGGCCAGGGAGCTATAAATGTTATAGTTCTTCAAACCTTTTGCTTGTGGAGATTGTCACAGTGCTTGAAAAGTAGAGACACACAGATGTCTTCTGTTGGCAAGCCATTTCTAGACCTGCCCAGGGATACAGTCTGTGCCCACTCCTAAAGCTCCAGTCATCTGCATTACCAAAGTCACACGGGTCCGAAATCACATTACGGGCTTGGTTCAGTTCAGACCTGCAGAGAGTCCCAAGGCCTCAATGTGCCAGGTGTAGGCTGGCACTGAGACAAGGCCCTTGACCTCAAGGTACTTGCAAGTTGGCCAGAGTGACAGGCCACATACTGTGACATGGTAAGTGCTGTAACAGAGCTGGTTGCCAGTCCTATCAGACAGGGCAAAGACAAAGAGTCCATAGAAGTGTGCTTGCAGGAGCTCATGTCTGAACCACATCTGAAAAGACTAGTACAAGGCACATAAGCAAAGAAGGATGTATGTGTCTGTCTGTCTCTGTGGGCATTTGCCTCTGTGTGCGTGCATGTGCTGTTCATGTAAGGAAATACATAGGCCGAGACACAGCAGAAAGAAACAGGAGGATTTGTTCTAGAAGGTGTAACTTGGTATTGATGAAGCACCTGGTGGCGAGGCTGGGTGACACAACTGTACCCTATGGAAAGCAAATGGACTTGGGAGGAAGTAGATCTTAGTTTAAATTCTGGTTCTGTCACCTACCAGTAATGTGACCTTGAGTAACTTGCTAAATCTCCACAAATCCCAGAGTCCTCCTTAGTAACAAGTACCTCTCAGGGTCAATATGAGGATGAAGGCAGGTAATAGCCTGAGTCCTGAGAGCAAAATGAGCTACTAAATTGGTAAACTAGCTACAAAGCTACGAGGGAGGAAAAAGACCCATTCTATTCAGAAAAATTTGTTTTGCTTTGTTTTTTGTTTTTTTGTTTTTGTTTTTTAAGAATTCTATCTACAGCTTCTTCCACCAGCATTGACTAATGAGGAAGGAAGAAGTCATTTACTGGAGAACCCTAAAGTCACAGCAAAGCCTCTACTCTCCCATTTCTGTGTGTCCTTATCACGCAGGTGAAAGAGATGAAGAGATGTGACCATGCAAATAATGAATCACAAATACAATGCACACCTTCTCCAAGGTCTAAACCCAACACTAGCTCTCTTCACTTTATGTGTCCCCAGTATTCCTGGGGATGTGTGACAGAAATCCCCCCATACAGCCCAGAAAGGACACAAAATACACTTCTGACATGCCAGGAGCTACACAACAGATGCAAAAATTCCTTCAAGAGACATGAGTCAGCCCCACAAGCTTAACGAAAGGAATTAATTTAGAATTTTCTGTTAGCAGGAGCTTTTCCAGTTTCTGTTTGAGGGACTAAAAAGTCCCCAGTGATTATGTGAAAATCCCCACAGTCTGGAGGAAGTCAAAGATTAGTGGCCACCCTGCTCTAGGCCCTGCCTTAGTTCTTTGGGACAGAGACCTTGATAGATAGAAGTACACAGACCTTGCTAACTTGGGAAATCATCCTGTGGCTTTGTCCCTGACTTTTGCATGGATGGACAACACACAGAGGCACACTTGCATACATACACACACACACACACACACACACACACAGAGAGAGAGAGAGAGAGAGAGAGAGAGAGAGAGAGAGAGAGAGAGAGAGAGAGAAGGAAATCATCTCATCTGTGTGGTTGAGACCTACACCTCTGTGCAACTTGATGCAAGATGGAAAGAATACCTTTATGTAGGCCCTCACTGGGGATCTCTACCCAATGGCTTGGTTTCCATAAATAAATCCCTGGAGTCAAGGAAGATATTTCTGATGTAGCCCCAAGTAGTGTCAATTTCCCTTTTAAAGAAATCCTTCTTTAAAGGTTTCAGAGCCACCCTTTTGTGTGTGTGGTAGAGGAGAGACCCATCCAGCTGTCATAGAATCACTCACTGCAGGCCCTAGGTCCTGGGATTGGTTTGCTAAGCTCCTCTGCTGCCCAGCCCAGTAATGATAAGGACAGGACTCCACGTCTACCCTTGGGGAATCACTGTTTCATTGAGATGTTGGTAAGCACAGTGTTCCAAGGATGGATGGTCAAACATTCCCCATAACCACGCCAATGGCCACTCTGAGGGTAGATGGAATAAAACAAATGATCCGTGAAAGGGCCACACTTAGCTATATGAACTGGGAGCTAGAATTCACTCTCTATCTAGACCCCACTTCTAACTTGCACCCAGTAGAACAGGTGCAAGAGACATTCCCCCTTAAGAGGACTCTGCATTCTTGATCTTGCAACAGAGGGATGCAAGACTTCTGCCCCAGAATGGTGAAATGGGGACAGCACCCATCCAGGAGCTCTAACCTGGGTCCTGGGGGCTGACCCTTACAGCAGTCACTGGGTCATGCTGGGAGAATCACCTTCAGGACTTCATATGTTCACTAAGAAGTTTGGGTCAATTAGATGGACCTAATTCTTCTTGCTCTAAGCTTGTTGTATGATACTAGGAGAAAATAGCCCAAATGGAGTTGTTCCTCTGCAATGATGAATGAGGCAGTGACCAACACCGTATCATTTGAGGGCTCTAAAAAATACATACCCCAGCCTCTATTGTAGATTACCCCATATCTTGTCACCTTTGAATAGAAGTTTTAAAGCTGCTAACATGTACTCATTGTGTTAATCTGGGAACGTGTGGCTGTAGACTCATTATTAGCCCTTCAGTCATCTACATAAGGTAAACTATCCAGTAAGTCAACCAAAGGGTAGGTAATTTTTGTAGGGGCAGAACAGATCTTAATCTCTAGCCCTGGAAGAGTATGGCAGCCATTGTCCACATATACTGAAATAATTACAGAGTGCTAGACAAGATGAGATAAGAGACAAGCCATTTAGTTAATGAGAATCCCAAATCTCTCCCTGTGAAGCAGGAACCAGGGCCTCCAGCTACCATGTCATACAGTCAAACTGTGTGATCTACCACTGTCACTCACCCCTGCCTGATACCTCTGGCCACCCCAAAGACCCCCCAAAAATCACTGCCTGGACACACAGTCATCTGCGAGTCTCAGAAGAGCTGAAATGGGGATCTGAAAGCCTCATAATCTCTTTCTGTTCCTCCTACTACCTAAAAAAGTCCACTGTTCCATTTACACAGGCTTTTTCTTCAGCAAATTTACAAGGTAACATCTGCTTCAGAAACAGATGTTTATGCCAGAATTCTCTTCTGCTCATTAATGCTTTTCCGGTTAACATCTAACTATCTCACTCATTAGTTCTTAATAATACTTTTTGTATCCAAGCCATGCCAAATACACGCTCTTTAGAGCTCTGCATTATTGTTGCTTCTGTTGCTGTTGAATTACGCTGCTGAATAAAGGAAAAGTAAAAATAAGCCCCTCTAAGAAGGCTGCTGTGTGTCAGAGCTCTATCTTTGTGAACTGAACAAGCTGAAATCAATTAAAAGTGTGTGTTTAGAGAATGCATCTCAGCTGTCTAATTGCACCACCTCTGCTTTAGGGCCAAAGTTTGACTCCCTGCCAAATTGCCATCAAAATGGGCGTCCATCAGCGCTGCTACACTGCCACCGCCGGAGCCTGACTCAATGCTTGTCTAATGCAGGAAACCCAGTGTGCTCTGGGGCTTGGCACACAAAAACGTCCACTTTCCAGAAGCAGCACTCTGCTATGCGGCTCTAGCAAAAGACACCATAAGGACCCCTGGCAGGAGGGTCCTGGGCCAGAATATTTTATCCCACCAACTTCTTTAGTCTGATACTGTAGTAGATTAACTAAGGAATCATTTGCACAATTTCCCAGCAAATGTACAAGCAACTTCACATAACAAGAATTACTTCAGTAAAAGCAGAATGAACACACCAGTGCTGAGTGTCAAGAGGTGCCTAAGACTGCGATGTAATTCTCTGTCCATCCATTACTGGAAACTAAGTACTATACAGCCATATCCAATAGAAAAGATAAAGTTAGGTTCATTTTTTCCTGATTTATTCTGCAATGGTATATATTATGTCATCTAAACACTTTGAAACACTTTTGAAAAACATTTTTAAACACTTGCTGGTGGCCATAAGCCTGGCTTTCGTGTTTTAAGAGGCCAACACCATTGTCAAAACAATTGAACAAACCAAGATATAAATAAAGCTAACGTTGGTCTATAGATAAGGACAAAAACAATCCTCCAGGGAACTTGCACCAACACAATGTATTGTTTGGAATCAGGAAAAAGAATGCTTAATAAATCATCAACAGTGGTTTCCATGGTTACAATAAATGTATAGTCATCTGTATTGTTTAGCTTTGTGTAACTGTTCCTACAGGGAAGAAATAACCAAGGATCTTGGTGATAAGCAAATATGAAACTCATTTAACTTAAAGGCTGGCAGACTGACAAAAAATGTGAAATAAAATTTCAACTTGAGTCGAATCAAGCAAACTTTTAGTCTCTAGACCTCTTGCAGCCAACATTTCTCAGTCCCACTGAACTACACAGCAGCTTCATAATATACTCTGTTCTTTTTATAGTAGGTTCTTCCCTTTCTGTCTAAGTGGCTGCTTTTCAGCAAAATTACTTGGCAAACACCGCTTTATCAAGTATAAATCAGATATGCTACTCTGGAATCTAAACCCACAAAGAATATGCCCCATAAGACTACATAAAAATGAAAAATAGAAATATACATTATTGCTGCCAAAAAAAAAAGGGAAAATATGAATGAAAATGATCACTGGGTGGGTCTTCTACGAGATTCCATTTAAATAACACGCCCCACTCACTTAAATCTCTACAATCTGATGGGCTTACATATTGCAAAATGAAATAAAAGCACATTTTAAGAGGAAATTAAAATGTTATGCACTTCCCTGGGTGGTGTTGGCATCAGACAAAGAATGGTGAGTACTAACCACAAACTTCAATCCCCTCCTGTCAACAGATACCAGCTGAGTTTTGAAGCAATGTGCTAAGGGAATTCATTCTGGAGATCTGGGGGCTCTCCATGGTTCCCCTCTCCTGATAAACTCCAGGAGAACCTAGGTGATGGTGTCAGTGAATGATGACACCCTCCCCTCCTCCAGATCCACTTTCTTGCCATCTCCTTTTTTTTTTCTTTCTTTCTTTTTTTTTTTTTCTGTCAGTACTACCCCCTCCTTCCCCTGGACGGATCTTCTGACATTTTCTTCAATTCTCTGGTTTGGGTGATGGCTAATATGTCTCTCATGGGACTAAGGTCACAATACTCACTCAGTTATCCTACAAGTGATAAAAGAACAACAATAAAAAAGAGCAATATTCTTCTATCATTAGTAGGTTTCTTAAATCCCAAGTAGAAAGAAAAGTTTCCTTTCCTATGATTTGTTCCTTTCATCATGAATGTATTTGGTGCCATAAGAGACCACCCTAGACTCCAAGCTCCCCCAAGTCAGACTTCAAAGGCTTTCACTAAGTGGCCATCAGGTGTGGATCTCAGAAGGACACCAGCCAAGCAAATGGTACAGGCCCAGGCCACAAGGCAGATCATCTGGGCATTATCTCCTCTGCCTACAGATGCAGGCCAGCAACATAATTACTAGGGAGTTACTGAGGTTTTATCTCTGTATTCAGAGGTTATTAGGAGCAAGGAGATACAGAAGTATTTTATACACTTATAATAGGAATTCTTTTACCAAAAAGACATTTTAAGATAATTTATTTTTAAAAAAGGATAATGCCTTTAAAGAGCTTTTCTTTCCTGGAAAGAAAGAATTTTCAGTAATGTGCACTAATAATTTTAAAGAAAGCCACATATAAAACTAATAATAAAAAGACCACGTACAACTAAACAAGGTCAGTGGCTACCCATGTGAGGAATCCTGGCTACTTTGTAAATATCAACTCAGTCTGGGGGCTGAGCCTCTGGTGACAAATGCATTTTCCAATTTCACAAAGAATGAGATAAGACAGTGCCAAGGTTGTGCAAGGATATAAAATCTGAGAATACATAAGCTAGGGTTTCAAATGCTTTTATTTTGTAAGCAAGAGAACCCTTTCTTTAAACAAAGTTATATACCAAATCCTATAGGCGAATCAGTTAACAAAGAAGGATGCTTGTTTGAGACACAGTGTTAGGGTCTTGGGGACCCCGGGGTCCATTATTTTCTGTTCCTTCCTTGCCATGGGAGGCAGCTCATGCAGGACATGAAGGAATATCCTGGAGCCTCAAGGGCATAAACTACTTTCCAAGAGTCAGGAAAACTTCTAAACTGGCCCATCTTTCACACCAAAGACCTGGGCCTCAGAAGGATGAGTGTGCCCCAAAGGATTGGGCTTGTCATCCAGGCTGTTAATTTCACAATCACCAGGAGGGTTCCAAATTATGAATCATGGGCCAAAAAGGAATACTCCAAAAACCTGGTCCATATATGAAAAAAAGAAGACTAGCCAGAGACTAACTCTCAGAGCTGAGATTCTGCAGATAAGGACATCAAGGCCCTGTCAGGGCAGCACCTTGCCCACTGAAGGCTCCTGAAGCCTCTCTGTGACTATGGGGAGTGACACTTGGTACCTCTGTCCTTTGCAGAGTTGCAGCCTTCTTGAGAAAATTCGGAATTGGGTCCATTCCATATGCAGTGCTTTGGGATAAGTACGCAAAGCAGTGTGGCATGGGGTGAATCCAAGGATATTTTGTTCTTTACCAGAGACTGACAAGCTCATTTAGTAGCAACAATTCACAGTCTACAAGAAAATGCTGATTCTCACTTACAGGCATAGTGAAAATCAGGCAAAGACAGCCAAACAGCACTGAAAGCTATTTTAGACACACATATTTTAATACCATAAATCTATATTTTTCTTAAAAACATAGTCTTACAAAATTATCAGTCACAACAAAGTCCCTGTGAGAGAGGTTATAATCCCCATTTCAGAGATGGGGAAACTGACTGATGCAGACTCCCAGGATGAAGGGAGGGCCCAATCCTCCTTACGCACAGCTGCGTGTGGGGCTCGCACAAAGTTTCCATACTCAGCAAAACGCAGCCTTCTGTGTGCCAAGGGAAGGTGGCTCAGAGTCATTAAAAATCAGTCCTGTCCCGTCCCAAAAGGACATCTGGATAAATATGCACTGGGGACACACAACTAACAGGCTTACCTGAGGAATTTAATCCGAAGTTGCTTTAAATTCACAGTACTTATGCCCTGGTCTACAGTTTCCTTGCTGATGGGATAGCAATTCTATAAGCAATTCACAGCTGAATTTACCTTACACCTATTCTTAAAATAAAAATTAAAGCCACTACCTGTATAAACCAGTCCGTCTAAGCACTATTTCCCATTCTTTTTTATTTCCGATTCCTGATGCCTTCAAAATGGATTTTACGCTCTAAAGGTAACCAGGCCGACATCTGTGGGGACCAGATCTATCTGTTTATGTGCAGAATTCACAAAAGATGCCCAGCCACACAGAGGAAGGGAAGGGTGGGTATAGAGAGCTAGCAAGAACAATGTTAGACCAGCCACGTGCTTACTAGAACCCAGGGTGTGTCTTAGGGATAAGCACCACCACCTCTGATCTGAAACTGGTCTATTAGCAAGACTTCTTTGAAATACTAGGGAACTATTTTATAAAACAAAACAGTTCTTTATGACATGGATTTGAATATGCAGCAATCTCTTATATATTTTCACTAAATGCAGTGGTGTAAGAAGCAGCTCGTGAAAAACTCCGAGCTCTTTCTTACAAACTCCCTAATACAGAACATAAGGTCTTCTGTGATTCACCCCTAGCCTACCTGTTCAATCTCACCTTTTATTCTTTCCCCCATCTCCCAATATCCTATTCCTACCAACCCATTGCTAGTGCTTTTCTTTGTGCCAGAATGCCCTTCTCCAGATGCCCCTCTGCCTTTAAAGCTGAGCCCCTCCTTGGCAGAGGCTTGCCCAGCACCCACCAACCTGATTGATCATTCTCACTCTTGGTAACCATGATAGGTTGCAGATGCCTCAAGTCTAGACCTCATTCACTGTATATAATTACCTGTGGAGAGCCAGACCTCCCTTCCTAGACAATGGGCTTGACAGAACAGGTGACACCTAATGGATCTGTGATCTATCAAACTATGGAAGTCAAAGGCCAGACACACAGTAGTCAAAAATGGACGTTTAAAAAAATGGAGAATGTACTCTTATTTTTATCCAGTAACATCTACCACTAAGAGTGGTATGGTGATATCTACAAAGAGTGCAAACACATAGCGAGAAAGGACAAACTGGAAATAATCAAAATAGCCCTGAGTAGAAGAATGTGTAAGTAATACGTGCACATCATGAGGTTGATCTGCACACCAACATAGATAGAGATGAATGGAATTATCCCGTGAAAAAAAAATCTAGAACAATGATAAACAAGGAATTTAGGAATCATTACCTCTAAAGAAAGAGTAACATTTAGTATATGATGCATAATTTTACTTTTTAATGTATTTTGAAGGTAGGTTTTACAATTTTGGAAATGGAATAAAATGCCCTCCATTTATACGGAACTTTACTTAAAAAGTTGCCAGGTTAACAATCCTTGCTATTGAGTCTATCTACTAAATGAAATAATCTGTAATGGACCCACAGAATTCCTTGAAAAGTAGAGACAAAATAATAACACCATTTTATGAGTCCTCACGATACATTTCCCATTGTGCTCTCAGATCAGCTTTTCTCTGGTGCAATACCTTGGGAAAACTCTTCTCTGCTAGCCTGCTATATGGACCTGAGTTATTTCAACTCCATAAATATGTATTAGGCATCTCCCAAGTAGAAGGCACATGTGCAGGGCAATGGATGGAAAAAAGAAAAAAAAGGTAACATAAGGTCTTGGCATCTCAGAGGCTCCTATGCTACAATAGAAGACCAACACAAAGAATTTTAAAGCAAGACAGAATGCGAGAAGTACTATAGGAAGGAAAATGCAAAGGAGGACAAGGGAAGGCAAGAAAGACTGAAGGAGCTTGAAGAAGTGAGATCAGATCAAGGTCCAGAAAGATAGGTGAGACTGACTAGCAGCATGCAGAAGGTGGTTAAATATGTATATTTTAACAGACTTTCTGCATGCAAAGTCACTAGAATAAATCTTCATACCTGGAATAAAACCCCAACCCCTTTGCAGAGATAAACCAAGGGCCCTCATTTCCAGCTACTTTCCCTCTACCTGAAGGATGAACTCCATCAGAGGAAGGAATTTTTCTTGTTTATAGTTTTATCCTCAATGTCTAGCACATTAGTATCTTTGAAATAAATAAATAGATAAAATAAAGTTCTTAACTAGAGTAGAAAAACACTGGCAATTGCAGAATCTCTTCTTGGATACTTCATCTGGATGTTCTTAAATTTCAAAGTACATGTATCTGGGTTATACGTGAATTTACCTGCCCTAAACCACAAGGAGTATACCTGGCATTGCCTGATACACCACTGGCTTTCATTCACAAGTTACTGTTGCACTTAAAAATGCAGAATCATTTCAGTGTGCACAGAAACACCTTGGCATTTCAGTTTGACTTCCCAACTGAGAAAACTGATACAGGAGGTCAGGAACCTTCAAGGGAATCAAAGAATCAACAACTGTTGGAACTAAGACTGGAACCCAAGTCTTCTGCCTGATAAGCTGGGCCTAAGAAAGAATTCCTATTCCTATTCCTATTCTATATAGCAAGCTATGAAGGGCTTTTATGTATCCACAAGGGAATGTGGGGTGATCTGAGGAAAACTACATCCCACAAACAGGAAATACTAAGCAAATTTTGACAATTACTCCTCATTTGCTTTGCTTTAAAGAGAACTTAACTCCTCTTGATTACTGTTATTGGAACGTCTAAACTTTCTAAAACAATAAGTACTACTTAGGAGCAATTGTTACTTTAACTGTGAATTAAGATCATAAGTCTTTTGTTTAAAATGCAATTGTGTGTGTGCTACTGAACACTTCCAAGGTTCAGGGCCCTAATTCCCTTGCAGGCAACCAATGCTTCAGTGAAATTTTTCATTTGCAAATTAGGTTCATTTATGGCGGAAAATGAAAAGTCATCATCAGACAGATGAAGAAATGGGGCCATTCTTTACCTAGAAGGAGCAATTAGCTGAACTATCTATGGGGAAATTTTATCATTCATGTATTGTCGATTTTACAAAGGTATGAAAGAATTGCTCTGAAAACCTCAAGAACATACCTAATTATGGTTTACCCCAGTGAATGTTCCTATCTGGCTGTTTACTCACACTGACACAGGAGGTACAAGTCCTGAAGGCAAAACGGCATCACCTTGAGTGTGGCACTGTGGTGACAGCTGCTGGCTGAGGGATGGCGACCCATTTCCTGGGCCAGAGCATGCTCCCAAGTTTCTGGGACCAAAAGTCCGCCAGCAGTGCCTGAGTCCCTATAGCAAAGGAATCTTGACAGGACACACAGTACACAGGGAGGGACTCTGGGCCAAGCCACTGGAGCCCCGCTGATGGTGGCAGAGAGGTTTCTGCCACTGTTGCTCGAGCAGGAATACGCCTGCTTACCCATGTGGCCCCCTTAATGCACCATGATCACCTTCACCTGGAACATCAACCACGCCCGGCTGATGGTGGCAGAGGAACCAGGTATTTACTGCATGAGTTCAGATATTTGAGCTAGACCCAGATCTGCAGGGCCACCTGGGATTCTACCAGCTCCTCGCGCTGTTCAGGAATTGGGCCTCACCTGGTTCAAAAGCAAAATGTGCCCAAGACCACGAGGGTTTCAAATACATCTTGGCCAAGTTGCAAGGTGAAGGCCTTTCAGAAACACTGGCCGAGGCAGCCATGAAGAAGGCAGCATAGAGGACATGGGCAGCTATGAGGAAGGGCCAGGGCCTCACCAGCAGGCGGCCACCAGCACACAGCAGCAGCAGTGACTGTAGAGGTAGAGGCCGGTGCCCATACCACCACCAGCAGTGGCTGTGCTCAGCAGCCTCCAACCCCTCCCAGTTGTTCTTTATTATTAAAAGTCAACTTCCAGCAGGGTGCAGTGAAGCATGCCTGTAATCTCAGCTACTCAGGAGGCTGAGGCAAGAGGATCACAAGTTCAAGGTCAGCCTAAACAATTTAGCAATAACCTGTCTCAAAATAAATTTTTTTAGAAAGGGCTGGGGATATACCTCAGTGATTGCCTAGCACATGTGAGGACCTGAGTTCAATCTCCAGTTTTGAAAAGAAAAGAAAAAAAAGAAGAAGAAAAACCAAAGCAAATTCTGGTCCTCTCTGCTGTTTGGGTGATGGGCTGGGATGGTGTATTGTTTGGCAACTACAGAATATCAGGCACATTATCCACATCTTAGCAGAGGCCTGCTTACTCCCTCATTGGGCAGCTGATGACAGAGGTGCAGACAGGGGTGGTGACTTGCCAAGGTCACAGGCAGTATGCAGGGGAAGTGGTAATAAACTACAGACTATGAGCTCCACCACCGCAGGATCCTTGTTCTGTTTTCTGATATACCCCAAGTGCCTGGAACAGTATCTAGCACATAACAGGCACTCCGTAAATATTTGTTGAATCAAAAAGAATTAAAATGGGAATTGCAGACATTCCTTGGATGAGACTACACCCACAATATGGAACTGAGTGATGGGATTCTTGTTTGTTTCTTTCAGAGCAAGGTTTGGACAAATTTGTTTTGTATAAATCTACTGTAGACTTTGATATCCCTGTAGATATGGCTTCTAATTATCTTCTGAGGGGCAGTTTGTATTGTTCCCCACTAAATCCTCAGCAGGAGAAGACAGCTTCCTTGAAATATTAAACACCCCTCAGTTTAATATTCTAGATAAATTAGAAAAAATACAGGAAGAATGGAAAGGTAGGTTCACACTTCACTCAGTCTTAACAGCTATAGGATGTTATACTGCTGATCAGACATATGTTGTTATTTTTAAAACATTTCTTCTTACTTCAAAACTAACACACACACACACACACACACACACACACACACACACACACACAAAAACCCTACAAAGAAAAAAAGAACAAAGCATATTCAACAACATTGTGTACCATGTTCTATTCTGACCATTTCTATTTCCAGCAAGTTAGATTCATTCCATTTTGTAGTGGCAACTCCTTCAGGAAACACTCTTTTAAAACCTGTGTTTTGAGAAATGAAGTTAATGGGCCAGAACTGGTTTATCATGAAATACTCATCAACTCAGGAAATAAAGTTCAAACCCTTCTACCCTGAGGTGAGTGCAACTCGATGGCCAGACACTCCCGGAGTAACATCTAAAGGTCCTCTTTCTAGTTATTAAAGATAGTTCTTGAAATAATAAATGTGGGTCCAGTACTCTTTCTTTGTTATACATAATTTAACAAGAAGGAAACAAGTTGGATAGTAAAACCAAATGAAATTGTCAATCATCCTGAATGACAGGAATAGAATTCAAAAGACCCAAGGGTACCTCCTTTCCTCTCCCCACCAACGCCAACTAAAAAGTGGCAAATTTTAAAAAATATTCTCTTAAATTATCATAGAATTTTGGAAAGCCAGCAGAATGGGTTCTCCCGAAAGAAGCGGAACTCTCTGCCTGCCCTATCACAAGGCTACCTGTAGTGAGAGGGTGGGGCTATTTATTTACAATGAGTCTCCACCCTCCTGGATGGTGAGGGTCAATGGCACATTCCTATTGTCTGTGGCTCTGGATTTCAATATTTCTTACCATCCTCCACATTATCTATCACCAACACATGCCCTCGTGTTATAATTAACTAGATCACAGCTTATCTTACACTCCTTATAGTTTAGGTTGATGTCTTTTAGAGGAGTTTTGGGAATGTTAATCATATCGTGCTACATTGATTCTTACCAGATTTAATGTCAGAAAATCATACTAAATAATCTACCTGGAACACCATCATGAGGGACTATGCATTCAGTCCACCTAGTGTACTTACTGTGTGGAATGTCACTTTATACAACTGTCTCTTTCACCACAATCACCCTGAGGATAGAAAATGCATCTTATCCTTGGCTTGCCCACACCAACTTCTCATTTAAATGTGTGTAGAACAAGCTAACTAATGAGGACATACTGCTTAAATTCTTCTCCATAGAAACACAAACAAGATCATAGAAACCTGCTAAAATTTGTTCATTCGGTCATTCATTCATTTTAATCAACCAATATTTATTTAAAGTCCACTGAGGACATCAAGATGAATTAAACAGTCATGGCTCTAGCTCTTAGGATGTTGATGTACAAAACCTGAACAAGTAAACACATAAGTGAATATCCAATTGCAAACTACACTAAGTGAATGGAAGAAAAGTAAGGGTAATGAGAGATAATGAGAAACTGAAGAAGGGATTGTCTAGTCCAAGACTAAAAGGGTCAGTACAGATTAGTTGGAGAGAAAAATGAAAAGATAACATTAAGTATTAGGAACAGCTTGTGCAAAATCCCTGGGGCAGGAAAGAGCATGATACATTGACAAAACTAGTAGATCAGTGTGTCTAGATTTCAGCAACACGAAGGCAAAATGGTAGTGATTGTGAACTCTAATCTCTCCGAAATCTAATTTCTTCTCTTCCCTTGAGTATCTTGTAAACATTCCCTTTAAAACAAGAAAATAAAATCCTGAAGAGCTTTGTAAATCTGGTGATGAGTTTTTGATTTTGTCCTCAAGATAACAGAAAGCCTTTGGAGCTTAAGAGGGATGGAACCAGATCTGCATTTCCCAAGAGCATGCTTGCTGCTGAGTGGCGCTGGAGGAGCACGTAGAGAGGAAGAGTGAAGGTGGGGACCATGCACAGGGCCAGTGGGAACCAATGCACCAGGGCCTGGACCACAGTGGGGACAGTGGATGGGTTTAATCTGAGTGCTGGAAGTAGCTTCCAGGGCCTCTGTTTTTGGATTCAATTTGGGGCTGAGTTAGAGGTACATGAGCTGTGCATGACTGAAACCAACCTGGATTGCCAGGAGGGGTTGAACAGGCCCACCTCCCAAACCATCTTCCAAGCACACTCCTGGGTAGGAGCTTGGGTTGAGAAGGCACCGTGCCATACCCTGGGCAGTCCCTTTGCTTCCTAGTCCTGGCCCATGCTACACATCCGTTTCTCTCAGCACTTACTACAGGACCTGCAATCTGGTCCATACCCTGGCCACACCGAAGAAAGTGGATGTCATAGAGCATCCATACCCTCCTCCTGGTCATCAGTTGGAGCAGTGTACAGGCACCCCCTCTGGGCTTTTGCTCATCCCTGCTCACTTCACACACACAGGGATGGCAAGGATTGGACCACTTTCACACAGACAGTGAAATCGGATCTCTCCTCTCCTCCTCCAGTGGCCTATAAACATCCTTCCTTAAAAATAACAAAATAAAAGCCTGCTTCCCATTGTGAGTTCTGGCCTTGGCTGCCCCAACTGCCAGAGCCACAGCTGAGGACCTCTGGCCTCCCAAGCTTTTAGTTTTTGCTCGTATTCCCTCTGCTCCAGTCTCCGGACATCCAGAGCTCTTCTTAAAACATCCTTTGATATCCCGTTTTCCTTTTCTACGGCCCCTACTGTCAAAAGCACAGTTTTGTTTTCTTGCTGAAGAACTAATCCAAATTCTTCCTCTGTGTACCTGCAACTTCCTGGCTGTGCTCACCGGTCCCTGGCCACTGCTGCATTGAATGCTCCTCATCACCTGCTCTTCTCCAGGGCCACCCCCCACACGGCAAGATGCACTTTCTTGTTCTTCTTTAATTATGCAACATTCCCCTGTACCTTTTCTTGCTTGGCCGTTCTCTTCTCCACATGACAGTATTTTTTCAAAATCATATTCCTCCCAGATAATGGACTGGATGCTTTTCTAAGGGAGACCACCAGAGGCTTTTCAAAGCCCCAGCAAGAGACCTCATTCCTCTATTTAGAAGCCATTCCATACTTTGAATATGAATGTCTCTTAATTTTGAATGCTCAGTGGGGTTAAAGCTAGACAAAAATATTGAGGGCCTACATAAGCTTGGCAGACACGTATCTGTGTCATAGATCCTTCCAATGATCGTAGGTGGGTATTCTGGCACACATGCTCTGGGGAGGTGGGGGGTCCACAAAGAGCTGACAACCCAGGGGAGGGTGCCATGGGCCCACAGCAGCCTCCCTTTCCTTCCCCCACCCCTCCTGGACAGGGCTGAGGACTTTGGCAGCTGAGGACTGGTGCAGTAGGTTGCTATGCGGGCAACGAGGAGCTGAAACCAGGAGGAAGTCCCTGGAGAGTCAGAGTTAAATGGATAGGATTTGGGGTGTCCAGACCCTCTTTGCTCCTCCCCAGCTAAGGGCTGAGGGTGGAATGACCTCCACCTTCCAGAGCTAAACCACAGGGCTGAGGGCTTTCTCTAGGGCCTCATTGGGAGGGGGAGCTCCCTGGGCACAGCCCTCCCCATATGGAGCTGACTTTGCCACCGGGACATCACAGACAGCACATCAGCACCCACCCCTCCTCAATGTCTGGCCCTATGGACGCTGTGGAGAAGGCCTGCCACTGTGGAGAGATCTCAAAGCCCCAAAGGCAGCATGTGCAGATGCCTACGGGCTCCATTCTCATTCCCAGGGCATTCACACTGTCCTGGGAACTCACCCCTCAGAACAGATCCCAGACATGGCAGCCAGCAGACAAAGAACCCCACAGACCGACTGCGCCAGGATCATTTGCATGCACGGGACAGGCCCTCCCCCATGCTGTCCATTTACACAGGCAGATTGAGCCCTGCGGCTTGGACTTAAAAGCTCTCTGCAAGTACCTCAAGTGTTATGGAACCGAAGGGGGAAGACAACACACTCAATAAATCCAAGGGAAGCAGAGGGGGTTTCTTCCCTTACCCTGATGTGCACATTTAAGTCAACCACAAAACAATCCGCCAATGTGTTTAATTTCCTAGGGAAGTATGAACACCCTGGGCTCACAGAAGTTGGTTCTCTGACAGAAGAATCTATCAGATTAGATAAACAAGGCTGCATTTGGGGAGGTGGGAAAAGCCACACGGGGCACATTCTAATCTCCCCCTTCCCCACAACTCACCTGTCATCTTCCTGGGCTTCCTTGTTGAAAAACCAGCATTCCTCTCACGGTTGGCTATGCACAAAATATCCTTCTGTTCTCCCAGTCATATCAAAGCACCTTCACGCTACGCAGCAGACAGGTCATCGAGGGAGCGAAGAAAATTAACAAACCCACCTAGGTTATTTCTATTAAAATTAGCCCCTCAGCCGGCAGACTGTCAGTTTCCATAGAACACAAACCCTGACAGTCCACTGAAATCTCTTAACCTGCCCAGGTCCTGTCAACAGCTTGCAAACACAATAGGACAGTGGCATTGCTGAGTTCTGCCTGTGGTCCTAAAACAGAAGAGGTATCAGGGTTGGGTCACGCCAGCTTTTACACTTATCTTCATGCCTGTCTTCGTTACCTGCTGCCCCCTCAGGACATAAGTCACCCTACTGAGTAAAACCAACATCGGTGATGCCCTAAGGTCCTGCAAGTTTTAACTTCTCCTACTTCTCCTCCATTTTCATCCCTCAACCTCCCATTCATTCTGCTCAGCTCCACAGAAGGCTGCCTCCTCCGAATCCCAGAATAGATCAAATTCCTTCTGCCACAGGGTCTTTGCATGTACCATTCCTCTGAGTGGAGTTTTCTTTTCACCTAGTTAATCCTTACTTATCTTTTGGGTTCTTAAAAGTTATTTCCTCATACTTGAGAGGGTCTCACCTTTACCCTTTTCCTATGCAATCTTTCTGAAGCATGTTCCACAGTTGTAACTATATATAGTACTTATGAGATTATGTAACGAAGGTTTATCTTGCCCGCTAGAATAAAAGTTTCATAAGAACAGGAACAATGTGCAGTTTGCTCCAATGCATGCTTTATGTGGCATTGGCCAAGCCACTTAAATGCTCTGAATGTCTCTTCAAATAGAAAAAGTCCTATCTCCAAGGCTATTATGAAAGTCCAGTATAATGGCATTATAAAAGCACTAAGCATATTGTCTGGTGGGTGGTAGAAACCGGGTAACTAGTAGCTTCATTCCCATTCTTCAACTTGGATCAAACCAGTCTACATGTCTAAGAGCTGACATACTGTAGAAGTGGCCCAGGCCAAGTTCATACACAGGATTAATTGCCAGAAAGATCAACTATCTTCTCCACCTGGCAAGGACAGCCCCGTAATAAGTACATGGGTTCATTCCCACTGGGTGTCACACAGACCCCAGAGGTGGGTGTGCTCTCCATGGTAGCAAAGCAATCCCCAGTGACAAAGAATTTCTTTGTCAAAGTATCCAACAAGACACTAGTTTCTATCAAGGCTTGGTGCCCGGCATCTTGTGGCCATCTCATTCCACGAGGAAGCGTGTTTAGGCACATCTGCTGCATACTCGACATTCAGTTATTGCTATATGGTGCAAAAGTACTAAACATGGGCCTTCCCCACAAAGCACAGCATGCAGCCAGAGAGAGAATTGCCTCATAAAATGACACAGCTCCAAATGCAGTTCTCAACTGGGTGCTACAGACCAAGTTCAGAGGAGAAAAAAAATCAGAATTATTCACTTGTTCAATAGCATCTTGTTCTATTCACTTGTTCTATTAAGCACGTAGCAGGCATGGGGCAATGAGTTAACAGACCTCAAAGTGGCTGCTTTTCAGGAGCTTGTAATCTGCCCCCCACCCTGCCCCGCCTTTCCCCCATCTCTTTCTTTCCATCCAGCCAATCCCACTTGCCAATGGAGGCCTTGCTCAAGTCATACCTCCCCCAGGAAACTCTCATTAGCTCTGGACCGCTGCCACCTTCCCCCATCTCCAGCCTACAGAAATTTCCTATTTGTCATGGATTTTGCCACTCATTCCTATTTGCCTGGCCCGTACTGTCAAACACAATCTTCTCTCATTGTGTAACTCTCATTTCACTTTTTTCTCAGTCTGTGTATCTCTCCATCTATTTATAAATGCTGTGAGGCCCAGGGCCCTTGGATCTTCTGCAGTGGGTTTAAAACAAATGTGTTTTTGTTTGAATTAAAGTAGATTTTCCTGAGAGCATCTTAAATAGAGAGAGGGGGTGAGGATGGGAGCGGACCTTTATGGAACACCAGCTATGTGTGGGCCCTCTCCTGGGGCCCACTTCAGCTCTAAGAAGCCTTCCAAGAAGGTGCTGAGTCTTCCTGGAATTCTTCCTCCACTCCTACCAGCATCTTCCTGAGCATGGTCACTGAACAGCCAGCATCTGCCTGCCCTGGCTCTGGCTGCAATCATTGCTTGAGTAGGCGTGTAGTTAGCTTTTTCCAAAATCAGGGAAGTGATTACTTGCTGTATCCAATGGACTGGAATTACCCCTGCTCTGCTTGTTCCTAATACACCCATCAACTAAAATCTGAACACACAGGAGACCACTGAGAGGAGACGGTCTCCTTTGGCATGACTGCCTATTTGAACAAATTCACAAAGGCCTCAAAATGCCAGCACGACTATCTGTGAATGCAAAAGTTTTAAAATAATGGGTAGCAGTTTTGCCAATATGTACAAAACTACATTCTTTTTTTTTTTTTTAACTTTTAAATGAAGTCCACTATTTTCCATTTCCCAAAAATGTCTTTGTTCTTTTGCTCTAACAAAGTAAATTATTCCTCACCTTGGGCAAGTTGGTAGGAACGTGAGAAAATTATATTAAATCAGACATCCTTGAGATCAAAATAGATTGGAACAGGGGTTCTCTTTGCTTAAAATAGTTCTTCAAAGCAAAAGCAAAAGAGCTTAAGGGAAGAAAAAGTTGTCAAACACCCTCCAGCACTTTAGAAGCACCTAAGATCTACAGACCATTGATATGTTAATTAACATTTACTTTTATCTAGGATAGGTGTTTGCTGGCCATGGTCCCACTGCCCTGTGGCACTTTAGGCCTCTTGAATAAAATTTCATTTCTTAAAAGGGCATTAGAAAATGCTTCCTTTCCTCTGTTTCAGATTGGCTTCTTCTCCCTGACTGTAATTTTGCAAGACCTCACTCTGGTTTGGTAATATCCTAAGGCTGGTCACCAAATTCCAGAGAGAATATACAATCCATTTAATCCATCCGCCATCAGGCTTCTGGCCATCAGGACCTCACTACCCCACACATGATAAGGAGAAAGTCAGATTTTTAATCAGTGAATGATTAATTGTGTGGGAACCTCTCTGGAATTTAAAATGTCTAGAGAAAGAAAATCCTTCTCAGGAATAAACCTCCTTGCAATCTATTTCAATATTGCAAAGCCCTCACTGCTGAAAATTCCTCCTGTACCCCACATAAACTCCCATGGGACAGTTTATCTCCTCAGTTTCTATTCCAGGAAAGATGTCCTTTCCAGGTTGTGAAATGTCTTTCCTGAGTGATCCATTGCACTGGCCTTGGTCTTGAACCAACCAGGAAAGGAGGTCACTGTGTTCTGAGACCTAATTTGCCAACACCATCTACACATCCTGGTTTTCCATCTCATTTGACACGTCAACCAAAAGAATAAGGACTGTGCCCAACCTGCCCATGAATTCACAAAATGGCAGCACCATATAATAAAAACCAACAGACACCATGGGCACTGTGCTACCAGGTTATGTACATGAGTATGTGACGAAGATACATGAGAGCAGGATTTTGTCTGTTTGGTCCATTTGGAGTTTAGAATAGTGGCTAGTACAGTAGTTCCCCAATAAATGCTTGATGAATGAATAAAAGTTCTCACAAAAACCTCATGGGGAGGGAGAGGCTAGGGGCAGCCCAGTGGTAGTACTCAGCATGTTCCAGGCTGTGGTTCAATCCCCAATACCAAAAACACAAAAACAAAAACAAAATAAATCACCACCACAGAGTTTGTGTAGCATTAGGCAAAGTGGCAAACAGATGCCTAATGGCTTAATGGCCTAATGCCTAATGCCAGGTGGCTTCACTCTCAACACCTTGTTGGCTCTACTAATACATGGTTCAGTGAGCAAACCATCTTCCATCCATCTTGTTTTCAATCAAATAAAGACGCTTTGGTGGTGGGCTAACTAAATCTAACCTGATTGAATAAAAAGCATTTATTAGAGATTGATTTACTTAGCACTGTATTGAAACTGCAAACCTAAAAAGAATAATAAGATGATTTTTCCCTATAGTGCATGCACAATGGTGCACCTGTTAAAAGCATAAACTCTGAAAGATCACCCAGTGTTCACATTCCCACTCTGTCATGTCCTTGCTACATTATCTTAAGCCAGTTATTTAACCTCCCAGTACCTCTGTTTTCCATCAGTAAGTGGGAGGAAATTATAGTATCTAACTATCATAGAGAGAGGGCTATTATACAATAACCTTCTATAATAGCATATAGAGGTCTATTACACAATAACAGTGGCTACCCCATAACAAGTATTAATATTACCTATGAGTGACTTATTCTTATATTCACTTAATTCTATGATTGGAAAAATAAGAAACTGTCACCTGAGACTTTCATGAGTAATGGTGTTATATTCTATAATCCCATGTGTTGGAAGCCCTGGGGTGTTGAGGGGTGATAGTAAAGAAAAGTCATCTATGAATCCTAGAATGCTCCTTTCCCTGTTCTTGCCTTGGTACATTTCTACCCATCCTTCATGTCTGAGCTTAAATGTCACCTTCCTGGAGTCACCTTCCCTGACTTCCCCATCCTCCCTTGAGACCTGTCTCCTTTAACATCCACACACACTCCTGACACCTGCACTTCCTGGGCTAGGTGCTTCCCTCCTGTGCTTACATGTGTGTCTTCTTCATGACTGTATTCATGCTTCACACCCAGGAGACCTTCATAAATGGGGAAGGAGTGAGTTCCGTGGGTTTGAACTGGTTGTAGGGTGATGCTGCCAGAGACAGCAAGCCAGGAAAATGAAGCAGGCTGAGAGGTTGCAGGTCTTGATTTTTCTTTTCTTTTCTTTTTTTTTTTTTTTTTTTAAGGTGAGGAAAAATAAGGGTATGTGAGTTCTAGAAAACAAAGAATACCGCTTACCCTCAAACCTGCAAGCCTCCTGTATGTGGTTAGGAAGGAGGCAGAGCGGGGCTTTCTCTCCTGTTGGGATCCAGTAGAGATGAGGGGAAAGCGCCATGTTTGCTGGTCTCCTGGCTTCCTTCCCTGGGGGTGAGAGTGACCAGAGCACATGCCCCAGGAAATAGGGAGCCTTGCTAGGGAGGGTTACATCCAACATTGACGGGTGATTGAAGACAACACTACAAATAACCTGTCACCTCTGTTCAAATATGGGTCTTGACTTGTAACTATTCTTGCTAAGTTCTTATACACTTAAGCATATAATCTCCTCTGTAATTAGCAATTATTAAATTCAGAAATTCTGATGCTTTCTATTGTATAAGGTATATGTTCTATGTTTCTCAGAATATTATCAAGTATGCCCACAGACTGGTGAGAGCATAAACCGTATTTCCATTTAACTATCAGAGATGGAAAATTTTAAAAAATAAAAAAAAAGAATTGGTCTTAATATGCAATGCAAATGAGTGAATTTTATAAAAGGCAAAGATAAAAAAATTATAATCCCTTTGGCATACTGTTCATTAAGAAAATTCATCCTCAGGATTATGGGTTTTAAATATACTCTGTACAGGCAATCATTTATTCATTCACTCATTCAATTCAACTAATATTTATTGTGCATTCATTCATTCAGTCAATTCAACTAATCTGTCAAGCACCCTCTATGGATAAGGCTCCTGCCAGGTGTGGGAGGTTGGATTGACTTAATTAGACACATACCCAAGTAACTATGCCAGTGTTGACAGGGTGATGTGACCCTGCACTATTTAGACTGTGCTCCATGCCCCAGCGCTAGTCTTCAGACTGGACATCACCATTCTGGGGCAAAAGAGGAACAGAAACTGAGAGTAAACCTTTCAAATCTTTCACACACATTTGACAATATAACTTGATATCTTTGTTTCTAGTAATAAAAAAAAGTACAGCTTGTATTTTTAATTGCTTTTAAAAAATTTTATAGAATTTTTGATCCAGGATGGACTGAGGAGGTGGAGACTGGTTCTTGACCATGGAGAGTCTGAGAAGCCTTATTCTAGGATAGGTGAAGCAGCCTAGTGCCAGGAGAGTTAACTAGTCAGAGAGCATAGCATTTCTAGGCTGTGGAAGGAACAACCTGAAAAGATATCCCCAGAGAGAATGGCATCTGAGCAAAGTCTCACAGGATGGAAAGGGTTTGGAGGCAATGACAAGAGAGAGCCTTCTATAGCAAAGAGAAAGGTAGAGGGCAGGAATAAAGGGTTTATACAAGGTTCAATGTGTATCTGAGTCTCAATAAAACAAAAGGCAGGTGATTAATAATGATAATGATAGTATCTAACCTTTATTGAACACAGTGCAAACTGGGACCTGTGCTAAGAACATGGTGGGAGGTACTGCATTTGTTCCTGGCACCTACCTACAAGCCTTGTGAAAATAGCTCCCAGGCAGATGAAGGATATTAAGTCAGATGAAGGATATTAAGTCAGATGAAGGATCTTAAGCCCAGGGGACTGGGCTCTGGGTGCACAGGAAGATGGGAGACATACCTCACTAGGGGAATAGCTCTATTGTCTGTCCCTCCTAATGAGGATGTGGCCTTGCTGGGCCTGAGTTGGCTTTGTGTATATTATCTCTAAAGAACAGGCATGATATTGTTCTACAAATACTTCTGGGATGGTGACATGAGCCCAAGGAAAATGAGCAGGTAACCAGAGAGCATGGGTTTCCCAGGTCAGGTGAGATTCCATATGACTGCAGACCCCTTCTTGGCAAAACTGGGGAAAGTTCCACTGAGCTATGCTGCATCGGGCACCTGCGAGGAGTAGCACCCTTGAATAAGTAAGATTCTATGCCTCTGGCGAATTAAATATAGACCTAATTTAACCTTACAAGATGTGTGTTCTGCTCCTACCAGTTATTACAGAAATGCTGCACTTGCTTTTAAGTAAGGGTGATGTGATTGGTATAGACGTCTGGAACTGAGGCCTAACTGTCTCCAGAGATGCAGGAAGCAAGGCCAGAATGGTAGGCAGAGACCAGCATGTAGATGGAGGTCCTGACTTTCAGGCTTGGGATGTGGATTTTGATTCTGAAGGCAGTGGGGAGCTAATGCAGATGGATGGAGCATAAAAATCATATGGGAGGTTCTCTTCCTCTACAATGAACATTCTTTGGCTCAGCAGGACAATATTGTAGGAAATGACAAAGTTATTCATGTGGCCCTAAGTCATGGTCCTCTTCAGAAAAATTTTTAAAAAAGGCTGAAATAACAGTCAGCTCTTCCTAAACCAGGTGCCTCTAATGCCTGCAGTCACATTTTGCAGACATGGCCTTAAAACGTTTAACTCGGAAGTTCCTGAGCCTGTTCAAAACACACACACACACACACACACACACACACGTGCGCGCTTGCGCGCACACTCCAAACTTTTCTTGAGATTTTCACATCAGAAGGCATGTTTGGTCTGGCCTGCCTACCAATTTGTGAAGCACTTCAGCAACTTTCAAGATGTCAAGTGCCATAAAATCAAAGTCCCCGTTATTGTGGTCAATTGGCTTCCTTGCCAAAGTAAAACTAGAGGCAGGGTTTACCATGGCAGCCGCGAATAGCTGTTCTGTAAGGGCCAGAATCATGATTTTCAATGTTTTTCCATCTGAAATAGGGGAATATTATTCACTACAGCCCAAACCATTTCCTGCCCCATGAAACTAAATTCCTACGCCAGCAATATGGTCTCCACAGAAGCCCTTAAAACAGAAATGTCACTCCGCAGAGTTCTTATTTCAGCCAACGAAGCTTTAAGTTTAGACTTAACTGTGAAACTGAAAATTTGGCTCACCACAGAGGCGACTAGAGAGAAATTTTTTTCTTTTAAACATCAGGAGACTGATGTTACTGCCTTGACTATCCAATGTCATCTCTCCCCTCTTCCCCAAACCCAAGTGAACTCTGAAGAAAGTGACAAAGAACTGAAATTTCAGCTTTATCCCACGGCTGGCACAGATTTCCAAACACATTTCGTACTCAGGTAAGTTTCTGCTTTAAAAAGCTTGATGAGGAAAGAACCAGATAATGTAACCCATTAGCATCTGTTCCGTGAAAGGGGGAAAATCCTGTATTGCATGATCTTTAGCAGAGAAATGCACTGTTGATAGGTCTATTTTCTCGTACGATTTTTTTTTTTTACCGAATCCATATTTATTAAAATGCATGTTGTGACTAAAATAAAGTAGGCATTAACAATCACCTTGGTTACATAAAAGGATTTGCAGTTAGAGATTCCTCAAGTACAAACTCTCACAGACAAATGCAAACTAGTTTATCAAGATGCTGGGAAGCAACTCTCCTGGATGAAATTGGTTATATAACTGGCTTTTTAGCATTGATAGTTATCCCTCACCTTATTCTTGTCATGGCAATCAGCCCAGCCAAGCTCACCCCTTCTGATTTAGAGTCATAGCCAATGTTTGCCCACACAGACATGGGACAGGACAGTCTCAGGGCTTTGAATGGTTCATGTGGTATGAGAATCCCTTTCCGACATCAAAATATCATGTATACTCCCATATCATTAAAGTTATGATTCTTAGCTCATTAACTAAAAACTCTGACAAACTATTTAAAATAAGTATTTAAAAATCCAAGGAACATCTATGTTTATTATAAAAATAACAGTTCAGAAAATGACATATGTTCAGTAGGCGGGCATTGTTTGGTGGTGGAAGGTCTAGGGATTCCCACCCCTTAGTGAAGACCCAGAAGTTGTGGGATTCAGCACCCATGGGTTTGGAATTTGGGGTCTGGCCCAATGAGGACACTGCTCTCTTTCACATCTCCAGAATATATGAGGGAACTGGCTTCTATGTCCTTTAATTTGGCTCCTTTTACTGGGAGGTGCTCAACTATGAAGGCTTTGTAATGGATATCCCAACAAAATGCAAATATGAGCCACATTCAAGGGCACCATTTAAAATGAAAACCCACATGAGATCTCTGGGCAAACCACTGGCTTGAAAGGGAGCCTGGCCGACTTGAAAGACAGGACACTCGATCCTGGACATGCCGCACCACACGGCCTGCCTGCCGCAGCTCTGCTGCTCCTGACCATGGAATTTCCAAAACAGACTCCCTCAAAGAGAGCCAAGAGCACATTTCTGTGGCTTCAGAGTGAAGTGAGGTTTCTCTTTATTAGAGAGAGATGGTGGGGCTAAATGGGCTCCTTTTCCATCCTGCAGAACCAGTCTCAGAGACTGCCTTGCACAAGGTGCTGCAGGGAAGAGAACAGACTCTGTTAGGGGGCCACAGGGTTTGAGAGACTCAAGCTGGCCCAAAAGAGCCTTGAGAAAGAAGAAGCAATTTCAGCACTACAATTTTTCTGAAGCCAAGAGGCCCTCAACAACATGGGCATCAGAACCGAACAATCCACTAATTATCCTACAAGGAGGACCCAAGAGACAGAAAACTATGAAGTAATCAGTGTGGGGAGGCTGAGCCCCAGGGGCCTCCTTGATGAGGTGAGTCATGAGCTGGGTTTTGAGCTGGGGGTGGAGAAAATGTGCCACATGCAAGAGCAAGAGGAACTGAATGGGTGATTTAGCATCTAAAACCCACCATTAGTGCAACAGCCTTTGTAAACCGGGCAGTCTAGAGGTGACCTGTAAGTACCCACTGTTGGTCCTTCAATACTTTTTCAAAAAGAACATTGTTCTTGGAGGAAAATGGAGGGTGACCATTTTAGCCATGATGGGCAAGATGATCTGGGAAGTCAAGGAGGGTAATCATTCAGGGGTGATTTGGCAGCAACAGAGGGAAGATGGCGGCGAATAGGCAATGTCAATTAGTAGGGGACATAAGGGATGGGACATAAGTACTGAGCAACTCATCAGTACCACTGCCCAACCGTGGACTCGATTTCAGAGTTTTAGGTTGCAGCCAGAACAGTATAGAGGCTAGCTATGTGCTCCGCCAGCCCAAACTAGGACCTACTGTTACCCTAGAACGGGAGAGCAGCAGTTGAAGGAGCCCCATCTTCCCCTTCTCCTAGGTACCTCACACACAGTCACCTATCCCAGGACACCCCATTCCTGGACCAAGCACCTATCTCTTTTGAGGCAAAGGAGTAAAATAGAGAAAGTACCTAATTGCAAATTTCATTGAAATGTGAGGTTTTTTCAAAGCAGAGAAGAAGTACAGCTCAAAGAATGTGCTCATTTTATGGAGAAGAAAGCAAGGGCTGAAGGATTCCATCGGTTCCCCTGGGCTCCAAGAGCTGCACTCCATGGTGTAGGGTGATTTCTGCTCCTGGCTCCATCCCTGAAACACTGGATGATGCTGAGAGAAAAAAAAAAAAAAAAAATTTTTCCCCCTGAGCTTCAGATTCTGCATTTGTAAATAGAAAAGATATAACTAAACGGCTGGTAGGTCCCCGCTAGCACTAACTTCTTGTGTGATCAATGCTTCTAAAATTGCGATGTGTCCAGGTGGGAAGTTCATTTACCCCCTGTCTGGTTTGCGCTCACTTGCGGGAGAGATTTCTTTCCTCAGAGGCTCTCATCTTGCCCGTTATTCAGAACCGAGCTCTCTCCTGGTGTGCTGTCAAAATACATCAGCTTCAAAGACAAACACACACCTTTCAATCTGAGGCCAAGATAGTTTACTGTATAATTTATGATAATGTTAAGGCTGTTTCTCATAAATGTTAATGGTGCCACTTTATTTTTTTTTTCTCATAGATGGGTAATTCTCAGAAAAGCAGCTGGATGTTAAAAGTTACATTTATTTTTTTGAAGTTACATTTTTTTTTAACAACATAAACTGCCTCCGCCAACAAATCCGATTAAAACAAAACAAAACTCCACTGGATTGCAGGCACAACAATTCCATTAGTGGCAGTAAGTAAATCCAAAATAAAACCATTCAAAGATCTGCTCACATAGCAGTTCACCTACCATGATTTGGTTAAGTTTGCATTTACAGACGTTTCTCCATTTTAACATGTAGGTATAAATAGTTCTTTACCTCAATCCTGGTTCTTCCTATTCTTATCAAATTGCTAGATTTGTTGTACATTAGCATTGATATGAGACAATATGCCTGAGCACCTCCCAAAGTAAATTTTTTCCTGTTAAAAATGTTTTGCCATAAAATAGTCAACTTTCTCTCATTTATAGAAATTGCCAACTTTAATTTGAAATAGAAATGCTATCGCTTCATCTTTTATCCTCCATAGAATTGTTTTGACTGCTAAGTGTGTTTGAGGAATCCTCTCCCAGACATCAGGAAGTTGGGTTTTGAAATCATTTGACTCTTTCAAAGTCACTGCCTGACAAAAGAAAATGAATCAATAGTTTCAGTTTAGCTACTGTAATGGGCTTCAGAAATTCCAAATTTTCTATGTTGGAGCATCATATTCAAAGTAAGAATGTTAAGTATTCTAAATTTTTCATACTGTAAAAATGCAATAACAATAAACACATTTTAGCTTAAAAAGATAAGATTTCAAAAGACCACAACAAAATAGCTAGAAAAAAAACATATAAAAGGGTTGGATGAAATGGCTTCAAATTGCTTGGTCTCAAGATGCCTGGGTTCTATTCTACAAAGACATACTGAATTTGGCAACAAGGTACTGTGCTGGGCATTGGCTATAGAGAGATGCTAGAATATGGTCTTTACCCTTAAAGAGCCTATAGTCTAGGGGAGAGAAAGACATATAGACAGATAGATAATCCTATAGTGTGGTGGATGCCCTTGATAAAGATACAGAGAGAGTATCAGGAATGAAAAAGGGTGAGGGTTGGGGCTTTCTACTTTTCTTAAAGAAGGCGATGCTTCAACTGAGACTTGAGACCTGCCATGTCTGGGCTTCACTGGACAGTTATGAGGTCCCCTAAGAAAAAGCCTGGGAGAGGTTCCTATGAACTAAAGCACCAAGAAGCTGTACCAGGATTATTTTCCATGGTGAGAACTGGAAAGCTATAGCATAATGAGTGAGTTCTTTTGCATTTCTTACTGTTGTATACAAACAGTTGTATGTAAAAAGATGCTAAATATGTGCATTATCAATTGTAATACATACTACTATTATAAGTAAAAAAAGAAAAAAAAAAGAAAAACATTCGAACATGATTTGGAGGAGGGTTTAAAAAAAAAAAAAAAAAAAAAACCCAGTCTTGGCTGATTTTCTCAATCTTATTTGTATCTATCAAGGACTTAAAGTGAAAAGTCTATATTAAATATCTCCATTCTACAGATGGGGAAACTTAGATGCAGAGCCCAGAGAGTTGGGGAAGACACTGCTAGGGGGGAAAGCCTCAGCCAGAGAACAGTGGGACAGCTCAGGAACCAGGGGGTGGTGATAGTGAGGAGGCAGCATCTTCATTCCATTCACTCCCTTCAAGGGCAACACTACCTTTGCCAGAAAAGGAGGAGTAAGCTTCCTCTATATATTCTTCTTTCATATAAACAAGTCTGAGAGAAACAAACCTGCATTCAGACTCCCAAAATAATTCTTTGGAACAACTGTTTTCTCCATGGTTTTCCAAGGCAGACAGACCTGGAACCAAGTCTCAGTTCATTCTAGGTAGGAATGAAGGTGACACTGACCAGGTTGTGCCCAGCAACCAAAATTCAAGCACAAGAGGAAACACAATAAAAAAGGAGTCCATGAGGCACGGGGTCCTTGGAAGACATTATGAAGAGGGGATGGCCACACAAACTGTACTTCAGAGTCTGGGAAGATTCCATGAGCAGAGGAGGAGGAAGGTGGCCACTCTGGAGCAGTTGGTGTGAGCAAGGGGTCAAGGACAAAACCTGGCTTGCCCAGAAGGAGGAAAAGCTTCTTGGAGGTACTGATCCATCAGAGTTTCCCCTAGTAGGCCTCCCTAAGTGGGAGTCATAACCAAAAATCCAGACTGAACTATAGCCCTTCCCCACACCCATCACCTGTCATTCTCATGGGTGGAACAAAGGACAGCAGCATGGCAGAGGCACACCAGAGGTGACTGGTTGGTCCCCTGCATTCTCAATGTGCAAGCCCTGGGGATGAGAAGAGCCAGTGAAATCCAGGCTTTGCCCTGAAGAAGCTGGTGGCTCAGTGGAGGAGGCGCGTGCCTGCCCACTCGCTGTTTTGTATGAGGTACTGAGGTCAACAAGACACACGTGCAAATGCAGGGGCATCAGATACCACATGGGGAGGGACAGGAGTCTTGTGAAACAGGTTTTGATGGGCACATGGGTAGGGGCTCACAGAGCACATTCTGAGGAGGGAGAAAAAGCCGGGGTCAGATCCAATGTGGACAGTCATCTGCCTGCTGTGGTTCTCAGTCCTGGCTGCCCATTAGAAGCATCTAGAGAAAAAGAAAAATTACAGATGCCAAATGTCCTATATTTTGATATGGATAGTGGTTATGTAGATGTGTTCCTATGTCAAAATTCATGAAACCATATACTTAGGATTTGTGTACTTTACTGTCTTAAGTCATACCTCAAAAAAATTGAAATACTAATCCCCAGAGTCCATGCTCAGCCAACTAAATCAGAATCTAATATGCATGCAGGCTAAAGACCATCATCCCAGAGAAGAATTTTTTTTTTCTAATCTGATCATTTAAAAGCAGCATATCTCTTTAACCAGAACCAAAGTGTTATAGTTCACTATTTGTGATAGAGAAATTAATAAAAATAGCTAAAATTTATTTAAAAGGCATTATCTCTAATCCTTAACAGTACCCTATAAAATAAAATAAGTCATTATATTCCTGTTCTACAGATGAGGAAACTCAGGCTTAGAGATGTTCCTCTCTTGCTCAAGGGTACCCATCTCTCATAGTAAGCAGAACTGGGGGGCAGATGTGAACAGTACAGGGATGTCTATTTCTCTTGAGAGATACAAGCATAGATTCTGAAGGTAATTACCAAAGACCATTCGATGACTTTGGGTGCCCACTACTGGCTATGACTCAAGTTCCAACAATTTCTCAAAAAGGAAGCTTTTGCTACTATGGGAACAATTCTGCAAACCAGAAAGTCTGAATTCAGCAATAATTAAATTGCCCCTTGAAACACTTGGGCACTTGCATGTCTCTTTTTCTTCAGGGTCTCATCTTAGCAATTTGTTTCAGCTTCTGTCTGCACCAGAATCTCAAATCTGTCATGCCGAGGGCAAGAAGAAATACCCTCCTAACAAGACTCTGGGCATCGCTGGGGCTGCCTGCAACCCAGACTTCCAAAAAGCTATAGTCTTCATGAGCAGGTAACGAAGCTCACAGGAACAGGAGAAACTGCACAAAAGCAGAAAATGACAATTCAGAACACAACCATTGAGTGACGGCATTAAGGAAATCCTCAAAGCCCTCAGCAATGTAGCTGCCAAAAGAAATAAAAATGCCTTCTTATAAAAAGGCCCAAGTAGAAGTTATAATAAGGATCCATATACATACTGCAGGTTATAAAAATTATTGCAGCATTAAAAGTGATAATAGCATAATGTCGTCCAGTGTGTATAAAATCCCGGACAATATAAGATGGGTTGCTTAAGCATGAGGCTAATACTGCCTAGAAACACCAGGGAAATAAGAACTGCGTATAAGAGGGAAAATATCCACTTGGTATTTCTGGATCACCTCTCTTGCTGTTTGCAAGAAAGTAAACAGTGTTTCCGGATGGCATCTCAGCAGTTCTCTGCGCTTAGAAAACTTCTTTTGTAAGCCAGGCTCTGCTGTGGGAGCTGAAAAGTTAGGGAGGACATTATTCTATGTTATTCCTCTTTTTTCCGTTCCATTTCTGAAATCTCAAGGTGGATAAAGGGGAGGGCTCTCCTCCTCTGTGGAGGATATCAGGAAGTAAGAAACGCATTCGAAAAAGGGCAGTTTGGAAAACTGCACACTCACTCTCTTTCTTTAGAATCTGGGCACAAGAACCCTACAGAGAGGATGTATTCTAAAGTGTCCACTCCACCCCCTCACACACCATGTGAAAAATGAGGAAACTGGAACTCAGGGAGGTAAGTGATTCACTTGAGGTTCCATTGACTTTGTGGAAGAATGGATAAAGACATACTTACATTTATACATAGCTTTACAATGTTCGAAACCCTATCAAATGTTATCTCTTTTCTCAGATAAAAAAACTGAGGCTAAGAGAATCTGGCATTTTCTTTAAGCGTATGCAGAGTAAAGGACAGGCCCAGAAGCCAGGTGTCCACAATCCTTCTCTGGAATTCAGAAAATTGCCCCCATGCCAGGTGTGTGGCTACTACCTGTACCAGGCTCCATTAGTCCTCACTTGTTCCAGATGTAGCTACGCCATTCCTCTCTGCCCACATCCCAGACAAGGCTTCTTGCCTGTGCTTCACTGAATAAAATATATTCGGGCAGCTTCAGGCACATGCTGTACTGAGAAAATTGAGACAAAAGGCTAAGGATGTTTGGCACAGGCAAGAAGCTATATTACAAAGGTATATCACTTTCATATTCATTTGCACATTTTTCCTCATAAGAAAATTAGGCTTTAATGTAACCTCAATTTCAACCTTGTTGCTTTATCGCCTAAAGCCCATTAAAGAGCTATTTCCCAGGGCCAGGAACTTATGATTGGAGGTCAGGAGGCTGGATTTTTAATCGACTCATGATGAAACTTCTTTCCTGGGGCTTCACTCTTCTGCCTCAGCTCTGCCCTATTCTCAGGGGGAGATGGCACGCCCTATATGGGCAGTAAGAATTTTTCTTAATGCACCAAGAACTGAGTTAACTGTCAGTGTAGGCATGGGGAGGGGAGGGAAACAGAGCTTTCATTGACTCACAGACCAACATATGTCAAAACAGAGCAGCTAAAGCCTGCAAGTATACTACCCAAAATAATGAAAGAGCAGGTGCCATCTTCTCCTGGGTTAACTCTGGCATTTTGACCACTTTAGGGTGCTATGAAGAGCCCCGAAAGAGTTCCGTGTGACTCAAGACAAACACTCCCTGCAAAATTCTTCAAATAAAACTATCTGTAGATTGAGAACGTTCTAGACCACTGGTTGGAGATCCACATTGAAAGCACCGAGGTTGTCTTTAAAAAGTGTTGATGCTTGGGCTCCCCTGCCCCTCCAGAGATTCCATATAATTGGTCTGGGGAGCAGGTTGGGAGCTGGGATCTTTTAACTGCTCCTTCCAGTGATTCTAATATGCATGCCACTTTGAGAAGCATTGCTATAGTGTAGGCCCAAGTTAGACTTCTCAACACAGCTTGGCTTGAAATGTCTACCCTCTCCAATGTCCCTACCTGCGGAGGAAGAAGGATGAGTGTGACTACAGTACATGACAGGGGAAATCCCTTCCAGGCACTTAACCCTCCAGGTAAAATGGTGGTAAGAAGGCAGGAACCATTCACTTCCAGTGCTTCTGGTGTCTGCTCCTTTCTACTATATAAAATGCTTATCAAGCCTCAGCCTTCCTTAAGTCCAGGAGAGAAGACCCTAGAGTCCTGTGGGAGGGGTCCTTACCCCCAAGCACCCAGCACCACACCATCTCTGCTGATTCCCTTCAAACAGATTCCCTCAGCTGCTCCCGAGGCCAGCCTCCCACCTCTCTGCCCATTATGCAGCCTGGCACCCCCACCATTTAGGTATCACTGCCTTTTCCTTCAAGCCATTTCCTTATCAGGGCCAGAGATAATGCAAACACTAGGAAAATACTATTTTTATATTCTAGTGGGTACAGCTTATCATAATTCATGCTGGTAGGTTTTGTTTCCTATATATTTGGATCCTGACTGCAGTCTACCTCCAGGCAGGAACAAAATGGATGCAGTTGGAGGCAGCGGGGGAGGCTGCCGGCCTGCGTTTGATGCCGATTCAGCACCCTCTCTGTCCGCTTAAGAGCAGAGTAGAGCTGGCCCCACCGGTCTTGCTCCTTATAAGCGCAGAAAGATCCAGAGTAGAAGAGGGCTGAACTTGAGCATGGCTTTTTAGCCAAAGAATCTCCAGAGAAGAATAACCTTAATTGTTTCTGACACAGGTAATTCTTTAAAAGCAACATCTTGTCTGTATTTATTCAACCATTCTTTTTAACCTTTTTTTTTCCCCTCAATATAACTTTTCCCTAATCCCTTTACTCTTCAAATCCTGCCTGGAAGAAAGAAAGCCCTGACCCTCTCAGGGTCTGCTGCCCAGGAGCCTTGTAATTCTGAGAAAGACTGAACTCCTCTTTAGGCCTCAGTTTCTCCATTTGATAAGGAGATTACACTTCACTGATCTTCCATTCCCCCTGCATGACTGTGGCTGTAATTTCTTTCTTTATTTTCTTTTTTGTAATTCCATTTTATTTATACTCTTTATTTATACTCTTTGGGCTTTCTCTCCAGCATCTAACCCATAGTAGGTGTTGATATCATCTTTCCTTACACAACCCAACCCTGTCCATCCTGCAAAAAAAATAAATAAATAAATAAAAAGAAAGAAAGAAAGAAAGAGAAAAGAAAAAGTGAGTGCTTTAGGGGTGGGGTGAAATCAATAGAATTTTTTAAAAGTTTAAACTGTTATCATCATCAATCTTTCCTATTATTGTAGGGATAAAAACTAATTGGTCATAAAATGTACAACTGCCTTTTTTCATCCATTAAATGTCATATTTTACATCCATTAGCATTAATGTTCATATCAAAAGCTAATTATCACATTGTTGCAAAAAGCACATCTTGTGAGGGCAAAGGGGATGAGAACACACAGAACCTGATATGAAACACCTGATCCATGTTTATGCACCCAGGAGTCTTGACAGCATCCTTGGCATTTCAGGTGAAGAGGCAGAATCAAACTATAGAATCAAAGGTTGTTGCTATTGTTTACCTGCTAAGCTGTTCATTTATTTCTTGGTATTATTAGATTACAAAATATGACCATTATTCTAGCAATAAAGAGAACAGTAGTGTTCTAACAAATGGGCACAATCTACTAATTCTGTTGAATTCATGAATTCATACTTATTTCAGTGACATATCAAACCACTGTAAGATCACACAATGAATGTCTTATGATATTATTTGATCCCAAATGTTCCCTTTTGTAAAAATTAGATAACAAAAGTAACTCTATTATACTATTCCAAATATTTTTCTTTGAATGGATTCATTCTTTAAAAATTAACAATGCTTCTGATTCCTTTGTTTATCAGATACTGTTATAATTGTTGTTTCCCTGTTCTCCCAGTTTCAAATCAGAGCTGTCAACAGGAAGGAACCTAAAATTCCCATATTTCTGAAGCTCTGGTAACAAATGTTTTTGATTTAAAAACAATCAGTTCATGAATACATTTTGAAAAATTAATGAGCTAAAAAGTAGTAAAAAAAAAAAATGTCACTATTACTATGAGCAATTTTGGAATAGCCACAAGAACTGGGGCACGGGATCCAGACAAGCAAAATTTCATACTGGGAAACTGTACCTGTCAATTGACACAGTATTAATGTTGTGATCTCTTTGAAATCTCATATTACATTAAATTATAGTTGTGCAGCTCTGTAATGAACACTGGAAAGACTTTTGGTCACTTTTCTTTAGAAAGCACCTTTTCTGAGGCCAGGAGGAATTAACCTGTGCAAACACTAGCCCCCCTCCAGCCAACAGTCAGACCTGGAGGCTCCATAACCTCTAACTAACTGAAGTTCTCAAATGTCTCCTACCAGTTTTATCAGGTATTGTTGACATATTAAAAAGTGCATATATTTATAGCATACATCATGATGTTTTGATATATGTGTACATTAGAAAATGATTAAATCAAGCTAATAGCATATACATAACCTCATATATCTTTTATTTTTTTGGAGTGGTGAGATCATCAAAACCTACTCTGTTAGCAATTCACATTTACAATACATTATTATCAACTACAGTCACCATGCTGTACAATAGATACCCAGAACTCCTGCATCCTGATGAAACTGCAACCTTGACCACCTCTTCATTCCCATCTCCTTCAACAGCTAATGTATGGTGGCAGTGAAGAGAATTAAATAAGAGAAATGGATCAACAATCAGAGTTGTGATTAACGGGTTGCCAATTTTTTACCTTCTGTTCTAGATGACAGACACTTTTCATGTCTTATCCCAGGTAAACATCTCCATACCTTCCCACATAAACTTGATAAATATGGCTATCCCCATTCTACAGGTGAGAGAACTGAGAACTAAAGCCATAAAGGCTTTTGCCCAGGGACTCCAGGCCACTATAAGAACTAGATTAACACTGAGTCTATGCTCTCTCCATCACATCCTGTGCTGCTGGGGTAAACCACAAAGCTAGAGAGAACACCAGAGTCAAATGACTTAGGTTGTTAAGTCAATAAACTAAGGCAAACAACACTGCATGCATTTTATTCTTCCAATATATTTTTGGCAGAGAACAAACTGCCCTGGGAGACATATTGTATAATTTCATTTGGAGCACTGTCCTTCTAGTAGAAGCAAACTGAAACATACACATACTAAAATCAGATTGCAATTAAAATCCAATTATAAATATATTACTATATTAGACATGTACCCAGGAAGAAATCCAGCAGGGGACCTTCTCTGAAAGGCAGCATGTCACCATCTTCAAACTGCTTCCATGTATATTTCTTGCTGTGCCCCCTGACCTTGAGTATGTGTTAAACAATACTTGGCAGCCTTTGTCAGAGAGGGAAAGGTCTCAATTTATGTCTCATGATGAAGTAACATTAATAGTACTATTACTAGTTTACGTTAGAGGATGACATCTGAGATATTAAATCTTCCTCATGCAGATTATTAAACAAAGTAAACACAGCATTTACACTGCTGAGATTCAAAAGAGGTGAGGTCAGGAAACATAAGGTCACCAAAAATGTCCAGGTGTGGCCTTCACACATTTCTGGCCCTTGGTTCAAACAACTTGTCATTTCCTCTGACTTGAAACACCTAGCAAATACTTATTCCAAGAAATGGGCAATCAGTCCCCCACACCTGAGGTTTTCTTTTTTTACAACATGATTTACAAACCAAATGAACAGTAATCTCAAGTTCAACCCATTCCCGATGATCCAGGAATCTCCTCCCAATGACCTTCTAGGAGATTGGCACTGCTGGCATTTAAGTTGATTTTCTTTTAATTTGATAGAACATTTCAACTACAGAACTCAGGCTTCTGATATTTTCAACAGTTGTCCTTAAACTCATCTGTCATCATTAATATGGGCCAACCAGACAGATCACCAGCACAGCCCACTCACTGCCCAACTCTCCAGTGAGGATGCAGAACTGAGGCTGCTCTTGATATTTTTAATTTATGCAAATGTCTAAGGGCCAGCCTTTGGACCCCCACTGTTCCTTTTTAAGTGGTCTGGCATAGACTCTGAGTCCACACTGTATGCATCAACTTCTTACTGCTATAGGACAGGTGCTAATTAATCTACCTAATTATGCAGCCAGTGGAAGAGGCTTACCCATAGGATTCTAATCTGGAGGAAAAAAAAAAAAAGTGGGAAGGGAAAAGGGAAGGAAAATGCTTTTGGTTTCACACTGAAACATAATTTCAGGAGTCAGCTTACTTGTCATCTCTACTTAAGTTGGATTGATTTGTGTTTTTCTCCTATATCACACTTGCTCTCTGTGTGTGTCTCTGTGTGTATTTCCCTCCAGGGGCATATTTGAAAAGTGCTAAAAAAAATGATAAACTGACATGAGAATTATTAGGTCACCTTTATTTTTCTAAACTGCAAATAAAGCAAGAAAAAATCCAAATAGCATGTAAACTTAAGATCATTCACATGAAATGTGCAAGACCCCAAATGATGCTGTAATTCCAGCAGGTTTCTATTTGCAGTTAACCACTCACAGGGCCAGTCACTGGAATTCCCTGAGCATCCATACAAATGGATATAATTACAGATACCACAAGCACAGACCTAGGGGGCTGTTGATTATGGTAGATAACACAGGGATTCAGGGAGAGAGAAATCCTGGGGTGTGCAATCGATTTTGTCACATACACTCTGCTGGTCTCTCCAGCTTTACAGAAGGGTTGAAATGTTCTTTCTCCAGTTCCCAACTGCCAGAGATACGTGGATGCTGTGATACCTGTCAGGGCAGGGGAGAGGACTACTTCTGAAATTCCTCCAGGGGAGTAAATGCAGATCACAAGGGATCTCTTCTCTCAGGGCACAATCCAACACTGGCAGTGCACAGAGAGATGGGAGAGCAAGTGATATCCAAAGTCAATCAGCACAAGCACACTGTGGCCCGGGAATGAGAACAACTCACCTGGTTCTGCACATTATTTTACCTGGCGCCCAAGAAGAACCCCTGGCCACTGCAGTGCATGCCTGCCTCAGTCCTGTTCCCTTTCATGGACATCCCTAGCCCTTTACAAAATAATAATTTCATGTCATAAATTAAAATAGCTGAAAATAATTTTTTAAATGAATATTTTAAGAATTCACATGTCTTGTTAACACTAAGTGACTTTCCAGCTGGGCAGAAAATCAAAATCTGCATTTGGCAGTTTTACAAGTGATTATGGAAATACGGCTACTCTTTATTCACCTCCCTATTTCTAGATGGCTTCCTCATGTCTTGATAGTGTCCTTCTTTGTATGGTACACAAGATATTTTGAGAGGCTAAAACACTGAGTGTCATTGCTGACTTGAGGGCCACGAAAGAAAAAGAAAAAAAAAAAAGCAGTAAAATACCTGAAGGCTTGAACTGGCAATGTTCTCTGGGAAACATTATGCTAAGTGAGGCCACACATTCTCTAATTCTGTTTATAGGAAATATATAGAAAAAGCAAACATAAAGAAAGAAAGTAGATTAGTGGTTGCCAGGGACCAGGGAGAGGAGGTTATGGGGAGTGACTTCTGCAGGGTACAGGGTTTCTGTTAGGGGATGAAAAAGTTCTACAATTAGGTAGCTGGTGGTGATAGTTACACAATACTGAGTATGCACTTAATGCTTCTGCATTGAACACTTTAAAATGTTGAAGTTCATGTTATATGTATCTTACAGTTTAAAAAATGTGACTTCTTTATATTTGCAATTTTATTCTTTTTTTCCCAAATTTATTTATTTTTATTCTAAGTTGTTAGAAATGACAGCAGAATGTATTACATTTCATATTGTACTAATAGAGCACATTTTTACATATCTCTGGTTGTATACAAAGTATATTCACACCATTTGTGACTTCATACATGCACCTAGGGTAATGATAGTGACTGTTTTAAGGACTGGGGCTATGGCTCAGCAGTAGAGCATTCTTCTCGCATGTGTGAGCCCTGAGTTCCATCCTCAGCACCACATAAATAAAATAAAGGTATCATATTAAAAATATGTGACTGCTTTAAATGATGGAATTCAAAGTTTGGGTCCTAGCATATGAGAGATAAAGCAAAGGATACGACACCCTGGGCACTCAGCTACCTTGCCAGGGCTTCATGAGAGACTGAAGACAAAGACAATGCCTCCATCTACATAACTTCCCACTCCTGACATCTGTCTGCAACCGAAACAGGCATAAGACTGAGACTAGAATAAGGAGGAGCCAGATTATCATCTTTCCCTCCCTTCTTTTCTGGAAAGTCCTCAGGGAGAATCCAGCTAAGCAAGTAACCACCCAGTCAGCTAGCAAGGTTTCCCGTGTATTCCATTTCCTGAAGGTGTTCACCAACACTAGGAAATTGGAGATGTACTGTAACACTACTGCTTATAAACTCCAACATGCTCTGCACAATTATACCCGGATATGTCTCTTTTTACTGAACACATTGGACAGGAAGAGAGGAAAGGAAGTGGAAAGGGAATGGAGACAGAGATGACAAGATCCATCTTGGACCTTGGGTGCCTGAGAAATTTCTTTTTATTGCTCTGAAGAGGTACAACAGCATCAGTTATAATAATATTGGCATCTTAATTGACTACTTGCTGCTCCATAAAATGGAGGTAACTCTTATCCCTCTTGGAAGGGGTAAGAGACATGTCCATATCTGATTACTGATGTTGGTATTTGGCTCTACATGATCTCAGAGCCAGAAGAGGCTTCAAAAACTACAGTACACTCATTGCACAGGTGGAAAAAAGGAGAGGCTTTGGGAGGTAAAGAACTGAGAACTGAGAAAAACAATATTTTATGACAGGCTTTAAGGATTTTGATCCTATGGAAATGGAAGAATTAAAGGAACACTTTGCCAATGCTTTCCTGTTAGCAGCATGAGATGTCTTGGCAACCAGGTACGTGGTTAGATGCTGAGGATTCAGCTTTCACAGACCTGGGTTAAAATTGTGTTTTGCCACAATTTGCAATTTAATCATTTTCAATCTTGATTTCCTTATCCATAAAAGGAAGAGAGACATGCCTAGCCATAAAGTTATTAAGAGGTAAAGTAGAAGTAAAGTGTTTAGCATAGAACTTGGAACATGAGCACTCAGGACATGATGGTTGCTGATGACATTGCTACTATTAAAATCCATTCTAGAGTATGTTTTCCCTGTATATTTCTTTCAACTTTTCTATATGTTTGTAAGTGTTCATGATAAAATGTTGGTCAACCCTAAATTTTTTTTTTTTAAAGTAGGATTTCCCAAAATAAAACATGAAGAAAAGAAGACTGGCTTCTATCATCATAATTAGTCTTGTTACACCTAAGGCCCTGCTAGGTTTTCAAAACAGCTCGCCAATAACAGTAAGGCCCAGGCCTCTGGACTCCTAATACAAGTCTTCCCAATACTCCATGCATATAAATAATCTGAGAATATGTTTGGTTCAGTGTGTACCTACTACTCAGCCCTCTATAATATCCAGTGTTACAAAACAAATCACCCAAGACTGGGCCTTCCTGCTCACAGAGGGCACTACACATGGCCACCATGTCCCCCTTCCTAACATCAGATATGCCTTATCACTGATATTCCTGACACTTTGCTTTTATCAGGGTTATTTTCATAACTCTTCAAGTACCCTGGTCCTGCTCATAACACTGCAAAATATTCCAACTGTCTGTGTATTTATCCATTAAAGATAACAAATTAACGTTTTCAGAGTTTTTGAATCATCTACACAAAATAAGTATAGACTCTCTGAACAAGAGACTTCTGGAGAGTTGAAGCAGTATTTGCTGGGGCAAGGTGACTCCAGCTTTTTCCTAGGGGACATACGTCAGTCTCCTGCAGAGTAGAATGGGAGCTGAAGACTTGCTGGGGAAGGACTGTGGGGCTTTGGCGATTCATTGGAAAGCTTGAGAAACTCACATCTAATTACTCCTGCTACGAAATTAAATTTACTAACTGCAAAGTGCTAAAATTACTGAGCATCGGTTAGACCATGTTCTGAGCATTTCTATGTATTTGTTCATTTACTATGAAATGAAAGTCAATATGCCAAAACCTGAGCTTGACCCGGTACAGTGGAAACACACTGAGCAGAAATCCCCAGGTGAGTGGCTTTGGGGGCACAACAAAGAGAAAGGAAATGCAGCTCCTTATTCTGCCACCACAATTATGTGTAACTCTAGGCAGATCAGTTCTCCTTTTCTGTAAAATTTCATCATTGGTGAATCAGAAACATTTCATTTGGAAAACTAGTGTTGATCTGGAACTGGGGTGGATCCCGTGGCCCTGGTAACCAGGGGAGGTGGGACAGCTGAGAGTTACTCATGCCCCTCTGGGCATTTACCACCGCCTCCCTCAGTCTCCTCCATTCCTCTTTCTCTCTTTCCAAAACAGAAATCAGATTTGCATTCAAGTCTTTAAAAAAGAGAGAATTTACTCACTAATCTATCTATTCTTGGTATAAAATGGAAGTAGAAATTCATTGAAATGCATAATTCAGAGTGGTTTACAGAAACCATGCCATTCCGGAAAAATAAATTCAATTCATTTTAATTTCCCCAAAGTATAACCACACTAAATGCTAGCACATATACATGTCAACAAGAAAATTATTAGTGTTTTATATTTTTGCGGATGTTTGATCAATAAACCATGACCTCCATCATGGCAAAACAAAACCATTCAACAAAGTGTTTTATTTGCTAAATTGTCATTGCTATTTATTTATTTTTTCATAGTAAAGAAAGCATAATCATCTTTGCCCCCTATTTTATAGGCATTGAGTATCGCAGTTCTGACTTTTTTCCTGCTTTCCAATTTTATTTTTAATTAACAATCTCATGATACTCTAATAAATAACGTCAAAAGATGAATAATGAAAATATAAATTTCAATGTGCTATAATTACAATTCTAAAAAAATGAAGTGCAATAATTCAGGGCTTGTTCTTTAACAATTATAAACATAAATAGAATTTCCTTTGGCTTTTAGATACATTCTAAGTCTGGTGTAACAGTACTGCTGTCAGAAATGCAAAAAGCTGGAAGAACAAACACCACTTTACCTACAGTTCTATAAATAAGGTCAAACTGTACTGCTGGCAGGGAAGAGCAGCCCAGGAGTTTGGTAGCACCATTTGTTTGGTGCGTTTATGATTGACCTGTATAAATGTGTGCTGTTTTCACTGTTGACACTTTTATAAATACAAAGAACTCGCTGAATAAATCCTGCTATATATCTCTTTGTATCAAAATGGAACACTCCACGGTTGTGAAATCTGGCAGTTAATAAAAATAGCCTGCTTTTTATTAGATTCACCCAACTATGGGAACACAATGGTTTAATAATAACTAAGTATGCTTCAAAAGGCTAACTCTCTAAAAGTAAAATTGTAAATACTAGAGAATGCATAAAGGAAACAAAAGCTTTGTTCATTATCCCCAAACAAAAGTTATCTTAAAAAAAAAAAGAACTATTTTCCCAATTATGAATGTGTATATAAAGTAAAGCAACCCAATAATATATAAGGTTATGCATGGTACCCGTTAACATCCTCTGGGTATAAAGAGATAGCGGTTCTTAACACCATCCTGAACCCTCTATAAGGATGGGTTAGCTCTACAAATTAGCGTGGTGCAACTCTTGTAAAGTAATGATTTTAGTTAACAGTAAAACAAACTAAATTTACCCTTTCAGCAGGTTTATATAACCATCTTATTACAAAAACAAAACAATCTACATCAAAAATGATCCGAAGCACAAAGAATCTAGAGAAACATCTAATAGGATGAAGAAATGCAGAAAACTATCAAGGATCTGATTGATCAGAGAGGGTGAACAGGCTCAGTAATGCTGGGCAAGCCCAAGGGACACAGCAAGCCACCAGTTAGGGTGGCCCAGGAGAGCCCAGACAGACAGAAGGTTCATAGGCTCTGGTGGTTGGGGTGCCCTCAACCATGACTACACACACAGATACAATCATTCCAGAAACTTATCTTCTCCACTCTCCTAAAATAACCCAGTCAGTTGTGGAAACTGGTTGTTCTAACATCATATTTAAGGTTCCTTTTTAGTTCCAGGAATCTGGGAACATTATGCCACCTTTTTACCTTCCCTAACATCTACCCTTCTTCCTACTGCACCACTGCACCATCAGGTGCTATGGAAACAAATCTCCAACTGTAAAAAGATACATTTATATTCCCCCATAGGAAAACAAAGTCTTGTGAACATCTTGCCAAAATGCAACTGAAAGGAAAGGAGAAGTTTGTTTGTTAAAACCATTGTCTGCTGCCTTTCACCATATGGCTGATTTTTTGCTGACTCAGGCAGGTAGGTCATTGATGTCTGGAACCATAATTTACTAAATGAGCACCCCTGGGTTTCTTTCCTTCAGCATCAGATCTCTTGTTTGGCACCCACAATGGGCACCCTGATTAGCCATGTGGCTCCTCGAAACTTCACAGCCCTCCTCACAAACTCTCAAATTAGCTTGGCCAGGCCCATCATAAAGTAGAAAGCAAGCTGCAGGATTTTACGGCCTACTGGTGACCTATAGTATGAACACACAATGTAGAGTTCCTCATTCAGTTTGGTTTGAACAAAATTTCTTTTCTTACATAAGAACATCTAGTCTAGTGCTAGCAAAGCACATGCACTCTAGCACTGAAATTTGCAAGCTCTAGGTCACTTTCTATGCCTAAGTCTCTCATGACAAGGCCAGAAGATGAAACAGTAGCTTACAAAGTCTACAAGGCAGAGGCAAAAGAGTCAAGTAAGACACTCAGGAGAATACCAGGAACCAGACTCATAGCATAATTTTAAAACTAGAAACCTTTTCTGTTGGCCTTGGCCCAACAAACATGACCCAAGCTGGGGTCTAACAGGTCTGCCAACATCTTTGAGACCTTTTAGAGTCTCGTGGGCTGCCAGGAAAGCAGGCAACGTCCTTCATTAATTCTTTTATCATCCCACTCTCCAATTCTTTCCTGACTATTGCTTAGGAAACGAAAAGCCCTTCCAACACTGCTGTCTTCAGAGATTTCGAACAAATTACTACCTAAGGTTATTTTTTTCCCTAGGGCAGTAAAGTTCAAATTTTAAGCAATTATTTGGTCTTTTAGGAAATACACATAAAATAATTCTTCTTCCTTTGGTCTTAACTACCTGTTTAATTAAAGGGAATGTGTTTTTATTTTTAGGTATCCATATATAATTACTGATTTCTTTCCTTGGCTTTGGAGAGTACACATGAAAGTCAACACTCTTTGTTAATAATTAGCTTCCTTTTAAAGATGGGAACACTTCAGAGGAACAGAAAGCAAACTAAAGGACACCCAAGCTGGTACACAGCCAGAAATTGTGAATTGATGAGGAGCTTACTTACATTAGTTCAAGTCTAGACAGGATGCCTCTGTTTCTGAGCTGAGTCAAAAATCATATTGTTCAACCTTAATATCTACTGGTTAAAAAAAGAATTTAAAAAATTCACTTGTTCACTCAATTTGGAGTGAATGATACCAAGAGCACCAGGGCCAAAGTCACCAGTTCCTCCATTCAGTCACATGCCACTTGTGACAGGAGCTTACATCATTTCTGCAGAGAACAGAAGAAGGCTGTGTTACTGTGCATTTCTCAGGGGCAAGCTGTTCTGAAGGTCAAGGTCAAGACTCTAAGGGAAATACAAAGAGCACCCTCCCTCTCCTGTTTTATTCCAACAGCAATGACTGCATTTTCAAATTCTTTATATTGTTTTGTCTCTGGCAAATGTTCTAGCTATTCGTTTGCTTTAACAAAACTTTCATATTGTTATCTGTTTACATCATAACTCTGGAGGAATAATATGATATATTCCACTTATAACAAGTGCAGACACAACCTACCAATAAAGCCTATTTATTCATCAAAGTGTGAGAATAATATCCAAGTGTGAGAGTTTTTCTTACACTTTGATGTTATTGTCACATTTGTAATGTCAGAGACTTGTATTTTCACATTAAACACACCCCTACCTACCACCGAATGAATCCTAAAACGATGTTGCCATTGTTTGGATCTAGAAAGGCCTCCACATCTTCACGTGTTGAAGGCTGATCCCCAATGCAGCAATTTTCAGAGATGGGGCTTTTAGGAATTTCAGAGATGGGCTAATGAGGGCTCTGATCTCATAAGTGAATTAATCCACTTATGGATTCATGATTTGATAGCATTATTGGGAGTTGGTAGAAACTGTAAGAGGTAAGGTCTAGTTGGAGGAGGTATATCACTGGGGCCATGCCCTTGAAGGGAATATCTTGTCTGAGGTCCCTCCCCCCACCCACCCACTTCCTAGACACCATGAAGTAAGCAGCTTTGCTTCACTACAGGTGGTAGCCATGGAGCCAGCTGATCATGGACTAAAACCTCTGAAATGGTGAGACAAAATAAATCTTTCCTCCTTTAGAGTAATGCAAAGCTGGCTAACACACTTAGCTACAAAATTCCAGTCTATCCCTATCCCTAACCGCTTTTATTTGGTACCAAAAAAGCAGAGAGAAAAAACTATTAGAACCACAGATGATATACTAAGAGAGGTGACAGCGATTATTGGAATAGCTAATGGACACCAAGCAGCACTAGGAGCCAGACAAGACTCATCATCTCAGATTAAACCAGATAGACAGCCAAGTAAGCACTTCTAAGATCTTGGTCAACTGGTCATTTCTCTGACCCTTGAAATACTAACAAAATGGACCCCTATATGTGATCTACTCAAAGGTTCCAGAAAAACAGTTCCCAAAGGTCCAAATGATATTTGTTTTGATCATCTTTATCATTTATCATCTTTTTTGGGATTGATTTTGTCTTGGTGTTTTGTTTGTTTGTTTTGGCAGGGACTACTGGAGACTGTACCCAGGGGCACTCTACCACTGAGCCACATCCTCAGCCCTTTTTATTTTTTATTCTGAGACAGGGTCTTGCTAACTTGCTAAGGCTGGCCTCAAATTTGTCTCTTCCTATCTCAGCCTCCCTAGTCTTTGGGTCTATAAGGGTGTGCACCACCATGCCCAGATTGATCCTTATTTAAATTTAGTGTGCCGATTACAGAATTTATTTCCCACTGTTCTTGAAAGTGAAATATTTCCTGGTCATACAATCACAGAAGTAGTGACTCTCATTATTGCCCACCAAATCTTACTCCCCACCAGAAAGATCTGTCCACAAAACCATTCTGAGAATGTATATTTTCCAGCTGGGTGTGATGGCACATACCTGTCATTCCAGTGGCTCAGAAGGCTGATACAGGAGGATCACAAGTTCAAAGCAGCCTTAGCAACTTAGCAAGGACCTAAGCAACTCAATGAGACCCTGACTCTAAATAAAAGTACAAAATAGGGCTGAGGATGTCACTCAGTGGTCACGTGTCCCTGAGTTCAATCCCCAGTACCAGAATGTATATTTTCAGTATCTAAATTATCATCTTGTATTTCATTTTCTCCCATTTTCTTTACTAATCTGTTATGTGATACTGATGAGCACTGTTACCAGCTGTTACACTTGACACTAGAGATGGACTCCATTTTTTTGGTGATGAAGTTCAGAGTTTAATACATTTGCAGCCAGTATCAAATGTTTGGGATTCCATCTACAGTTAACAACTCAAAGAAATCATCTCTTTTCTTTTTCTTTTCAAAGTGTGGTGACTATTTTTTTCATTAAAGGAAAAGAAAACACAGTAGGCTATAATGAGACAAAACACATGAACACATTGTTACCACAAGACAGAATTGAGGAAGAAAAGGGTTTTATTTCTTGTAAACAAACAATAAATAGATACACAGTCAATAGGCAGTTCTTCAGAGAAAACAGTTTCACTCAGTACAATTTAGACAGGAGGACTGACCAATCAACCCAAGACTGGCAGTGATCTTGCTGATTGGAACAATAGCAACTATAACAGGTTGCCATGATAAGGCACTTAAAACTTCGTTCACATGCACAGGATACCATCTCTTCTTCAAGTTTATACTGGTAAAATAAGGGTTATGAATGTCACACTTGAGTCCAGGGTCAAGTTGGCCTCAGCTTCATATATTTCCCAGGATTTGCGATATTCTTGCCACTCACCCCAAGAAGGGATGGTCTAATAACCAATGAGTGGAAACCTAAGTTGAGAAGATTCAAAAAACAGCAAGGTGGGAGGGGTCGAGGAGTAATCCCTCCAGACCAAAACAAAATGACCAACATTTCCCAACATATACAAAAAGTGAGATTCCCAACAAAATCAAGCTCTGTTTACTCTAAAGTTGTCTTCCGAATATCACAAACTCCAACTTGTTTTATTTCTCTGCAGACTTTTCATCATGAAGCCTGCAGCACACACAATACAAGAAATACCAGCAACAGCAATTCTAACTTTTTAAGATGTTTTCTCTCTGGCACCCAAGTCAGCCCAAACCTAGAGACTGTGGCTGAATTTCCTTTTGTGTTTTTGAATACTGACTTTCTTAAAGCAACAGACCTCCAGTTCTTTCCTGCAAAATTAACATATTGCACACGAACGTCCTCATTTGTAAAATGCCCTATCCTGGCAGTGTTTGCCCAACAGCTTGATAGAGCTTGCAGTTAAAAGTGGCATTAGCCTGAGGCAGCAAATCACAGTGCTCCTGCCATCCTGATGGCTTTCCAAATGCAGATGTTCTCTGCAGCCACAAAACATACCTCCTCTCAGCACTCAGAACAGAGCTAAACTGCCTTTAACATTTTTAAATTTAAAATGTGTGCTTAGATGCATGCCACTCTTGCTGAACAATCAATTTGCATTACATTAAATTAACACAGTAATGGACAGCTATAAAATTACACATTTCATGCATTAAATTTAATGACGAAATAATAGGTAATAACAGATTACCAATTCTGACGTAAATATCATATGATCAGTAAATCCACTCAACAATAATGAATAACTTCAAGTGTCCCATTTCCATGGGCAACAATCTTGAAAGAGGAGCATATAAATTAGAAAGTTATTATCCATCAGGACAACATAATTACCCTGGAAAGAGACATACAAGGGTCTGTTAACCTGAAGCATATGGTTACAGCCTACTTTTCCTAGCTTTATTTATATTGAGCCATTTGGGAGAATTTAATACAGTATCACCTCTATTTTGACATGCTGTTTCCATATCATTCATTTTTATGGTAAAAAATGCTAACTCACATGCTTGGAATAGGATCAGAACAAAGGTGGTAAGTTCTTGGTAATCCAAGAAAGTGAGAAACATATGTATTTGGTACTTAAGATTCATTTGGGTTTTTAAATTAAACAACATGATTTATTTTTACTTGTTTTTTTTTTTTTCCTCTCTAATTATCTATGTGCATGAGACAGTTTTTTTTTAAAAAAGAAGTACTTAAAAAAAGTGACTCACATAGATGTGGGAAGGAGCTAGATGGTTCTGTGTATGCTGAATGATATATGAAAAAAAATTTTCAGAGAGCAGATTTAATATGAAAACTGCTCCAGGGTGGCTGTCATTACTCCCCTGTGGTGAAGGAGACCACTCTAGAAGCAATGTGGGTGCAATGCTTACCTGTTTTAAGTGTGGATCTTTGGGAGTCTTTTGACAGAAAGTGTGAGCTTTTGTATTATAAGGAATCCAAGTCCCTTCCTGCCTCCAGACCAAGCTGCTACCACTAGTAAAAAGCCTGTGAACCACAGGCTACAAGACTCTCGCCAAGTACACGGAGAGTCTGATATCATCTACCTGGTCTAGACTGCATTCTATGGAGCACTTGTCCCCTCAGGATGTTATAAGGTTCTTCGGGGCTGGGGTAGGGATGTTCTGCAAATGTTATGCTAAACCAAGTTGAAAACTTTTCTTTCTTCTTTTTTTAAACTACAAATCTTTCCATCTTTAACATATTAATATGCATTGAGCAGCAACACAGGGAGATAAATAGCAGGTTGTATTTCCCCAAACTAAAGTGATCACAGAAATATTTTCCACAGAACAACTGTAACTACCTCACCGATCACCAGTGTTCTATGGAACAGAATTTGAGAAACATTTAGCATCATAGATTAGAAGAATCAGCGCATTTTGCCAGGAATCATGTAAAGTTTTACTTACTTTCTCTCAGGTGAACCAATTGCTCTCCTCTCTTAAGGGACCCAAAGATGGACCACCATACATTCACCTGCCTGCCTGCCTCGGAGGCTGGCACCAGGGCAGGTGGGACAAAGCAAACTTAAGATCTGATAGGGGAAAAGGACCTAAAAATAAATCCCAAGAAAAAAATATTTTAGATGCTCTCTCTCAAAGCATTTAGTTAGGTTTTTCAAAAATTCTACTCCCATTTCCTGGGTTTTTCTTTAAAAATATACTTAAAGAAATTGGACTGAGAGGAAGCACTACCTGATTGGAAGCTGCTCTCACACCAGAAAAGTTCCGCTCAATGCTGGAGGACACCATTTGGCACTTCTCAGACTTCATTTGCACATTCTCAGTTGTATTGCTATAAATGTAACCACCGGTATGCACATACATTCACAGTACACTGAATGTACAATGTTGAACTTATTTTCCGAGAGAGAAAAATTTTCAACATGTCAATTTTCTCATTTTACCAGTATCTACTCACTTCCAAAAATGCAAAGATAGAGGAAGAAAAGTTGGTTCTGGTTTTACTTGTTTTATGTTTAGACAGAAGGCCATGCACAGTATTTTGAAAAAATTCCCTTAATACCTTTGGGTATAGGTTCTTATAAAGTAGGTTAAAGAATTATATCACCTGGTAGAAGCCTAATGGACCAGCATCTAACACAGGTGTGCCTTATAAACCAGCCTGTGGAAATTCTACTCATCTTTAAACATCCAGTGTAAGTGTCACCTCCTTCAACAAAGTGTCGATGACATTCCCACCTGGATAGAACCCTTTAATGGTTATCTAGTTGAACTCCCAAAGGATGATTTCATCCAAAGCAATGGAACCAGAAAAAAGGTTCCAATGGTGGCCAGAGCCATGAGAAAGGTCCCAACACATGGGAGAGGCACTGATGAGAGAAAGAACTGCTGGGGACCCCAAAACCCTAGCAAAGAGTAGCCAATGGGAGGTTAAGGATAAGAACAAAGAAAACTCAGAGCAAAAGGCCCTCCAGCAGCAGTGTTACCAAGGGCCAGCCCTTTGTGTGGACTTCAGCATGGTGCTCTGGGTTAGAGAGGAGGAAGAAGGAGAAACTACTGTATATTCATATTTGGGGAATATTTTTAGTCTGTGTTTTTGACGTGTAAGCTGCCAGCACAAAATACACCAAACACCTTCCTAACTCCCTCAAACCAAATAAATAAATGAAAAGAGAGGCTGCTGAAAACCTTGACAAGCAGCTTGTCAAGGAAAGCTGTTTTTCACACAAGAAACCTCCTTTCAGAACCCTAAATCCTGCCGACTTCCATTCTATTTGCAGTACCTTATCTGTTAGTATCACAATGGAAAAGTGTAAATTGGGTTCCAAAAAATACCCTTTATTTTTAAAGCCAAAAACCTGATCAAGGAGTTCTGTATATATTTCAAAACACTGGGATTCATATTTCAGAGATCTATTTATAGGCTTTACAAAGGGGTACAATTTCAATTTGGGGGGGTTAATGCAACATCCATAAGTTTATCTTAATACATTAAAATTTTCAACCTGTTATTGGGAGTAAATTTTTTATGATCAGGTAAGTGGGGAATCAATATAGAATTTGGAAGGAAGAATTTATCAGAAAAATTTGTGGCTGGAACAATTTTAAGCCAATACACATTATTATGTAATCATCTACCCTGTTGCAAAGTCTAACACAGTTGCTCAGGGTTAGCAGAGACAGACCCAGAAAGCAAAAGAAAATCTAAAACAGCAATGAAATGATCCAATTTAATCTCACCATCCAGCATGAGAAAGAAGAAAGAGACTAGGAAAAATGCTTTTTTTTTTTTTTTTTTTTTAATTTTAGAAATGTATCAGAGGAAACACCTCAGAAAGACTTTGGAGAAGGAGCCAACACCTCCAGGAATGCAAGACTGTGGAGGTGAAATCAAATGGCATTATGGCTTGATTTCATCAGGACAAGACCTAACCCATGTCAGCCAGAGCTGAAAACAAGGCTCCATCAGGCACACAGAAGTCCTGTGAGTTGGCCTGGCAGGTCACAACCACCTGCTTTGGATGTAAGCATTGTCAAATCGCTCTACAAAACCCAAGGAGGTAAGGCCTCAAACCTGCACCTGAGCTTGCCTTGGACCAAGGGTCCCTTAGCAAGGAGCTACCCATAAAGGGGAGACTTTGGCAGAGAAGAAGCATCAGGTAAGTGCCACCAAGTGGGTACTGGGCTGAGTAGGAACAAGGAGGGACAAGAAAATGAAATAGAGAAAGTCTCCAAACAAAGTACAAAGAAGAAAGCAGAAGGGAACTAAGATAGCATTTGCCCATTTCACATTTTGCCACAGAATAAGCATGTGAATATTTAAAAATTCATAATTTCAGATTGCATAGAATACAGACAACTTATCAGTTTTTGTTATCATAGTTACCTTAAATAGCTCCCCATTTTTTTTTTTTTTTTATGGATTCCCAGAGTGCTTCAGCTGAGTGCCACAGCTTCCTGCCTTCTCTGAGCACTTGCAGGCACATTTCTTACATCCTCTGGAATCTTTCAATTTCTCAGGAATATATCAGTTGGTGCCTCTCTCCTCCTGTTTCAGCTGGGTGAGGACAGATCCAACCTTGACAATGATCACCTATCACTCACCAAATATTTTCATCTCACAATATTTAGAGAAGCACTGGCAAAGATGCCAACAACAAGCTCTTCCTGATGATTCACGTTAGAGTGCTTAAATGTGTATTTAGGAAAGAAAACTTCTGGTTTAATTTTTTAAAACAATTGTAAAACTGATTTCAAACCTAACAAACATAACCCAAGAAAGAAAATCAAGATCAATGTAACTTATAAATAATGGTATAAAAATATTAACTCAAACATCCACAAACAGAATCTACCAGTATGATAATAGAATAATGAGGCTACTGATAGGGATACCAGGATCAAGAACAGAAATTCTACTTCTATAATTTATAGTATGATAAGTTAAAGGAAAAAGACCACATAATCATATCCACACTGCTGAAAAGGTATTTGACAAGAATCAAAATCTATTCTATTAGTAATAAGCTCTTAATAAAACAGGAATCTACAAATACTTTTTTAAATGGAAAATAGATATAAATATAAACATCATAACTCAAAAACCCAGATCACATTTATATGTTGCTGTATAAGAAGCATTCTTATTAAGATGAGAATGGTTACTACCAATACTGTATAATTTCACACTTCCAATTAGTACTACTCAGTACAACTAGGAGAAAGTCACAAAGAGTAAAAATTAGGAGGCAAAAAGATTATTTTTGCAGGTGATATATGTATGTACCTAGAAAACCAAAGAGAAACAACTGAAAAAAAAAGGAAATATTAAGAGAAAAGTACGCTCAATGATTACAAAACTAGTACACAAAAAATGGCTTTTCTTATGCAAACAAAAGCCAATTAAACATACAGACATACAGGAGAAAGATACTATTTACAAGAACAAAAAGGGAAGATGTTTTTAAGAGAAATTTAAGAAAGATAGAACTCACAAGAAGAACATTTAAAATCCTACAGAGACACATAAAAGATGACAAATTAATGGAAAGATATACTTTGTTCCGAGATAGAAAGACTCACTGTAAAGATGTTATTTTATCCTACATTGCTTTATAAATTTAATGTGATCCCAATAAAAATGCCAACAAGAATACTTTGAAACTTGGAAAGTCAATTCTAAAATGTACATGAAAAATTAACCTGTGAGAACTGCCAGGAAAATTCTGAAATATGGGGTTATTAATTCCACTGGATAGTAAAACATACTATAAAGCTAAGGTAATTAGAATAGTTTGTTACTAGCAAGGCAACAGTGAGAAAAAAAATTGTACAAAAAATAGTTCAGAAACAGACATAATACACATAGAAATTTATTACATAATAAAGTTGGCATTTCAGATATGGGAGAAAGAGGAATTATCTAATAAATATGTTGGTACATTTGACCAGTTACTAGGGATGGGGTGAAAATAATGCTGATTCCATTTTCATATCTTACATCAAAGTAAATCCCAGATGGCTCCAAAATTTAAATGTAAAAATTAAAGTTCTTAGAAGAAAAAAGGGAATATTTAAAAAATAATAATCTAAGCACAGGAAGGCTCTACTAGGTAACAGACAAAAACCAAATGCCACAAATCAAAAGACAAAATAAAAGGGGAAAAACTTAAAAATTTGCATTAGCATTTGAAACTTTTGAAAGGCGAAGAATATCGACAACAAAGGGGAAGGCAAAAATGTTTGCAACTCACATGTTAGATAAAAGGCTAATTTCTCCGAAGTAGAATGCCTTCAAATCATTATGAACAGGACACCGATTCTGCGTAAAAATGAGGAAGGTTAGTCTCCTACATTGGGCTCTCTGAGAAGCAGATTTAGAGGTAGAGAATAGTGCGCAGGTTCATTAGGAGAGTTCTCAGGATGAGCACCTACAGGAGAGGGAAAGAAGGAAGACTAGTCACTAGCTCCGTGGGCAGCTCTGGAGCTGGGATGGCCATTTGCAGTTGTCCCAAACTGGGGAAAAGGGAGCTGAGTCTTTCCAGTTTCACATTGACTAGTCCTTGGATGTGGGGTATTCTAAGGAAGTGGAGAAGACTTCAGCTAGAGGGGCTGACCTCAGCTGAAACAGTCCCAGAAGGAGACTGAAGCACTGATTCCTTATGCTGTCCCCATCACAACGGCTGAAGGAATGAGCTGCAGCCTGAGGAAGGGTCTAGGCAGCTAAGCACAGCTTCCACCATTGTGAGTAAGAGGAAGATCACAGAAGAAAACCAAATGGCCAGTAGACAAAGAAAACAGTGCTTGGGCTTTACTCAACTAACATGTAAACAACAATAAATGTCATTTGTCCCTTCAGATAAGCAAAGATAAAAGGGCTGCCAACACAGAGCTGTTAACACCGCTATTGGCAAATGCAATTGCAGAGGAATGCGAAGCTCCAAGACCTCTGGGAGGCAACTTGGCATATCTTCCTAAATTGAAAATGCACACATCCTTTGACCCAGAATCTCTACTTCTAGGAATTATCCCTACAGAGAGATTCCTATGTATACCCAAAATATGCACCAAAGTTTTTGATACTGGTTACTGTTGGGGAGCACAGGAGTGCATCTGAAAGTGAAAGGAGATTCAGTTTCATTGCATGTCTTTTTACACTATTCTGAATTTTTTATCCTGTATATGTGTTATTTTCTAAAATAATATTTGTCAAAAGAAAATCCAAACATGAAATATCTATCTATAAAGAAGATATCTTTACGGTCTATGCCTGTACCTGTTACTAAGAATCTTCTTTTTATTTCCATGCCACATAGCTAGAGTGTCTTCTAAATTCTTTCACGCTCAATTTCATAAACTTATTCTTAGACACAGGGAATTTGTGTAAGGCCTCTAGATGTATTTACCTTCTGCATAGCAAAGTACACCAATTTAACTCAAAGCCTAGCAGTTCTAAACACTTTTGGATGGAAACTGAGGCTTCCTGTGTATCCATTATGCTAACAAGCACTCTAATATAATATCTAATTTAACCCTAACAACTCTGTGAGCTATGTCTTATTCCCAATTTATAAATATGGAAATGGAGTGCAAAAAGGTTAAAAGACAGGTTCTCTGTGATGTAGCTGAAAGTGGCTGAGTCTAGTCCCTGTGAAAAGGTTTACCACTTTTTACAACATTCCCCTGCCTCCCAGACTATACTGACTTCCAAAACAGATAATAAGCAGCCATTGGTAAGTTAAAATAAGTAGTAAAATGTTCGTTTCAAAGAAACACAGACTAAGAAATGATAAAAGACAAACTATCTTTCTTTAGACCAGAAAGCTAAATTTTGCATGCTAGAATGCTAGTCTTCGTCTTCTCATCTCCATTTGAGTACCCTTTAATATACATAGAAACCTTTCACTAGAACAGAATTCCAAGTAGGTGGCTTCTCCATCCCAGTCTTCTTTGGACTGCCATCAGAAGGATCAGGGGAACTATGTCAAGTCAAGAGGTACAGGACATCACCAATGCTTTCCTACACTCATTAAGCTCAAGGCCACGTAATGGAAACTTACACTGGGAGCAACTATTTGAATCTGTGGAGAGAAATGAGACCCACAAAAGTCAGAGATTTAAAAAAGAAAAAAGAAAAGCAGTGGAGAGATAAGTATTAAGAATGCTTCTCTCAAATGTTAGAAAAAATTATTTAATTATTGCATTCTGGGATAGGGAGGGCTTTGAGTGAGTTTCCAAATATCCTATGCAATTGCTTCCCAAATAAAAACAGGCAATGCTGCCAAAAATTAGACTTCAGCTGATGGCAGAAATCTTCTAAAAATATTTTAATTATAAGTAATCAGAATGGATGATGGATTGGTTTTATACAAATATCTGTTGAGGAGTTTTCACCTAGACAGCACTGCTGTTACCCAGAGGAGGGAAGCTATTGCTTCTGCCCCACTGACACTGTTCATCATTTTGCCCAGACCCTTCAACAGTGATGGCTCTGCTTCTCCGTCGACCATCTGTTGTCATCGACATGAAGGATCTACATAAATCCCTACTAGTTGCTGTACCTCAGAAATGGCCCCTCCCAAAGCAAGCCAGTAATTAATTGCTGCTGCTTTAAAACTCTGAGAGGGGGAAATCAATCTACATAGGGCCCCATCCCCCCAATCACAGTCATACATGCGCTTGGCAACTTTCATCTATACTTTAGAAAATGGATGCAGTTCAGCAACAGTTAAAGACCAATTTCTTCTGCTTTTTGTGCATTTACATAATTGATTCGCTAGATAATGCACTCTGCTTCCTTATTTAATAAACATGTTAATGATTTCAGACAATTACTCAAAACTGCCTACAAGTGTCTGCCTAAGAAAAGCAACAAAAAATAATTAAAATGAAAATACACACCAAAAGGCACATCCTTCATATCACATTACACAAGATATTAAGTCAATATGTCACCCTGTCACCAGTCACTTGCTACCTGCTGTTATACATTTATTCAAATTCTAATGTATTAGCTAAGGCTGAGACATTGGTTAGACACCCAAGCGGGCAAACACGCAGAGCGAGAGAATAAACCTGGTGCTTTGTCAGGGTAGAGGCAGTAAAATAGCAGCAGCAAGGGAGGGGGAGACAATAAAACACGGGACAGAAACAGAAGGTTGAAGCAGACGCTTTCACAAGAAAACCCTCTTCAGGCTATTCATGGTGGGGGGCAGTCACGGGGGAACTAAATGGATTCCATTTCCTCTGCCACCCCTGAGCGCTTGGAACGCACCACGCAGGCCAATATCACAATAGTCCAATTCTGGCAGATGCCTCATGCTTTCTGGCCATTTCCGGGCTGTCTTATTTTACTCCCCACAACTTTCACATGAGTCAACCAAAAAGCCACAGTTTGAATCACACAGAACTGTGGACATTTTCACCATCCAAGGGAATTGTGGGGATGAGGAGGGGCACCTCCTGTGTTGGGCAACTGTAACTTTGGCCCTCTGTGGTCCCTGGCCGGTCTCACTTGAACTTGGCTCTTCCAGCTTCTGTTGGCGGTCAAGTTGCTTGTGTACAGCAAGCCCCAGCCACCCTCCCCAACCCTCCCTGGAAGAGAATGGAGGGCAGCCCAACAGGTGGGACAGACACTGACAGGTTAGTGGAAGTTTCCACACCTTGCTCGAAGCTAACCAATGATGTCTTGGGCTGTTCCAGTTCTACCCCTCTCAGAAAAACAGGTTGGAAGCAGAAGAAAAAAGAATTGTGTAAGAAGAAAGTGGGCCTTCCATGGGAAATTTCTGGTAGAAAAGGTTAAGAACAGTAATAACCAGGAGGCTTTCAGGGACACACTCCTTTTGCACTTCTAAGTCCAAATCTTCTGGGTGAAGATCACCTAGGATTTCAATCTCAGGAATTACAGGTCAGTAAGTTCGTGTGTGTGTGTGTGTGTGTGTGTGTGTGTGTGTGATCTTCAGGTTGTTTTACCTCTCTGCTTCACTGTGTAAACGCAACCTGCTTAAGGCCTAGGTATCATGTGGAGGAAATGGCAGCAACATGACAGAACAAGTTAATTGGGAGTCATTTTAGGAAATAGGCACTTTACCAGGAAGGCTACATGGATATATTCTAGGGAACTTTAGACAAAGGGTGGCAGGATGCAATCAGCTCCCTAGATCAGCCTTATTTATACACTTTGGATATGGGTTTCCAGTTTCTAAAGTACACCCAAGTGGAGGTGTTCTGAAGGCAGTGCTGGCCTCTGGCTGGTGATCTCACTTTCCCATATTCTAAGGGGTCTACTAGGCTACAAAGGTAACCAAAGGTGATCTCTTACCTGGGTCATGACATCACTTTGTTCACTCTCAGAAAGTCTCTGGAAGCATAGCCAAGGCAGGAAGCACCATGGATCCCCTTCCATCAAGTACTAACAAAGGACCTAATAAATATATTTAAACCACACTTTACCCCAAAAGAAAGAACAACGTAAAGAGGGTGGGGAGGAATTGCTGAACAATGTGAATAGCACTGCTGCCAATTTATTCTGGTCAAAAAGTGAAACAGACAGTCTGACCAAATGCTCGACATTATTAAGAGGTTCTTATAAACCTACTCAAAAGTTAATCTAAAATAACCATGGGATCATGTGGACTAGTGCAAGAGGAAAGGAGGCCCAAATGATCTGCTGCATGGGAAAAATCTACTTAGTCGCTGGTTCTGAAAGCTGATTAAATGAAGGGAGCTGGCAAAGCCCACACAGGAAGCACTGAGAGGAGAGGACACTACATGCAGGGACATCTCTGAGAAGGGGGCTCCTTTTCCAGCTCTGTTGGGCTTCACATCAGGCATCTTGCTTTGCTCCCCTTGAGGATGCTCCAAGTGAATGAACAGAAGTTACATCTGGGGATTCTAAATGCTGAAATGTGACTTTCACAAACAAATATAAGCCAGGCATCAGACTTCACCAGTCCCCTGACTCTTCCTATGCCACTTCCTCCAGAAGACAGTCTCATCACCAGCCTCCATGAGAAAGTCAAGGAACCCTGGTCTATTGTGATTGTTCACCTTACTGAAGACCCTAAGGGGTCTCCATCAGACAGTCTCCTTCCACATTTCTCTGTGCCTAACAACCCCACCAGTGATCCTTCCTGTGCCTCTTCATCTATGGAGAAACCTTGTCCTTGCAACTTGGACACCCGAAGCCTCCCTTATCTCCTACAGAGAGCTTAGCAGACAAGTTTCTTCCTCATCAAGGGAACCTACCATCACTTCTAGAAAAGAACTTAGTCCAGCTGCTAAGAAGATGCCATTCTCTCTAAATCACTTCCTTTTAATTTATTCATTGCCTTTCCTACCACCCTCCAGAGAGGATCTGAAGATTACAACTAAGCACAGATATGCCATAAATCAGTGCTGAGGAAAAGAGGAAGCGAATACACTAACCTCAAGATGATTAATACAATTGTGGAGATTCCATGTGAACACTAGCCAGGAGCTTCCAGGCAGCCACAACCAAAGGGAAAGCACTATAAAGATTAGCTACCTGTTTCTTGTTGTCAGAGATGACAAACATACAAATACCCTCCAGGAGAAAATCTTGACCAGCCTGCCAAGCATGATTCGGAAGGCCAAATCATTGGATAAGAACTTCCATTTCTCCTCTCTCATATCCACTTGTCTGTACACTATGTTAATTCTGTCTTTATTTTCTTAATTATTTGAGGACAGAACAAATACTGGACGAGGAATGAAGGAATATGGTGTGATGCCAAGCTCTGAGCTCTGCTATGACTATCCAGGGGGGGTTGTAGGCAAATAATCCCAGCTTTCCAGAGAGATGGAAGACAAGAACCAAGAGTTTAGAAATATCACACAGGGCAAAACTCCTTCTATGTGAAGATCTAATACACTCCTAAAAATTAACTTTTAAGATTGTACAGTAGGAAGTTATGTACTTGGATATCTCATACAACTCAACAGTCTATATGGCTCTGGTGTTAGTTTTTTTTTTTTTTTTTTGTACTGGGGATTGAACTCAGGTGCCCCACTGGGCCACATCCCCAGCCCTTTTTTGTATTTTGTTAGAGACAGGGTCTCACTGAGTTGCTAAGTGCCTCACCATTGCTGAGACTGGCTTTGAACTTGTGATCCTCCTGCCTCAGCCTCCCAAGTGCTGGGATTACAGGCGTGCGCCACCACGCCCAGCCAGTCTATGGTTCTGTGTAATATTAAAACACCCGTGGTAAGGATATTCTACCATATTTATTAGAAGCAGAATAAATGCATTATTGGAAAATCACATGCAAAGCATTTTCTGGCCCCATTTGTTTGATCCTCTTTGACCTTGTAAAGTTCTACAGTGATTGCCATTCTCTAAAATGGGGCATACAATTTTAAAAATCCTATTGTACAGCCATCTTTTACACATAGATGAGCACTCTCAGATGATGTGTACATACAAATAAAACCATCTCATAAATTTGGTCCACATTTTATGACCTTGTTCGGCCCTCCCTATGCTAACACGATTATGTATAACAACCTTAATTTAAACTCATAGTCAAAAGAAAACATCCCTAATGAAACACAATTTCGAATTAGAGTTAAATCTGTCTCCTAGACGAAAATATACAAAAAGGCTCTTGCTTATATTTTTAAACTTCATGTGACTTATTTAAAGATTCAAGGTTTTCACTGAAATGAGGCATAGATGACTAAACTTTCATTTAGGCTAAATAGTAACTCAGGCAGAATTCCACCGGTGGATTTGGATTCCTTTCAATACTCCATACTGCAGTATATGAAGACTAATGTGACCCAGGGAAACCATACCTTTCTTTTGTTCTGTTTAAGGCCAATGATCTGAAAAGAAAAATGTGTTTGTAGTAAAATTGCCATTTCTCTACTTAGAAATAGACATTTGTAATCATCACACCACTTCGGCTGCCCTTTGCTGTTTTCATTTTTTTACATTAAATTAAACAGAACTGTGCCTTATCTCGGGAGGTTTTACATTCTTAAGAGGAAAAGACTCAATGGTCTTGAGCACTATGGAACCCAAGAGTGGGAACCTTGGGATTATCTTGCCCAGGAAGGCAGTGAAGCTGAATACATGCTACTCCCTACCCATCTCCCACAGCAGACCCCACCCACAGACCATAGGTGGCCTTCTTTTACTTTAAACCCCATGTGCCCCTAGATTTATTTACAACCCAGCACTACAGGCAAATGATACCAGTTGATAGAACATGAGTTGAGAGCTTTTGGCATTCTGGGATGTCAGCCGAGCCGGATGTGGGAGAGGACACCAAACCTCAAGTTGGATAAGAAACAGAGTTGTTAAGCAAAAGAGCCAGCACTACACCCTGAACTAGAAGCTCCTCATCTGGTGCTCCTCCACCAGGCACCAAGTGCAGTGTCATATGCTTAATAAGTGACCCATAAAGAGGCTGAATGAATAAATGGACCTTCCTCTTTTATTCTTTACTTTGGGGAAGACGTATCTGGAACAAAGCTCTTCATCATTATCAAGTGATAACATTTTTGAGTACCATGTAGAGCTGAATAGGCAAATAAAAGTACTGAAACCCACCCCCAGATTCTAAACTACTGGAGCATCCCATAGTCATGCAGCTTTATGATACAAATGTCCCACGAGGTATATCCCACAGGATGAGCACTGTGCACCGATGCTTATTGCTACAAGAGAACTGTGACGCTCTGAGCTGCATATTCCCTCTCTGGCACCGTCATCTTCATTTTGTTAACAGGAAGTTGCAAAGATCTGACCTCTAATAGACTTTCTGAGGATGAAATTTATCAAACATTTACTTTAAACTTCAGTTATTTATTACACTTACAATAAGCAGAATACTACAATGGGGCAAGGAGAAACCAGTAAACAAAACATGGTTCTGGATCATGCCATCTGGTCTGTGTGCCCGACCAGCACCTGGTCTGCCTCACCTTAAAAGCACCCACCCTGCTTCAGAGTCAGGGAAAAGAGCTGTTCATCTCTCTTCATCGAGTGGTCAGCAAGAGTAGCTTGGGAAAAGATTCCAGTGTTATTTCGCCCCCCGCAACCCAAAAGCTTCTCTCCTCTATAAGAAAAATTAAAAATAACAAACAAACAAACTCTGCACCTCCTTCAGTCTCCTTTTCCAGATATCCTGGTGGAAAATGACAAGCCAGGAAAGACAGTGGCAGCAAAGTAAATGTTACAAACACACATGCTAAATGGGCATTTTTCTGAAATCAATGCTTAAAACTCACATTCTCTCAGAGCTTCCCCAATTCCTAAAGTGGGGGAATGGCTGAGCTGCCACTCAACTCTCCATGATAAGAAGCTACAGAAGGAAGTGGCAAAGGCAAGATGACAAACACACCAAAAATCCACACAAGGAAAGGCTTCATCACAGGTCTAACGCTCTTTTCTAAGTCTGTCATGTTTTGAGCAAAAGTCTAACATCTGTTAAGTTAAAACGTTTTTAAAGTTCATCCATTGTAATCCATGCATTCAATAACAAATATTTATTGAAATCTCCTGTATGCTAAGTAATATTCTAGCTGCTGGAACATTTAACGAACAAAACAGATGTCGCTGCCCTTGGAGAGTTTAATTTTTATGTAGAAATAAAACCAAAAGAGCAGATTTTTAAGGACATCTATTTATGCTTTCATCTGTCCAAATGCAAAAGTATCTATTAGGCGAGAACTTCAAGCCAGGCTCTAGGTTAAACTGAGAAAATGTTAAGAGCAGTAGATCCAAGCACTTACAGATAAATAAGCAACTCACAGACTAATGGATGCAAGCACGAAGCATGGTTGTGGACAGAGGAGTGATTGATGTACCAGGTTCGCAGGTTTGGGTAAAAAATGGAAGTCACAGCTGAAGTAGCCTTTGGAACATAAGAGGGTACTAGGTAGACTAAGGGAGAAAAGGTGTCCTAGCAGAGAATCACACCACCAGAAAGAGTCATGGGAGTGCAGACAGCATCAAAAGATCCACAAGCACTAGGAGCTTGGACCACAGGATCCCAAGAGCCTGGGTCTCAATGTTGCATCCATTATATTGGGGGAATGGCATGAGGAATCCATTTCCTGTTTACATAAGCTTGCACCAAGGTTTATCCCTCAATGCTTTACTCTTCCTCCAGCCTCTAGACAAGTAAGCAAAAGTTTGTTAGTTATTACAGAAAAGGAGATATGGGTATGACTGGCATAGGCTGGATGGAGCCCAACACACCCAGAGAGAAAACATTTTCTTCCTTTCAGCCATTCCATCCAGTGAGCAGCTGCTAACCCACTAGCGGTGCCAGAGAGACTCAGTGGGTCTGACGGCTGTTAATGGGCTTTATTACCTTGTTGAGTACCTCAAACTCCAGTTACTAATTACAGGGCATCAACTTGAATGTTTGGCTATATAATTTTTGTTAATTGATTTGCATGAGGGGATTGGGGCATGACACGCTCTAAATTTTCTTCTGGTTCTAAAACTCCACCACTCTTCTCCATAGCTACATGCATCAGTAACAACCTTGTTATTCTGGATCATAGGTTTCATGCATGGGCTCTCTCTCCAATCGCTAAGAACCCTCAGGAGCAAAGTGTTATGCAAGGGCACACAATGACATGGAAGCCCAGGCTAGAGCAGGACACAACCATTATCATTCATGTTCAATGGCATCTATCAATCTCTCCTTAAGCACAGCCTTTGTAAAGCTAACACCCACTTCTAGTCACTTGGACACCTTGCCTGCAGTGAGCACACACAGCCTGTTGACAAGAAGCTGGTAGCTCTGCTTAATTTGTGGGCCTCAGGTGCTTATGTCCCACACTCCTAACAAAATCCTTTTTTTTTTTTTTTTTAAATATCTCTTCTATCTCCCAAGTCCAAGGCATGAACTTAATTTCTTTTTGGATGCCTAAGTCAGCTAATTTTGAAGGCACTGTTCTCCACCAACAAAATTCCTCTTTGGATCTTTGAAAATCATTTTACCTCTTAACATATCCTATTTATGAAAAGGAAATGGACACTGACAGAAAGGGCAAGACAGAAAAGACTCACAGGTAAACTGCTTCACTATGGATATCCTAAGCCTTCCTGAGATCATCAAGCAATTACTGGTCTATATGGCCCTCAGATCCATATGTCTTCTGATGGCCTGTTTTTCAAGGTGAAAAAATATAATTCACTAAGAAACCGTGAGCCACAGACTCCATTATCAACCCAACTTCTGGACAAGAGAGCTGTGGAAAAATCTCTGCTATAGAAAGCAGTCATTCTCAGTGACTTTAGGTGACCTATCATTCCAGATGTGTCATGAGCCATTTGTGGCTAAGAATAGTACAAGTTCTAAAGTTTCCAAACAACTAAGATTTTACTTCATAAATTAGAGAAGATACAAGGTTACCACATAATAAATTCCCCCTCACAGCCCTGCATTCAGGTGTTTTTCTTTTTCTTTTCTTTTTTTTGAGTGGGAAAGAAAATGGTGCTGGAGCTGGGTAACTGTCATGCTTGTGCCTCAGTGAGGGTGTGTACTGAGTGCAACTGTCACTGGCCCTGTTGGTTATGGCAGAAAACACTTGTTGAGAAATGGGAACAATGCTGGTTCTGCTGTTGGCACTAGGAAAGGGAGGTGATCTCTGGCAAGGAGTCTTTGTCTGGGTACCTCAGAGATGTACAGCGAAGCCTGTCACTCCCCAGGCTCTAGAAGTTGAAGGAAATGTATCCTCTCCAGGCACACAAACATTAAACCTTAAAATCAGCCAAATCCAACTCAAGAGAAGGGATGAAGAGTGTTTCCAAATCGAGAAGGCAAAAGAAGTGAGAAAAAGAGAAAGCTACAGAGCAAAAGCTAGAAGAGTTGCTTGTTTGCCCTCTCTTAATGGATCCTGGCTCTTGGGGAGCTGTGGCCTCAGGCACGGGAAGATCTTGGGAAGAATCCTTGGCCTATTGGATAACAGAGACTGTTCCAATGGGGAAAAATTAAGCAAAATACACTTGTGTGATGCTTGACAAATTGTCTCATCTTCAGCTGTGAGGGGAAAAAAATTCCTCGTTTCCTCCAATAACATTAATTATCCAACCACAGCAGAAACTTGACAAAGGCGGATGATGTGTTTAGAAACAGCAAATGTGGTGAATCACTGGGCCCAGATCCAAGGATTCAGACACCTCACAAGAGCATCACTTTCTTCTCCCCACACTCAAGGTAGAGGGAGACCCTGCTGTTTTAACCCAGCAGGAGCAGAAATGAGCAAGTGAGCATTCCAGATCATGTTCTAGAAAACAGGGCCGACTGTGCAGAGAAAGCTGCCACCAGGGTCTTAGAACCCAGAAGGCAGGGTGTTAATCCAGCTGCAACCATTTACCCTCCTCACTCATGACTTTTCTGGAAGATATTCCCTGAAACTTTTGCATAAGAAAAATCTCATGAGCTGTTCAAAAGCCAAAGGACTGTTCCTACTCTTGATTGGGGATGAAGCCAGTTCCTTGTCATTTCTTTCTTTCTTTAAGGGTGTAAAGCAGAGGAAAAGAGGGGGAAAAAAGGGGGGGGGCGGGGGGACGGAGTCAGAAGAGATGTAAGAAGATGTTTAGAAATCTGTTCCCGTTACCATTTTTAGGATAATTCTAGAGTTTTTGTTTGTTTGTTTTGTCACTTTTGCAAGTGGTCCAATACCATTCCCACCTTCTGTGGAAAAGGCGGCTGGCTGCCTGTAGGTCCTTGAGTTGTTTCTTCAAAGCAGAAAAGAAGAAACAATGACAAGTTTCCCTTCTCCCGCCCTGAGGCCAGCACCCCCTATAGTCCATGAGTCATAAAATAGCCCAGGAAGAGCCAGCTCCACAGAATCTTCTTAGCTCCTCTCTATTATCCTCCCCAGGGACCAAAGAGATGGTGCCAGAGAACAGCCCAGCAGGAATCTGTGGGAGTAAAAAGCAAACAGGAAGCCTGAGACCCTAGGAGGCAGAGGCGGTTTAGGAAGAAGGGAAATTTTGGTAGCTCTTGCATTATAAAAGCCATCATTTAGGTTAGGGAGATGAACTACAGCCAAGACTTGGAAGAAAGATAAAGACCCTCAGGAACTGGCTTCTTCTCCAGCACCCCATTCTACAGATGACATTAAATCTGAGGTGAAAACAGTGAATAAGCTTATCGAGATCAGGCTTCCATGGCTTGGTGCTAGCCCTACAGAGGATTTGCTTTTTAGAAGCATTTTCCAGGATGTAAAGATGGACTGTGCAGCTTTAGCCCAACGCCATTCATCTTGTGTAGGGACTGGTGAGAGGAGCGTTCCTGCTGAGGAGCCTGGGTATTGTCAGAGCCTCCTGTTCCTTCTAAATCACCCAAACAATAGTGTGATCAATACGGCGTCAAGGTAGAGGATAAGTTATCCTTTTCCAAGCTTTAGAACACAGAAGAAAACCCACATCGTACATGTAGTAAATCTTAGGAAGAATAATTAATTAAGTTAGCACCTGGCACGTAGAACTCAGTATGCGTGTGTAAATAAATGACCAAATCCAGGCATTCTAGCCAAATGGGAGAAGATTATAACATCCGAACACATTAGGTTTTGACACCTCCTAGAAAAACAATAATAGCCCCTATATAGGAATGTCATGAATGTACGAATGAGTTACAGTCCAGAGACAGTTTTATGTTGGGAATGGTAACCACAGGGCTGTGTGATACTGGGGAGGTGGTTAGCTCCTCTGTGTTTCTTCTATAAAGGAAATGAGAAATTAAATTCAATGAGTTATTTATGTAAACTCAGTAATATAGTGAATATAAAACCAAACAGCAAAATTAAAATCACTGGATACAATTAGGTGTTTGTGCTACACAAACATGACATATTTGGTTGTCACAGCACTTTGTCCCCAGCTTTGCTGTACCACTTACCCCTACTGTTCCCCATTAGCTAAGATTTAAGGGTTACCCCTATCCCCATGTGCTAAGTGCTATAAATGGCACTGGGTATTCACAGAAGAGATAAAGAAAAATTTCTCATGATCGATTTTATACAAATCTCTCCCACTCATGGATATGTTTTAAAGGCTTTTGGTTCTCTTTACAATCTAGTGACTAGCCCTACCTTACTGACTGTCACACAGGCAGCTATTATTAGACTGCTCAACAAAAGGATAAACAAATGCATGCACTGTGGAATGAATGGATGAGAACCCAAGCACTCTGGGATAATCACCCATGCCTCAGACCCAGATCAGTAAAATTCCATAATATGCAGAACTGAAGAGCAACAGCATCAGGCCTTTGAGGTATGTGTATGTTCCTTGGCTGGAGCCAAATCCCAAACCCTAGAGAGTACGGAAAGCCACAGTTCAATTCACAAGGAGATGCGCCAAAGCCCAGCCCAGCTGCACACTGACTTGCAGAAAATCATACCAAATTCCCTTCCAGAAGAGTTTGCTGTGACCACTATTCCAAACAGAGTGTTGATCACATGTCAGACTTGGATTCCAAGTCCTTGTCCCCAGAGTGTGGGATGAGCAATTCCACCCTGACAGATGTGTTCCCCAGAGTGCTTGAAGTGACAGCATGGAGTTTTCCACTCCTCCAGACAGTGGGCAAATATGTGATGATCTGACTTGGCTTAAAGAAGGCCTGTCGGTCTCCTCCTCCCTGAAGTGTCATCTCTACTGGAGACCAGCCAGGATGCTTTTGCAAGTCCTGGGTTCTCAACTTCCTAGAGTCTGCGGGGGTTGGGCAAGCTGCAGCATGCATTAGACATAACCTTCCATCCCTCCTCTAGGATAGCTAATGTTGGCCAAAAGCACGTTGTTTTTATCTACTAATTATGACTAAATGGCTACGTAGTTCATTATCTCCTGGGTGTCAGTCAATCTCTGAATTTACTGAATGAACAATTTTTAACAACATATTAGAAACCAGCCATTCCTCTAAGCTCTTCATAAATATTCACACATGCACTCCTCATCTAATCTTTTGACGTCGGTACTGCTACTTTCCCAAGTTTGCAAATGTGGCCACTGAGACCCAAAGAGGCTAGGAAAGAATTCTTGGTTGGATTGTTGGGGGCACTGTCACATCAGCTGAAGCAATATTTGGTGATAGTGCACTTTGGAGAATTAAAAAGCTCCCGTTCCTTTTTCAGGGTGAGTCATTCTGAAGCATAGTCTATGCCATTTGAAGGATCCGGGCAGGGATGGAGTGGGGAGGATAGAAAGGAAAAAATAGTGTCCACACTGTGTTCACATTTAGATAACACTTTTAACAAGGACAGAGGACACCAAGGGGAGAGGTGTTCAGATGTAGGAGGGTCTTTCCTCAGCTTCAACCTCAGTCATTTTAGGACTAGATCTCAGAAACTATAAGCATAGAGTAACATAAATAAATAGACAGACATAGATTTACAGAGCTAGATAGATACAAAAGGTAAGTCAGAGCCTCTGATGCAAGAACAGCCTCTTTCCCTTTGCTAATTGGAAAATAACCAGCTCCTGCTGAGCCTCCTGCATGAGATGAGATGAAAGGGGGACTTAACCTACACCAGGAGTTCCAGCCATCAGCCTCTTCAAATGAAAAGCCACACCCTTCGACACAGCCCTCCCCTGAGAAGGAAGCAGCTTTGCCTCCCCTGTTCACCCAGCTCCCTGGCTGAACATCATTAAGACTTTAATCCGTCATTTAACCTAGGAGATCAAATTTAACCTTGAAAATGTGCTGCTTTTTTTTCTTACCAGTTTATCACCTACAGCTATCCCTTTCTTCCATCTGAAGCCCTGGTCAAAACTCGATGGTTATTGCATGCTAATTTCACCACAAATACCTGATCTGAAGTCTGAGTAATTAGCAGATCGGGTAACCTGCGAGATGCTGATCTTTATTTTTAACCACAAAAAAGCTTGTCATGGAGGATATTTTAGTTCAAGAACATTTCCAATCAGGAAACTTAACATCATGTTCCAAAATACCACACTGTCTTGCATTCATACATTCAGGCGGGGTACTGACGGAGAGTGATAACTGCGTTCAGAACGATCACACCGTGTTGGCATGTGCAGTGGCAGTGGGTGTAGGTCCTACATTCTACCAGTGTAGGCAGCCATCCGCGGTGAGAGATCAGCTTTCACCAAATGCATTTTGTGAAGTTTAGCTTTCGGTTGTGAATGCAAAACATTCGTTTATTTAAATACAAATATGTATGTTTACTGAGAATTTTTATTTTGCGAGGATCTGAAGACACCAGATGATAAAAGACCTAAATCCTACCCAATTCTGAAAATCAAATACTACGCAGCAGATTCTGAGGTAGAAGACAATTCAATCCAGATTATTCTCTGTGATCACTGAGGGTGTGACCTCAGTTGCCTTATCTATAAAGTGGGAGCACCAACACATCTGTACAGTGAAAGGCTGTTGGGAAAAATAAATGAAAGGATGTGAAAGTGTCATGCAAACTTACATCAGTAAGCCACATGAGCCCTGAAGTTACTGACAAGCATTGCTAACCAAGAACTGACAAGACCTAGCTCAAACAGTAATGCATAAGTGCACCTCCAATTACGGACACCAATAGAGCTGTTTCCTGTTCACAGATACCAGCTCATTGGGTCTGTAGCCTAAGGTATATATGTAAAGCAACCATTAAGTGATAAATACAACTTTTTTATAATTTGAAAGTTCACATTACATTACACATTTTCCGACAGCATTGTTGTTTAGTGTTGAACTTCATTTCACACGGTAGAATCTTATTATTGAACTTTAATATTCAGTAAATAAATGTATTCTTATTAGTGTTTCAAATAAATGGGGGGGGGGAAATCCCTTGGAAAACAGCATTCTGTAAATGTGAAGCATGAAAAGATGGTGGATAAAGAGACATCACAGAGTCTGTGGTGAGGACCTGAGCTCAGGAATTGCTTCATGAATACGTGGGATCAAGGTGCACAGGTGTTGAGAACCATGGTGTGCCACAAGGTCAGTGCCAGGACTGCATGCTATTTTACAACTATCATAGGAAAGACAGGAAATCCTCCAAGTGGGCAATCGTAGGAGGTTATGAAGAAAACTACCTTCCTAAGTGGAGACATAAACACTACAATGCAGAGCTAACACACAAAAAAATTCTTTTTATTTCTTCTCTAAGTCTCAAACAACAAAATTGGCTAAATGGAGGAAGATTTCCACAGGAAATCTGGGAAGGATGGTTTGGGGGACCATACCAATTTAACAAGCCCATTTTGCAGTGGGGTGAGTATAGATCTGCTTTGAGCCAAGTTCCTACAGGACTTCAATTGTGTTCCAGTGAAGCACTCAGAAGCCCAATATACAAACAGGAAAAGGCTGAATTGCTATGGTTCAGGGATTAGGAGAAGAGATGATGCTGGGGCTGGAAGGACAGTGGATCCCATATCCGCCCCCAAGTGGTTCCAAGAAACAGAAAATTCCGACCTTGAAGATTATCTATCTGAATTTCTTTGAGAGCCTTACAGTGATATGAGGCAGGGAAGCTGGCAGCAATAACCTCCGTCTGGAGTTTAACTGTATTTAGGCAGCATGGTTTAATACAGGAGAAATGTGGATTTGAGATTTAACAGACCCAGATTCACATGCTAGTTCTGCCATTTTTCTAGCTACATAAACCTAGGCAAGTACAGAACCTCGCTGAGTTCAGCATTGTCTTCTGTGAAACCAGGACAAATAGCATTTATCTCAGGGACTAGTAATGAGAACTTAATGAGATAACATATGAGCATCCACACAGAGCATGTGCTTCATAAATGTTAGCGTTCTTTCCTTCCTACCTTTTCTTAATGTTTCATTGCTTATCTGGACGATTCTTATCTCTACTACTGGTTTGGGCACACATAACTACAAAAAATAAGTCCTATGTATTATTTGAATCTTTAAACATTCATCATCTTAGATTGTGGGTAGAATAGAAAATTGGAAGGTGCAAATTACAAGCAATTTCTTCTCACAGTTAATATGAACTTCAAACCTGTTAGTCCAAAGACATATTTGTCCTTCTACCACAAAGCCATTAAAAAAAGAAAAATCAAACTCATGATGTCCAGATAAAAATAAACTGATATTTTGTGGCAACAGTTAAATGAATTATGGTACAACCATTATGGACTGTATATATGGCCATGGAAAATAATGATTTGAACTATTTCAAATCATATGAGAAATGCATAAAATATAATGTTTGATGCCAAAGGCATAATACAGATATCCCAAAATAGAAATGTATATGTACATATTTTATTGTTCTTTTATATTCCAAAATGACCATATATTTGTTTCTGTAATCAGAAAGAAATTAAAAGATGCCCTTGAAAAATATCTCATGGTACAGGAATGACATGACTTCCATCAGCTTTAGGGAATTTGCTTTGCTGGGTAATTGTAGTTTTTCCTGTCATATGTACATATCAAAAAGTGTCCTAGATCATCTTCCATCCCACAGAAAAATGTGCTTCATGACCACTTGGTCCTGTCCTTGGTCCTAGGTCATTACAGTAGTAATGGTTCCAAATATCTGATTTTCATTTTGCATGAACTGAAAAAATTTTAAAGCAGCAGCAGAAGCAACAGCTAAGTCGGTCTGTATTTTTAAAGAAACTGATTCTGGCAAAAGACCTGTCACATAAGACCAGCCATGAGGGCTGGAATGTTCATGAAGGAGAGATGCTGCCAGTGGGGGCATTTCTGTTGCTAACAGTCCTAAACCTCAAGGGGCAAGGCAACCGCAAGTCATGTGCTTCTCTGGTAATCCAGACATTTTAAAATAATTTTTGTGACTTAACAGAATTCTACCTGTGGGTCAACTAAAGCAGCTGCCTCCTTTTACTAAAAAAAAAATGAGGAAGAAGAACCCTTCTCCAATTTTATCTATAGCCCCACTGTTAATGAATAAGCTGGGACCATAAATGAATTCTCCAGATACAGAATCCAGGCCTGCTTCACTTATCTATAAGCTACATTAGCCAGCTTGATAACTTAGCTTTCTATTACAGTTTCCAGCTACTTATAATCTTCAAGATAAAACCGGAAACAAGTCCACTATTACTAGGGAATTTGGAAGAACATAGAATTGATGTATGCTCCATTTAATAGGGTTGCAGCAGGTCTTCCCATCCATGTGTCACTCTGTACTCCACAGAGCAGCTCACAAGGCACAGGAACCTGATGGATGTTGGGTGATAAGGCCATGAGTAAGAGTCGCTGCCAATGACTTCAGTAGCAGTGGAAACACACTCAGCACAGTTACATGCCATGGCTTCTTTCCATCCATCTATTTCAGAAGAGTTTTGTCAAAACTCTACTTATTATTTTCAAATTACTTACTTCTCCATTTATTTTTGTGTGTATATGGCTGTATACCTCACATGCTTTAATATTAGGACATCAAATCATGGAAGGCTACATAGGAGCTAGACAGGCAGAGGGCCTGGACTCAGAGGAGAAACCAAGCAGATCAGCGTTCCAGTAGACGCCAGGAGCTCCAGGCAAGGACATCAAGAGACCATCATGATGGGACAGAGAACCTATGCATGTCTGTTCAGAGGCAAGTTGGCATTCCAGAACACAAAAATTCCTCCTGGAAAGGTAAAGGCCTTGGAGGGCAGGACATGTAGAAGATTCCGGAATCTGAAAAATTAGACAAGGCATGAAAAGAGCAGCAGCAACCTACACATACACAGGAGCCTAATCTTCAAATAAAAACAATTGCAGATGCATACTTCCTATGCAGGGAGGGAGAGCCGCTGAGAGAAGGAAGTAGACGTGGAGACCAGACATGTGGAGAGCTGAACACACAGGTGGTATAAAAGTCACGGTAGCTGGACAAGGAGAAATCCTGGCTGCTGGTTTGCTCTGGCGCAAAGGTGTCCATAGAGTATGTCATAGGAGATCTGGTGCCATCCTCTCATCTCAAAACCATCCTGCAGTTCTCTCACAATCAGAGTTAACATTTGCTGAGAACTTACACACAAAGGACCACACCAAACTCTTTACCTGTCATTTCTTTCTCCCAAAAGAGGCTATTATCCCCATGATTCACATGGAGAAATTGAGGCTTGGCTGAGATGAAATAACTTGCCCAAGGCCACACCGTGGGTAATTGACAGAGGCATCTGATCCAAATCAATCAGATAACTGAGTTTGGGCTCAATAAATTGCTTGGAAGTTTAAAGAGTTATGCAACCCCAAACCACCCAAACCCAAAAAGCACAAGATTATACTAGTGGAGAGTTCATCTCCCAGGGCGTGTAGGTGTCTGCATCAGTGGAACAGCCAGCCAGCCAGCCCAGGTGGTTCCATGACCTGTCTCACATCAAAACACGTGGAGGTTGTATTCTTAATTATGTAGCAACAGGCAGCTTTCCTGACTTTGAGGGCAAGGTTTCATTAGAACCTTAGAGATCCTTCCTTCTTCTGTTGCCTTCCTGCTGTCCTCAAACCCAAAAGTCAACAGCAAGTGCTGTGCAGCTGATCACATTCCTGTGTGGTAAACCCAGGACTTCAAACCAACTGAGGAGACCGAGAGTGGAGGAATAGAATAATTTTAAAAAGAAAATAGCTTGCTCTTCCAGAATAATCAGGTGTCATTATTTTTACCAAGCAGAATAATATAAACCTAAATAATTCACCACTACCTAATGAAGGTCCTGCTTCAATGAAAAGGCAAGAAGGGGTTACAATTAGGATATTACTTTGTGTGCTTTTAAATACCTACTCACTTTTGTCCTTTTTTGGTAGATCCTGCGAGCATGTGTGAGCCTGCTCTGGAAAGCCCTTTCCTCCTCAGCAGTACTAGTTACAATTTTCCTCCATCTCTGACACAGTTATCACACATTCTGAATCAGTAAGGCCTAAATTAACACTTCTTTCTGAACTAGAACTGCAGATTATACGGAGGGTTCCTGTTAAAGGCTAATGAAATCTGGAAGCTGAAAGGCTGATGTTTGAAAAATTAAGATATATAGAAGTATAACAATGACATATAACTGTTCCAAGTAATTACAGAGCACTTTCCAAGAATACCACAAATTTTTAAATGCTCCTGAATACCAAAGAATACCAGGCTGTTCCTTGCATACATGTGTTGAAATATTACATTGCACTCCATGAATATTTGCAATGGTTTTATGCCAATTAAAAATTAAAATGCCACATTGTTTATGTACAGCTGAGAATATACTTTTTTTTTTTTTAGTACACAGATTGAACCAAGGAATGCTCTACTACTGAGCTACATCCCCATCCCTTGTGCATTTTTATTTTATTCTGAGGCAGGCTCTTGCTAAACTGCTAAGGCTGGTCTCAAATTTGAGCACTCCTCCTGCCTCAGCCTCCCAAATCACTGGGATTACAATTGTGTGCCAATGCACCTGGCTCAGCAGAGAATCTTTTCAAAAACAGAGCAAAAACTCTGCCCCAGTCCCCCTGCACTGCACCTCTAACCCCACTCCTGAAATCCCTTTGTACCTGCCACAGCCCCTACTAATTCTCCCAGGCCTTCCTCTCCAACCCCAAAGAAGAATCAGTTACAATTGTGTGAGACAACAGCATTTGTGTGTTCTAGACAGACAGTTTCATTCTTTCTACTTCCTGCTGCTTCATACTAGGAAGCAGCTTTCTGTGTCAACACCACACCAGGTGTTGAGTGACATGGTCAACTTGCTACCAGCTTTAAACTAGGAACACGCCATCAATTGAAAAATTGGTTGCGGATGCAATGCCCGCTGTCACCCACTGGGTTTCCTTCTTGTGGATATGACAGACCCATCGACTTCTCAGTTCAAGAGGGGCTGTGTGTATCCAGGTCCCCTCTGTATTCCCACAGCATTTCTCTGATATTTTAGCTGCTACACCTTACCAAAGTCTACTCCTTTATCTGATTCCTGTTTTTGAACCAGTAGACACTGGATCCTAGACCAAAGTCAGCAGTTTTCAAAATTCTTTTTTTCCCCCCTGTCTGTAGAAAATAAAACCCATTCCAAACTCCAATATGTAAAATACATCAGAGGCTTAGGTCCCACCAACCTGGAGAACCCTGGAGCTTTGTGGATCACGTTAGAGAGGAAACATGGAACAAAACTGGGGGAAGGAACTCTGTGATGAAAGAAGGAATGCACATCCCATCTTGAACCTGAAGCTGAAAATCTGCAAATCATTCTTAATAGTAAACACTTTGTTAAACTACAAAAGTTAACATCTACCCTTTAAAACAGGCATTTTTACTCATCTCATTTAATCCCCACAACTACTCTGTGGTTTATAGATTTTTCAGCTCACAGATGAATAATGTGAAGCCTTGAAAGGTTAAGGAACTTGTTCAAGGTCATACAATCCTAAGAGGCAGAACCCTGACTCCGGCTGAAGGTTGGGCTCTGAAACCTTTACTCTGGGTACGCGCGGGGCTGCCATCAGATGCAAGTTCTCATACTTCTGTGCGGAGGGATCACTTAAGAGCGGACTCATCAGCCCAAAGGGAGGATATCCTGATATGTGGAGGAGAAACACGGCAAACATAAAGACTGCAGCTTAAGCCTGCAGCTGTTGCAGAACAGTTTCCTTAAGAGGTTACTAAGAACCTTGGTGAGAAGACACGAATCACACCAATGGTATTTAGGATCTATTAAACCAAGCAGTTTCTGCAGAATACCTACTCCATGCCCAAGCACTGGAGAGACACTTGGGATGACAGAATAATCCCCCAGGTCAGCCTCTGAATCTGACCAGAGAGGGGGTCAGGGACAGGTACAGGAATGAGAACAGGAGGAGACAGAGAACAGGAACAGGAACAGGAGGAAGAACAGAAGGCCAGAAGAAGGAGAATAAGAAGTAAACCTAATGTAGCACTTGGACTTTTCCAAAGAAATTGCACATCTTTGGGAACTACTACACTGTCTTATATTCACTCAGTGTTTTTGTTTTAGCCTCACAGCAAGTGATATTAAAGAGAAGGCAGATGTAAATCATAGCTTTACAGCAAAGGATCATGTAACCTCAGAGAGATCATTTTACCCAAGTCACAGAGCTAGTTAGAGGCAGAGCCAGGGGGAGGACCCTGCCCTCAGGACTGCTAGCTGTGCTTGTCCCGCCACAGAGGGCAGCGTGTGAGGCGGAACAGATGTTTCCAGTGCTGTCATGGCTATTCTGCCTGCCTGTAGGCAACACAGTAGTGGACTCTTTTCTCTCATTTACATCTCCATGACTATCTCTGTCCTCATCTCCACAACCTCCCCACTGACATGCATATCTCTGAGCCCAGCTCTGCTCACCTCAAGACCAGGCATCCCTGGAATTACAACAGAGTATGATAAAGAAGAGGGCATAGCTGCCAAAAGGTGTCTCAAATCAGATGAGGTGACAAAAATCACAGAATCAGCGGCACGCCAACACTTCCGTCCAAAATCCAGTTCTTGTAATGACATCTCATCAGGCCGTGGAATCAGCTGAAACAAGAGCTTCTGTAAAAATCACTGCTTGCCTGAAACTCAGCAGTTAAGTCTTCTAAATGTCAACCTGCTAGGAATTATTAAGAAAGCCTTTGTTCCTTCAACTCAAGTCTCAAAGATATTGAGTCTTCTCAACCTCCTGCTGGACCTGGAGATTTGTATATGCCTGGAGATATAAATGTTTTTTCTCTATCTGCTGGGTTTGAACAATTCTGGGTTACTCAAAGAAGCAGTGTCCCCAACTTTAGAGACATTCAGACTCTTTATCCATATACTTATAAACTTTTAGAGTTTTGGGGTTATGCAGATAATCTGACAACTTAACTAGGATTTTTGGCTCTGTTGGAGTAATTTCCCTACGACCAGGGCCTTGATTGGACCTTTTAGCCCTACAATTTGGCTATAAGACCACCAGGTGGTGATAGTGTGCCACAATCCAGGCCCTTCTAGGCAGGGGGAAAAGGTACTTCCCTCATGCTTCCACAGTGAAAAAGCAACCTCTTTTTTCCTGTGCAACCACTTAATTCCTGAAAGTACTGAAGGGGTTACCTTTAACACAGCATCTCAAGAGCCACCCCCTCTGGTTTAGTTCCTTCATAATCTACGGAACTCAGCGTGAAATCTTTAACCTGGCATTTAACCTTCCAAGGCAACTACAGCATCCCTGCTACCCATAGTCACCCCCAATGTCCTCCCCTTCTACGTGGTCCTCCTGTCACAGTGGCACCTAAATCTGTGTTCCCTGCATACACAGATGCAAAACTAGTCGTAACACTTCCTGCTTCTGTACATTTGCTCTTATTCAACTAAGATTTCTAGACATCCCCTGATGCCCTCCCACCTCCTGCTTCAGGCACCTCTAAAATACTTGGAAACTGTTGTTCAGACAAAACTCCACCAAAGGAGTTTTTAAAGTGCAGAATTCTATTAGTATTCATGAATATGTTAAGTGTTGTTTCCTGTAGAAAACTTGTAAAATATAGATTTATTAAAATAATTTTAAAACACCCCCAGCTTTAACACTCGGAGGTAGTTTACCTGATAGCATGAGGGTAGAAAATGCATTAGTCTTAATATTCTAGGATAAATAAATGTGTATATGTAATAAGAGCTGGATCACATAACCTTCCATATCCACTTAGCTGTATCTCTTGAACGTCTTTCCACGCCATTAAATAACACATGAGGCGTTTTATGATTTCCCCCAGGAATCCGCTCAGTGTGGTGGAAAGTACACTGGGCTTGAAATCAAAACACGGAGACTCAGTCCTAGTTCTGGCAGGAACGAGCTGAGTGTGGGCAAGTTATTTAACCTCTCAGAGCCTCATTTTACAGAAGAGTGTAAAATTGACCTCCCAGAGCCTCTGACAGCCTAAAGAGATCATTTATGTGATTGTGTCTAGTTTGGACTCTGCCTGAGAGTGACCTCTCAATAACTATTCATTTCTTGTCAATGAGTCCATGTGATTTCTTTTTTCCTTTTTTCCAGTGGTGCAGCAGTTTGAATCCAGGACCTTGAGCATGCTAGGCAAGCGTCCTACACCTTCCTACCACTGAGCTGAGCTACCCCCACAGTCCCTGTGATTTCTTTCTTTTCCTGACGCCCAGGACTCTGTGCCTCCCTGTGGCTTCATCCTGCTGGATCTCATATTAGAGGAATTCACAGAATTGCTGTATTCTTCCCGGCTGGGCATGAGAAGGCTCTTGAAGGCAGGGCCAATCCTGGCTCATCCCATGCCCGCCCCCAGCCCCTAGCACATGTGTCCCTGTAACCCCACAGGTGTTGCTGCCCTAGGCAGCTGTTGAACTGAACTCAGCATCAGGCCTCCCTGAGCCTTAACTGGCGCCATCCCTACTCTTGCAGCCTGTATACAAAACAGCTTCAAAGAAAGTCCGGGCTTCTTTGGGGCCCTGGCTTGGCTTTGATGTTCAAAAACATTCGTCTGCAGCTTGGCTCTTTGGGGTCCTGCCTCAATGCCTGGCATCCTCCCTGTAGTTCCTCTCTTGGCAGCCAGCTCTGACTCCCCTTTTCCAGGCTCCTCAGCTCAGATGGCTGATGACAGCCTTGCTAGAGAAGGGAAGAGGAGCGTCTGCTCTCAGCCTCCGGTGCCAGTCCCTCGCCCTTTCCTCCCACGAGAATGAACACTGCAGCCTCAGCGGGACAGGACCCCTCGAGCCTGCCTGCTGCAAACTGCATGCTGCAACCACCTTCTGTTTTTCCTTCAACAACACCATTGGCACCTGCCTTCCTTACAAACTGGTTCAGAAAAGAAAAACAGTGCACGTTGATGGTGCACAACACCTAGGAGGAAAATCGATCTGACTTCATCACCAAGTTCCGATATTGCTTGAGCAGAATCCCCAGGTGGACCTTTTGGCCAACTCTGCCAGGCTGGTGAAATTGAAAAGACAGCCCAGAAAACAGTTCTAGGATTCAGGACACCTTCCCCTGGTGGGGCAGTGCTTAAAGTGATAATTCTAAGCGTGAGCACTGGAATCCGATGTGGGTGTGATTCCCTGCTGCACAACTTCCAAGCTGTGTGACCCCCAAGGTGACTTGCTCTGCCTTTCTTTCCCTTTTCTCCTCTGTCAGTGTAGCAGTTGACTTCCTGTTCGAGGTTCTTGCTGCTGCTGTAACAAATTAACATAATCTTAGTGGCTTGAATTGACAATAGACATATTATCTTACCATTCTTGGGGTCAGTAGTCTTCCTGTCAGGCTGCTGGCAGGCTTGTATTCCTTCTGGAGGCTCGAGGGGAAAATCTGTTTTCTGGCTTTTTCCAGTTTCTAGAGGCCTTTCTTCCATCTTCAAAGCCAGCGGCACAGCACCTACACATTATCCCCTGTGTCTCCTCTGCCTTAGCCATCAAATCCCCTTCTCTCATCTAAACTGTTCTGCCTTCCTCTTAGAAGCCTTGTGAGGACACTGGGATCACCCAGCTGAGGCAGGATCATATCTCCTCATCTCAGGTCCTCATTTAATCATATGGGCACAATATCTTTCCACATAAGGCAGCATCTTCATGGGTCCTGGGGATTAGGATGTGGACATCTTTCAGGGCCAGTATTTTGCCTACCACAAAGAATGTATGTACAGTCCTCAGTGGGCTAAGTGCTCCAAATATGTTAGTCACTATGGTTAGGTACCAACACTAGCATGAGTGGCAGCAAGAGAAGTAGCTAATGCTTACTGAGGTAAAGCAGGGCCATTGGACTCAAATTTTAATGGAAATGAAAGGTGGCAACATAGGGGGCTGGATGGTGGGTAGAGACATCCTGTTGTAGTTTCATATACTCCCCCTTCATTTTTCAAACAAATGTTCCCGGGTACCCACAAGGTACTAGTTCTTTGATCCCTGATAACAGTCCTATGTGGTGGAATGATAGCCCTATTTTACAGGTGAAGACAGTGAGCCTTGTGTTGCACAATGTGTTCAGGTCTTGACGAGCAAGACCTTTCTTGTCTGACTCAAAAGACTGTCCTCTTTCCAGGGACCAGAGCTTGGTGATAGGCCAGTTTACAAGCACACAGATCATCAGGACTACCCCAGGCCGGCCCTGCCATCAGAGCTAAAGGCAGGTTTATGCTTTTCCAGCATCCTTTAAAATCCTGAACCTATGCATGGGCACATGAGGTGAGCAATCATGTCCTTGTTCTTGTGCTAGGAACAGGAGGGGCCAATGATCAGGGTAAGTGCTCCCAGGGCAGTGGCTCTCACCCCTGAGCATGCCCCAGAGTCACCTGGAGGGCCTGATACATCAGATTGCTCAACCCCCACCCCCATAGGGTTCAGGAGGTCTGCATTTGCATTTCGAGAGGTACCCAGGAGATGCCCATGCTGCTGGTCCAGGCCCACACTTTGAGAAGCACAGTTCTGGCGTCATGTGGAAGTAAATTCATTAGAGGAAGGTGCTCAGATGTGTAGTATTACTGCTCCTGGTTCCCACCTTTGATTCCCACAGAACTGCCCAGCAGAGACTCGCTTTCCTCCACTGCTGTTGAAGGTGGCCCCAATGGGAACCTCGGCTCTACTGGCCACATCTTAGAAGAGAGGCCTCTCTCCTCCCAGTCTCTTTAAGTCAGCCAAGCAACGCAACACAAGATACAGAATAGCACCTTTGGAAAGAGGCAGCAGAGCAGAAGGGCGATTCCTTTAAAAGGGCAGAGGTTTCTCAGGCCACCAATCCTCAACTCCTCACCCACAGCTCAAAGTCACAGCTTGCCAGGGTTCAAGCTCTCAAGTGTGCTCTGCTGGCGTTTTTTAGATGTGACCCTATAGGCTGAAGGGCATGCACATTAGCATATTTTGCAACAGCTGTTGATGAAGATTTTAAGTTTTGCTCAGGGGACCAGTTGCGGTGAGGAGCATTTTATGAGAACAATACATATTGTAGACATCTGAATATATTTCCATGAGAAAATAAGGAGGAAGGAGACAAAAAGATGGTATAGTGTTCTTCCACAGCAGATGAATATTTAATACACTGGGGGCTTATCGTTAAAAGGAAAAAAAAATACCCTTTGCAATTTTATATGCCTCCTACAATAGCAATCCATATACAAAATGACAAATGCTACAGCCACCCATATAAATACCATGTATTTCATTATTCTCTTCGTACGGTGGCACAAAGACCAGCTGCTACATGAGTATCATGAAAACATAAATTAGTGGTTATAAATAGCATATTTAAACCATGAGCCCATCTAAAACTGGTTGGTTTAACATAGGCTGCTGAGACAAGTCTGAGGAACTGATAAGACAGGAGGGATGCTCAGGCAATGTATGCAGATGGTAGGAGCCGGCCAAGAGAAGCTGCGAGAGGGGCTCTCCAAACAGGGTTCAAGGCAGATGCAGTGGATTGCTCAGGGGCCCCGAGGAGCAATTCTACTTTGGGTTGACCCTTACCACCCCAAGAGGGACCAATTCACACACTGCTTATCACCACTATTTTTAACTTCTTGGCAATATAACCCAGTGCAATGGGGAAAAGCGCCCAAAGTAAATACACACTCTCATTTGATTCTTCTCCTGGCAAGTAATTTTCTATTATTTTCTGTTAGAACCATTTCCAGGATAAATCATGCTCCAGAGGCAGAGCTTAAGTCAGAGGGTCCTCTAAGGAGCACATATCCCAGACCCAGACCGGGGAGGCTAAGGAAACAAAAGTCTTTGCTCTCGGCTTTATATGCTGGGTCCAAGCAAGTCCTCTGAAAAACCTTTCCGAGTTTTCACCTTCAGACTTCCTTTGTTATTATTTTTCCTAAGTATCGCTACCAAACGAAATTACATACGGTCATATATCATTTTATAATGAGGCAGCTTAATAACATTTCTAAGCATCTTCTTTCTACCCGGCACCGTGCCTAGATTCTCTCATGTAATTCTTCCCTCAACCCTATGAGCTGGGTGCTACTATTCCTCCCATTTTATCTACAGGGAAGTAAGGTCACACAGGAGAAAGAATTCATTCGTTCCAGATTTTGGAGCTGGAAGGGGGTGGAAGGAGTCTAAAACCAGGTCTGTCTCCAAAGTCTGCGCTTTTCACAATGGCGCTGTGCCTCCTGAGCTCATCCATGTCACCCTACTGTGTTCATGCAGTTCCAGATAAGAGAACAAGCGCATTCAAATAGCTAAAAACTTATGAAGGATAAATGCACAACTTGCATAAGTATTTCCAAAACACCTAAAATAGTTTCAGGAATCCCATCCAAGCCTTCATGGACCACTAGCTGCCCTGGACCTCTCCAAAGGAAGCACTGACCTGGAACCACCTGAACATCATTTGCAATGTGAATCTTCCAGGTCCACACAAAAATAGCTTGTTAAAAATATTGTCTGATGCTCTGGGATTTGAAGGCAAATGAAGGCAAAACACTGAATGACATTCAAGGCTTTTCTTAAACTGGTCCTAACTCTCTTTTCAGGTCCATTTTCTGGAACTGGGTTATGCACACTGAGTCTGAGTCCATAGGTGAAGTGATGAGAGAGACTGTGCTTTTAGCAAGCTCCCTGGGAGACCTTTGTCGGCCGAAGGTTCGAGAAACACTTCCATCTTGTTCATGGCTGTTCACAGACTTGACAACTCTAATCTCCCAGGGTGACTCACCATTTACTAGGCATCTACTTGCTCTCTCAGCTTTGTGCTGTGGTTTGTGCTCATTCCCTGGCATGAAATGCAGGTCCCATATTTTCCTCCCAGGCCTGGCTCAAAGGCCTCCTCTGGGCAGCCTTCCCTGCTGTCTTCTGTTAGAATTTGTCACGCCCCACTGCCCCCAAGCACTCAACTCACATTCTGCCTACTGTGATGGGGAGCAGTTCTCCAGTCTCACCCAGTAGACAGTAAGCTCTTTAATAACAGGACTGGTTCTTACTAACGTCTGCTCCTCCAGCTCTTAGCAAAGGCACTGGCCATGGAAGGTTCTTAATAAGGATTAGCAGGTTTAACTTGTTATTGGCAACAGGGAGTCAGCACTGTCCTGGAAACAGGTTTCTTCCCTCCCTGGCAGTTAATGCCTCTGGCAAGAAGCAGGAAAGGGAGGAAGGGAAGGGAGAAAGGCACATGCGCAAATTAAACAAAAATGTGATCCAGGCTTAATAGTGCACACGCGGTTTTTGGGGAGCAGCCTATCACTGTGCTCAAAACTTCCCATGACAAACCCTAACAAAATGTTTTAATATTTGCACTTGTCATTATTAAGCACTCACTTCTAAATGCAGTCAGTACCTCCTAGGCCTGATTCCACCTTCCCAGGTCTCAGTGAGCCTCAGCATCCAACTGCATGTTCCCACCATGCATCTGTTCCCTGGGATCTGTTCCACAATTACCAGCTAGTGTTTCTTGAGCACTTACTAAGCTGTAGGCACTGAAGTCTCAATTGTCTGCATCATATCTAATCCTCACAACAGCCCTCTGAGGTGGTATTTGCACCATTTTCTAGATGAGAAAACTAAGCTCAGAGAGGTTAAATAACTTGCCTACAGCTTCACAGCTAACAAAGTTGGGTTTTGAGCCCAAATCTGCCTGACTGTAAAACCCATGTTTTAACTACTCTGTTAACTTTTTAGTAAGAAGATCCTTAAGATTTTTACAGGGCAAAAACAATGACATTGAAGTATAAGTGGAAAGAGAGGCTCTGAGTCTGCTCTGACTGCTGGAAAATTCTATTGCAGAAGGCCCACCTTTGCATCACCCAAGGTCACAAGGCAAAGGCCCCCCAGGGCACAGACAGTGCTTCTAACTGAAGAGCCCACAGGGCTGTGTCCGTGGTCCTGAAAACCCTGGGCTCAAATTTAGGAAATAGAATGTCAGCTGCCAAGCCCCAGAGAGCACGGGCCCCAAGATGCCTCATGAGCAGAACGACTCACAAGGTTTCGCAAAACTGAAGGCCAAGGATAGTGAGAGATATTAACCCTCGTCATTTCATTCTTTCATTTCTGATGGGGAAACTGAGGCTAAGAGAAGCTATGCGCTTGCCCAGGTCACACAGCTGGTGAGCACTAAGCTAAGACTCAGACTTAATGTTTCTTGCTCTGAGTCAGGCTCACCTTTTTTTTTTTTTTTTTTTTTTCAGATTTTTATGTTGAATCACATAATACTATCATTGTAGTAGTGAGACATTAAGGGGCATACAAAGAATATATAATGAAAAGCAACAGTCTCCTTCTATCTCACTCTAACTCCAGGCATCTGCCCCCAAAGATTACCAACATCCATGGTTTGGCATGTAGATCATCATATACTTCCTAAAATTCATACACGTGGCTACAAACATATGCAGACATTCTTCATTTAACAAAAAATGGAATATACATTTATTTTGAAAATTTTATCACTTAACATGTGTCACATACATTTGCAGGTAAGCAAACCTAGTTCTTTTTTATTAAATGCTGCCCAACACACCACAGTACCAATGCATGTTACAACCTGTTTAAACCTTCTCTTCTTGGTAGGCAGTCAGACTGTTGTTGGGTGTTCCCTCCATATGCGCCCTGCTACCAAGTGAGTAATAAACTCTGCCAATACAGGTATGGCCTCTATATTATTTAGTTTTGTATGGATCAAAATTAAAACCTGGTCTCCTAAATGAAAGTAGGGAGGGGATCACTTGGTTTTCAGAGAGTAGGTTTAATCGCCTGCATATTAGTCAGCCTTTTTAGTGAGCCAATCTGCACAAATGAAATATTTGTATCAACTACTTAAAAACCTGCTCACTAAGCCCTGTGAATGTGGGCAAGCCTCAGTTTTGCTCACCTGTAAAATGGGAAAATAGCAGTATTTACCTTGCAGAATTGTGTGATTCATAACTAAATGAAATGATATATATAAAGTACCTCATATGTTGTCTGGCACACAGTGGGCATTTATAAAAATGGCTACTATTATCATTATTGAAGTTATGGCTGCCATTCATGCACTATCAATAGGGACAAAGCTTTTCATGTGAATGTCCATGCTTTCTTTATATCTTGACCTCTGGAATATTCATCACCCCACATTATTGAATGCCTGCTCCCATAGGTGGGTGGGGGAAGGTAAAGAAGGGAGCAGAGTTGGTCAGCTTTACATGGACATTAGCAATTGAAGATTAAAAGGACAGTGAGGGCCATTCAGCATTTGTAACAGGCCTCCTGTGAAATTACAGAAGGAGTTCTGATGTTTAAACCTAAAATTTTCCAGCACATACAAGTAAGTTGATTCCAACAGAGATGAGGAGGACTGGGTTAGAGAACCCAAGTGAGACCAAGGGGAATTGGAGGAAATACAACAAGAAAAGTGCCTAAGTGGAGACTTCTGTTCCCAGAAATCTGTTTTGAAAAATACTGATGGGCATGGGTTTTTAACCCTAGATGTTTTACATCTTCAAACATGTTTGTAATTTGTGTGTGCTACACACTCCAGATTTTGTTTTGAAAGGGGAACTCATAAATCACTGAATTAGTATTACAAATAAGTGAACCCGAGACTAATGTGTGGTTGTACACATGTTCACAACAATGTGAAAAATATGTTGTCAACACCAAGGCCCATTCCATCACTCAACTGCTTTTACATTTTAGTAGGCATGTAAGTGTTGTAAATACCGGCAGGGCAGGGGCGTGCAGCATAAAGACACTCCTAAAAAATGAAAACAAGATAGAAAGTCCAATCTGAGGGAAAGGAGAGGGAGACAATGAAGAAGGGAGGGAAATGTTCTTTCTTGCATTTTCTTATTCTTAGCCTTAAGACAGACAGCAAGTGTTCCATTGGAAACTGTGTTCAAAAATACTCTGATTCTCTGATTAATGGCATGAAAAAATAAAAGAGCAATGAACTAATGTGTGTTTTTTCAAAATCCTTTGATTCTAAATCCATTCAACTATAAATCTGGGTTATTAAATTTAAACGAAAGATACATCCTGAGTTTCCTAAAGTGACGCAAAATATTCAATCCAAAGCCAAGAAAAATCCCACACCAACCAACAGAAGGCCGGGAAAACTGAACACAGTAGCTTTCAACATGAGTTATTTGAGTCTAAGGAAATTAAAAATCTTTCATCTTTTTTCCTCAGTTAACTTTTAAAACATTTTGAATACATTGCCCTAAATATTTCAAAATACAATCTGAAAGTGATCAAATTTCATTTTATGAGCTGAAGAGACTGGATAAATACATCAATTTTATCCAGAATACTCATACCCATTTGTTTTATGGATATTGAAAAATACTGGTAGTACTGGGCCTATTAAAATGCTTCTAAAGTATCAGAGAAAAAGCTTTTTAACATTTTGATAAATTTAATTCTAAGAGATACCATCACTCCAAAATGCTTCTTAAAGATAAAAGATAATCGACAGGAAAAAAACTACAAATGATGCCATTTTTTCCACACACATGAACAAACCTAGCTAAGAAAAAACAGCTGGTAAGGGATGGGGTTATGGCTCAGTGGTAGAGCGCTTGCCTTGCATGTGTGAGGCACTGGGTTTAATCCTCAGCACCGCATATAAATATATAAATACAGGTATTGTGTCCATCTACAAACAAAAAAAAAATTAAAGTTGGTAAATTAGTTAAAAATTAGTTAAGATGGAAAACAGACCTACACATAACTGACAAATAATAACCCACCAAAGGACACCTGTTCAACAAACAGAACTATCAAACAGTACAGTCCTTGATTAGGGAACTGTGTTGGCTCTGCGCAACCGCCAAACACCTCCTAATGGCATGAAGACGTTTTGGTTCAGCTAATCCATTGCTTAATATTTTTGCCTCACCCTTCTCATTTACATATTTTTTCCTTTGGTACAAAGAAAATCTAAACATGTGCATTTTTTTCTTAAATGAATCTAAACAGAAATAAATAGTCACATGAACTACTGTGGACTAATCTCTTGGAATGTAATATATACAAGAGGTCATCAGGCCAGGGCTCTGCCTCCCTGGGTTCTTTTCAAGCTATCTCCAGGCTTCAATACCTCTGCTGTATGGACAGCAAGGGTAACCTTTAGCATAGCAGTTCCCACAAGGGTGGCTCATGGTCCCCTGGGGGTCCCCAGGACTCTTGCAAGGGAACCCATGAGGTCAAACTACTTTCATAAAAATACTTATCACAAGAAGGAGAGATTTCCAGAGGCTGCAGGATGTGTGATATCACAACAGATTGAACACAGAAGCAGAGTCAACAATCCAGCTGTCTTCTATTAAGTCAGACATAAAAGAGGTTTGCAAAAATAAAAAAGAATGCTGCTCTTCTGTTTTTGTTTTGGAAAATAGTTACTTTTTTTTGCAATATGTTATTTATGTTAGGATGCAGTGAGCTTTTTATTTTTAAATACATATATTTTTAAAATTTCCTTCATTTTCAGTTTTAAGATGGTGAATATCAATAAACATAATTCACATAAACAAAAGCTCTGTAAGGTTCTCAATAATTGTTAAGCATATAATGGGGTCCTGACACCAAAAAGTGTGACAATCAGTGACTTAGCACAATGCCTGACATACAGAAAATGTTCAATACATGACATGATGGACAGATGAGTTGGTTAAAGGATTTTAATGATGCCTTTAAAATGTGCAAGAGACTCCAGAGCTTACTAAATGGACATAGCAAAAAAGACTGTTGGCTATCTTTAGGTTTCAGGCACCAGCTTACACATAAAAAGTATTAATAAAAAGATGATAAAACTGTAAAGCAATGATTATTGCATGAAAGATGCCAAGTGGCTTAACAAAAAGTAAAGGCAATATTCAGCTAAGTATTGGTGTGATAGGTTCTGATTATCAATGGTTTCCTCATCCATCCTGTTGTCACTACTTTCCCTTTCCAGAGAAATAACACCTTCTATGATGAATTCAGAGGGCATATCCTTCTAAAGGGCTGAGATTCAACACACAAGCTAATTAAACTATGTACCATCCTACATGGCTCAGCATATAACCCCACAATCATCTCACTTGTATCCCATGACAATAGTGTTCACATCATTTCTCCTGATTTTCTTCCTTGGAATGTTTCATTCATCTTGCAAAGTGCACTCTGGACACTTCCTCCAAAAATATTCTCTTGAGTTCCTCTTTTCCAGAGATTAAAAACTCCTTCCTTTGTCTTACTTGCATACCCTACACCCAGATCTGATAGCATGCAACACATTCTGTTGGAATTCTTTATTTTCATAAACCATGAGGGCCTTGAAGACAGGGCCTTGCATTGTCCCCTTCATGGCTCAGTACCTAGCACAATGCCAAAACATGGGGGACACTTTGACTATCCACACCAACTCTAGGCAGTCACCTTACAGATATATGCATGAGACCATCACGAGAATTAAGTCCAATGCAATGGAACACTAAGGGGGCAGTGGCATTCCGTTTACTTGCAGCCCCACTAAACCCCCAGCATTAGAATCCTAGCATTGGTGAGTTAGTCTTGCCAAGTCTGAGAATGAAGGGCTGCTCACTTAGGGCCCCCCTCCCAAAAACCCATCTCCTAGAAAAACATTTATCTCCTTTCATCCTTCTGAAAGGATACAAATTACAAATGGCATAGGCAAGGATTTCAAATGATAAATGTAGATAAGAACTCAGATGGCAAAAAAAGGGGGGGGGGGCTTACTAAAGTGAAAAACAGTCAATTAGCAGAAAAGGATCAGAGGAGGGGGACAATGTGATAATCTAGAATGCTTATACAATCTCAGAGAAGGCTGGAAATTCATGTTCCAAAATCAATCAGACTTTGTTGCCACCTTGCAAATGCCATGCCTATCAGCAAAGAACAAGCATTTTCATTAGCAGAGCAGAGGAAGAATTTGCATGCATAGTATTAGCTCTCTCAATGAAATGGGTAAAGTAAGTTGCTTCCATGTGTAGCTTGAAGAATATGGCCATATGGTAAGGATTCAGACATTGCCCTGAATCTAACACAGGAGAGATGTCTGCATACTCTGGCAGAAGAAAGAAATATCAGTGGCACTCAGGTGAAGATGTGAGATTGGGTAACTAAAGGCAATCTAATCTTATGAAAAGCTATGGAAAGGAAAGGTCTTGAAGCATAAAGAGCTTGTCCATCCTTACAACCATCCAGCATAATTGGATGTGTATCCTTTTGTCAGACTTTGAAAATAGCAATTTATTTCTCATTCATTACACTGATTTCAAACCACACTTATCACATGTCTCAATTATGAAAGACTCCAAGGTCATATAACACCCAGATCACTCTTCCAAACTGTTTTCTTTACCCTATTATAACTCAGTTTTCCTCATTAAAGGTAGAGTCTTAGCCCAGGGGGAATCTCACCATAGAATCACAAAAATATTAGAGCTAAAAATCATCCTAGGAATTGACTAATCTAACCTTGTCACTTTAGGAAAACTGAGGCTCAGAGAACTCAAATTCATAGCTCAGCATTGTCAGGAACCAACTAGTCCTCAGGTCTTCCTTCTTCCAGCTTAGTGCTGTTTCCAAAGCAAAGAAGTATAGATACTCATTTGGAAACATGTGTTTGGACAAATTGCTAGCCCTGAGCACCATTTCCTCTCTATATAAATAAAAGTAATGCTTTACACCTGCCACCATCTCCTTGGGAACATCCATAGTGTATGTGAGTATTCCCTCGAGCCACCTTCAGGAAGACAGAAGACAGCATTGTGATGAAGCAGGAGCTCTGTTCCTGGGAGGGGTGGGTCAGAGTGAGTCTGAGCTGGGGCACTCAGGCAAAGGGGCCCATGTGCAAGTTTAAGGAGAAGAAGGACATTTTCCTAGCCTTGATATGTCTCCCCAACGCATCTACTGATTATAAAAGAACAGTGACTTTTTAATAGAGAAATCTGACAAACACTTCCTTAACTAGGGGATTGAGGTCCATATTACCAGATGTGGGACAGACCAATTTGATGACATGAAGTGCTAATGATATGATGGGTTATGAAGGGCACTTCATTTCTGTGTTTTTTTTTTTTTTTCTTTCAAAAAACCATGACCTCTCTGTTTAACAAGGAGAAAACATCAGAAAATGGGGGAGCTTCTACGAGGCACCTTGGCTAGGGCTCTTCACGAGGGTCTGGGTTAGGACAAACAAGGAAAGTCAAGGAACTGTCGTAGGTTGGAAGAGACGTAACAAGACAACTAAATGCAATTTAGAATCTCAGATTGGAGTCTGGAGCAGAAAACACATGTTGGTGAAAAGATGGGTGAGATTTAAATGAGGTCTAGAGTTTCAGTAGTGGCACTGTGGCAGTACTGAGTTTTGACATCTGTACCCATGGTTACGGGGCATGCTGACTTTGGGAGAAGCTGGGTAAAGAATATGCAGGAGCCCTTTGTACTAGCTATGCCACTTCACTGCAAGTCTAAAATAATTATTTCAACATTTTCAGAAGTGGCTCATAGATGGACAGGAAAAAGAGCTGAAGGCCTTTCTCTTAGCTCAACCCCTTGTTAGAATCACTCACTTATCCTGCTTTCTTTCAAAAGCAGTTTGCATAATCTCTCTTTTCTCATTATTCAGATTACTGATGTATCTATATTTTGAAAAAGGGTAATTTTTAATTGCAGAGAGTTGGGAGAATCATTATCACTATGAAAAGGATCTAGTCCTGTTTTTCCACAAAGCAAGTGCTCAATAAAAACCTTTGCCAAATAAATGAATAAGTTACATTCCATAGCCCCATGCCCCATGCCCCTTCATGCCTCTCATCCTTGCAATTATGTCAGGCACATATGTCCTGGCCCTCCCTGTCCATCCTAGGAATGCACAGAGAAGGGCAGGCCTCTCAGTGCTCCCACATCCCCATGACCCAAGGCAGTGAGCCCTTCCTCATCTGGGTGGTACTGATACAGAACCATCTCACTGAAGCCCAGTTCCCACATACATAGAATTCACAACACACCTCTGAACAGCCAATGGTAGCAATGTACCTGTACCTGCTTCCCATGGATGAGCTACTGCATTCTGCTGCATTTCATCTTCCCACTCCGTAATTCAAAGCACATGAGCTGTGTTTGCAACCCTGTATCCATCTCTTTGCCACACCCAACAGAGCACACTGCCCTTACAGACTGAAGGCTAAGATGCAAAAACCTTTCAAACTTCCCCATGCTCTTCCCCCAGACTGCCTTCCCTTCCCAGGCTGGAAAAAGATCCAGTTATTTTCCCAGATTTCATGCATGGTATCACCTCCTCCAGGAAGCCTCCCTGGAAGCCCCTTAACCTCCACCTTACACAAGTCTCTTCCTCAGAAGTAATCACTCCCTGCTTTGTGGGATCTAGGTATCTGATATGTAATTCTGTTCCAGCTCTTGTAACACTCCATTTTAGTTATCTATGTACACATCCATCTCCCTGACAACAGGAGCTCCTTGAGAACAGTAGCTTTGCTTTATTTATTGTGTGTCCTCAGCCCCTAGGAGAGTGTGTGTCTTGCAGTCAGTCTTACAATAAAAGTTGGATGCATCAAAGAAGACTGTTATTCCCATTCTCTGACTCCTACTACCCAGGATTCCAAGGTGGCAGAAATGTGGAAGGTGTACTCATGACCTGGGACAAATGAACAAAGGCCACAAAGCCATTCACAGGTCCTCTGCCTTGTGACAGGGAGCTTGTAGGTTTGCTCCTGTCCTTCTGCGAATGAAGCCCTGGCATACTGATGAAGCATGAAGTGATTATCTGCTGACACTCTGATTTCACTGAGCTTCTGCAGCAAACTAAATGATATTTAGCCTCCACACCTGTTGATCCAATCTTTTTTTTTTTTTCTTTCAAAAAACCATGACCTCTCTGTTTAACAAGGAGAAAACATCAGAAAATGGGGGAGCTTCTACGAGGCACCTTGGCTAGGGCTCTTCACGAGGGTCTGGGTTAGGACAAACAAGGAAAGTCAAGGAACTGTCGTAGGTTGGAAGAGACGTAACAAGACAACTAAATGCAATTTAGAATCTCAGATTGGAGTCTGGAGCAGAAAACACATGTTGGTGAAAAGATGGGTGAGATTTAAATGAGGTCTAGAGTTTCAGTAGTGGCACTGTGGCAGTACTGAGTTTTGACATCTGTACCCATGGTTACGGGGCATGCTGACTTTGGGAGAAGCTGGGTAAAGAATATGCAGGAGCCCTTTGTACTAGCTATGCCACTTCACTGCAAGTCTAAAATAATTATTTCAACATTTTCAGAAGTGGCTCATAGATGGACAGGAAAAGAGCTGAAGGCCTTTCTCTTAGCTCAACCCCTTGTTAGAATCACTCACTTATCCTGCTTTCTTTCAAAAGCAGTTTGCATAATCTCTCTTTTCTCATTATTCAGATTACTGATGTATCTATATTTTGAAAAAGGGTAATTTTTAATTGCAGAGAGTTGGGAGAATCATTATCACTATGAAAAGGATCTAGTCCTGTTTTTCCACAAAGCAAGTGCTCAATAAAAACCTTTGCCAAATAAATGAATAAGTTACATTCCATAGCCCCATGCCCCATGCCCCTTCATGCCTCTCATCCTTGCAATTATGTCAGGCACATATGTCCTGGCCCTCCCTGTCCATCCTAGGAATGCACAGAGAAGGGCAGGCCTCTCAGTGCTCCCACATCCCCATGACCCAAGGCAGTGAGCCCTTCCTCATCTGGGTGGTACTGATACAGAACCATCTCACTGAAGCCCAGTTCCCACATACATAGAATTCACAACACACCTCTGAACAGCCAATGGTAGCAATGTACCTGTACCTGCTTCCCATGGATGAGCTACTGCATTCTGCTGCATTTCATCTTCCCACTCCGTAATTCAAAGCACATGAGCTGTGTTTGCAACCCTGTATCCATCTCTTTGCCACACCCAACAGAGCACACTGCCCTTACAGACTGAAGGCTAAGATGCAAAAACCTTTCAAACTTCCCCATGCTCTTCCCCCAGACTGCCTTCCCTTCCCAGGCTGGAAAAAGATCCAGTTATTTTCCCAGATTTCATGCATGGTATCACCTCCTCCAGGAAGCCTCCCTGGAAGCCCCTTAACCTCCACCTTACACAAGTCTCTTCCTCAGAAGTAATCACTCCCTGCTTTGTGGGATCTAGGTATCTGATATGTAATTCTGTTCCAGCTCTTGTAACACTCCATTTTAGTTATCTATGTACACATCCATCTCCCTGACAACAGGAGCTCCTTGAGAACAGTAGCTTTGCTTTATTTATTGTGTGTCCTCAGCCCCTAGGAGAGTGTGTGTCTTGCAGTCAGTCTTACAATAAAAGTTGGATGCATCAAAGAAGACTGTTATTCCCATTCTCTGACTCCTACTACCCAGGATTCCAAGGTGGCAGAAATGTGGAAGGTGTACTCATGACCTGGGACAAATGAACAAAGGCCACAAAGCCATTCACAGGTCCTCTGCCTTGTGACAGGGAGCTTGTAGGTTTGCTCCTGTCCTTCTGCGAATGAAGCCCTGGCATACTGATGAAGCATGAAGTGATTATCTGCTGACACTCTGATTTCACTGAGCTTCTGCAGCAAACTAAATGATATTTAGCCTCCACACCTGTTGATCCAATCTTTTTTTTTTTTCCTTCCCCTGTGAGCATTAATGCTCAATAAGAGGGACAGGAAATGAATTTAAGCAACCAGACTAGCAGGATCTCTACTGACTCTAGTAGAAAGAATTGAAATCTTCCCAGAACGTTCTCATCAGAAATTTCACCACTGCCAACTCTGATTGGAGTGGCTGTCCTTGATTGCCCTTGATGTTATAAAGACAGGATGGCTCCTAAAATTTTGGTGAGCTGCATCATAACCTACTGGTCCTCTAAACTAGAACCCTGCAATTTGCCATTCATTAATATTTAAATCCCTCAGATTCATATCCAAGTAATTGATTGCTATTGCTATTGATTAACCATCGATCATGCTATTGATCAACAATGGAAATAACCTGAAACATCATTCTTCGCCTTGCTGTGATAGGATTCAAGTGCAGTCTTCCTTATCACCTGCCTGGAGAAGAACAAGCCCTCGCTGGTCGCCCTGACTCCAGGCCACTCCTACCTGTCTCTTCCACTCAGCTAGGCATAATCTCAGCTCTTCACCAGGGCCCTCCTTCACCAGGAGGCGGCGAGCTGAGTTCTTCCTACACAAGTACTTGGAAATGCCCAGACTCAGATCTGCACTGCTACTGCTCCTCTTCCCTGGAACACTGAATCCTCTTTCCCTATAAACTGCTATACATCCTTCACTGCCAGCTCAGCTGCCACACTGGTTACCCCCTAACCCCCATGCCTGGGGAGAATACATTGCATCCCTTAGTGTTTAATATGAAAGTTTGCTCTGTGGTTGGCCCCTCCTAGATGGTGGAGAATTGCCCATTTCATGAATTGTCTGGAGAGCACAATTTGTTGAATTTAATTATTCAATTCATCAGTTTAGTTTTCATGTGCACGTGAGTTGGGTCTTTGACTAGACTGCAGGGTTGGTCTGGTTAAGATCATCTAGCCCAACACTCTGCATGCTCAGGACATTGAAAATGAAGTACCAGTTGAGTGACTAAAGAATAAATGTCAACCTATACCAGAAAATGAAGGCATCAGGATTCTTAGTGGTCCTCCAACCCCAGTGTGCATCACAAGTGACTGGGAAGCTCATTAAAAATCCAGATGTCTGGACATTCCCCTGTGGATTCTTACTCAGAAGGTCTGTGGAGGGTCCCAGAAAAATCTGTGTTTTCCACTCACTGCCGCCTCCTGACAGCTCGCCTGGTGGCTCTCCAAACATAGGAAGGACTCCATTATGCTATGGGTCTGCTGAGTTCCTGTGTCCTGCTTGCCCCTGAAGTTCTCTCTTCATGGGGTCAGAGGTCAGAGGTGAAGTCAGGAGTCACTAAAGAAGCAAAAGTTCAGAACCCTTAGAGCTGGCTTCTCTCAGGGACCCCGGGACAAGGTCCTGAGCTAGGAGGCAGCTGAGAGGCGATCGCATCTGGAGAGCACACAGACTACTTATCTGCTCTCTCTGAAATGCCAGCGAGTTTGAAAGGCACTTTGTCCAATTAGAAGTGTGGAGAAATATTCATCCTGTCCATGACAAAGATGAAGTGCTTCTTTCAAAAGCAGTGGTGGCAGCCTGCCAGGTTTAAGAAGTCCAACTATTCCACATCGAGCCAGCAGTTATTAATTAGTTTTATTAGTGGCAGGTCCTTAATGCAAAATGACAGAGGGAGAGAGAGAATATCCCCATCACTACTAAAATACAAATTGTCCAGATTTAGGTTGTGTTGTTCCCCAACATGTACAGGCGGCCCGCCAGGCCCAAGTGGGGAAGGAGCAGGCAGCCAAATGCCTTTCTACAGAGTTCCGGACTATTAATGGCCTGACAAAGAGATGCGGGTACTTACCTCAGGTAGCTCTTGAGGGGAAAATCCACCAATTTTAATTATCAAGGAGGAGGAGCCTCTGCAGGGAGGACGGGAGACCTGAGGGGAAAACCAAGAGTGGAGGAGGGGTGCCGGGGGAGAGGGAAGGGCCCATGGTCCCCGGGACCCCCAGGCCTTTGCCAGGAGCAGGCGCTTCCACAGAGAAGCATGCCGGGCTGCTTTGCCGAGAATTAGTCTTACACTGTCAACCTGTTTTTTATGACCATTAATCACATTTGTATTTATAAGCGCTAAGACAGGATAATCAAATCTCATGCTTCAAAGCATATGTTTATCACCACAGGCATAAAAAGGAAGGGAAAAAAGTTTACAAGCCTGCACTGCTGGCAGGAGCTGTGGTTTATCTGGTTGCTTCCCCAGAAGCACCCTGGGGGGCTGGAGAGGACAGAATGGCCCGGTGTCCCACTCCTCTGTTCATGTTCCCACTTCTTTCTGTGCTCAGCCTCAGGCAGAAATAAAGGAAGTCACCCCCCAACACTGTGTCCCACAACATACCCTGGAACTCCTTGGCTCCGGCCTACCGGCCCACCAGGCCTTCCTCCTCTCCCCTCCAGAGGACCTTGACAGGCTCTGAGTGATGGCTTTCTTCCCGTGTTCTTGCAGCAGCTGGCATATTTCCTGTGGGTCCCTTGAATACTCTACAGCCCCACCCCCAGCTGCCCAGGCTTTGAAGAGTTTTCCCTCCCCAAGTACCCCAGGGTCACCTTCCTCTAGACTCTAGCATGGATGAGAAAAGAACACTTTAACTATAAAAGACCAGATAGTAGGTAGTTTAGCCTCTGCAGGCCATATGGTCTCTGTCAGAGCGACTTCACTCTGCCCTTGTAATTTGAAAGCAGAACCCAGACAACATGTCAAAAAATGGGTGCGACTACATTCCAATAAGACGTTATTTACAAAAATAGGCAGTGGATAAGCTGGGGTTGGCCAGAGGGCTGTGGTTGGCTGAGCCCTACTCCACAGCCGCAGTGCCCACCCAGGAACCCGGGTACTAATGAGCTCTGCAAAACTGGATGGTGCATTTCAAAAATTCTGACAGAAAAGGTATATCTGCCTTTTCCACAGCAGTACAGGTTAACCCATATCTCTTGGCAGAAACGATGCCTAGTATTTGTACTTTCACGATCCCTATTTCACATTGTCTGAGTAACAAAAAATTGGGCAATAATCATTAGCAAACACAGTTGAATGAGCAGTCTTTCAAAACATGAGGTCCATGCCTGGGAGAAGGCAAGTAATAAAAGCAGCCCACTGCTTCTCTGTCTCCTCTGACTGTGAACAAGGGCTTGCAAACACATCTAGAAAACTTAGATTCCCTCAATTAGCCATAAACACTTTCAATGAAGTAGAACATCATTTCCTACCAAGTGAGTGACCAGGTCACTGTAGAAATGCCTTCCCATCGTTCTCAATGTTAAGAGTTAATATTGTGAGTACTCAAGGAGAAAAGAAAAATTTTATGAGCCCATCAGAACCAAAGGCACCATCCAATCCAGTCCCAGGGTTTCTAGAACAAGATACACAGCAATGGGGAGAGAAAACAAGAATACACAGAAATTTTGCTTCTCTTGCTAACTGGATGAGTGACAAGCAGTCACTTACTGAGCCTAAAAACCATGTCTTTTAATCCTTGATTCTTCAGTGTTTAGCACAAGCCTTAGATGTTTCTTGAATGAGTGCAGTTTTACATTTAGGCTAGATGTTATAAAAGATTTAAAAATGAACATGAGATGACCTTTACCTTCCTAGGGTTAATGGTATCATAAAGGAGAACATAAAGAGAGAAAGACATAAATAATACACAGTGTCCACACACAGGCACTCGATCTGCAGATTCCTGCACTGCCTCTATGCACTTCTGTGTTACAGAGGATCTTCTCCAGCCTGCACTTCTGGCTTCCCAGCCCTTAGCAGCTCCGTAGGTAATTCAAAGGGTGGCAGAAGAAGGAGCCTACGAGGACCCCAGACACTGAAGATAGAAGGCTATCTATCCATCATTACCCCTGCATTATTTGTAATGGTAAAACCAGCACAAACTGCAAATAGCCTACAGAGTTATCAAAGGGGACGAATATATTAAAGTATGTTTAAACTATGGGAAATGCAATTTTTAATAAATGAGATTTATAATCCATTAGCTTGAAGTGAAGATCATGATACACATTTAAGTTTGTACCTCAAACCCCAAAAGGCTCTTAAAGCTAATTCTCATACATATCAATGGAAATGTTTTTCTTCATCAATTAGCATTTGACCCAGAAAAAAAATCAGTGTATCTTTCTTTAAGAACATTGGTGTGCTCAGACCTCGAATTAGGAAACACACACATAAAAAACAGGTGTTAACACCTCACTTTAAAGGGTATTTTCCCATTAATCCAAGGGCACTGATGGACTTCTCAAAATTGAGTGTTTTACATGGTAAGTGATACATGATGCTACATAGACACTTAACTGAAGTGAGCTTGACAGAAACACCTTCTGCATAAGGTGACGCCTATGGATAAAGCCCAGAAGATGCTTTACTAAAATATAAAGTCATGAGAGACCAGTTACAGAAAGAACTCAAGGGGAAGCCTACATACCACCCAGTGGGGATAGTACGGAATGTTCGCATGTGTACACATGTGTGTATGATTGTATATGTAATTTATTTAAAATATAAAATACTTTGGATATATGAATCCTTTTTTCCCACTGGCTTCCCTTAAAAAAGAAAAACCTGATTGATTTTGAATAGCTCATAAGCTAAGATTCTTAGCCTTTCAGCTGAGAAATTAATGGTCTATAAACAAAGACTAAATGCATCAGGGAGATATTTCATCTTTGGGTTTTCACGTGGGAAGCAGTGTTGCGGGGTGGGAAGAACATAATCTTTAGAGTGGAAGGGACCTTTGTTGAGACGGTGACTCCACCTCTGTGGCTTTGGGCAAAGCTCTGAACCTGTTTCCTCATCTAAAAATAGGAATAGTGTCACTTTCCTTGCACAATCAGCATGCAGGATGGAAACACTATACATGGAGCCTCTCGTGTAACTCTTGGCAGAGTACCTGTTTAGAAATTTTTACATGTATTTTGCACACTGATTTTATTTAATTTTTTTAAGAAAGCATATATAGGCTGCTATCTCTCTCCTTGCAACCAAAAAAAAAGAAAAAATAGAAATTGGTTCTGATCACAGGCACATCTCATGCTTGAGAGTGAAAGTGAAATGGGAAAATGACATATCACACAGTCAGCCTCCTTCTTGATCATTTAAATGAGTTCCAGGATACCACAAGGCTAGCTAGCATATTTTTTAGGTGCTGTCCAAAGCATTTTAGTCAAGCTGGTACTTTGCAGATGAACACAAATGTGAACTATTAAAATATTCATCTGCCCCTCTTCCTTCCTTCCAATGGAACTGAGGCAGTGACGGCTCAAATGGTCTCCATCTCCAAACAATAAAATAGTGAAGCTGGGCGTGGTGGTGCACGCCTATAATCCCAGCACTTTGGGAGGCTGAGGCAGGAGGATCGCAAGTTCAAAGCCAGCCTCAGCAATGGCAAGGCACTTAGCAACTCAGTAAGACCCTGTCTCTAAATAAAATACAAAAAAAAAAAAAAAAAAAAAAAAGGGCTGGGGATGTGGCCCAGTGGTCAAGTGCCCCTGAGTTCAATCTCTGGTACCACAAAATAAATAAATAAATAAATAAATAAATAAATAAATAAATACATACATAAATAAAAATAAAATAAAATAGTGAAGTGGTCCCCTACAGGCACCACATACCAGTGATCCCAGGACATACCCTGGGAACCCCAAGTCCAACTCTGTTCATCAAGGCAGCTGCAGGCAGACTCAAGGTACCATTGGGCTCATGATCATTCTGCCACATCCTACAGTCCTCATCTGTTCTGAAACCTGGTGGTAACAGGAATATTTAAAAATCAGGTCTGCAGAGCACTATAGATCTGAATGCCAAATGCTACTGCCATTCAAGCTTCACCTCTCTCAAAAAAGGTTGCTGAGAATGAAGATTACAACTGCAGCCCAGGCACAATCTAAACCTTGTTCAGTGGTGCACAAGGTACTTAGGTTGATAGCCAAGGGATATGTGCAGCTCTGGGGGGTGTGCAAACAGAGGTCATGTCAGCATGTGTCACCCTTAACCAACACGTTGCTATTTAAGTAAGCGCTAACCTGCAGTTTCAGCAATTGTGATTTATCGAAGAGGGCAGTGTGAATAATGCGGAGGACTTGACCACTGGCCTTTAATTCCTCTCATTTAGACAGGCTGCTCTTCACCATAAAACAGTCATTCTGTGAATTAATGTGTTTTATTTTAAAAGTGACATGTTATACTGGCTTCTGCTTAAAGGCAAATCACTCCAGATTGCCAGTTTTCCAACCAGGCTACAAGGGATCCTGCATATTCTTACCCAGGATAGAGAAAAAACTCTAAATGACCAGCAAAAGATGACAATATATACCAGCCCAAGACCCACAGGTACCCTATTCACCCACAACGGCACATCTACTATCAAAAAAAGGGTACGGTGCTCAGTTACTGGAGATTTCTCTGTAGCCCAGCACTGGGCCCAGCTGAATCAACCCGGAATTACCCTACACATAGGTGCCTGCCATGATCCACTGTGGTCTTCCCTTCCCTGAGACCCTAGCCAGACAGGCAGTGAGTCAATCTACCGCTTTTCCTTGGTTAGCACTGAATCATGATTTATGGAATGAATGATGGCACACCCTGCTGCCAGTTCACATCTCCTCTCACCACATTCCTCCCTGACAGTGCATGATTTGGTGAGCAGCGGCTCAAGTCTACCTCTTCTCTGTAACCCTGGTTATCACAGAGCTTGAGCAATCTCTTCCCCTCTCCAAGTCTGCACTTTCATATCTGTAGAAAAGAGCTAACGCCAGCCTCATGGGGCTGTTGTGAGGTCAGACAGCCAAGGTATCTAGGGCTGTGTCTGGCAAGTGGAACAGCGTTTGCAAATACTAGATTTGGCTATTATTATTATCTTATAACACCTTGGCATGACTCCTTCAACAACTCTCTATCAAGTAAACAACAACCAAGCCCCAGAGGAATAGTCAAGGCCTCCCCAGCCCACAATCTTTCCTACCTTATATCTTCCTAACCTCTCAACCTGAACCACCTATCCCCACCTTATGTCATTTTATTAGTTCTTGAACACATGCCAATTCCAACCCCTTATACTTTCATTCCTATCATTCAGAAAGTCTATCTTTCATCTCAGCTCAGCCTACTGAAATTTTATCCATTCATATACAATAATTAGAACCTACTAGGTGCTTCACAAAAACAGGCACAAGACCCAGACTGGCAATGGGTAAACTACATGCATCTCCCCTCTACTCCCCTCTACTACTACCCCAGTGCAAGATGAAGATGGGGGTCACGTGACCCAGCCTGAGCCAATGAGTCTCTGTTTAAGGATTCATATAGAATGGGTACTTTCCCCTTGGATCGCTTATTGGAGAGGAACTGCTTGTGAACAAAAAAAAAGGCCAACTCAGAAACCCCTGAGTCCTTGAATCCAGCCCTTTTGGAGGTTTTTGATCTTCCTCTTAAACTTCAAAGTAACAAGAAATCTGCCATTTTTTGGTCAAGATAGCCTGAGTCTGACTTTCCTCATCTAAAACTCAAAAGAACTGTGACCAACACTGCTAGCAATAGCAGTTCCATTTGAATGTGAAGCAACATTATGTTAACTACTTTACATAGACAGCATTTTTAAATTCTCCATTTTTACAACTGTGGAAGCTGAGACTCAAGAGAGTCACTTAATTTCCCTGAGGTCACGTAAGAGGGGTAGTGTCAAGCTTATTGCTCCATTTCCACTGTAGACCACCCCAGACGCTGACCTCAGTGGATGGCTCTGGGGATGCGTGGAAGGGTGGTTGATCTTACGTGGCCCCTTTTCCAAAACAGAGTTAGCAGGGAGTAGCTCCATAGCGACTTCCTCCAGCCCTGGGGAGTGTGATTTCACAGGTGGCACCTCTAGCTGCCCTTCACTCGCCCTGCAGCAAGGCCACGGCTGGGATAATGAATGGCCAGTGGGAAGTGCAGTGGGTCCAACATGAATCATCAAGAGCACTAATGAAATTGCTTCAAGATGTACAGCAGAAGGGAAACTGAAGGCCACATGAGATGTGCAACATGTGCCCTTCCAAGTTCTCAGAGAAGAAAGAAAGACCCACATCACTGGGGATGGGGGTTGGGGGTGGAAAAGGAGCAAGCCATCACAGATTTCTTACACTGTGTGATAATATCTCACTTAGACATGCTTCTCACTTAGAAGGAAGTATTCCCCATACATGATTTCATAGAGGAGTACTTGTTTCTTTTCTCATGATTAGTATTTTAAAATGCAACATTGTATGTTTTAGTGTGTCCTTAAAAGGGTTTCCTGAATATTATTCCATCATGACCTAAAGCATGGAGGTTATTAGCTCAGAAGAGTACTTGTGAAAACGGGTAGAACCATAATGCCAAGGTTTGTATTCCAGTTACACAATTTGCAACTGTGTGACCTTGGGCAAGTTAATTAATCTCTCTAGTCCACATTTTTTTTTACTTCTATAATGGGGAATAAGTGCAATAAAATTCTCATGAAAATGCTGTGAGAATTAAATAAGACAATGTAAGCAAAATGATTAGCACAATGCCAGGCAAAAAATATTAAGCTTTTTTTTTTGAGATGGTGCTGGGGATTGAACCCAGGGCCTAGCACATGTTAGGCAAGCACTATAGCATTAAACTATATCTCAGCTCTGTCTTTTTGCTGCTGCTGCTGCTACTACTACTACTAATAATAATAATGTCACTAATGTTATGTTAATGTCACAATTATGATTTTTGTAAGACAGTGATGTCTTTAGGATCTACAGAGGTATCTAAAGACCCCAGCTGTTTTACTCTTCTTTTAATGCTTTCTGTAATTTTTTTAAACTGTGAGATTTCAAGTTGTCAGCCACATTGCTGTCAGCCTGGATGTTATTTATGTTCTGCTTCCCTTTTATAATATAGCTAAACTTGTGGGAATCAGGCATTAAACAAGATTCATACTATTAGCATGCAGTAACTCTCTTGTCCACTAGAGGTCTACTCCAGTACACAAGGGTTTGGGGCTTCCCAGAGGTCTGCAGTTCTGCCCAAGAGCTCCATGTTTTAATGAACCAAATCACACCAGATAATGCAAACCTGGTACTCAGAGCAATCCACAGCAGGGTACTGATCTACATTTCTAAACCTTCTGTCCTACTATTTATCATGCACAAACTACCACTCTCAAACAAATGCATAATTTCACTGTTTCCCAAATGGGCCTTGGACCTCTGCATCTCTGTGCCTTTACACACACTATTTGCTCTACTGATAAACACCTCCCCCAACATCCCCCCCCCCCCCCCCCAACAGACACACACACACACAAATAAAATCTTAATGGTCTTTGCACCTAAGTAAATTCTTTGCCTCCTTCAAGACTGGTCAAGACTTACCTGTTGAAAGAGTTTACTAACGTCTATCTCCTCATTTGAACTCATGGAATTTGAGCTCTACGCTTGTGACTAGCAAGAGTCACAGTCATTTGTGACACTTCTTGCATTATTACTTTGAATATTTATTTAACTGATCACCTATTGGTGCTTTGCCTCTCCCACTAAAATGCAATTTACTTAGGTCACATGTGTCATGTTATCCCACATGAGTGTCTAAAAGCAGGAAAAGGAAAGTCTCACCATTGTTTACCTGACATGTGCCTGGAACAAGGCTGGTCACTGCATAATCTTGAACAATAAACCTAGTAGATAGAAATTTATATTTCCTTTGTAGAAACTGAGCCTTAAGGAAATAAAATGACCTGGCTAAGACCTCATTGCCACTGAACCAAGAGCCATGATTCAGGTCCAGATTTGATTCCAAGGGTCATGTATTTTCACCAGATTATATCACATCTCTTCAAGATTGCATGCAATAACGACACAAAAAATATTTCAGGGTTACTTGAATTGCCAAGGAGCAGCTCATGCTGAATATATGCAATCTGAGATGGTAAGCCAATCAGTAGTATGTATCTCTGGTCCTCAGACCTCCTGAGTCTCTGTGTGACCACACATCACATCAGCTATTGAGCTTAGAAGCCAGGTCAAGTGGGGACGGGAAAGCCTTCCTCTCCAGCCTCCCTGCAGCTCTGAAGGTACCCTGCCCATTGTAGGATGCGCGGTCTACTGGTCTTCTCAGATGGAAACAGGGGGAGTAGGAGTCACGGGGAAGGGACAGGCAGCACTCAAGGTGACAATCAAAGAGTACTGGAGGCTAACACACACATTCTCCCTGCCAACAGCTCTGTAATTCCAGGAGCACTACAAGTCAGTTGGTCATAATGTTATGAAATAGGCCAAAAACAACTGGATTTCATTTCAAACAGCATAAATTAACAAATTGCACATGTGCACCCAGCATCTGCTAACCTAATAATTAAGATATTTAAAAAGTCACCTAATAGCACCAAAGTCAGGATACTGGGATAACTGTTAGAGTGTTCTTTAAAAAAACCAAAATTTAAAGACACATGATTCAGTCACCCATGTAGTGCTCCAAACGGAGGGTTGCTTTTTCATGGTCTCTTTGAGCACTGTGTTTGGATTAGCACGGTGTGAAAAGCAGCAACTGCTGTTATGTAACTAAACCCTGCATATACAGTTGTCAGTCTGGGTAAATTTAACTCTGCAGGTTGAAGGCAGAGCTTGCTTGCCAGAGCAGAACTTAGAAAACAACTAAAATTTAAAGACACATTGCCCCGTGGACCGCAGAGGAGAGCTGGTTGGGGAGCCGCCGTGAGCAGCGAGGCACACAAGGCCAGTGGGGCTTGTCTGCGCCACACTGGGGCATGAGCCCCCGGAATAGCCTGTTTGAAAACAATGAATACTGACAAGAGCATGGTTGTTCAATTACAAAGCTGTCTGCATTTTCCCTCACTCTACATGGCGATAAAGGCACTTAGGGGGCCTAATGTTGTTGGAAAGGGAAGGCGCTGAAACCAAGGATCAAGGAGGCTTTAACAATCAGTTCCCTGGTAGGGGGAACACTGTAGATCTCTGTCTCCAGCCACGGGCTTCAGCGCTCCGTGGTGTGGAGAAGCCTGCCAGGAGCCAGGCCCTCTGCCTGAGTACTAGGCACTGCCGGGCAGCTCTAAAGGAGCCAGCTGTCCCCACTGCCCCTCGGGCATGCCAACTGCAAAATAAGGAAGGAGAGCTAACTCCCCGGAACTCCCTTCCAAATCTTCTGTCTCTCCCTCTGCTTCCATTGGCAGATCTATATTCACTACAGACAAGAAATAACTCTGTAGGTAACCTCTCATTCTCAGCTGGGCTCAGGCAGGGGAGCCTGAGAGGACAACATCCACTGGAAGCTGTCAAGATGTCAAAAAATATAAATCCAGTGGACCATGTCTCCAGTCGTCTTCACTACCCGGCAGAACTCATCACAAAGCAGGTTGGTCCTGGCCCTCATCCAAAAAGACCGGGCAACGTCAGTTAATGCGAGGGGATTCCTACCTAGGAGTGTCTCCCCATGCACATCTCAAACCCTTACACTGAGGGGTGAGCAGAGGAAGAGCCCACAACCACACCCCGGAGAGATGACACCCCAGGGAGTTGAAGGGAGGCTTCACAGTTGGATTGGTTCGGTTGCTGTCTGTTCTGTGTGGTGTGAGGGACATTTTGCAAAAATGAGAGTAGATTTTGAAGAGATGCTCAACTGACTCCCAGCATTTGAAAGATTTTCCACGCTGTTTTGTAAATGCAACAGGGCCAGACCAAGAGGGAGCAGGTGAGGTGCTCGCCTTAGGCACAGAATTTAAAGGGATGCCAAAGAACTCAGCAGTCAAGATAAATAATATTCTAGTGCAATATGTTTAAAATTAATATGAATGTGAAAAGAAAAAACCCATGATGAGCAAAATATCAACATTTTAAACAGAGAGCAGCAGCCTAAGAAGAACCAGACAGCCAGGTTCTTTTAAAAGAATTGCTCTGGTTCATGTAAAACAAGCCATTGTAATGGCTTCCGATGATGCCACTTTAAATATAGAGCTAAGAAAATAACTGGGGGAAATGAGTGTGGATGAGTTATCCATATTGTCATCTTTGTCACTGCCACATCTGCATTTGCTAAACATTCGGATCATGGAAGGCCGGAAATGGGTAACACTCAACTGCAGAATCCTATAGTTGGAGTATGCCAATAAGAGGGTATCCCCTCTTCTCAGATGAGATTGAACATCAATGTTCAAGGACTACAGAAAAATGTGCACCCAGGAGGGAAAGACACTCCAGAATAATTTTTTTATTCTAAAATGCTATTTCCTTGAAAATAATTGCTTTTTAAGTACTGACAGAGCTTTGGCATACATTATATTGTCCTCTAAATAGAAAAGATTTCTGTATACGGGTACTGCATATATTTACTTTCTGGAGGAGCAGTTCTAATGATGCCACCCTAGCTCAAAAATCTTCCATGGCTCCCAACTGCCTACAGACTTCAAATCCCAAAGCCCAGGAATGAAGAAAGAGCCTTACTCTCTATACTAATCCCTGTGACTCCCCCCCATTCCTCTTTTTCCATCCCTATACCAGCAGATCTATTCCCTGACACTCTCCTGCCTTTGCTGAGGCTTGCTCCCTCCCAAGAGCAGAAAAGCCCTCTCTTATCTCCCCGAGTTAGATTTCCTAAATCTTATGCATAGTTCCAGTCTCAATTCCAAAACTGCCTTCTCTGTGGAGCCTCAGAGCTCTGGTAGGTGCTGAATTATCAGACAACTTAAAGCTAGCAAGTGATGGTCCCAAGCAGCTTTGGCATTTTAGTTTAACTCTACATTAACCAAAATGCTTAATTTGCCAAAAGCATCCCATTATCAAAATGTAACTGATTACTCCTTCTCTGCCTTCAGAGGCAAAGCCAAAGGGGAAGGAAAGAAAAGATAAACGTGGAAAAACATAAAGCCCTTTTTCCTTATTTACTCCTCCTAAAACGAAGCAGGTATGTTTTCAATAAAGGAATAAATAACACTTTCAACTTCATATGGACATGCAGTCAGTCCAGTGACTCCAGGAATCAGCTACAGATACACGAGATAGATGTTCTCTGTATCCCAAAAAACCCACACACAGAAACACGCACTGCTCTCAGTGCAAGCTGGAATGGAAAGAAAAATCCCATTTTGACGCCCCGAGGCTTAACCAGAGTGCCCAGCCCTCCCAGGCCCACGCCGCCTCCTGGTGATTGGCCTCCACAGCTGAGGGCCCACTGCTCAAAGCCTCATTTCCCGGAGCAGAGCAATTCAAAACCATCTTAGTCACACAGATAGAAGGTGAAAGTATATTCCAAGCAAACTACTGGACTGAGGTCGAGTTTATCAAACCAATTACACTGAGATGTTACGGGAAGGGGGGGAAATGTAATCACATATGACAGGGATTATCAAAACTGCTTACACAGTAAATCGAGAAACTGATAACAGGCTGACAACAGCATCTACCTGGCGGGGGAATTTCAGGCTCATGCTCCCCAGGCTTGTAAAACGGAAATCACCACACAGAGAAAGCTGTGTAGTGTGGCTCACACCCGGGCGCTCTGGGTGGAGGATAAGAAAGGCCTGGGACAGAGGGAGCAAAGGGCCCAAGCAGGACCTTCCTGGAGACCCCGAGGTGCAGGACGCAGGGTCTTCTCATGCTGCTCAGGAACATCTTAATGGGCTCTGACCTTGCACACCACAGAATGAAAGCAGCAAGTAAAGAGTGAGATGAGGAGAGTCTTTGGAAGCAGAAACAGACACACAGAAGTCAAATTTGCACTTTGTGGTGAGGACTGGAGTCTATCAGAGCTCCACTGGGACAGGAGAGTCAGGGAAGAGAGTGGCTGTGCACAGTTCCTGGCGTAAACTGGCTTTCTGAGGAACAGAGTATGGAACTGCACACATGCTGGTCCTTTTTGGACCCTGTCACTCAGGGTGTCCAGAGGCCATCCAGGGGAGGCAAAATCATGCAGAGTGGGGTCATGTTGTACCCCAAATAAAAGAGCAATAAATTAAATATCTGGACCATATAGTCACTGCAAGATCGGTGGGGCCCAGAGCAAAAGAACACCGCAGGAGATACCTAATGAATCACTGACAGACAGGACACCAAAATAGAGGTCCTAAATAAAGCAAGTGACCTGGAAAAGGAAATGAATACCTGCATTTTAAAGGAGGGGCCTCCTGGTCCTCTCTGTGCATCACTAGGTTTTGTTTTTGATTCACAATGTGGCGCCTGGAAACACCCTAACAAGTTCAGCTGACTGGGGGCATGGGCTTAAACTTTATCAAGGCCTGCGACAGGGATGATTTGCATCAAGTTCAATGCTGTCCTTTTGGCAGTTGTTGCACTTAATTGAGTGAAAAAAGCTGTCAGTCTAAAGCCCCAATCCCAAGGTAAATTCACTCTGAACTAACCATCTGCCAGGGCTTCTCCCAGGGTAGTCAACACTTATCATCCAGAGAACTGGATTCACTTCCTCATAATTAGATCATTCCTGAATTAAATTGACGTTCCCAGGAAAAATAAAATAAAATGCAAAGTGTGTTTTGAGACCAGAAAGCAGAAGCCAGCTTGTTTTAACAAATGCAAGAGACTACATAATTTTTCACAGCAATAGAGTGGCACAAGAAATGGTTTTTCTAAATTAGGCTCCACAACAATTATTATCTTCCATGCCAACCTCCTAATTTATATTTGGATTTTTGTTCACAAAGTTCAAGCATTTCTTGGAAGCACCACACACAAACCCAAAGGATGGGTAGCTATTGTTTACAGACCTGGGAGCCCACGCAGGGTCAGACCAGATGACCAATCTTATCAAGCGTTGTGAATGTCAAAGTCTCTGTGCATTTGTGGGCACATCTGGAAATCTGCTGCTTATTCAAAAACAAAGAGAAAGAATTGCAGTCTGCTTCCTATATCCTGTGGTAGCCATGTTGGTTGGAAAGGCTGGGGAAGACAGGTCCAAAAATTCACAAAGAGATAAATCTGGAATCAGGGTCCCAAAGCAATGCAACCATGCTGTGAGCAAAAGGAGGAGAAGAAATGAAAGAGGAGGAAATTTTGAGAGTTTCTCTGTAAATGCGGTTTCATTCCTCACCAGCAATTGGGTGATTTGCCTTAAGACAGACTGAGTCTCATGGGCACTTACCTGCAAAAGGTTTTTCGAATACTTCACATTCACTCAAAACTTTCCAGAAAATATTTCATCTTTTTCTATTGTTCTTTTGAGTTTGCGCACCCCTTAGTTATCACTGTATTTCTGAAGAGACACAAAGCCAGAACGCAAAACAACACTGGGTCCCAGGGCCTTCTCCAACCAGGGGAAGCAAAGATCAATGAACCCAAAACAGAATGATACCAACTCACTTTTGCATGAATATTTAGAGTAGATATTTCCATGCCTGCTTTTGTAAGGATGTGATATTAGAGATAAGAGAAGATGAACAAAAACAGAGAAAGAATAACTGGGTCCTCATAACATTGCAGGCTAAATAGATCTTACTATTAGAGCCTATGTAATATTTATATATGCACTATAGTATTTCTACTTCTCCAACTTCTAATATTTCTAAACCTTGCCTGATCTTAATAGTCGCCTGAAGCATTTAATAAAAAAAAAAAAAAAGTTACAGAGTTTTCAGTTCCTTCTTCTAAAAGTTTAAATTCAGGTCTGTACTGGACTCTATAATCTGTTCTTCTACACAAGTTAACTAGAAGCCAAGCAGGGAAAAAAAAAAAAAAAAAAGGATCAGAAAAAAAAGAAATCAACAGATGCTGCCATGGTGGCCTGAGGGGAGAGAACCCAGAGAACCCACCCCCCATCTACATGCACCCAAGTCGGGGTGGCCTGGGGTGTTCTTACTTTCCCAGGAATGCATCATTGCTAAGCCAGGGTTAGATCTGAGACATATATTCCAGGGCAATGGAAAACTGCCCCTTCATGAAAGAAAGACTAGAAAAATTCTACTCCTTGCCAGGGGAAGTAAAAAGTAAACTTGTCATCTACTTGAAATTCTACATAGGAGAAAGACAAACAGAAAACAAAACAATTTTTAAAAAACAGGCTTATTTAAGAAAATGAAATCTCAAACCAATGTAACATGCAAATGTATCTAGGCTCTGAATTTATACTACTCTTTGTGTTACAGGGTCGAGACACTTCCACAATCCAAAAAACACAGGATACTGCAGGAAAAAAAATCCTGATCAAGATGAACCTGCAATAAAAAATTACAATCACATCAGAAGATCCACTGTATACAAGTTATAAATGATGAAAATTAGTTCCACAGAAGTTAATATAAGATCTTATGGAAGGTTTTTATAAAATAAGCAAGTCTAAAATTATTTAAGAAGTTTTTTTAAAAAGAAGAAATATGAAACAAAATGAAATAACAGAATACTATGACCAAAAAAAACACACAAATTTGGGGTGGGGGGAGAACAAATATAGTCATTTGAAAATTAAAAACTCAAAGAATGTGATATAAAAGAATACATTTGACATGTTTTCATTTATATGAAATTTAGTATGAAGCATCGAGGGGCTGTTCAGGGGAACTGGAAATGTTTTCTCTCTTGCATAGCAGTCACATGAGCACACACGTCAAGGCACCATCACTTCCCTGCATGTATATTAAACCATCATTTAAAAAATTCAATGGGCAGCTTAAACACTAGATTAGACAGAGAGGATAAGTGGGCTGAAAGAAAGAACCAAGGAAATTACCCAGAACACAATAGACAAAGAGAAACGGAGATAAAAGATATGAAGGAGAAATGAAATAGAGGATAAAATAAGATGTCTTACATGTCCAACAGGAGTTTCAGAAAAAAAGAGATTGAGAAAAGAGAAATGTCTAAGAATGTTCCAGAATAAAAGGAAAACATGCGTTATCAAAATGAATAAGCACATCAAGTCTTGACTAGAATAAATAAATAAATCTATGCCTATACCTAAGCATATCATAGCGACCCTGCAGAACATCAAAGAAAGAGAAAATCTTAAAAGCAAGCAGAAAGACAAATCACCTATAAAGGAGCAATGCTTTGACTGACAGCAAACTTATCATCTGCAACATCAGATGCCGCCTACTGGTCAAAGGCCACTGCCAAGCTATTGACTGTGGAGAATGGTTTTGTGCAAAATGATTGCAGAGCGAACATATTTTCCCACTGTTGTCTTTAGTGTTAAATGCACCCTTCACCACTTCGTCTCTTCAACAGGTTTTTATTGAGCACCTACTAAGTGCTGGCCTAGACAAGGAATTTCTCTGCTTTCAAGGAGCTCAATACTTTGGGTTCAGGTTATAAATGCTGTGATGGTGCTATAAAGGGCAAAGGAATCACATTTGATTCAGAGGAGTGGTCAGGAAAAGCAAATCTGAGCTGAGGCTCATCATGTGGACAGGCTTTAGCAAGTGAAGACTGCTAAACCTCAGGAGAGCAGGGGCCTTGTATATCTGCATTCTATTGTATCCCAAGGATTTGGAACAGTCCCTGGCACTCAGGAGGTTCTATGTAAATGCCTTTTAAGTGAATGATTGGATAAATTAACAAAGTGGCAAGAACTGAGTTGTGAGGGAAGATGTGGAGGTGAGAAGGTGTGGCAAGTTTGAAGACCAAAGTTCAGTTCCTTAGAGGGGACAGCATGTGAGTGAGCACAGGAGGTCTGGTGAAAGATGAGCCGGAAGCCCGGCAGGGGCTGCTTTAGACCTGGTAAAGGATTTGGATTTATATATATATATATATATATATATATATATATATATATATATATATATTGGTACTGGGGATTGAACTCAGGGGCACTCGACCACTGGGTCACATCCCCAGCCCTTTTTTGTATTTTATTTAGAGACAGGGTCTCACTGAGTTACTAAATGCCTCGCCATTGCTGAGGCTGGCTTTGAACTCGTGATCCTCCTGCCTCAGCCTCCCAAAGTGCTGGGATTACAGGCGTGCGCCACCGTGCCTGTCTTGGATTATATTCTAAGAGCAACAGGAATCCCATGCAGGATTTTAAGCAAGGAAATGATATGTGAGATTTGCATTTTCAAATATCACTTGGGTCCTAGTGTCAATGTCAGAGAAGTTAGCACTGTTCTATAAGGGGAAAGAATTCTTCTTCACATAATAGGCACTGGCCTATTATGATGCACAGCTTTGAGACTTCTACCCAAAAAGAGATACAGGGAGAGAGAAAAGAGGGACAGAGACAGAAAGACTGGGCATAAGCAGGTCTAAGGGAAAAAAAAAAAAAAACATAAAATGCTGGCTGCCCAATTCCTGCAGTGTGTGTTTTCCAATCAGGCCCAAGGCTTATGGCAGAGCTGGAATAGGAAGGGAACCCGTCCCCAGCTCCAGCTGAACATTCTGTTCAGGCTTTTCAATCTAAAAGCTTCAATGTGCCGGGCGGCACTGCCGCTGTTCTCATGTTGTTTGGCCAAATCCTGCTCCAAAACATCAACGTGTCACATGTGGGCCCAAAAAAGCCTTATGAACTTTTATCATATTTGAGTTTTCCCCTCTTCTTACACAAGCAGTGAACCAGAGACAGGTCCATGGTAATAATTCTGGCCTTCCTGGTGTGGACAGCTTCCAGAAAGGGGCAGCAAGCCCACAAGAGTCTGGCTGAATAAAGCCTCTCCTCAGCCAATGCCAAGTTCAGCAACTTCTCTGTTAGCAGCTCCTGTTAGGGCTGCAAAGCACTGAGGAGCTGGGCAGTTCTGAGGATGCACCATCCTCGTGTTCATGGGCCCTGCCGTCTCTGAAGCCTTCGTCTTTAATATTCACAGTCCACAGCTCACAAGTCTGCCAAGCCACAATCGCAGGTTGTTCTCAACAATTGGTTCGAGTTACTTGTCAGAATTGCATGCAGGAATTCCTCCCACAAGATGGGAGTTTTTGCTTTGTGTAGTCATTCGGAAGTCAGCCAAGACAGTGAGGAAGAGAGTGAAATCTCAAGGAGTTCTCTGGCAAGGCCATCTCAAGTTAGGGAGGGCAACAGAACACCACCTAAGGAATCAAAGGAAAACCGACCACCAGAAGGGCGAGGAAGCTGCCACGGGAACAGCCGAGGCAAGAGTAAGTAGAAAAACATCTCTAGGGGCAGCCATTATCAGCTGACTGGGCTGAACACTGTACAACTCCAAGGAGCTCCACTCGCCTACCTTGAAACCTCCCAGCTCTACATATGAGAAGGACAAGAACAGAGATGGGAAGAAACCAGGGCACTGGCCTGTTCTGTAGACACATTTAACAGAGTTAGGGGAAGGGGAGAGAGAGCAGTGGAAGATGGCATGGTAGGAACTACGAGCCATGGCTTAGAGCAACATCCTAGACTCAGACTGCCCAGCTCTTCTAGGCCCCGGTCGTTCATCCGTAATGTGAGGATTATACTTCTTGTCTCCTGAGACTGCAGAGAGAATCAGAAAGACTGAACAGTGTGAGCAATAGGGGAGCACTCTTAACTCTTATAAACTGTCAGATCACATCCCGAATTCTGGGATCATTGTTCTTGCAAACTCATTGAAAACATAGAGAATGTTTTATTTTGCCTTCATGACGTCCGCCACTCACGCAGAGCCTGCAGAACACAGGGATTAAAGACATGAGGGCAAACACTAGCACCTGCATGAACAGTGTCTGTTGTACAGAAAGAATTTATTCATCAGTTACTTACTCAAAAACAATAGCTGAGTGCCCACTGTATGCCAAGCACTAAGTTAGGGAAACACAAGGTCACCCCGCAGCATTCCTGTCCCAAGGCTCTCATGGGTTCGACTGCTAAAAGAATAATCCTCGTAATGATCAGCTGCTACAATGCAGTAACACAAGCCCAAGTAAGACAGGACCCTTACCTTCCCTTCCCTGCTGCCACCACCGAAGAGACCAGCCATTTTCCTCCTTTAACTAGTTCCTTCCCTGTTTAAAGTTGTGGGAGAGGATAAGAATGTGACTGTGCCTTGATGTGTCCTTAGGAAGGCCTAGCAGCACACAGCTCTCTCTGCCTGCAGCCACTAGATCTCAGGCTTGGGACCACAGAGGGTCAGATGTTACTAAAGCATGTCCTGGCTTATCTTTCTCTGTAACAACCCTACCACATGGACATAACCAAGGCAAAGCTTTCCCCGGACCCAGGAGACAGGTCACACTATGCTAAACACCACTTCTACCACAGGGAACAGCAAACAGTCTAAATTCTAAAACGATATTGCTGATACTGTTTATAATTAGCATGCTAAATAAAACTGAAGGAAGTCACTGGCTTTCATAGGCTTAGCCTTGTTATGCAGTTGGAAGACTGTATGTATATGTGCATGTGTGTATTTGTGTGTGTGTTTGTATGTGTGCATGTATAAATATAAACACACACATGTATACATATATACACTACCTGTTGGGTTCCATTTTTCTTAAATTTCAAAGACAGCATCACTACAAAATACACCCACTCTACGGAGATGACAAAGGCAAACGGAGTTGCCTTTCTCCTTCATCCTACATGATCCACCAGCCAACGATGGAGTCCTGGAAATGAGAGGGCCCTGGAGCAGATAAATATGGAACAATATGACAGATTAACCACATTTCCAGAGCTAGACTGTAAACTGGAGAATCACTTGAGAAGCATCCAGAATACTGAATTATTACCCTCCATGAGCTAGGTGCTTACCATTTGGAATTGCACATCTCCTCTCACAACCCGAAAAAGACACCAAACATTACCACATTTGAGCTGTCAAGCCCGTGGCTTCTCTTTAAAGAAATGAACAGACCAAAGATTTAACTCATCCCTCTTCTCAGTCTATCTACCTTTTATTCACCATTACTTTTAGCAGTCGTTTTGATTCACAGCAAAAAAGCAAAGCATGCAACTATTTCTCTCCGTGGATTTGTTGTTATCGATGACAATCCTGATGACTTCCAGAGAAAAATGTTGGAAGTGACATTACTAAATCAGATTAACAGCCAGTGTTCTTAACTTTTGCTTCCAACTATTTCATCTCCCAATGTGTAAAAGGAACACACTACAATAGGCAGCCTGTGCTGGGAAAACTCCAGGGTCAAGTTCCTTACGGAGGAAGCTTCACATTCAAATTCAGTGTATGTCACAGGGAAGTATCCACAACTCATGCTTTCCTATTTACTCAGAGTTGCTGCAGAACTTCTTAATCACATCTTCAGTGACCCAATCAGATTGGTCCACAAAAGTCTAGCCTCTTCTGTAAGAGAAAGCCTAAGATAAAGATCTTGCATTTCTCTAAGAGAGATCCATTCATTTCAGGCATGGAGGAGGCTACAGTGAGAGTAAGTGCACTACAGAAGAGAGAAGGAAGAAAATGGAGTCCATCAGCTGGTGAGTGGATACACAAATCTGGTATATCCACACAGTAGGACATCATTCAATAATAAAAAGATACAGGTTCAGCATCTCCACATATATGGCATTTTTAGATTAGGGATACCCAGCCAGAAAAGTCTATGAAACACTCCAAAATCCAAAAACTTCTGATATCTGCAACACTTCTAGTTCCAAACATTTTAGATAAGAGATACTGTCAACCTGTATTGATATATGCTACAACATCATGCTAAGTGAAAGAAGCCAGACACAAAAGACCACAGGTCATATAATTCAATTTAAATGAAATAGCCAGTAAAGGCAAATGCAGATTAATGGCTGCTTTAGACTGGGGGCAGAGAGGAGATGTGACGGGAAATGGGCATGAGGGAGTTTTGGGGGTGATACATATGTACACTAGGTTGTGGTGGTGGTACAACTCCATAAATTCACTTAATTATGAAATTGTAATCTTAAAACAGGTGAATGTAATGGTATGTAAATTATGCCTCAGTAATTTTAAGCTAGAGATAATAAAGACTGCATATTCATGAGGAATTCTTTAAAAAAGTTGACCCTTGGGCTGGGGATGTGACTCAGTGGTAGAGCGCTTGCCTAGCATGTCTGAGGCACTGAATTCAGTCCTCAGCACCACATAAAAAATAACTAAAGTTACTGTGTCCATCACAAACTAAAAATATTAAAAAAGTTGGGCCTTTGCCATGGGGTCATAGAATGTCGGAGCTGGCAGGACATCATGGCTCAGTGCCCCCCTGCACTATGGAGAAGGTGAGGCTTCCAGGGTGACAGTCACTTGCTCAACATGCTTATACAATGAACAGTCAAACTGGGATCAGAACTCAGGCCCCCTGGTTACTTGTCCTATATATCCTTCACAGTTGGTCTTCATTATTTTGCTTTATATGAACATCCTGGGCATTAGCCATGTAGATAACAGAATCTATGCACAAACTGATGTGTCTGAATGACAGATCAGTATGTTTTTTTGGTGTTTAAGCCATACTGGATAACCCATGATTTGGTTCTTCTCTGATTACCTTGGTGGTTGTATATTTCATTCTCTTGACATCTCCATACTTATTTTTAGACAAAGTCCATGACTGTTTATCAGCTATAGATTGAAGTTTCTTTCTTACCCTAAAGATTCACAAATGAGTTTGTCAGAAGCTGACTCAACTCTAAAAGTACATCCAACAGCAAAATCCAATTCAGACCCAGCCACAGAGGCTTGTCTTCCTAATAGAAATGTAAAAATGATCTTTACTTGACACAAAATTAAAATGTGATCCAATTATGCAAAATATGAAGAAACTTGTTGAACTGCCAAAAAAGTAAATAAAAATAAATCATGCTTTCTAATTTTAAACAATGATATCATCGCCTTAATTACCTTGGATTTTACTGCCATCGATTTCAAACAGTACAGGAATATGGTGACGAAATGTATATGGAAAAACATCATGCAGTTTAAACAAACAAATGAGCAAACTAAGAATTTTTAACAACTTTTTGAAGACCAATTGACCATCCTGAAAATTATTAGGATGCTTTCAGCATTGACCAAAAATGTGGCCTGAAGGTCTACGTTCCCTTGAAATTTATATGTTCAAGCTCTCACCCCAAACGTGATGGTATTAAAGGTGGGCCCTTTGGGAGGTGATGTGGTTTAGGTGAGGTCATAAAGGTGGAGTACTATGATAGGATTTGAGCCCTGATAAGAAGATGAAGAGACACCAGAGCCTCCTTTGTTTGCCATGTGAGAGTACAGTGAGAAGGTGACTGCAAGCAAGGAAAGGACCCTTACCAAGCCCACGCCTGACAGACCCTTCGCAAAGCTTGGCTTCCAAGCTCCAAACTGAGAAAATAAATAACTGTTGTTTAAGCCACCCAGTCTATGATATTTTGTTATAGCAGCCAGTGCTGACAAAGACAACTAAAGACTTACTTCATCACCAAGTAGTACTTGGTGCAATTTGTTACAGTGATCATGGCTGTACAGCATCCCTCTCAGGAACTTGATCAAGCATTACTTTTTCATATGCATTCAATGATATGAGAAAATATTTAGCCTCCCTTGATATGCATTTTGCAAGGGGCTATTCTTGTAGTGACTTACTTACACATTTACAGTCTATCTCCCAATGCTTTTGCCTTGGCATAAAGTGAAAATTAAAATAGAACTGCATATTTAGCTCAACTTCCCTGTCACAGAACCAGTCCCTAACTTCCTAAAATGTCCTTCAGCCTCAAAATGATGCCTGTCTCCAGATTGCTTCACTTTTCAGTTGTCTGTGTATGCAGGGGCCTGTTGGACAGATGCTCCTGTGATGTCGGGGGTTCCCCCAAGAGGCAGGTGTCTCTTCCTCTAGAAACACCAGAGAAATCTGCAGTTAGCAAGGAAGGCTGGGAGAGCTTTGCTGACCAGTGCTGTGGAAGTTCCGAATTTAAATATACTGATGACCTCAGGCACAAGAAGGCTCCAAACAGCCCAAGGGATTAGAACTCCTCTAGCCAGTCTTTCTTTCTCTGACAAAGCCCAGCATTCTCTCCCTATTCCACCTAAATAACCCGAAATGACCCTTCAGCTCGTATTGAAAGTGGAAAGAAAAATTCCAAAACGAACTGCAGTATTTGTGGGCAATGAGGCTTGATCTGAGCCCCAAACCAGATGACTTGGGGAGGATGAGGAATCTGTTTCAAGTCCCAGAGGTTAACTCCATACTCATTATAACAGAATAAAGTGAAGTAATCCTAAAATCACAACGTCTAAATCAGCAAACCCTTACATATGCCCTGGTTTTCTCAAATGACTCAGTTTACCTTAATTTGCCAAAGGAAACAGGCAGGAACAGAAATGACACAAGTATTTGAAAGCTATAGCTATGAACAGCTTTTTCTTTTAAAATTATATATACTTTAAAAAGAATATATAGTGGCTGGAGTTGTGGCTCAGCGGTAGAGCGCTCACCTAACACATGCAAGGCACTGGGTTCGAGCCTCAGCACCACATAAAATAAATTAATAAAATAAAGGTATTATGTCCAACTACAACTAAAAAAATATTTTTTAAAAAATGAATAAATAAATCAACTTATGGAAAGCTTGAGCCACAGAGAGGAAAAATTCCCTCTAAAGAGCCAAACTCTAAGACAACTAAGAGCCATAAATGTCTCCTCCAAACCATTTTCTGCAGGATACTTGTAGATCATAACCCAGCCTGAACTCCTTCACCAGGAGCCTCAACTCTTCAGGCATCTCTGCACAGACAGGCCTGGTCCTTGGCCTCTGCTGCGTCTTGGGATGGTGTCCAAGAGAGGGCAGTAAAGCTGGAGAGCTCCCCGAAGTGGGTCTCAGGTAACCAGTGGTTAGATTTCATCTTGCGTGGGTTTAGCTTTGCCTAGCTAGGCAAAGCAGGCACTTGGCCTGGGTTTTGAATGATTTCTGTTTAAGTTTCTTCAGGGCTCAATTATAAACAGCTCAAATAAAGGCCGTGCTGTCCTGAAGGGCACCTTTCAAGAGAAACAAAAATAGGACGCTCGCTGAACAAAAGAGGACTGTTTGGCCACCAATGTCCTGAGCAGGGTCTGAGTGGATAACCGGAAGGGCTTTCTGCAAAGTTAGAAAGACAGAGAAGAAAACAACAGCAAGAGAAGAATCATCACAGATTCACCCACCCCAGACCTTCCTTCCCGGCAGAAGTGCCAACAGATAAAATAGAAACCTCTTTGAAGAAAACTCCAGCCGGAGCTCAGCTTTCAGGTATTAGAAGACACTGGCATCCCAAGGCCTCCCCACTGTCAGATCAAACACACACAAAATATTTCCTTCATATTTGCCGGGTTTCCCCCACACCATAAAAAACAGGCTTTTACTTTAATCCACTTACCACACGGTGGGTGCAGGCCTCTAATTTCACAGCACAGAGATAACACAAATAATTCACATGACACATTAGTGGGCTAGGGACAGGGCAATCACTGAGCTCCCAGAAAACAGCAGAGAGCCAGCTCCGGCCTCAGAAGGCAGGCAAACAGATGGCTCTTCCAACAGGGCAGGCCCCCTCCTGGCACATTTGGACTTAAAAGATAAGGTCAGCCTATTAGTGTCCACATTGTTTTAAGTCCACAGGTCCCCCCAATTACACAGCACTTCCATAGTTCGTCCTTGGGCTGCAACACTATCAACTTTCTGTATGGATTTCCAGAGGCTGTTGCATATAAGAAAGTCCCCCGAAAAAAGGAGCCCAACACACGCAGCAGTGGCAATCTCCCTATAACGTAACCAATGTCTGTTTTGCCAACAAACATTTGTGTGTTTCTTTTTGACTTTCTGGTGAACTTAAAAAAACAAACAAACAAAAATCTTCAGTTTCCCATGGCTGGACCCATCCTTTGAAGGTCTCACACCCTTTCTCAAGACCCTCTTTCAACTTTCTCTCCCACACAGCTTTTCTCCCAGGCAATGCAGAGACCTCTCCAAAGCTACTATTCATTCTATTGCTCCAGCCTTGAGGTTCTGCCAACTATGAGGCAGATTCCCTTTAAAGACAGGATAAATCAATGCTGGGCTGTGTCGAAAATAAAAAAAAAAAAAAAAAAAAAAGGCAGCAATTCTTCACTCATCAATTAGGTATGTTGGGAAGGAAGAAAACCCACCAAAGTGGAAAAAAGACAAATGCAACCTGAAGCCACACAGGGCACCATAACCTGACCCAGCTGACGCACATCCTTGTTTTCTTAAGCAGATGTAGGATCTCCAGATCTCAATCTTTTCCCTCTCACTTCACCATTCATCCCCTTCAGTTTCCTGACCACACCTACCTGCACTGATATCACTTCAAAATCCATGAACATGACTTCATGATTGTACAAATTCTATCTTCCAATCCCGTCAAAAGTGCCACTCAGAGCCGGGCATGGTGGAGCATGCCTGTCATCCCAGTGGCTCAAGAGGCTGAGGCAGGAGGATCGCCAGTTCAAAGCCAGCCTTGGCAAAAGAGAGGTGCTAAGCAACTCAGTGAGACCCTGTCTCTAAGTAAAACACAAAATAGGGCTGGGGATGTGGCTCAGTGGTCAAGTGCCCCTAAGTTCACTCCCTGCTATCCCCCGCCCCCAGCAAAAAGTGCCACTCGGAGCTGGGGCTCCCTGTCTGCAGCCTAGCCCTCCCCGGCCCAGGTCCTAGCTAACTGTTTTCTTCCTTCCTAATACTTCATGTCATACACTATCACATGCCAACCTGCCAGACTCACATTTCCACCTGGCACCTCCAACTCAGCCCATCCAAATCTTAACTCACATTTTCTACCCCCCCCCCCCACCAAACTGTCTTGGCCAATAATTCTGCCCCCAACTCTGGGGTTGACTCCTATCAGTCCCTTCTCCATCACGCACCTCTAATTCCATCTTCTGAGAAATTCTACCCCAGAGTTCACCCTCCACACATTCCAGTTAAGTCCTGGCCTGCACTATCCCCCTCAAAAATCATCACAGAGGTCTCTTTCCTGGGCTTGCTGTCTACACTGTCAATTCTCCACCCCTTACCTCATGTACTTTTACTTCAGTACCTTACCAAAAAGAAATCAGGTATTTTTTTACTTGCTCAAAATTTGGGGCCTATGGGCAAAGGCCCCAATTGCTTAGCTTGGCCCCTGCCTACTTCATGCAACCTCACCTCCTGGTCCTCATCAGCAACCTCCTTGCTGAGGCCAAGCCACCTGACCTGAATGTGCCATCAACTTTCACCTTGTACCTCAACCTGGAATGCCCTTTCACCTTTTGCCTAAAGAATCTCCCCATTTTTTTTTTTCAAAACCCAGGCAAATATAATCACCTCAGTGAGCTTTTTCCCAGACTCCTCTCAAAGGGTTCTCCCCATCTCCTGTGTGCTGCATATTTTTGTTACTATGGCTATTATACCACTCTGTGCAATTTTCAAATTAATCTACCTTTTCTTCTCATTAAATCCCTTAATTCAACTTTGTCCCTCCATTGACCAATTTGGGGCTTAGCACAAAGTAAGTGCTCAATAAACACTTGAAGAGTCAATGCAAGGAGACAGCATATCACACCACCTTTAAGCAGCTAAAGCTTTCGAAGAATATTAGGTTTTCTTGCCTCATTCCACTTTCCCTCAGCTGGCTCCACTTTCACATATTGATTCTAAGTTGCACCGTCACTATCATCCTGAGGGCATTCACTGAATGCCCCAATAAAAGGCAGGGAGATATGAGACAGAACACTGAAGACAATCTGCAACCCTGCCCTCGAGGAACTGAGACCAATGGGAAGATAAACACAGCTGAAGCAGCAAAATGTGAATTCAATAAAGACTGTAACTAATGAGAGAGGAAACCAGACTATGTTTGTGACTAAAAAAATAATAATGGAAGAGACCAATTAATAAAGGGATGCTGTCAAATGCCATGATAATTTTCATTATAGCACTTTATTAGGCACAATATGATATTGATTTTTTTTTTCCTTTCAGGATTGCAATAAATTTCTCCACCAAATATATTCTTAATCCAGATGCCAGGCATTGATGCTGCCTTTGCTCCCCTTAAATCAACATTGTTGATTTCGGGTACAGGGAAGCTCACAGTTGTTTATGAAGCAAATTTACTTTCAATATTTTGACCATCAGAGCGAATACCATGTATATATACATATGTATTTATATATATAAATATATATATGCTAAATATATATACATATATATTAAATATATTCTTAACTGCATAAAAATCTCAATTCTTTGGACAAAGTCTTTGTGAGGTTCCAGATTACCAGGTGATGGTGTCCACAATGCTGCAGAAGTAAAATCTTGGAGTGAGGACAGAGAAAAGATGTAAGGCCACAAGCAAAATCCCTTTGAGATGCCCCCATAACAGAACTCGGAGAGAGCGGCTTTGAAGGCATCAATCCAGAGTGGAACATGGACCAGGGAAGTTTTCAGGAGCTCTTAGAGATACCTTTCTACTGGTTGGAAACTCATAAACAATAACTGCCAAACTATGCCCTCAGCCCCTGTCAAAGAAGCTTGTCCCCAGGAGGGGAAGAAAATACCGTCATTGGAACTTAATCAAGGTGTAGTATGTTCCTGGGTTTTTTAGTTTACGTGTTCCACTGGGAGCAGCCACTCTGGATGCTACCTTCTCAGAGCCTATTTTTTCTGCCTCTTAGAGTTGGGTTATGATTTCAGGCACAAAAATATGGCTCTATCTTCCTGCTGTGGAAAAATCTGTTTTACTAATCTTTCCTTGCAAGACAAATGACAAAGGAAAATGACCAATGTTCCTGGACCCTTATCACTTCTTTGCTAACTTGAGAATTGCAATGAATAGAGGTTCTCAGGCATGATGATAAGCATGAAGAGGCTAAAACAAATACAGAAAGCCTTGCTTTTCCAGCCTTGCTTGATTCCATTATTGACTTGACCTGCCACAACTGATCACCCATCCCCATTCAACTTAATCATTAAAAGGTAACATGAGCCAAGCATTTTAATGCCAGCACCATACATCTTCTTCTTGGTCTGCCTGACACTTATGTACATATGTGTATGCTGTGTGTGTATTTTCATATATGACATTCACTTTATTTTCATTGCTGAATGCTCAATATATTATACCCCCTCCTCTTAGCTAGAGTGTATTTCTTAAAGACCAGCTACTTGAAGTCTCTGTGTATCACCCACATTATCACAATACAAATTAGACAAAATAGATGCTTAATGGTATAATTCGCTGTACAATGACACTATTATTACAGCATTACTTTATTTTCATTATTACTGCATATTAGAATCAGCTTCCAACATGTTTGAATGAAGAAATAAAACCACCTAACCACAGTGCCAATTAATTCTGTAAAAGTCACGCAGTGTATCAAAACTAAAACATATTCAGAGCATCCCAGAAAGATAGGATTCCACTCTTGGTTCATTTCCTCCAACCTGCTCTGCCTCTACCTCGCTATACTTTGACCTATCCTAGTCCAATTACAAGTCAAGTCAATAAAAGACCCGTGGCAAGTTTAATTGATCCTCTAAGAAAGGATATTATAATCCATCAGCACTCCCTCTCCCTGCGCTAACATTATTTTCCCCCCCCCCCCCCCCCCCCCCCCCCCCCCCCCCCCCCCCCCCCCCCCCCCCCCCCCCCCCCCCCCCCCCCCCCCCCCCCCCCCCCCCCCCCCCCCCCCCCCCCCCCCCCCCCCCCCCCCCCCCCCCCCCCCCCCCCCAGGTTTACCCCAAACCATTGTGGTACCAATAACCACTCTTTCTAACGCAGCTCTCTCATCAGCTCAAATACTGTAACAGCAGAGTAATTTTGAGCAGGTTGTGAGTCTCTGAGAGTATTGCTTGCAAAGTGCATGTAAATTATTAGATTACATTACAAGTGAAAGACTCAGCAGTGGGTCACCATAGTGGAGCATTAATGTAGAACAAGTTGAATGGAGCCCTTACAGACAGCCTTCTCCAATGGGATTTTTGGCAGGGAGGTGAAAGTGAGTGAAGGGAAAGGGAGGGCCAGGAACGATAAGATGCTAGAACTGAGAGCACAGAGCATGGTGAGAAGGAGGGATCTACCCCAGCCTTGAATTGGGGGCATTAGTCTTGGGGGACCACAGGAATGGTGGGGGTTGCAGGGAGGGAGGAAATGAGCAGCCACTTCTGGTTCGGCTGAAGGCATGAGAGGTAACATCAGGAAAGCCCAACAAGTGGCAGATGGGTTGAACTTAAGTGATCTGTCGTCCCTTGGCAGGATCCAGCCCAGGGTAACTGAACTGCGAGATGGGGGCTGGATCCAGTCCCAGAAATGGACCTGGCAGTGAAAGGAAAAGCATCAGAACCTCCACTGATGCCCTGAGACTCTTGCTTATTTCACAGAGCAGCCAACCAGAATCAAGGAGGAATGCTGCAAGCAAAGGCAACTGAAGACCTGATAAGGAGAAGGGGACGATGGAAAGGGGGCTCCATCACCCCTTGCACCTGCTCTGTCATCATCATCATCGCCACCATTACGGGAGCTGCTCTTAATGTTTGCCAGGCTTCTTGCCAAGCACTTGGCATTCATTATCACACCTGAACCTCCCAAGGTACATCTGCATCATCCTCAATGTTCAGGTGAGGAAAGAGACTGAGAGGTTAATGAACTTACCTAAGGTCAAACAGCACACCCAGGCTATGACCCAGGTCTCTTGCACTCCAAGGAGGATTCTAACAGCCTCTCCCAACATGACCAGCCTCAGTCTGAGTTATTCAAGACTGGAGCAGGCCTGAGCAGGCAATGGAGGGGACTGGTGGATCCAGGAGAGCTGGAGGTGGGACAAACAAGGGTCCAAGCCCAAAACCCAGTTGGAAGTACAAGCAAGTTGGAGATAAGTCTGCAGAGTTCAGAGTGCCGAGCCGGTCTCTTGAGAAAGCAAAGAGCTCTGCACAGCAACATGGGAAAGATTACCTGCACAGTTAACGAGCACCTTCTTTAACCAAAAACCGAGCATGGATTAAAAAAATTTATCCATGGTCCTGGTCTTAGGGAGACCAGGCTTCACCCCCCCCCAAAAAAAAAGCACTATAAAGCAGTGTAAACAGAACGACACAACTGGCAGAGGAAGAGTTATATGTTTGTTGCATGAGCAAGGCCTATGTGACTGACTCCTGTCAAAGGGAACTTGAACTTGGGGATTTCAGGAAGGACAGGGTGGATCTTACTGGAGTTGAATTGATGGTAGGATTTCCCATAAGCAAAGACAGGTGAGGACAAATTGGGTGGGGGACTGGAGGAGGGGAAGGCTGAGGTACTTGAAAGGTACAGAGGTGAAAAATGTCAAGTTCAAGACACATTAAGAGGAGAACTGTTTGAAGTGTCTGGACCCAGTGGGTTACTCTGCAAAAAGCCACCATTAGAACATAAGATTCAGGAAAGCAGGAACCTGGCCCCTCTTGTGTGCTGCTTTATCGCCAGAGTCTAGCACAGTGCCTGGCACACAGCAAATATCAATTGAATGAAAAAATGCCACCCTTGGGCTCTTGCACACTGATGTATATTCACAGCAAGGGGTAGGGGATCCAAGTATTTATATTCTAAGCCAGTCAAGGCAGATGCATATCTAAATGAAATAGGATATTAATGAGCATGTGCTAAAAGTGGCATAAAGATACTGTATGATTATAATAATAAGTATTTACATTATTTGTCCTCCCCTACCTCCTCCTTGGAATCATAATGAGTAACACCTGGAGCTCAACATCAGTTACTGTGGAAACGCTTCCCTCCTCCCTCCCACTGCCAGGCCCCAGGCCCCTGAAGGGCTGCTTCTACCCCATGCCCAGGATAGGGTTTTTCAAATTTGCAAGGAGCAGCTCATAAATAGATCAAGAAACCAATTTGATGGCTCATGACCTGTATTTTAGATAATAGAGCAAAAATAACAGTGCAGCACAGCTAAAGGGTAAATATTTTATATGAAAAGTTTATTTCTCTTGCGTGCCTGTCTGTATGTGCAGATGCACGTGAGTGTATATATATACTGGCTCACAATATCTATTTTTCTCATTGTGGACTGCAATAGGAATGTTTCAAAGACATTACTCTAGAGGGTCAAGAAGTTCCAAAATTAGGACACTCCTTTTAATATTCAAGATGAATGACTCTTGTTTTCCTGGCTGAATGTGACTGTCAAAAGATAATGCTTTTAGGTAGGCGCAGTGGGGCACATCTGTAATATCAGCAGCTCAGGAGTTCTGAGGCAGGAGGATCACAAGTTCAAAGCCAGCCTCAGCAACTTAGCAAGACCCTGTCTCAAAATGAAAAATAAAAAGAGCTTGGGATGTGGTTCAGCCATTAAGTGCCCCTGGGTTCAATACCTGGAATCAAAAAAGTAAAAAACAAAAGGTATTGCTCTTTGCTCTTTCGGCTGGTAAACTTGGACCATTCTGAAACATCAAGAAATTCTAATAACACACAAAGTTTAAATTAGTTTCTTCAAAGCATCCCCAGCTTCACAACACACAAACAATGTTTTTTGGAAAAAAAAAAAAAGATTTATTTTTTTCTAAAACAAAAGTAATACATACATAATGCAGGAGACTCAGAAAGTACAGAAAAGCAAAAAGAAAAAGAAACTCAGATAATCCCACCATCTGTAGACAACCATTTTATTGTTTCATTGTTTTGAAATGTTAATTTATTCAGTCAAAGTTAATTTGTTGATAGAATTATAAAATATTTCTTATCTATACATGTACATACACTGGAATTTATTTCACAAATATGATGTGATTCTCTGCACACTGCGATAAAAGCTGTTACTTTCATTTAGCAACAGGTCATAAACTTTTTTCCCCATTAAGAGGTACTTTCCCATTGCAACATGACTTTTAATGGCTTTGTAGTATTCCATCCACAGACTTGCTTTCACTCTCCCTAAAAAAGGAACAGCAGCCTTCATCTTGAAGAAAGAAGCTGGCCGAAGAGACACTCAAGCACAAAGGGCAAGATGCTTAACTGCACAACCTGTGTCTTCCTCTCTACTGAATCAGAACATGAGACTCAAGCACTATTCTCACTGTGCTTTAGAATGACTTTTCTGACACAGCTACAAGCTCACTGGCTAATTTTTAATTAATAATAGAAATGTCCAATGGGATTTAAAAATCACAGTTGCTGACAATGTTCCATTATTGATGCTTAGCCAAAATGACTCTTACTTACTTTGATACATACATCGACTACCTAATGCCAGATTAGTTCCTACACACACCTTAATACCCTTGAGGGGTTTTCTGGAGTAAAGGAACTTCTGAGGACCCTGGCACAGCACACAAGTGGAAGGAAGATTAGTTGAGAAAGTAGAACTGGATTCCTGTCATACCCTTGCTATGGTTTTAGACACACCACTAGATGTCGGTGAGCTTTGGTTTAAATGGAGGGCTGAGCTAGAGAGTTCTTAGGCCCCTTCTGGCTCTAACACACTGTAGTCTAACAAAATAGAACCAGTGGCAGTACCATAAGTGAACCTCATATATCTAACATATAGCCCCAATCTCAGATTAAAAAGCATGTTTTAGCCAGACGTGGTGGCGCATGCCTATAATCCCAGCAGCTCAGGAGGTGCACCAAAAAGCCAGTCTCAGCAACTCAGTGAGGCCCTAAGCAATTTAGCAAGACCCTGTCTCAAAATAAAAAATAAAAAGGGGTGGGGATGTGGTTCATTGGTTAATCACCCTTGGGTTAAATCTCTGGTACAAAAAAGAAAGAAAGAAAGAAAGAAACAAAAAGCAAGCTCTAGAACATGCAACAACCCTTCGGAGTAACAAAAATTCTCCTAGTGACTCTCTGTGGGGCCCCAAGAAAGTTGTAGAACCTCAGTCATCTTTGACTGTGTCCCTCCCACTGAGAAACTTGACAACTTCTGGGTCAACAGTTTGGTTTATAGAAGCTGCCCTGGTTCCTACTTTCTACACACGCACACTCATCCAAGGTAGGTGAGGAGTGCCAGAGTTGGTAAGTGCAACTCTAGCAGTTTCACACCTGTCAGCATCAGTCAACTAATCAGGTCACTAACAGAGAAATCATTTTTTTATTATCAAATTATTTCATTTGCCTTTGCTTTCCCAGTGCTTCATCACCTGGACAATTGAGAGTTATGGGCAGTTCGCCCTCCCAGTTGCCCCGTTCTTTCAGATATAATATCCCTGTCACACAAATGTTCCCAGGAGCCAACTCTATATTGTCACGTGGGCTTTTCATCTTCCACTGGTTTTATAACTGGAAAGTGAAAATGAAGAGCAACGCAGTTTATTGAAGAGGCTTTAGGCTTGCTAAATATACACATTTCCTCTGTGATTGGATGTTGAAAATCCATTAATTTCCACAGTCACTCTTCACCGTGACTGGCATCGATCACATGGGTTGACATAAGCCTCTTTGCTTCTGGAAGGGCAGAATCACATCTGGTTGCCTTTTCTCCATCTCTGTCCATATCTTCAGGTCTCTTTAAAAACTAATCGGAAGAGTCAATAAACACACCCACCAATGCCTTTGCCATACAGGGAGGCAGATCAGCGCGCCCTTCAACCTGTTCTTGCTGTTTTTCCAAGTATTCCCTTACCTGCCTTTGTCAATTGGCATTCTCGACAAGTTCGTCATAACTTCTCAAAAGTGTCAACTTTCCTCTTTTCATTGCCCTTGTTAAAGATAATTTAAAATTAGAAAGTCACATTCCCAGCCATTTCAGAGTCAATGCTAATTTCATTTTCTTTTGCACAGAAGTCTCTTTACCCTCTAGAGATCCCCTGCCTTCATCCACAGCCCCCGCTCCCCAGCCCCAAACAGGCCTTCTTAATCTCTGTGTGCACTACTCCCTTCCCCTGACACCATTCTTATCTTTCCCCAAAATACTTCACCCAGTGAGACACACTTTAGCTTGTGGTTCTCCTTCCTTCGCTCCACTTCGAAGGGAAATGTCTGTGTCTAGAGATTGTAAAGTCACCTTCAGGAAAGAAGCATACAGTGGGCTGTCAATTAATCAGGACGAGACAGGAAAAATTATATCACGTGCAGCCTGGCGTCTCAGCACCTACATTCACGTTTGGGGGATAGAAAGGATTTCTCCCATACAACCTCAAATTCTTAGTTATGCCTTTTGTTTGGCTCTAACTGATTCCCCAACAACCGGACCATAGTTAATAGTCTGGAATACAGTGATTACCATACTTCATTATAGAGTCAAATGTTGGTCTATCATTTTTCCCCTTCTCTGGAAATTTCATCTCTATTCTTTGCAACCTGTCTGTTTATCCTTGGTAGCATTCTTTGCCTATAAAATAAGTTGAATGATTTTATATTCTCTAATTTTTAGGCCCACTTATAGACTGACATATAGATTTTGAGCCTGTTTCTTTCCCCCTGTTAAGCACAGAACCAAACGTCACCATTCTTGTCACGAGTACAATTCCATCAAGTTTCAGAGTGTCATTTATACACAATTTTATTTCTTCTTACTCCTTTCACACACGCCTACCACTTACGTACAGCAACTTCACTACATTCATATTTCATAAACTTCATCAGTATTCAGCCAAATCCTCCCCGGAAGTAAACTAGGTATTTTTAACAGTGCATTGCCTCTTGCGCTGGCTTGAGGATCCAATACCAAGTGGCACATTTCCCTGCACCCCAAATGAGTTCACCTATTATGGTCTGTGCATGCATGCAGAAACTGCCTAATTGTTGTTTCAGAAAACTTGAAGATAGTTCATGATCAAAATGCCAACACCCGTTAACATGAAGATGATTCAAGGCTGGAGATTATCAATCCCCTATACCATAATGTTTCCTACTCTTTCCCAACCTTTGATGGAATTTCAGGGAAAACACTGCTGGTATAGAAACTCTCCCCAGGACAGCCTGAAGTCCTCTGCCATGTTTAAAGGTGCATGAAACCTGCACCCTCAGCATCAATGGGCACTGTACAAGGCTCTCCAGCCAGCCAGCAGGGCCCCAGTTCAGTTGATAAGCCAATCGCCAAGAGCCCACAATGCCATGCCACTGTTAATATGCCATTGCATGTAATGTGGGAAGACAGTTCACAATGACAATATGTCAGTTAAAGCCATAAAAATCTGTTAGGGAGAAAAAAAAAAAAAAAAACTGTTCTTCCATGAACACAAGGGGATTGGTACCTGAAATTCCTTTTAGCAATAGCATGTAAGAGCTAAGCAAAAGCCAGCTCTGCCTAAACCATAAGCTGTGCTACATTCATTCCTCACCACATCCCATTTCCCCTCCTCTAAGGGAATTCTGTAGACAATCTCCTTGATGTCTTTGTTCCAACAACAATGACAACAACAACAAATAATAATCAGTTGTTACAAAAGAACACCAAGACTCCCAAACTGAATTCCCCTCACTGTGACATCCAAAAAATAATCACATACTATCCTTAGGTCAAGTGAGACAAGCCCAAGGAGGCCAGCCTCCGAAGCTGGTGTGGCCTCAAGGATGCTTTCCATGTTGGTGGTGCCAATCGAAGCCCAGGCCTGAGCTTGGAAGGAGAGCTTTCTTCCGCACAATCTAAATGTTCTTTATCAACATTCCTGAAGTTCTTCCTTCTAATCCTAGAGTTTCCTAACACTCAGGACTCATGAGCCCCTTTTCCAAAGATACCTCTTTAATGTACCTAAGGAAGAGGTAAAATTAGCTGGCATTTCTGTCCACCATTACATAGAGGGAACATAACACAATGCTATGGTAACATAGTAAATATGTAACTTATTGTAACCCTAAGAGCTTTCTTGAATATTTAAGAATTATTTTGCATCTCTTATAACTCCAGAGAAGAAATTAAGAAGACTAGATGCTAGATGGAATTTTCCTATACATTAAAAACCTCAATTAACCAGAATCAACTAATCAAATTTCTAATTTGCTGCTTGCAACTTAGAAAACAAGGGAAGCAAATAACAAAACATATTCCTGCTGAGGATTTAACAAAAAGAAAAGAAAAAAGAAAACAATTTTCATGCTGGGATCAAGACAGATTAGTCCAGTCTCTGACACTGTCTCCATTTATAGTTCGGTAATGTACAATGAGAATTCATACTCAGAACAGTGACCCTGTGGTACCATAAGATTCTCAAGTCTCAAGGAAAGATTCAATCACATCCTCAATGTTCTTTCTAGGGTAGGAAAGGGGACCAGCACATTTTTTAAAACATTCATATAAGGAAAAGAGAAAAAACATTTCAGATTAATCTACTGTTAGAAAAAAAAAATCAATTCATCAGTAATGCCTTGGTACCCTTACAGAAAAATCATGGTTTACTGAATATTAATCAACACTCGAATACTGATTATTTGGGTTTTTTTAAGCATTACTTCAAAATGATACAATTTTATTTTTTAGCAGCCTACAAAGATGGGTGAAAAATTTAACAGCTTAATTCTAAAGCAACCCTTCCTATTGTGAATTAGATACGAAAGGTAAATGTAAAAAAGTGATGGGGGAGGGGGAAAGGCAGAGAAGCAGACTATTCCTGAATTCCAACCAAGGAATACAATCTCCATATTCAGAAAGGATTGTGCATTCTAAGTTAGTGCTTGCTCCAACTGCTGAAGGCCTTTCAAAAGGACTTTTTGCTCTAGAGGAATTTATCACTAATCTGGGATCAGCGGGTCAGGAGTCTCCAGGAGAGAGTGGATGATGCTGACCTCAAAGTCCCTGCATATGGCTCATGGAAGACAAAGAGGGTGGGCAACAGATGTCCTGTTAGGATATATAATTATAACCCCACCACCATACACACACAGGGCAGTTACATGACATCTCTTTTCCCAGATGCCTGAAATGCTGTTAGTTATTTTGCTTCCTCAGATGCAGAAGTACATAAATGAGCTAAAACACAAGAAAACCATAATTCATCGAGTAGACTAGGAAGATGGAGGGGAAAGGAAAAGTACTTTCAAAAAACGTGGCCCAGAGAGTCCACACCACACCAACAGAATTTTCAATAACACCCAACTCAATCTGTCCTTCTAATATCACACTACAAGTTCTGGGAGCGGGGGTGGGGGGAACCAACAAAGAATCTGGAGAAAAATGTACATCTTAACTCAGAAGTGACAAGAAGATGGTCCACAGGCTGGTCTTACTCGCATTCCAAAGGTCAGGTCCACAGAGTATTCAGTTTGCTTCCGAAGAGATTCAGCTGTCATCACACTCCTCAGACCACTTTCATTGGGAGGTCTAGCTATCACAGTTATCATTCTCAGACCTCCTTGTGTCCCACCTCAGGAGTGTGTGTGGAAGGAGGGCATGTGCTGTGTGCCCCCACCTCTGCTGCCTCAAATACACAAGCAGAAGGGTCTCATCCTGAGGGGGCATCAGTGCAGGCTTCATCTGAGCTTCAGTTTCAGAAACAGAGACATTTTCTGAAGTCAAGGGCTCCTCATCATGCCTGTAGGTTTTGGAAAATTCCAGCAGGTGACTAACATAAAAAGAGTCTGCTATAAATGTTTTAGCCACTCAAGACTTGAATTCTAGATTAATAATTCAATTCTTTTTAAGAAAGAAGGGGGAAGCAACCGAAAAGGTTATCATAACTATCATGAAATGCATTTTCTAAAATTATTCTATTACATTTTTAAAGTGTATAATTATAAATGTTTTTATGAGCAATTTACCGGAAAATTAAAGTCCCTCGGTTTAAGAAATAATCACTTTTATCCCTCTGGCAAAGAATTGTCTTCCAGCCAGTAGCACTTTCAAACTATAGGGCATCATTTATTCACTGTGGAAAAGCCAGATTCATGCCAGAAAAGTTGATCTGAGAATCCATCTCTAGAAAAGGTGTTAACTTGCTAAGGGAGAGAACCTACTAGAAAGTGACTTACCTGAGACTGAAGGGAAGAGGGGAGGGGACATACTTTCAAAGTCAAGGAGTTTTGTGATTCTAGAAGTCCTCAGGGCTACAAATAAACTGTAGGCCCTGTTAACTGATTTTAAGTCAATCTAAGCCAAGCTTCCAGGGGGTTCAATCTCAACCCAACTGAACTTTTTTTTCAATGTTAATCCCATCTTTGGGCTTCGATTTTTCCCTTAGGTCAGCCTGCGCTAAAAGCCTTCAACCTTCAACACTGGTGTTGCAAACCCAGTGCATGGAATACAGCCCTGTGAGGATAACTTTACTGAAGTAAAATATGTAAGCTTCCGGCATGCATATAACAACAAGATTCTGAAAAAGGGTTTTTAACAACAGTTATGTCACAATGCTCATGGCTCCCTGAAGTCTCTGAAAGCCTTGTTAAATTAAAGATTCGCTGTGGTTCTTTTCCGCTTCATTCTTACTTCCCATGTTGCCTCTTTCTTGACTGTCTTTTTTCTGGTTTTCATGGTACTGTAAAGATGGGACTGAATGACACCAGCCATCATTAATACCACCTAGAAAACTGAAGAGTTTCATTAAAACTGCTAAGGTTCCCTGCAGTTGTAAGGATGGGGGAGGTCATCTTTCAGATAATAAAGTCACACATCTGATTTTGGAAGCTCAGGTGCTAAAGGTACACAGCCCATTCACACTTGAATTCCCAGGGGTAGGAATTCAGCAATAGCCTCAAGTCTATCTAGGTAATGTCTCATGAGGTCACCTCAATGTCATGAGAATCCAGACCACAATCTCTGTGGACTTCAAACACTCACTGGATGGAAGCTAACCTGCTATCTCTTTGGACAGCATCTCCCAAATCAGAAAGCTTCCCATTTCCCCCAATGCAAAGAACTCCACTCAACCCTCCTTGAGGTTGAAAATGCTAATTATAAGGTGATGATGTTTGCTTTTCCTTTTGAGTCCTGTGCCTTTATGTTTTAAGTATTTAAGAGGCGTAATCACCTAGTGTGTAGGTTAATTTCTTTCCGATATTGTAATTTATGCAACATTAATACTGGATGCCAGCTCCAATTTTCTTACTGCTTACACTCTGGGAGCAGACTTGCATATTCTGCCAACTCCATTACATCATCTGAAAACCCAAACATTTCCCATTTTCAAATCACTCTCAACTACCAGGCATACTTACACATTCTCTCTTTTTCTCCCAGCTCACACACAAAGATTGGTACCCCTGAGGAGCAGACACTACATCTGAGGTTAAAGTCTGCAAATGCACATAATTTCTGGAAGCTATTACTACTGCTGTGTTAGCTAAAGGATGCCTCCATCTCTGACCTTCCTTTTTCCATTCAGACTGTTATATAACCTAGTGCCTGCGTGCAGGATGTGAGTACAGTTTTGGGCCTTACCTCCCCCCTCCCACTAAATCTCCTAAGAGCCATGGACAGGGATGGACAGAATGGGGGGGAGGGGCTCTAGGAAGAAAGGGGATATAGGTCAGCAGGTCAGCTACATAAGATGCATCCTACTCCTAGTTTGTCCCTCTCCCCTTTGTGCTGAGCCTAGGGGGCTGATGGTACTGAATGCCCCAGCGTTATATAATTTGCAAGAACAGCAAGTTACGGATTTGCTAGTCGGTTCTGCAGCTTGCCACCCCTATCTCTTGCAAGAACACCTTCTGGCAAGAACGACACCTGAAGATGCTAATAACATACCGGAGGGGGGAGGGGCTGAAAAGGGGGGGTGATAACACAAGCCAGAAATTAGTGCCGCTTCCTATATACTATGCTCCCCTTCTTAAAAAGAAAAAGGAAAAAAAAAAAAAAAGCCTCAGAAACACATGAAGGGGATTTTCTCCAGTGTTTCTGATTAACCCTGTTACATAACCCGCTCGCATTCCAAATCCACCGTCTCAGGGTCTAAATATACTCTTTGCAGCCAAAAGCTTTCCGCACACAAACTCACCGATCTAGCTGCAGGTCCGGCCCCCAGCCCTCATCCCCTTCCCTTTCGCCCCAGCCTTACTGCCCCCCTCTAGCTCAAACCGCGATTCGGCGTGGTCACTCTTCAGAAATCGCCTTTAATTAAATGTTTTTCGCGTGTGTCATCCTGATGGCTTTTACTGTACTCGAATTCCGTGAATGGGAAAGTGCCTGGACAGGGGGTGTGGCTAAGGTGGGGCGGGGGGGGGGGGTAACTGTAAAACAGCCAGCACATGATCAGCCATATTCCTACCTCCAACTATAACATCGAAGAGGAAGGGAGCGGCTCCCGGGGCCGGGTTCGCCTTTCCCCAGCCCTCCCCATTCGCCGCCTGAAGCCCAGTAGCAAGAGGAGGGGGCGCGCTGGGCCGGTGCCCAAGCCGGGGTTGGAGAGATCCTCTCTGTCCCCAACCCCGGGCGGATCGCACTAGCCCGCTTCCTTCGGACTGACAGGCGTGATTTATACATTATTTACAACAGTAATTAAAGCTGTAGCTTCCTCCTGCTCTTTGAAAACTCCAGGCGCATTCAAATAAATAATCCCCCACACCCGAGGGGTGGGGGAAACCACATCAGGTTCAAACACCTTTAAAAAAGAGAGAGTAAGCTTACCTCAACAACCTACTTTAACTAGGAAAACGCCAGGAGGGGCATCGGAGCCCGCCCCCCACCCCCTATATACACTCCAAACACCAAAATGAAGTGTACAAATCGCCCAGGGACGGGAAAAATCGCTCTCACTATCCAGCCAGCATTCAACTTGCACTGACCAGCCCCAGGTTATTGCAGAAACACTAGGAACCTCAGAAAGGGAAGGATTCCCAGGGCAGAAATAAGTTTGGGTGCCTATCGAGCTTTCTTGCTCTGCTTGTTTTCTTTGTAGCAGCTGACTCCCACTGCGCGTGGAGCGCCCCACAGGACCGCCGCCCTAGGTGCGCTGGCGCGCACACGCCCCCGCCAGCCTGGGCGCCGGGCTCCGAACCCGGGTCTGCAAACTTGCGCATCTCCCCTTGCCGCTCTCGCAACACAACTTGGCTAGCACCTCGCGCGCCCGCACCCCGTTTCTTCTGACCTTTCCTCCAAAGCCCAAACCCATCGCCGTGCTCCAGAGAGGGTGCCCGCGTCGCCCCCAGACCCGGAGCGCCCCCTCCCCTTAACCCCCGGGGCTTCCCTGGTTACTCACTCCTCCCACCCCCCAAGCTCTGCGGGGGACCGAAAACACACCCCCGACTCCAGCAGCTGGGGCCGGAACTGTCAAGAGGGGAAAAGGTAAAGGAGGAGGAGGGTGGCCATAAGAAGATATATATATATATATATATATATATATATATATATATATATATATTTTTTTTTTTTTTTCCTTCTTAAAAGGACACTGCCGCTTTAAAAGTTTCTTTCCCGGGCCCCCACTCCCTGGTTCTCCGTATTTTGGGGGAGCGTATTTCATTTCGGCAACGCGGCTTTCCTCCTGTCTTTGCAGAAAAACCAAAGCTAGGGGTTGGGTCCGCCGGCTGTCAACCCTCTCGCCGCCTCCCCCGCCCCCCTCTTCTCCCGCAAGCCGAGAACGGGCTGCAAAAGTTTGCAACATTTCTGGGGGGCGGAGGGGGGAGGGGCGAGGGGGTGCTCCGGGCTTCGGGCACAGCTGCAGGCTCGCGCTCCGCCGCGGGACCTCGCGCCCCAGGCGCCCGCTCCCGGCCGCCCCCCGCTCCGCGCTCGGGCTCCGCCGCCCCCTCCCCAGCCCCTCTCCAGCCTCCTACCTCTGCTGGTGCTGGAATAGCTCTGTCTGCGCACCGCGGCGGGCGGCTCACTCTTGCGGGTGGATTCCTGGTTCAGCGGGGTCTCCCTGGAGCCGGCGGCCGCATCCGCGCCGCTGCTGCCCGGCTCGCTGGCGGCGGGGTCGGGGGCTGCCGGAGCTGACTCCATGTTTTTTCCCAATGTAGAGATCGCTGGAGATGGCGAGCTCCGAGACTCCCTCTATCTTCTGTTTTCAGAGCAACTCTATGGTACCAAAAAAAAAAAAAAAAAAAAAAAAAAAAGGGAGAAGGAGACCGGCGAGAGCAGGAGGGAGAGAGCAGGCGGCGGCGGCGGGCGGGCGAGCGAGAGCGCGAGGGAGCGCGCGGAGTGTCTAGGTGGACGTGTGTGTGCGCCCGAGAGGGGATGGGAGGCGGGTCTGGCCACAGGCAGCGCTAGCGAGAGCTTCTCCAGCCGGCCCCCACACCCACATTCCCCACCCTCCAGACCCCAGACCGAGAGCCACAGACAGGCTGCCAATTTTGGGAGGTGGGGAAAAGAGGGGAGGAGGAGGGGAGTCCCTCCTGCGCCCCAATCCTCCCTTCTCCTCAGCCCAGGAACAGAAATTAAAATCGGCGAGATGATTCTGTGTCTACTTTTGAGACTCTCTCGGGAACAGAACTCATCCCCATCTACAGCCAGCCTGGGAGGAGACAAATCCGGTAATCCACGTTGGGAAATCGCAGGTAGCTCCCTTTCAGCCCTATCCAGGGCTGAATGGAAACTCAGAAGGAATTAGAACTGGACTAACACCCCCAAGAAGGAGGAGGATGGAGGACGTGGCACTTTTTACTTTGAAACGGGACAGTCAGTGGGTTTCCAATCTTGGTTAGATACGTATGTGTGCCTGAAACAGATTTTGTGAGTCTAGAATCGCCATCGACAGCCAATTTCTGGTGTGGTTGAAAGAGGTCGCTTTCAGCTCCTTTGCTGTTTCCTCCGCGAAGAATCCAGAAGCTATTTAGCAGGGCACTTTTTACTGAAGAAAACTTTGGCCTGTTTGTTGGATGACTCTCTAAACTGGAGGAAATATGCCACACTGCATCTAACTCCTGCGTGGCCGCTAATTATCGATTCCCACTGGTACTTTTGCTGTTAAGTGTACTCTTGTCCATAAAAGATAGATATACTGGAGAGGTATTCATAATGTCTGGATGACAAAATTAAGATAATTAATGACTCCTAATAAGTCATATCATTGTAAGCATTATTCTACACTCTCCTCTATTTGAAACACACCCATCTTCTAGCGGATGCTTAAAACCTAAAATTACATCAATGTAACCTTCACCCCAAACTACAGTATGAAGGAACAATACAAATTGGATGGATGGAAATATTCAAATGGTAGTAGCTTGATTTTTCTATCTCAATATCAATCCACCATTTCCTTTTGCCTGCAAAGACACTGATGAAATCAGTCCATTTTTAACACACACCCCCACTTTCCTTTCACAAGGCTCAAAAATTTTGACAATAAAAATATTATTATATACCAGAAGGTGGCATAAATATGTGGTTAAGGGGGTGGGGTGGGGGAGAGAATTGGGGAACATTGTGCTTTTGCTAACTTCCTAGTTTGGAAAAAATGATTTTTAAAAAATAAGGGGGTTAAAATCTTGTTAGATAATAGCTTAAGAGGAGCTTCCATATGCCAAATTTCACACATGGTTGAAGTTACTGTTACTGATCTTGATCTGATTTCAAATACACAATGCTCTTTGCCATGGTCTATGTATTAATCAGCAAACCTGTGGTCCACTCTTTGGGGTGATGTAAATGAGATGTGAACAGTTCTGATACCTTAATCCAGTCTCTGCAAGGATCCCTGGCTTTAGCCTGTCTGTTGGTGCCTAGACACAATGCCATGATTGTCTCCTCTATCCCAAATCAGATGTGTGAGTTTCCCCATACATCAAAGCACAGATTTTCAGAGTAGCCTTCACATCATTTACCATTGGTTAGCCTGTTAATAATGTTCTTGTTGCAATTGACCTAGCTGATGGCACTTGACTTTTCTAAGTAAACAAATATATCAAAGTGAACAGTTTAATCAACAATTTACTCTGGGACAGTGAGCATCTCAAACTATACTAACTACACTGTATTTTTAAAGAATATTTAGAAACATATTTACATTAAATTTTACCACTAATTCTATGTAGAATGCAAATAGCTCAAAAAGTAACCCTGGCTTCCTTTTAGGTACCAGTAGCAACTTGTTAATATTTTTTTGGTTAAGTCTGCTCCCCTGGGCATTCAACTGGTTCCTTTACTGTTCTAATTTAACTGAGGTTGGATTTAGTCACCCTGGATAGATTTCCCAGAAAAGCAGCCCTACTGACCTTAACCAGTTAAGATAGGCTTTATATTCCCTTCAGAGAGAGATCCCAGCTCAAAAAAAAATTTTTTCCTCACTCTCTAAGACAATTATGGCTTCTGCAATTTAAAACAATTGGGAACTCAAGTACTTTCCCCAGGGGAAAAATAAAAGTGAGTTAGATACATTCCTTGACTGTCAATCATGGTTACTAAAGTGTAAATTTCCTGGATTGGGGAAGCATTTCAAACCTGAAAAGCACAGTGATTAGGTTTATATTTCTTCCCTTCCCTCCTGCCCCTTCCCTGATTACTAATTAGGGCTTTCCAATTTTCCAAATATTTGGAGAGATGGGAGCCCTCCTTAGATGTGCTCATTGACAAAGGGCAACAATGTTTGCTCAAAAATGGTTATTTTACTTTGCAGTGAGTTCTCAGACAGGCAATGGCTTAGAAAAACTGTGCTTTGTAGAAGAGATAAACCTAAATCCAGGCTCTTGCTTCTCCTCTTTTTCTCCCCAGCCCCACAAGGACCCTCCCAACCTCCTTGTCAACCCCAGGCTCCCCTCCTGATGGTAGCCCTACATTTCTCCTACTCTAAAAGTAATTACTGGGACTCCATGTCTCTGTCCCTCTCTCTCCCCTGTCCCTAGCTCTCCCTGTCCTAATGTACTTGCCATGTTCTATAAATTCTACTTCTATGACACCTGCCCCCTCCTGTGTTCATCCAATTCTAGCCACTGTTGCTTACCTAAACCATTGCAGTGACCTTCCAAATAACTGGCCTTCAGTCTTCTAACCATTCTAATCCATTCAAGATATCACTGCCGAGTTAATTACTCTGAACTACAGCTCTTGTTTCCCACCATGTGCTTCCCCTGCTTACAAGACTTTAATGGCTCCCCATTGCCTATCCAATTAACTACTAACTAGTCAACACGGTATTGAAGGCTCTACCTCACTTAACGATGTACTCCTACACCTAGAATGGCGAGTCAGTCTCATCTTGGGGAGGAGCACCTAAGGTTAGTTGGAAAGGTGTGGGTTGTGATTCATTAAGCTGTCTCCCATGGATGGAAGAAGTGCGACACTACTGCCATTATTCTGAGTTTTCCAAACTGCCTTTTATACTTATATAATCCCTGCAATACACATGTAGTTCTCTGGTCCTGCCACATGCTATGCTGGTCCCTCCTCCTCCTCTTCTATGGTCCCTAAGATGCGGATAGTTGTCAACGCCACTTCTCAGACCTCAATCCCCTCCCTATCTTCTCTGTTTACTGAAATCTACTTTTTTTTCCCAAGATCCATTCTCTATGACAACTCCTCTATGAAGCCTTCCTTGATTCCCCACAAATCAAATATTTGAATTTAGTGCTTTACACCCCTCTCAGAACACTGGATATGTTCCATCTAACTTATGCTATGGTTGTTTGAACATTTGCCTTATCCTCTCTAGACACTATGCCCTTGCACATAGTAGGCAGTCATTAGTGTTAGTGGATTGGGGAAGGGGGGCTGATAAACTAATCATAAAATAGCATGTCCACACAGTGATTCCATTACACAACAAGAATGAAAACCTAAGCATTTCAACTTTCAATCACTTGAAATAAGCTTTTCCTTCCTGGATAAAAGATTAGTTGACATGTATGGGCTGTTAAAATTTTATATATGCAAAAAAAGTTGACAGTTATTTTCTTGCGTTTCTTGGAGAGAGAGAAGAGAAATGATGGAAATACATAGTCGAATTTCCTTGGGAGTGTGGAGCTTTCTACAACATGCATGAGAACAAAGAAGACAGAAAATTTAAACTGGGTGCCCAGACAACAAGTTTCCTTTCTTTCAAGAAAGCAGCAAGAAGCTGATGCTGGGCCACATGCTGAAAATAGAAGAAACTCCAATGAAAATGCAGCACATCTGTTGGGCTCAGACGGGCTGCATCTTACCCCAACCAGGAAAGCCAAGGGTCAGAAGAATGCTTCATCAAAATCAGAAGGAATGGTGTAAATCAGAGATCCCCATGGTAATAGGAGAGCCAGGTTTGCCAGACACTAAGAGGGAAAGAGGGATATGAAAGCAAGTAGTGTCCACCCTGGATGATCCACTCCACCCACGCCCATTGTAAGGGTGAGGACACTAAAATGCAGAGAAGTGACTTGCTTGTGGCCACTCAATTAATCAGAGGCATTCATTAATTTTGTATTGAGTACATATTGAACTGACAATGGTTCGGATATGTGGAGTTAAACAAAATACATTATTTGAATTGATTTCATCTCTCTTTTTTAAAAATCTTGCTACTAGAAAATTTAAAAATAACTTCATGGTTTACATCGTGTATCTGTTGGACCTTGCTAGTGTGGAAACTCTCTGGCACATGGTAGGTATTCTAACAATTTAATAGGAGTAATTGTTGAAGCTCAGTTGGAGACACCCCTGGGTCAAGAGTTAAACATCCATCTTGTGGGTTCACAAAATCTTAATTGTGCTCTTGCTGTATGTTAGGTGACAAGAAAAACAGACAAAGTATTGTTTCTTATAGGGAAGGTAAGATGTGCACACTAAAACTAAGCAGCTTTGCATGCTTGTCTTAGAATTATTCAGGGTTCCCTTAAGACCTCCATAAAACAATTAATATTCTTCCTCAGGCAATGTACCAGAAAAGACCCAGTACTGCTCCCTTGGATAGCTTCTGGAACTAGAGCTGCGGCCTTCTGTAAGAGCCTTTAATGAGGAAGTAGCTAAGATGATGGCTGGCTGAGAGCCAAGAGGAGGCGTTTACTTGTTTACACCTGACCTTAATGAATTTGACTAAGAATCTTTCTGTGCCACACCTGTACACGTGTGTGCTTAATGGGTGAAGAATATTTAACCAGGCCGGGGGCATCAGAGAGAGGGAGAAAGGAGAGAAGAAGAAGCAAGAATAAAGAAACCACTCATTCCCAGTCTGCCTCCGATTTCTTTCCCGCGGTATCCTTGCTGTAGGCGGCAACAGCCTTCAATAAGAGAGAGGGATTTGGTAAAATATTACCTTTGCTCCTTTGTCAAAGATCAGTTGACTGTATTTTTGTCTATTTATTTCCACGCTGTCTGTTCTGTTTCATCAATCTATTAGTCTATTCTTTTACAAATACTACACTGTCTTGATTACTATAACTTGGAACTAGATTTTGAAATTTAATTTCAATTAACTTAATGTTAAATAGCCACATGTGGCTAATGGTCGCTGTATTTGACAAAGCAGACCATTCATTTTAAGTTTTATTCCTTTGATCTTCTGAATCACCCGTAGGCATTAATTCATAGATTTTAGATTCTATAAATATTTATTTTGTTATTGTCACATGAAAGACACTGTTGTGGATTCTAAGATAAATCAGGTAGATCATACCTCCTCTATGAGAACCTAAGATCTGTCCGTCAGTACTGTAAGTTATGGAACATCAGGCTGGGGCTGTAGCTCAGTGGTGGAGCGCCTGCCTCATACATGAGAGGCACTGGGTTCAATCCTCAGCACCACATAAAAATAAATAAATAAATAAATAAATAAATAAATAAAGATATTGTGTCTATCTACAACAAAAATTATATATATTTAAGATAAAAATTTATGGAGCTGGGCGTGGTCGTGCACGCCTGCAATCCCAGCACTTGGGAGGCTAAGGCATGAGGATCACGAGTTCAAAGCCAGTCTCAGCAATGGCAAGGCACTTAGCAACTCAGTGAGACCCTGTCTCTAATAAAATACAAAAAAAGGGCTGGGGATGTGGCCCAGTGGTCAAGTGCCCCTGAGTTCAATCCCTGGTACCAAAAAAAAAAAAAAAAAAGAAAGAAAAAAAAAAGTTATGGAACATCAAATGCTATAGAATGGGTTCCAGTAAAGGGCCTCAGAGGAAGCCAATTATCCCTGTTGGAGAAATCAAGGAAACTTCTTTGAAAAGGAGACATTTCTCCAATTGTTTTCATTGGAGTCTGGACTAAAGGTACAAATGTGGGAAGTGGTTATGGGACTACATGAGCTGTTTATAAGAAGAGCTGAGGTTGCCAGCTGTCTGTATTCTCCAAATGAACTTTTTCTTGGTGTTGTACAGGAACAATTTCCATTTAGGAAATACATGAGAATCCCCACTCTCATTGATGGTTCTCAAAGTGCATTCCCCTGACCAGCAGCATCAGCATCACCTGGGGTCTTGTTAGATATGCAGATTCTCAGGTCTCAGCCAGACTTAGTCCAGCAATCTGTGTTGTAACAAGCCATCCTGGTGATTCTGATGCATGCTCCAATTTGAGAATTACGGTGCTAGATTCAAGACCACCTGATTTGTAAAAGCACAAAATGTGGACACTATAAACTCTGAAAGAGGGCTCTTCTAATGAGAGAAAAGATCATGCTTTTGAATTTAACAATGTTTTGATGTATAAACTGCAGCACACCACAGAATCCCCAGCACCAAGTAAAGAACCTGCTAGAACTAATTCTATCCATCTATACCTCACCATTTTGGTGGTAGTTACACTGGTTCTTTTTTTCCCTCCAGTTCTTCTAGAAAAACCTGGGTAGAGATTAAATTTGAAAATTAAAGAAAAGAAGGAAAAGAAAAAATAGTGCTGTCAAACTAGCCTGGGGCACTAATGAGTCAGAATGCCAGTTCTGCCCTGCTGAAGACAGATATTTAGGTGGTGTCCCTGTGTAAAACTGAGTAAGAAATCAGCAGGAAATATTTTCTACTTAACAGATTAGAAGGGTGACAACGATGGTAGCACTGTTCTAAAAAGCTACATCATGGTAGATATCATGGGTCAAACTTTCCACTCAAAAAAATTGTGACTTGTAGCTCTCTTGTGCCACAAAAAGTGTTCATTTACTTAAAATGTGGATGATGATTTCATTAAATAATTTCTTTCAACTTTAAGTATGTTAATTACCTTTCAAAGAAAATGCTGCCTAACAAACCACCCCCAAACTCACTTGTTTACAGTCATAAGCATTTCTTTCTCATTCTCATGTCTGTGAGTAGACTAGAGTTTACTGGGCTTGGCTGCAGGAATTGATTTGGCTTGGTTCTGCTCTACATGCCTCCCATTCTTCTTGGGACTGTGGTTTACTGGAACATAGTCTTTTCATAACAACAACAATAAAAAAGCAGGTGCACAAGAAAGTAAGCCACCCTCCAAGCATAGGTCAAACCTGGGCATACATCTCATTACTAACATCTCAGTGGTCAAAATAAGTCACGTGGTCAAACCCAAAGTCACAGGGATGGGCAGATATCTTCTTCCTAGCAAGAGACCACTGCAAGGGTGGCACATGGTAGGTATTAGACGGGAGATTGAACCATTGAGGCCAATCATTTAATCACCTAGGATGGCTCATCTCCAGGTCAGAGGTTCTCAAGCTTATATGCACACCGGAATCACCTGGGGAGCTTTAGAAAGTGCTGATGCCTGGGTTCCACCCCCAGCAATTCTGGTTTAATTGGTTTGGGGTGCAGCCCAGGCTGGATGTAGTAAAAGCTCCCCAGGCAATTCTAATGAGCAGCCAAGTCTGAGAATCACTGTTGTTCAATAAACTCCTGTTGATTAAACAAAGATATTTTTGACCATTGCTTTGGGGGGACCCTTTCTCATTCATTTTGGATCTCCTCATCCTTTAAGACCTTTTACAATTAAAACACATTACTGTGTCAGATGCAATTTCAGTTCCCTCTAGTGAGCAACCTTGGGTCAGATTCATAAAAAGGTGTTGTGAGAGAGTTTCTTAGCATTGAATTCTAATGGATTGATGATTTTTTGCCATCTATCTATTGTTGAAGTGAAAATACTAGTGTGGGTGCTGTTGTTAGCTGTCTACACTGGAGAAGCTATGTAGGAGTAGAGAGATTTCTGCTGTATTGTTGGAAGGTAGGATCTGTCTTCTGAAGGCACAGGGCACTTATACAGATCAAGCATTTTATTTATTATTTTGCATTTTGCTTATTTTTACATATTTTGTATATATATATCCTGAGAATGATCTCCTCTGTGCATGGGTAGGGGGCATTCAAAGTTCCATGATACATGTAAGTTATTGACCACAAAGTTGTATAACTGTTTTTGAGGACCATATGAAGAATTCTTTTAAGGTGGTGGTTTTTTTGCCATGTATTTTGGAAAAAAGATACCTGTGGCTGATTAAAACCAGGGCCCTCATCATTTGTACCCAGCAGAGTTTTTGCCTCTTAAGGATCTCTGCATATTTTTAACCTTAAAATTCTCATGTCCTGTATTCTGTCACCAATTTTGTCTCGTAGTTTTCAGTTTGGGGTCTTTAAAAACCTTTTTATAGCAGTGCGAAAACAAAAATATTGCATCCTATCTCCCTTTTAATTTTTTTTTCTGTGTTAAGAAACACGATATTTAAGGATCAACCTAAGTTTTAGAAAATCCTTTGTATCATTCAGGGATCTTCCATATACCGTGTTCAAGCAAAACATCCTCCCACAATTTCCTGATATGTTGTCTGGCTCATAGACAAGCTCATTTGTTGGAAAAAGAAGATAAATCATCAGTTTGCACATTATTTCCCCCATCAATTGATTGCTGGCTGTCAGGATGCTTGAGGTTTTGAATAACCAATCAAATTATTAATTTTTGGATGAAATTCCATAATGCTGTGGCTAATTATCAATGCATATGCAGATCTGGAGGGAGCTCTGGGTAGAGCAAAAAAATTGTCACTAAGATGATAAAAAAGATACATCCACTCTGTACATGAGTCACTGGAAACATATTGGATACATTTATCAGGGTAAGAAGCACTATAGACTCAATAACATTTCAGTTTGACACTTACTTCATATCCAAAAGTTAGATCCACAAATATTTTCTTCCCCAGCTACATGTTGTCATAATAAAGAAAATAAAGCCTTTGGGGTCACACAGCTCTTACCCTTAACATTTATGCCATGATGACATGATCAAAAAGGATGCAGTCATGCATTATCACTCAACAACCACCTTTTCATTACAGGGTGTCAAAGGCCGGAGTCCTAGAACTATAGCCAAGAATTTGTGTGACTTTGGAGAAGTTACTGAACATCTCTGGGGTTAATTTTTTGCATGCATTGGATGGATTAGATGATTTCCAATGCCCTTCCGCCATTCCATTTAATTGCCTAAAGAACACTTGGTGCTATAGAACACATAGTGTTGAAGGGAGCTATATTTGAAGCGATAGATAAAAGGAGGTGCTCACAATGGAAGATGTTATGGTGGAATGGTCTGGAGGTGAGAAAATTTATTAGAAAGAAATAATACTATGAACTCAAAATAGGCAAGGTCCTTCACAAAGGACCAGAAGGAAACCAAGTAAAATCAGTGAGGACTTGGTCAAAGTCATTTACATGGTGTCCAAATGAAATAAGGAGCTGAAACTCCCAACTCTCTTAGCATCAGTTCCTCTCCTCAAGCTGCTTCACTGCCCAAGTTTAGCAGTGCTAAGCTTTTTAAGCAGCTCTTACTTGAAGACAGAAAGATCATTTTAAGTGACCATTTGTTTAAGCCTTAGCAAAAAGATCTTCGAGGGCAGACAGAAGTTTTAGGCTGGGAGACAGAATCGTCCTGATGACTGTGAACCTGGTGTGGCCAATCTTAAATTCATTGTCATCTATGCCATAATCTTGTGATTGTACAAGGTCAGCAGTCAGACTTAACCATCTGGCTGGACTGGAGTTAATATGGTTGTACTGACTTGGTCCATTTGGGCCTATGGTGCCACTATTCAACCTCAGGGATGCCCAGCACTGCTTCCAGAGGAGACAAGGTTAGGAATTGGAGTCCACCTTTATGCTTCCTGGACTACAGCCTCAGGGAACGCATAATACTAGGGCTGATACTAATGTTATCACAGGTAATCCTCAGTGCTAGGAACTTGCTTTTTTTTTTTTTTTTCCTTTTTTAAACAATGAAACTTAGTCCAGGTGTATTAAGCAGTCTGACCAAAGCTCCATGGTTAATATTCAACAAATGTAGGCACTCAACACAAGGTCTAATTCCGGTGCCCATGTTCTTCACACAACACATTTTCTTTCAAATGCAAACAGAAATAAAATGAAAAACAAAAAGTGAGGCCGTAATCTCAGACTAGAGAAAAGAAAGAAGGAAATGGACAAAGGAATGGGTTAGTGCAAGTAAACAATAACTTAAAAGCTTGGGTCCAAATTCCAGTCTTTCTTCTTAATCATCATCCCATTCTCACATTAGATATTATTACATAACTATAGCTACTGAGTGTTCATGCTTCAAGTGCTTTATTTTCTGCATGTTACACACATGCCCACATGCCAGTGCACTGAAATGGCTTCTGTTATCTCTCCCATGTTATGGTTGTGGAAATGGAGAAACAGGGAGAAGATGAGGAATGTGTCCAAGATCTTACAATTCATGGGGGCAGAGCCATGTGACAACACCCCTTCTTCCAATTTTGGACTGACACCCAGCCTGCATTTGACTACTCTGTGCATCTGCTGGAAATGTTTGGAGCTCCCAGGTAAATCACTTTCCCTCACTGGAGATCAGCTGTTTCATCAATCAAACAAGAAGCCCAGACTGGAGGATTCATGGAGTCCTTTCCAAACCTAATATTTGCTGACTCTATGCATGAGAATAAGACTTAGAAAGACCAGCATGGGAAAGGGGAGGAAGAAGAAGAGAGAGCAATGGCAGGAGGAGCATGCCTCCTTCCCTATATGGCCCAACCTACTGCTGTTCCTGACCAACTCTGCTCCTGTCCAGGAGGAGGTCGTCCATGCCTCAGTGAGCAGGATTCTCTCAAAGCAAAGGTCCTGGCCTTCCAGGGGTCTGAAAGGTCTAAAAAGCTGGAAGTTCAAGCATTGTGTTCTGGGGGTGGGGCATGACAAACTAGACCAAAGTTCGGGTTTTGATGCAGCCACCTCTGTGACCCCCAGGTAAGTTGGTTCTTAATGATTGGCTCAGAACTACAAAGATTTCCCTGTCCTTATAAGTCAATGATACCATAGAAAAGAGTAAGCCTCTCTCCTTTCCTGTACCTTCCCCACTGAACTCTGAAGCTTTTACAGTAAGGGCTCTTCTGGGTTAAGGCACAGAAGATCACCACTATTAAACTGTGACTTTTATGAGAGAGGGAGTACATTAAGTGCATATATACCATCAACCCTTCAACAGTCACTCATTCATTTATTCGTGCAATTATATGGCCACTCCCTCCATCTACAGCTGTTTTAGAGCATTATAAAAGTCATATTATTTACCATTTATTGTGTGTCAAGTAAATGCTAGGGATTTGACTAGGTTCTAGGGATAAGAATGTGGCACCCTAGCTTAAATTGGCAGATAGTGTGGGTAGAAGGGTGGAATGGGGATGTGACAGAGCAACATACTAGAATTCATGTATTGGTGTGACCCCATACATCAGACCCATCATCCAATAGGATTCATCTGTCAGCAAGCTATGTTATGGATAGGACAAGGGTTTTGAATTTCAGGACATGAGTTCAGGTGGCCAATTCTGTTATTCCTGGAAAGTTTTTCTCTGCACAGGGCTGTTGCAATCCTGTTCAAGGAACAGAAAATCCAACTCAAAATGGCCTAAGTGAGATGGAAATTTTATCATACTACAAGAGGTACTATATAAAGTAAGATGGACCTGCGGCTGATCTTGCAGCTCAATGGTACTAACAAGGGCCTTTCCCATCTCTACTCCTTGGCCTCTGAATGTCAGCTTGAGCCTCATGCTAGCTCCCTCACGGTGTAATATGGTTGTGGCTGTTCTACATATCATGTACAGCAGAAAAGGGCTATCTTGTCCTTGACTATTTTTTGTTTGTTTGTTTGTTTGTTTTTGGTACCAGGGATTGAACTCAGGGGCACTCGACCACTGGGCCACATCCCCAGCCCTTTTTTGTATTTTATTTAGAGACAGGGTCTCACTGAGTTGCTAAGTGCCTCGCCATTGCTGAGGCTGGCTTTGAACTCTCGATCCTCCTGCCTCAGCCTCCCAAGTGCTGGGATTACAGGCGTGCGCCACCGCGCCCGGCTTCCTTGACTATTTTTTAATGAACAATTCCCAGAAAACCATTAGTGGTTTTCTGTGTGTCTGTCGGCTAGAACTAAGTTGTAAATCCACTCTTAACCACTTAAAAAGAGATTGGGAATACCAACTCTGGTTTAGACAAAGCGAAATTTATTCCTAAACAGTTAGAAGGTCACTTTCTCTGAGGGCCTGAGTACCTAAGCACAAGGGCACCAGTTACTAAGCCAAGACCTTGAATCAGTCAGTTCAGTCAGTTGCAAATAGGGAAAGGAATCATCATTCCTCCTTTGCAGGACTGTTGTGTGAAAAGTGTGTAGCATTATTTTGTAAACTTACAAAAAGAAACTTACAAAAAAAACCCAAATAACCCAATTAATAAATGGGAAAATGAACTAAGCAAACACTTCTCAAAAGAAGAAATACAAATGGCTGACAAATATGAAAAAAAATGTTCAACATCATTAGCAATTAGGGCAATGCAAATCAAAACTACACTGAGATTTCACCTCATTCCAGTTAGAATGGCAGCTATCAAGAAGGCTAACACTAATAAATGCTGGACAAGATGTGGAGAATGAGAAACATTTTTACACTGTTGGTGGGATTGTAAATTAGTATAACTACTGTGGAAATCAGTATGGAGGTTTCTACAAAGACTAGGCAAGGAACCACTATATGATTCAGCTATACCCCTCCTCAGTATTTATCCTAAAGAATTAAAGTCATCATACTACAATGATACATGCATACCCATGTTTATAGCAGCACAATTCAATTGCCAAAATATGGAATCAGCCTAGGTGTCCATCAGTGGATGAATGAATAAAGAAAATTCAGCATGTGTATATACACAATGGAGTTTCATTCTGCCACAAAGAAGAATGAAATTGTGTCATTTGCAGGAAAATAGATGGAACTTGAGAACATTATGTTAAGCTAAGTAAGGCAAACTCGAAAAGTCAAGGGTCATAAATTTTCTTTCATATATGGAGGCTAGAGCGGATAAAGGTAAAGAAAGGTATGAAGGGATTTCATGAAAATCAAAGGGAGATCAGTAGAATAGAGGAGAGGGACCAGGGGGAGGGAGGAAAGGAGGAAGAGGGGAAATATTAGAGAATGATATTGGCCAAATTATATTGTTATAGTGCATGCATGTAAAAATATGTAACAATGAATCCCACCATTATGTACAACTATAATGCACCAATAAAAAATATGGGAAGAAAATACTTTAGGGGAATAAAAATACTTACAGATGTAAGGTACTATTAACCTATTAAGCAGAGGCTCTCAAATTGAAGGAGGGGCCAATTCACTTGGAGGACTTATTAAACATATTGCTGAACCTCAAAGTTTCTCATTCAATGGGGCTGAGTGGGGTCTGAGAATTTTCTCATCTAATGAGTTCCAGGTGATGCTTCTGCAGGTAGACCAAGACCAAACCTTGAGAATCTCTGCTGCAGACCATGAGTTTCTTATCTGTATATCTTTAGCACTTCAGTGTCTGGCACAGTTATGGTTTGGAAATAAGTTGTCTCTGAAAAAGCTCATGTATTAGGCAATGTAGCAATGTTCAGAGGTGAAAAAACTGGATTATGAGAGCTGTAATCTCATCAATAGATTAATCCATTTGATGGATTAATAATTTGAATGGACTAACAGGTGGTGACTATAGGCAGAAAGCGGGGAGATGGCTGGAGGAAGTAGGTCCTTGGGGGTGAGCCCTTGGGAACTTTATCATGTCCCTGGTTCTCTTTGTCTGCTTCTTGGCTGCCATGAGCTAAAAAGTTTTCTCCACCACAAATTCCCCCATGATGTTCCACTTCATCTCAGACCCAGAGCAATAAATCACAGGACCATGAGCTCAACCTCTGAAGCTCTGATCCCCAAATAAACTTTTCCTCCTCTAAGTTGTTCTTGTCAGGTATTTTGGTCACAGTGATGCAAAGCTGGCTAACACAGACACACATAGTAGATGGTAAATAACAAGAATAGAAAATATTTATTCTATGCTCATCAACTTATGGAACTTTTTACATGGATTATTTCATTTAATCTTTACTGTAACATCATGAAAGAGAAAATATTATTACCTCTATTTTACAGAATAGTAAAGTGAGGTATAAAGTGGAAGATTCATAAATAATGGAGCCAAGATTTAAACTCAGGTCCATCTAAACCAGAGACCTTTGCAATGAACTAAAACTGTATTTTGGATATAAGTGGTTTCTAATTGTTGAATGAATGAATTAGTTAATAAATGTAGGGTCTCAACAAAAGGAAGAAATAACAGGTATATGTTGATGAAGTGAGAGAGAGAAAAGGCAGGGCTACATCATGGGCAAATTTTATGGGAATTTGATCTAGGAAAAGTTCTTGACATTGGGATCCCGGGCAGAAAAGTAACAGGCAATAGAACAAACCTCCTAGGGAGTGAAGATCCCTAGGAGAAGTGATTCAGAGGAGAAAAGATTTCCACCCAGGGGCTTAGTTCACCTCCCTCACTAATTGACCTTGGCTTCTCTTTCATTGACACAGGAGACCAGTATAGATGTGGGAACATAAGCACAATGAGGAGACCTTGCTGTCTCCATTCTCCACCCTCAGCTGTCCATGCATTACAGGAAGAGTTCTGAACACGCATCCCCAGACATGAAGAAAGTCTCCTTACAGATGTGCACTCCCTCTCTCAGTCACCAGGGTACCATTTGGTAAATTGCTGCTGCAAAGCACTGAATGGTACCCTGGTGGCCTCACAGACGGATTGTATCCCTAAAAGTGTTTAATTTATCTCTGGGGGGAATTTATACCCTGGGAAAATCTGGTTAAATGTATAAATGAATCTTCTAACCAGCCAAGATTGAAGATATAATAAAATCATAAAGCCAGAAGCTCTCCCTGAGAGCAACAGGTTCATCCCCTCTCCCAGCATGCACACACCATACAGTCTCAGGAAGGTGATTTCAACAGGGAATCAGGAAGGAGGTTCCATATACCATCCACTTTTTAGCCTTTGGAATATTTTGCTCTTCTCACTTCAATTCCTTAAGCAATAATTTGGGCTTATTTTAACCTTATCAGATCCCAGTGGAGATGGAGGATGGTTGACCTATATCATCCTCTGAGTCATAAATTTCTTAAGCTTAAAAAGAATCCTTAAGCCTCTAGTGGGGTCTAAAGCTTTTGAGGTTAAGCCCCAGCTTTAATGACCTTCCTATTAATTCATCTATGTAAAATTAAAATACCAAGAATCACTCCACTGGATACTTCCAGTAGTGTCTCCATCAGGATAGACGATGTTCCATTCCCTGTGGTGGCAATCAACTGCCAAACATTAATAGCTCACAACAACAAAGGCTTGTGTCTTGCTCACAGTATTGTTCACTGCAGGTCAGCAATGGGGCTCTGCCCTTCACTGTCACATTTGGAACACTGTTAGCCACTGAACCAGGAGGAAATCATATGTATGCACTTAGAGCTTCTGCTTGGAGATGACACTTGTCACTTCTGCCTACATTGCATGGGCCAAAGTAACTCCCATGGACTCATCTAACTCAAAGGAGCAGGGAAAGAAAATTTTAACATGTCCTCATATGAGAACATGGGCAATACTTGGTAAATCAATACTAATGATGACCACAAGAAACATTCTTGTGTGGGAACTTCTTTGGAAAGGCATTTTCTATCATGTACCTGGGAGTCCCTAGAGGAATATGCAGTGTAAGTGTGAATGTGTGATGCAATAGGAAAGTGAATCCACAGTTCTCTCTTTTTGATAATATGTGCAACTTGGAGTTCCATCTATTCCAAAATATCAATAATCCCACCTCATGTGGGAGTAACCATTCAAGGGACAATAGAGGCAAAGGTAGATTCCAATTGAAATGAGCTCGTTTTTGTTATGTGTCAGATCCTATCTTGCATGCTGAGAGTACAAAATGATTAAACAATTGTTCCTGGTCTTAAGACTAAAACCTTAGAGAACATGAGGTAGATAGTCAAATTAATAAATAGATTTTTCTCTTAAACATTGTTCCATAATAGTTAAGCACAGTGTCTCTGGAATAAATAAAGACCTGAATTTGCAACCCTGGTCCTAACTACTCAAGTGTCCTTTTCATAGATTTTCCATAAGTATAGTGGCTTCCATCACAATTTGTATGAGAATTAAAGTAGATAATCCTGTAAAACATTTATGGCACACAGTAAATGCAATGCTTGAAAATTATTTTCTTTCTATAGCAACACAGAGGGGAGCTCCATCAGAAGACAGTGAGTCCTACATTTGTTTTTGAAAGGTGATAGGAGTTAGTTAAAGAAAATAGGTGGTTAAAGGCCTTTTATCAGTTGAGGTAATAAATCCATGGTCCAGGGTTCGAGTCAGAATCAGAACATAACATAATTCGGTTGAGATCCCCACTTTGCTGCTTGTTAGCTGGGTGACCTTGGGTGAGTAATTCACCTTTCCAAGCCTCAGTTCCTGACATCTTCCTCACTAACTTGTTATGAGTATTTCATCCCAAGCCATGCTTGGTCAATTGTATTGGCTATAAATGAAAGCTTGAATTTATACAAGGAATGGAGGTGTGAGATGCTAGTGCTTTTTTCTACACTACATTATTACCAAAAACCTCAGTTTTACCACAGGCAGGAGATGCTCACCGCCATTATTTCACACATAGTAAGTATATGAGAAAAACAGATTCATTGGTCAGGGTTGAGGACAGGGTAAGGAATCAAGCTGTATGTTTGTTTTTAGTTATAAGTGGTAGGCTCCTGGGTAGCAAAGGAAGGTAATTGACTTATAGTTCTCACTAAACTTAAGAGGCTTTAGTTTGTGCCAGATGAAAATTAAATAATTAGCAAGGAATGTTCAATTCCAACATCCCCGGCCAACTGCCTATTTCTCCATAAAGATGGGCCCTTAGGGAATGGAAAAGGATGTAAGTGCAATTAAATAGGAGCATAAACCTTGCAGAGAACTGTCAGGGCAGTGCCAGAGCTTGGCTGGGATTTATTCTAGAGCACTCGGCATTCCCCATTCATGGTGCGCTCCAAGAAAAAGTACATCAAAATGGTGACCAGCATTTCCAGATTTATCCATTCTTAAAAGTTAAATAAAGGGTGTGCTTCTAAAGAGATGCCTATGAACAAAAATTGTTATGGAGAACATTGAGGAGAAGTTACAATGTTTCCATTAAGGTTTTAAAGTCATAGGCAGGCCCAAATCTGAAGGGTATGACAAGGAATATACTGATATATCAAAGTGCCTGAAAAATTCAAAGTCAGCACTATCATGCCTATACGTGGAAATATGGGCCTTGTGCAAACATTATTAACTATGTTCTAGGTCCAGCATCAAGTCCTGTAAATATAATGCTGAATAAAACATAGGCCCTCCCTGCAGCTCTGTAGGATTTAGGATTAGGTTCAGCTCTAAATAACAGATATTCAATCCCAAACAACAATGGTTTACATTAGTTGGAAATTAATTCTGTTTCTTGGGTTGTCAACTCCATGCAATCAGGGACACACGCTACTGCTGTCCCATTGCTCTGGTCTCTTTTATGTGATGCCATACAGTCGAATATGGTGCCTTTAGCTCCAGTCATTGTATAGACATCCTTGTTAGTATGGAAGAAGTAGGGGCAATGAAGAACACGCTTCTTCTCTTCAAAGACATTTCACAAAATCTAGATACTTTCCAGCTCCCAGGAAGGTTAGTAATTATGTAGCCTTTATTCTGATTGGTCATGTACCTAGTGAAGAAATGAGAATTCTGTTACTAAGGAGGAAGGTAAGAATGGGTACTGAAGGATAATTAACAGCTTTGCCACAGGATTAAAAAGCTCATATTCCTCCTTTCCTCCCCTCCCTATTGTCTTATTTATAACCAAATCACTGAAGTAACACCATTCTCCTCCAAGAGGAAGAAAAATTGCTGGGCACTAGTGTATGATAGGAAAAATTTCTCTTCATTTTTTTTTTTCCTTTCAGATTAATAACAGCTGAAAATATTGTAAGAAAACCAGGACATAGAAATATAAAAAATATATGAGGAGTTTTAAAGATGTTCTTCAGGAGATAATTGTCTAAACTCTTTGGGGGAAAATAAACTTAATTTTTTACTTAATGCTATGTGTAAAATGAATTTCATAAAGATTAAAAATTCAATATAAAAACAATGTATTCTGAAATTGAATTTAGCATTTTATGTATTTCATCTAGTAGTGTTGAGGACCATAAACAGATTATACACACATACATATACATGACACTATGGAGAGACAGCATACTAGGAAATATATATACACACACATACATATATATGTGCTTATACATGTATGTGCATATGTATAATAAAAGGGTAACAATGACTTAAAAGTAAGAACAAGATGAATGCTCCTAACTGAAAAATTTAAAAAAGCAATTTACAAAACAATGTTTGTTTATACAAATTCAAACATAATTCAGTCAAAAGTAACAAATGGAAAAGAGAGAGAAAAATAATCACAATGAAAATAATTGGGGTTATTCTGCTCCCTCCTCTATCCTATGAGCCTATACTCTCCATCACACTTGAAACAAAAAATGGGGACCTATCTCCTGTCTCTGTACTTGAAAGATGATGTGAGGATCTTTAAGAGTCATTTCAATACATCTGAGTTTTTGCTTTAAGTGCTCACTTAAAAATCTAAGCACATTGTGCAGTTCAACATCTCTTTACTCAGAGCCAGTGATGAAATGGGGAGACAGAATTTCTCATTCACAGCTGGTGGGAAATATTAGGTTGATAGGAGCTTCTTGATAGCCATTTTGTGGGAAGTGTTTAAGAATTGTAGCTCAACAGGTAGGGGTCAGATTGTTGATAAAGTTGGGTATCAACTTAATGAAGCATTGTGAGTACATAGACTTGCTAGTTGGCCACAGTTAAACATTTCTGGTTACCTATCTCAATAGAGATGGAAGTGTGTAAGCCAGTGTGCCTCTAGGGGTCTTGGGGTCTTGGTGTCCCCTAGTATCCTGCCAGGTCTTCTTCAAATCTTTTCATAGCTCCAGAGGAAAAAGATTTAAAGCAATTCTGTTAATATTTATGTATATAATAATAAACAATATATAATAATATATTATATATATATTATAATACTATATTGTATATATATATTTGACAGGTGAGCTTAATTATGATTATGATTTTCTAGAAATCTAATTATTGTGTATATATCTATATCTATATATATCTATATATACACACACGTATAAAAATATAAAGGCTTCCTGCCAGTGAATCCTTGAAGGTAAGACGACCAATTTTGGTGATCCCTAAGGGACTGGTGGGAGGATCATTCCATCAGAGTCTCATTGAAATCTCCCTGAAAACATGGGGCACAGAGGCTGGTAAACTGGTAATATATATATTGGGGGGGGGCATGGGGAATTAAACCCAGGAACATTAAACCACTGAGCCACATCCCTTATTATATTTATAGCCTTAGTATATTTTGAGACAGGGTTTCACTAAGTTGCTTAGGGCCTCATTAAGTTGCTGAGGCTGGCTTTGAACTCATGATCCTCCTGCTTCAGACTCTAAAGCTGCTGGGATTATAGGCATGTGCCACTGCTCCTGGCATTCAGTATATTCTTAAATGTTGGTTATGCAGTACTAGAATTATGCTAGTTATTCTGTCTTAGCTAATTTCAGATAATCAGTTTAGTTAATATTGGTTAAAATATTTTTATGTCTCTTAATACACAGTTCTCAGTGAACTGAGGTGTCAATAATTCAGCAGTCACTGACCAAAGTATGCGATCTGTGATAAAATAACACAATTCAAAATAATGTGTACAACATGACTAGTGAGCTGGTTTGGTGCAAAAATGTGAATCTCTGTGCTGGGACATGTGTATTTACAAGTGTGATGTCTTTCCTACATAGTTGAAAAAGAAAAAAAGGGAGTAGGAAGAACTATAATGAATCTGAAAATTAGATTTTATTGAGCCAGCCAGCTATTCACTCTCAATTCTAAGTGTTTTTTTCTGATATGAAGCTGCCAAATAGTAGTGTGAAACCACCACATTTAAAAAATCCTCTTTAAACACAGTGACATCTCCACTCAACAAATTTATATTTTCCATAATAAGCACAAAATAATGTTTTCCTGCATGAAATTGATGAACACTATTGCTAAAGGCAAAGGAAAGACCAAAACTATAGAAGCATCTTTCAAAGTCACTCTCCTTACAGCCAAAAAAAGGAATAAGTGTCACTCCCAAGAAGCTTATGAAATGATCCCCAATATAACAAATAGTGTGCTTGGAGAAAAAGAAGACAAGCTATTGATGAAATTCCTTTATCAAATCAGACAGATGGGCATAGCACAACAGTGGCACACCATGCGAAAGAGCAGTTTCTTTCTCAAATTCAGGCTTGCAATGGGGAAAACCCAAAGCTATGCAACATGTAAATCAGGATCTGGCATATTATGGTGCACGTTTGAGGGGGATGTGCTGATGAACTTTTGTTTGTTGATTGCTGAAACACCTATGTATAGGAATTAAGGGAATGATTTGTGGTCAACTAAGTTAAAACTGAAAGAGGTACTTTGTGATAAACACTGATGAGAAGCAAGCATGTATACAAGAAGGAAAAGCATTGCCACACACACACAAGAATGTTTTAGTTGAACACCAATACACAGGCTGATTCATTGAAAATGGCCAATTGGGAATGCACAATGTTTCTTCTGATTTTGATTTAATGCTCAAGGAAATAGTGCCCATGAATACAAGAAAATTACAGGCACCATGTGTACACTTTTTTTTTCAATCTACAACATGTAGAAGGCAGCAGCTACAAGAATGCTCTTCTATGCTGACATATGCTTACTGCAGAACAAATAGGTATGCACCAAAGTTTTTAGAAACAGGGGATATAGCTTAAAATATCCAAAGTGATATCTCAAAAGAAGAATCAAGTGAAAAGACTTACTCTGACTTCAAAGTTTACAATAATTCTTACGTAACTAAGACAGTTTGGTACTCATATAAGGTAAAAATAGATCATGGAGAAGACTAGAAATCCATAGACCCATATTTACATCAGCAATTTTTTAACATAACATAAAATTCATGATTATAAAGTATATAATTTTGTAAAGTCTATATTTTTAGTATATTGATAATGTTGTAGAACCTTCACATTAACTAACTCTAGAACATTTCCAAGACTCCAGAACAGAACCTATAACTGTTAGCTTTCGTTTCCCCATTCCCTCCTCCTCCATCCCCTGGCACTATCAATCTAGTTTCTAATCTCTATGGATTTGGCTATCCTACACATTTTATATCCACATAATCATATAATATGTAGACTTGGCATCTGGCTTCCTTCCACTAGTGTAATGTTTTTAAGGTTCATCCATGTTGCATGTGTATTGCTACTTCTTTATTCCTTTTTCATGGATGAATGACATTTTACTGTATGGATTTCCTACATTTTGTTAATTCATTCATCTGCTGATTGACATTTGGATGATTTCTATATTGTCGGACTGTTATGCACAATGGTGCCATGAGCATTTGTGCACAAGTTTCCATGTGAACATGTTTTTCAGTTCTTTGGGATATAGGAGAGGAATTCCCAGGTCATACAGGAACTCTAAGTTTAACTTTGTGAGGAATTGCCAAACTTCCATAACAGCTACACATTTTACATTCCCAATAGCAATATATAAGAATTTCCATTTATTCAAATATTTGTCAATAATTGTCATTTTCCCCTGGAAATATGTTATAGCCATTTTGGTGAGTGTGAAGTAGTATCCTATTATGGTTTCAATGTACAGTTGCTTAGAAGCTAATGACTTAGAGCATCTCTTTATGCACGTACCTAATGACTGACTGTGGGGAACTTTTCAAAGACCAGCTTTTGGCTTTGCTAATTTACTTTATTGTTTTTCTACTGTCTATTTTGTTTACTGAAATATTATTTTGTTCCTTTCTCTTTCCTTGAGTTTAGTTTCTTCTTTTTCCACTTCTTTCAGGTAAAAGTGTAGATTGATTTGAAATTTTTCTCAATGTAAGTTTATATAAAACTGTATAATTTTTCCCATATAAATTTCCCTCTGAGCATGGCTTTCTCTGTGACCCAAGAGTTTTGGTATGCTGTTTTTTTATGTATCTCAAAGTGTTCTCATATTTCTTATAACTAGCTGGTTAATTAGAATTATATTATGTAATTTTCATGTACTGGTGAGTTCTCCAAATTTTCTTTTCTAAAATTGATTGATAATTTCATTCCATTGTGGTTAGAAAACACACTTCTCATGATTTCAGTGATTTAAATCTATTGAGAATAGCTTTATGGCCTAACAGATGGTATACCTGGAAAATGTTCCTTATGCACTAGAGAAAAATGTATATTCTACTATTGGGTGGTGAATTTCATAGATGTTCAAATGATTTTTGACAAATGCAATAAAACAGTCCAATTTGCAAATTGGAAGACTTTGAGGCAAAGTCTTCAGCAAATGGTGATGAAACAATTATATATCCATAAAGAAAAGAAATAAACCTATCACTCCCTAACACAATACACAAAAGATAATTCAAGGTGGAGCATAACAAACTCATGTAAAAGCACAACACTTTAAACTTATAATAGAAAATATAAGATAATGTTTTTGTGTGAATTGGGGGTAGACATAATTTTCTTAGATAAGACATAGTTTGCAATAACCATAAAATGAAAAATGATTGGCTGATATTAGAATTCATCACAATAAAAATTTCTGCTAATTAATAGATACTACTAAGAAAATGAATAGATAAAATATAGACTAGGAGAAAATATTCATAGAATATATATCTGACATAAAAGTGATATTCAGGATATACAATGAACTACTATATTTCAATAATAAAAGGACAAATTACTCAATGTAAAATGAGTGTAATATTTGCTCAAATATTTTACATAGGGAATAAATAATAGCTAATAAGCATATGAAAATGTACTCATCAGCAGTTAAATGCAAATTAAAGCCATGACAACATATTACTGCATATCACTGAATTGTCTAAAATTAAAAAAGAAATTAAAAACCAGAGATGTTGGCAGGAATGTGAAACAATTGAAACCCTCCTCTACTGCAGATGACCTGTAAATTGCTTCAATTACTTTGGGAAAAGATCTAGCAGTTTCTTATAAAAGTAAATATACACTGACCTAATGACCCAGAAATTCCACTCATGGATATTTACCCAAGAAACATGAAAACATATTTCCACAAAAAGACTTGCACAAGAATGTTGATAGCAGCTTTATACATAAAACCCCAAACTGGAAATGGTGTAGGTATCCAAAAACACGAGAATGGCTAAAATAAACTGTGATATATTTGTACAATGTAATGTAACACTGCAATAGGAAAGAATGGACAAATGCTGCATCCAATGGCTTGGATGACTCTTGAAAGCATAATGCCATGTAGACAAAGGTCTTACAAAAAATAGTGCATAAGGGATACACTATGATTCCACTTATATGAAGCTCTAGAGCGGGCCTGATTGATCTATAGAGAAAAAAAAAATCAGAACGTGATAGCTTCTGGAAGATAGGGGTAAGGATTTTCTGGGAAGAGGCATAAGGAAACTTGCTAGGTGATGGGAATCTTCTATATATTGTTTAGATTTGTCAAGATTTGAAACAGTATGCTTAAAATCTGTACATAAACTGTAAGTAAATTTTACTTTTAATGAGAAACCATAAGAAGTTTTAGACCCTAATAATATGCATGCTGCAGTATTCCTCTGAAATCTATAAAAAATAAGATGAATCAATGGATAGATAGATGGAGAAATATAAGATAAAGAAATAAAAGAAAATGTTAATGATAGGACCTAGATAGTATATGAGTACAATTCTTTCACAGCACAATCCTTTCAACTCTTCTGTATGTTTAAAAATGTTCGAAGCATGTTACAAAAGTAAAAAAACCTCTAATAAAAAGTGTTTTAAAAATGCCTTTTAATGTCAGGCATAAAATGTTAGGATATCTTACAGGGACCAAAGTATGGTGCAAATAACATAATCACCAAGAATTTGACATTTTTCATCAACTTGATTTTATACACTCATCAGAGAATGAGAACCATAAGGACATGCAGAAATACTTTCCAAAATCAAATGCAATTGGGCAAAATTGGGAATCCATTTTCTGCCATCTCTCACATTGAAATATTCAACCTTCTGGCTTTTGACTGTTCATTGCTTAGCATCTGACTGAATAAGGAAAGTGGTCTTCAGTGGAAAATACCTTTATAATTCCTATGTCCATATTCAACTCAGAGCCACTTGTCAGAGCCACCAGAAACTTGCTGTCACTCTTGACAACCTGTGACTATAAATTTGGATTTTCTACAATAGCGAATATAAAGGGTTATGAGAGAAATTGACCCAATACAGAGCATGGCCTGTGGCTCAAATTATCTATCAGATATTAATAGTCTTAGCATAGGTTCCCTAGAAAACAGAGCCTAAGGCAATGGATTATCTGTTAACACTTTATTGGGAGGTTTAATCCCAGAGAATTAAGAGTAAGGGAAAAGGGGAATTGATTATGAGAAGGAGAGAGATCAAATGCGAGGGAGTGCATTACTGAGATGGCCAGATTCCATACCAAGTACAGCTCAGTTGTTCATTCTTAGAAAGGTTTCACCATTGAAACCACATTATGGCTTCAAAATAACCCTGCAAGAGAGGTAGGCAGGAATGGAGGAGGGAAGTGGAGAAAGGCTGACCAATACATCTTCTGGATCTCTCCTGCCTCTCCCCTTCCAGCATTTTCAGTCCACCTGGAGGGGTGGCAACCCTCCTTTATGTTGTATCACCCAGCTCCTCCAGGCAGCAGTGAAGACACCAAATCTCCAAAGGTCCATTTTCACCAGATCATAGGTGCATTGTTCTTTACCTGTCACCTGACCCCATGCAGAGAGGCTTCTTACAGTGGACCTGCAGAAACTAGGCTTTAGAATCTTGGGAAGGGAGGGTGATGTGTTCACAACAGCTTTGTCCAGGAGGTGAGGTCAGGGGCCATGGTAAGTTAAGTAGGACTGAACAGATCTGGAGAAGTTCATGGTGGGCCTGGTTTAGATAAGTTGGTGATTGATTGCAAACAATGCAAACTTGACATAGAATTGATACGCAAAATTATCATTGATGTTTTAAACACTTTTTTGTCAGAAGTGTTTTTTATGAATCTTTAAAAATTTAACTTAAATCGAGTATCTTTATGTATGATAAATTGTCTTTAAGTGGTACTAGGTTACCCAAAAATTGGAGAAATGGACCTGTATACTGAAGTCCTTAGAGTTTCACATGGAAAAATTCTTATGTCACATAATTCACTGTATTGGGAGTATTGCAAGTAATTTCCCCCATATTTTAGCCATGCATATTTTATAATTGTTTCAAGAGGAACAGAGAACCAAGATGCTTTTTGGTTGACTTTAGGGTTCCCAAGGTAGAATCTGAGTTCAGAAAGCAATCTTATAATAGGAGCCCCTGTGTTCTTCTGTGAAGCTATTACCTCTAATCAGCCAACCTCTCAGCTCCACATCACCCATGGACTGAGGCAGTAGTTCAAACTCTTTTTAGCCTCTATTCACTCACTGGGATAACCTTACTTTAGAACCTCTTTCACAGTGTTTCAGTATAATCTGTCACTGTGAAGGAGTGTGGTTGATCCCTTTCTCCAGGGAATGAACCCTGGGATACATTTTTTTTTTTTTTTTTAACCAGGAATGCTTAGCTACTGAGCTACACCTACAGCCTCCATTTAAAAAAAATTATTACTTTTATTTTTTTGTGGTAGGGTCTTGCTAAGTTGCTGAGGCTGGTGTTGAACTTGTGATCTTCCTGGCTCAGCCTCCCAAGCCACCAGGATTTACAGGCATGATGCTTTTATTGGCTTCTATTCTGAAGATCCAGGAGGACCAAGTTTTCAGCTCCCATTCGACTTTGCTGTTGCTGGCCTACAGGACTGTTTGGCTACTTGTTCAGTGATAATTTCTTGAAAATTCTTTGAATAGAAATATGTGGTTAGTTGTTTTGCATTTGAAGTGTGTGTGTATGTATATAGATTCAGAGTTTTAGGACCTCACATATCAACATATTGGTGAAATATGAAACTACAATTTGAAGTAGTATTCTTCTGATTTGAAACCTGTTAGATTATTGAAAATATAATTTTTATTAAATTTTTTCAAAGCGCCATACCTTTTCAAAAAAATTAACTTTTATAATTAAATTCAAAGGAGTTTATTAAGGCATGTTAAAAAATATGCCCTTTGGAAAATTCATCACAGTGTTACTTATAAACAAACAAAATAACTGAAGTGATGAAAAATAGAGGGGCGATTAAATAAATTATGCAACACGTATATGAGGAATTTTCACAGTTATTATATATGATCATATAGACACATATTTTGAACAGAAAATATTTTTACTAAATGTTAAATAGGAAAAGAGATTAAAAACAGTCCATTCAGTACAATTGTATATTTATACTGGTATATTTACTAAAAGGGAATAGAGTAATTTATTGATAGTAAACTCACAAATGTGGGAGTATAAACAATATGAAACTTTCCTTCTTTAACTTGCCTGCATGTTTTGGGTTTTGTTTTTAACTAAATCTGAAAATCTCTTGTTTGACATCTTATTCTATAAGTTTCCATTTCCTTTTCTGTTCAGTGGAATAACTATAGTAAGTAGTTAAGATTACTATGGGGATTAAATGAGATAATTTATCCACATTGAATCTGCACATGTATTATCCAATCAAAGGATAAATGTGCCAACTTTAGAAAAGAACTGACAGTGAATTTTTCATGTATTTAACTATGGATCTAAGGCTAGAAAAAGAGTGCATGATGAGTTGAAGGTTGATGTATGAATATTGTATGTTCTAATAGAGCAGAAAGAATGTGGCAACAAAAAAAGTAATAGAAGGGAGGGAAAAGGACATCATTTAAATTTAAGTGAGTATAAAGGAAAAATCCAGGATACTATAAAAAGTTGTATTAACCCTAATAAAAATACAGAACTTTGAAAAAAAACCTCAAATAAAGGAATTCAGTAAATACAACATAATAATCCAATAATTACAAATAAAATTATATGATAGAATGGAAATCAAAAATTATATTCATATAAATAAATATGAATGAACTTATCTTGCCAATTAAAAGTGTTTCAGGTTTTCATTTAAAGTCAAATCAATTCTATGCTGTTCAAAAGACACACTCTTAAAATGAAGATATTCAACAAAGTGGATTTTTTTTTAAAGAAAAAGACAAGTAAATGGGGAAAAAAATTAAGAAATCAGGGTTTGTGATTTTGATGCCAAAGCACATTTCAAGGCAAAAGTCATTAAATGAGTTGAAGACTATATTCCACTGTGTGATATAAAGAACTTGAATATCTAGGTTTTTTTTGTAATAAAAATTACAGGAATGCAGGAAGAAACAGAAACATTAAGTATTCTAATAATAGAACAACACTTTCAGTATGAGATTGGTAAAGTAGATAAATTATAAGTAAGGCAAAAAATGTTCAAGCTTGATTTAAAAATAAAATAAAACCCAAAATGCCCCTTAACTATAAATTAGACAATAAATTAGCTAAAGAGAAAATGCAAATTGCAGAAATCCTGAATGACATTGAAAACACTAAATATGAGGATACAGGATATATTTAAAGCAGTGATCAGAAGAAAATTCATAGCCCTAAACACGATATCAATAAAAAAAAATAAAAGAATGAAAATAAGTATACTAAATTCTAAAATGTAAAACCTAGAAAAATAATTTTTAAAAACTAAAAGAAGGTACATGTAAGAAAATCATAATACTAAAAACAGTAGTTATTCAGGGAACAGAAAACTAATAGGCTTTGTTAATAAATACAAATTCAGTTTCTTATGAAAAAATCCACAAAATAGAAAAATGCCATATAAATCATATTAAGGGAAAAGAAAATACAAAATAGAAATTAAAAATGACAAGCTAACTATTGACATAGTGAAAACTTTTTTAAACCCTGAGATTACTTTACACACCTCTATTCAAGTAAATGTGAAAAACAAAAGAAAATGTATAATACATTAGGCAAATGTAGTTTAACAAACTTATGTTAGTTGTCATAGCAAATTTCAAAAAACAAGTTTCCATAGAAGTAAGAAAAAAGATCATCAAGGAACTGCCCACCCCCTAAAAGTACAAAGGCCAGATATTTTTACAAGAAATTTGACCAAACTTTAGAAACTTTATACTCGTAAAGCTCCAAAGATTATTTTAGAAAATAAAAGATGAAGAGCATTTTCAGGTTTTTAATGAAATACAACATTAATACCTAAAATTGATGAAGATAACACAAACACATTTACAAAGGATATTTAAATATTAATTTAGAAATCTTAAATATTTGTAAACAGATGCCTATCTAACATTACAAAAATGATTTACTATAATTGATTAGGGATTATGTCAGGAATGCAAGGATGGCTCAATATTAAAAATCTGTTAATATAATTTACCATATTAATAGCTCTAAAAAGAAAAACCATAGATTGTGTCAAAATTAATTTACCATATTAGTATGTTTAAGGACAAAAACCTAAAATTTGTACATAGATTTTGAAAAAAAATATATAATTCAACACCTTTTCTTAATAAAAACTCTTGAAAAACATGAAAGAGTGAATAGTTCCTTAACATATGAAAATGCTTATACAATTGGTGCTGATCATAATTCTAAAAGACACAGTCCTGAATGCCACATCCTGAATATTAAAGCCATGAAAGATCAAAATTCCTGAAGTCTAAAATCCCAAAGTTATTATCCCAAATTTTAAAATCCTGAATGTTGAAATCCCAAAAGCAAAAGTCCTGAAAAATCTCATTTTCCATGGGAGGGGTGCAAGAAAAAGACTAGATGAGAGGGGTGGAAAGCCAAATTCTGGAAACGAATTTGGCCATGTCACATGGCAACCACAAAAACTTCAGGTTAAAAATGCATCATTTGTCTGCATTGGCATTCCTTCCAGCTAATGAAATTCCAGGAGCTTTTAGTGAATTAAAACCACATTTGCCTGAATAAGCCAGCAAAGTTACTGACTGGCTCAAAAATAGTTATGTGCATGGTAGGATAAAAAGACACTTATGCAACATGGTTGCTGTTTAATCACCAGTATTGTTTCTGCCAAATTTGTGGTCTGCATATGAGTGCATGTGGAATGGATTTCCAAGTATCAAAAGCAACATAGAGCATGGCACAGAAGATGGGGAAAATTTAATAGGGAATGAGCATGCTGGTATGCATTGGATCACAGAAGAATTTAAAAAAGAGAGGCACTACATAGAGAATGAATATAAATGGATTCTCTGAGGAGAGTCATAACCTAAAAAAAAAAAAAAAAGCAGCTATTCATTATGATGCAAGACTTGAAAATATAATTAATGATCATGAATTTGGGCCAGCTCTTGTGGATCTCCTATGCACAACTGTCCATCATCTATCCCTTTACTTTAGTATTTTGCTTTGTTTTTTCCCTCTTTAAAAAAAAATATTTATTTATTTGCTTTTAGTTGTACACAATGTGTTTTTACGTGGTGCTGAGGATTGAACCCGGGCCGCGCATGTGCTAGGCAAGCGCTCTACCACTGAGCCACAACCCCAGCCCTGTTTTTTCCCTTTTTAATGTTTATTCCCCCACTATTTTAAATTGTAAGCATAGTTTTTGAATTTGGCATGCAATGTGTTTCATCTGAGAATTATTTCTAAATGGAGATATAAATTGTATAAAGACTTGTAGAGAGTTATAATGTGCTTTATAAAGTTTTTTTTTTTTTTTTCAAATTTGGCTTTGTGAAGGTATGTTATCATAACATTGACTTGTATGTGTATATATGTGTGTGTGCATGTGTGTATACACCAAAATTGAAATGCCTTCATTAAATGAAGAGATGTCTTTTTGTACATCTTCCTTTGTAAAAGATAAAATTTCTCAAGATCTCCACTCTCTGGGTGACTGCCTATGCAATCAGTGGAGACCCATTTTGGTTTCTGATTGGTCTCATCAAAAGATCTATCTTGGGCTGGGGTTGTGGTTCAGCAGTAGAGCACTCACATAGCACTTGCAAGGCCCTGGGTGTGATCCTCAGCACCACATAAAAATAAATAAATAAAATAAAGTTATTGTGTCCAACTACAACAAAAAATAAATATTAAAAAAAGATCTATCTTAGGTTGCCCTCATGGTATTTCAGATGAACACAGCTACAAAGTTGGGTGCTTTATGCTTGCAACAGTATGCATGTTGTTATAGCCTGTTTTATTGTGTACAGTTGGTTATGAAATAGGTTCTTTCACATAGATGAAATAGCTGTTACAATTCATGATGACTCTATAGCAACATGGAAATAATTACTTATGCCATAATGTTAAGCAGAAAAAATAGAATATAAAGGTTATAGAATATAAAGGTTTCTAACTATGTTAAAATTAAAAATTTACTAATTTTAGTAATGAAAATGATAATATACTGAGGTAGTCTTTAGAAAAAATAAGTGATTTTTAGAAATAGTAAGATTTTAGGTAATTATTTTGCTGATTTAAACAGGAAAATCTTTATGTTATGAAACTCTTCAGGAATTAGTCAGTATAATGCTGAATTCACACTGATAATGCTTAAGAATTTAGCAGTCTGAAAACCTGTGCATTCTTTTTGAGATTCATTATCAAGAATAGAAGGGGTAGGTCTATATAAAATAAAAAATGAAGAGATCACTAGTCTTTTAGGTCAGTTTGACACTTGCTGCCTCAGACACCTGGATTCACACCACCACTGATTACCAAGCACCAAGAATAGGCCTGCACTTAATGTTTACTGGGCCTGGGCAATAATATAAATGGAGGAGTGTGTATGTTGTGTTTGTATCCAGATATAGATACATAGATTCCATATATAAAGAAACCAATCCGTTATTTCAAAAATAATATGTTTTGACAAAGAATGGCAGAACATAAAATAGGTGAACATTTATGGTTTTTATATGAAAATAAGAAAATTGTCAGAGGCACTTAAATTTAATTATTGAACATCTGGGTGACCTATTGATGGGCCTTCTATGCTTGGAAGAGTAATAAAATACTGGAACACATATTTTATAAATGATTATATATCAATTCCATAGCATTCATTTTCTTGGCCTTTATATAAAACCATTATGCATAATACACATGCATATTATACATTTTGTACAATATATAACAAAACATGAATTTAGTTTGTGTTCTATGACAGTCAAGATCTGGAGGATTAAAAAATTAAATAAATTTACATATAAAAAATCAAACATATTTTATCAAAAATAAAATTGAAATAAAAATGGAAAATTATAGCATCGTACAAATTCTTCCCTGAGGGGGCTTTACAATAGTGGTGCCTAAGGACTATAGACATCTGACCTGCATCCACGGGCTAACATGGCTGATGCTGCTCCTCCAAGGGCATCTGAGGCCCTGAGAGTCCAGTGATAAGGTCTGTAGACTTCCCTACTTAATCTACATCAGCTGTCTTTGAAGTGTTCCTTACCAGCCCCAGAAAAGCATGAAATCAGTTTAGCAGAGGGAAGTAAACAGATGGACAGAGTCATTTATTTTGAGGGGAACTCTGTGCTGTTTGAATTAAAGTAATGAGCACTTTAAGATGCAGTGAAGCTGTTTTTACATTTCATTTGAGTAATTCAAGATGTAAACATAGCCCCGTGGCAGATGAGCAATACCAAACTCCTTCATCTTCTGAATTTCTAACAAAGGATTGGGGAAGGGAATATCCTCCCTCTCACAGGACATGGCAGTACTAACAATGGTGATGATGTTATGCATTATCTTCAGCTTTCAACCACAACTTTGCAAATCCCTACTTGAAGGCCAGGACACCAAGTCTCAAAGGCTGAAAAATTTGTTAAGGGACAGAACTTATAAATGATATAGCTGGGATCTGAACCCACTTCCTGTGTCCTAAATCTCTTTCTGCATTCCAGAGACTGAGGAAGGTCTGCTTCCTCCAGAGTCCTGTGCTCCTAAATTTTGAGTTTGCTTTGTTACTGATGCTGGCTTGGTAGTTCGAGTAAGAAGCAAAACAATGTCCTATATTGTAGCGCAAGCTCCAATAGCTGCTACTGAGGGATATTTAGTAGCCCAAGGATAACAGTTACCCAAATTTCTGAGCTTAACTTTCTCCATACCCCAAAAGGAATAAGTCTAACTGCTAAGTTTGGTAAATGAAAAAGCATTTTTTTTTTTTTTGGTAGAATCATTGCTAAGACAAAGGTATAGCAACTATATGGTAAATTATTCACAAGCATGCTAATTATAGTATAGCATAATATAGAATAAGATAGCATAGATTAGCATTGTTTAGTACTGAATAGGTTAGTATAGAATAAAGAAAACAAGGTAAACTCTGTGAAATGTGTTCTGCCTCCTCATGTTAAATGGCTTGGGAGTAAATTATTTTAAAAAATGATTTTTTCCATTGGATAATAACTGTCATTCAATTGCTCTGTGAAAAACTTATTGTATATTTACTATGCCTCAGACTGTACAGTAAGAACAGGATCACAGGGTAAGAGAAGAGAGATAAGAGAAAGTCTTATATTCTCTGGAAACCAATTCTAAAGGTTTCCTTGCTTTGGGTAACTGTTATCCTTGAGCTACCACTACTACATCTTGGGTACCAGCTATCACCCCTGCTCCAAAGGTCTCAGAGTTCAATCTTCAACCTTGACTGATACTGGGAGGCAAACTGGGGTATTATGTAATGATGTTAACTCCATGAGGGTATGTCACAGTTGTGCTCCCTGCTTTATGCACCTCTGTATCCCTGGGACCTCACACAGTACTCTGGACAAAAAAGGCCCTCAGTAAATGTTTGTTAAATTAAGTGAATGCATGATGATAAAATGCTCTACATCTGCCAAAAAATAGGTACTGAAGTGCATTTATTGACATGAGGATAAATTTTCTTTTATTGTCACTAAAAATTATTAAATAGAAAATATAATACTACCTTTTTTGGGGGGTAAGAGAAATGTATTTAAGCTGGGCATGGTGGCACATACCTGTAATCACAGCAGCTTGGGAGGCTGAGGCAGGAGGATCACAAGTTTGAGGCCAGACTCAGCAACTTAGCAGGGCCCTAAGCAACTTAGTGAGATCTTGTCTCAAAATAAAAATATAAAACTAAAAAGGGTTGGGGATGTGACCCAGTAGTTAAGAGCCCCTGGGCTTAACCCCTGGTACCAAAACAAAAATAAAAATAGAAATGTATTTAAATACAGAGAAATATACATATGTACATATGTCCATAGAGAAATACCTAGGAAGAGAACACATTGAACGGTGACTATCTGTGGGGGGTGAGATTTTAGCTATCTTTAAATTTTATTTCATTATCCTTATATTCTTATTTTAGAGAGTACATGACTTCTAATAATATTTATGTTGCTAAAAGAAAATAAAAACCTTTCTTTCCTTCAACAGGGCCACACATTTCGTATGTCCTGTGTGCCAGCAATGGGAAGATGCACATAATTATGAACAGGCAAAGTGTTGCTGCTGATCTTCCCAGAACTCAGCAGTGAGGGGAGGGAGTCTGTTCAGTAGTGAGCAGAAGGTACTTGACCTTGAGCTTGTGAGTTGGATTTTCACATCTACCTGAGAGTGAGAGCTGGGCACTCTTATGTCTAGGTTTTTGCTCAAGGTAAGGTGTTGATAAACAGTACCTGGGGTTGTGGACTCATACTGATCTGGCTCTCTAGTTACTATTGATTTCACAAGAGAAGCCAGTTAGAAAACTGGTGTGACAAATAAGACACAGCTGAGGTTCAGGGTCGACTGGTGACGTGGACTTGCCCATCCTTTTCACTTGTCTGAGCTTATTTCTTCACTGGTGCTATGCAGAGATCAGAGTATATGATTTCCAAATTCTTTCTTGGGATAAATGTGTTGGCATTCTATTTTCTCTCCTTGAGGTCTGATTTAAAACAAGAAAATCAGAACTGATTATTTTGAAGTCATGTGACTATTTTCACCCAAAGTCACTCCTAGGATCAGACAGGCCTTGGGGACAAGGCTTCTGTACTTCTATCCTGGGCTCAGCCAGAGAGTCAGTGATCTCATGTGGAAATTCTTGACATGAAAAGATGCTCAATGTAAATTGTTACAAGGGAAAGAAAATACAAAGCAAATGTTAACAGAGCTCCACTTTGGGAGGTGGAATAATAGAGATATCCAGAGTAAGGCGAGTTTGGAAGTTGATTTCCTAGGATCCACATTGCTCTACTTCAACAGTTGTTCAAGCAGATCTCAGGGATGATGGGGTAAAATGAGCATCATGCAACTTCCCAAAGGCTTTTTTCTGAGCAGTAAAAAACCACTTAGCACAGGGATTGACAGCTATACGTCACCAGCAATTGATGGATGGCTAGGGTTGTTGAAGTTTATCAGTGTGCTCTATTCTCTTCTTTTCCCACCTCTTACTGCACTGACCACCTCATTCCTCCTTCCTGTGCTGCTGTGCAGACTCTCAACCTCCTTTATTTTCCTGTATCTAATACCTTCCTCTTTGTGTGCAGTTTTTGTTCCAAAGGCAGTATTACACTTGGAAGCCAGTGGGATCCAAATGGTTAACGTGGAGTGGAAAGTATACAGTGTCAATATTTAGAGTGGCACTATTTGACCGACGGTGGTTTTTCCCTCCTCAGAGTAATTACTCTGTGTTTGGATTCTCGGTTTTCATAAAAGAAACTTGGCTTGCTAGCTATTACATATACTAAATGAAGCCTAAGCTTGTGTAAATGTTGAATAATGAATTAAAATGAAATTGCTGCTTGCGACAGGACTTCCATGATTTAGTGTGGCTTTGGAGGCAACAGCCCCTATGTCAACTTCCATGAAGGAGAATCTCAGAGTTGCCACATAGCAACGACCTCATCACAATTCCATTTGGCTGAAAGGTGGAGACAGTGCCAGAGATAAGTAGGGGCTATTCCTTCATCTGTGTCCCCTTCCTGCAGGCTGTCTAAATTTTGACTTGGGTACTAGTGACTCCCATGAGGACAGGGTCCTCAAAGTGGCTCTCAGGTATATGAGGAGTGGCTGCTGAATCTTGATAGCACAGATTGGAAATGTTTCCATCTCTCACCACATGCTTATGGGTTTTTTAGTATTTTTCAGAGAAGCTTTCAAATATGCATTTGGGAAAGTCCCTATATCCTTGAATTGGTTCTAGTCTAACAAGTCTGATCCAATCTCCAATGCAGATAACTAAGAGAGAAAAATAAGTATCACACAATATTAATCCAGGTAAATGTGATGTAATTCCTCAGGCAAATAAAGAGAAATATAGGAAATAATAAACAGAGAGGAGGTGGGAGCAATTTATTTTGGGCACGGTAGAGTATGTATTTAATCTAGTTGAAATTAAGAGGGAACTTGGTGCTAATATGCAGATGGATATTCTTTTTTTTTAAATTTAGCTGTAGATAGACACAATATCTTTATTTTATTTTTTCATGTGGTACAGAGAATTGAACCTAGTGCCTCACACATGCTAGGCAAGTGCTCTACCACTGAGCCACAACCCCAGCCCAGATGAATATTCCTGGATTGGATTTATCAAAGTTTTTTTTTTTTTTTCCTAAAAAGAATAATATATTCCCTTTGGGCCCCAGTCCTGCCCCCAGTCCCAAAGCCTCAAGATCTTCCAACCCCAGCCAAAGGCATTTTCTACCATCAACCAAAGCAGTTGAATCAGGAACTGAGCTAATTCAGCTCAGTTCAATTTGGCAAATATTTATTCTATTTAATCTGAATGGTTAAATCTTTTAGTAAGATGCTTTTACTCTCAAGGAGCTCACAGTCTGAAAGTAAAACAGACCTGTAATCATCTCTGTGAGCTGAGTAGAAAATGAGAAGTAGCCCCAAATTCTCATGGTGGTATGGATAAGGGATCATTGAAACAGTGCCTGATCTAGAATTTCTGTTTAAAGAAGTTTAGGGCCAGGCATGATGGCACATGCCTGTAATCCCTTTGGTTCAGGAGGCTGAGGCAGGAGGATTGTGAGTTCAAAGCCAGTCTCAGCAACTTAGAGAGGTCCTAAGCAACTCAGTGAGACCCTGTCTCTAAATACAATTTAAAATAGTGCTGGGGATACAACCCTCAATATTTAAAAAAAAAATGAAGAAAAGAAAAAGAAATTTTAAGGGTAGCAATTCAATTGTATGTGCTGGAGTAGGGCCAGATGAGTAGATGGTAGGTATAGGCAGGGTTGCCAAATTTAGCAAATAAAACTACACAGCACCAAGGTAAATTTGAATTTCAGATAAACAACAAATAGTTTTTTTTTTTTTTTTTTTTTTTTTTTTTTTTTTTTAGCATAAGTATGTCCCATATGATATGGTAAGTGTTCTTTATCTGACATTGATATTTATCTGGGAATTCTGTATTTTATTTATAGACTCAGGGGTAAGGGACTTGTCTTGCAGCTTTAATTGCTTTAATTACTTAGCATTTTACCAAATACTGAGACAGCATCAAGATTAGGAAAGGCTTTTTGGATGGGAGATGCTGGGTATTAGAGACTGAAAATGAGGCCTTGATCTCTAGACCAACAACAACAGCATTATCTGGGAGTTTGTTGGAAATGCAGTCTCAGGCTCCATTCCAGACCTTGGAACTCAGAATCTGCAATTTTTTTTTTTTTTTAACCCAGGGGCATTCAGCCACTGAGCCACATCCCTAGCCCTACTTTGTATTTTATTTAGAGACAGGGTCTCACTGAGTTGCTTAGTGCCTCACCGTTGCTGAGGCTGGTTTTGAACTCACGATCCTCCTGTCTCAGCCTCCTGAGCTGCTGGGATTACAGGTGTGTGCCACTTTGCCTGGCAGAATCTGCATTTTAATAAGATTTCTGGATGATTCAAAGGTACACTAATGTTCAAGAAGCCCAGGCCTAGGAGGGACCTAGACTAGACTAGGAGGGACCTTACTCTAGAGTATGGAATAAGTATGTTAATCTGCTTCACTACAGACATCTTTTTAATTATCTTTTAATATTTATGTACATTATATATGTATACATATACATATATGTATATATGTGTATATATATATGTGTGTTAGTCCATAACATCCCAAAATATCATGTTGCTTTATTTATTTATTTATTTGTTTTATGAAAATCATTCTTTTTTTTCCCATTTTTTATTCTAATTTGTTATACATGTTTACAGAGTACATTTCATTTTATATTACATATAAAGAGCATAATTTATCAAATTGCTGGTTTTATATAAAGTTTTTTTACAACAATTGTGTCTTCATACATGTATTTAGGGTAGTCATGGATAAATACACCTAATGATATTGATTTTAAAAAATAAATGTACAGAGCTGGGTGCAGTGGCACATGCCTATAAGCATTTGGGAGGCTGAGGCAGAAGGATCGCGAGTTCAAAGCCAGTCGGCGAGGCACTTAGCAACTCAGTGAGACCCTGTGTCTAATTAAAACAAAAAAAGGGCTGGGGACGTGGCCCAGTGGTCAAGTACCTCTGAGTTTAATCCCTGGTACAGAAAGTAAATAAATAAATAAATGTACAGGTACCCAAGACAGTGCGATGATGCCCTTGTGAAAAATTAACCACTGTTTGGTCTTCTGTTACACATAGCCTTAGTACTACCTGCACTTTGTTATTGTTTTGCATTGATATTGTTCTTTCCATTATAAGAAGCAAGAAAGCCCATATCACTCTTAATTAGAAGGACTTGTATTCTGTTGAATGGTCAGAAATGTAAAGATACAGAGCTTAGTTACAACATACTAAGTTATTTTCAGCAATGGTCAATAAGTAGTTTAGTGTACAGTGTGCATAATTCTTCTGTGCATCAGGTGCTACTTCTGCATTTTACAAACGAGAAAACTTATGTCTGAGAGGTTGAGTGACTGGTAAGTTTCAAAGACAGGATTCCATCCCATGAATGTCTGATGCGAAGCCTATACTTTTTGACTGTTCCCTTCAACTAAGTGGTGTCTATTAACAAAGTGAAATGTTTTTTAACTTGTGGAAACTTTTGGAAAGGTCAGATTAAGTAAGTTTTGCTTCAGATACCTAGAAATTTAAGGTAACAGGTGTGTGCACACTGGTTTGGTTTGGGGGGTCATGCAGCACTAACTTACAAGTGCCTCAATTCTACATTTTGTGTGCATGTGTAAAAATGGGATTCATTATTGGCTTAACATTTTCCCTTCTCTTTACTGTCTCAGCTTCAGCCCTCCTTCAAGGGCAACCCAAGACCCTCTTCTCATTCTCCCCCAAGAGGCTTTCTCAAACCACCCTAGCTCAAAGATGGGGTTCCATCCCACGAATGTCTGATCTGAAGCCTATGAAGCCTACGCTTTTTGACTGTTCTCTTCAATTAAGTGGTGTCTATTAACAAAGTGAAACCCCAGCCACCCCCACCCTAACTTTGTTCTTATTGTTTTGTAACTGTCTACTTTCCCCACAGCAGTGGGATCTTTAAAAAATATAAAAAACAAAACCCAGAAAAGCCCTGAAAAATTTTGCAGAAAGCCAAGTTTAAAAAAAGAAGTAGAACTCTGGGATGTCCTACATCCCCCAAACAGCTCCTCTCTCATCTCCCAAAGGTCCCTTAGGACACATGGGGAACATAGTTTTTTGGGGGTGTACAATATGGCCCACTTTCATTGTTGTCTCAATTAATTGTTCTTCCCAGGTGTCTATCTTTCCCAGTAAGAGCTCCTTAAAAGTGGAGAATATTGATTATTATGGCTACCTTATCACATTCAAATCCCAAGATGGGGCTCATGAATTTCTGGGTAACAGAGATAAAAGTCTAATCCTGAAGAACCTAGAATTCTAGAATTATAGTCATTTTACACTTTTGTATATCTTCCTATGAACCATAGCACAGTGCCTTCCATATAAAATATGCCTAATCAATTCCATATGTGCTGATTAATTGACTGCTACACAGAGTTAAGTGGATCATTTAAATCTTGTTGGTTGAAATATATTTATTTAAATTGCATAAATTGATCGTACTCTTTATAATAGCATGTTGTCAGTGAATAATGTTTTTAAAATTTAGAAATAGCAGGAATAAGCATTACCTACTTGTAGACAGCAAAATAGCTGCCTTCAGATTTACAGGTTGTACTGCTTTTGTGGAAATAAATATGAAGCTCCAAATAATGTATTAAATATATTTGAATCCCAGGAGAGAATTTTGATATTCTCCTTCCTTAAGCATTCAATAATTTCTTCCAATACTGGAAGGATTCATAATTAAATCCAATAAGCCAGGTAATCATCGTAATGAAAATACTGCTGAAAATTCTGATGGACATATGGGCTAGTATCCTTTTTTTTTTTTTTTTTTTTTTTTTTTTTTTGTGTGGTACCGGGGATTGAACTCAGGGGTACTTGACCACTGGGCCACATCCCCAGCCCTTTTTTTGTATTTTATTTAGAGACAGGGTCTCACTGAGTTGCTAAGTGCCTCGCCATTGCTGAGGCTGGCTTTGAACTCGCAATCCTCCTGCCTCAGCCTCCCAAAGTGCTGGGATTACAGGTGTGCGCCACCGCGCCCGGCTTGGGCTAGTATCCTGGTTGCAAAAAGAAGGCTCTGTCCTACAGAAAATTGTGACTTTTTCAATGTTAAAGTGGGACAACCAGAATACTCATTCACTCGTTCATCTATTCATTCATTCATCAAATACCTATGGATCAACTTATAATTATCAGTCAACCTGCTAAGTAATGGCATCATGCATTAACACATTATGTATTATATTATGTATTGTATAACATATTCCCCCCCAACCTCACATTCTGAGAAAGCATGTACTTAAAAATAACAAAACGTGGAGAAAAATATGCATTTTTGTAATCAGAGCATAAATACAAGCACCAATTAAAATAACAGTTCTTAGAAAAGACACTAAAATAGTTAAAGACATGTTAAATTTTTAAGAGAAAGATACCTAGTCTAGTATCATTATATATATAGTTATATGATACTAGACAAAGGTGCCAAAAATATACTTTGGAGAAAGGATAGTCTTTTTAACAAATGGTACTGGAAAAACTGGACATCTGTATGTAGAAGAATGAAGTTGTACCCCTCTCTCTCACCCTGCACAAAGGTCAACCCAAAGTGGATCGGAGACCTAGGAATTAGACCAGAAACTATGCAACTATTACAAGAAAATGTAGGCTGAACACTCTATCATATTGGCCCAGGAACAAACTTCCCTAACAAGACCCCTAAAGCACAAAAAATAAAACTAAAAATCAATTGGTGGGATGATATAAAACTAAAAACCTTCTGCACAGTAAAAGAAACAAGATCATGGAGAGAAAACTACAGAATGGCAGAAGATCATTGTCTCCTGCTCCTCAGATAGGGTGTTATTACCCAGAGTATTTAAAGAACTCAAAAAATTTAACACAAGAAAATCAAGTAACCCAATAAATAAATGGGCAAAAGAACTAAACAGACATTTCTCAAAAGAAGAAATACAAATGACCAACAAATATATGAAAAAATGTTCCACATCTCTAGCAGTTTGGGAAATGCGAATCAAAACCACATTGAGATTTTATCTCACTCTAGTCAGAATGGTAATTATCAAGAATACAAATAATGATAACTGTTGGTAAGGATGTGGGGGAAAAAGGTATACTCATGTGTTGTTGGTGGGACTACAAATTAATGCAACTATCATGGAAGGCAGTATGGGGATTCCTCAGAAAACAAGGCATGGAACCATGGCATGATCCAGCTATCCCACTCCTCAGTACATACTCAAAAACTCTAAAGTCAGCCTATTAGAGTAACACCTGCCATATCAGTGTTTTATAGCCCCACAATTCACAATAGCCAGACTCTGGAACAACCTAGGTGCCTTTCAACATATGAATGGATAAAGAAAATGTGGTATATGTACACACTTGCTTGTAAATGGATGGAACTGGAGACTATAATGCTAGGTGAAATAAGTCAGACTTAGAAAGTCAAGGGTCAGATGTTTTCTCTGATATGCAAAAGCTAGTGTAAAAATGGGTGAAAAGAAGAGATAGAGGAAAGAAATGGGGGGAATGCCATCAAAATAAAAGAAAGATCAGGGGAATAGAAGAAGAGGGTTGAGGGGGAGGAGGAGGGATGGGATAAGGGAAAAATAGTGGAATGAATCTTACCTCACTTTCCAGAGTTAATCTCACCATCATGTATATCTACAAAACACTAATTTAAACATATACATAAATAAGTAGATCAGTAGAGAAAGGGGAACAGGAGGAGGGAGCGTGAGGGTACAGATAAGAAGTGGAGACTTAACTTGGAGCAGACTATACTTCATGCATTTACATCAAAACAAATCCTAATATTATGTCTATGATGAACCAATAAAAGGATTTCTTTTTTATTTTTTAAAGGTGATGGTGTGAGGTGTAAAGGAGGCGCGGGGCTGGAGGATATGGAGCTGTGGATGCAGAGTGCTGGCTGTGGAGGTCGGTGCTGCAGCATTTCCAAGACAGAGCTTGAGATGGGGGTCAAGAGAAAGAATGGGCTGTATTAGTTTAGGCTTTCCCAAAATGGACCTTGAGATCAGATTTTGGTGTAAGATGTTTTCTGGGAGGCACTCCCAGAAAGCACCTTGAAGGAGTGAAGAAACAGGAAAGTCTCTTTACTTTATTAAGTAGAATCAATGAACAGATTACCACTGTGGTCAAAAGGGATCAAGCCCCAGTGGGACCTGTTATGGTGCAGGCAGTCTTGGGGTGTTTACTCCTTAGCACTTCTTGTCCTATGTACAGGCCAAACACTGTCTCCTATAGGCCAAAGAACACCCTCAGTTGGAGAGATGCAGAGAGTGACTGGAATGTTCTGGAAACTTCTGCAAGTGACTTCAGGGGAAGTAGGTAGGCTGAGAGTATGCAGGCAGGAAACCCACATGGTCTACTGGTGGGCAAATGGGGACTGTATACAGCGGGGCGAATGGGCATTGTGTTCAATACTGGATTCCTTTGTGGCTGGCCAGAGTCAGCTGTGCTCATTTGCATCAGCTGCTGTTTAGTAGAACAAAACAGAAGGGTGTTAGAAACTCACAAATCGCCTGTGAACCGATGTGACTTCCACATTTTGCTGGCATCATATCCCAGTTTATGAACTGTGTAGGAGAGTAATTGGCATTACAGAGAGAACGTGCTGCAGAAGAACAGATTAGGCATCCCACCTGTGAATAACACACTGCAGTCCCCCACTGAAAGAAACTTGTCGATGAGCAAAAGAAACAGGAGTTTAGCGTTCAGTGAATTGGGTACGATGGCAGAATATGTTACTGAGTGCAAGAGCATCCTCAGAGGTAATTCTCCCACCCACTTTTGGGAGATCAAGGAAGAGACCTTGAAGCTACATTCTAAAGGATGAGCAACAGGTCAATGCATAGGAGACCGGAAGAGAAGCCTAAGGAAATAAATGTGTGAGGATACAGGTGAACTTCCCGTGGTGAAGCCTTTGCCCTACCCCCTGAAGATCACTGAAGACCCCTGGCCTGTGAGGTTTTAACAAAATAAAACAGGGAACATGAGGACTCAAGAAATGAAGGTCCTCAGAGGAAAAATGTGAGCCCTAAGGTAGATGCTCAGCTTGGTCCCTGCATCATGCAGAGCTAACGTGGCTGCAAGCGTTTAGATAAATAATAGATACCAGTCCCTTCTGTCTCTGGGAGCTGCGTCCTGCCTTGACCTTGCTTATCGGATCAGGTAGGAAACCGAGGTCCTCCTTACCACATGTGGTCATTACATTTCCCATGGCAGTTTTCACAAGAGCCCGGGCTGCTTCCCTGGCTGTTCTCCAGGTAGGTAATTATCTTGCCTCCTGTTCTAACTCCTCTGTGGTTTCAGTTGTAGGAGGGAGCCATCTCCTTCATTCCCACGTGATTGGCTGCTGGTGCTGAAAGGTTTCATTCCAGAAATCTGTTACCTTCTGCCCTGGAGCTTGGCTGGCATTCAGGGGTGGGAGAGGATGTTTGAGGACAAGTTGGCCAGGTCTATACTTATAAAGGGAAGTGAAGAACTGGGACTAATTTCCTGATCAATTGAGCACCACAATGTAATTTTCCCCCATTTGACCTCATTTAAAAAAAATATATATAAAAACCTAAACTGTTCAGGAAAATGAAAAATTCCCCCCCTCAAAATTAATGACACAAAAATCTATATTCTTTAGCCAAACCATAAAAGCATGCTGTTTTGGTGAAGTAGTCATGATGGTCAGATATTGTGAATATGATGCACCTGAGAACAGAACAACTGAGTAGAGACAACACTAGAAAATCGACCTGAAGTCTCAGTACCTCATATCCAAAATGCATGGGACCAGGAGTGTTGGGGATTTCAGATGTTTCTGGATTTTTGAATATTTGCATATATGTAATAACATATCTTGGGGATGAGACCCAAGTCTGAACACCAAATTCATTTACATTTCACATACACCTTATATGTAGACTGAAGGTAATTTTATACAATGTTTTAGTGTGTCCAGATATTGACTACAGTCGCTACATGAGGCAAGGTATGGGATTTTCTACTTATGACATCATGAAGCTGCTCTAAAAGTTTTGGATTTTGGAGCATTTGGAATTTTTGGATTAGAAATGCTCAACCTGCCTATCAATCATCATTGCATCCATAATCTTTTACCTTCTTCTAAAACATGCATCATTAGCATATAGCTGTCAGCACATAACCCTTGATGATAATGTTCCTGGTGGTTCAGTCAGTCAATAAATATTTTCTTGGTACCCACAGGTGCATAGCCATGTGATGTAGGCGATATAAAAATGCATAATGATAATATCGCCTCCCTGCCTTCAACTCACTTCCAAGCTATAATGCAGCATGATAGGATCTTTTCTGAAAGCAGACTTGACTTTACATTCTGGCACCACTACCTCTGTGACCCTGAACAAGTTAGTGAATCTTATTAATACATAGTTTCTACATCTATCAAATGCGGAGACTAGTATATTGCTAATTTTCAGAGTAATAAATTCCATGGGATATTGAAACTAAAGTGCACAGTACTAGGTACATAATGAGCTCAAAAAGTGTTTGTAGTCATTGCTATAATACAGGTCACCTGGCATATATACAGAACACAATTGCACTGCCACAGGCGAAAGCCTGCTCCTGCCCTTGTATCCTCTCCCAGCAGTGCAGAGGAGCTGGTGCTCGGTAGCCACATGAACTGGTGGTTAGGAACACTGGTTTTGTGGTCAGATACACCTGGATTAGGATCCCAGCTTTGTTACTTATTAGCTTTGTGACCCTAGACAAGCGCAATGACCTCTCAGCCTTAGTTTTTTCATGGTACAATAGGACAGCATAGGCTAGATCACAGTTACTATTTATATAGTCACACTGAACTTGCCACAAAGAAACCACTGAAAACATGGTAGTCATTACTCTTGGAGATAATGATTACAGAGGATCTCATGATCTGATCATAGGAATCAACTTGAAGTGCAGCTACTTTTTAATCTTTATCAGCCTAAAAATATCTATCATTTCATATTTATCAAAGGCTCAGTTGAAAGGTACTGTCCAAGATGTCATGAAGGGTAGCAGACCCTTGACACCAGCCAAGGGACAAGCTGGGCCACCTTCATGCAGGAGTAGATTTAGGCTGGCTCGGTCTTCAGCACTATTCCAATGGCTTGCATCAGGGAACACACGACAGCATTTGCATGAACACTGTTCATGCAGGAGCATTTCAGGACACTGAGGAGATCAATACTGCTCTAGTAGTATTCCTGTTTGAGAACTCTTGGAAGGACAGTCCCTTAAACTTCGGTTATTTGAAAGTCACAGACTACTTCCTTAGTAAAATATGTGAATTTTTAAACCTCAAATTTTGAAATAATCATAGTTTCATTGAAGCATGCACAGATTGTACAAGGAGGTCCTATTCCCCATCACACAATTTCCCCCAATAGCTGCACCTTAGGTAACTATCATAATATCAAAATCAGAAAATTGGCATTGTTTTCAGCAATGTTACTGACATACACAGCACAGCTGACATTAACCCTTATTTTCTTACTATCATCTCTTTATTTTCCTTATTGTCTTACTATCATCAATTTATTTTATCATGTTTTTGTATTACACATATGAAAGTCTCAAATGCTGAAAAGCTCAGAAACAAGTTTGAGAGTAAATTAATAAATGAAATGAAATATGTTGTGACATCAATATTATGCTCTGTGGTGTCTGCAATATTATTCAAGTTGAGTACATCCATAACTGGAAAGAAACTTAAATTGATAATGTCTGCTCTCTGTAATTTAGGCCCTTACCATGGCATTTGGACAAAAAAAATCTAGTGTTATCCAAGTACAGTTGCTTAATTGAATAAAACTCAGGTTTTTAAATTATAAACTTAGAATAATGGTCTTACTATGCTACTACTACTACTAATAGGTATCAGTTTGGAACATCTACCATGTGCCAGATGTTCTACAGAGTACTTTACAAATATATTTAATCTCTCATAATCATCCTGCATGCAGCCAAATGCTTTCTGAATGTACTTAAGTCCCAGAATAATTTAATGATGCAACCACTGATCTACTTTATAGATGAGGAAACCAAGGCTCAGAGAGGTTATCTGCCCATGCTTACACAATTAGCAAGTGATAGACTGGCCAAACAAGAAGGCCTCCACTAGGGAACTTGGAGCCATGCTCAAACTTTGATCAAACGTGTGACATGCTATAACATCAGTTTGGTTATGCCATATTTTATTTAATATTGTTCTATAAAATAAAAATAAGGAATTTAATCTTATTTCATGTTTGCAAATCATTATAATGATTTGCATATCATTGTAAGAACAGTATAAACTAACATTAAGAATAAAAGACAACTTCTTCCCCATTGGAAATGTTGGTATGTTTCTCAAGTCTGGGAAATACTGGCACAGACAAGTTTTTTCTTTTATCAGTTTTTTTTCCTCAAATCTACAAGATGTATTATTATTATTATTATTATTATTATTATTATTATTAACAACACTGGGGATTCAACCCAGGGTCTCACTCATGCTATGAAATGCTCTACTACTGAGCTACTGCCACACCTTAAATGTGAAAGAGTCATAACCACTGAGATGAAGGAGAGAACCCACTGAATGGGTTGGCAAAGATGGGATTTGAATTAATGTTCAAAGAGAGGTTAAGAATTTAGAATGTGAATGGCATGTGGTTCCAACACCCACCACCAAGGTAATTTTACTTTTTCAAATTAAATTTTTTTGTCATGATATTACCTTTATGTCTTTTATCATCCAACACAGCTGCAAGTTTCTGAGTAAAAAATATATAACCACTGAAGAATCCCTGAAGTATTGTTCACACTATTTCTAACCTTACTAAAAATCACTACATTTTTTCCTTTGCTCTCGGAGTCACCATGAGAGAATTCTAGTAATGTTCATATTGTTTATGAACACCAACATCCATGATGGTTCTCCTTTCCTTAAAATCCACCGTGCATTGCTCCTGGATTGAAGGAAAAAATATAATGTAAATGTAAGCTTCTAGATACACCTTCCTTATTAAAACTAAGTTATAACTCACATATCCTAAAATATACCCATTTAAATTGTACAACCCAATGTTATTTTGTTTGTGCGCAGAGTTGTGCAATCATTACTTAATCAATTTCAGAACATCGTCATCACCCAAAAGAGAAACTCTATAACCATTGCTAGTCATCCTTCATTTGCACCACTATTACCTATCTTCTCCCTTACCTCCATTCCAGGCCCAGGAGACCACTTACCTACTCTCTGTCTCTTTATATTTGTCTATTCTGGACACTTTTTTATATCCCTTTGATATAACTGTAATTATATACTCTCTGACCAACATCTCCCCCTGCCACACTCTCCCCTAACCTCCCTAGCCTCTGGTAACCACCCTACTACTCTTTACTTTTATGGGATTAATTGTTTTGAGATTCCACATATATGTGTGATTATGTGGGATTTGTCTTTCTAGGCCTGTCTATGTCACTTAACATTCTGTCCTCCATGTTCATCCACATTATTGTAAATGATAGGATTTTATTGTTTTTTTTTCCCCCCCAATGGCTGAATTGCACCATCTTTATTCATTCATCATTTGATGGATGATTGGGTTGATTCCATATGTTAACTGTTGTGAATAGTACCTCATAAACATGGAAGAGCAGGTGTCTTTTAGATGTATTGATTTTATAACTTCAGATATTCACCCAGTAGTGGGCTTGCTGTATCATGCAGTAGTTCTATTTTTATTCTTTTGAGGGATCTTCATACTGTTTTCCATATAGATCTATTCATATCCATTCTCACCAACAGTGTGCAAGGGTTCATTCCTTTGTCTCCATCTCATTGCCAGGGCTTGTTGCTTGTGTCTTTTTGATAATAGTCTATCAAAATTAAAATGACTCACTCTTTGATAATAGTCATTTTAACAGGTGTGAGATAATATTGCAATGTGGTTTAGATTTGCATTTCCCCGATGACTAGTGATATTAAACATTGTTTCATATACCCGTTGGCCATTTGTATGTCTTTAGAAAAATGTCCATTTAGGTTTTGTGCCTATTTTTAAATGGGGTTATGTGTTTTCTTGCTACTGAATTATTTAGGTTCCTTATAAATTTTAGAAATCAATTCCTTATCAGATGTAGAGTTTGCAAATAATTTCTTCCTTTCTGTATCTTGTATCTTCATTCTGTTAGTTATTTCCCTTGCTGTGCATAATCTCTTTAGTTTGCTATAATCCCATTTGTCTACTTCTGTTTCTATTGCTTTTGGCTTGGAAGGTCATAGCCAAAAAAATTCTGGGGCTTGGAGTAGAGTGCTTGCCTGGCATGTTGTGAGGCCCTGGGTTCGATCCTCAGCACCATATATAAATAAATAAAATAAAAGATCCATTGACAACTAAAAATATTTTTAAAAATCTGTGTCTAGGCCAATGTTTTAGAGCCTTTGCTCTATATTTTCTCTAGTAGTTTCATAATTTGGCTTTAATTTAAAAAACATTTAAGGCTTTAATTTATTTTGAGTTGATCTTTATCTATAGTGAGAAATAAGTGTCTGTTTAATTATTTTGCATTGGATGTTCAGTTTTCCCAACATTATTTATTGAAGAGATTGTTCTTTACCCTATTGTGAATTTTTAGCATCCTTGTTGAAAATCATTTGTTATAAATAAGTAGATTTATGTCTAAATTCAGGGAATATTATGACTCTAGTTTGTTTTGCTCAAGGTTGCTTTGGCTATTTGAGATCTTCATGAGTCTATACAAATTTATGACTTTTTTTCCTAGTTCTTTGAAGAATGTAATTGTCATTTTGAGGGGTTGTATTAAATCTGTAGATCACTTTGGGTAATATAGACATTTTGTAAACCATATTTATTCTCTCAACCCATGAACATGGGATATCTTTCAATTTATTTGTGTCTTCTTCAATTTATTTCACCATTTTTTATAGTTTTCAGAGTAAAAATCTTTCACCTCCCTAGTTAAATTTATTCTGAATATTTTATTTTTGTAGCTATTATGAGATTTTTTTTCTTGTATTCTTTTTCAATTCTATATTTGTGTATGGAATGATAATGATTTTTGCTTCTAGATTGTCTCATGGCTTTGCTGAATTCATGTATTATATCTAGCAGGTTTTTTTGGTAGAATATTTAGGATTTTAAATATCATGTAGTCTGAAAACAGAGACAATTTAACCTCCAATTTGGATTCCTTTTATTTCTCTTGCTTAAGTGCCCTGGCAAGGACTTCCAGCACTATATTAAATAGATGTGGTGAAAGTGGACATCCTTGTCATATTCCAGATTGCAGAGAAAAAGCTTCCAACTTTCCCAGTTCAGAATGATGTTAGCTATAGATCTGCCATTTATGTATATATATATATATCCTTTATTATGTTGAGTTTCAATCCTGTTATATTATTTATTTATTTTTTGAGCATTTCCTTGATCATGAAGAGAAGTTGAACATGGTCAAATGCTTTTTTTTTTTTGCAACTGCTGAAATGATCATATGATTTCTGTCCTTCATTTTGTGATTTTACATTGATTTGTCTCACCTAGATGGCTAGAAAGGTGTCCTTCCTCCTGCATGGTTCCTGGTTGAGCTCTTCAAAAGCTAGAGTTTAGACAAAAATGGGAAACTTTTCAAATACAGGAGGACTTATCTTCAGTTATAAATGAGATTCAGATAAGTAGAGGCCAGGGAGAAATATTCTTTGCTAGACTAATGCCAGGCACGACAGAGGGAGAGAGCAGAGCCCAAGGAGGTCTGTACATAAACCAGGCTGACAGGGCAAGGGCCCACAGTGGGAGCCAGTGTGGGAGAGATGAACCAAGACCAGAACCACACAGTGGAAGGCTCTGAGTGTGGACGAGGCGTTTGGATGCTGAGCAATGGGGAGGCCCTGGATATTTTTAAGTAGGAGATTGGTATGGAATGGTATTTTAATGCCGATGCAGAGAATGACTAGAAGAATGGAAACTTGGAGGACTGAAAAGAGCACTTTTTGGGTTCACCAGAATGGAGTATAAACAAGTCAGGTAAAGCAGGTGGTGAGTGGCAACCTCCTTCACTCCCAGGTGAGAGGGATTCTGATGTTCCCTCCCAGGAGTAACTTGTGGACAGTGGTGAACTCGTCACTGCAGGAGCTTGGCTTGCCTGATGACTTGCCACATTTTGGTTAGAATCATAAATGTAATGGAGATCTTAATACTGCTCCCCTTTCCTGCTGGCAAAGCTTGTGCCTACTCTATCCCACTGGGACCAAAACCACACTGAGTTTCCACAAGTGCATTTTTGACAATACTGGGCAGTAGCTTGTTTGAAAGACTCTGCCCAGGATAGCTACTGCAATCAACTTTCTCGCTTTGGGTTTCTGTTGTAAAGAACTTGTCTGAGGGTCTCATGCAGAGAATTCAATTTATATCATCCAAACAGGTGAAATGCAAAGTGTACCTTGCTAGCTCCTGGGGTTGGTAGCCATCACCATGTTTACCTTCACTGTTCTCTGGTTTCTGGGGGCAAATTAATTGAAATTCATATGTTACAATTAAAAAACCATTAAGAGCAAACATCAGAGAGAAGCAGCAATTAGTTAATGTATTATTTAAGGCTTTACTATACTTTGGCTATCAGGGGCAATCATTCATTCTGAGTAAGATTTTTTTTTTTACCCATTATTAAAAGCATAAGTATCTACCCATAACTGAAAATATGTTTAGATTTGCTTGAATTCTACTCCAGGGAGCAATACTCTGACAATGTTTCCTGACCGAATACCTCAAATTATTCAATGGGGTCTAAAGCTAAACACATTAACTTTCCAACATAAATATAAAACCAGTTTATAAATTTCACCTTGGATTCTTTGCTGTATATTGATCCATTCATAATTTTTAAGTATCTGTTCTGTTCAGGGTACTATGCTTGAAGCCATAGGGCAATTGAAATACAGTTTTTATCTTTTAGCAGTTTCAGCTCTTCTTGATGCTGTATATAAATAGTCATTAATAATGACAATAAAAGTAGTAATTACTTGTCTATAGATATTTTTTAAAATTTAAGAACTTTTACTTATGTAATTTTATCTTTTAATCTTTCATTTAATAGTCAAGGGAATTCTTTGAAATAGCTATATTAAATGAAGGAAAAAAACCATTTATGCCAGAGAGATTAAACGACTTATTCAAAGTCACAAAGTTAGTGATGGATGTAGCACTAAGACACTAACTTCCAAACATACCATACACTAACTACTGTCTTTATTGATCATATTTTTATGTACAAATTCAGATGGGAGTATTGAGCTAACCCTAGATATAACCTTCCCATTCCATGCAAGATGAATTATGGATAGGATATTTAAGATTTTTTTAAAAAAATATGTATGTATAAAAGCAAGAAATTAAAAAAAATGTGTGATGCCAGGAATAAAGAAAAATAAAATTATGAGAAAATAAGATACATGGAATACATGGGCCATGAGACCTACTAGGAGTTATGGTATAGAGAACATGATGCCTAATGATAAAGGAGTCTTGAACATAGGCAGATAGCACTAGGCATCTGGCCACTGCCCTAAGATAGGGCAGTAGCCTGAGCACAGGCACAGTGGCACACAAATTACCTTGGGCTGTGAATGACAAAGCATTTTCCCCACAAAGAAAGAAATTGGAATCGTATGCTATGGGCAGCTATGCTGGCAGAGGTCAAATTCATATTGCCTGAGAGACACAGGGAACTACCTTCAAAATTGGTAGAGGAAATTTCTTTCTAGAAATCATCATTAGAATATTATGTTGCTGCAATTTTAAAGGAATCACTAGAAGAATAAAGAGCATAAAATTTCCCATCCAGTAGAGGAGGAAATTGGAGGGGGCCTCCAAAACCTCGATCAATTTAAAAACAAACAGGAATGAGATGAAGAAAATTTCTAAAAGGTAAATAAGAAGCATGAGACTTTGTTTTTTTTCTTTTTCTTTTTTTATTTATAATAGTAGTATGTATTACAATTCATAATGCACATGTATAGCATCTTTTTACATACAACTGTTTGTATACAAAGTATATAAGTACCATTCAGATCTTCAATCATGCATTTAGAATAATGATATCCATCTTATTCAACCACCACCTTTTTTTTCTTTTTTTCCCCCTCCCTCCCCCCTTTCTCCCTCCCTTCCCCTCCCTTTCCTTTGACCATTCTAGTGTTCCTCTAATCCTCCTATGTACCCCCATCCAACAACATTGTGAACTAGCCTCCTTATATCAGAGAAAACATTCAGTATTTGGATTTTTGAGATTGACGAATTTCACTTAGCATTATATTTTCCAACTTCATCCATTTACCTGAAAATGCCATTATTTTATTCTCTTTTATTGCTGAGTAAAATTCCATTTTGTATATATACCACATTTTCTTTATCCACTCATCTACTGAGGGACATCTAGGTTGGTTCCACAACCTAGCTATTGTGAATTGTGCTGCTATAAACATTGAAGTGGCTGTGTCACTGTAATATGCTATTTTTAAGTCCTTTGGGAATAGACCCAGGAGTGGGATAGCTGGGTCATAGGGTGGTTCCATTCCCAGTTTTCCAAGAAATCTCCATACTGCTTTCCATAGCAGTTGCACCATTTTGCAGTCCCACCAGCAATGTATGAGTGTGCCTTTTTCCCCACATCCTCTCCAACATTTATTGTTGTTTGTGTTCTTGATAGCTGCCATTCTGACTGGAGTGAAAGAAACAATAAATGAGGTAAATAGAGAGCCAACTAATTGGGAACAAATATTTAATACGTGCACATCAGATAGAGCACTAATTTCTAGAATATATAAAGAACTCAAAAAACTTAACACCAAAATAAATAAATAAATAAATAACCCAATCAATAAGTGGGCTAAGGAATTGAAAAGACACTTCTCAGAAGAAGATACACAATTAATCAACAAATACATGAAAAAAATGCTCAACATCGCTGGCAATTAGAGAAATGCAAATCAAAACTACTCTAAGATTTCATTTCACTCCAGTCAGAGACTTTGTTTTTAAATTGATTGTACACCATTGGTTGGATTGTAAGTTAGTACCACCACTATGGATGTCAGTATGGAGGTTCCTCAAAAGACTAGGAATAGAACCATCAGATGATCAGCTATACTATTTCTTGATATTTATTCAAAAGTGTTAAAGTCAATATACTGTAGTGATATAGGTACATCCATGTTTATAGCAGCCCAATTCACAATAGCCAAAATATGGAATTGGTCTAGCTGTCAATGGATGAATAGATTTTAAAAAATGCAGTATACACATACAATGGAGTTGTATTCAGCCATAAAGAAGAATGAAATTATGTTATTTATGGGAAATGAATGGAACTGGAGAGTATTATGTTAAATTAGATAAACCAAACTCAGAAAGTCAAGGGTCATGTATTTTCTCTTATATAAGGAAGTTAGAAAGAAAAAAGGAAAAAATGTTAGGGGTAGGAATCTCATAAAAATAGCAAAAAGTACTAATAGAGTAGAGGAAGAGAGCAATGAGGAAGGAAAAGGGAGGGAAAGGGGAGGTAATAGGGAATGAAATTATATTGTTATAGTGTGTGCGTGTTTGAATATGTAACAACAAATACCACTATGATGTATATTTATAATGCACCAAAAACTATAATATGGAGTGCAAATAAGTATAAACATATGAGTTATAAGCATAAATGGTCTAAAGAAGTGTTTTGGATTAGATAAAAATAAGAATTATATTCACCTAAAGCTTAAGGGCACAAAAAGATTGAAAATAAAAGAATGCACAAATAAATACAAATACCTTAGCATGTGTGATATGTATGCTTTATATATACATATATATAAACGTACGCATTTTTATCATAACAATACTAACCAAATAAAAGCTAAATAGCATTATTAAAAACTGACAGAATGGATTTTTAAGTCCAAAAACATTATTAGAGATGAAAGTGTTATCTACATAGTGATAAAAATCTCATTAATTCATTAGAAAGCTACAATTCTAAATTTGAACACCAAAATTAACATAATTACATGAAGAAATTGAAATATCCACAATCTTCATAGGAAATTTTGATTTGTAACTTACTATAATGATACCTCCTGAAGATAGACTTTAGTAAGACTACAGAATATTTGAATGATATGAAAAATAAGCTTAGTAGAATGAATAGAAATACCCAACAGTTGGGAAATATAAATTCTTGTCAAGCATATATAGGTCATTTATAAAAACTGATCATGAAGCATGTCTTATAAATCAAGGCCAAGAATTTCCAAAGAAATGAGATCATACAGATTATATTTCTAAATGAATTACAAACAATGTAGAAGCTACCATAAAAAAGACAAATTAATCTCAAATACTTGAGAAATGAAAACTCTTTTCCTCAATAACTCACAGGTCAAGGAATAAATCATAGTGGGCAATTGAAAATATTTAGGACCAAAAAAATAATGGAACTATGATACATAAATGCATGTAGGATGCAGTTCCAGGAGCATATATAACAAACTTTGTACCTTAAATGCTTCTATTTGAAAAAATTGAAGAATCAGTAAGCCAAGCATGCCCTTCAACAAAATTGGAAAATAGAATAAAATAACACGTGAGATGATTTCCATTCTTTTCTATGATGGAAAAGATTATGTACCATTACCCCTACCACTAAGAATAGCTAGGCAAGCTGGCAAAATCCAAAACAAAATTGTTTGAGGACACCAGAAGATCAATCAATGTAGACAGGACTTGAGAGTATTCTCAAAGAGAAGGTAAGTCCTGTGATTGCCATGAACTGGAAAGGCAAAGTTAGAGTTGGGAGAAGTTGTACCCTGAAGTTAGAAGGCAGAATTGGAGAGATGGAAGAGGGGAAGGATCTAAGAAGCTCAGACCTTCAGAGAATGAGTCTGAAATCCATGTGCAGTTTTCCTTAGAGCTGATTGTCAGCTCTTGAACTGCATGTGCACAGGGTAAAGTGCCAAGAAATGAAACAGAAAGCAGTATATCTCAGTCTGTAGAGCTTGACTGGAGGCTTTGGTTGGAGAAAAAGAGATGGGAACTGAGTAGCAACCATGTGGACAGCCTCTGGTGAACACTGAGTCTTTCAGCAGAGACAGCTGAGGGGTACACTCTAGGAATAAGAGCTGCACCCAAGGAGCAAAAGCAATTAAAAAATATAGACCCCATTGCTCAATAAAATCTGGAGCCCAGACTCAACTGGATCAACGGGATCTGCTTATATTCTATTCACTCACCAGAAAAAAAAAAAAAAAATCAGGTCTTCTCTGTAGGAAGATAATATAACCCAGCAACTTCCTACTCTTTGCTATTCACAATGTCCAACATTTAATAAAAACTTACCATACAAGTCTAGAAACAGAATCAAATGACTCAAAAAACAAAATTGAAAATCAAATGGACAATAGAAATAGTCCCACAGGTGATCTTACTATGATTCTATGTTCCAAAAATCAGAGGAAAAAGTGAGCCCTTCAACAGAAGATGCATCACAGAATTTATAAAGGAATAAGATATTTTAAAAATGAAAGTTTAATGATTTATATTAAAAATTAATAGATTAATAGTGGGTAAGAAGAACAAATTAGTGAATTATGAGTAATTTGTCAGTAAAATAAATTTCATAGAAGTTCCATATGCAAAAATAAAATAATAAACCACTCTCTTTTATAGCTGTGATACCTGGAGTATAAATGGGTGCAAAAAAGGAAAGGAAGAAAAAAAAAACATGCACCTAGAAAGAAATGTAAAATACGGATGCATGACCTTTAGGGAAAAATTTGTAAAGATCTCAGTAATTGGGAAGATGTCCATGTTGTTGATTATACAGGGCTTTCCAAAGCTGAATGTATATATGAAACAACCAAGATCTTGTTCAAATGTAGATTTTTGACTCAGCAGAACTGGGGTGAGGCTTAAGCTTTTGCATTTCTAAAGAACACCCAGGTGATGTCCTTGCTTCAGGTCTACAAACTAGCTTCGAATATCCAGACCTTAGAAGACTCAGCATCACGAAGATGTAGGTTCTTTGTAATTTACACTAATTTTTCAATACAATATCAATAAAAATTGACAAATTCTTTGGTAGAGCTGGATGAGCTGGTCCTGCAATTTGTAGCAATGTGCCATGAATAGCCAAGAAAACTTTGAAGAAAAATAATATTGAGTGGAGTTTATCTTGTCAGGTATTAAATCCTTTGATGAAGCTCAAATACGTGAAATGAGGTGAAATTTGTAGAGAGATGACAGATAAATGAGTGAAACAGAAAGGCAAGATACAGTCCCTCACATAAATGCAAACTAGATACACAAAGAGATGGAAATGAAGAATGTTTAGACAAAAAGGAAAATTTAATAAATGTTATTGATATGATTAATCATTTACAAAAAGTGAAATTGAATGCCTATCTCACACCATAAACACAATAAATTCTAAGTGGGCTTAAGCACTAAATTCAAATAACAAAACATTTAAATTAGAACAAGTTAGGTTATATTTTTGTGACTCAACGTATGAAAGGATTTCTTAACAAGAAAAATAAACACAAATATTAAGCTAATAAATTAAGAGCTTTGGTTATATTAAGCTGAAAATTTCTGTAAACCTAAATTTGCAATTAAAAAAGGAGGGGGAGTCTCCAACTGGGAGAAGGCATTTTACAATGAATATTACTGGGAATTAATCAGAATTCTGCTAATTCTAAAGCATCCTATAAATTGAGAAGAAACAGAATTTGAAAATAACCAGAATAAGAGGGAAAAGCTCAAATGGAAAAAAGTTTAAAAAAAAAAAGAAAGAAAAAAGAGAGAAAAAGAAAAAGAAAAGATGGTACATCTTACTGGAGACTAGAGAAATAAAACGCAAGTGAAAACCATGAATTATTACTTAAAATGTGGATAATCCCAGCAATTGGGGAACATGAAGGGCAGCATGAAATGAAAATATTAGTTAGTGAAAGGGTAAGTTACTTGTAAATTTAGAGTGCAGTTTTACAAAATTAAGTTGACAATATAGTTTTTCTATTTCCAATAATTCCTTTCTCAGGTATTTTCTCTGAAAAAATTCTTATACACACATGCAAGTTGGTATGTACGAGAAAGTGTCAGCTAGTATTTATCATAATTGTTTTAAAAAAGGAAGAGCCTAAAAAAGTTTAAGTAATAGAACAAATAACTAAATTATGTAATATTTCTGCCATGGAATACAATACAGAATTGAAATTGAAAGTAAATGGATGTATGTATCAACAGGTTAAATAAAATTTTAATGGAAAAGTAGAAGTAGCGTAAGGGACATCATGGGATGCCATTTTACCAAGCAACACCACATGTTATTTGGAGTAACATATGCACATCTTAGTGGGGACTGAAAAATCACCAAATCCAGCCATGTTTATCTCTGGAGGTGGGAGAGGAGAGGTCACTGCAACTGTAAAGAGATGCATAGAGACTTCTGTTGACTTCTGTCAACTTGGGTATTGGCTACTTAGCCATCCATTACACTATTCTTTAGTGCCTTTTTAGGTCTGAAATATTTTATTACAGAACAATTTTTAAATATCCAGAATTGGTAACTCTGGAGGGCCTGGGTAGAATGCTTGCCTGCTAGATGAGGTCACCTCCACAAACCAGGGCACTACCGAGAGAAACTGCTGTAGAAGCCACTGTGGAAGACAACTATTGAAAACAAGCTAACAGCAAAGGGATATAAAGCTATCAGGAAATCCACCCCCATAAGAGAGACTCTCAGCAAAGAGAACAAATGAAAGAACTCACAGTTGAGGAACTGAAGAAAAATAGAACAGTTTCCAAAGGACTTCAAAATAAATACTTTAAAAAAATGTTCAAAGAGAGAAAGGAATCCACTGATCTCACCATGTTAGAAGTCATTATATAAGCAGAGTAAGCAGATTTGGGAGTCAACATGTATTCCAGAATTGGAAAACCCTGCTCTTATAACTGTACAACTCCACAAAACATGTCAAAGAAGAAGTCTTTAAAACCACCAGAAGAGAGAAGACAGAGAACTTATGAGGAGCCAAATTCAGATTGACAACGATTTTTCTTATGGGCCATAAAAGGCAATCTAAAAAAAAAAAAAAGAAAAAGAAAAGAAAATAATGTCTTTAAAGTGTCAAGAGAAAAATATAACAACAAACCCAGAATTACCTAACTTACCTAAATTATCACAAGAATGAGGGTAAAATAAAGATATTTTAAGACATACAAAAAAGAGTTCATTAATCACTGAAATAAGTTCTAATGAGTGAGATGGAATCTATAAGGGAAGAACCAAATCCAAGAGGCAGGGGTGAATAAAGACATTAGTATGATCATTAGTAAAAATGGGAGCTGATGTGAGAAAAATAGTGCAAAATAGTAGGAATGCCAGGGTTCAAAGATTAGGCATGATGGGACGTGAATTATTTTGTCAGGATGGGGAGTACTTCAAGAGAGAAGTAAGATGTTCTATTTCCCTTGTCTTGTCTGAGTCAATAAGGATGCTAATTAGCTTTAGACTTCATCAGATAAATGCAAAGTCAGATATGGATGTTAAAATTTTAAGAGCGATTACATAGAGAATAAAGAGGAAATTTATAACTTGTGAACAAATGGCTAAAAGAGCACTGAGAAACTCTCAGTTCAGCAGAAGACAGAAAATTGAGAAGGGGTTCGGGAAGAAGAGAAGGAGGGGAAAGAGGAATGGCTACAAAAAAAGACAGTAAATAGAAAATCCAAATAAGATGTTGGAATTGATCCAAATGTGTTAATGTGACAACATACTATTTGTGATTGTGAGTTTTGGCTGGAATCCCCAGTTATTCAAATCCTAATCTAGAGAATGCCATGAAGGTGTTTTATAGATGTGATTAAAGTCCATCATCAGTCGACTTTAAGTAAAGTAGATTATCCTGAACCAACTAGGAAGGCCTGGTGCAGTGTGTTGAAAGACCTTAAGATCAGAGCTGCAGCTCCCCTCAAAAAGAGGAAATTTAGTCTCTGGACTGCAGCATCAGCTCATTCCTGAGACTCCGGCTTGCCTTTCTGACAGCCTGTGCTACAATTTCAGACTTGCCCAGCCAGCTTTATAATTGCATGGTCCAATTCCTTGCAATAAATCTCTTAATATATATATATATATCTCCTATTGGTTCTGTTTCTCCAGTTGAACCCTGACTGATCTATGTAAATGGATTAAACTCATGCTGTCACAGGCGCAGATTCTCAAATGGTATTAAGAACAAATAAAAATGCTCTTTGTGAGAAACATACCTAAAACATAAATAAGGTTGAAGATGGGGAGGATCAAGAGAATGCCTATCACAGGCAGACGCGTACTAAAGGAAGCCAAGGAGGAATAAAGAGGCCTGAACACCTCATGTCAGGAGCAGTGACATGAGGACCCAGGAGGAGTCTCTCCCAGGAAGCACCTAAGGAGATAACAGCCTTCTTGAGTCTCTGGAGAACTTGGTGATTTCTCAGAAGAGCCCAGTCACTTTCTGAGTAAAACCTAGATATGTTTTAACTTTTAATTTTGAAATAATTAGACTCACAGCAAGTTGCAAAGATTGTCTGGAGAGTTTTTTATACCCTCACCTAGTTTCCTCTAGGGAGTGTCACCTTAGGTAACCAAAGCACAATGTGAAAACCAGCAAATTGACACTACTACATGTGTGGGCTGTTCTGTCATTTTATCACCTTTGTTGATTCCTATATCTGCTACCATGATCAAGAGTCAGGACTGTCACATCACCACCAACATCACCTGTGTGGTCCCTTTAGAGTCTCACCCACCCTTTCCACACACCATCCCAATCCCTGGCAACCACCAATCTGTTCTCCATCTCTATAAACTTGTTATTTTGAGAATGCTACGTGAACAGACTCAACAGAATGCTGCTTTTTGGGTCTGGCTCTTCTCACTCAGTAAAATGCCCTTGAGGTCCCCCCAAATTGTCGTACATATGTTTAGTTCTTTCCTTTGTATCACTGAGTATTATTTCATAAACCTGTATCTGTTTTTAAGTTCTAATATGCACTAGAAATTTGTTAAGTAAAATATTATTTTTAAAATATCATAAAGAGATGGAAGTTCTTAGAATTACAGGATATTTTTATAGTCTGAGATTGCTAATTCTATCTTCCTGAAGCTCAGACATTCTTCCAATTTGGAGAAAAAGAGATTATTTATATCCTTATCTAATCTTAAATAAAATGGGCACAATTATCCATTTTTGATAGAAATATTTTGTAAATGCCAATATATTACTGTGGTAGATGTTGGTGAGGCTTGAAAGAGGGATGTTGATTTGTGATTGGCACAAGTTCCTGGTGCATAGTAGGCTCTCCATTACTATTAATTGAATTAATACATCCTGTTATAGTTTAGTAGCATAGATAATGTGTGCATATAAATATATATAAGTATATTAAACGATATCAAAGAAGGCTATGAGTACAATGGGATAGTTCAGTGGAGAAAGATTATTTTTGTGATAAGAACCTTTAACATATCTAACCTCTAATGAAAATGTGTGTATTGTGCTGCTAGGCATCAAACCCAGGATCTTGTGCCTGCTAGGTACTGAGTTTTAATCCCCTGCTCTTAACAAAGTTTTAACTATCTGGTACAGTGTTGTTAACTGTAGACACAATGTTGTATAGCAAATACCTAGAGCTTAATCATCAGCAAAGCCAAAACTTCATACCCATTACGTAATAACTCCCAATTTCCCTTCCTCTGGAGCCCTGGCGATCGCCATGCCATTCTACTCTCTGCTTCCTTATGTTTGGCTACTTTATACACTTCATATAAGTTGTATCACACAGTATTTGTCCTTCTGTGTGTGACTAGCTTATTTCACTTAGCATAATGGTCTCTATTTCATCTATCTTGTTTCTTATTTCAGGATTTCCTTTTTAAGGCTGAACAGTATTTCCTTGAATGTATATACCACATTTTCTTATCCATTAATCTGTCAATAGACATTTAGGTTGTTACCATCTCTTGGCTGTTATGAATAATTCTGTGATGACAATGGGTATATAAATATCTCTCTGAGGTCTTGATTTCAATTCTTTTGGATAAATATTCAGAAATGTGATTACTGCATCACATGGTATTTCTAATTTTGAATTTTGAGGAACATAAAGGTCATACTTTGTGAGGACAAGAGACGATTTCAAAAGACATGTGACATCTGTGTTTGGCTTTCAAAAATAATAATTTGACTTAAGAATTCAAGAAGAAAATAACCTGCATTCAGGTTGTCAATATAATAGTTGGTAACTGCTGACATCTTCCTTGTTCTGGGTACTCTGCCAACTGCTTTACATACTTAAATCATGTCATCCCCACAGCAGCACATTAGTATGCCCCTTTATCAACGTGAGGCACAGAGAGGTTATGTGCCTTGCCCAGTGAACTGCTTGCAATGGGATGAGTTTGGAAACCCTCTAACAGAGTAAAGAGTGGGAGCAGAGGAAAGCATGAGTGTAGAACAAGAGTGAAGCCTCACTAGAGTCTTGAGTGTGTCATTAAGACCAGGAGGAGAAGTCTAGAGAGAGAGAGGTCCTGGAGAGCTTTGAATGTCATGCTAATTTGAATGGATTTTGGAAAGACTTTGAAAGTTTTGAATACAGATGTTGTTCACAAACAGTGGCTTTGTTTCTTGGTTGGTTGGTATTTCTCTGAAATTCAGAGTGAAGAAGGAATGTCTAGGTATTAGATACAGGAAAAGCGGCAACATCAGACCAGACAAGAAATAGGGGAGCATTATATTCTCCAACTTCATCCATTTACCTGCAAATGCCATTATTTGATTCTCTTTTATTGCTGAGTAAAATTCCATTTTTGTATATATACCACATTTTCTTTATCCACTCATTTACTGAGGGAAATCCAAATACCGAATGTTTTCTCTGATATAAGGAGGCTAGTTCACAGTATTGTTGGATGGGGGTACATAGGAGGATTAGAGGAACACTAGAATGGTCAAAGGGAAGGGAGGGGAAGGGAGGGAGCAAGGGGGGAGGTAGGGGGAGAAAAGAAAAAAAAAAAAAGAAAAGGTGGTTGAATGAGACGGATATCATTATCCTAAGTGCATGATTGAAGACCTGAATGGTAAGAATATACTTTGTATACAAACAGTTGTATGTAAAAAGATGCTATATATGTGCACTATGAATTGTAATTATTATAAATAAAAAATAAATTAAAAAAAAGAAAGAAATAGGGGAGCAACTATAAGAATGAAGATGACCGGGTTGCCTGAGAGAGGACATGAAGGTGAACTATTTAGGATCTTGCAATTCGCTAAATGAATGGGGGTGGGATGGGGGAGGGGCGCTCCATAACTGGGTGGAGGATGGTATTGAAGAAGGACAACCAAGTCTCAAAGGGAAAAGAGACTTTAACTTCAGATATTTTTAATGGGAAATTCTAGGGGGCATTTCTAGGTTGCAGGTGAAAGGAGGGAGAGACTGAAACCCTGGCAGAGGGTCCAGAGGGGCTGCACATTGATCCTTTGAGAGAGGACCTTACTGTAGGCAAGATTTTGAAAATACTCAGTTTTAGGGAATTTTTACCAGTACAAAGATCTCACACTGAATACACTGAACATGTCTTTGATTATGAAATTTAAATACCACGGAACCAAGATTTTCCGCAGTGTTTTATTTACTTATTTAGTTATTTATTTGTGGTGGATTTACATTAAAAGTGGTACAGAAATGTTTGGACTGAAGTCTTAAAGGAAATCTGTGGTCATTTATACTTCTAGTAGGAAAAATTGTGACTGTAGTCCATTCTAAACTTGCCACAGTGTCAATTTATGTATTGGAGACTAAATTATTTTTCTGGGTAGTCATTGACCTTTAAAACCACTAGCTGATAACCCAAACAAGGGAGTCTGGGGAGGGGAATAATAGAAACCCATTTCTTGGGCTAGACAAAGAGAAGTGAAGGGAGGCCAAAGTGAGGGGAATAGGAAAAACAATAGAATTAATTGGACTTTCCTAGCCTTGTATTTATATACACAACCAGGGTAAGTCCACAACATGTACGACCACAAGAGTGGGAACCTAAATAGAATAAGTTATACTCTATGTATGTATATTCTGCCAAAATACACTCTATTGTCATGCATAACTAAAAGTAAAAAATAAAAATATTTTAAAAAATAAAATAAAACCACTAGCTGGTCTTTTGCCAAGCAAGAAGTTTTGAAAATTTCACTAATTTGCATTCAGTTTCCCTTTACAGTAACTCTTTAGGTAAAATCTCAGATTCAGGGAAAAAGAGTGACTAAAATTGCAGAAATGGTAACAGTAAAATTCACAGTCATAACAGCAATTCCTAAAATCAACAGCATCTTTGATCTACTTTGAAACCTCTAAAAAAATGGCTTCATATTTTTGAAGTTTTAGCAGTCTTTGAAATGGGATGCTCAAACTAAAGTGTGCTTTTTATTTTTCTGTTCACAAACTCAGTTCAAATATATGAGTTAGTTGAGGTATCAGATGTAAGGGAGAAAAAAACCCAAAGAACTCCATTATGTATCAGCTATCCCCCAAAAGTCAGTGATGTTTTGCTTCTTTGCTGAGAGCATGCCTCTAAGTTACACCAAAAGAAACACTCTTAAATTGGCCTCAAGCATATCTTTGCACTTGCATGTGAAATTGTGAGGTACATGTACTTTTCTGGAAGATGGTCTTAGAGAGCTTTCAAGGTGGCTACTAAGACTTAAGCCGCTCAGGCCTTGTTCTTGAGATCCTTGAAAGTTCAGGGGCTCTGTGGTGAGGTGCACTTGCCCCATCCTGAGCACTGCGTGCTGTGCTGGGGGAAGCTCCAGGCTACAGCAGAGAAGATATAAATATTCTAGTTCTGGTCCTACTCCCCTGAGATTGATTTCAAACAGTCATGAACCTCTTTTGGCCTCAGTTGGTTTATCATTAGAATAGGATCAGATGTCTATCCTGGTTGATAAACAAGAACTGCTGGAGTAAGACTACAATAAAGGAGTAAATGTCCTTTGAATGACACAAAACATCCTACTGAAGCCAGGTATCACCTACTATTTAGTGTCCTTGTGCTGTCACCGTTGGTTCCTTTCCTCTGCTCCCATAATTCTGTATTCTCTGCTCTCTTTTTTTTTTTAATTTGTCATGTTTTTAGGCATTGTAATAGAGACAGAGAAAAGGAAAAGATACTGATTAGGCAAGAGGTCACTTGAAGACTAGCTTCTAAGAGGAAAATATTAATATTTTGTATTGATATTATTAATATTTTAAAAAATAAAATAAAACCACTAGCTGGTCTTTTGCCAAGCAAGAAGTTTTGAAAATTTCACTAATTTGCATTCAGTTTCCCTTTACAGTAACTCTTTAGGTAAAATCTCAGATTCAGGGAAAAAGAGTGACTAAAATTGCAGAAATGGTAACAGTAAAATTCACAGTCATAACAGCAATTCCTAAAATCAACAGCATCTTTGATCTACTTTGAAACCTCTAAAAAAATGGCTTCATATTTTTGAAGTTTTAGCAGTCTTTGAAATGGGATGCTCAAACTAAAGTGTGCTTTTTATTTTTCTGTTCACAAACTCAGTTCAAATATATGAGTTAGTTGAGGTATCAGATGTAAGGGAGAAAAAAACCCAAAGAACTCCATTATGTATCAGCTATCCCCCAAAAGTCAGTGATGTTTTGCTTCTTTGCTGAGAGCATGCCTCTAAGTTACACCAAAAGAAACACTCTTAAATTGGCCTCAAGCATATCTTTGCACTTGCATGTGAAATTGTGAGGTACATGTACTTTTCTGGAAGATGGTCTTAGAGAGCTTTCAAGGTGGCTACTAAGACTTAAGCCGCTCAGGCCTTGTTCTTGAGATCCTTGAAAGTTCAGGGGCTCTGTGGTGAGGTGCACTTGCCCCATCCTGAGCACTGCGTGCTGTGCTGGGGGAAGCTCCAGGCTACAGCAGAGAAGATATAAATATTCTAGTTCTGGTCCTACTCCCCTGAGATTGATTTCAAACAGTCATGAACCTCTTTTGGCCTCAGTTGGTTTATCATTAGAATAGGATCAGATGTCTATCCTGGTTGATAAACAAGAACTGCTGGAGTAAGACTACAATAAAGGAGTAAATGTCCTTTGAATGACACAAAACATCCTACTGAAGCCAGGTATCACCTACTATTTAGTGTCCTTGTGCTGTCACCGTTGGTTCCTTTCCTCTGCTCCCATAATTCTGTATTCTCTGCTCTCTTTTTTTTTTAATTTGTCATGTTTTTAGGCATTGTAATAGAGACAGAGAAAAGGAAAAGATACTGATTAGGCAAGAGGTCACTTGAAGACTAGCTTCTAAGAGGAAAATATTAATATTTTGTATTGATATTATTAATATTTTAAAAATATTAATACAAAATATTTTTGTATTAATATTTTCAATATTTTTTGTATTAATAGTTTTTCAAGGCACTTCAGATTAACTGCCATACTTTATCATAGCAGATCCAGAAGAAAGCTTCCACAATTCATTTGATTGTCAATTGAGGCAGAGAGATCAGGAGTCAAGGGTCATGTGTGAGTGATCTGGGGTGTTGCTAGGGCTGGAATGCAAACCTTCCAACACTGGGTGCAGGGCTTTCGCCAGCATTCCCTTGGGACTCTCTTGGTGGCAAGCACAGACTCAGTCCTGAGGGCTTTATTTAGTTCCACAGTGAGCATGTATGCATCAGCAATGGCAGAGAACATCCCTTTTCCTTGTACTAGGATCCAGGAAGAACTGTCGGTCTTCCTTTGTGCCTGTTTTCATCTGGGCTTTAACCTTGCAGTTGAGTCTTTCTCTTGCTGCTGACTCTGCTTGCTCCCCTTCAACTTGATTCATTCAGGCCTCAGTGGGCCCTTCTTGGGGAAAGGCCTATCTGGGAGTGTTCAATACCTTTCCCTGTCAAACAGGAGAAAGAGCTGCACTTGCAGAATGAGGAAACCTCCAAGAGAGCTCTGGCCAGAATCAATTTGCAATTTTGAGAGTGGCACTTGATCTGGTCGCTGATATAACACTGTTGCCTGTTACTTCCTAAATGCTGCTATGTGTCTTTTTGCTCTTGCCCATAGCAATAACTCCTCTAGACCAATGTCCTGCTTAATATTTTGACTAGTCCCCAATATGCAGGTATCTCACGTGTTTATTGAACACCTACAGTATGCCAAGTGCTCTAGGGAATAGGAAAATGAAAATTGAAGGCTCCACTTCAAAGCCTCCAAGCCTGCAGGAGGGAACAGTGATATCAACTCACAGGGGCTTCCAGAGAGGGTGTGTTCAGGTTTGTGGTTGCAAAGAAGAGAGATTAAGTTGCCAGGCTTAAAACATTAACTTCAGTGAAAAGATGCTCCACATTGTATGCCATCAGGCAAATCCAAAATCAAACACAAACACAATACCATTTCCATCCATTGGAATGGCCAAACATTTGGTGAAGTCCAGAACACTGACTTCACCAAGTTCTGGTAAGTATATAGAAAAACAGGGAGTGAGTCTCATTTATTGCTAGTGGGAATGCAAAATGGTACAGCCATTTTGGAGGAGAGTTTGGCTCTTTGCTATAAAGCTACACAAACCCTTGCCTTACAATCCAGCAATTGTATGCCTTGGTATTTTCCCAAAGGAGCTGAAAACCATGTCCATATAAAATCTTCACATTTACATAACAGCTCTATTCATACTTGCCAAAATTTGGAAGAAACCAGCTATCCCACTCCCCAATAGATACCCAAATGATATCAAGTCAGTCTACTAGAGGAACAGAGTCATATCAGTGTTTATAGCAGCACAGTTCACAATAGCCAGACTATGGAACAACCTAGGTGCCCTTCAACAGATGAATGGATAATGTGTTTCTGTCAGGTGAATGGATAAAGTGTGGCACATACAGATATTATTACTGGGATATTACTCAGTGCTAAAAATGAAATAAATATCAAGCCCTGGAAAGACAGAGAAAATTAAATGCATATTGTTAAGTAAAAGAACCCACATAGGGCAGTGAAAATCCTCTGTATGATACTATAATTTATAACATCATACTGGTCATTATACATTTGTTAAAACACATAGAATATATAATATTTAAGAGTGAATCCTAATGTAAACTATGGACTTGGATGGTAATGATGTGTCAATGTAGATTCATCCATTGCAACAAATGTACCTCTGGGGGATGGGGTTTGATAATGAGGAGGCTGTGCATTTGTGGGAGCAGAACTCCATAGGATATTTCTGTACCCAAACTCCTCCTTCATCCATTCATCTGTTGAAGGACACTTAGGTTGGTTCCATAGTTTAGCTATTGTGAGTTGAGCTGCTATAAACATTGATGTGGCTGTGTCACTGTAGTATGCTGATTTTAAGTCTTTTGGGTATAAACCAAGGAGTGAGATAGCAGGGTCAAATGGTGGTTCCATTCCATGTTTTCTGAGGAATCTCCATACTGCTTTCCATAATGATTGCACCCATTTGCTGTCCCACCAGCAATGTATAAGTGTACCTTTCCCCCTACATCCTCACCAACATTTATTGTTGCTTGTATTCTTAATAATTGCCATTCTGACTAGAGTGAGATGAAATCTTAGAGTAGTTTTGATTTGCATCCTTCAACAGATGAATGGATAAAGAAAATGTGGTATATATACACAATGGAATACATACAGCCTTAAAGAAGAATGGAATTATGACATTTTCTGGTAAATGGATGGAGCTGGAGAATATCATGCTGAGCAAAATAAGCCAATCCCCCAAAACAAAGGCCAAATGTTTTCTCTGATATCTGGATGCTAATTCACAATAAGGGGAGGGGGCTAGGCAAGAATAGAGTTACTTCAGTTGAGGTAGAGGGGAGGGATATGGGGGTAGGAGGGATAGTAGAATGAATCTGACATTATTTCTCTATGTGCATATATGACTACACAACCGGTGTGATTCTACATCATGTACAACCAAAAGAATGAGGAATTATACTTCATTTATGTATGATGTGTCAAAATGCATTCTATTGTCATATAACTAATTAGAACAATTTAACAAAAAAAAAAAAAAAAAAAACTTTCCCTTCCCCCCCCCATCCCCCAAAAGCCTAGTGTGATCCTTAATAATTTTTTTCTTGATTAAATGACAGGAAACCTCTGCCAGAATTAAAGAGGAGCCTTATCAGAGCATGTGAGATTCAAGGAAGCTGGATGATGAGTAGTGGCCCACTAGGCAGGAAGGTATAGGCCCCAGGAGACTATTAGAGAAAAAGAGTCTAATTCAGTAAAGCACAAAAATGTGGAAACAAACCAACTGTTTGAGGCTTTCAAATGATCCAGTAAGGCTGGACTATGGGTTTTTCAGGAGAAAAGTGGAAGAAGATAAGAACCCCCCTGCCAAAAAAAAAAAAAAAAGACTGGTGTCAGGATATAGTCATTATTATGATCTGACCCCCAGCCCCCATTTTACAGGGGAGGAACCTGAGACTCAAAGAATCAGGTGACTCAGCAAAGTTTCGGTATTAATAATATCTATGACCCTTCTGTGTGTGGGCATTATGCTAAGCACTCTGTGCATTATCTCATTTAATCCATAGAGCAAGCTTATGAAATAGGTATTATTCTAATTTTAGAGATGGAAAAAAAAAAAACAAGGTTTATTAGACAAGCTAAATAAATTTCCTGAGACTTCCTGTTCAAGGTGGTAGATTGTACACACTATGACTTCTCCTTTCTGACCTAAATCCTTAGAAATGATAGAGAAAATTTTAAAAAAAGCAATCACTTCTTAACAAAGGAAGAAATCACAGCAACACTGGAAAATAAAAAGGGAAATCCTGATAGACTAGAAGAAATTGTAAGAAATATCTGAAGGAAAGCAGTAGGATGTAGCCTGAATGATAAACTTCTGGTGGAGTCCTTTGCTGAAGTTTGGGAGCCATACTGAGAGTGCTGCACTCCCAGGAGAGGGGACACCCTCAGCAGGGGCCCGGGCTGATGCTGGGCTGCTGTTTCTGGGCACTCTTTTCCTCTTGGCCTGCAGGAGCAGCAGAGGATGTGAAACTGAGGCTGGGGCACTGGATCAGAGAGATAGTTAGGATAGGGCACCTCAAGATGGCAACAGGGCCATGCTTCCTCTATACGCACTGGGGAGGCATCCTTTCTTGTCCCTTTCAGCTTCTGGTGGTTTCCAGAAGCCCTGGGTGTTTCCTGGTGTATAGTATACCACTCCAATCTGCCCCCCATTGTCACAGGTCTCCCTCTGAATCTTCACATGCCTTCTCATACGGACACCAGTCTCTGGATTTAGGGTCTACCTCCATCCAGCATGATCTCAATTTCATGCAACTGGTTGCACCTGCAAGGACCTTATTTTCAAATAACATCACATTCTGATGAATTCGGACTAGGTTCCAGGTGGACCTGAAGTTTTAAGAGACAACATTCAACCCAGTATGGGTGGCATCGCATAATTTAGACAATACAGTTTACAAAGTGGCCAGTGAGACCCTGCTGCTCTGCACAGGTACAGATTTTCCTAACTCCATGACAGCTGCCCCTCAGGGTGATGGAAATCCTTTCTGTAACCTCTTACATTCTCCTAAATGGTGGCCACCCACCATCCTTTCTCAAAGATTTCTTAGAGAGGCCCAAACAGGGGATTTTTTTTCCCTCCCCTTCTTATTTGTTAATTTCTTATTTGCGGGCAATGGGAATGTTTTTATTCTCCCTCAAATAGTTTGCTTCAGCAGACAATGTACTGCTTTCCCATTTCTATTTTAAAGCTGCGCACGCATCTGTAAGAAGACGGGAGTGTTATGTAATAACTACCATTTTTGTCAAAACCTCATCTCACCCCATTGCCTGATACAGGAGGAGGTTACTGGTGTGAAAATTGCTGCTTTTTTTTTTTTTTTTTTATAAGGTGAAGAGTATATTCAGATGGATTTCATACCTCACATTCATAAGCAGGTCCATTTTTAAAAGACTCTAGGTACTGTGCTAATGAAAGATGAATTTTACATCCGTCTCCCATACAGTATGCCAGCAATGCTTGCACAAATATAGCTGAGGACTCTGCCTTTGCCTTTATAGGTATTTTAAAGAGGTGCCCTAGAGGGAAGCATGCAGACGGATCAACAGAAACATCTAAGAGAGAGGACGACGACCAAGAATATTTTCCCTTCTAACAAGTTATGACGTTAAAGTGTTAGTACATTTGGAGTTTGTCATCTGGACTGTTGCAGTTTATAAATGAGAGCTACACTATCTCCAGGGGGCTTTAGGAAGGGAAAAATTACTTCAGTAAAATGATATTTCTTTAGTAGAATCAGGGCTTTATGAGAGGAGAGATGGGACAACAGAGAGAGAGAGAGCATGAGAGAGCGCAAGCATGCCAGGATTGGGAATCCAGCTGGGCTTCAGGATGGGGGCAGAGCTGGGTGTCAGGGCATGGAGCTAAGGCAGGGCTTGGGATGCACGTACTTGGGATGCATGGAACTCTGAGTCTGAAGGTAGCTGTGGATGTGGGAGCCTGCCTGAGAGAGCAACAGTAGGAGGATGCAAATTACTGTCAAACAAACATCCACAGTGAGACTGCTGTATTTAGTTCAGACTATCAGCCAAACAGTAGGGGAAAGGAAGCTGACTGTGTTCCACAAAAGGGGAGTCAATGTCAAGAAGGCCTGGAATTGGTTATTGGTATCCTGGTCATGGGAAAACTGGGGATTCAAGGGGAAGACATGCTAAGTTCTGCAGGCATCCCAACCTGGGCTTGGGAAGGAGGTGAAGAAGGGTTTTGGTAGTCACTTTGTAAATTATACCATGTATAGAAGGATTGCGTGATTCCACGTGCACCGAGTTGAATGTTGTCCCTCCAAATTCACGTCTGCTGCAACCACAGAATGTGCCCTTATTTGGAAATAATACTTTTGCAGATGTAATTAGTTAAAATGAGGTCATACTAGATTAGGGTAGGCCTTAAAGCCAATAACTGGTGTCCTTATAAAAATGCTATGCAAAGACTCACAGGGAAGAAGTCCATCTGAAAACAGGCAGAGACTGGAAAGAGTCAGCTATAAGCCAAGAAAAGCAAGGATTGCTGGGACCAGAATCCAGGAGGGAAGGTTGAAGCTCCAGATGCAGCACCACTTGGCTCTATTCTTTGTGAGTTCTTGGTCTGTAGGTCTGTATATTCCACTGCATCTGTGTATCCTATTGCTTCTAGGAGCAATATAAGTTCATAGCTTGGGTAGACCTGGGGAGCTTGCTCTCTTTTAGTTTTTTTTTTTTTTTTTTTTTTTTTTTTTTTGTTTTGTAGTATGGGGGATTGAACTCAGGGGCACTCTACCACTGGGCCACATCCCCAGCCCTTTTTTGTATTTTATTTAGAGACAGGGTCTCACTGAGTTGCTAAGTGCCTCGCCATTGCTGAGGCTGGCTTTGAACTCGTGATCCTCCTGCCTCAGCCTCCCAAATGCTGGGATTACAGGAGTGCACCACCATGCCCGGCCTTGCTCTCTTTTCTTAGTTAGCTTTTGTATGTTGAAAATAAGGACTGGACTCAAAGTGAGAGCCCTGGACTGAGTTTTATTATTTAATCATATATGCATTTATCTACTTATGCTAATTATGCTGCACACTAATGTGGACCAGCTAGGTCCTGGGCAGATAAAGATCCTGTTCTGACATTGAGGATCCACTGACTGCTGACATGTCCAGTCAATTACATTTGTGTGAAATTATGCATAAGGGGTAATGATAAAGGGTTATAAAAGTCGGGAAACGTAACACAAATCTATCTAAAGGGAACTGGGGGAGGGCAGAAGAGAGTCCTGGGAGGTAATATCCAAAGAGGGTCTTGAAGTATAAGCAGGAGTGAGCCAGGTGATGAGGATCAGAGGGACATCTTAGAAAAGAGGGAACATAGACAAATGAATGGAGATTCATATTAGCATTTTCAGAGACACAATCAGACTGTGTGCATGGAATTAAAATCTGCGAAGGAGGGAGGAGTGAAAATAAGGGAAGATACATACAAGGAGATAATACATGGTGAAGATTTTCAATTATATGTTACAGACTTTACACTTTATCCATTGGTGATGAGCAGCCAGGATGCTTTGAGAGGAGAGTGGTGTGGTTGAATCTGTGAAGTATGGAGTGGAACAAGGCTGGAGGTGGAAGAAGAAACAGGAAGGTATTGTCATTGTTGCTGTTGAGAGATGCTACTGTGCTGGACCGGCAGGGAGAGAAGAGTGGTTTGTTTTAAGAAATGTTTAGGTCAGCCCCCTTACCATGTATTAAGTTCAAGCTTGTATAAATTGCTTCCTTTTATGAGCCTGAATTTTCTTATCAGTAGAATAGGAAGAATGAGTCCATGGAGTTGTTGAAGGATTAAATTAGGTCCCCAATGTGCCACTGTTTTGTCACTTCTCCAGCAACCTCCAGGGTATAGCCATTAGTAGGCTTTCCATAATATTTGTGGGTTGAGCTACCTGGTGTCTCAAAGATGGCTGACCTGGAGAAATATGTAGTCACTCAATAGTTTCACACACTGACTTAGAAATTTAAAATGTGATTTTTAAAGCCCGGGTCTTAAGTACTTTCATGTTCTTTCTAAAATATATAATAATGTTCTCTGCTCACATGATTTTACCCATTATAAAAATGGAACATATCACTGTCACTTTTATTGTAGGATACTGGCAAAATTTGCTTTACCTAGTAGATGTGTTTCTGAAAATTTTACTTGTAAATTGACTTTAAAATGAGTTAAATCATATTTTACTCACACCAGGGAGATGCTTTTCAAAGAATCCTCTGTTTGTTATATCTTTGGTAAAATTAATAATTATCCTTAAGTTTGGGCAGAGGTTAAATATGTACTTCTATATATGTAAATTGAGTGGTAGTGGTTTACATAATAATATACCTGTGTATATTTTAATACACAAAATGCAAAATATTGTCTGTATAAATGTCAGGCCATGTCTGTCTCTCAGCCTGTTGCAGTGTGGTTGTGCTTTTCAACACTCATCCATTGTAATTTAAGGCATTCTCCCACCAAACATGTCAAATTAGCATCTACATTAATCTTCTTCATACTTGACACAGACCCAGTCTCAACCCTTCCATTACTGACATGAGATCAATTCACTTTTACAATATGATCTTCTATGAGACAATAAATTAGAAACTTTCAATTTAGCATCTAGTCAGCATCTAATTGCATTTTGATTTGTTTCTTGATGTGCTGTTGGAGTGCTGAGAATTGGACATGTAAGCTGGATGAGTCATATTTGCCTAATTATAACTTGTAATTGTAAAACATAACAGCATTAATACGATAAGTGATGCAAATCAATACTGAAATATGTTCAGACAGGGAAGATTTCTGGCAACACGGAGTCATAATCATGGCCATTTAAGAAGCACCTACTATGTTCCAGCAAAAGTACTTTTCACTTTGTTTTTACTTTGACCTCAATCCTAGCAGATGTTTTTCTCATTTTGCAGACAAGGAAATGGGAGCCTAGAAATGGTAAGTCACCCATTTAGGATATATTAGAGCTGACATGTTATATATGTCAGGTTCTCATTGAGATCTGGGTTCCATCCCTGTCTGGTCCTCTATCACCTTTGCATCTGGGTTCTTCATCTATTATGTATGGAAGTGGTAGTGGTGGGGTTGTTCTCCTTGCCTGAGATCCTTCCCCTTCCTAACATTTTCAATGAAGTTTCCAGAAGGTCTTGAGCTACTTTTAAACAGCCTGGCATCTCACCACCCCTCCCCATAGTCAACGAAATCCAACTTGAAATCCAAGAATAGCTAAACCTCTACTTCAGTCCCAAGAGCTATTTCACTTACTGAAATACTTACCATACTACCAGCCAATTACTATGTAAAACACCTTGGGATACCATTCATACAAAAGGTTATATATTCTAAAACCCAAATGTCATTTTGTATTAGACATTTTCTTAAGGGCTACTTATCTCAGGATGAATTCCAAGAATGAGTGCTTAATAATTATTTTGCATTTAAACAACCTACTTATGAATTCCAGGGATACATTGTGTCACAGTACGGCTTCTGCAGGATACAGCAATTATTATAAATGCTGGTGGATTAACTGCTACAGTATTGCAGTCTGACAAAATGACACATCTGTATTAGATCACTGGTAGGTCATCAGGCAAAATCCTTCCCTCCCTTCCACCCCCATCATCTCCCAGAAAATAGAGCTGTATGGAATATTTCTCAACCCAGTGAGAAATAATATGAAATTTGCCAGAACATACATATATATTTATATGTACATATAAATATTGGGCCTAGTCACAGACATTTTATCATTTGGTAAATTGCAGTACTAGCCTGACTTTCTTCAAAGATTCAAGAAAGAAGATTTCAGAAGCCAAGGTATTTTTACATTGATTCCTTGTGAATTAGACTTAGGAACCACAGAAATTTGTAGTTTAAGACTATTTAGATTTATGAAGTGTGTCTTTAAAAGAGTAGGCCATAATTTGGAAGAAAGGAGGATTTGGATTAAAATGTGATTTTTTTCCTCTGTGTGTGTGTGTGTGTGTGTGTGTGTGTGTGTGTGTGTATAGGGTTGGGGAGAAAAGTTCAGTTAACCTCTTATGAATCCAAAGAGCTAAGCTCTATGTAGTTTTAATAAGTAACCACTTGGTGATGAACCTTTAACAGTCTCATTAAATCATAATTTTAAAAATGGCCTTTTTTTTTATTTTGGTCCCAAACAAATAAAACTCTGTTAAATTCTAATAAGGATCTTTGGAACAGCTGTTTTGTGCTACAGAATGTGTAATGACCTTATAATTGCATTAGATGTGGCATGGAAATGTTTATATTTTTCTTCTAGTCTGAAATGTGCTAAATAACAGAAGCCAAAGAACAGGGAATCATTATGAATTCCCAAGGCTCAAGGGCTATGTTTCCAGAGATTTCAGTGGATAGGCCCCTTGGTGAAATTCCCACATAGATGCTGGACAGGCGTGGACCAGACTAAGGGAGGCAAATATGTTTCCACACAGCTAGATTCCTATGAATACATGCCATGGCATCCTGCCCTTTACCTCTAACATCTAAATACCTTCCTGACTCTTATACCTTAGACAAATGCGCTCTCTGACCACAGACTCATAGGTTGCAAAGTGCTCAAAATTGCCAGAACCAATTCCCATCTTGAATTTCCCCTAGCAAGGGAGTTGCATGACTGCTGCTTATGTCTGCTGTCTAGCACTGCCCCCTGGGCCCAGGAGGCTGACCCATGTGAATCCATCCACTGGCTTTATGACCTTCTGCTTCTCATTGGGTTTGGCCACTGGGGTGCCCTATAGGAGGGAAGACCCTGGAGTTGGGTAAATGTTTCCTGGCTTCTTCCCTGGAAGGTTACCATGGTTTATGTTCATGTCTCTACCAAAGGCCTTAGCTTCTGTTGGAAGGCCCTGCCCACATGGCTTTTTGCCTGGAAGCTCTGGTAACTGCTGCCTCCTCTTGTTCTTTCAAGCCTAGGAGCTGAAACAGATCCTAGTTGTTAGTAGGTCTGGGATATTTCTTACATGGATAATCTGTTAAACCAGACCTCTGAAAACAAAAACAAAAGCTGGATTTATAGTATTTACTGATTTCCATAATAATTTTCCAAGTTGCTGCCACCATAGCTAATTGCAATGGCTAATTCCACATGGTGCCCCTCCAGGCAGAACTGGGAAGGATCATGTATAGTCAACTGTGGTGAGCCAGTGGAGCTGGCTGGAGCATACCACTACTTCTCAACAGCCTGTCCACACCATTGTAAATAGTCTATTTATTCAACTGCACCGGTTGGTAGTTGAGAGAGTTCTGCACTGATTACCCATTCTGACAGCACCATCTGTTTCCTCCCAGGACCCTGACTGACACAGCCTTCCCTTGAAATGGTGGCCCCTTACATACTTGTGCATTTGCAGTATCGTGGAAACATCTCCAAAGCAGCAGTTTTTCCTGGGCCAATTCATACTGTAAGAAGTTATTCCACAAGTAAGGAATATATATTCCTCTTGTCTATAAACTCATCTCTTTCCCATTAAGAGCCTACTCACAAGTGACCTTGGGCACTGCAGGGGAGTGCACATCACCATTGAACTAATGATGAGGGAACCCCATCCCACAATGCAGGGCCAGCTTTACAGAGAAACCTGTCCTGCCTGGGTGTAGGATGGCTCCACTTAACCAGTTGCTACTCCTGGGCACTCTATCCTAGCAACCTTCTCCCATCCTCTGGCCTCAGCACTTGTTTGGCCACATACCACTAATGGACCCCATGTCAGGGTGAATTGTTCTCTGAAGAGGTTGTCTACTCTGAATTGCTTTTTCCTCTTCCTTAAGGATCAGGAAGTCTGCCCAAATCAAGTTAAATGAGTGTTTTAAACTAATTTTCTCCAAAAAAAGAGAACCCAGTGTTTCATCAGGCAGTGTAATGCCCTGGGATTACTCAGATAGTGGGATACACAAAAAAGTTTATTTACCTCCCTAGGGGCTAATACGGCCACTACTACCACCACAACTGCTGTTCCTCATCATAATAATTTTATTGAGAACTTACTATGTGTCAGCTGCTTTCCAAGAATATAAACTTGTTTTTAATCTTGTATCAATCAGGGTTCTTGCCAAGAAAGCAAATGGCATATTCTCAAATAATTGAAGATAGTTTAATAGAGGAATAATTTATTCCTGTAAATGTGTAGTTAGGATCAAGAGAACCAGCTGGGGATGGTGCAGCACCCAGAGACTTTCAGCAAGGGCATCTTACTATTATTCATCACAACAATGGGAAAGAGCAAGAGGAAGGAACAGTGGTCCCAGACTCCAGGGCTACAAGCTGTGTTTGTGGAAGGGAAGCAGTGTCCCTCCAGGAGCTGTGGTTGTAGACACTGTATTCTCTGCTCTCTCTCTTCCCAATTTCTTTGCCTGAGCTCCAGTGAAACTTGGAGGGCTGGAGAGGTAGGTGGTACAATCCATAAACCTTAGCCTCTTGAGTACTGAGCACAGTAGAGGGGTGGAAACGGAGGGGACTACTACATAGACAGCAATCAGTACCAACTCTAAGTGATAAGTATTGTCATCATCCACAGTCAGCAAAGCATCTGGATGTGAGCCCGGGGAACCTAGAGGCAGAGTCCACACCCTCAGCAATGGGTTGGTTATACTAATTTCCAAAGGCTAACAATGGAGGCAAATGACGAGGATAATGCTTCTCTTTCCTCCAAATTAGTGCTCTTTTCCCTTGCCCACCTTCATCCCTTACAGATATGATAGCCATGAAAATCAGAACACAAGTTAACTTTTCAGAAGGTAACCCAAGAGCTCCATCTTGGGCAGAATAACCATTGCCTTACGTTTTAATAAAATCAGTTGCTCTATAGGCAGATCCCATTTATTCTTTTTAGTTCTGTTCCTTGGGGCTTCAGAAATCAAGCCTATGCCTTCTTCCACCTGGCCACCCCTTGTGGTTCTGCAGGCACCATTCTGCAAGCTTGCAATCTTATCTGCTTCATTGAGCTTCACTTCCTCCATCGTCCCTCCGCTGATGTTTGGGTTGCCTTCCCTGAACAAAACTCTTTCCTCTGTGCATGGCTTGATGTGCATCTACCTTTTCTTCCCCATATTTTATGGGTGCATTATAATTATGCATAATGGTGGGATTCACTGTTTGCATGCACATGATATAACAATATAGTTTGGCCAATATCATCCCCAGTATTTCTTCTTTACCTTCTTTCTTCCCTCACCCTGGTCCCTTTTCTGTACTCTACTAATCTCCCATCAGTTTTCATGAGATCCCGCTACACCTTCCTTTTCCTTTTTCCTCTCTAGCTTCCACATGAGACTTGACTTTGTGAGTTTGGCTTATTTTGCTTAACATAAGTTCCATCATTTTCCTGCAAATGACAATTTCATTCTTCTTTACAGATGAATAAAACTTCTCCCATCCTCTGGCCTCAGCACTTGTTGGGCCTCATACCACTGATGAACTTCACATCAGGGCGAATGCTCTCTGAAGAGGTTGCCCACTCTGAGCTGCTCTTTCTTCTTCCTTCAGGATCAGGAAGTCTCTCCAAATCAAGTTAAACGCCTCCATATATTCAGAAAGAAAGGAGGCTATTTGCCTTTTTAAAAGGGTAGATTAGTACAGCCACTATTGAAATCAATAGGAGGTTCCCCCCAAAACTAGGCATGGAACCACCATATGACTCAACTATACCAATCATTGGTATTTATTCTAAATGGTTGAAGTCATCATACTACAATGAGACATGCATACCCATGTTTATGCTCAATAAATGTTAAAAATTATTATGACCAGGAACAGTAATTGTGGTGGTAGTAGTGGCAATATTAGCTCCAGTGGAAATAAATAAGCTTTTTTGTGTATCCCACTATCTGAGCAATCCCAGGCCATTACACTCTGCCTGATAAACCTTTGGGTTCTCCTTTTTGGAAAAAAAATTAGCTAAAAACACTCATTATTTTAACTTATCACCTTCTCAGAATGACATTGAAGCCTTCAATTTTTATAAGAAAGGTCACCACAAAAACTTCTCGGAAACTTTTACACAACCACTGCCATAGGCAAATTCTATTGTGCTGTTTAATATCCTCTATGAAACAAGCTGTGATAAATTATCCTTAGGATGTAGTACAAAAAAAGTTGGTTTTTCCTGATCATGTGTCATTCCTCCTTCTATGAACTAGCCAGGGTGGTGAAAGGTATTTTCTCTTTTTGCCTTGACTATGGGAAGTTACAAATTAATTTTTTCATGGGACAGTTGCAGTAACTCACTTTACCTCAGGCTTTTTCTGGTACTATCTTTTATCCTCATTTTATTGTCACATAATAAATGTGTCCTTGATTCTTTTTTTTTTTTTAAAGTAAGTTACCAATATTTTTAATTCACCTTGTGTCTAGTAAATTAAAGTGATTTTAATATACTTTTTTGATCCTTACAACAACATTTTGAGGTCTGCTAGACCACTATTATGTTGATACTTTCCAATGACATTCAGAGACGCGAACCAATTGGGTCCAAGTCACTCAGCTTGCAAAAAGTGTCCTCTGCAGACAGCAAAGCAAACTGAGAAAAGTAGTTTCAAACTCTGGAGTCAGTTTGTTTTATATTCTGGCTCATTTCAAGCTCACTTGACCTTGGCCAAATCACTTACCTAAGCTCCCCTACCTAAGCTTCAGTGTTCTTGTCTCTAAAGTGGGGATAAAATTTGACCACAGGACTTGTTGAAGGGTAAAACTGGGAAAATTCATGAAAGTACTCAGTATAATACCTGATGTTTGGTAGGAACCCAACAAGTCTTAATTATTATGATGATTAATATTTAATTTTAGACTGTCTTCATATTTCTGAAGGCTAGCATTCTTTCTACCATTATACCACCCATCAGAAATTACAAATATATTGTAACCGTATCTTATTCAGATATTTTTTTTTTTTTTTTTTTTCTGAATGTATATTTTTTTCCCTCAGTCCCCATGTCAACTTGCAATCTAGCAGACTCTTGGGTTATACAATATAATTAGAAAGAGCTGATGGCTAGGAGCAGGTTTTAGTCACACATAAACCCTGCCAAGGAATGGCCTGTGTCAGCGCAGAAGGAGGGGAGGGGGTCAGGCTGAAGTTACTGCTCAGGACAGGTGCTCTCCTCACACCAGCACATCCTCCCAGGGTGAGGCTCTCTGTCATTCTGACAGTTGCTGCTCCCAGTGCCTCCTGCCAGGGCCTTCTCTTTACTGGAAGACGCTCTAGTTCAGGACCCATAGGCAGGTCACTTCCCTTTCTAGGTTCTGTTTCCTCCTCTATAAATAAAAGGGGTGGGTGGTGTGAGAATGGACCCCTGCCGATTGATGTTTGATCCCCAAACCAAGGTGACGCTTCCTCAGGAAAACTGGCTATAAGGCTCCCAGGACTGAGACCTCCCATCCACCTTCTCTCATGTCCCATCACTCTCTACCATGTTCTGCATAAGGTCACTGGATGACCTGGGAGGGAGAAGAGAATCCCAGGACACATGGATCAGATTAACACCTGTTGTCCACTGCTGACTCTACAGAAAGTGGAAATTGAAGGAACAGGCACATATTTGTGGAGTTTGAAAGTCAAGGGCGGGGGAAAGGAATTAAAATAATGATTATGTGAAATGTTACATTGTACAAAGCATCACCTTATGTATTATCTTTGATTCCTAGGACAAACTCTGAGAAGTAGTTACATTATCCTCACTTTCCAAAAGGGCAATCCAAAGATAATGGTCTGCAGAGTTAAGATCTGAATTTAAGAACTCAAAAGCCAGGTGTTACTCCCATTATGCCAGCTGTTTCTCTGATGGTTCCGCCCCTAGTTCAGTTTTCCTGAGCCATACACAGCATAAGGAAAACCCCACAGACCCACTCCAGGACAGTCTTGAGACATGACAATACAAAAAGTTCAGGGTAACCAACCACATCGGAACATAGAAACCATGAGGGGGCCTAGAGGCAGGGTGCAGTTGGAAGCACCTGGTTAGACTTTCAACATTGTGTCCTTGCCTTTCAAACCAGCTATCATGAAGTCTGCTGGCTCCCTACCCTTGGGATCCCATCAGTTCCTCTGAGGTTTTCAGTTGTATCTCATTTTACAGCCGAATGAGAGAACTTTGTGTCTCTGCAGGTTTTGCTCACTCAGGCACCTCGGGCTGTCAAGTGGCATGTCATCTCCCCAGCAAAGAGTCACAGACCCATCAAACTGAAGGGCTGTGCAGGCTTTCCAAAAGACTCCGTAGTGCAGATCAATGGTCCTGAAGCTTTAGTGTGTGCCAGGATCATCTGAAAGCCCTCTCACAGCACAGATGCTGGGCCTGGTTCTGGAGGTGGTGTTGGGGACTGGGAGTTTGCATTTCTTTATCTTATTTTTTCTTTTCTTTTGGTACCAGGGATTGAACTCTGGGGTGCTTAACCACTGCACCACATCCTCAATCCTTTTTATTTTTTATTCTGAGACAGGGTCTCACTAAGTTGCTTAGGGCTTTGGTAAGTTGCTGAGGCTAGACTTGAGCTTGGGATCCTCTTGCCTCAGCCTCCCCAGACACTGGAATTACAGATGTGCACTAGCACATCCAACCTAGGAGTTTGCATTTCTAAGAAGTTTTTAGGGGATGCTGATGTTTCTGGCCTGGGGAACCCTGCTTTGAGAATCATTAATATGGAGATGGAGTAAGTAGCTTCAGCATTGCTAGGATTTTGATGCGACCTTGTCTAGGCTTCTTGGGCAATTTATCAGACCTCCTGCAGGTTTGGCTTCCTCTCTTTCAAAGTGGTGATAATAGTAAGTTGATGAAAATGTTAAATGATCTATATGGTCCTTGTATAACTCATGTGTTCCCCATATTACCAGGCTCCTGTGTTCTTCAAAACAGTAGAACTCAGCTTCTTTCCTACATAGCTCCATGCCTGATAATTCACTTGTGGAAAAATTTTAATAAGCAACTAGAGTCTGGAGAAAATTTTGCAGAGGACACAGAAGAGAAAGTTCACATTGCACCTAATGGCCCAAAACTCAAAAAATCCCTCCTGCAACATCACTGTTTTCCCAGCACCACTCTTTGGCCTCTTGGCCACATCTTTTGTTCCCAAACCAGGTATGTCAGAGATCCCCAGCATCATTGGATGCCTTCTCTTCATTGTTCCCAATTTAAATCCCTTTCATGGTTAAGGAGGCAAAGCAATATAACTAGCAGCCTTTCCCCTCCTACCTCATCATGACATTTTACAAACAAGTTTAGGAGTACTGAGGGGAAGTACTTTGCAGCCCAGCTTCTGGCAATCTTTTGTGGATTGAGCTTGACTTTGGCCTCTTAGCTCACATCACCAGCAAGCAGTCTATTAGAGCACCTCCACCCACCTTCCCCTACTGACCTTCTCTCAATAAACAGAATAACATATCTTCCCTGTCTCTACAAGTTATTACAGGCTGTTCTCTCAAGGGGGTGATGGGCAGAAAAGAGGTAAAATGAACAATAACTGGAGGTGCAGTGCCAGCCTCATTACCCCTTCTAGTGGGTCTGTGAGTGCTTGCTTTTGACCCCTCTTGGGCTGTTTCTCCCTGGACCTAGTTACACATGGGTGAAGAGTGGTTCTCACTGCATGCTCACTCACTGACACCTGCAGCTTCACTGACCACTTATGTACACGCAGTATCCCTATGAGTGAGAGTCCCAACAGTGGCACTACAGTCCCCTGCAGGCTGATCCAACAGTCTGAGGTTCCCCTACCTCACCCTCCCAGGGCCCACCCCCGCCCCTCTTACCCCACAGCTGGATGGTGGCTGGCCCTATTCTCTGGTGCCTCAGCCTCTTTCAAGAAGACAAGATTCTCCTGCCCATCCCCAAGCCACTTCCCTTGCCAAAGCTTGCTTAAACATCCTCTCACCTACTTCTGATATAAAGCTCTTCTTCAGGTACACCTGCTCTCGGTCCCCCATCCTCCAAGGGCTTTAATTATCACCTCCCTTTCCACTCTAATTTCAAATTAGCTTCACTGAAAGCAAGATCTAGGAGATTCTCAATCCTCACCTCACTGGAAATTGAGGTCTGACTCTCAATCGCGTTTGTCCTAAATGCCTCTCATTCTAATTTACTCTACCCAGCCTCATTTTTCAAACTACACTCAAAATCTCCATGTCTCTTAGTTTCTCCTGAATGCTAAAATGAAGCAAAGGTGAATTTTTCCCCTAGGACATGGTGTTAATCAAGGTCTGGAAAGTCTTGACATTACTGAGTACCCACATGAGCCCAGAGCCACTGAAAGAGGTGGTTTTGACTTTGGGGCCATTGTGATGCGCAAGGTCACATCTAGTAAGCTTTTTGTTAATTTCCTTTGCTTCTATACCATTTGTCCCCCTGTGGTCACTGTTAATTATCTTACTCTTGCTATGGATGGAAGAGCTTAGGATCTAGGTTTCAGAAAACTCATGAGTTCAAGTGTTACATGCTGCTAACCAGCATGTTCAGAAAGACTATGTCACCACCCTGAGCCTATGTCCTTGTCAGAAACAGGCCAGAAAACAGGGCCCATGCTAACATCTGCTTCGAAAAGGATTAAGTGAGGCCTTTTGGAAATATTTGGCACTTCTGACACATGCTTCTTTTATTTCTAGGAGCACCCACCTATTCCTTTCTCCCTAGGTTTCTTCTCCAGCCAGTACTAATTGAGAGTTTGGGCAGAATGGATAGTGTAAGGATGCATTTTTATCAGTTTTACTCCAAGTGACGAGGCTGCCCTGCTTCCACGGAGGGAAATGCATCCAAGTTGTTGTCACGTTAATCACAGGCCAACTGGGAGTAGGCTATTTACACTTGTGTCACTTCCTCCAAAATTCGATTACTATAATTGCCTATTGACTATGTGCTTTGCCAGCTTCCACACCAGCTCCAGCTGTCAGGGTCGGGTGCGGTGGGCAGTCTGTGTCGTGGTGAAAGAGGAAGCTTCCAGTACTAAAGCAGAACCGCTTCTGAGCTCATCCACCATGACCCCCAAGCCCTTGATCAGTGCACTCTACTCTCAAATTGCTCCTTACACCTTACTGTGTTCTTCTGTTACAATGTGTCCCTGACCAAGGAGATCTCTCTAGATCTTGACCATGGATTTTATGGTCAAATCCTGCCCAATACAATTATGCAAGGTTACACAGTCTTGTTTATAAAGATATTTTATTTTCATTTGGAATTGTCAGATGTCCTCACTGTAATTTTTTTTCCAGATTTAAGCTTTCTGCTTATCTCATGCTGCTTTAAATTGATTTTTATGAATCATTTGGCTTCTCTACTGATTTTTCCATTTTCTTTCATTAATGTTTTCATGAGTTAGGGGAGGGTGATAGTGGCTGTTGATCGTTTGCGTTTTTCAGCCAACCAAGTTGTAGGTGATCAGACTTCACTCTCAGCTCAGGAGCCAGGTGTGGCTTCCTTTCCCCACCCCCACCCCTGCCCCAATATATAAACTGGTCTAAAAGAAGATCCATGAGTGAACTTAATTCCTACTATTTCAGGAGTGAGTGTCCTGTTCAACATTCCTGCTGATACCTCATCCTAAACTTCATGCAGGTTGCCCCATAGCTCAGCTATCTTGCAGAACTGAATTTAGCCTAAATCACTGCCATCTACTACGATTGTCCAGACGAATCTTCTCAGTCATCTAGTTCTTAAGTGAAAAGTGCTTCCTCACTGCTCGTTTGATGGAGGGTAATGAGCTGCCGTTTCTACAAGATTACTCACCTGATGAGACAGGAGGACTGGATTGGAAAGACACAGGCAGGACCCCAGAGGGCTCTGGCTGAGCATTCCTGCAGGATGGAGTTAGCATTTCTGTAGAGAGCAGTCAATATGTTTGTTTTTCCTTTTAGCCCCAATGAATTAATGTAGCTCTATTCCCACAAAATATTATTTCAACTTATTCTTTCCCTCTAGTGCCTATCACCTAACTTGAGCATTCATCAGAATCACTGGGAGGTCCTGTCAAACAGATTCCTGGGTCCCACTCCAAATTTGTTGATTCACCAGGCCTGGGTCAGGGACTGATGATTTGCATTTCTAAGAATTTTCCAGGTGACATTGCTGATGCCGGCCCAGGCATCACAGTTTGAGAACCACTGGCTTGAAGGGTTTAAAGCCACAGGTCACTGTGGCACATAAGGCCCTCCCTCACTTGGCTGCTTCTTCCTCATCCAAACCTATCTTCCATTGCTACCAAAAACTGACCATTTGACCTTTCATTCATTCAGCAGATATACACCTGTGATGCTGAATCCCTCACAGCTCTTGCAAATAGGAAATGCTTACCTACTCGCTGCCTTGCTGATGCTCTTGTTGTGGACTTTCCTGAAGTGACAGCTTCATCTTCTGCCTTGCCTCAACCCAACTCATCCAAGTTCTATGTGAAGTACCAACTTCTCTCTAAGCCAAGCCCTTCCCTGGTGAGGGTCAGCACTCTAATGATGCCACCTGTTGTACCTTACACAATTCTCCATCATAGCATTTATTATACTGAATTTGGATTGTTTCCCTGTAAGTTTTTATCCCTGTTAGACTGTGTCTTCCTGACAGCAGAGTTGGTAATTCATTTCTCTAATTCTAGAACCTTGTACAGTACCTAGGCCAGGTTTCTTGATCAGCATTTGCTTGCATGCTTGATAATTTCATACCAAAAACATCCACTTGACTTCATTAACTAGGAGCTTGGGTCTGAACATGATTTTCTCTTAATAGACACAGGCTGCTTGTTTGATTGATTGGGGTCCTCTGTGAGAAAAGCTAGAGGCAGGGTGTTTAGTACTTCATAGGTCTGGTGGCTTCACTTAATCCCATTCTATACCTCTAATCATCACATGGGAGCTGAGCCAGAAAGTAGAGATATTTGACACTTGAATAAATTCTATTATATTAAAATATTTTCAAATCCTTTATCTTAATAAATTGCCCTGTGATGTATAATGATGCTTCAGTAGACCTAACTCTCATCTGGGAAAATAGCTGCATGCTGAAAGCCTCCCAACCAATGATCAGGATGGGAATGGCAGTCCAGGACAGGAATGGAGAGCATGGGAGTAGTCTGGGCCCTGCTTTTGGTGGGGAAAGAGGGCCCACCACTAGACTTGGGAGGCATGTGTTCTTTGATCATGACCCAGTCATGATGACCATGCAACTCTCAGCCTCAGTTTCATCGATGAAGTGACTTAGCTGACCTCCCATATCTCTTTCAACCTTAAAATCCTGTGGAAATTCTTTAGATTAAAATGACAATTTTGTTTAAAAAAAAAAAAAAAAGAAATCCCCCAGTGAAGTCTTGAAAGGCAAAGTCATCTTCTGATTGACATCCTCAAGAATTACCCTGGCTTATTCTGTGGTGTGCACAGGCTACCTCTCAGAGGGAAGGGTTGCAAGGGTAGAGGTTGGTTCCCAAGTGCAGTGCTCTCTGAGAATATTTTAAAGAGTAGAACTTGACCACTGTCATGTTGGAATTGGTTGTCCAAAGCTTGGTAGAGTGTTTTCTTTGGGGGTGGGGAGGGGACTTCTACCTATGGACACGAAATTAAAGATTGTGGAAGTTTCTCCTAATTCATGGCTTCAGTACTTACATCAAAATAAGTTTCCCCATCCCTGACCCATTCTGCTAGCTGCTTAGCATTCATATTTTGCATTATTTCTCTCTCTGTCTGCCAGAGCAACATCTCCAAACTTATCTGTGTCCTCTACCAAGTAAGCTTTCCTTCTAGGGTCTTCCAACTCTTAATAAAATTCTGGTACCTAGGTTTGAAATTATAGAATTTTCTTTGATTCTTACATCTCCCTACTCTACTCCACATTCTAAAGATCTTGCCCCTTGTTTCTTCCTTTCCCACATGTCCCTGTTTTTGCACAGATCTCTGATCTTCTAGAGTTTGTAAATAGTTTTGCTTTAACACTCTTCTTTCCAAACTGTCCGACCTTCAGAAGCAGACCTTGAGATGAGGATCATAAACAAGTAATGTACAATAGTCCCCTTTAAGCTGCAGTTTTGCTTTCTGTAATTTCAGTTACCTGTAGTCAACCCAAATCTGGAAATATTAAATGGAAAAATGTCAGAAACAATTCATAAATTTCAAATTTTTCATTGTTCTGAGAGTAACTTGAACACAAGCATTACATTACCAAAACAATGATAACTAAGACAGCTACGAAGTGACTAATGAGACAGTAGCATATACAGTGTGGATATGGTGGACAGAAGGGTAATGCTGTTTTTCTTTTTGTTCCTTTTGATACTGGAGATTGAACTCAGGGGCACTTGAACACTGAGCCATATCCCTAGCCCTATTTTGTATTTTATTTAGAGATAGGGTCTTACTGAGTTGCTTAGCACCTTACTGTTGCTGAGACTGGCTTTGAACTCACAATCCTCCTGCCTCAGCCTCCTGAGCCACTGGAATTATAGGAGTGCACCACCACACCCAGCTCAGAGGGATGATTCTTATCCTAGGCAGGGTGGAATGGTTAACAAGAGATTGGTTTCCCAAAGATGAATAGAGAAAGTTAATAGTAGTCTAATGCTATATCACAATGTCTACACAATTGTTCTAACTGCATCTCATCACATAGGCACCATAGCATCCCACATTATCACAAGAAGGATAAGTATAGTAAGATATTTTGAGAGGGAGAGATAGAGACCACATTCATATAACTTTTATTACAGCATCTTGTTATAATTGTTCTATTTTGTTCTGGTTATTGTTGTTTATCTTTTACTGTCCCTAATTTATAAATTAAACTTGATCATGAGTATGTATGCATAGGAAAAAACATATATAATATATATAGGGTTTCATTCATATATATATTTATATTTAGTGTGTGGCTAATATATATATATATATTATATATATATATATATATATATATAATAAAACCTATCAAGGTGACCAGCATCCACTGGTGGTTTTGGAACATATCCCCTGTAGATAATGAGGGGCTAGGGGCTACCATACTAAGGAAGTGCTTCTGAGAGAAACTGGAAATGGGTCAGGAGAAGAGTGGAACTGGAAGGGACAGGTGAGGAGAAAAAACTACTACTTAAAAAGGCACTTCAGCCTCAGCCTGATCCTGCAGCAGCTCTGGAATATAAATTGCACCTCAGAGTTTGGGCCAACTGCAGGCAAGGGAGTTGGGCTTTAATATCTCCACACTGTCAATCATTGGCTAAGGGCTGCCCCAAAGGATGTCAATTCCCAACAATTTCAACACTTTGCTTTTTGTCAAAGTGCCTCCTGTAGCCCAAAGGCAAGCATCTGAATAAAGTCACAGTTGTGGGCTCTTAGCAAAGCATACAAGATCTGGGAAGGTGGGAGTTACACAGAGAAATAGCAGAAAGGATCTGAGGGGACCTGGGCATCTAGCAGAACATCGACAGTGTCTACCACACTGACCTTCACAATGTGGCCAGCTAAACACTTCTGTATTACTGCTCAGCCATTGCTCTACCTAGCAATCATTAATGCCTCCCTAAACACGCTAAATAGCTATGTCAGAGTCCTGATAATTTAGCAATGACAATTTATCCATGCTTATCCTTTTTTCTTCACAAACTTTGTGTTTCTGGCAGAGTGCTTTAGTGTGTGGCATAGAGATGAGAGATGTGCCGTCCCTGTGCTTCAACCCACTCAGCTCCCTATGCCTAAAATGGCCTTTGATCCATATCTAAAATTCTTACTCATCTTTCAAAGACCAGGAAGACTTTTCTGATTACCATCCATGAAATGAGGTCCTTCCTTCTTTGGACCTTCCCCAGGACTTCCTCTGTCCCTCTATGTATGTGTTATGGGTGAAGGAAGTTGTCTTCACTCTCCTTGGGCCTAGCAGTCAGCATTAACATTTGACTTTTCTTTGTAGCCTTCCAACACAACCACAGTGCATGGTTCTTGGGACATAAATGATGCTGGCAGTGCTTGTTGAATGAATGGCTGAATTCCTCTATGTACCTATGCCAAACAAAAGAGGGTGACCACCTCCTCCCAACTGAGTTCTTGATCCAGCTCTTTAGATGAGGTTTTTATGTGTTTGGGGGGCCATAAATTCCCTCTGCATGCTTTTCAGGTCCTACCTTATCAATCCCTGCTGTGGAGGAGGTGGTGACGCCATGGGGAAGCTGGGGGTGAAAAGGAAGACTCCTGCTCACCATGTCCTAAAGCAACCTTTTCTTTCAAGGAAGTAAAAGACAAATTTACATTCAAGAGCATTTTAATGACCATAAATATGAAGTGTTTTCCTGATGAAAATAGTGCTGAAATAGCATTTAAAGATTGGGCTCACTCCTAGGTATTTATCTGAAGGAAATGAACTCAGCATACAAAAGAGACACCTGCATGCCAGTGTTTATTGCAGCACTATTTGCAATAGCCAAGATATGGAATCAGTCTATGTACCATCCACATATGAATGGATAAAGAAAATATGGTACATGTACACAATGGAGTAGTATTCAGCCATAAAGAATGAAATCATGTGATTTTCAGGAAAATGGGAAGAACTGAAAGACATCACGGTAAATGAAATGAGACAGGTACCAAAAGACAAGTATTGCATGTTTTCTTTCATATGTGGAAACTTAAAAAACAAACAAACAAACAAAAAACCAATGATGACCTGGAAGTAGAAGAGGGGCTATTAAAGAATGGGAAGGGGCCTGGCATGGTGGTATATGTCTATAATCCCAGTGGCTAGGGAGGCTGAGGAAGGAGGATTGTGAATTCAAAGCCAGCCTCAACTCAGTGAGGCCCTAAGCAACTCAGCAAGACCCTGTCTAAATAAAATACAAAAAAGGGCTGAGGATGTGGTTCAGTGGTTGAGTACCCCTGAGTTCAATCCTTAGTACCAAAAAAAAAAAAAAAAAAAGGAAAGGTGCCAAGGGGAGGGGGACAAGCATGGGCAAGAGACGGTAGGGAAAAGAGTGGACATGATCAAGACACAATATATGCACATATAGAAAAGTCACAGTGAAATCCATTAATTTGTAAAATTAATATGTGCTAATAATAAAGATTTGGGCTTTAGCTCTAATTCTACCATTTATTGTGGGAGACATTGAGCAAACCATTGTAGGGTTCCTTTTCTTCATAAATTACTGGTTAGGTTGGGCAAAATGATATCTAACAGCTTTACTAATGCAATATTTTATGATTTCGCCACAACCCTTTTGTGCTAGCTGCTGTGCAAAGTACTAGAGGACAGAGAAGTGCCATAGATCTCCTTGACCATAAACTCTTGAAATATTTGCTTCCTAGAATCCTTTTGAATATCATCAAGCTATCTAGGAAGAAAACCTGTTCTGGTTGTTGAAATTTCCTTCCTGTGACTTTTGACCTTTAGTCCTTTTTTTAAATTAATTAATTTGTTTTAATTAATTAATTTGTTTTAATTAAGTATGTATGACAGCAGAATGCATTTTGATTCATTGTACACAATTGCAGCACAACTTTACGTTTCTATGGTTGTACCTGACGTAGCATCACACCATATGTGCAGTTAAACATGTACCTAGGGTAATGATGTCCATCTCATTACACCATCTTTCCTGTGACCTTTAGTCTTAATTGGATCTTTTACAGAAAAGCAGTGAAGATGCCTCCTTCCATGTCTGCATGTCTTTCATCACAGAAGACCCTCAGGAAATTTGAGACTTCAAATTTGCACACAGAATTTCTTCCATAGAATACGTACATAGAAATAAATGGGGGAAATAAATGTCATGCCAAGTATAGATTTCAGGGGTCTGTTAGGTGCACTTGGCAGTCACTTGATAGAAACCCTCAGCACATGCCTTTTGAATTAATACCAGAGTTTAATGGAAATTCCCTAGACTATGGATCATTGGGCTCTATTCTGCATAGTTGAAATTGACCTGATAAACACATGAATTCTGCAGGTCTTCTCTCTCTTATGAACAAACAAACATAATCATAGCCCCATTAAACCTCATGATTCTCCAATCTCTTACTCTTCTGATTGATTCTCCTTAGATGCTCTGAGCTGTTAATGTACAATTCTTTTTATTTAGTAGATTCTCACTTGTGCCAGGCACTGCAGGAAGCCTGGCCATACTAAGACACTAACTAAAGGTCTGTGGCCTGGAGGAGTTTCCAGTCTAGTACTCTTGAGGTGCTCTGACCAGTGCAGCACTCTTTCTTGTGTTCTGGCTGCTTGACCTGCACATGTGGTCTCAGACCATGCTTGTGTTTTGCTTCACGTCAAATCTAATGGTCCGTGATACAGAAAAACAAAACGTCTTCACTTGTATTGTTGCCTTAACTGTGTTTCCTTTCTGGACCAGTTACCAGTGCATCCTAAGCCACTAGATTCATAAGGAGAGAGGCAGCAATTGCAGGATGATTTACTGCAAGATACTTTGCTGAGGGTTAAGAAAAGCTTTGCATTTAGATGGGAAATGTCTCCTTCTGAAAATGTCTTGTTTTCTAAGCACAATCCTGGTAGGAGCATGCTCCAGGGCTATAGTCCATCTGACCTGGCTAGGGAGCAAGTCCAATGGTCCTGTTTGCTCAGAGGCCTCACTGTTAGTGAGGGTGATTTATGATCGGAAACCGCTTCAGAGTGAAGCTAGGTAGGTGCTGATAAGCCCCCTTGAGAGATGAGGCCTTATTCTCCAACCTACCATGAAGCAAATCCCCGTTTTTTTTTTTTTTTTTTTTATTAAACAAGTTTAACTTTATTTATAATTTGCAATTTTGAAGAAAAATGCTAGCAATTTTTGAAAAATTAAACCTATTAATAAAATATTGTAGAAATCCTCAGGAAATGCTACTGAACCATTATAATTTGAGCAATAAGCTGCATAAATAATTTTAATGCTATTTTAAGTGTTTAATGACTAATCAATTTTACTTTGCTTTTTGTGCATGAACATATTTCATATTTTAAATATATAATATTCTGAAAACAATTTTTATTGATCAATTTTATAACTAAACATGAAACGTATCTTCTAATTGAAAGACATAAAACACAAATTGTTTAATTACCAAAGTGGCCTCAAACAAATTCTTAGTGCCCAAATTTATTAATCTAAATGATATAAGCAAACACTGGACACAGGTAAAACATTATTTTCTTGGAGAAGTCCTGAAACCAAGAGATACAGCAACCCAGAATTTCATGTTTTTTTCTCCCGTCTTAGCATGTAGTTTTGACAATGTATGCAGAAGCACTAGTCACAAAGGGAAGCTATTATTGTTGTGTAGTTTTTCTCTTCTCTCTTGTTTATTGGTTCTTTTTAGTTATACATAACATTATGATTCATTTTGACATAATTATAAAAGCATGGAATATAATTTGCTCTAATTCAGTCCCTAGCACTTCCTCTTTCCCTCCCTTCCTCCCTCCTCCTCTTCCCTTCCTTCTACTCTATTGATATTTCTGTTATATATTTATAGTTTTTTTAAAAAAATAGTGTCTTGTGGATATAAATAATGTGAGATTCACTGTGGTAAAAATTTATATATGTACATAGGAAAGTTAGGTCAGATTCATTCCACTATTTTTCCCTTACCTGTCTCTCTGACAATCTTATCTCCCCCTTAATCCCCTTCCTCTACTGCACTGATCCTTCTTGTATTTGATGGAATCCTCCCCTCTTAGTTTGGACTAGTTTCCACATATCAGAGACAACATTTGACATTTGACTTTCTGGAATTGGTTTATTTCACTTAGAAAGATGGTCTACAGTTCCATCCATTTACTGGCAAATGCCATAACTTCATTCTTCGTTATGGCTGAGTAATACTCCACAGTGTGATATATATATATATCACATTCTCTTTGTCCATTCATCTGTTTTTAATGATTAATTTAAATTGTCAACTTGATTGGATTAAAAGATGCAGAGGATTAAGAGGTTTATGGGGTGTGTCAGTGAGGGTGTATCTAGGAATGATTGGCATGTGGGATAGCCAACTGAAATGGAGACCCTCCTTAAGTGTGGGCAGCACCATCCAATAGGATGATGGCTTGGATGGAATAAAAGTTGGAAGAACAAGGAAGCAGCAGCAGATGCAAGCTCATTCTTCTTGAATGGGTTCTTGATTGCTGCTGGGATCATCTGAGGATATTGGACCCTCACTTCTTCACTCTTCCAAAGTGGACTCTGCCAGTGATTCTTTAGAAGGCTTTGGTCTTGGGCTAGGGTAGCACTGTTGATCCTTCTTATTCTGGGGCTTATCCTCTTGGACTGTGCAGCTATTGGTCCTCCCAGCTCTCCAGCCTGCAGATGGCCTTTATGGATTATTCAGCTTCTGGCTGTGTAAACCAACCTAGTATATCTCTTTTTTATAATTATACTTCCTGTTGATTCTGTTCCTCTAGAGAACCCTGACTAGTACATGTTGAAGGGCACCTACCTAGGTTGGTTTCTTAGCTTGGCTATTTACAATTGTGCTGCTATAAGCACTAATGTGACTGCATCCCTAAAGCATACTGATTTTAGATCTTTTGGATATATACTGAAGAATGGGATAGCTGGGTCATATGGGATAGATGGGTCATTCCATCCCTAGCTCTCCTCATTCCTCCTCCTTTTCCTCTCCCTTCTCCTTCTCCTCTTCTTCCTTCTTCTTTTTTGGTACTGGGGATTGAACCCAGAGGTTCTTAACCACTGAGCAATGTCCCCAGCTCTTTTATTTTTATTTTGAGACAGTGTATTGCTTAGGGCCTTGCTAAGTTGCTGAGGCTGGCCTAGAACTCGCAATCCTCCTGCCTTCGCTTCCCAGTAACTGGGATTACAGGCATGCACCACTACACCCGGTCCATTCCTAGTTTTTAGAAGAATCCCCTACTATCTTTCAGAGTGATTGTTCTAATTTGTAGTCCCACCAACAATGTATGAGTGTACTTTTCCCCCTACTTCCTTGCCAACATTATTATTATTTGTATTCTTGATCATTGCCATTCTGACTGCAGTGAGATGAAATCTCAGTTTTGATTTGCATTTTGCTGATTGCTAGAGATGTTGAACATTTTTTTTTTCATATAATTGTGGGCCATTTGTTTTTCTTTTTTTGAGAGGTGTCTGTTTATTTGGCCCATTTATTAATTGGTTTATTTGTATTTTGGTGTTATGTGTTTTGATTTCTTTATATATTCAGAATATTAATGTTCTGTCTGAGGAAAAATGAAACTTGACCCCATATCTCTCACCTTACATGAGACTCCACTGAAAGTGAATCAATGACTAGGAATTAGACTAGAAACTGCAACTGCTAGAATAAATTGTAGGCCCAACTTTGCAACACATTGGCACAATTTCCTTAACAAGACTCCTGAAGTGCAAGATATAAAACCAAAAATCACTAAGTGGATGGCATCAAATTAAAAAGCTTCTGCACAGCAAAGGAAACAATTAAGAATGTGGAGAGAAGGGAGAGCCTACAGAATGGGAGAGGAGCTTTGCCATAGGCTCCTGCGTATTTGGGGGGCACCAACAAAAGGAGCCTTCTTCTCCCTTGTACTCTCTACTTGGATGTTTCCAGGTGATTTTTTGTTTTACTCAAGATACCTGCCAACATGCAATCTTCAATTAAAGGAAAACAGGGAGACGCTTTGAAGGGAGCTCAGGTTCTTTTTGTTTAGATTTTCATTTTGAGTTTTCTGCTAGGCAATTTCCTCATCTTTTACCTGGGGATTTGGGGATGCTATTTTAAAACAATATTAAATCTACTTCTGTAAGAGCATTTAAGGATGACTCTAAGCAATAATTTGAACATATTGCCAAGTAAAGGAAGGACGATGAGGAGTTTAGATGGGTTTAATATTGACATGTGCATTCACTAAGCAACTGATCATGGATTAGTGGTGCTTAGTTAACATGTATCTATTTCCTATATGTTAGTCTGGGTCAAATCCAATAGGAGGATCATCCTGAGGAATGGATACCAGGGACTATGTAAGGTGGGAGGGATTTTTTAGGAGACTATTGCTACTGTACTTGGGAGGGGGAAATGCCAGGCTTGTTAGATAAAGGGAAGGCCATAAGGGAGAGAAGCAGCAGCATGGACAGAAGCTGGGGCATCTGGTAGTTGGTTAGAAAAGGAACGAGCAAGGTCATTGTAGGTATGCAGAAGTGCTGCTGCAAAGAGTGAGAGGTACCCAAATCCCACTCTCAATGGCTGCCTTCCTGCTTCCTCACATGCCAAGTTGACTCCATCTGTCTCTTCTCTCACATTGTCCTTCTAAAATGGTCTTGCCAGGTCTATTCCACCTGACTAGTTCAAGGTCTATTTTCACTGCAAGGCTTTCTTTATATTTCCATAGCTCTCAGGTCTATCTAGTCATTCTGTTAACTCCCTGAGAACCCTGCATCTTAATGGCAGGACAGATGCCCTCCTATTTTCTCTGTTTGTATGTGTGTGTGGTGCTAGGGACTGAACCCAGGAGCATTCTACGACTGAGCTCCATCCCCAGTCCTTTTTATTTTTTTATTTTGAGATGGGTCGCACTAAGTTGCCTAGGGTCTTGCTGAGTGCTGAGGCTGGCCTTAAACTTGTGATCCTTCTTCCTCAGCCTCCCATGTAGCTAGGGTTACAGGCATGCACCACCATACTCAGCGCAATCCCATTTTCTAACAGTTTACATTGCTCCATGTAGGAGCTGACCTCTCAGCATATGCTTCTGACAAAGAAAATGTTTTGTGCACTAATTATCTCATGTGAATACTACTTGTCTTTTCCAATTAAATACCTTTGAGGGAAGCAGCAACGCAATACAATTAATTTCATCCCAAAATATGTAGCAAAGTGCTAGGTAATCATAGTAGCCAACATTTATTAAATATCTGCCATGTGTTCAGCATTGTCCTAAGCACTTTGTAGGCATTAACTCATTTAATTCTCACAACAAGCTTATGAGGTAGCCATTAGTATCATTCCCATTTTACAAATGAGGAAACTGAGACCAAGCGTTTGCGTCAATCGCTTGAGATCACCTGGCTGGGAAGTGAGAGAGGTAGAATTCAGATGCAGGCTGTTCACACCACTGACCACTTTTATTGTCATGGTCAGTGCTAGGTAATCTTTAAGTGCTTTAATATTTGCTAATGGGTTCATTTTTGTCTTAAAGAAAAAAATTAACTCTAAAATAAAGCATCCTTTGTACCACAAGGGAGCTCATGCTTAGCAGCCAGAATTACTAATTTCCTGTTACTTGGATTTGATCTGAAAATTGAATAGAAAATTTTTATCCTTCTCAGGCTGCCCTTGGGCTTTTATTAAAAAAAAAAAAAAAAAAAAAAAAAAAAAAAAAAAAAAAAAAAACGACAGGAAGCACAGAGTCTGATCAGTGCTTCCAACTGGGTTCCTCCTCATCTGAAGGTGAAGTGGAAACCGGGCAAGTGTCCAAATACTTTACCAAACCAGCCAATGCTACTGGAAGCTCCCTAGAAACCATTTAGGGGCTCACAAAGCCCAGAGAACACAGGGAAACCTGGGCTGCTCATTAAAAGAGGAAACAGGAAACAAGTATCAAAGAGCAGGCTCTTTGGACGACACGTTCATGTTACATATATGAATCATCTCTGAATAGAAGGGACAAAGACTGTCCTTTGCTTTCAGGCTGTTATGTCTACACTGCATCCAAAGTGGTAATGTGGTGTTTGTTAAGGCTGCCTTTGAAAAGCTCTCCAGGTCTCCTCAGAAATGCAAGCCAGCAACAGAATCGATGGAGGGTGTAATGAGCGGTCTCTTGTGGAACAGGAGGATGAGCCTCCCCCCATCATCTATTTGTATGTTTGTAAATGAGTAATGAGGTCAATTTGGGACAGGCAGGTTTTGTGCCACAATTTGGACAGATGTTCAGAGCCTCTGGAAAGCACAGCTGCCTAGCCCAAGTGGTGGCTTTCGCCAAAGTACTAAGTGTTCAAAGGCAATGTGTCACCAGGAATGCTCAGAGGAGCCCACTGATCATCAGGACTTCTGCTGTATTGATTCTTTCCAACCATGTTTACACTTGTAGAGCCTGTACTTTTCCTAACGACAAACACACAGAATCAAAAGACATTTTTATAGTTTACAAATATTTTATTAACATAGTCATCAATCCTTTCTTGTTCCTATCCAGGAAAGATTACCTTGGTATTTTCTTAATTTGGTTGAAATTCAACTTTGAACCAGTCACTTCATCGGTGTCTGAGCTCTGCTGAAAGGGATGATATGACTTTGTTTTGATAATAGGCACAGAGCTGTGACATGGACTAGGATGATTTTTTTTTTGTGGGGGGGGGGGTATATAAGGCCTACATGATATTGGACATGAAATGGCTGACCATAAAATTCTTGAGCCCCTATATTGGAGATATCTAATGTAGCCACACGGGATACTTTGTGGCATGAATGCTTCTGCCCAAAAGTTCATGGCAATGATTACCTTTTTGGTAGTAACAATCATATTTCAGTTTTTCGCTCTTACAAACGATGCTGAGATGGACATTTTCTGCATAGCTCTTTGTGTACATTTGTTGTTCTGTTGATACTAAGAGTAGAAGATTTGGGTTGTAAAGCACACACATTTCCAATCTTAGTAGTTATTTTCAAATTTCCTCTAAAGAAACAGTACCAATTTATACTATTTCCCTACATCTTTGCTAACATTTGGTATTGTCAGGCCCTTTAATGTTTGTTGAACTTGTTGGTATGCTATAGTATCTAATTGTCTTGCTTTGCATCACTCTGATTACTATTAGTCCTGAGCATGGCTATATTTGTTTATTTTTCATTTCAGGTTTCTCATCTCTGGAATGTCTGTTATTTTCTTGGCCATTATTCCACTGGGTGGGTAGCTTGCATGGGAGTTACTTGAACACAAGCATTACCGTACCAAGACAATAAATTGGATAACTGAGACAGCTACTAATTGACTAATGAGAGGGCAGTATATACAGTGTGGATATGATGAACAGAGGGGTGATTCTTGTCCTAGGCAGGATGGATGTGTCAGCAAGAAATTTTATTGCATTACCAAGAATGGTTTCCTAAAGATAATAGCTTGTCTTACTCTTACTATTTCTATAATTATTTATAGATTCTGGATATCAATTCTTTGTAACTTATGTGTACATAGATTGTAAACAGCATCTCCCAGTCTGGTGTTTGTTTTCTTTATATTTATTGGCTCTATTTTTTTGAACAGAATTAACAAAAATTTTTGCCACATTTATCGATATAGTGCATTTTGTGTCTTATTTATATAATCTTTCATTATCCCAGATCATAAAAATGTTCTTATATATCTTCTTCTGGAAGACAAATTTTGTTTCCCATATTTAAGTCTTCAACCCACCTGGAATTCATTTACATGTGGTGTGAGAAAAGGGATCCAACTTTACTCTTTTCCATATAGATAGCCAATTGTGCCCCCATCCCTGTATTTTTAGTAGTCCTTTTGCTATCCCATGATTTGTAATGCTGTCTCTGTTGTATGTTAATTTTCCATTTTTGATAGCTCTATTTCTGTGCTGTTTATTTGTCCCATTGGTCTACTGCCTATCTTTATATCAGGAGATGCACTTTCTTACTTAATACACCTTTATAAAGCATCTTGGTATCTGATAGGGCAATCAGTAACCTCAATCACACTTATTCTCTTTTTGTCCAAAATTATATAGGCTACTCTGGACATTTGCTATTACGCATGAACTTTAAACTGGCTGTAATGTTCTAAAAATACCCCTGGGATTCTGGTGGGTTATTTTTGCATGTATAGATTAATTTGGTAGCAACCAACTTATTATGATATTCATTTTCCTAACAAATAAACATAATAAAACTTTCTATTAATTCATGCCATCTTTTGTGCACTTCAATAATGTTTTGCATTTGTCTCCAGAACAAATATACACATTATAATTTTTTTCTTTTTTAATTTATAATAGTAGTATGTATTAAAATTCTTAATGCACATATATAGCATCTTTTTACATACAACTGTTTGTATACAAAGTATATTCTTACCATTCAGGTCTTCAAGCATGCATTTAGGATAATGATATCCATCTCATTCAACCACCTTTTCTTTTTTTTTTTCTTTTCTCCCCCTACCCCCCCCCCCTTGCTTCCTCCCTTCCCCTCCCTTCCCTTTGACCATTCTAGTGTTCCTCTAATCCTCCTATGTATCCCCATCCAACAATACTGTGAACTAGCCTCCTTATATCTGAGAAAACATTCGGTATTTGGATTTTTGAGATTGACTAATTTCAGTTAGCATTATATTTTAATATTAATTACTTTAGAGGTTTATTGATATTGTGAATAAATATTTTATTTCCATTTCATTTTGAAATGGTTTATTCTTTATATATATAAAGTTACTGATTTTGGTATAGTAAAATGATTACCATGCTGATATTTCTTATTAATCATGGAAGTTTTTTATAAATTTTGATGGACTTTCTAAATAAACAATAACTTATAATTGAAGAGATTTTTCCTTTCTTTCCAGTTCTTATGCTTTGTTGTTTTAAACAATGCAATGGCTAGAATATTAGAAGTGTTATTAGTGGGCATTCTTGTTGTTTCTCAATTTAATGAAATTGCTCCTAAATTTTCTCCTCAGGTAAACTGCATTATGTAGGTTTTGAATAGATATTATCAGAGTAGGGAAGTTTTCTCCAAAATTTAGTATGCTAAGGGGCTATTTCCTGAACAAATATTGAATACTATGAAATGATTTTTCTAAAGCTGTTAAGGTGGTCACATGTTTTTCTTTTTAATTTATCAACTCAGCGCCCACATAGATCAATTTTAAAAAAATATTTATTTATTTGCATTAGTTGTACACAATGTGTTTTTACATGGTGCTGAGGATTGAACCCAGCCGTGCAGGTGCTAGGCGAGCACTCTACCACTGAGCCACAACACCAGACCTGGATCAATTTTTTTATGTTTACTTAATCTTTAGTTTCTGGGATTCAGCATGTTCAGATGGCACATTTAAAAAAAATACTACTAAATTAGATGTACTAATATGTTGTGCAAGATTTCTATGTCTATATTCATAACTGAGATGGGTCTATAAATTAATTTTCATCCATATCAAGGATTAGCTGCAAAATTTCCCTCATTTTTTCTTTCTTACCTTTATTTTAGATTTTTTTCCTTTTAAATGAGAATTACAAATGCACACGTTTTAAAGAATAAAATAGTCCCTTTTAGGTTTTCTACCAAGACCAAAACACAAACAAACCAAAAAGCCAACCAAAAAAAGAACTTTGTTCATCCCCAACACTGACTTTGCTACAATTATTCTTTCCCCAAGGGCAAAAACTTTTAGCAAATTATTTTGTCATTCACTTCAACATAAGTGGAAGCTGCACTTGCATTGCCCTTGATTTTGCAAGTCTAGTGATGTTCTGACTTCCCACCACAAAGACAAGGCTTTCTCTCTTTTTCCTTCCCTTGCTCCTACACGCAAATATACCCTTCCTGTCTCTACCCTCCAGTAGAGACTTAGTTCTGACCACATCAGGGTTTTATTATGAAGACTATGTAAGTACTACTCAAAATTAAGACAGTTTTCCTTCCTGTACTTTGTTTGTTCTTCTCAAATAATGATGGTGCTTCCATTTCTTTTGTGTCATCGCTCAATTTCTGTTTCATCACTAATTCAAACCCAAACCAAACTCATCAATTATCGGGAAAAAAATCTCCTTTTAGGACAATCAGATGCAATGGTTGTTCTCTCAGTTTTACATGCTGAAAAAGCCTCATGGGAGGCTTCTGACCTGCTGCAAAGCAGACTGGTTGCTCTCCACACCTGGTGGGGGGCTGCCATTCTGGGTTTCCTTCTCCATTATAGTGGAGACTCCTCTTGCTTCTTTCCTGTGTTGTTTTATCCATTCCAGATTTTACGCTTACTTAGAGTAGGTAAATGCTTTGAGATATTGCATGACTGAGGATGCCTATTATACTTTTCTTTGAGTGATAATTTGGCTTATTTAAAAGTTCTAATTTGGAAACAATATTCCTTCGTAAATTTTAAAGAAGGTACTGTTCAATTGCTTTACACTTAACATTGTTGATTCTAAGAAGTCTGAGACCATTCTGACACCTCATCCTTCCTATGACCTGTTTCTTCCCTCCCAGAAGTTTTTCTCTTTACAGTAAGTTGGCATCTCACAGTGGTATGTTTTGCATGAGCAAGTTTTTATCCATTTTCCTGGGTTCTTGATAAACAGTTTTGAAATGGAAACAGATTTTTCATCTGGAAAAAAAATTTGAATTATATTATTGATAACTTCTTTTGATGCATTTTTATTCTAGAATTTTCAGATGTCTGACATCATGGACAGGCTAATTTTGCTGTTTCTATTTTTCTTTCTTTTCTTGACTAATCTATGAGAAATTGTTTTGTTTATTCTATTTAATTTTAATTCTGAAGAGGTAATAATGGTGCCTTTTGATCTTTTTAATATTTCACTGTTCTTGTTTGATGGGTGGAGTATCTTCTAATCTCTCTTTCAACTCAGATGAAAATATTTTGAATTTTTCTCCTCCTGGCTTAATCTCTCTGTCCTACAAATTTCTTATTTCTCTTTATTTTGGCCTTTAACAGTCACTGTGTCTCAGTTGTCACCTTGCTTTTATATTTAGATCTTTCTTCTTGGACAGTTCAGAGTCTCAAGAACAGACCTTTTTATATCATGCATATCTTTCTGCCCTGCCATTGTTTTAAAAAGAGACTGGGGCAGTGCTGGGGGTCCTAAACCTCTCAGCATTGAATACATCCATGTTTTCTTAATTTCTTGTTTCAGCATCCTTCATTCTATTGACTGCCTCCAAATCATAGATTCTGTTGTACACTCTCAAGTCTTTTAATGGGGTGAAGGAAGGAAGTTGCTGGGAAGGACCCTCGAGAGGTAAATGCTCCTGAGATTTCCAACCCAAGGTGTCTTTACTCTTGCTTCCGAAGTACCTGGTGTGGACTTCAAGGATTCTGTGAACTTAGATGGCTTCCTGGCAATTTCTTTTACAAGTTTTGGATCTGTTTTCTCAGGTGCTAAGTTCTTTATACTTAGTCCAAGTGCTTTCCAGCTTTCAGAATTCCACCGTTCTCTAATTATCCCAGCATTTGTGTCCAGGTTATTTCCAATACTAATCCCACTTTATCGTAACCATTTTCTTCTTAGATATATCTCATATTTTACTGTATTCAGGTAATAATAGAGTTCTTAAAAGTCATTTTCAAAGTATTTTGTATGAGATATGGTAGTTTTTCTTCCAGATTGATTGTAAAGATCCCTAAGTATTTTTATTTTGGTCACTTCCCCAAAATATCTAATACATTTCATATCTCTAAGACATTATGCCTATGGATAACTGTTAAGTCATCTTTAAGTGACACGTGCAGTATATCACCATACTCTGCTGTCCATGTGTAAACACAATATTTGTGTAGCCTCGCCCCTTTTCTAATTACTAATGTGTTATAACCTGCAGCCAACTGGAGATTTATTGAATAATGATGATGGTGATGTTGAGATGGAGAAAGAACATTGAAGTGGGGTTGCTTTAAATACATTCTAGGTAACTCTAGTGCCATGATGTGTATGACTAGGTATTTTTGGTCAAATGAAGGTAGGATTCTTGGTCAAATTAAATGTGGCAAATACTGAGTTAGGCAATTTAAAGAGGCCTCTTTAACATAGGACTTCTCAGAGCCTGTCATATATTTTCATGCATGGTATAGCATTTTCCAAATGTTTTGTCCACAGAACACTTTTTGTTTATGGAGCACATTTTTAAGTCTCTTACGACTCACTTTATATGTAATGAACGTGGAATGGGTGTTCTAAGATTTATTCAGGATTTTTTGGCTTGGGGTTTGGGTATTTTTGTTGTTGTTGTCTATATTTTTAAAATCTAGTCAGTCTTCAGGTTAGGACGACTGTGAAATAATTATATTTATTAGGACTACTTATTAATCAACAAGAGAAGAGGAAGAAAGGCCCAGTTGCTGTCTTATATCAATATGTTTTTGATATTTATTCAGAACTCTGAATAAAATCACTGAGAATTAGGTACAGTTTGTGCAGTTCTCAATGGTGGGGCCAGGAGGATGCAGGGGAACTGGGGTCAGGGAGCATTTAGTGGGCCAGGCTATTAGAGGGAGGGTCTAGAAGGCCAAGTCCAAGAGATGAATGTGTGGGGAGGGGGTAGGCTGGGGTCTTAAACTTCTTCCCCAAGGGGTTTATGTCTTCATTCCTGAGAGACAAGATGTTAGAAGCCAAGAAGACCCGGGCTGTGAGCAGCTAGAAAGAGTCTGGACAGGATGAGGATATTCAGGATGCAGATGTGATTCAAATTAAGGGCTCACTGGCTTGATATTATTAGGCTCTGGCTAAGAAACTTGGGATGGATTGCCTGGTTTAAGTAAAAGTAACTGAATCAGGCAATAATTAACAAAACATAAAACAAATCTGAAGTAGTACTATTCCTATTATGATAGAAGAGAAACTGAAAGATCTTGAAAGAACGAATGATTTGCAGAAGGTTCACAGATGAGCTGCAGAGCTGCCAAGAGAATGCAATTCCTGGATTCTTAGTTCAACATTCTTGCTAATCTCTCATCTTCCTTTCACTCTTGCTTCTTGGGCATCCACGGAGCAGTAGAACTCAGCTAAACTAAGAGCCTCATCCTAAGAGCCACTGACAGTCACCTCTACAACTGCTAATGCAAAAGCATTACAGTCAACACCCAGAATCCTCCAGCTCCACCTCCACCAGAAACCCATGGAGATGCAGAAATGTCCCCTTGATTCTGACATATGACCTTCATGAACAGAAGTTCTGCCTATGTGAAAACACTGAAGTCACTTATATATATATGATAGAAACCAAATTTATCATGGGGCACAAAAACAAATTCTCCCTGTGTTAACTGCTGTTTGGAGCAGTGCAACCAGACTGCAAGAAGCCGAGCACCCTGCCGGAAAGCTGATGTGCAGGGATGCTTCCAGTAATGAGGCCCGAGGCAATTGTCCTTGGCATTGCACACAGCTGGCTGATTCTGCTTTAATATCTCTGGTAGCTGAACAGGCATTAGCTGGAGAGGACTGACTTCCTACCCTGCTTGCTATCCCTTAGTCACCTGGGCTTTGGTTAACACATGGGCCTCTGAGATCTGGGCCCCTCACACCCCTCAACACCAGCTGAGACCTCTGCATGATCTCTGGACATGTCAGCAGCCTCCAAACACATCACCCTGGAAGGCCCTTCTGCTTCATTCTGTTGGCTCTTCCTGCCCAGAAATGCCCAGAATACTTTTTTTAAAATACAAGCCCCAACTCTAGCTCTGACCCTGTAAGCAGCATTCCCCACAATATATCTATGCTTCTGTTAGTACCTTGCACCCTTTCAGTCATTAGATTGACAAAGCAGACTTGAAAGAAAAATTATTGATCACTTTTGGCAATGTGCCTTGAAACATTTCTTTTGCTATTCAAGAGAGAGAGCAGAAGCTGCAGGTCACTTTGCACAATCAGTTGTACCTGGCTAATTTAGAAGGCACTTCCTTCTCTCTCTGATTGTTACATAGGTTCGCAGTATTATTACCATCCCTACCTTATAAGAGAAATAAAAGGTAAAAACAATAGAGCAAGCAAATGAAGAATTTTTCTGAAAGTACAAAGTGAATATCCTCCATCACACACCCCAGAACAGCACTTACCTCTTTAAAATTATTTCATCTCTCTTGATCCATACACCTCACATTTTATGTAGTAATATTCATAGTGTAAGAATAATTCTATATTATCATTTAATAGTCTATCTTAAAATTTTTCCTCACACATAATCTTTCTTAATACTTCTGACTACTTGATATTCCATAAAGTTGATGTCACAATCACATTATTTCTAGAAGAGTCCATTTAATTTTACGAGCATCATTCCACTAACCAACCTCATGCTAGCTGCCCATAATTAAGGTAAATGCTATAGCATCTTATTCCTGAGTTGGACTTTCCAAATGAGAAAATGAAAATGAAAACAAGTTGTATAAGAGGCAAGCATCAGAGGCCAGGAGTTATAGTCAGAACTCAATAACCAAGAATTCTGGGCTGGGGTCTATGGAGTCAGAGGTTAAGATCAACCAGAAGCAGGAAAAGGTGAAGGTGAGAGGCAGAAACATGGTAGTTTATGGACTTGGGGGTCAGAACAGGTGCCTGGAGTACACAGCTGATTCCCCAAGGCACCACCACAGAGGAAAAATCCCTTCCCTTTGGTGGGGGCTGTGTGCTTTCTGTCCTCCCACTCCCAGCTGTGTTTGAATCTCTGAGACCACCAGGCATGGGGGAGGGGTGTTAATAGATAGTACTTGCGGCTGAGATGATTTTGTGTATGTTTGCTTTGCCTTGACTAAAGCCTGAGTCAGAAAACTGGAATAGTAAGGATGTTCCCTGGAATGACAAGATCATGTCCCACCCATGATATCTCCCAAAAGGATCTGCCCCATTCACCATCCCTGCTGAACAGGAAGACAAAGGAGCAAGAGTCAGATGGGATCAGGGAGGGCACCAGATTCAAACATAGCCCAGTGTCTGACTTGTTAAAACACAATGCACCCATCTAATTTCTTTTGAAGAATTTGTGCTGTTTGGAGATGGACAGGCCATTGTCAGTTTGTGAGGCCTGAGTACAGAAGAATATCTGTGGAATAGAGGGATCTGTCAGCCATGATGCAGAAGGTGGGATGAAGTTAGGAGGAAAGGTCAGGTAAATTGAAAAAAGAGCAGGCATCCTCATGAGAGAGTAAACCACAGAGGGCAAAAGTAATTCCCCAAAGATACCCGGTTCATGCCTTTGTAATCGCTCACTTCAGCCTTTCTTGGGTTAGCATTCAATCTCTTATTTTTCCCTCCAAGTCACACCTGAGTGAATCTCTATTCCTTCCAACTAAAAGATCACAGAATTAGGGATCCTAAGGATGAAATCTCAGTAGAGAACAAATTCCTCAGAGATCCCCATGTGAGGTTGCCTTAAGTTTCATGTCTTCAACCTGTAGGAAGTTTGGCAAGGAAAACCACAAGGGCTCATGGCCCGCCTTTACAGGCAGGCAGACAATTAAACCAATTAAGGAATGAGGGACTGCATGCCTTTTGCCTTCAAGGTCAGGGCTTGACTCACTAGAACCTTGGCAAAGTCTTGCAGTCTGGAGAGAGTAAGAAATCATCCCCATGGATGACACACTTCTGAGCAGATGGTTAGTAAATCAAGGTCCTGATGTGAAATATTGATGCTTTTTAGCTGAGGAAGATGTGGTTGAAATATTACCAAGTTAATCACATAGGGTAGGCTCCAGGAAGTCACTGGTCACTGTTCTTAAGGAAAAAGACAATTCAATATCAGCCAAGATCCTGATTGCAAGGAGTAGAAGTCATTAAACCAATGTAGAGTCCCCAGGACAAGAGGATAGAAGGGAGTTGTGATCAAGGAGGCATTTGTGTTATGAAAGCATCTGAACAAGAGGTTCTTTATTTTGGCCAATGGAGTATGTATGTACCCTGAATAGGCATTCAAAGAACACCCTACCCAGGATTGGCATTGTTGGGTTGATGTTATAAAACTCCCAATGATGACAATGAGTTCCTAAATGTATCCACGGAATCCCAACATAAGCTCATCAGAGAATAGGGTTTAAGGAGCTGTGATGAAACACGGATCTTTGAATGTCAGCTGTGGGCTGTGGGTCAATCAATTCCCTCTCTATATCCATCAAATGGGACTCATAATTATTATTCTGTCCCAGATGGTTTCTCCCTGGGTTTTCAAGCAAGAAAGTCCTGGCTAGGGGGCTGGGGCTATAGCTCAGTAGTAGAGCACCTGCCTTGCACATGTGAGGCACTGGGTTCGATCCTCAGCACCACATAAAATTAAATAAATAAAGATATTGTGTCTATCTATAACTAAATATATATAAATAAATAAATAAAGTCCGGGCTAACTGTTGGAGATACAAGGGACAAATGCCGTGGTCTAGTGTTCTAGACTTGCAGAGATGGTGCCTATGGGACCCTGGCTGCCAGACCATGGAGGTCATCCTCTAGCTGCTGTGGTCTAGAGATGTCCCACAGTGCCCAGGACACTTCAGGTGCACTTCAGTCAGCCAGTCTTCATCAGGTATTGCTTAGAAATGGCCATACTTAGGCTTTTCCATTTCTTTGTGGGGCATTTTAATAAACCATATTTCATTCTACTCTGGCTACCTTGCAAGGGATGTTTTTACTTTATTGAACAGAAGAAGAATTTGAGGCTCTGAGAGGTCGAGTAAGTTATCTAAGGTTGCACAGCATGCCAGTGGGATAGGTCAGATCTGAACCACTCATCAGAAAACAGTGTGCATTTTTCCTCACATCCACGCCAGAATTTATTGTTTTTTTTTTTTTTTTTTTTTTGATAGCTGCCATTCTGACTGGAGTAAGATGAAATCTTAGAGTTGTTTTGATTTGCATTTCTCTAATGGCTAGAGATGTTGAACATTTTTTCATATATTTGTTGATTGTATATCATCTTCTGAGAAGTGTCTGTTTAGTTCCTTGGCCCATTTATTGATTGGGTTATTTGTGTGTGTGTGTGTGTGTGTGTGTGTGTGTGTGTGTGTTTGGTGTTAAGGCTTTTAAGAGCTTTATAAATCCTTGAGGTTAGTGCTCTATCTGATGTGCTTGTGGTAAAGATTTGCTCCCATTCTGTAGGTCCTCTATTCACCTCACTGATTGTTTCTTTTGCTGAGAAGAAGCTTTTTAGTTTGAATCCATCCCATTTATTGATTCTTGTTTTTAGTTCTTGCACTATAGGGGTCTTATTGAGGAAGTTGGAGCCTAAACCAACATGATGGAGATTTGGGCCTACTTTTTCTTCTATTACGTGCAAGGTCTCTGGTTTAATTCCTAGGTCCTTGATCCACTTTGAGTTAAGTTTTGTGCATAGTGAGAGAAAGAGATTTAATTTCATTTTATTACATGAGGATTTCCAGTTTTCCCAACACCATTTGTTGAAGAGGCTGTCTTTTCCCCAGTGAACATTTTGGCACCTTTGTTTAATATAAAATAACTGTAGGTGTGTGGGTTCGTCTCTGAAGGCACACTCTTACATTGCTAGTGGAACTGCAAATTGGTGAAGCCAATCTGGAAAGTAGTATGGAGATTCCTCAGAAAACTGGGAATGGAACCACCATTTGACCCAGCTTTCCCACTCCTTGGCCTATTCCCAAAGGACTTAAAAACAGCTTACTACAGGGACACAGCCACATCAATGTTTATAGCAGCACAATTCACAATAGCTAGATTGTGGAACCAACCCCAATGCCCATCAGCAGATGAATGGATAGGGAAACTTTGGTATATATACACAATGGAACACTACTCAGCTCTAAAAGAGAATAAAAACATGGCATTCGCAGGTAAATGGGTGGAGTTGGAGAAAATAATGCTAAGTAACGTTAGCCAATCCCCAAAAAACAAAGGTCGAATGATCTCTTTGATATGAAGATACTAACCTATAAAGGCAAGAGAAAGCGAATGAGAGGAATGAAAGAACTTTAAATAGAACAAAGAGGGGAGAGGGAGGGGTAGGGGCAAGGGGATAGGAATAATGGCAGACTGAGTTATCCATGATTACTCTAAATACATGTATGAAGACACAATTGTTGTAAAAATACTTTATATTAAACCAGCAACTCGAAGAAAGAAAAAAAAAAAAAAAAAGAAAGAAAACAGTGTGCATGTTCTTCCCACACTCTCATCAGAACTCTGCCTCGTGCATTGCCATCATGGCACTTCTCCAGCAGCTAAATGCAGGCTGCCGGGACAGCCTCTCTCACAGTTTGTCCTAGTTCAGTGCTTCCCAAACATCAAAGTGTATACAAATTACCTGGGGCTCTTGTGAAACTGCAGATACTGATTCAGTAGGTCTGGAGTGGGGACTAAGAGGCAAGTGCCCAGGTGCTTCTGCTGCTGCTGGTTTGCTGACCACACTCTGAGTAGCAAAATGCTAGCTGACACCTAACGCTTCCAAATTACTCACTGGATTATGAATAGAACCTTCTTGCAAACCTCAGTACCTTCCCTTCTCCCACTAAGTACTTAGTGGCCAGATCTGCGAAGCAGTCCCAAGTAGCTCTTAATGAAATTAAAACCAGACTGACATCCCTAATACTCTCCAGCTGTTATCCAGTATGTGCCATTAGGGTAATTGTGTGGGAGAACTGAGAGTTAAAGCTAAAACAATAATCTAGCCAGGGTCTATTTAAAGCTGCAGGCAACACTTGATTAGTAAGGTAAGGAAATTTAAGGTGGAAATCATGGCGCGTAGGCAGTAGTGACAGCAATAATAGCAACACCAGTATCATTAGCTGGATGCCTTTTATATTTTAAGTTGTGTATATATTTTATGGGTAAATTCTGACAACAGTTCAGCAATGTAGACATTATTGTTAATTTTTAGTTATTCATAGTCTATTCTCAGTGGTAAACTAGAGCCATATCTAAGAATATCTAACACAAGACAAGAAGACACAAGTGTAAATGTGGGCACGAAGAGAAACATCTGCGTATCAACAACACAGAGCCAGGAACGTGGTTCTGGGTGAGCACAGGACTGTCCATCTGCAAGGCTCAGCCATGGGTGGTCCTCAATCTTCTAGCAAAAGCGGTGGGTGCGGGGGATGTGGCCAGTTGAACCCTTCCCAGTAAACATGTAATGGAAACAAACCAAACACTTTTCAAAGAAGGCACACCATTCTCAACACATAGCTCATGCAAAGATATCTCGTATGGATTTTCCTACAGAATCTATCATGTGGTGTGACAAATGACATTTTCAACAGTTACCTTTAGCCTAAGATGGCTTTCAGGGATTATGTATACAGTGGTCCTCTGTGGATGCTGATGCATCAAAAGCAAGCCTAATTCAGACATAATGTCCTTCTGGGGCGAGTGTGATAGTCTAAATCCAGCATCTGGATGCTCAGGTTTGATTCAGAACTGCATGCTGGACAGCTTGGACAACTAGACAGGATCAGTGTCCTTTAAGAAACCTCTCCCTCCTGGCCATCTCTCAGTTCCATTTTCCTAAGCTAAGCTTTTGAAGATGCTAAGTAGCAGTGAGTTAGAGATTGTTCAACAGCAGGGAGTTTTGGTTGAGTGGAGACCCAAATGAGCTAACTGCAAACTGGGCACAGTTGCTTAACAAGGACACAACTTGAATAAAAGCCATCTCAGCTTTACTCTCAGATGACTGAGCTTCAGGGAATATTCTGGAAAGGAATAGGTCTCTGCTCCAAGAAATGCTCTTCTGAATCTGGGAAACCGAATGATTAAAGCCTTAAGTTATACATCATAGAGTAAGGATGAAATAGTTTTAGCTTGAAAATAAAAAGTTAAGACCATGTAACCAATCTTCACCGTGGCTAAAACAAAATCTTAATGAAATGTCTATAGAATACTTATATTTGAATAATGTTAGTTTTCTTAGAAAAAAATATTTGTGAGACATATGCCATTCATTCGTTCATTCATTTTTTTTTTGAGCCAATACATATTTGGGGGTAGCTCTCATGTACTAAACATATGCTTGGGAACAAAACACAGAATCATGTTTTCAGTGTGGAAAACCCCATTGTCACATAACCGTCTAATCAAACACACAAAAATCTCCATGCCTGAGTATTAAGATCCTCCAGTTTTTTCAACTATTTAATATTAATTTAATGTCTTTCATCTGTTGGTACCATACAGGGGTTATGATGATAATGACACACAAATAAATATGTCCATTATGTGAGGCACTAATGTTAGAAGGGAAATAACTGTATATCTATGAGATAGAATTAGGGCAGTGGACTGGGGCAGTATAAAAGAAGGTGGTGAGGGCCAGTGTCCCCAAGTAGGTGGTGTTCCAATGAGTCCTGTAGAATGAGAAGTTCTAATTATGGGTGCATTAAGGGGAGAGCATTTTGGGTGCAAAACCTCTGGTGATGGAATTAGCATGCAAGTTAGAAGATAGCAACCAAATGGTCATATCTTAAAAGATTGGTATTTATGATGCAGTTATAAGTGAGAATATATGCCAAAATATTCAATTTCAGAATAATTTATCCATTTTTCTTCCTCTTTGCAATAATTATTCAACAAGATCAGTTGGACCTTTCTTGTTTTATGTAATCAGCCATATTCATGTATAAGAGATGCATGACTTTCTCTCTTAGATGATAGGACACCTAAATCCTCCTCTTTCAAAATGGATGGCAGAGTTTTAAAAAACATTAAATACAAAGGGTGTTAGTCAAATTCAAGCTGATGTATGCAGCTTTTCAGAATCTATGTCTCCCACTAAGTAGTAGCTTCAGGATTTGGAACACCAGTTTGTACTATAACCTTGGCCTTTGCACCTAGGCCACTTGGGTTATGAGAACTAGATGAGATGTGGTGGTCAATATGGATCAACCTTTATTTAAGTGAAGTATTTTCCTTGAGGCTCTGAAGGGGAAGGAAGACAGGAAACTGAATTGGGACTTTTAATCCTGCTCTGGACACCAGCCTTAAGGAATACCTCACAGGTTCTTTTGACAAACATTTGACCCTATTCTACCAAAATGCTACCCAAGCAAAAGTCATTACCCTGCACCAAAATATACTATCTAAATGCCCAGTTTCCCTGGAAATTGCAAGGCATGAGGCAGGAAAGCTTCCTGCCTATGGATCCCATCATTTTTTTCATGAGGCCAACATTTGCTCCATGATAAGTCTAGATTCCTCATTATTACCACTCCCTTGTAAAAACCTCTGCTCCTGACTGCCTCCATCTTATGCATCAGACAAGACTCCAGCTCTGGGTGAGTTCTGCCTGCTTTCTCTGAGCTTGGGCCTGAGCTGATTGATGTGGATAGAGAAAAAGCAATGGTGTTGTCTGGTTCACTTTAAATTCATGATCTCCAGCCTCAAATGGGCACTCAAAACTGCCCAGCAGGTCTTTGATATTTTTCTCTTGTTGCCTTACTTTTCTATTCTCTGAGAGGACTATTTTATATCTCCTCTCCTGAAACCTCCTATATTCCTTCCTCTACTCTCAGATGATGACTTCTCATTTCATGGATAAAATTGAAAAATCATCTTCCCTTCACCAAACCTGCAATCTTCATCAGGGTCCATTTTCTCCTTCTTTGCTCTGGTTAAAATGGAATAAAGTGCTCTCCAGCCTGTCTGACTAGTCCCTTCATGCACATCCTGGGCCTCATTCACTCAAATACTGCTGTACCTCAGTTATTCCTCTTTCCCCAAGATCAGTCCTTCTCATTCTTCCTGGATCAGCACCACCAATAAACACACGTACTCTAGTTTTTCCCACATTTATTAAGAGGAAAACAAACCACAAACTCTCTCCTGACCCTGCATCTCTTCATGTTCCTCTCTTTTTCTTGAGTTGATAGCCCAAGTTCTCAAAAATAGAGTTGTCTGTGCACTGACTTCACCATCACTCTTACCCCACTTCAGTTTGGCTTTGTCCCTTGATGCCCTTAGAGATTTTCCTGGAAATGTGCAGGCCAAAGTTTCCAAAAACTTTCTGGATGCCAAATCTAATGAACAACTTTCAGACAGACCTCATGTTATTTCATGTCTCAGCAGGAGTTGATTGCCCTTCCCTTAGACTCTCTCTTCTGATTCCAGTGACACCAGTTCTCTTTTATCTGACCTCCAAATTCAAATGTTCTCAGGACTTAGTCTGGCCTGCTTTTCTTTCTCCCTGAATAATCTTAACCAGTCCATTGATTGTTTTTCTAATTGATTTTCACTTTTATCAAGGGAGCATGTGCTGAGTGAAAATTGGCTAATAATATTGCTAAAGGTCTCTTGTTTGGGGTAGTATGGCCTTTTTGACAATATTAATTCTGCCTATCCAAGAACATGAGAGGTCTTTCCAGTTTCTAAGGTCTTCTTCAATTACTTTTTTCAGTGTTCTATAGTTTTTATTGTAGAGGTCTTTCATCTCCTTGGTGAGATTAATTTCCAGTTTTTTTTTTTTTTTTTGAAGTTGCTGTGAAAGGGATGATTCATTTACCAGCTCTAGAAGTCCTCTAGTAGAATTTTTTTTGGTTTTCTAGATACAGGATGATGTCATCAGCAAACAGTGATAGTTTGACTTCTTTTTCTATTTGTATCCCTTTAATTTCCTGCTCTTACTCCATTGCTCCAGCTAGAGTTTTGAGAACTATATTGAAAAGAAGTGATGACAGTGAACAGCCTTGTCTTGTTGATTTTAGAGGAAATGCTTTCAATTTTTCTCCATTCAGAATGATGTTGGCTTTGGGTTTGTCATATGCAATCTCCATCAAAATACCAATGAAATTCATCATAGAACTAGGGAAAAATAAACAGTCCTTAAATTCATTTGGAAGAATAAGAAAACTAGAATAGCCAAAGCAATTCTGAGTAAAAACAGTGATACAGGAAGCATCACAATACCTGATCTCAAATTATACTACAGAGCCACAGTAATAAAAGCAGCATAGTGTTGGCATCAAAATAGACATGAAGAACAATGGAATAGAATAAAAACACACAGAAACAAACCCACATATTCACAGCTATCTGATACTTGACAAAGGTGCCAAAAGTATGTTGGAGAAAAGATAGTTTTTTTTTAAAAAAAATGGTGTCTGAAAAACTAGATATTTGTATGTAGAAAAAAATTAACTAGATTCTTATCTCACTCTGCATAAAAGTCAAATCAAAATGGACCAAAGATTTAGGAATTAGACCAGAAAGCTTGCAAGTGCTAGAAGAAAACAGAGTCTACACTCTATCATAAAGGTGCAGGCACTGACTTCCTCAACAAGACCCACAAAGCTTAAGAAATAAAACCAAGAATCAGTAAGAAGAATACCATCAAATTCAAGAGCTTTTGCACAGCAAAGGAAATGATAAAGAGAATGAAGAAAGAGCCTACAGAATGGGAGAAATTGTTTTTCAATTGCTCCCCTGACAGGGAATTAATATCCAGAAAATATAAAAAATAAAACCTCAACACCAATAGAATAAAATAAAAATAACCCAATCAATAAATGGACAAGAGAACTAAACAGACATTTCTCAAAAGAAGAAACACAAATGGCCAACAAATATATGAAAAATATGTTCAGCATCTCTAGCAATCAGGGAAATGCAAATCAAAACTACAATAAGGTTTCATCTCACTCCAAACAGAATGGCATTTATCTCGAACACATATACTATATACTGGTGAGGATATGGGGGGAAAGGAACACTGATATATTGTTGGTGGGATTACAAATTAGTATAACTGCTCTGGACAGCAATGTAGAGATTCCCCCAAAATCTAGGAATAGAATCACCATATGACCTAGCTATCCCACTCCTTTGTATTTATCCAAAAGAACTAAAAACAGAGTACAATAGTGACATAGCCACTTTAATGTTTATGGCAGTACAATTCACAATAGCCAGATTATGGAAACAGCCCAGATACCCTTCAGTAGATGAATGTATTAAGAAAATATGATGGAGTCTTATTCAGCCATAAAGAAGAATGGAATAATGGCATATATTGGTAAATGCATAGAAATGAAGAGCATTATGCTAAGTGAAATTAGCCAGACTCAGAAAATCAAGGGTCAAATGTGTTCTCTCATATGTGGAAGCTAGATTGAAATGAGAGAAAGAAGGCAGTGAGGGAGAGAGATCAAATACCATAAATATCCAGGGAAGTTCATTGGAGTAAAAGTTAGAGAATGAGAGGGAGGAAAGGAAGGATGGGAAAGGGGATAAAATATGAATTGAATTTAACAAAATCATGTTATATGCATAAATAAAGTTGCAAAAGGTAATTTCGCCTTTATGTATAAGTTACCAATCAAAAATAAATAAATAAAGGAGTGAAAGGAAGACCAACAGAGTAGAGGAAGAATGGGGGGGGGTGCAGAAATGGGGATTGAAATCAAACTTCTTTCATGTATAATTTTCTCAAAGTGAACCCAACTACTTTATGTAATTATAATGCTTTATATTAAAACAAGGGCTTCTTTAGAAAACAAAAAATAAGTTAATTGCTACTATTATCTAAACATTGAATACATTGGATAATCTTAAGTCCTTTTCTTTTTCTGGAGTGTCTATCCTTAGCCTTCTCCCTTTGACTTCTCTCCAGCCTTGCTCTCTTGTATAGTTGACATCCTAGGACTTCCCTTCACTACTCCCTTGTGTTATGCAAAGTCTTTTTTTTTTTTTTTTTTTTTTTTTTTTTTACCTGCATCCTTCTCTCTTTCTGATTTATTACCTTATTTTGATGAAGGTCATCCTATAAAAAGAGTATATTCATTTAAATATTTTTAATATGAAAATACATATTACTTCATCTCTTTGGTTTTTAATTTATTTAGAAATAAAATTTTATATCAGAGATCATGACCATCCAGAGCTTTGAAGTAGTGTTCCTTTTTTTTCCCTAATTTTCACAGTTACTGTGGATAAGTCCAATGCTATCCTGACTCCTTCCACTTTGTAAGTAGTTATTTTCTTCTTTTCTGAAAGCTTTTAGGTTCTTCTCTCTTTCTGGGTTCTAAAATTTTATCATGGAATTTACCATGTTGTAATGCTTTTCTTCATTCATTATGCTGAGTACTCAATTGTCTTTTTTTAGCTAAACAAATGTTTCCTTTAATTTAGGGAATTTTTATAAAATCAAATTAGCTGAATGTTTTCTTTCATTAATTGTGTAAACATCTTTTCTTGCTTGTCATCTATTATTATCATTCTTTATTTGTTGTTGTTGTTCTATGATCTATGATATTGCCTCTACTTCATCTTCTAACTTTTCTATTGATTTTTAAAATGTTATTGGCAGGTTATAATAAAAGCATTCTTAGCTATTCCTTGCTCCTTTTTCATAGTATCCTCTCCTTGTCTGAAGAATATAATATCATCTATTACCTCCTGAAGAATATTAAGTATCATTTGATTTTGAGGATTATCTCCCCCCCTCTTTTGGGGGGTTTATTTCAGTCTTCTCTTTCATATTGGAGATATTCCGAAAATGCCGGCTCTTCTTGCTTATACACTTGTAATTAAAAGAGAGTTAATGAAAGCTGATTGTAATCTCTGTGAGCTTGCTGAGGGTTGTCAACTGGTATATTTTATTGTAGATTTCACCAGCCAGACTGGTGTTTCTTCAGTTTCAGAAACCTGTCAAGAACTTTTCCATCTCAGGGGCTTTGGATATCAGGATCTTTCTGAAATACACCCTTCATATCTCTCTCTCCCTCCCCCCCCCCTCTCTCTCTCACACACACACACACACACACACACACACACACACACACACACAGGCCTGAACCATACATATCATTTAGATTACAGCTTATACATCACTTCTCCAGAGAGGCCTTTTCTGACTATCTTATCTAAGTAAAATAGCTCCCATTATTCTCTTACTCTTTCCTTTGTCTGGACTTTGTACCACAATTTAATTTATGCAATTGTGGACTGATGTATTCCATAATTCTATGCTTTCCTGGATATTTTCTATTGTCTAACAATAAGCTGTATGTGGGCAAGGACCATTTCTATATTCTTCAAGGCTGTAAACTTTGGGCTTTGCATTTAAACATGGAATGCTCAATTTATATTTATCTCATTAACAAATGACTGGATGGATGAGGGGATGGATGGGTGAATAGAAATTCAAATTTCTAATAAATCTTAACTATAAGTATCTCTGTAGCCTTAGGCAAGTCCCTACATTTTATTTTATTTAGCCTCTTGGGATTTAGATAGAATAACAGTCCTTATTCTACCTTCAGAGGTATTTATAAGCACAAGTGAAGTAACAGATATAAAAGTGCTGAGTAAAAAGGTTTTATAAAAATTTGAGGGACTATAAGGACTGAATGTGACTTATTCTTTCTTTTCTTATTTTTCTTCTTTCCATATTGAAACCTTAATTTAACACTTCAGAGATCATACCTTGGTAGCACCTTCTAAGTGGTGTTGTTATTAAGAGTTCTTTTTAGAACCAAATTAACTAAACTCTTCAATGTGATTAAAATCAGACATGCCTTATTCTGATTCCTGAGCAAATAACGTCATAAGAAGATTCTAGTCTATTCTAGTCCAAAGAAGGAAATTGGCAATAAAAACTCATGTTCAACTTTCAAGTACAAAGAAAAAAAAAAGAGAATAGAAACTCCAGTTCATGAATAAGGATTAAATCTGCCCTATACTTGTACCCTAATTGTCCTTTAAAGTTTTCCCCAAACCAGTAAAAAATAATGATTTTTTTTCTGGTAAGTATGTAATAAAAATTAGCATGCTTATTCTTTGCTGACAGAAATGTAAATTGATATAATCCTTCTGGAAAGTACTTTATAAATACATGTAAAATGCCTTAAAGGTATTTAGATCTTTTGGTACCAAAACTGTACTTCTGGGAAATTATCCTAAGGAAATAGTCCAAAACGGAGGGAGGGGGGATAAAACCAGAAACTTCATAGCCATTAGAAGGAAAAATGGGCGAAGCACTTCAACATACAGGTACAGGCAAAAGCTTTCTGAATAAGACCCCTATAGCTCAGGAAATAAGGGAAAGAATCAATAAATGGGATGTCATCAGATTCAAAAGAAAAAGAAAAAAAGAGAATAAAGAGACAACTGACAGAATGGGAGAAGATCTTTGCCAGTTACTTTTCCAACAGAGGATTAATATCCAGAAATATATTCTTTATGTAAAAAACTCAAAAAACTCAACATCAAAATAACAACACAATCATTAAATGGGCAGATGAACTGAATAGACACTTGTTAAAAGAAGTAGTACAAACAGTAAAAAAAAAAAAAAAAAAAAAAAAAAAAAAAAAAAACTATGTGAAAAAATGTTCAACATTCTTTAGCTATCAGAGCAATGCAAATCAAACTACTGAGATGCCATCTCATTCTAGTTTGACTGGCAATCAAAAATACAAATAACAATAAATGCTAGTGAGGATGTAGGGGGAAAAGAACTCTTACACAATGTTGGTGGGAATGTAAATTAGTGTGGCTACTGTGAAGATTGGTATAAAGGGTCCTCAAAAAGCTAAAAATAGAATTACCATATAGTCAACCTATACCACTCCTTGACATTTATCCAAAAAAAATTAAAGTCAGCATATTTTAGAGATACATGCATACTCATGCTTATCACAATTCACAATAGCCAAGTTATGGAATCAGCCTAAGTGCCTGTTAGCAAATGGATGGATAATGTGATATATATACATATATATATATACACACATATATTAAATATATATAAATATATATAATGTAGTTTTCTTCAGCCATAAAGAAGAAATACATTATGCCATTTGTAGGAAAATGGATGGAACTAGAGACCATAATTTTGAGTAAAATTATTCAGAAAGTCAGACTTAGAATAAAAAGTGTTATGCTTTTTTTTTCTCTCTCTCATATGTAGAAGTTAGAGGGACAGAAAAGGAGGAAAAAAGGATCCCATGAAAATACAAGGGAGTCCTTTGGGTATAAACTGAGGAGTGAGATAGCTGGGTAAATGGTTGTTCCATTCCAAGTTTTCCAAGGAATCTCCATACTGCTTTCCAGATTGGTTGCACCAATTTGCAGTCCCACCAGCAATGCATGAGTGTAGTGTGCCTTTCTCCCCACATCCTCGCTAACACTTACTGTTGATTATATTCTTAATAGCTGCTGTTCTGACTGGAGTGAGGTGAAATGTTAGAGTAGTTTTGATTTGCATTTCTCTAATTGCTAGAAATGTTGAACATTTTTTCATATATTTATTGATTGATTATATATCATCTTCTGAGAAGGGACTGTTCATTCCTTGGTCCATTTATTGATTGGGCTATTTTTTTCTTTTTCTTTTCTTTTCTTTTTTTTTTTTTTGGTGTTAAGTTTTTTGAGTTCTTTATATATCCTAGACATTAATGCTCTATCTGATGTGCCTGTGGTAAAAATTTGCTCCCATCCAATAGGCTCTCTCTTCACCTCACTGATTGTTTCTTTTACTGAGAAGAAGCTTTTCAGTCTGAATGCATCCCATTTATTGATTCTTGATGTTATTTCTTCTGCTATAGGAGACTTGTTAAGGAAGTTGGTGCTTAATCCATCATGATGAAGATTTGGCCCTACTTTTTCTTCTATTAGGCACAGGGTCTCTGGTTTAATTTCTAGGTCCTTGATCCACTTTGAGTTGAGTTTTGTGCATGGTGAGAGATTGGGGCTTAATTTCATTTTGATGCATCTGTATTTCCAGTTCTCCCAGCACCATTTGTTGAAGAGGCTATCTTTTCTCCAGTATATGTTTTTGGTGCCTTTTTATCTAGTATGTGTTAACTATATTTATGTGGGTTTGTCTCTGTGTCCTCTATTCTGTACCATTGGTCTACAAGTCTATTTTGGTGCCAATACCATGCCATTTTGTTACCATTGCTCTGTAATATAGTTTAAGAACTGGTATAGTGATGCCACCTGCTTCACTGTTCTTGCTAAGCATTGCTTTAGATATTCTGGGTCTTGTATTTTTCCAGATAAATTTAATGATTGATTTTTTTTTTCTATTTCTATGAGGCATGTCATTGGGATTTTGATTGGAATTGCATTAAATCTGTACAGTGCTTTTGGTAGTATGGTCATTTTGATAATATTAATTCTGCCTATCCAAGAACAAGGGAGATCATTCCCAAAACAGCATACTTCAATGATGCAGCCACATCAATGTTTATAGCAGCACAATTTACAATAGATAAATTGTGGAACCAACATAGATGCCCTTCAATAGATGAATGAACAAAGAAACTGTGGTATATATACACAATGAATATACTCAGCATTAAAAGAGAATAAAATTGTGGCATTTGCAGGTAAATGGATGAAGCTTGAGAATATCATGCTAAGTGAAGTAAGCCAATCTCAAAAAAGCAAAGACTGAATGTTTTCTTTGATATGTGGATGCTGATCCATAATGGGGGTGGGGGGGAGCATGGAGGAATGAAGGAACTTTAGGTAGGGCAAAGGGGAGGCAGAGAAAGGGAGGGGGCATGGGGTTAGGAAAGATGGTGGAATGAGATGGACATCATTACCCTAAGTACATGTATGAAGATATGAATGGTGAGACTCCACTTTGTGTACAACCAGAGACATGAAAACTTGTGCTGTATATGTGTACTATGAATTGAAATGCATTCTTCTGTCATGTATTATAAATTAGAATAAAAAATAAAGTAAAAAAAAACCAGAAAATACAAGGGAGTTTATTAAGGTTGAGAGAGGTGATGAAGGAGAGAGGAATAAAGGAATGATAGGGGTATATTGGGGAGCCAAGTTGATCAAATTGTATTTTCATGTATGTGCAAATTTTCCACAATGAAACCTACTGTTCTGTATAAATGAGATGCACTAATTTTCTCAATAAATGCATGTTCTTTCATTTGAAGCCCACTATGAGGGTAGATCTTACCTCAGGGAGGGGTGTAATTTTTTTGTCAGAGATGCCCTGGTTCTGTTTTTCCATTTTTAGGGGGAAGGTGCTAAATGACCCTTGGGGAAGACTCTTCCTGCGTTTAAGATTCTCTTTCTTGCTGTTCTGGCTTTGCTCACAGACGTGCTCAGGATTGTGACTGAGCAAGGAGCTGAGCCTGTGTGGATGGTGACTTAATGGTGTGTAGTGACTGGGTCCTGCTGTAGGTTAACTTGGAGCCCTTTGGTGGTAACAGTTCAGCTCACATGTAGCAGAAAGGGGCTGGGGGCCTCTCTCTTTCTGTCCTGTGAGGTTCTGAGAATGGTGCCCTGGCATATGCTTCTTTCCTAGATTCTTTCCCCTTTGGTTCCTCACAGTGGGAGTTTATTAAGTTGGCCTCATTTATTTGGACATCCCTTGTCTGAAGTGCTGCAGTGATTTCTGATCACACCCTTGGCTTGAGCATTTCCATTTCTCCTCCTTGTTGCTTTGATGCCCTAAGCTTGTATTCTTTTCAGGTTCTCATGCTTCCAAATGAGAGATATTTTTTTCTCCAGTTTCTCTTGTTTCTGAGGTACACCTGTATATCACCCACCAAATCACTTTGTGTCTTATGATAGCAAAAATTTTCATTCATTTAACACATGTTGATTCTCACGTACCAGGCACTATGTTCAGCACTAGGAAGGCAGCTGCGTTGGACAAGCAATGTCTTCCCTAAATAATACTTTGTATTTTAAGAAAATCTGAGTATACTGGAATTATAAATTTAGCCATTGAAAACACTGATGGATTCTGAATTTTTTTTCTGGTGTGATTTTATTGGAGCATAATAGCTGTTATTACCATTTGAATCTGCCTACCCATAAATGAAGTGGGAGTTCCAGAGAAAACATGGTTTTAGGGAAGTTCTATTCTTTGCTGCTTTGGTTGTGATATAGGCAATACAAGTGTAAGAAACTGGCTCATATTAATTCAGATTATGTTTTTCATTGAAGTTATTTTATGCAAACAAGTAGAATATAGGTCAAAATAACTTTTAGGTAGGAGAGAAATTTGAGGGTAGTATCATGAAACTTGAGTGTGTCAATCATGGAATAACAAGGAGTTTCTTGAAGATTCCTAGCCAGCCAGGAATTATCTTGGAGCATTAGTTGTGTGCAGAAGAAAATGAGTATACAGACCACCAAAACTCTGAAGTCAAACTTCACTCATGGGAATTTTGACTGGATATTTTTCTTTAATGGTATGAACTTAGTCTTATTCCCTAGGTCCAAGTTACACATCCCCTTCCCCCACCATTGGCTGAATAACCCTTTACTTAGCATCTCAAAATGAGTTTCAAATGACCATTTCAAAATCGTAGTGTAAGATTACCTAATTGAGCAGTCTCCAAACCAGAAATTATGAGTCTCTAGGAAGTCCAGCATATCAGTAGAGAGGTTGGCAAATAAGTTTATAATGATTGACATTCCAAAATACTTTTCTAAACCTAATGGCAAAAGGCTTAGACCATTATTGCCAGTCATTGTGTAAAAGTTAATTTTTGGCACTCAAAATTACAAAGATCATTTCAAATGCAATTAACAAGCTTGGTGGGGGGTCTGAAAAATTTGTGATAAAAATTATATATTATATATTTAATAGTAAGTACAGAGTACTTACAAGTCATTAAGAAAAAAGTAATGTCCCCAATAAAAAGGGCATATTAATTAGGGTAATGCTTACGGTTGGAACAGCAAAACCCGTGACTTATTATAATGGACATTATTTCTCCTTCTCATAAAGTCTAACATAAGTGCTATGGTTGAAATATTGGTCTCTCCAAAATTCACATGTTGAAATCCAATCTCCAATGTGTTACTATTAAGAGGTGCAGCCTTTGGCAGGTGACTAGATAGATCATTAGGGCAGATTCCTTGTGAATGAGATTAGTCGCCTCATAAGAGGCCTGAGGGAACTTATTTGTTCTTTGACATTCTACCATCAGAGGACACATAGGAGGTGTTATCAATGAGTGACAGGCCCTTGCCAGACCCCAATATGCTGGTGCCTTGATCTTGAATTAGCCAGCCTCCAGAACTATAAGCAATAACTTTCTGTTTCTTAGATATTACCTAGTTCAAGGTATTTTGTTATAGTAGCCCAAATGGATTAAGATAATAAGTAAGTGCTCCTCTTTGGTGGTAGCCTTTTTTTTTTTCCTGTAAACATTCAGGGACTTAATTTTCCTGATTGTGATTTTTCCATTTTCAATATGTGACTTCCAAAATTGCTTAATTCCACTGCATAGGCTGATGGGAGAGGGAAATTCTAGAAGGATCACACCTAAGGGCCTGGAAGGCCTGAAAGGGGCACATGCTATACCCACTCACATTCTTTCAGCTAGACTTGAGTCAGTCACAGCAGTGTCCTTTAGTGGAAAGGCAGATGGGAAATACTGTACAGCTGTGTGGCCAGGAAGAGGAGGAAGTGGCTGATGAATGAACAATTATCTAGTCTCTGTCACAGGGCTTCTAGAATTTCATGCGTGTGTCTTTCTTCCCCCTTCCCCTTGCTCCAGTGCCATAGCATCAGAAACCAAGAGGGAAATTCAGAGAAGTGGAAGGTCTGGGTAAAGGAACAGGCAAGAAGCCCTTCTTTCTCACTGCAGGCAGCTGCCCTCTGTGGAATCAAGCTGGAAAGCAGGGAAGAGAGGGGCTTTACCTTTAAGTAAAGATACAAGTTTAGATTTTTACTGTGAGCTGAACACTAAATTCTGGGAAAAATTGCTTTATGACCAAAAGTGACTGAAGGACTTCTCATTGTTTGAAGAGACCTAGCTCTCACCCATGGGGAGAAAGAGGGAGCTTTAATATGCAGAGCAAGACTTCAATATAGCCATTTTGCCCACATATATAAACATTTTTTTTTAAAATTATAATGACACTAAGTCCATTTTAAGTGGCTGTATTAGTATCAGTCTGACTTAGCGACACATTCATAGGACTTGAATGATCATTTCATAGAGTATCTATTTCATAGAGTATCCTTTCACCTTTCATTTGTTTACTATTCTCTGTCTCCCTTTTCTGAGTCCTCTTAATGAGGACTGTCTTAAAAGAGATATTCAGCATTCACCTCAAACCCTGCATTCTCTGAGGTTTCCATCATTCCTATGTAAGTCCCTTCTCCCCCAGACTCCTACTGTGAGTGAACCTGGCCCATGTAAACTGAACAACTGACTATGTACTATTTTGTGTAGATGGAAGGCTGACTTTTTCCTGGATGTTAGGCTTATTTTCTTAGTGAGGTGGACGTTTCTTGAAGCTGGAGAATGCTTATCATCTTTCCAAGTGCCTTGAGCCCCTATCAGAGTTAATCCCAGGCACATCTTAGGAGCAGAAGCAAATTTTTAGCCTTAAGTGTATTTGGAAATGGGACATGTTACTTTCATTCCTGTTTCTCTTATATGATAGCCTCTGAGAACCTAAGCCACTCGGAAGGTGCTCCTATTCACAATATAAGACTACAGTTATTTTCCTAGTTTTTATTTTCTTACCTTCTGGTCTCTTGCCTATCTATAAAAGCTGATCAGTATTATAGATGAGGCTCCAGAACAGAAGGAAGAATGAATATAAACAGCAAACCCTTCTTACCACATTCACCTGTCATTTGATGTAGCTGGGAGTTGGGCATGGACAGTGGACTCTGTTCTCCAAATACAAAAGTATGAGGCATTTATCTATCTATCTATCTATCTATCTATCCATCCATCATAATCATCCTTAGTTACCTTTTACTGAATGCATTCTCTAAGTATTTTACTAAACACATTATGAACATTATTTTAATTTTCATAACTCTGATAAAATATAAAATCATTTACAGATGAGAAAACAGGTTGAGTAACTTTTCTAGGGTCATTCAGCTGCTAAATAGTTGGGATATCAGTTCAGGTTTGTTGGGTTCTAACACTAACACAAAGACATATACAAATGTTGATATAAGCTCATTTGCAAAATCTCAAACCTGAAAACAATCTGCCTGTTCATTATCAGATGAATGGATAAATAAAATGTGGTGTATTCATTTGATGGAATACTACCTAATGAGAAAAGATAGGAGTTACTGATACATGCAACAATACAGATGAGCTTCAAAAACATCACCCTGAGCAAAAGACATCACATACAAAAGACTATTGTATGATTTTATTTCTATTAAATTGCAAGAAAAGGAAGAATTCTAGAGACAAAAATCTGATCAGTGATTGCTTAGGACTGGGCATATAATTGGGGATTTACTACAAATGGGAAAGAGGGAACTTGTAGGGGTGATGGAATTGCTCTAAAGCTGGATCATGCTGGTTGCACAGCTGTTTAATTTACTAAAAATCATCAAAGAGAGAACTGTGTGGCATTTTGACTTCAATAAAACTGTTAAAAATGAATATGCCCATTGTAAGTAAGCAGTTGGTGCATGACTCTGCTCACGTTAGAGCCTTTTCCATCACTCCCCAAATTTCCTCTGTACTCCTTGGCAGTTGATTCCCCATTTGTCCTGAACCCTGATTTATACAAAGGCTGATAGATTAGTTTTGCCTATTCTAAATTGTATAAAAATGGAAGTATATAGTATTTACTCCTTTGTGTTTCACTTTTAACAGTATAATTTTTTAGGTTTATATAGATTGTTGCACATATCAATAGTTCATTCCATGTTTTCATGTAACACAATTTGCTTATCCATCATCTGTTGATGGAAATTCATGATATTTCGTATGTGGGACTATTATGAATCAAGATATTATGAACATTCACTCACCAGCCTAAGGAATAACTTTTGACTTTGTTGATTTTCTCTATGATTTGTTTGCTCTTTCATTGACTCCTGGCAGGTAATTTTATCATTTACTTTCTTCTACTTATTTTGGGTTTAATTTGCTTTTAATTTCTAGGTTCTTGAGGAGGAAAATTAGATAATTGATTATATACCTTTCTTCAGTTCCAATATATCCTCTTATATCCATAGTTTTCCTCTAAGTATGCTGCAGATTTTTATGTATTGTATTTTCATTATACTTCACCCTGACATTCCAGTCTCCATTATACTATCTGCTTTAATCCATGAGGCATTTAAAAGAGTGTTTCTTTATTTCCAAATATTAGGGCACTTTTAGATAGCTTGCTATTGATTTTAAATTAATATTCTTATGATCAGAAAACATATTTTATGATTTATTTTTTAAAAAATATAGCTAGTCTTGTTTTAGAGCCTACTATAACAGGACTTCACATTAGGAAGAAGACCATGTTGAGGAAAAATCTCCACTATACAACCAATAATCTACTGTAAGTATTGTTTGCCATTCATAAAGGGACCTATAGAAAAATTTTCAGGATGATTGCGAATTAGAGAATGGAGACTAATTAGACTTTTAGGAAATACTAGATACCTGCTCTGAATTGATATATAAATGCCTGGAGATCCTGACTGCCATTGTACATCTCCAGTTAGAGTAGGGATTTCTGAACACCAGGTGGTTAATTGTGTTTTGGCCCATCTCATACGGGGTTGTAGTGATGTGTCCAGTCTTGGAACTCATAACTGACAGAGAAATAGTAAGAAACTGGGAGAATTCTCACCTTGAGTCTATGCAAGCCATTATGATGGCATTGGCCAAGTAAAAGTCACAGAAACTCTTTCTAACCTACCAAAATAGAAAGCCAAAACAATATCCCATTTCTGGAGGAATAACAGATTAATAATACCCTCAAGGACTGGAACGATGTGGGCATGATAATTCCCACCATACCCTCAGTTAATAATGCAAAAGACATATAGATCCATATATATGACCATATCATAAATTTAACCAGGTGGATGGGTGGACTTTTCTTATGAACACAGGTTAGTCTTTTTTCCTCTACCACTTTCATCCTTGCCCAGTGGGCTCACAAACAATGTAGCCGTGGTCACATGAACAGAGGTTATGCAGGGGCTCAAGCACATAGTCTTCAACGCATGAAGTACAACCTAGCTCCCACTATTATAGAATGCCAGGCCTGCCAACAACCTGCTGTGTGTCTGATATGGCATTGTTTCCTGGAGGGATAAGCCAGTCACTGGTTGTAGTTTGTTTACCTTGGAGCACTTCCACCCTGGAAGGAGCAGAGTTGTATGCTCACTGGAAAAGACACTGAATACAGATGTGATTTGCTTCTCTATTTCTGCCCAAATCACCATCTATTGACTTGTGAATACCTTGTTCACCATCATAATATTCAACATAGCCTAGCATCTGTTCAAGGATGGTATTCTATGGCAAATACAGAACCCACAGTGTTGGGTTCATGCCTGTGCTCTAACCATATTTCCTCCCAACTCTCTAGAGTAGCTGACCTGATATATTGGTGCAATGGTTTATAAATCCAGATTCAGAATCAGCTGGGTAGCAAAACCTTGCAGGACTGGGACAATGTCTTCTAGGAGACAGTATAGACTCTAAATCAGTAACAAATATAGGGTGGGGATTCTTCCATGGACAAGATTCATGGTGCTGTGATGAGGAGTGGAAATGGCAGACTCCTCTGACTACTTGCCCTAAGGATCCACTAGAAACATTTTGTATCCCATTCGCACAACCATGCAGTATGCTGCTCTGAAGGTTCTACATTCCAAAACAGCAATGCTCCCCCTATAGGGCACAATAGAGTGGAAGCTGAAAGTGCCACCCAGCCACTAAGAGATCCTCAAGCCATTGAAGCAAGAGAAGGGGGCTACTGTAATAATTGGGTGATTGAACCTGACTACCAGGAGCAATTGGGTGGCTACTATACAATGAAAAAGGGGAAGGTTATATGTAGAATATAAGAAATCCCACTGGGAGCTTCTTCATCCTCTCCTGTCCTTTGATGAAACTAAATGAAAAGCTATAAGTCAATATAGGTTTGCATTTCCCTACCAGGTAAGGAACCATATCAGCAACACACCCACTGAGCACAGAGACAATATAGAATGAATGGTTAATAAAGAAAATAATTACAAATAATGACTACAATCACCTGACCAGATGCAGACATGAAAATGTTAGTAATTTTGAGTAGTTCTTTTTTTTGATAAACACACACACATAATTTTTTTCTCTTCTCCAAATATCGTACCATCTACTGTGGGATACATTAAACTTTCATCTTAGTATTTAAATTATAGAATATTAAACAGGGAATATAATGCATGTAGAATAAAATCAGCAAAGATGGATAAAGGTTATTGCATCCTCTTCTGGTGAATGGGATATGGTAGGCAGAGTAACAACCCCAAGAATGTGCACATATTAATCCTTCAATTTGAGAATATATTAAGTTATGTCACAATAGGGAATTAAAGTTACAGATGGGATTAAGGTTGCTAATCAGCACATCTTAAAATAGGCAGATTATCCTGGATTATCCATGTGGGCCCATTTAATCACAAGGAAATCACAGAAATTCTTTTTTTTTTTTCCCCTGTGGTATTTGGGATCGAACCAGGGCCTTGAGCATGCTAGTCAAGGGCTCTATCACTGAGCTATATCCCCAAACCTCATGAGGAACTTTGGAAGTGAGTAGAGAATAGGTAGAACCAGAGAGATGGCACGTGTGGGAAGGACTTGCCACCCTATGCTATAAACTTTGAAGGTCTACAGCATGCAGAAAGAAGGTGGAAAGACAAGGAATGTAGGAAGCCACCAAAAGCTGAGAAAGGCAAGCACACAAATTCTCCATTAGAGCTCCACAAGGGACACATTCTTGTCACAACATTGATTTTAGTTTGGTAAGACTCATTTTGATCCCAGGAACCCTAAGATTATAAATTTTAGTTGTTTAAAGGGATGTATTTGTGATAATTTGTTACAGAAGCAACAGGAAGCTGATCCACCATGTAAGTATGCTTTGGGTTGCAGCAGAGGCACCTGGAATTATTGAAGCTGATGCACTGGGTCCTTTACTGTCCTCTCTTGACTAGTATGGCAGCTAATCCAGCTGCCATTGGATCCTTCTTCAGCTTCTCCAAGTCCTGGGTCAGGTAGGTGTTTAGATCTGTGACAAAGCATACCACCTTCTCCTATAAGGCACCTACATCACTGAGGTTAGAGGGGTTGGCTACCCTGAGAGGCGTGGTGGATCCAGGATGTTCTCATAGGTTGTAATTAGTTCTCATTTTCCCCCACTTGTATGTATTTCCCTTCCTGTCTGGTTCCCTTCTTATCTCAGGTTCAAGCATCCAGATACAAGGTCTTTTGTGACTATTTAACAATTATATAATGTCAAATTATTATAATAAATCCCTTATTATATCCATCACTCCTAGTGGTTCTTTTCCTCTGCTTGAATAGATATAGTTATGCATTTAAGCTCCTTTTTATCACTGTTATAGTTTTTCTAGCATTTTTATGTGTTTGGAGCAGAAATTGGATCCTTCTATATTAGTTAATTCTGTCATGTGTATTACAAATCTCTGTTTCTATATTGTTAAGTTCATCATTTATCCAATATATTCCCTTTATCTAGTGGAGAAGATTCCACTTGGTCACTGATTCATCTGTCTTTGAACCTACTAGTCCTACTTGGTATCAAATAATTCCTAAATTGAAGAGGCCCATGAGAGTAGAACCTATACTGGTGTCTTCATGTTTTCTCATATTATGTCAGACATGGGAAAAATCTGCTTACAACTACTGCAGAAATTTGGCTCTAGCTCCTATCTATTATTGCTCTGAAGTCTCCATTCCTCAGTGTCTATTTTTTTCTTCCACAGCAGGTCTCAGTCCTCCTTAAGTGGACTCAACTGTGCATCAGTCTTACTCTGCTTTAGTATCAGCAGCATCACCTCAATGCCCCATGTAAGGATGGAAGACATTTGGGGCTTAGAACTAGGCAGCCTGCGCTCCTGTGTCCCAAAACCTACTATTCACTCCTTCGCCACTACTGCTTGTCTACTGATTTGAAGACCAGCCTTCCCATTCAAAACAGAAACTCCTCTCAGCCTTGAACCTTAGCTCCCTTCAGGGCATATGTCTTCTTACACCTCTCTACCCCAGAGGAGCAGAGACTGGGAAAAATGGGAAATTTCTGATCAATAATTCTCTGTTCAAAAATTCTAATTCTAAAACCTTGGTATCGAAGTTCCAAATTAAAGTTCTTGGGGCACATACACAAACTGGTCGCAACTATGACCCTTGATAGCTACTTGAGACGTCACTTATTTATAAGACAAAGCCAGGTTGAGAGAAGAAAAAGTGAATTTCTACATGTATAATGGCCAACATATGACAGTTTCTGACTGCTGACATAAAATGACCAATGTCCACTGATGGTCTGTGTAATCAGTCCTGTCAGGGTCTCTAGCCTCTCTCACAGCTACACAACAGGAGACAAGGGTTGCTCAAACTCCAAAACCAAATGAATCTCTACCCATGCCATTTTGATTATGCACTAAAAACTTGCCTGGGAGAGTTTAGATACTGTGGCATATTGTCCAAGAAAACATGAATTATGGTCTTATCATTACTACTAACACATTGCATTACCTTGGGATAGCTATGTTATTCTCCTGGGCCTCAAATTCCTCACCTATAAAATGAAGTAATTAGACTTCATACTTTAAGACACATTTAAGCACCAATAATCTGCTATTATCTAAATAATGGAGAAACATTTAGGCAAGGGATGAGAAGATCTTTAACTATTCAACTATAGTTCCTTACTGGGGTATAAATGGCTCCAGGTAACCTATTTGTGACATTCCTCTATAGGAATTAACAAAGAACAAAATAAAAAATAGAATCATGGCAGCTCTGGTCTATAGAAGGTAAAATAAATTTGGCTATATTCAGACACAAATCAATCTACAAAATAGTGAAGGAGAAAGAGGGGACAATTCAGCTTACACTTACACATTTAAACAGTGTTTATAGTTTCAGCCATTGTGCTAATCATGAGGAAACCAATGGTGAGTAAAACAACCATGGTCCCTACTCTTGTGGATTCTAGTAGGGAATAAAGACATTGATTCAATAATCACACCAAAATGTAGTTACAAGTTGTGACAAGTTTTAAGAAAGAAAAGCACAGAGCCAAAATGAAGGGAGAGGGCAGGGTTTCCTGGAACTGTCATTTGAATTGAGATCTGAATACATCAACAGAGGTTATCTATAGTATGATAAAAAATTCTTAGAGATCAAGGTTGGTGGGAGTTATTTTCAGACAGGTTGGGCTGAGGTGCTTTGGAGACATCCAAATGGAAATGGGGGCAGTTGGATACACAAGTCTGAGTCATAGAGGAGAGACTGGGGCTGCGGATATGAATTAGGGGGCACTGTGTCTACCTGGCAAACTGAAGCCAAGGTAAGATCCCCTAGGGAGAACAGAAGGAGGGAAGGTGAGGAAGAAACCTGAGGGAACTGCCACATTCAAAAAAAAAAAAAAAAAAAAAGCAAAAGGAAATCAAGACTGAGTGACCAGACAGATGGGAAGGCAATCCAGAAAGGGAGGTGTGTGGAAACCCAGTGGGGTGAGTATTCTATGGAGGGTGTGGCTGGTACTGATGAATACTCCTGGGGGCCAGAGGAGAGGAGAGAATCGGGCCCACTGGCTTCAGTGATGGGGACATTGGTGAGCCTAGTGAGGTCTGTTCAAGTGGAGGGAATCATGGGGTAAATGGGCATGAATAAACAGATGCAGCAAGTCTATGTAATTCCATCAGGCAGTCTAATAACTAATATGTACATGTTGGGTTTAAAGTTTCTCAGGGAGGAAGACTGAGCCTGGGAGTGGCCAGCTCCTCCAATTTGTGGATTCATTGTCCAACATCAGCAGTTCTGGGGTGTCCCTGACCTATTCACTCAGTCATTCATCCACTCATTCTCTTACTCATTCAATAAATAACATGAATGAGAGGCCACCTCTTTTTAAATATACCTTTATTTTGCTTATTTATTTATTTTTATGCGGTGCTGGGGTCGAACCTAGTGCATCAGGTGTGCTAGGCAAGCACTCTACCACTGAGCTACAACCCCAGCCCCCAAGTCCATCCCTTTCTTTAAGGAACTTGCCAGTGTTGGAGTTCAGTGTTGGCTTAAAACACATAACTTGGTTGTCTGTGCAAACCATTTTGCAGAGGAGGACACTGAGATGAATAGGACATGTCTGCTTCCTCCTTTCAGGAGTAAAGTCTACTGGGATAATATAGGCATCAACAGTTCATGCAATATTCCACACCCAGCTGTCAATGATAATAACTGCTGACTACAAATTTAACTTCTCCCAAGCTTTGAACTAAAGGAAACCAAATCTAGTATTGTATACTTTTTTGTTCTCACTGGGCAGAGGATGATGGAATAGTGCTGCATGTCTAGGGTGAATATGACTTAGACGTTTGTGTTACTTCTCAATTGTTACAAAACACATGATTGCAAATTTATTACCTCATTGTTTCTGTGGATTGAGAGTCTGAGCAGAGCTTAGCTCTACCTTGATATCTCTACAAGGTTGTACAAAGGCAAGGTCTCACCTGGAAGCTTCACTAGGAAGGACTGCTTCCAAATCTGTGTGACTGTTGACAGAATTCAGCTCTTTGGGGGCTATCAGACTGAGTGCATGGCAGTTCCTTGCTGAATGTTAGCCAGAAGCTTGCCTCAGTTCCTTACAACATGAACCTTGTGGCAAGGAACTAGTGGCTTACTTCATCAAAACTTGCAAGTCAAGGAGGCAACAACAAGTGTCTGCTAGCAGAATTAAGTCACTACCTTATACAACCTAACCATAGAAGTGACATCCATCACTTGTGCTCTATTTTACTGATTAGAAGCAAATCACAAGTCCCAACCACACTCAAGGAGAAGAGGATACAGAGGTTGTAAATGCCAGAAAGCAAGGATCATTAGGGATTTTCTTAAAACTGCCTACCACAGGTGTCTGAAAGCACCATGAGTGGCCAGGTAAGCTTTGACTCATGATTTTCTCTTGAGGTACCTGTATGAACTGGAGTTTGTCTTGTAATCCCTGTTCAGTTTTCTGGATCAACTGGGCTCTGATGCCTGCACTACAATCATCTCCCAACTCCAATGAGCAGGAAGGCTGGACCCTGTCTTGATTTGTCTGAACCACTCTGATCCATGACGCTGGCACTGATTGGACAAGAGGAATGACCACTGTCCCGTGTCACCCTTATCCTTTGGCTCAGATCTCTAAGCTTGGTCATATCAAGTGCAAGCTAAATCCATTTCTTGCAGTTGCTCTGGAATCTTGACCCTTCCTTAGGGTTAAGGGACGGCCTCACTTGGTTTCTCCCAGTGCATCTACGTGAGTGCTCTGAAACCTGCTCAGCCCCCATACTGACTGGGAAGCCTCTGTCTAGGAGCTCAGACTCTTTTTAACAGCCTCATGGAGTTATAATTCACACACCATAAAATTCACCATTTAAAATGTACAATTCAGTGACTTTCAGTATATTCACAGAGTTGTTCAACCATCTGTATGATCAATTTTAGAATTGATCTTGACCCCCAAAGAGATCCTATACTCAGTAGCAGTTACTCCCTAAACTCCAAATCCTAGAAAACCACTAATCTACTTTCTATACCTAATTATTTTTATATTCTGGATATTTCAAATAAATGGAATCATAGAATATGTGGTCTTCTGTGTCTGGTTTCTTTCACTTAATATTTTCAAAGTTTATCCATATTGGAACACATACCAGTAACACCCTTTTCCTGGAAAATAATTTTTTATTATGATCAATCATACACATCAATATCCATATGTAATATCAACACACAAGATGTTATATGAATATACTACATCTTATTTATTCATTTGGATGCTTTCCACTTTGGATCTATTATGAATAATGTTCCTATGATCATTTGTGTATAAGTTTTAGTGTGAAACACATCTTCATTTCTTTTGAGTACATAATGAGGAGTGGAATGTTTGGCTCATATGGTAACTCCATGTTTAATAATTTGAAGAACTGCCAAATTGTTTTCCACAACAGCTACATCAGTTTACATTTCCAGCAGCAATGTAGGAGTGTTCTAGTATTTTCCATGTCATGGTCAACACTTGTTATTATTGGCCCTTTTGATGACAGCCTTCCTAGTAGGTGTGAAGTGGTACCTCATTGCATTTCAATTTCCATTTCCTGAATGGCTAGCAAAGTTGAGCATGTTTCCTTGGGCATCGTAGTCATTTACATGTCTTCTTTGGAGAAATGTTTTTCAATTTTGCTTAGGCCTCATGTTTATACCCTGTTCTGATTCTCCTCTGGCCCATATTCATGAGATAATGATTACAGAAGCCAAGGTGATATGCCCACCAAGCCTGTGCCTCCTCTGGGAGACCATGCTCTGGGTATTTGGGGACACTGAAACTCCCTGCTCAAATAGGATCTTTTAGCTTATTGACCTGAGTGCCGACCACACTACCAGTAGGCACAATATGCACATAGAAAGTTCTGAAAAATGGCCACCTGTGGGAAGACATTTGTGAAGAGCAGGGTGGAGCATGGACATGTGGGCAGAGGTGTGAATGTAGCCCCTAATGATGTAGGAAGATCCAGGAATGAGAAGCAAAGGTGGGGGCTTCTCTGTTCCCAGAGATGGGATATGCTTCCATGTTCTGGAGCAGAACTCCTAGGGATGTGAGGATTCTAAATTCACCCGTAGTCTACAGATGATAGTATTTTTCAAAGTAGGAGAGTAAAACTTATTTAGCAGTTTTTAGGTATGATTTATTGCTTTTAAATAATTGGACATGCAGTGTGTGGCCACCACTTGTACATTTGTCCTGACCTGCAGGGCCTGAATGTCTTCCTACTGCACATTGTCTCCTTTGCTAGGAATTCAGGAGCTGTAGCTTGGGACTTGGCTAGGCCACCAAAAATAAAAGGCAAAGGGCAATAAACAATATGTATGAGCCAGACAAGTTCAGCAACTGAAGCAGATTCCAGAACGATGCTTTCTAAATTTTGTGTCTGATCTCTGCCATTTATTGGCTCTGTGAACTGGAATGAAGTTTTAAAAAAATTCTCTAGGTTTGTTTCTGCAAAATAACAATTATATTATCTCCCTTAAGGAATTTCTGTGAATCTTAAATGGGTTAATACCTTTAGAGCACTCAGGATAGTGCCTGGCTGGCAGCAAGCATTCAGTGGCAACTATCATTGTTAGGAGATGCTGTGGGCAGTAGAGAAAGTAGAATTCTACAGATTCTTCTTTCTATCCTTCAGTAGAAACCTTCCCCAAGGTCATTCCAAGGTATGGAAATAGAAAAATTCCTGGGGATAAATTTCTTTCTGCTTGCTTGACCTCTGGGAGAAGGACCCTCCCCAGCAAATGCCAACAAGCCTTGCTTTCACATTCAGCATTTGCTAGAATTTGCAGGAGAACACTCTGAGAATAGCTTATGCTTGAGAAGGAGACTTAGGGAGGGTTAAACATGCAAAAATTTGACCAAGTCTCCAAATGAAAAATAACAGCTTAAGGGAAAACTAGAGACATCTCTCTCTCTCTCTTTTACTTTCACTCTCAAAATGCATTGTGATGAATAATGCCCCAGGGCTGGTGTATGCAAACTTCCACTGTGCTCATGGAGATAATTGAATCCCCTATAATGATGGACCAAGAAAAAAATAAAATAAAAAAGACCCAGACAGACAAGGCTCAGAGGCTGTGGATCGGCCCAGTTTGGCTTCTAGCCCACAGCACCTACAATTATTCTGCAGTGATTTTTATTTATCTATTTAGTGCTCCCACTAGGCAGGGAGAGAAAGGAAGAGGGACTGTGGAGAGGGAGAATGTAGTCATAATTCAGCCCTCATGGTTAGGCAGCAAGCTCGAAATTGAAAAAGTTATTCAAATGGATAATGAAATGGGGCTGAGTGTCTAATGTCCTCCTCTATGGGAAAATGGCATAAATTGTGGGACTTTGCAAGTGGCTTTACATGTTGTTTGTGATGAGATTATTTAAGAATCATTGCAATGATGTTAGAAGAAGACATTATGCCAGGGTGAACATTGAACATTTGCACTTGCATCAAAAAGAAAAAGGAAATATATGCCTTTGGTCTTCTTGAGAAGGTCATTGTCAGTCACCAAATGGAACCAGAGCTCATTCTGGGTTGCTCACATCTTCAGTGATGAGACAGTGCATAAGAACTGTCTGATAAGGTTGTGGCCCTGGACCAAATGTTTTTAACAGGTGAACAAGCAGTGTATGTTCCTGAGTGCTGCCTGGTTGAAGGGTGAGGTTGAGAATCTGATACACCTGCCAGTCCCAGAGGGTGGGGGAGCAATGGCCACTGCCACACATCTCCCCTCCTCTGTTGTGAACAGCACCCTAAAGTAGTTCCCCCCTGATGCCTGATGGTCACTTCTATTACATGTGTGAGCCACCATCCTTGACAAAATTCAATGTGGGTTTTTCAATTACAAGCGCTTTCATATAAAACAGTTCAGAGAAGTAGTTACTACACTTTATCACCAGAGTAACTAAAGTGCAGTGAAGTATGGTTAGGAAGGCTGTAGAGCAGAGTGTGAGTCTGAGTCTCCATAAGTCACCACCATATTTAAGCCCATATCCCTTTCATCATTGGAATTTTGCTACTCAGCTTTTGAAATCCGACATTTTGTACTCCAGAGCAGCACCATCCAGTAGAACCTTCTGCAATGATAGAAATGTTCTATAATCTGTGCTGTTCAATATGGTAGCCACTCATTACTTGAAAAGTAAGTAGTGGGACTGAAGAACTAAGTGAATTTTATCTAAATATAATAAATTTAAATTAAAAAGTCACATGTGGCTAGAAGCTACTATGTTAGGCAATGGAAGGCTATTCATCTATTCAATAGTCAGGAAAATTGATCCCACACCAGCCAATATACAGGTTTAAAGCAGATACTTCAGGGTCAGGTAAATTATTTTCAACAATCTCCTGTCAATGAATATTCATGAGAAAGTGGAGAGCTTTGAGAAAATTTGATAAAATGGGTTAAAAATCTGAGAAAGCTTAGATCTAGATGTTTCATATGCATCAGTATTAGTGCATTAATATATAACTGGGGAAAAAGGAAGAAAGTAAAAGAGAAACTGAAAGAGGAAATGTAATCATTTAATTTTTATCTAGCAGTATCTTCCTCACATAGAGCTATGGAGAAATTGTGAAGTTTGGCAGAAAGAGGTTTAGTAAAAACATAGTCTTTCTTGCAGAAAAATGTAGTCTAGCAGGCAGAGGATGCCCACCAGGACAGCCACAGCTCTGGCTGTGCAGGAAACCAGGGGACAGGAACTTGAAGCCGAACATCATATTTGAGACACAAATGTATGGTAGGCACTCAGCAAAACCCAGGATTTGGATTCCAAGTGGAATAGGTGAAAGAAAAGAGTCAAGGGTTTGTCTCTTTGAAGCAGTTAAAGGGAATGGTGGTAAGAATTCAGAAGCCTGGTATCTAATAATTAGAAAAATTGCAGATTCTACCAGATGTTTGTTGTCAGGATGTAGAGAAAGGAAGACAGGGATCTATGGACACCACTGCTGTGGGAAAGAGTCCTGAGAGCACAGGCTGGGGTGGGTGAAGGGCAAACTCCGGGGCTGGAAATGTGGCGTGTTGGGCAGAATACTTTTTTCCCCCCTTTGGTACTAGGATTGAACCAGGGGTTCTTTTCCACTGAGCTATATCCCCAGTCCTTTCTATTTTTTTGAGAGTTTGAGACAGAGTCTTGCTAAGTTGCTGGGGTTGTTCTTTTACTTGTGACCCTCCTTCCTCAGCCTCCCAAGTTGCTGGGATTATAAGCATGTATCACTGCACCCAGCTGTCAAGAATGCTTTTTATTACAATAGAAGAATCCCCAGGTAATGTCTTAAACAAAAAGGACATTTATTATTTTATATGATGTTAAGTCTAGAGGTAGGATTTGATGACTTTATCTAATTTAATTCTCAAGATTATTGCATGAGGGAAGTTCTTCTTCCATGAAGAAGTCAAAGGTTTGGGAGGTTAAATTACTTGTCCAAAGTCACAGAAAGCCAGGATTGGACCCAGAAAGCCTTGGGTACTGAAAATAATGAAAGGCTTCATGGTGGTGACGTTTACTTTGTGTAAAAGATTTTAAATGTTCGGTGACAGCATTGTAACAAGGTCATTGGGTATAATTTCCATTTTATGAAAGTCAGAATTCCCAGCCACAGAGAGAATGTGGATCGTGTCTAAATAACACAGCAGGTCAAACCGGTAATGAATTCTGGTATCAAATGCAGAGCTTCCTGTCTGAACTACCAGGTATCATTTCATGGCTCCTATTCTTGCAAAATAATGGTAAACACACACACACACACACACACACACACACACACACACAATCAAACAACATACCTCATGGTGCCTGGCAAGTACCTTCTGAAGCCAATCTCATTTCTTTTCTTTCCTCCCACTTTCTTAATAGTTGCTGTTTTGTGAAAATACAGGGAGAAGACTGCCATGGACACAAAGCAAAGTAAGAAGGCAGAGCCCAGCACCTGCTGCTGAGGGATCTACCAGGAGAAACAGACCCTACTTGTTGAAGGACAAAAGTGAGTCCTGGTCCAAACTAGGGAGGTGTAGTTTCAAATGTTAAGCTATATGAACCTCTTTTTTTGTTTGAAGTCTCAAATGGATTTTGCATCAAAAGGTATCCCTTAAATTAGAAAAGGATAATGAACCTACAAGTATGCCTGCACGAGGAGGACTTTAAAAAATTCTTCAACTTGTATAGAACCCAATAAAGGGTATTATTTTGGATGGAAGAAAATTTCCAAAATTGAAAGGTTGAAGAGAGATTCAGCAGCTAGATCTAAGCTTAGTTTAGACTATGTGAAGTGCTATTATTTTTCAGAAGATAATTATCCTTTTATTATCTGTTGCCAATGTCACATAATACTGAGAAATTGATCAGCATATAGCCTGAAACATCTCAGACTTTGGAATGGAAATAACTGCCAAATATGGATTAAATTGATAAAAATAATTCCAAACATGATTAGAGTCACTCTGTTGTATATCCTGCACAGCAGGTGGGAAATCCTTGAGAAGAATTAGGGAAAGGTTTAGGGAAAGCAGATTAATGGAGAAAGATTAAATGTGTTTCAAAAGCAGTACAAAACATATTTTAAATGACAGTCCTTCCAGGGGCAATGTTAAAAGGTATCCGGGTACATGCAAAATTCAAGCCCTTGGTTTAACTGTAGTTGATGTAATATAAACATAAAGGTGTCTTTGTGGCATAAGCTGAGCACATGGAAGACACTTGAAAGTGACAAATATAACTGCTAGCCATGTTATTTTTCTTTTTATCATTTACATTTAATTACACAACTGATATAGAAAAGCACCATTACTGTAAAGATTAAAACAATACCCAAGTGCATAAAACAAAATATGAAACAAAATGTGAAGATGCCCCTGGATGCCGCAACTTCCTCCCAGGCCCTCCTTCCCCATAAACATTTTACTCGCTGAATTAACTGGTGCCAACTGCAGCATGCAGGCTTCTGATTCTCTTTCTAATCCATCTCCCTACATATAAGAGGAGGGTCCTGGCAAGTGGCTACCTGGCATTCATCAATATATGTGTATAGGTATACGTATATAAGTATAAATTTTCATTTTGTTTCTTACATAAATGTAGGCAATATAAATATTGCTTAATTATTTGATTTTCTTCATATACTCATATATATTAGAGCTATTTTCAGGTTAGTGCATATATGTCTATCTTTTTGTTAAATGTCTGATAATGTATCTCATATCATGAGAATATTCCATAATCTACTTGGTTAATGTCTTATTGATGATACTTGGCTTATCTGACTGTAATGCCTTACTATAACAAAAGTCCCAAAGATGGCTGGCTCCTTTAACATTTTCCAAGAGTTATCAGAGAATAAATCATTCCTAGAAGACTTATTTAAAATTGATGAGATCAATTAGCAAGGTAGCCTAAATGAGCCAATTAATGTTGATTCTGCCCCTATTGACCAAGGCCAGGTAGCCACTTGCCAGGACCCTTCTCTTGACTTATTGGCATTCTAATCACTGGGATTTAGAGAGGGCAGGCCATCAGATCTGTGCATGTCACAGAAGCAAATGCCATCTGCTCTCTATGGGATGTCACAATCCCTCTCCTTATCTTTTAGTCTATAGACCCACACCACATACCATACAAATATCAGCTATTTCTTGATGTCAGTGATAATGAGATTATTTATGCCTATTTGTATTTTATATTTCCATAATGTACATATGTTACTTGTATAACTCACATAAATGCATTTTTTTTAAGGTGCACGATTAAGAAAATCAGAAAAAAGGCAAATGAACAACCATGTGCCTAGCACTCAAACACACTTAACCATGATACCTTTATCATGTATTGTTTTATAATGAATATATAATAATGTGTATTATAAGATATATTGCATAATTTAATAATATATATCACTTAAATATATCTAACTATTTTCTCTATTTACAATCTATAAATTACCTGTATAAAACCAAACAAATTACTAAACCTCTCTAAGCCTCAGCTTTTATAAAATATAAGGTGCATATGATAACCTAATCTCATTTAAAGAGCAAATGAAATTACATATGCAAAATGCAACACACAAAATGTGGCACTCAGGGGGGAAGATGGTGTATAGTGTTATGTAGGGTAAAGAACATTAACTCTGGGTTCAGAAAGACCTTGGATTGAGTGTCTGCTTTACCTCTATCTTAGAGAGTGGCCTAAAGAAAGTTTATTAACCTCTCCAAAGCTCAGTCTCCTTATCCATAAAATGGGAATAAACTTTAAAATGTAATTACTAAACCTAAATACTGTATCTTCATGTTTTACTTGGCATGTGGGAAGTACCCAAAAAGTTTACTACCAAATGTCAACTTTCTTCTTTTCTCCTTCTCATAGATTGCTAATATCCAAGTAAAGCAGATAGGGTGGTGGCACTGTTACTAATGATTACTATTTCTATGTATTTTGCAGTTAACACAGTATACATTGAGTTGTTTGATCTTTATAAAATTCACCATGGCAGCTATAAGATCTCATTGATTTTTCTAGGGCTTTTCCATGGTTGTGAAACAATTTCTCATGGATCTCTCATGGTTCTGAACATCTTGCAAGCAGATGCACTAACAGCATTTTTTGTGGACTGTCTTAATAAGGATGTTTCTATAGTGAACATCTACTTCTGGAACAAAGAGTGGATTGTTTACTGTTCAGTATTACAATGATTATATCTTCCTCCAAGGCAAAGGCCAGGTTTACTTTTAGCCCATTATGAAAGATTTGTGTTTTCTGAGCTTCGAGTTCCTCTGCTGTGATTCAAAGAAAGCCACTGTGTACATCCATCTGGGCTATTCTGTTAACCTCCATGGGATTTGAGAGCAATGGAAATAGATATACAAACAGGAGCTCAGATTGCTTGTTTTGCCATGAGTAATCAACCCTTTGTCTCTAAACCAGAAGTCTTGTGTCTTTTGCCAGAATCCATAAAACAGTAGCAGACTATCTTGTTAACTTTCAAGTAAAGTAACATCTCGGAATTGTTGTGAACTCTTGACAGCAAGACAGTGCCTGGAACAGCAGGCTATTTATTCATCCACTAGAGAGCATGGAGTTCACATGACTTCTTCACCTCCCACGTTTCTAAGCATTCCAACATCAAACCTTGTTAATTTACCATGCAAACATGACCCTGATTGATCTAATTCTCTCTCCAATACTACTACCACCCCAGTTTAAGCTCCCCTCATCATATTCTGAATGATGGCATTAATCTTCTAAGGTATCTACCTGCAGGGCCTTTGATTCTACTCTGATCCATTGTTCCTTGGCCGTACTCTTGGTACTTTTGGCAAAATGTGACTCTGATGATATGGTTTCCTCTGACATGTGGTTTCCACATGGCCACCAACTTTCTCTCTTGAGTTACTCTGTCTCATGCTCATTCTCTGCTAGCTGGGGCCTGGGAGGCCTTCTTTCATTTCTTAAATGGGGTTTGCCTGTACTGTTCCGCAGACTTTGCATAGCTCTATGTTCAAGGGTGTCAATTCAACAGTCTGCTGGCAATAACAATAAAGTGTCCAGAAAACAAAGAGGTGCTTCTTCTAAATTGACCAAGGGTACTATATGGGTCAGCATGTTCCTCATGGCCGTGAGGACTTTAAATATATTAATCCATTTCCCCAGGATGCTCTTCTCTCTTTGTCTAGTTTGCTCATATTTGTTCTTCAAACCCTAGTTCAGGCTGCACTTCCTCAGAAAAAATCAATCTTCTCTGGCTCCATATTGTATGTTTCTTCTTCATAGCACCCACCACAGTTTATATTTTATGTTCATCTTAAGTCATTTATTGTCTTATGTTTAGTTATATTATTTGATTGATGTCTTAATGTGCCTTGAACTTGATGCTCTCTGGAGAGAAGGCCCATGCCTATGTTTTGCTCACTATACGATCTTCATTACTTTGCATACTGTTTAATAAACATGGACTATGAAATAATAAATATGAATGCATAGTCTGAGTAGGAATTTTTTTTTTTTGTACCAGGGATTGAACACAAGGGCACTTGACCACTGGGGCCACATACCCAGCCAGTTTTTTGTATTTTATTAGAGACAGGGTCTCACTGAGTTGCTAAGTGCCTCGCCATTGCTGAGGCTGGCTTTGAACTCGCAATCCTCCTGCCTCAGCCTCCCAAATGCTGGGATTACAGGAGTGGCTTGAGTAGGAAACATTATCCCAGTTTTATAGATGAGAAAATTGAGGTTCAGAGATGATTAATGAGTTTCTTATAATCAAAAAGCTGCTAAGAGGCAGCACCAGGTCTAACATTCAGGTTTTCTAAGAGTGCCAATCTCTTTCCATTAATGGTGCTCCTGTGAATCCAGAAAGGCCTGGAAAGAGCTGCATAAGGGAAACAGTACAGGAGGGTGACTTATTCTATGCAGGGTGTTAGGTTCTTGTAAATACTAAGCTAAGGAAATGAAAAAAAATACTAGGCAAGAAGAAAGGGCAATGGAACCAAAGAGTATCTTCAAATGTAAGGCAAAGGGTGGGGAAGACATGGGAGTTGAGCAGCAGATTTGGTAGCCAAGAAGATTATGAAGAATAAGGTCTGGAGGAGGTTTAGGGATTTAGTATCTGACCCTCCAAGACCAGTCTCTGGATTTCCTAGACATTTCAAATGGCATCCACCCCTAGGTTTCCACCAGTTTAACCTTCTGGAAAAGGGATTCCTTTTAGTTTCTCTAGTTCTTCCCCTCTTTCCCCCCTACTTCTATGTTAAAACTCTGTAACAATACACAGCCCCTGAGTAGCTATGAATAATTTTCTTCATATGCAGACAGAACTTCTTTCTAATGTCAACTACATCTCCCTGTACCCATGGGATTCCTATGAAATGAGAAAGCTGAGCCGTCCCCAGGGTGTGATGAATTAGGATAGAATCTTAGTTTTCTTTTCTACTGGGGAAAGATTTGGATAATTGAGAAAAACTGATTGGATGGGAATTACTGTTTGAATGTATTATACACACAGCCCAAGAATCATTAGAGCTCTCCTGTCAGCAATACTCACTTGATTTGTAGTTCACTGGAGGTGCAGTTGGGATTGACATGTGACATATGGATCTTTGCATCCACCTATAGCTAAACTTACAGAAGCTCCACAAATAGTTTAGGTAAGTACTCCAACAACCATTTCCTTCTCCAGAAAAAATCTTTTCATCTTACATGTAGTGGGATTCCCAGTTTCTGAGCAGTTCCCTCAATCCTAGATTATAATTCCTGGCCTAAGTCCTGTGCATCAGCATTTTAATCGAACTGTGTACTTGGCTTTTAATCTCAGTTTCACTCATGGATATTGCCATTGAATCATTTTCATTTCTATTTCGGATAGACCCAGAGATCAGTTTCACTATTCCCTCTTCCTATTGAAGTTTTCTGGAATTCCAGTGTTATGGGATTTTGCTGATCTGAGAGGAGATTTTTGAAATGCCTACTAAATACCATGTTTTCCCCTTACACAACAGTAAGAATTATTTAGCCAAGTCACACCATTCCAAGTTACAATGAGAGTGGTGCTTGAGCTATTGTCATACTGAGTAATTTTTGATCAGTCTGTCTCCCTAGACAAATGAGAATTTAGAACCCATGTCCCAGAACTTGAGACAAGTATAGGGATATAAGTTTAGACTCCTGAGCTGTCAGCATAAAGCTGAATATCATGTTATAGAGAGTGCCTAGTAGCAATCAAAATTAAGAGCCAAACTATTTAAATAACCAAGATCCAAGTGTGCATGGCTAAGCCTAGGGGAAGAATCCAAGTGCTAAGCAATGGAACCTGAAGATAACTTATTAGAGAAAGCAGAGATTAGAGACCAACCTTGAAATCTTGAAGGGAACCTCCAATTACATTTTATAGGTCCCGGTAGCCCCAGACATACATGCACAGAGGGCTACATGAAGAGGCCATAATGATATGAACAGATATGCTGCTGAGAGATCCATATGCTGTGGTTTTACAACTCTGGATTTTATTAGAAGAGATAATATTAAGTACCTATATGTAAACAATTTTCTTCATATACAGACAGCACTTCTTTTCAATATAAACTACATCTCCCTACACCCATAGGACCCTATGAAATGAGAAAGCTGAGCTGTCTCCAGGGTATGGTGAATGTATTGGTTAGCTATTGAGTACCTGTTATAAATGTATCAGTTAGCTATTGCTGTGTAACAAACCAGCTTAATGCTTGGTTTAGTCAGCTGTTTTGCTGTTGTGAACAAAAGTCCTGACAAGAACAGTTAGAGGAGGAAAAGTTTATTTTGATGTTCAGTTTTAGAGGTCTCAGTCCATTGATAGCTGGCTCCATTGCTCTGTGCATGAGTTGAGGAAGAACATCATGGCAAAGGTGTGGTAGAAGAAAAGAGCTCAGAACCTACTTCTTCCAGTCATACCATGCCTGCCTATAGTTACCACCCAGTTAATCCCTTTCAAGAGATTAATGTACTGATTAGATTAAAACTCTCATGACCCAACTATTTAATCTCTAAACCTTCTTGCATTGTCACACACACATGAACTTTTGGGGGAATATCTAATATCTAAACCATAACAATGCTCAATGGTTTAAAACAACTGTATAAATTTATAAGTAACAACTACTATAGCTCATGCTTCTGGGGTTTGCTTGGAAATGGCTAGTGTAGGCTGGGCTTGTCTTGGTGGCTCTATGCATCTTGGTGGGCTTACTCATGAATCTGTTGTTGATTGGGCAGGGGAGTGGTGGACCTTGCTCTAGGCCAAGGCAGCTTAGCTAGAGCAGGTCCACTTCACATGTCTCTTACTCTCTTCTGAGTCTTGAAAGCTGTCCCAGCATGTTCTCATAGCGACGGCAGAAGAACAAAATCACATGTATGAAGACATGAATGGTGTGACTCTACTTTGTGTACAACCAGAGACTTGAAAAATTTTGCACTGTATGTATAATATGAAATGAACTACATTCTGCCATCATATATAACAAATTAGAATAAATAAATAATTTAATAAAAAAAGTAAAACAATAAAAAAAGAACAACAAAATCACAATAGAAACACATAGTCTCTTGAGGCCTACTCTAGGGACTGGCACAAGGTCATAATCTGCTTGACTCTCTTGGTAAAAGCAAATCTCATTCAAAATCCAATTCAGAAAACAGGGAGGTACCTCCTGCTCACAGCGGAAGAACACTGCAAAGATATATAGCAAAGAGATGGGGTACAGGAAAGGAAGGAATTTAAGGTTATCACTTAATCTATAGAAAGCAATAGGCACTCATCTGAGAGTTCTGTGATCTTATATGCTTAAGTGTTATATGTACAATGAGGAGGTATTATTATCCCCATCCTATAGATAGTTCAAATGTTTACGTCAGTCATTAGGATAATACAACAATTAAGTGGCAAGCATTTCAACTCTGGTTTCGGTAGTTCTAAATTTGAAATCTTTTCACTATGGATTAATCAAATTATCCTCTTTCATTCCAGTTAATTTTTTTATATAAAGCATATATATAAATACATGTCATATTTGAAAGACACTTTAACAATTTAGTGAATAGATTAAAATTAAAACAATCCTAATTTCATTACAGGTTCTTTCTATTTGCTGGCAATCTCCACGAGTCTGTTAAATAGCTTTCTGTCATTTATTCTTTGCCCTTATAATATTTTAAAAAGTTCAACATCCTGCACTGATGATAATTTTTCCTGTCATTTATACATACACATAGAGAGTTGGTATTCAATACACTGTAACATGGAGCTCATTAGTAAGGCAATTCTTTCACAGCATGAAAACATTCTGTTACTTAAAACAAAAACTTACAACAACCCTAGCATTAAGTACAGTAATTAGCTATCAGTAAAGGATGTCCCTTTAAAACATTTTCAGGGGATTCATTTAAAGTCATCTGCCATAGTCAGTCCTGTGGACTGTGTAATGATTATAGTGGACTTAGTGAAATGATGGCCCAAATCATCATGCTGGGTCCTCAAAGGATTTATTTCTATAGATAAATTAGCTTTCTTTTATAAAACTCAAACAGTGTAGGTTTGCATGATCATGGCCCATTACCATTGTTGGAAAGTGGCAATGCTCTGACTTAGTAGACATGTGAAAAGAAACAAGATGATGCATCCTAGCCCAACCTTATCAAGTCAAGAAATGCCCAAGAATCTCTGCTGTCCAGGTGCCTGGTTAGTCTGCAAATTGTCCCCAGGTGGGATTCAGAACCACCCATCATTTATACCAAGTTTCATCTCTCTTCTTTCCATTGACCTTGTGTTAAAGTTTCATCTCTCTTCTCTCCATTAACCTTGTGAGACCAGAACAGATCCATTCTTGCTTTTGTATATGAGCACCAAGAGTTGGAGATTTGGGGCATATGACTTAAGCTCTCTGAGCCTGAGTTTTCTCATCTATTTAATAGAGATAATGGTCCCCACTTTGCCTTCCCTAGAATGCTGAGAAGAAGAGTAGGTGCTCAAGAACTATTAATTTGCTCCTTACTTTGATTGCTCTCTAACCAATGCTCTGAGCCCAAAAACTAGGCTATTGATGATTTGATTATATTTTTTTATTCTCTAAAATATGTACTCCTAGCAAGTCAGTAATAATAACATATCTCTATGCAGCTCTTACAAAGACATTTTTCCCACTATACTCCACTAAATCAATATGACAAACAACTGACATTCTTGGTAAAGATTTACCCATAGAAAGAGTCACAAACTAAAGGGCAAATAACTTTGGAAATATTTCAGTCTTTTCATACCTCTGCAGGTTCTTCATATGCTTTCATTTTCATAAAACTGCATGAGATCATAGTAGGCATCACTGCAATGCAACTAAAATCCGTGTTGAACAATGATGTTTTGGTCAGTCTTTGCTATTACTTGTGTCTCTTCTCAGAAATGAACAGGAAAGATCACATTTGGGGAAAAAAAGTTTTATCTTAATTTCCCCCCTAATTATTAATTTCCTGAAAGTTTTAGGGGAAATGATTATAAAATACATTTAGATCTAGAACACATTTGATTTTCCTGACTTTTGTCACTTCAGTTTGAAACCCAGTGGTTTGAGAAACTATGGCTAAAAGGCAACAAGACAACAGAAAATGCATCTGTCTGATTTGCAGAAGCATTATGCTGTTACCTTTAACACTGTGCAGCTTCCATGGGTTAATCAATCCAGGAAGGTATTGATTAGTGGTCTTTAATACATGGACAGACTACAGATAGCATTTGCACAAATATTTTAGGTACATTATCTCATTTGATTCTTATATCTATAAAACAATGGTGATGAGAAAGAACTAAACAGATATTTGATTCTGATAAAAATATATATCAAGAAGTAATGTTATTATTAATACTATTAACAATCAGTAATTATAATACCTGCATTGAGACTTTACTCTCTGCTAGGTCCCATGCTAAGAACTTTACTTTCATTGTCTCATTTAGTTCTCCTGTGATATCATTCTCAGAGATGAAGACTCTCCAAGGTTACCCAGCCAACAAATTTGTGAAACTATTGCTCTTTAACACCAGAGGTAGAAGGCTTATGAAAGAAAGAAATTAAGTCCAAGAAATTCCTAATATTATACAGAGAGTAAGTCTAGGAAGTGAGAATTGATCCTTTGAATGTCAACACATTGTTCATTTAAATATACTGAAGCTTGGCTTATTTTACCCTCACAAAGGACACTGGAATTTGCTTGCTAGGGCATTTAATATATTGTGAAGTATGTGGACAGGTATCACACAGTCAAAAATACTTGAGTCAATTTTTCAGGGTGATCTTTTACTCTCATGTGGGACATCATTTAGGATGAACATATCATGATTTCTCCCATCCCATGAAAAGAGATCCTTAAAGAGACATTGAAAACAAAATACAAATCAGTCAAATCATGTGAACTTGTCAATTTATAACTAATTTTTAACCAACAAAAGTGGCAATTGTATATGGCTCAAATATAAACAATGTAGTTCTGGTGGTTTGCAACACCTACAATAATCCTGCTCCCCCCTTATAATTCCACTAAAATAAGGCAAATAAATTGTTTCAGCAGAAACAAACCAGCAAGGAAGGGGATGTAGGACAGGAAACAATAATTATAAAACTTTGAAAGCTGAAAAACAGGCAGACGAATGATAATTGAGAAGATAGATGCAAAAAATGCAGATTATATATGGAAAATTTAACAGCAAATATACAATCAACCACATTAGCAGTCTCAGAAAAAGAAGATAACTCCATGAAACTAGAGCAGAATGCTGTTAAAAAAGAACAGTAATAATAAGCACGCACACACACACACACACACACACACACACACATTAAAAAGATTAAAAACAAGATGTTAGTAGTAAAAAAAGCATTTTTGAAAGACTTTTTTAAGTCACAAAATCAAATAATGTGTTTCAGAATCCAAAAAATAGTAGTTACAAAGAGAAGAGGATTAATCTAAGAGGAAAATAATCAATAAAATGACTTCAGGAATTTCCTACAGTGGAAAGAAATGAGTTTCCAGATTAAAAGGGCCCCACTGGGGTGCAGTGGAGAATAGACTCCCTACCACATATGCTGTTGTGAAAATTCACCATGCTTGGGTCCAAGAAAAGACCCTACAAACTGCCAGAAAGAATGAACAGGTGCATGTAAACAGGAATTGGAATAAGTTTATTTTTATTTTGCTTTTAATTGACACATATTACCTGTATATATTTGTCGGGTATGATGTAATGTTATGATATAGTATATATAGTATAATAATCAAATATATATAGTATATAGTATATATATATAGTATATTATACTATATATATTATAGTATATTATACTATATATATATATATAGTATATATATAGTATAATAATCAAACCAGGGTATTTAACACATTTATCACCTTGCACATTCTTCATTTCTTTGTAGTGAGGAAAAACACTCTCTTTAGCTATTTTGAAATATTCAACACAATATTGTTGACCATAGTCACCCTATTGTGGAATAGAACACCAGAACTTACTTCTAGCTGTAATTTGTACACATTGATGAATTTCTTCCCATCCGCTTTTTCTCTTTCCCTCCCCTTCCCATTGTCTGGCAAAACCAAAATTCTTCTTCCACGTCTCTATGGGCAACTTCTGCAGATTTTACATATGTGTGAGATCATGATTTCTGAAGAACATCACAATAAATCAGAGGACTGAGAATATGACCCAGGAGAAAAACCAATGAAAATTCGTAGCTTGGCATTGCTCTGGACAGCATCAGATGAGAGAAGGGAAAGATGGATATACACCCAAGGAAAAACATTTTTAAGTTTTGTGATGTGGTTGACTATGTGGAAAATTGTACTTAAAAGCTTTTGTGGAAAAAATTAACAATATATACAGACTAGTAATAATGAAAAAAATCCCACAAGACAATCTACTTCTGAAGAGAGAAAAGTCAAGGAAGAAAGCAAACACAGTACTCAGTAGTACAAAGTTGGGAATAATATTTGCATAGGAATGCTACAGTAATAACTGAATATTGATTTACTCAAATAGAATGGAGCCAAGCACTGAAGCTGAGAGGAAGGAGCTAAAACCTCATCTGTCATCATTGAAAGTCAGAAATAAATAAATTCATAAAAAAATTCATTAATCTGAAGAGAGCAATATATACATGTTATTTAGAAATGTGTGTGTTTAAATGCCAGAAGAAAACACTAAAAGAACAAAATCATTGCCTCAAGAGGGAGACTGGGAAAAGTGTAGAACAGTGGGGCAGGGAATTATTTAGACATTTTTATGAGCCTTTTAGAACTATTTGACTTTTAAACTATGTGAATGTATTACTTTGATAAAATAAATATTAATTTTAAAAATCCAAGTTCAGCAAGCATGATGCTATAGCTCCTTTGAAAACAAATTTTCCCGTTTTGACAGAGGCCTTCTTAATATTACCAACACTTTTAAAGTGCATAAAATGTGCAGAGCAGGGCATTAAGCACTGTTTCTAAAGTCACAAGAATGCATCATTTAAATAAATTCATCTTAGCAAGTGCGAAGTTTTGACCTTCCAAGATTAATTGAAAAAGAAGGGTCAACACTTCGTCATGTGTTAACCAGAGCTGTAAACGCAAGAAGCACTTAGGCTAGAGAACATCACTCATGAGACAGCAAATTTCAGTAAAATGACAATTACTAGTGGATAACCTCAAGAAAACAATGTTAAGCTATTCCTTATTTCCCTTTACTGAGCTCTAAATCTTCATTACTTTCTAAAGTGATCTTTGTGTCTGTGGGACTTTGTTGACAAATCATTTCATGCCCTCTGGGCGGATCTTGGAACATTCTCTGTGTGCTTCCAGGGAGAATAATAGTCTTGGCAGAAAGCTGTACCCGTATGAGCTTCACTTCTCTTAGCTCTGTGTGGATGTCCCTCCAAGGGCCCCTGCTCCGGGCCAACTTTGGATGGGTGAAGTGTGACATAATTCTTAATTTTGCATCTGATCACTTAGAAAAGCTCTTTGTCCTTTCAGCTTCAATTCTGACAGGTCATTTTCTGCTCCTGTATCAGTAAATAGTGCTACTGAGAAACACTGTTAGCATAAATACTCCACAGTACGTCTCCCTTCACCTTGACCCCTTTTCTGCTTTCTTCACTGTAGGCCCCCATGGTCTGGGATTTCTTTTGCCCACTTGCTGTAAACTTTTTTCATTCTTTTGCTTAGGTCTCTCGTTCTCTTTCAAATTGTATCAAATGTTGGGGCAGTGTCATTGGATTTGTGTTGGGTGTCCTTCTGTGCCTATGATTAATTCTAAATGCTGATGAAAAATCCTCCATTGATGTCTTGGCTTCTTTTTCCACATTTACAAGTTCAGTTTTGCCTTTTGCTATTTCAGAAAGCTCCCATTTGAAGTTTTTCTTTTCTTAATTTTTACCAAAGATCTATTATTTGAAGATTCTGTGGGTGTAGGGAGATGGTGCTATGTTGCTGTCTTCTCTGGGTTCCTGTTGACTCTCGATTCCTCTCTAAAGTTATTGTATGAATTTGTTTCAGATACTCCCTCCTGTCTTCCCCAAATTTGCACACTGGTTTTGGGACTATGGTTCTGACTTCTGATTGGTTCATTTCTTCATTTTAGGTGCTTTCACTTTTTTTTTTCTTTTTTCTTTGTGGTAGGTGGGCAAGTATGGAATCAAGATAGGAGACCTGAAAGAACTCAAGAAATGCAGAGGGTGGGGCATACCCATAGTCCTAGGAAGCTGATGGGGGGGCGGTATGGAAAAGCTGAAGAGTCCTGGAAGTTTCATATGCTTCCACTCCAGATCCAGGCTCCCGACAGTCATCATGACGGTGCTCATGCCAACCTATATCTTCAAAAAGACTTCTAAGTTGTTCTCCTAGAGAATGCTCCCCTCTTAGAAATCTGTCCTTAGTAAACCAAATGGGAAAAGAACATTTGATTCTCAGAAATCCTGTTTTCAGTCTATGTGACCAGAATATACACTTTTAATAAAATAAAGCCAACTCTCTCTTTAACAGTTTATAAATTCAAAGAAGGTTTACATGTGTTGCTGATGGCATTCATTCATGTATTCATTAAACATTTATTAAGCATCTACTAAGGCCTAGGTACTCTACCTTGGCCTATCCTTTTGGATTATAATTCAACAACACACATCTAGAGTCATTATTTTCATATGTTTTATGCCAGTAATCTGACTCTTGGGAATTTGTCCTAAGGTAATAATTCAAATGGAAGAAAATAAATAATGTGTAGAATGTATTTTATAGCAGTATTTTTTTGTAATGGTAAAATATCCAAATGCCCACTGATAGGGAATTAAGATAACTTTGGCAGATTCATTCCGTTAACATTAACTGTTTTGTTTCTAACATTTTATATACTCTTTTGTATTTTCCATATTTGTATTTATCATTATCAGTAAGTACCCAATGTTAATGGGTACAAAAAAAATCTATAAAAGTATAATAGTAACTACATATGATTATATATATATGAAAAGTTGCAGAGAATAGTGAAAAATGCATAGTGATATGGTTGGGTGGTTAGATTATATCCTTATTTCCCTTCTTTAAATAATGTAAAGTTGTCTTAATGGTAAGTAAAAGTCATGACATAAACTAAAAAACCTTAAAAACAGCTCTTTGGGGACCATTAGGTAAAGTACCCCAAAGGCAGAACTCCTGGTGTCCTTAATAATAATGGTTTGATTACATGGGAAAACATTATGACCTAAGACACCAAGGAAAAAGTATTCTCAGAAACCAGTAGTAAGAGTTTGTATCATTCAATATTCAGGGGCATGAGCTCCCTAGATTGAAGCAGTTCCTTTCCCCACCTGAACTTCACTGGTTTCTCTAATTCTTCACTACTCTGTGGAGATTTCATCCCCATCTGGGGTTTTCAAAACATTGACCTTCTTGGAGGTCACTTGGGGTAATAGATAATTCTGATCAAAGTGAATTAAACATTGTTCTGACTGAGCTTCTAGGTGATACTGAAAAAGTCGTATTTCTGAGTCTGTCTTCTGTAGAATGGGGTTATAATGACAAGGTATGCAAACATTCTAATAGCATGCCTCCTCCTTTGCAGGGCAACCTAACAAACATGAGTTTCCTGCCTTGAGGTTGAAAAGCCAAGTGGGGCTCTGTGAGGCATGCAGTGGGAGAAGGTCTGTGTGGAGTCTGTCCATAGCTGCCTCTCACTCAGCTGGCACCACACACTGCCCGTTGCCGAGTGTGGCCTCAGGTGGTAGAGTGGGCTGTGCCCTGATAGCAAGTTCTTGGCAAGACCAGTTGACTGCTTATTTTATCATCACAAAGGCAATATGTGCTTACTAAATAAAACTTGGAAAGGAGTGAAAAATGGAAAACAATCCCCTAAAGTCTCCCCAACTTGAAGAAATGGCTGTTAACGTTTTGGCATATTTCCTTCCAGGCTTTCCCTATGCGTAGGTTTTGGCAGGTTTTTATACACAATTGTAATTATGCTGCACATAAAATTTTGCATCATGAATTTTTCATTTCAATGTAGCAGATAAGCTGTTTTCATGTCACTTCATAGTTTTCAGGACCATCATTTTTAATGGCCACATAACATTCTTGTTTAGAAATCGTACAGGTGGTACCCAGGCATGCATGCTTTCCTGTCGTGGGCCAGGAAGCCTCTTGTACAGCTTTTTCATTACTATGGGGACATCTGAGTTTTCCAGTAGCCCCAGATCATACAATCAAAGGCATTTGGGAGCATACAAATCCTTCTGGAAAAAGTGAAGAAAGAAGGAAGAGGAAAAAGGAATAAGCAGGAAAAAAAATACACTGAGAGAGGAAGGAGGGAGAGAGGAAAAAACATACAGGAAAAGGAAGAAAGAAAAGAAGGAAGAATATGAAAGAGTGGAAAATGTAATGAAAGAAAATGAGGAGGAAGAGGAAGGTTGGAGGCTGAAGAGGCAGATATCTTGTGTCTTTGATAAGACATGGACCACTTTAATTGCCACATGGTAGATGCTTTCTAAGAAAGACAATGATTCTCAGTTCCTGTCCTGCTGGCTACTTCCAACACATCACCAGCCCCTGATGTTTTTGTTCTCAGTCCTTCATATTTAATGTTATGGCCATTGGAATTTTTTTGGCACTTATTAATTCTTTATTTTGAATCAAACACATTCACCTGACATCCTTCTTTATAAAGACTCATTATTACTCCACTCAATAGATGAAAACCTTCAGTTGATTCCCTGGGTTTTGAAGGGCAGTGTCCTGTACGAGATACCCCTTGAATTCTTCCTCCAGGGATTTCAATTTTTTCCTCTTTGATACCGTGTCCTTGGCTGGAATTAACTCTCTTTCCAGTATTTTGCTCCTGTCACCATAATAGAATTTCAAGACGTGTGGTCCATTAGCCACACGCTGGCACTTTCGTAGTCCCTGATGGGGTTCTGGGCCCATGTGTTTCCTCCTGTTTGGGGAAAAAGTATGGTTTCTGGAAGACTCTGAAAGCCTCTTGTGCTGCTGCCAGATGATCAGTGCTGCTGAAAGGAGGGAACTGAGCCTGGCTCTCCTCCAGTCTGCCCTGGGGACCATCTGCATTTTGTGAGCCTGGGACCTGCCATTGCCCACAGGATGACTGTGAACATCAGAGGCACTGGCAGGGCCTTCCATGAAGGCTGGAGCAGGATGTGAACAGCTTGCCTGTATGTCGGCCCATTCCACTATCCCAGGAAGCCAAAAACTATACCATAGTGCCTTGGCAGGAAGACCTTCCCAATTGGTAGGTTTGCAAAGGCCTCTTCACACAGGAGCCCAGGCCCAGCAAGTAGGCAGGATCTCCTCCACCTCTCGCCCTATCATCTGTCACCATGGGCCAGGACAAGTACAGGGCTGTTTCTCTGCCAGAGAAAAGTCATGCATGGTCAGAGGACCTGGAGTTGAAATCTGACTCTCCTACTTAGGTGCTCTATGACTTGAGTTAGTAAAATGCCCCTTATGCTCAGTGTCCTCACCTGTAAACTGGGACAAGAATCCATGTTGTGATTACTTTGTAGCACTGGTAAAATTGCCAAGGAGATAATAGAGGTTAAAGTATATGATTTTTAAAAAAATGTCCTTCCTAGGTCAAGAAGGGAAAAGAGAACAGTAGAAAGAATATTTCTTTGGCATCAGGAGTCCTAGGTTCCAATAACACCTCTGCAATTGACAACTTGCATTCGCTCAGCTTGCTCATTCTGTAAAGAGGACTAACAAAGCCTATTTGTGTAGACTTTTTGCAAATGTTAGGTGAAGTAATAGGAGTAAAACTTGGAAGTGCTTTAAGTGACACATTAAGGTACTACGAGTATCCTTGTTAGGGAGACCATTGTTACAGTTATGCTCACAATTGTGTTATATACTGGATATTTGCGTCCCTTCCAATTTTATATCCCCAATGTGATAGTACCAGGAGGTGGGGACTTTGAGAGATATTAGGGTTGGATGAGATGATAAGGTGGGTTCTCATGGTGGGATTAGTTCCCCCATGAAAAGAGGCAGCAGAGAGCTTGCTTGATATCTCTCACTTCTCCCTGTGAAGACACAGGGAGAAGATAGTTATCTATATTCAAGGAAGAGGGCACTTACCAGGACCTGATTATGGCGCCATACTGATCTTAGATTTCCAGTCTCCAAAACTGTGAGAAAAGAAATTTATATTCTTTAAGCCACAGTCTACAGTATGACAGCCTGAGCAGATAAACTTGGTGTTAGGCCCAAGCAAGAATGGCCTTCCTTAGAGGGTGGGCTTGATCAACACTCTCCATACCCAGGACCAGGACCAGGGAAGGCCAGGTAGGTGAGGCCCTTACCTCCATGCAAAATTTAAGGTGGTGCTCCAAATTCCATGATCAAGATAAATATTTTAATGCAATGTTAAAACAACAATCAAAAGCAAAGCAAAACAAAATAAAACAAACAAACAAGAAAACATCCAGGATGAATAAAATACCAAAATTTTAAAGGTAAAATCAGTCACAGAGCTCAGGGGACTGAGACAAAAGAAACAATTAGTATTAGTGAGCGATCTAATTAAAAAAGTTTTGATATCTTGTTCATTATGGATTTTTACATTAATTTTGAGTTTTAAAATATTGCATTAAAATATAAATTATCTTTCAGGTCACTGAGTTTGAATCCACCAGAAATTTTGCCCCCAGAACAAGTGCTCACTTGCCTAACCTCAGTCCTGGTCCTGACATCACCCACGATACTTTATTTCATGGGGCCTACTGGCCCGAGTCCCTCTGTCTGCCTTCTCATTCATAATTGAAATTTACTGTCTACTGACTCTTTTTCTAGACCCTGCTCTGTTAATCCATGTTGAATATTAATTTTCCTCTCAGAAATTGACAATTGGGGCAGGAGGAAAGAGCCCTAAAAACATAATATCAAAAGCCAAAAGAGTAAATCTCTTTTAGTGGAAAGTTAATTTTTCACTCAATACATACATATGAAACATCAAGTGGTTGTGTGTCTTGTGTGGTACTGAGAACACATCGATGAAATGACCCTGTCCTTGGTGGGAAGAGCTCACAGCCCTGTGAGGAAGCCGACTAATTACAATACAGTGAGAAGAGTGCTCCACGGCAGCGTGGGGCTGGGGACAGGAAAGGAGCTCTCAGGTCTTTCCTTTGGAATTAGGGAACAGGGAAGTCCTCGCAGATGAAGAGATGCTTGAACTCTCAAAAAAGTGTTAGCTGTTTTATTCTGATTCTACTTCATATATGATCATTGCAGAAAAATCAGAAAGGTGAAAATATAATGAAAACAAAAATATTTACTCTCATATACAAGATATGACTATGGTTAACATTTTGGTAAATGTCTTTTGCATTTATATCTACATTTATACCTGGAATGGGTACAGATGTATACTCACAAATAAGATGTGTTCAAAATGTATAACCATTAAAACTTACTAGGCTTGTCTTCACCTTGCAACGGAACCCCTATTCCAAGACATGGAGTTAAAAAGAAAACGAGAGAGAGAAAGAACAGAAAAAATTAGCATTTCTACTAAAGTAATACTGTGTCTTAAAATAGTTTCCCTTTATACTAAGAATCTAATCAATTCAAAGTTCAAATTCCCTATCGGTACTTTTCTCACCTTACAAGTAGGCTCCTCTACCTACGCCTTCCACGGCACCAGGGTGCAGGAATTAGTGTGCCTGTCATCAAAGGAGCTAGGGTCTTCTCTGACCTCCCAGAGGCTACATGGCTCCTCGGACACTAGGGATCCTGCATTGGCGTCCACTGAAATTCATCTGAGTCTTGCTGGTCTGGGTGGGCTGATGGCATCCCTGCCAGGGAGTACCAGTCAATAGCATACCTTTGCTCAGGTGGCCATTCCCCATTCCTCATCCTGTCTTACTGGTCCATCTGCACCGCCATGTTTCCTAATCTGAGTGTGAAGCAACTTCTCTGTTCCTACCTAGTTTTATGGTGCTGGATAAGTTTGGGAAGAAGAACAGGGATTAGATCATATAGGCCTTCCTACATGGGAGGAAAGGAATTTGGATTTTTCTTTAACCATGATGGTTTAAATATTAGGTGTCCCCCAAAGTTCATGTGAGACAATGCAAGAAAGTTTAGAGGTGAAATGATTGGGTTATGAGAGCCTTAACCTAATCAGTGCATTAATTCTCTGATAGGGATGAACTGGTTGGAAACTGCAGGTAGGTGGGTCATGGGGACATGCCCTTGGGGTTTATATTTTGTTCATAGTAAGAGAACCTGTCTTTCTCTCTTTATTTCAGTCCCTGTGCCATGTTCGCAGCTGCTTTCCTTTGCCACACCCTTCTGCCAAGATATTCTACCTCACTTAGGGCCCAGAGAAATGGAGTCAGCCATCTATGGACTGTAACCTCTGAAACCATGAGCCCCCAAATAACCATTTCCTCCTCTCATTGTTCTTTTCAGGTCTCTTGATCACAGCAGGGAAAATCTGACTAAAACATAAGCCATTCAAAGTTTTAAGCAGATGATTGATGTGCAGTTCTCATATTCAAAAGGTCATATGTATTGCTCTGTGAGAATAGACTGGGAAGGACAGGAGTGGAGGCAGGGTGGCTAGAGAGGGAGCTATTGCATGGGCCAGGCTATTTATGATGGTGATCTAAACTTAGATAGTAGCCCTGGAGCTTAAGGTCAATGTCAAAGTTTGAACTTGAAGGAGTTGCTGAATGATAGGATATGGGAGGAAACATAGGTGAGGTTTAGGAGAGCAAAGGACAGGGTGGATGTTTGTACTACCATGGAGATGAAGGGTCCTGGGACAGGTTTAGGGCATGGATTGGGTCAGCAGTTATGTTTTAGACATGTTATATTTTCCATGATGTTGAGATCTCTGAGGGGAGATGCTAAGCTGGCTGCTTGGTGTTCGGGTTCAGAGAAGAGGCGTGGGCATCATCAGCTCTCATCAGGCATTTAAACCATGGGAATGAAGGCAACGGCATGGAGACAGTTACACGGGACAAAGGAAGAAGACCTGGCGGAGAGTCCTTGGAGCCGCCACAGTTAGAGCTTGAGTTGAGGAGGCAGGAGAAGTGAGGGGGCTGGGGAAGGCAGTGTGCCACAAGCCAAGAGGAGTGAGTGGGGGAGAAAGTGCACCGTGGGCTGGTGGTGTGAGTGTGGCCAAGGTGAAGCCATTCTGGGAAGCGTGCCCACTTCCCTCGGCAGGCAGGACACCACTCACTTATTCCCCTCACCCCTCCCCGGCCCTGGATCCCTCTTGATACACCATCACATTGAATTATAGCTTTGTTAACATATCTGCCTCCCTGTCTAGTCTGAGAATGATCCTAGTTCATCCTTGCATTTCCTCTGGAGGCAGCCTGATGTCTGGCCAGGTCTAAGTTCCCAGTAAATGTTAAGAGCATTAAAAAGATCCATCACCAGCTTAAGGGAGGAGCTAGTGCACAGAGGTAGAAGAGATGCCCATGAAGGTCATGGGAGCAGGAAGTGAGCAGGCAGGCACCACTGTACCAGAGGCACGATATGGCTCTGGCTCCCACCAGAGGTGCTCTTGTGGAGAGGAGGATTCTGCCCAAATGGGCTCTACCTATTGTCAGCACCTGTGAGAGGTATGGAACGTGGAAAGGAGGCAGATTAGCTGATTTCTGTTGGCAAATAAGGCCCAGGAATATGCAATTCTTCCTCAGCATCACTCTAGTGTTCACCCTACACCCCAGGGTCTTCAGATTGCAGGGGTGGGCCCGTGATGTCCTGTGGCTGGACTCTGATTGCAGAATGTTCCTCAGCTCCAGGGACAACATTTCGATTGGGATAGAAAAGGAAGCTCCCTGGTGGGTCTCTTCCGCGGTACTCTGACCCACTCCTCCAGCTCTCCTGGTGATCGGTAAGCCAATTCCCTGTATTAAATGTCTTCAATTTGAAATACCTGAGGTATTTGTTTCCCTTGGTGTTTTAACCCTGATAAAACCACTTCCTATAGTTTCCTAAACTTCAGCCAGCAACGAAGAAGGAAAGAAGCCTTTAGCAGGGGGAAACTATTCCCCCTTCCTCCATCTGCCACTCAATTCATTTTGGGCACATGACCCAGGAGTATCTTTACCAAAAGTTGGTTTTTCACATGGAGACCATGAAGGGTATGAGACTGGGTAATGTATGCTGATGTAAGGGTCAAACAGGAACTCGGAGATGAAGGTGAATAAGACAGCAAACAATTCTATGTGGGACACTGTGTGCAGGCCTCCAAATTAAATGGAAACGGTGGGGATTAATGAAAGGTTCAGAGCAGGAATTGTGAAATGGCTCCTGGCAGCAGCCTCGGTATGTTCTGCTCTCTGTCATGATGCCATTGTGTCTGGGACTTGTAGATTTTGCTTGTACTAGATTTATTATTTTTTTTTAAACTCCAGAATTCTTTAAAAGACAAGACAAACCTGGGCCTACAAGGTCTTTGTAGAAGTGGTAGCAGCAGGAAATGGAAGGATTCATAATGGCACATTGCAGGTGCTAAAACTTGTCTAATGAATGCAGGAATGGTAATAAAGGACTTCCCGCGACCTGGCTGTGTGCTTCCGTCTCATCTTCTGCTATTGTTCTTTGGTATGCCCTCTCTGCCATCCAGCCCATCCTCCTCACTGCCTGCCACTCCTCTGTGCTCCCTGGCCTAGAAGAGCTTCCTCCTTGCTTTCTCAAGTCCTGGATCAAATCCCACTGTCATCAGACTGCTGACATCTGGGGCCTCCTGACAGTGGTCTCCCTCACTCTCAACAGACTACACCTTGGCTAATATAGCCTTTAGAGAGTTTCACCCTGCTGAGTCACCATCCAGCTGAGTAGTGCTCATTTTGCTGCTAAACCTCCCAGGAGGGAAACTAGCTCATCTGGAGCCGATTTTACATGCTCTGCACTTTATAGGCCTTAACACCTTCGGGGTGATCTATCAACCTGCCAAGGATGCAGGGCTCTAGAGCTTAAGTAGCTTTCCCCAGAACACCTGATTACAAGTGGCCAAGTGGGGAATGGGACTTGGGTAGAACCTGCTTGACTCAGACCCTGGTGCTCCCACCATTTCAACTCCCTTCCTTGGCCCTGGCTTGCTTTTCACAGTTGAATGAGGCCATTTCATTTGGGGTGCCCACCTCTGCTTGGAGATGGCCTGAACATGATAGTTACAAAGTATTATTTGGATAATGGGAATCACATGAGTTAGTTTATTGTTATATACAAGAAAAACTCTAGTACTTCAGCCTTTTTTAAATATAGTTTGCTTTTGCTAGCTTATTCTCTATAATAAAGATGCTAGTTTAAGTCTCCCCATTACACAGATTTAAAAAATAAAACCAGAAACAGCATTGAGAGCAAATGAATTTCCCAAAATCGTATAGTAAGAAATCTTGGTCTCTTATACCTAATTTAGTTTTTTCTATCAAAGTACTAGGCATACATATCAATGTTTATAGCAGCACAATTCACAATAGTTAAACTGTGGAACTAACCTAGATGCCCTTTAGTAGATGAATGGATAAAGAAAATGTGGCATATATACACAATGGAGTATTACTCAGCAATAAAAGAGAATACAATTATAGCATTTTCAGATAAATGGATGGAATTGGAGAATATAATGCAAAGTGAAGTTAGCCAATCCCAAAAAACCAAATGCCGAAATGTTTTCTCTGATTTATAAGGATGCTGATTCATAATGTGCTGTGGGTGTGGGGGAGGAGGATGGAAGGATTAGATGAACTCTAGATAGGACTAAGGGGAAAAGGGGAGGGAGGGAAGGGAAGAGGTATGGGGGTAGAAAAGATGGTGGAATGCAATGGTCATCATTACCCTAAGTACAAGTATGAAGACACGAATGATGTGACTCTACTTTGTGTACAATAAGGGATATGAAAAATTGTGCTCTGTATGTGTAATATGAATTGTAATGCATTCTGTTGTCATATATAACAAATTAAAATTTTTAAAAAAGAAGAAATGCATTCATGGAAGAAACAGGATGAAGCCAGGCCAGGGGAAAACTAACTGGCTAAAAGAGAGGAATATTCTGACTGGTGAGCTGAGGAGAATCTCACCAATCCAAATAGGAAATGAGGAAAAGCAGGAGATAGACAGTTCTCATGACAACAAATACAAGTTGCCTACAAATACTTTAAAAAAAATTAACATATCTAGCATTCAGGGAAATACCATTCAAAACTCCATTGATATTTCAGCTCACGTCACCCAGATAGGCATTCATCAAATCTTCAAATAATAAGTGCTGGAGAGGATGTGGGTAAATAAGTACAACCATACACTGTGAGCCTGAAAATTAGGACTTCCAATCTGGAAAGCAGTGTAGAGAGTCATCAGAAGACTAGGAATATGAACACCATATGACCCAGGTTTCCCATTCCTTGTTCTTATTCCCAATGTATAATAATTTCTGAGACACATGAACTTCAATGTTTACAGTGATTTCTATAACAATTAGAAAGATATCAAATGAGCCCAGATGCACATCAACACAAAAATGGATAAATAAACATGTAGAAACTTGGCACTGAAAAAGAAAAGTACTAGGCATAGATACTATAATGAGACAATTGGGAAAACATATTACATAATACAAAGGAATTTCATAAGTTTCCTATTCCTGCTATAATGGATGATCAGAAATTAAAAGAATACAAAGTTATTATCTTACCATTCTGGAGGTCAGAAGTCTGAAAATGGCTTTCAAAATTCCTGCAAGGGCTTTAAGAGATAATTTATTTTTTAAAAAAATTTTGCTTTGCTCCTTTCTCTTTTTCAACTTTCCTGCCTTCTGGAGATGACCTGCACTTTGGCTTCTGCCTTCCTCTTATAAATGCCCTGGTGATTACATTGGACCCACCTGGATAAATGAGGCTCATCTCCAACCAAGAATGTAACTTAATCACACCTGCCAAGCTCTTGTACCATGTAAGGTAACATATTCACGGGTTCTGAGGTTTAGTATATGGAGGTCTTTGTAGGGACTGAGGGGGACTCTTAGTTTTACACAGAAATTAGCAATAGTTTTACTAAGTATAATAATCATATAGCAGTTATATTTTTGGAATGACTTCCTTGTTGCCAATACTACAGAAGTATTTATGATGAAATAGCATGATGTCTGATATTTTCTTAAAAATTCCAGGAAAAATAAGTAGGTATTTGTGGAGAGATTAGTAAAAATGTATATATATATATATATATATATGTGCATATATATATATATGTATATATATAATATGTATGTATATAATATATACATATTATTATGTATAATTTTAAAAACAGATATTACAGCCTCATCCCTTCCTTCCCAATGGTAATTTCAATGCTGAATTTAATGTTTTTACTCCTTTCCATAATTTTAGTATTATTATCCATTAATTATAGTATTACTACACATTCATGTCTTAAACAACATGTGATTGGTTTGCACATTTTAAAAATTTTATAAATAGCATATGCTCATATTTTAATTTTTAATGTTTTTGAGATTAATTCATGTTGATACATGGATGAATATAGTTAATTTTTTTCACTAATATAAATTATTCAATAGTTAAGCTATATCTCAGTCTATTCCTTATGGTGATGTGCATTAAGTTTGCTTTCAACTTTTAGTTACCATAACCAATACTGCAATGGATCTTATATGTGTCTCTGTTTGCATGTTTGACATTCCATCTGGAATACTAAGCAGTAGAATTGCTAGTCTGTAAGGTACAACCATGTTCATCTTTTCTAGACCTCACTAAATATTTAATAATGAGGTGGTACCAATTTATACTATTCTGCAATATATGGTGTTTTCCTATTTACATTCTCATCTTCATACATTATTTTAAAACTTTAATTTTTTTTTTTGCCCAGTGAATTAATGTGAAATAGTATCCCACTGCTTTCATTTACAAATCCCTGATAATTAGTGAGATTGAGCATCTTTTCATCCATTTAGGACCATTCCATTTGTCCCTTTTATTAATTATTCCTTAAATTGTGTGCAATCTAAAGTTTATCTTATCTGTAGTATTTTCAATTTCAATACTGTTTTATTTTCAAGGTTATATTTTCATACTCGTGCTTTGTCTTTAAAGCATTATAAGCATTCTTATTTTAAAATTTCTGCACATTATATGACTAATTTTATCCAGAGTTATGTCATATTTTGATGGTTGGCTATTGATTCTGATGACATTTTTAGATTTCTTTGTTGGTTATTGTAGGCTTATTTTGAATGGGGAATTTTTGGCTTATATATTTTGTATTTCTCTTTCTTTCTTGGTGTGTTCCCTTTCTGTCCCTTTGCCAGTGGCTTTTTCTTAGATTTCTGGGTTCTCAATTTAGAACAAGCTCTAAGCGGATATTTTAGTGATCCTTTACCAGGTTGATATTGAGATGATTGTAGATCTAACCATGGAACCAGGGAGGGTCAGATCCTATTTGTGAACAGTATCTGCACTATTATTCCTTCAGATATTTGTAGTTTGCTAAAGATCAAAAGCTCCAGATGGTGGTCAATAGCTCCCCTCTTGCATAGGATAGTCTCCACCAATCCCAGGCTTTGGACTCACTTCTTTGCAAAGCACAATTTGAGTCTTAGTTTTCCCACATTGGAAAAAGACCATGTAGCCCCCATCTGGCTTGGCTTCACCCCCACTGTTTATCAATATAAATTTTTTTTCTATTTCTAACTTACAGAAATATTAAAACAATTTTGTAATCCAGTTCTGTGCCCGGGTTCGATCCTCAGCACCACATAAACATAAATGCATTGCATTGTGTACAACTAAAGTAAATAAATAAATATTTTTTAAAAAGTGGTATTATTGTAAAAGGCATTCAACCTGTCAAGATCAGATGCAAATTATGGGCAGACATTTTTATGCAACTGTTTCCTCTTCTTATTTGTCCTTTCTGGGTATTTGGAATTACTGACTCCTCACACAAGTTCACATAATTATTGAAGGAGCCTATAATCAAGGAGATAGCTAAAGATTGTGGTTAGCTGAGAGCCATAAAAGATGTTCTAGTTTCCACCTGATATTAATGCATTATCCAAAAAATCTTTGTATGCCCGTGAACACTCTGTGACGCACCTGTAAGCTCGAGCTGTAAGCACTTGTCCTTGTTAAAGCTATATGTATATAACTGGGTGAGGTTGGTTAGAGTGTGAGGAAAGAAGAAGAAGGTGGTGGTTGGAGTTAGAGCATTTGGAGTGATTGCTGGAGCCGGAGAGAGAAGAAGAAGAAAAGACCTTTTTTCATTTTCATCCTGCCTCCGAATTTTCCTGCAGCGTTCGTTGCTCCAAGCGGCTTCCGCTTCAGGCAGCAACAGGTGGTGGCCTGTACGGGGAATTCAGCAGCCAGGTAAGAAAAAAGAAAATTTAAAAAGATGGGGGCGAATATAGCAAAATGTCGGTTTATAAAAGCCATGAGTGAAATTTTTGATATTGAGAACTCAGAGGATAGTGAGAAAAGTGAACAAGAAAGCATATCCTCTGACTCAGTTGAGACCAGCAAGGAGAGTAGTAATGTAAATTCAAAAGTAAGAACTGCAAAAGCCATCAAAAACTTAATAAAATTAGCTGAGGATTATGTACTCTCCTTAGAAGCTGAAACTCAGGATACTAGTGAAAGTGATAATAGTAACAAGGAAACAAGCCATGAGAGTACGGTCTCCTCCACTGAGCCGGTTAGGAATTATGAAGCTAGTCATGAAGAGGAATCAAAAAGCGATTCGGGGAGCACAGTCTCCAATAAAAAGAACAAAAAGAAATTAAAAAAGAGAAAAGACCATCAAATAGAGGAACCACTAGTGCCCTCTGCTCCTTCATGGATAGAATCCCTAACAGAAACAATAAGGAGTATTGATCAGAGTGTACGTGCCCTTGAGGTAGAAATTGGCGGCCTTTCTGAGTGCTTATACGCTCTCGAACAACATAGACCGCAGGAGCACCTAGAACTGCCAGTATTTCAAAATGAAGAGGGACAAAGGTATCACGAGTCCCTAGACTTTAAAACAATAAAGAATTTTAAAGAGGCGGTAATGACCTATGGGCCTCAAGCTTCGTTCACATTAAATATGATAGAGTCACTTAACACCCTAATCAGATTGGAAAAGTCTATGCAGAGTGGTACTAAGTGGGGGACAATACCTAATCTGGAAAACTCAATTCCAGGAACTTTGTTCAGAAATAGCAAAGAGAAATGCTGCAGCAGGTTTCCCTCAATGCAATATAGATATGCTCACAGGGGAAGGTCAGTTCGCCAAACTACAAAATCAGCTACAGTACAATCCCGGTGTGTATGCCCAGATACACACAGCAGCTGTCAAAGCCTGGAAGACAATATCAGGCACAGGGGATCTGCAAGGCAGCCTATCAAAAGTTATACAAGGTCCTAACGAACCTTACGCTGATTTTGTAGATAGACTCTTAAAAACAACATGTAGAGTTTTTGGCAAAGTTGAGCAAGCTATGCCCCTAGTTATCCAATTAGCATACGAGAACGCTAATAAATATTGCCAGGATGCAATAAGGCCATGGAGAAGTAAAAAAGACTTATCAATTTATATCAGACTGTGCAAAGACATTAACGAGGCTGTTATCACAGGCAACGTAATTGCTGCAGTGATGAAAAATTCCTCCCCTCAAAATTCCCAAAGGATTCAACCTAGAACAGGATATTCCAGACAAAATTATTATAATCAACCAAGATATGCTAAGCAATATCCCCCAAGGGTAATAAGATCAAATTCATACTGTGCTCCAGGCCGATGCCCCAGGTGCAAAAAGGGTATACATTGGGCCAATCAATGCCATTCCAGATATGATATATATGGAAATGATTTGTCCAGGATTTAAAAAAACGGGGCACGGGGCCCAATGCCCCGGGACCCACAAATATACGAGGCACGAGAGGAGGAATGCCCTCAGATCCAGATGATTCCTCGTCACAATCCCTCCTACCCATTAACTCCCTTGTCAGAGAGACAAGAGGAAGTGCAGGATTAGATCTCTGTTCTACCGCCCAGATGGTCATGACACCTGAAATGAGGGTTCAGCTGATTCCTAAGGGAATCAGGGGATCTCTCCCCTCAGGAACTGTGGGACTAATCCTTGGGCGTAGTTCCAAAAGTTTATTAGGCTTTAATGTTATACCAGGGGTTATTGATTCAGATTATAATGGAGAGATTAAAATAATGCTAAGTACACACAGGGGCATCATCTCCGTAAATCAAGGAGACAGAATCGCACAGCTGCTCCTCCTTCCCAGTCTCCATAATACTTTTAAAAGCATGCCACAAAATAGAAATAGAGCATTCGGTTCCACTGGTTCAGGACCTATGGCTTTCTGGGTTCAGGATTGTTCACGGAGGCCTATGTGCAAGATAAAAATTCAAGGTATAGAGATGGAGGGGCTGATTGATACAGGAGCTGACTCTTCCATCATAAATCTACAACAATGGCCTAAGCACTGGCCTCTACAGAAAGCCTCAACCAGTTTAAGAGGCTTGGGATATAGTAATACCCCAGCACAAAGTGCTAATATCTTGAATTGGGAGGATGGTGAAGGACACAAAGGATCATTCCAACCTTATGTATTAAACAGCTTGCCAGTTACCCTATGGGGAAGAGATATTCTATATCAAATGGGGCTACACCTAGCAACCAAGCCTGCAGGTGTTAAGAATAAAAATCCTAATCATAATAAAAAAGGAAAAGACATTTTTTTCTAGGGGCCACTGAGAAAACAATTTTAAAAATACCATGGCTCTCTAATAAGCCAGTTTGGGTCCCTCAGTGGCCCCTATCCAAAGAAAAATTGCAAGCGGCCCATCAATTAATTAAAGAACAATTTGAAGCAGGACACATAGAGCCTTCCACCTCTCCCTGGAATTCTCCCATATTTGTAATTAGGAAAAATCGGGAAAATGGAGACTATTACAAGACCTAAGACAAATTAACAAAACAATGCAAATTATGGGCCCTACTCAACCTGGACTTCCTAATCCTGTAGCTATTCCAAAAAACTATTACCTTATAACTCTTGATATAAAGGACTGTTTCTTTTCCATTCCCCTACATCCTCTGGATGCCCCCAGGTTTGCTTTTTCAATTCCTTCTATCAATAATAATGGCCCTGATAAAAGATATCAATGGAAAGTATTGCCGCAGGGAATGGCAAATAGCCCTACAATGTGCCAACTATATGTGGACAGAGCTATACAGCCCATTAAAAACAAATATCAAGACCTCATGTGTCTATACTACATGGACGATGTTTTATTAGCTCACCCTAATCAACAAATCTTATTTAATATATTTTAGTGAAATAACAAAAAATTGTAAAAAATATGGATTATATATAGCAGAAGAAAAAGTTCAAAGCAGATCACCTATACTATATTTAGGCTTTAAAATCATGGATACTTTTGTTGAACCCCCCCAAAATTCTAATAAGTAAAGAACATTTGACCACCCTCAATGATTTCCAAAAACTACTGGGAGACATTAATTGGCTTCGCCCTACACTAAGTCTCACTACTGGACAATTAAAACCTTTATTTGTCATCCTTCGCGGGAACCCTGATCCATCCTCACCGCGAACATTAACTCCTGAGGCCAGGAGAGCTCTAAAATTAGTAGAACAGGCCATTGAAAGATCCCATTGTGATAGATTTGATTTTGCTCAACCACTAATATTGATTATTATTCCTTCACAATGTACACCCACAGGAGTATTTTGGCAACAGGGACCTATATTATGGATACATTTGCCTGTCTCTCCTAAAAGTACAATTGAGTCTTATACCTCCATGGTGGCTAAACTTATTCTTCAAGGACTTAAAACCTCCACTAAAATATTTGGAATTCATCCTGCTACTATTATTACTCCTTATTCATCGTCACAGGTTGAATATTTGTGCTTCAATGATAATGATTGGGCTATAGCTAGATGCTCTACTTCTGCAAATTTTGACAATCATATTCCTAAATCTCCTATACTGTCCTTTTGTATCAATCATCCTATCATATTCCCACAGGTAATAAAAAATCAACCCATTCCTAAAGCATTTAATGTATTTACAGATGGATCCTCTAACAGTACTGCTGCAGTAGTCACTCAAAATGAAAAAATGATTCATATCACTAATCAAAAATCAGCTCAATTAGTGGAACTCGAAGCTATAATAATAGCTCTGGAAAATTTTAAAGAACAGCCTATGAATATTTTTTCAGACAGCCACTATATTGTACATGCTGTCCCTAAATTGGAGCTAGCAGGTCCAATAGCACCACATACTCCAGCTTTTAAATTGTTTTCTCAAATCCAAAATCTCCTATGGCAACGAAAAGAACCTTTATTTATAGGTCACATAAGAGCTCACACTAATCTGCCTGGTCCTCTCCATGAAGGTAATTAAAAAGCTGATGCCCTCACTAAAACAATATTTATATTTACTACAGTACAACAAGCTACTTTATTTCATTCCCAGTTCCATGTTAATAGCACTACCTTAAGACAAAAATTTAAAATCACAAAAGAACAAGCTCATAGAATTGTAAAAGAATGTCCATCTTGTGTAACACATTTGCCCAATCCACATTATGGGGTTAACCCACGAGGTTTGATGCCCAATCATTTGTGGCAGATGGATGTCACACATGAGCCAAGTTTTGGAAAATTACGATTTATTCATGTCACCATAGATACATGCTCAGGCATGATTTTTGCTTCCTTACATTCCGGAGAAAAAGGTAAAGATACCACATCTCATTGTCTGCAAGCTTTTGCTGCATTGGGCATCCCCAAAATGCTTAAAACAGATAATGGCCCTGCGTATACATCCACATCCTTCAAACAATTTTGTATAAAATTCAATATTATCCACAAAACAGATATCACTTTTAATTCTCAGGGACAAAGAATAATTGAAAGAGCAAATCGGACACTTAAAAATATGTTACTAAAGCAACAAGATGGAAACTGGAAAAATCCTAAGGACAGATTGGCAGTTGCCCTGTTTACCCTAAATTTCTTAACTTTAGTATCTAATGGATATTCAGCTGGAGATAGACACTGGAACCCACACCAACAACATAAACCTTTGGTTAACTGGAAGGATGTTCTCTCAGGTACATGGAAGGGTCCAGACCCAGTATTAATTTGGGGGAGAGGATCTGTTTGTGTTTTTCCAAAGCACGAATCCTCTCCAATATGGATACCATCTAGATTGATAAAGCAGGTACAAAGTCAAAAGGATCAAGATGAAGTTATTGAGGAGTCTAGATTGAATAAACAAGTACAAAATCAAGAGGACCAAAATGAAGGTATGGAGTGATTCCCTTAAAAGAGTCCTCCATTAAATTTACAACTTAAATTTCATTCTTCCCAGCCGGGACAAGAGATCTCTCTTTAGTGTATACACAATTGTATTTTTTTTTCTTTTATATATGTCTTTATGTCTGTGCATTTGTCTAAATTTCATGTTAATGTGATGTCACAAATATATGTTTATATGTGTGTCTGTCTAGTGTGATGTCACAAATAATTAAGCGCTTATGAAAAAAATAGATATAGATCCAAATAACGTTAATTCATTTAAGCTTAGAATATTCTAATTAGATAATCAATATATATAGATAGATAGATAGATATTCATATAAGTTCAGAATATTCTAATTAGATAATCAATTATAATGATAATCAATTTTGATTTATAGTTGTCTCCGGGACTTCTCTTCAGCTGTGAATATGTTTAATGTTGTATAACCTGATATTTTGTTTTTTTGACATAGGATCGTTTATTTGTTATTAACTTAATTTGTTTAACAGCTGATTGATTTGAATTATTTCAACAGGTATAGGATTGCTGTATATATAGAGACTCGAGGATTCCAGCTAACAAATTATTTTTCCAAAGTGCCTTTAGCTTTTCTGTATCTTTAATGCAGTAAACACCCTCAGTTTTCTCTTTGATTATTTCTGAATGTGATATTTTGCCAACTTATGTTTGTGGGAGCTTAAGCAGCAATGTGTGTGAGCAGAGATCAACTTTTATTTTCTACTCTAATAATTCTTCTTTTTAGTTTGACAGCTTACCTTTTGATCTCAGTGCTGGAATAGCACTGCCTTTCCCTTAATAATGGATGCTTGATTTTTTAGGTAGCGGGCCCTGAAGATTTGCCGGTGGAAATGTCTAGACATAAAAAAGACGGTTGATGCTACAACTGCAGGGACCACGGTTGCTGCAAGCATCCCTGCTGCTCAAGCATCAAACAGCCTCACCAGCAGTGTGGCCTCTGCTCTGCATGCATTGGGCCTCCTAAATCTATGTGTTATAACTTATGGACATTTTGATTTTCCATTATTTTGGGACATTACGGGACAATGCCTTGCGGGTATTTGTCTAAGAGAACTCAGTGCGTTACTTGATGAAACTAAGGGCAGTTGATTCGCTTAAAGAACTTGATGCGCTATGGAAACTTGGCTCGTCAGCAGTAGGCTTGCTGCCTTAAAGCCACAGCATCTCCTAAAAATTGGACGGCTGTTAGTCAGCACACAGTCGATCCTGAAGGGCTCGATTGGATGGCTGGTTAGCCTATGATGGGTAAGATCCCCAGAAGGGGACAACCTAAGACAAGGCACAGTCGCACGGGACAGTCTAATGTGGCCGGCATGTCAACCTAAGCCAGGAGTCAGGACAGCCTCGATTCCCATGACGGGTAAGAATGTCGGTTGCACAGGGACGTCCTAGAACATCCCCTCTTTTAAAACTAAAAGGGGGAAATGAAGGAGCCTATAATCAAGGAGATAGCTAAAGATTGCGGTTAGCTGAGAGCCATAAAAGATGTTCTAGTTTCCACCTGATATTAATGCATTATCCAAAAAATCTTTCGTATGCCCTGTGAACACTCTGTGACGCACCTGTAAGCTCGAGCTGTAAGCACTTGTCCTTGTTAAAGCTATATGTATATAACTGGGTGAGGTTGGTTAGAGTGTGAGGGAAGAAGAAGAAGGTGGTGGTTGGAGTTAGAGCGTTTGGAGTGATTGCTGGAGCCGGAGAGAGAAGAAGAATAAAAGACCTTTTTTCATTTTCATCCTGCCTCCAAATTTTCCTGCAGCGTTCGTTGCTCCAAGCGGCTTCCGCTTCAGGCAGCAACAGGTGGTGGCCTGTACGGGGAATTCAGCAGCCAGGTAAGAAAAAAGAAAATTTAAAAAGATGGGGGCGAATATAGCAAAATGTCGGTTTATAAAAGCCATGAGTGAAATTTTTGATATTGAGAACTCAGAGGATAGTGAGAAAAGTGAACAAGAAAGCATATCCTCTGACTCAGTTGAGACCAGCAAGGAGAGTAGTAATGTAAATTCAAAAGTAAGAACTGCAAAAGCCATCAAAAACTTAATAAAATTAGCTGAGGATTATGTACTCTCCTTAGAAGCTGAAACTCAGGATACTAGTGAAAGTGATAATAGTAACAAGGAAACAAGCCATGAGAGTACGGTCTCCTCCACTGAGCCGGTTAGGAATTATGAAGCTAGTCATGAAGAGGAATCAAAAAGCGATTCGGGGAGCACAGTCTCCAATAAAAAGAACAAAAAGAAATTAAAAAAGAGAAAAGACCATCAAATAGAGGAACCACTAGTGCCCTCTGCTCCTTCATGGATAGAATCCCTAACAGAAACAATAAGGAGTATTGATCAGAGTGTACGTGCCCTTGAGGTAGAAATTGGCGGCCTTTCTGAGTGCTTATACGCTCTCGAACAACATAGACCGCAGGAGCACCTAGAACTGCCAGTATTTCAAAATGAAGAGGGACAAAGGTATCACGAGTCCCTAGACTTTAAAACAATAAAGAATTTTAAAGAGGCGGTAATGACCTATGGGCCTCAAGCTTCGTTCACATTAAATATGATAGAGTCACTTAACACCCTAATCAGATTGGAAAAGTCTATGCAGAGTGGTACTAAGTGGGGGACAATACCTAATCTGGAAAACTCAATTCCAGGAACTTTGTTCAGAAATAGCAAAGAGAAATGCTGCAGCAGGTTTCCCTCAATGCAATATAGATATGCTCACAGGGGAAGGTCAGTTCGCCAAACTACAAAATCAGCTACAGTACAATCCCGGTGTGTATGCCCAGATACACACAGCAGCTGTCAAAGCCTGGAAGACAATATCAGGCACAGGGGATCTGCAAGGCAGCCTATCAAAAGTTATACAAGGTCCTAACGAACCTTACGCTGATTTTGTAGATAGACTCTTAAAAACAACATGTAGAGTTTTTGGCAAAGTTGAGCAAGCTATGCCCCTAGTTATCCAATTAGCATACGAGAACGCTAATAAATATTGCCAGGATGCAATAAGGCCATGGAGAAGTAAAAAAGACTTATCAATTTATATCAGACTGTGCAAAGACATTAACGAGGCTGTTATCACAGGCAACGTAATTGCTGCAGTGATGAAAAATTCCTCCCCTCAAAATTCCCAAAGGATTCAACCTAGAACAGGATATTCCAGACAAAATTATTATAATCAACCAAGATATGCTAAGCAATATCCCCCAAGGGTAATAAGATCAAATTCATACTGTGCTCCAGGCCGATGCCCCAGGTGCAAAAAGGGTATACATTGGGCCAATCAATGCCATTCCAGATATGATATATATGGAAATGATTTGTCCAGGATTTTAAAAAAACGGGGCACGGGGCCCAATGCCCCGGGACCCACAAATATACGAGGCACGAGAGGAGGAATGCCCTCAGATCCAGATGATTCCTCGTCACAATCCCTCCTACCCATTAACTCCCTTGTCAGAGAGACAAGAGGAAGTGCAGGATTAGATCTCTGTTCTACCGCCCAGATGGTCATGACACCTGAAATGAGGGTTCAGCTGATTCCTAAGGGAATCAGGGGATCTCTCCCCTCAGGAACTGTGGGACTAATCCTTGGGCGTAGTTCCAAAAGTTTATTAGGCTTTAATGTTATACCAGGGGTTATTGATTCAGATTATAATGGAGAGATTAAAATAATGCTAAGTACACACAGGGGCATCATCTCCGTAAATCAAGGAGACAGAATCGCACAGCTGCTCCTCCTTCCCAGTCTCCATAATACTTTTAAAAGCATGCCACAAAATAGAAATAGAGCATTCGGTTCCACTGGTTCAGGACCTATGGCTTTCTGGGTTCAGGATTGTTCACGGAGGCCTATGTGCAAGATAAAAATTCAAGGTATAGAGATGGAGGGGCTGATTGATACAGGAGCTGACTCTTCCATCATAAATCTACAACAATGGCCTAAGCACTGGCCTCTACAGAAAGCCTCAACCAGTTTAAGAGGCTTGGGATATAGTAATACCCCAGCACAAAGTGCTAATATCTTGAATTGGGAGGATGGTGAAGGACACAAAGGATCATTCCAACCTTATGTATTAAACAGCTTGCCAGTTACCCTATGGGGAAGAGATATTCTATATCAAATGGGGCTACACCTAGCAACCAAGCCTGCAGGTGTTAAGAATAAAAATCCTAATCATAATAAAAAAGGAAAAGACATTTTTTTCTAGGGGCCACTGAGAAAACAATTTTAAAAATACCATGGCTCTCTAATAAGCCAGTTTGGGTCCCTCAGTGGCCCCTATCCAAAGAAAAATTGCAAGCGGCCCATCAATTAATTAAAGAACAATTTGAAGCAGGACACATAGAGCCTTCCACCTCTCCCTGGAATTCTCCCATATTTGTAATTAGGAAAAATCGGGAAAATGGAGACTATTACAAGACCTAAGACAAATTAACAAAACAATGCAAATTATGGGCCCTACTCAACCTGGACTTCCTAATCCTGTAGCTATTCCAAAAAACTATTACCTTATAACTCTTGATATAAAGGACTGTTTCTTTTCCATTCCCCTACATCCTCTGGATGCCCCCAGGTTTGCTTTTTCAATTCCTTCTATCAATAATAATGGCCCTGATAAAAGATATCAATGGAAAGTATTGCCGCAGGGAATGGCAAATAGCCCTACAATGTGCCAACTATATGTGGACAGAGCTATACAGCCCATTAAAAACAAATATCAAGACCTCATGTGTCTATACTACATGGACGATGTTTTATTAGCTCACCCTAATCAACAAATCTTATTTAATATATTTAGTGAAATAACAAAAAATTGTAAAAAATATGGATTATATATAGCAGAAGAAAAAGTTCAAAGCAGATCACCTATACTATATTTAGGCTTTAAAATCATGGATACTTTTGTTGAACCCCCCCAAAATTCTAATAAGTAAAGAACATTTGACCACCCTCAATGATTTCCAAAAACTACTGGGAGACATTAATTGGCTTCGCCCTACACTAAGTCTCACTACTGGACAATTAAAACCTTTATTTGTCATCCTTCGCGGGAACCCTGATCCATCCTCACCGCGAACATTAACTCCTGAGGCCAGGAGAGCTCTAAAATTAGTAGAACAGGCCATTGAAAGATCCCATTGTGATAGATTTGATTTTGCTCAACCACTAATATTGATTATTATTCCTTCACAATGTACACCCACAGGAGTATTTTGGCAACAGGGACCTATATTATGGATACATTTGCCTGTCTCTCCTAAAAGTACAATTGAGTCTTATACCTCCATGGTGGCTAAACTTATTCTTCAAGGACTTAAAACCTCCACTAAAATATTTGGAATTCATCCTGCTACTATTATTACTCCTTATTCATCGTCACAGGTTGAATATTTGTGCTTCAATGATAATGATTGGGCTATAGCTAGATGCTCTACTTCTGCAAATTTTGACAATCATATTCCTAAATCTCCTATACTGTCCTTTTGTATCAATCATCCTATCATATTCCCACAGGTAATAAAAAATCAACCCATTCCTAAAGCATTTAATGTATTTACAGATGGATCCTCTAACAGTACTGCTGCAGTAGTCACTCAAAATGAAAAAATGATTCATATCACTAATCAAAAATCAGCTCAATTAGTGGAACTCGAAGCTATAATAATAGCTCTGGAAAATTTTAAAGAACAGCCTATGAATATTTTTTCAGACAGCCACTATATTGTACATGCTGTCCCTAAATTGGAGCTAGCAGGTCCAATAGCACCACATACTCCAGCTTTTAAATTGTTTTCTCAAATCCAAAATCTCCTATGGCAACGAAAAGAACCTTTATTTATAGGTCACATAAGAGCTCACACTAATCTGCCTGGTCCTCTCCATGAAGGTAATTAAAAAGCTGATGCCCTCACTAAAACAATATTTATATTTACTACAGTACAACAAGCTACTTTATTTCATTCCCAGTTCCATGTTAATAGCACTACCTTAAGACAAAAATTTAAAATCACAAAAGAACAAGCTCATAGAATTGTAAAAGAATGTCCATCTTGTGTAACACATTTGCCCAATCCACATTATGGGGTTAACCCACGAGGTTTGATGCCCAATCATTTGTGGCAGATGGATGTCACACATGAGCCAAGTTTTGGAAAATTACGATTTATTCATGTCACCATAGATACATGCTCAGGCATGATTTTTGCTTCCTTACATTCCGGAGAAAAAGGTAAAGATACCACATCTCATTGTCTGCAAGCTTTTGCTGCATTGGGCATCCCCAAAATGCTTAAAACAGATAATGGCCCTGCGTATACATCCACATCCTTCAAACAATTTTGTATAAAATTCAATATTATCCACAAAACAGATATCACTTTTAATTCTCAGGGACAAAGAATAATTGAAAGAGCAAATCGGACACTTAAAAATATGTTACTAAAGCAACAAGATGGAAACTGGAAAAATCCTAAGGACAGATTGGCAGTTGCCCTGTTTACCCTAAATTTCTTAACTTTAGTATCTAATGGATATTCAGCTGGAGATAGACACTGGAACCCACACCAACAACATAAACCTTTGGTTAACTGGAAGGATGTTCTCTCAGGTACATGGAAGGGTCCAGACCCAGTATTAATTTGGGGGAGAGGATCTGTTTGTGTTTTTCCAAAGCACGAATCCTCTCCAATATGGATACCATCTAGATTGATAAAGCAGGTACAAAGTCAAAAGGATCAAGATGAAGTTATTGAGGAGTCTAGATTGAATAAACAAGTACAAAATCAAGAGGACCAAAATGAAGGTATGGAGTGATTCCCTTAAAAGAGTCCTCCATTAAATTTACAACTTAAATTTCATTCTTCCCAGCCGGGACAAGAGATCTCTCTTTAGTGTATACACAATTGTATTTTTTTTCTTTTATATATGTCTTTATGTCTGTGCATTTGTCTAAATTTCATGTTAATGTGATGTCACAAATATATGTTTATATGTGTGTCTGTCTAGTGTGATGTCACAAATAATTAAGCGCTTATGAAAAAAAAATAGATATAGATCCAAATAACGTTAATTCATTTAAGCTTAGAATATTCTAATTAGATAATCAATATATATAGATAGATAGATAGATATTCATATAAGTTCAGAATATTCTAATTAGATAATCAATTATAATGATAATCAATTTTGATTTATAGTTGTCTCCGGGACTTCTCTTCAGCTGTGAATATGTTTAATGTTGTATAAACCTGATATTTTGTTTTTTTGACATAGGATCGTTTATTTGTTATTAACTTAATTTGTTTAACAGCTGATTGATTTTGAATTATTTCAACAGGTATAGGATTGCTGTATATATAGAGACTCGAGGATTCCAGCTAACAAATTATTTTTCCAAAGTGCCTTTAGCTTTTCTGTATCTTTAATGCAGTAAACACCCTCAGTTTCTCTTTGATTATTTCTGAATGTGATATTTTGCCAACTTATGTTTGTGGGAGCTTAAGCAGCAATGTGTGTGAGCAGAGATCAACTTTTATTTTCTACTCTAATAATTCTTCTTTTTAGTTTGACAGCTTACCTTTTGATCTCAGTGCTGGAATAGCACTGCCTTTCCCTTAATAATGGATGCTTGATTTTTTAGGTAGCGGGCCCTGAAGATTTGCCGGTGGAAATGTCTAGACATAAAAAAGACGGTTGATGCTACAACTGCAGGGACCACGGTTGCTGCAAGCATCCCTGCTGCTCAAGCATCAAACAGCCTCACCAGCAGTGTGGCCTCTGCTCTGCATGCATTGGGCCTCCTAAATCTATGTGTTATAACTTATGGACATTTTGATTTTCCATTATTTTGGGACATTACGGGACAATGCCTTGCGGGTATTTGTCTAAGAGAACTCAGTGCGTTACTTGATGAAACTAAGGGCAGTTGATTCGCTTAAAGAACTTGATGCGCTATGGAAACTTGGCTCGTCAGCAGTAGGCTTGCTGCCTTAAAGCCACAGCATCTCCTAAAAATTGGACGGCTGTTAGTCAGCACACAGTCGATCCTGAAGGGCTCGATTGGATGGCTGGTTAGCCTATGATGGGTAAGATCCCCAGAAGGGGACAACCTAAGACAAGGCACAGTCGCACGGGACAGTCTAATGTGGCCGGCATGTCAACCTAAGCCAGGAGTCAGGACAGCCTCGATTCCCATGACGGGTAAGAATGTCGGTTGCACAGGGACGTCCTAGAACATCCCCTCTTTTAAAACTAAAAGGGGAAATGAAGGAGCCTATAATCAAGGAGATAGCTAAAGATTGCGGTTAGCTGAGAGCCATAAAAGATGTTCTAGTTTCCACCTGATATTAATGCATTATCCAAAAAATCTTCGTATGCCTGTGAACACTCTGTGACGCACCTGTAAGCTCAAGCTGTAAGCACTTGTCCTTGTTAAAGCTATATGTATATAACTGGGTGAGGTTGGTTAGAGTGTGAGGGAAGAAGAAGAAGGTGGTGGTTGGAGTTAGAGCGTTTGGAGTGATTGCTGGAGCCAGAGAGAGAAAAAAAATAAAAGACCTTTTTTCATTTTCATCCTGCCTCCAAATTTTCCTGCGGCATTTGTTGCTCCAAGCGGCTTCCGTTTCAGGCAGCAACAAATTATTAGTTAGCGAAACTAGACTTCGAACTCAAGTCTGACTTTCTTCAAAGTTCCCAGGGTCTTTTCTCTGTAATCTGTTTCCTTTCATTAGCTAATAGAGCAAATGGTAGAGAGGTAAGATACAAAAGCAGAACTATCAACACTAGAAAAAAGGAAGAAGGAGATGAGAGAGGAGGTGAGTGAAGGAGTTAAACAGATGATGTTGAGTCAGGTAGGAAGGAAAGTGTGATCCATTAGGATAAAAATAAGATGGCAGCACAGGTAGGAGAGGATAGGAGATTGTGTTACTGAGACAGAGATAATACCCAAGCAAACTTGAATAAGTAGGACATTGTGATTGGCAGAAATGAATGTAAGTAGGGATAGTCTCAGGAGAAGCATTTTACTCTGTCTTTAACATAGCTAAGTTTAACTCTTGCAATGCCATGTAAAGATCTCAGCTGGACTTTCAGACTTTTCCAGTTTAGGAAACACTCATTTCCCTTCTGCTTCGGGCAAGCTCCTTTTCCATATTGTAATATAGTTTCTATTGGGCAATTATCACTCAGTATCCTTCCTTCAGACTGTAAGGTCTGTGAAGGCAGGAACTATGCATGACTTGCTCCATTTTGCTTAACCCAATGGCTGTTACCACATTGAAAAAAGGAATACAGCCAGTCTCTAGGTGATGCATGCCTATAATCCCAGCAGCTCAGGAGGCTGAGACAGGAGGATCACAAGTTCAAAGCCAGCCTCAGCAAAAGTGAGGTGCTAAGCAACTCAGTGAGATTCTATCTCTAAATAAAATACAAAATAGGGCTAGGGATGTGGCTCAGTGTTTGAGTGCTCCTGAGTTCAATCTCCAGTACCACCCATCTCAAAAAAAAAAAAAAAAAAAAAAAAAAAAGAAAAGAAAAAAGAAAGAAAAGAAAAAAAGGAATATAGGAAAGGAGGAGGCACATGCTTAGATATTTAGCAAATTATACTTTAATGGTATCCCCAAAGGCCAGGAGACCAGGCAAGGAGTAATGAAAAAGACTTAAATGAATTAGCCAATTGTTTGATTTAAGTGTCAGAATGTGCAATATCTTGGAAGAATGTCCATTTTTTCCTTTGTTTGAACTATTTATTAAATGTTTTCAATGTGGTAGGTTGAGATCTAGTCACTAGAGACTTGGAGAGGAATCAGACTTAATCCCTGCTCTCCACCAAAAGTACTTCCAATCTAAAGTCAACAAAGAGACAACAAATGAACACACAATAGGGGGTGAGGTGGAATTGGCATCAGGAGATAAGGAAGAAAACTGGAAAGCAGCAATTCATTCCTTGTGACTATTTGTTAAACATTTTATATTTGTTCACTTTGTTCCCGGGTAATATTAACTCTGCAAAGGACTGAGGGGGACATAGGTTTTCCTGGTGAATAAGGAGCCCCCAAATTTCCTTCTTGCAGTGGGCAGGGGGAGGGCAGAAGCTTGGTTCCCAGGCTGTCGGCACTATAACAACAGGTGCCTGACCTAGTGCAGTGGTTCTCAGATTGGGGTTTAAGAAGAATATATCCACAATAATAAAGAACTGCCAGCTTTAAATCTGCTCCAAAATAGGCATAAAAATAGTTTTCAAACAAAAAGATTACATTTTAGACAAAACAAAAATATATATAAAAAGAAAGTATTTTGGTAATTGAAGCATTTCTTTAAAGCAAAGTCTCCTTTTCTGTGTGCTGGAGGACCCTGGGATCCAGGAAGCTGACATGACTTGTTCAAGGCCCCTGTAAATTGGTGGCAGAGCAGAACCAGAACCCAGTGACTGCCAGGCCAGGGTTCTGCCATCCACGTCAGCAACAGTGTCTAAGCAAAATATAAACAGCTACATCGACTTTAGTTTTGCATCTTATGATGATGGGTTTCCAAGAAAATCCCAATGCCACCTTTGGCTTTTCCAGCCACTGATGACAAAGGCTGAGAGTTGAGGAAAAGCAAGTCCTCTGGAAAACCTGCAAAAATAAACCAGCTGACAGAAATCAGGCAGTTTCTTCCCGTAAACAGCAGCCAAGTGTTTCCTTCCACACGTCTTCTTTCTGCCCGTGAACAGAGAGGTTCTTTAAAAACACTGGACGTGTGCAATATTTAGTAATGTAAAGAATTAACATTTACATGCCAAGCCTTTCATTCATATTTTACTCATTTTCTCCTTACAACACCACTATGAAGTTGATATAGCTTCAGAGAGGTTAAATAACTTGCCCAGAGTCATCAAGTTGGCAAGAATGGAACCATGTAGGATTTGAACTCAGGAAGTGTGATCATATTTCATGGGCTTTTCTGTGTTGTTCTAATGCATTTCTCTAAAGAGGACTGTCAGCCATACCTCACTGCCCAGGGATATGATTGATATCTGTCAATCAAAAAAGAATGCCAGGTCTCTCACCTAATGACAATAAAGAAAATTTAACTGAAGCACTCAATAGTTTATAAAGATGCATTATTTTACCTTATAGTCATGCTAAGCCATGAAGGAGTTCTAAGATTCCCATGAAGTGCTGAAGCCTAGAGAAGTCACGTAGGTGTCTGGGTCACCTTGCTGCAACCCATTTATAAGCAAGATCTGAACCTCATCTATCTGTCTCCCCAGCCTTGAGCTCTTAGCCTAAGTTATGTTGCTTTATCATCATTTTTCTTTCAGAGGCTAACTCTGGTTGGAATAGTATCCAACTGATGTCATCTCTTACTAAAATTTTGCAGTTGGGTTGAACTTCGGAAGTATATTACAAACAACATGCAGAGTAAATATTGATTTATCTGGAAAGCTCAGATAAATCAGAATATCCTTCTTCCAATAATAAATGATAATCATAATAATCTGCCCAGGAAAATGACCCAGATTAAAAATAAAAAATCTCAAAATATCAACAAAGACTCATTCTATTATATTTGGGATTATTTAAGGTTATCATTGACATTAATAACACCTTGCTACATTTGTATAGTTCTTTGCAGCTTATAGAGTACTTTCATTATCTCATCTGACTCTCACAAGAAGATGGGCTTACTCAATTATTGCTATCACCATTCAGTGGAGAAGGATATTGACATTTGGAGAAGTGACAGCTTATTCACACTGGCTAGTGAGAGATAGAAATGGGGCTTAATTCAAATCACCTTACTCTCAGGTTAAAACTGTACAACCTCAACAGTAGCTTCCCCATTGTATGCTGAGAGAGAGAGAGAGAGACAGAGAGAGAGAGAGAGAGAGAGAGAAGGAGAGAGGCTGAAAATGACTCCAGGCTCCAGATGCAGAATGTATGTGCCCTTGCTGGCATTGCTTGACTTTTCTGGGAAACCAAATTTACGGAGCCTCTGGCAAGTGTCCCTGTGGGTGAGATCTATCTTCCAGGGTGGGGATTTCTGCCCTCACTGGGTAGACTGCGGATACATTTGGAGACAAACATGGGAGTCTGAGGCTTCTGGGAGGAACTGCTGTCTGTACAAACACCCACAGATGGCAGAGAAGCGTCTGAGAGGCAGGAAGGTATTTGGAAATGCGTGAAAGAGATTTGATGAACAAGTAGATAGAGGTTGGTGAGTATCTTATATACAGACATTACTGAAAAGAAGCTTAAAACACAAAGAATAGAATCACACCATATTGCAGCAAACATTATGAAAATAAATACTAAGACCTCACCCAAATTTGGCACTCAGTATGGCCACAGCACCAAACTTTATAGTACTCTTTAGGGCCCTAACTGGTCCTTGCCTCACAGCCTACAAAATTCAGGGGGACAGAAGTAAAATGACCAGCTGTGGTCATTTAATGAACTGTTTGGTTCTGTGGTCTCTTTTCTGCTCTTGTGCACGAGAACACCCTGCTCCTTTCTGAGGCAGCAGTCCTGTTTGCCCCTAGAGCCAAACTGATATCACCTTCTTTGGTCAGACTTACCCTGACCTCTCTCTCCACAGGCAGAATCTAATGTCCCTTCCTCTGGATTTTAACTGACCACATTGGATGGTAATATTTATGTATCTCAACGTCAATTACCAGACCAGGCACTTATGGAGGCCAATGGCTTTTCCACACCCACAATGAACAACAAAGTACCCAGCTCCAACTAAGTCCCAAGAGGTTTCAACCAGATGCATAGATGAAAGGAGCAGCACCCCTAAAGAACTGAAGTCAACTTTCAGCCAAACAGAACACTCAGTGAATGAGAGTGGTGCTTTCTATTCCAGTGAATCTTCCAGAGAAATATTTCTTATTTAATTATAAATAATCCATCTCCATTTTATCTCCCCTTGCTCAGTCTACAATGCAGGAAATAAGAGAATATTGAGAATCTGTTCTTTCTGTCTAAAGGCAGAGAAGGAACCAACAGGTTCAAAACCAGTGTGACTGTAACAGGTTCAAAACCAATATTTCCCCTCTTCTAGCATTGCTCACACCTGGGAAGATTTGTTTGATACCTGTTTGTTGTATTAGACTTTGCAAGCTGTGCCAGGGCAGGGAGAGCAGTCTGAATTGTTGATGGCTGCATCTCCAAGGTCTCTAAGGCATGAGTAAATACATAGTACCTGGCACAAAGTACATTTCAGCAGAATTTTTGCTTAATGAATATGTAAGTGAATTCATCAGTCAAAGACTTCACAGGCAAGGTGACATCACTGAGCCTTCCAACATTAATGCTAAACACAGAGACTGGGCATGGTGGCAAGTGCCCGTTATCCCAGCTACTTAGGAGGCTGAGGCAGGAGGATCCCTTGAGCCCAGTAGTTCAAGGCCAGTGTGGGCAACATAGCATAATCCTATCCCAAAATGAATAGATAAACAAAAATAAAGCAAACACAGAGTTATCATTATAGAGTGCCCACTATGGCTCAGTTATTGTGCTAAACACCTGAATATTTGCATAATGATTACTACCAAAGGCAGTGCCTAGATGAAGGGGAAAGGTAATTTCTGGCTGAGGAAAGAACGTGGAAAAGGTGTAGTTGTAGAAATAGCTGATGGGCTCAGACAGGCTAGAGAGCAGAGGTATGCAAGGATGATGCTGGAAAAAGGAGGATGGTGGGGTCCGGGAGGGAGACTATAGCTATCCTGGATCTGCACTAAACCCAGGATTTTCCCTGGAAGTAAATTTTATAATTAAATCCTAGATAATAGCTTATTTGTCAACTGTTCTGATGAATGCACAATTATAGAGAATAGAATCTCTATCACTTTAAAGTTCCAGTCAGTTGGGTTCAAATTCCTAAGATTTCATTGTGAAAGAAAATATCCTAGCTGTATATTTACTTACAATTTCATTTTTTGAAAATTTGAAAATATTTTATATTAAAAAATTTCAAATATAGCAAGGGAGCTTCCATACATCCTTACTGTTACCATCTCATATAAGTATTATATCATGACCAAAGCTAGGAAATGAACATGGGTAGAATACTATCAGCTAACTCCAGATTTTATTTGAATTTTACCAAACTTCCCTCTATGTCTGTCTGTTTTGCAGACCAGCCCAGGATCCCACGATACAGATACATTGGGCTGTTGTTCTTCCCTAGCCTCCTTCAGTCTTGTAACAACTCCTCAAACATTCCTGTTTTTCATGACCTTGTCACTTTTACAGAGCACTGGACAGCCATTTTGTCCCTCAATTTGGGCTTGTTTGATGTTTTATTATGATTCTACTGAGGCCACACATTGTTGGCAAGATATGCCATACCCTGCCATCTTGGCAAGTATGTCATGGCGGATCACACTAGGGGTTATGTGATGTCAACTTGACCTTGGTCACTTGAGAAAGAAAGCACCTGGGGATTTTACCACTGTAAAGTTCATCTTTTTCCCTTTGTAATAAATGAATAAATATCTTTGGAGAATTACTTCTAGGTCATGCAAAGGCCCTGTCTCTCCTCAAACTTTTGCCAACTAAACTTTATCATTCATCAGTGGATCCTGCTTGCAATGATTACAACTATGGTGTTCTAGTGTTGATTTTGTGTTTTCCACATTCCTTGAATAATGATTAATTGGAACTCTTCTATAAAGTAAGGTGTCCCTTCTTCCCCACAAACTTATTTATTCAATGATGTATTTTATGAAGACAATTTTGAATAAATGTATATATAATTGTATAAATTTTATAAATATAATTATACAAAAATTACATAAATACAATTGTAAATAAATATATAATTGTCTACAATTATGTATAATGTAATACTCTGACTCATGAATATTTATTTATTTCTATGCACTATCATCCAATATTATCATTTTGTATTTGGTCATTCAGTTTTCTCTGGCTTTTGCCATTGAGAATACATGTTTCCTTTTGGCCTTTTGACATATTCCCATTTTTTGTGTATGAACATTTCTTCTTTTGAGGAACCACAAGCGTTCTAGGTTCATCTTCTGATTTTCCTTGCACAGTCCTGGAATCAACCACCTCTTCAAGGACAACTTAAATGTACGCCTTCACTGTTGTCTGCCTGCCCCAGTACAAATACCTTGGATTCGGGGTCATGCCAGGGGAGTGGGGAGTGGTTAGAGACTCCTATTTATAATCAGATAAGAGGCCTGGGGATGAGACCAGAAAAAACTACCTTTTCAGATTCTTGAAGTAGTCAGCCTGTCTGGATTAAAAATGGGCTTCCACAAAAAAGCTAAAGCACATTTCCAAAAGCATAGTTGTGCTTCCAGAAAAAGCAAGTCCTCTTGGGAAACCATAGAGGCACAAGGAGGGGGATGTGAAGGGAAACTGAAGTCTTTCAGTACAACGCCCGAGGAAAAGAAGACTCCAATAGAGTGCAGACCTCATCCTGCCCCAATTTCAGCAGGACCATGTATTAAATAAGAACCTATTATATCCTATTCTCACTGGAGCATAGAGAGATGGAATAGTGTTTTTATTATAAAGTGGAATGACCAAATAATGGATTTGTCTCATTTAGCTTCAATGAACCCTTAACATGAGGCAGGTGCCATGATAGGTTCTGGATAGACAAAAGGGAACAGACAACTAACATGTAATGGGTGGATGATAGATAATTTAATAATATTAATAATAATGACAACAAAAGCTGAAGACCTGAAATGTAGCTATCATTTCAAGTTTGGTTTTTGCTAGCTTTTGTTTTTGGTTTGTTGGGATAATGCCTCCCTTTCATCTTCTGTTGAAAAATGTACACTTGTATACTGCATTCTGCCCAAAGAAATATTCTCCCTTGTTTTCCCCCATGCCCTCTTGATAGTCTAATTTTGCAAAACTTTTTCTTGGTCCCTAGCATACTTCCCGCCGTGATCCCAATTACACACTCCTCACTCTGTCTACATTGCCGACGGGAATGCAAAACAGGGCCCTTTTCTGCATTAAACACTGAAAAAATAAACTGACCTAAAAATTTTTTAATGCATTCAATATTTCCATGTCTTTAGAGGTTTGATAAGTGTTTTAGGAAGATATGGGAGGGGGGAAAGAGAGGGGCTGGAAGAAGAGAATGAGCTCATGAAAATTCAGAACTCTAGTGTAGATTTGTTGGTGTAAAAGTGACAGCCCTGACACATTGGTCAGCCTGGTGCCCAACAAGACTCAAGATATTCAGTCACTTATACATCTTTATTTATAGTTTAAACAGGCCCCATCTTTAAAAGTCCCATGATGCAGGAGACATTTATCAGTGACAGTGCTGTTTTTCAAGCACCTGTATGGGGGCTCAGAAAAGAAAGCAAAGTTTAATGTATGTATCAATGAACCCTGTTTACAAGGCAGAAGATTGCACTCTGCGTGAGCTTTCTGACACATTTATCACTTCATTCCCAAGCTGGGTGGGAAGGGGCCACCTTCCCCTGACAGCTGATGCCTGGTAAAAAGGATGAAAAAAGTGTCAGAAATTTTATGAATCTGCTGCAGGCAGTTATAATAGTGAAAATGATCATGATTCTTTTCTCCATCCCAATTCATAAATCTCCATCAGCACTTGGAGATAACACTGACAATCTATTGTGGTCTTTCAACATCAGGTGCCATTGTGGCAGCTTAACTTGGAGCCCAGAAATGGTACCTGAAATTGGAAGCCTTCCCAGTATGGTAGGTACTGATAAGATGCTGAAAAGAGAGCGAGAGAGAGAAATGGGAAAAGAAGTAGGAAGGGCATTGGGGGAACAGTGGGAAAAGGGGAGGGTTCTTGTCCTTACTGGAATGATGGCAAGCAAACCACTTAACATTTCTGTGATCCACATTTATTTGTTAAATGAAAATAATATTAGCTTTTCCTAACTCACAGGAGAAAATGAAGAGAAAAAAACAATGGATGTAAAACTACCTTGAAAAGTGGAAAGCTTTATGCTAACCTATGATATCACTATACATGTTATGATGCTTTTGTTGGGGAAAGTGTTCAAAAGAGAAGGATCTAACTAATTAGCAATAATTGCGTAGCTTGGAAAAGATATTATGTGGGTGACATTGGGTTGAGAAGAGTTCACACTTGTGTTGGAAAATATGAAATTCAGCACGAGTTTAGTATTTTATATAGCCAAGCTATAGTATGTGCTCAATAACTATTTATTGACTATTTATTTTTAGTGTATAGTAAATTAGTTATTTGTTTCTATAAGTGTCTCCTCCACTATGGCAGTTGCTTAAGACAGGAATTATGCTTGCTTAATTTATTGCTGTTTCTCTGTTCTAACCATAGTGCCTGTTACAAGTCTGGCATCCAATAAATATTTATTGAATAAAATAAAAAAGTGAATGAATGAAACAATGGTAACTGTCTCCATAATTATGGAGAGACAATCAAACTAACCAGTTACTAAAAAATGCATTTTTAGAACCAAGTTGAAAGACATATAACCAGAGTTTAAGACTAACTACAACATGTCTTATAATCAAGTAAAAAAGAATATTGATGAATGGATTCTTCTACTCAGCAAACCGATTGGTGGAACAGAAATATGGAGACTAGAAACAAATTCACATTTGTAAATATTTGTCAATATTTTTTAACAAGAGACAAAAACAATTCCAGGATGAAAATAATATATTTTCAAAAACTAGCTAGGATGACCAGGTATCCTTAAGAAACATGAACCTCTACCTCACAATGTATACTTAAGTTAATGCAAGATGAATTATAGCTCTGATGAGAGAGCTAAACTATAACTAAAACTATAATACTTCTAGAAGAAAGCCTAAAAGAATATCTTCATGATCTTTGGGATTTTCTTCTTCTTGCCTCTTATATTCAGTGCTCTTAGGGCTGTATGTTGGATTTCCACATCTATTTTTTGAGTATATCATCCCAATTCATGATTAAACTTCTACCCATATATTGATAACTTACAAATAAACATTTCTGAGGGGATTTTCCTCATGAATTCTAGGCTTGTCTATGCAACTAGGTGTTCTCTGATTTTTCCATCTAGTTCTCAGATTCAATATGTTTATCACCAAATTCATCCTCCCCTCTTCTTATATCTGCCACTTCCACTGTTGATAATTTCAGTAAATGAAAACACGACCATGACCACCACCAGGCTGGGGGACTTTCTAATTTAAATCCAATCACTCCCAAGTTCTGTAGATTTTTTTGTTTAAAAAATTTTTTATTTGGCCCCCTCTGTCTATTTCCACGGTTACTGGTTTCTTTGGTTTTTGTTTCTTTCCTTTTCTTTCTTTTGTCCTTTTGCCACAGATATTTAGCCTCTTATGACATCTTCCAATATTACTGTAAGAGAGTCCTAACTTCTTGCTTGAAGCCTGGGCCCTCCTCACTTCTTAGCTCCACATTGCTACCACCAGAGTGATCTTTAGTGCACATGAATCTTATGTCACCACTATTCAAAATCTTCCAATGTTTTCCTATTGCCCCATGACAAAACTCAGGATCTTTAACTTGATACCCAAAGCCTTCATTATTATTTGAAGGCAATGCACAACACACCTTAAGTTTCAGCTCTCCTGGCAGCTGCCCAAGTAGACCAAACATCCATTTATTCATCTGTTCATTCCTTTATAAAGTTACAGTTGGATATCCATTATACCCAAAGAGCTATAATGCTCTACCTTCCTGAATCTTACCTATATTGTAGCCACTGTCATTAATGTGTTTTTAGATACTATTCTTGAACATCCTTAGAGACTCAATTCAATATCCTTTTTTTCCCCAAAGTCTTCCTGAATCCCAAGTCTTATTTTGTCATTTCTCAGAACCCCCTACTATAGCACATTTGATTTGGCTTTCATACAGCACCTACCACAGACATTGAAATCATCTACCTTGTTGCTCACATAACTCCCCAGTGGCAGCATGTAACATTGTAACCCACTGGAATTGGGTGGGTTTGCAGAGGATTTTTGCTGAATTACTGAGTGAGTCCAACCTCCACGTGTGTCGCTATTCTCCCACTTACCAATCATCTTGGGGAAATTATTTAAGCTGAGAAATCTTTGGGACACTTGTTGGTTATGAGCATATCTCACACGATTATATTTCAAGATTAAATGACACACGGATGTAAAGTTCCAAGCATGTGACCTGACCCCCAGTGGATGGCTTATAAACATTAGTTCTAGCAGTTTAACCATAACTGCCAGTGGTGCGAGCCAACTCTGGACTTCCAGAAGAGACCCTGAAGCATAAGCTGTTACAAAAAGAGGTTGTATTCCTACAGCTGTCCCTCTGTGGGAGAAAAATCTGGAGACATTTGGAACATCAAAGCTGTGCAGATTATCCACATATACCAGATTGGATGATGTACAACTGAAGAATCAAATTCAACATGATATAGTTTAACATGAACACTTGATATGACTCCTGCAAGTCATCTCAATATGAAGTTAACTTTCTTCCAGAAACACTCATGCCTCTATTAAACAAGCATCTTTCACATTGAAAGTCAGGAAGAATACAGGAATGCTGATCAGAAAACTTTGACCCAACTCCTGCCTTTATCGTTTGCTAGCTACATGATCCTGGGCAAACCTCTAACCTCTCTCTGAAACTCAATTTCCTCAGTTGTAAAATGGAGATGAGATTAATAAATGCTTCCTTTAATTTGAGTAGTAAATGAGATAATGTAAGAATCATATTATAAACCTTGAAGTACTACAGAAATATAACAATAATCATTGGTGTCCTATTCTTAAGAAATCCAGAGTCTGATAGAAAAGATGATAAGACAGAAAATAATGGCCATTGAGTGAGGGAGTTTGGAAGCGCTCAAGTGCTCAAGTGCCCTTGCTTACTTTTTAATCTGTTTGCTCAAGGAGAAGCACTTTGCTTTTTGCATCTTGCTTCATGTTTTGCTTTGGTCTGGCTTCCCTCCTTCTTGCTTCACTTTCATGGTTTTTTTTTTTCCTTTGCTCTTGCTGTCCTGTAGAGGAAGTAAACAAACCTCAAAGCCCTGTGGTTGTTCCACTAATCCCACTTTTCCAACATTCCCAACCATAAATATTTTGAGGGTCTCTGGATTCACCTAAAACATGAAGGATGCTGGCCTGCAACTGTGGCCAGGACAAAGAGACTGGGGGCTTCCCACTGACAATGGCTCTTGCTTACAGAAATCCGACACCGCCCCAATCCTGCTGAAGAGTTGGTGTTCATGGCTCCATTTACTCCACAATAATTTCATCTGTCTTCACACATCTGAGAAAGTAGTAAATCAGAAACTCTCTGAGCACAAACTTTTGGGCAGGGCATGCTCAGTTCAACTGTCTTGCAATATGATGAAGTTTGTGGAGATAATAAATATAATTTTTTTAAAGCCTGGAGAGCTTGATTAATGAAACGAGCCTTCTTCTCTACCTCATTTATAATCTAATTTACAATGTTGCATTTTTTTTGCTTAATGTTTTATGAAAAGACAACAGTTTATAATAAGGGATTGTTTTTTTCTTAAATTAATATGCACTTATAATAGATTTTCTGCATTATTTAAGGTAATTTTGGGTCCTGGGGCCAATGCAGCTCTGATATTACAATAAGTGGGAATGTAGCATTTGGTTTACTTCAAATATATCATGGGTGTAGCTATTCTAGAAGTCAAAATCTTGCATTTAAACTTAATAGAATGTTATAAATACATTACCCGTGAGGTAAGGTTTAAGTTCCCATTTTTAATAGACAGGGAGAATGCCTAGTAGCTGTCCCAAATTAATCATCTTCTCTCATGTCAGTATGTGGCATAGACCTCTCCAAAGACAGAAGTCTGAACAAGGCAAATCTTTTGACTTTTAGGACTTTTTTTTTTCTTTTTAAAATAAAATATTTGTTTTAATTAGGCTTTTCTTCAAAGTGTTCCCTGTATACAGGTCCAAATGGTATCTTGGATGCTGCCAAAAATAATAAAGAAAACTCCACACACAGTTCTGGGTCTTCCTCCCTATATCCAGAGAGGTTCTATTTTTATTTCATTTCATTCTTATTTAGTTGAGGTTCTTTGAATCATTTGAAACAAGAGTTTCATTGTTATAAAGAACAGATTGATCTGGGTTAGCCCTGAGATCCATACCACAGAATAATTAAAAACTAAATATTGTCAAAAACACTTGCTCCACCTAGAAATACAGGATAAAATATATCAATGGCTTTTTAAGGCTTGACTATTTTCAGAAAGGTAAGGGAACTCTTTAGAGGTCAAAAACTATGAGAGAGAGGAATCATGAATGATAAACTCATACAGAGGCTCTGGCTGTCTCAGGGCTTTTTCTGGTCCCTGGCAATTAGGGATTAAATGGTTACATATAAGGGCCTGAGAAAAACCTTGTGGCTAAGCAAGGTACAGAATAGAAACTGAGACTCCTATACAGAGTCAACAGTATCAAAAGGAGTCTAACTTCAATGAAAGGGCAGTCTATGAAACCACCTGTGGCAAGAAAAGGAACTTATTAATCTGGATGCAAATTCTTGTGAGGAGAAAAAACTCTCTTGAGAATTTTTGAACATAGGTCTGTGCTCACATGGATTTCAGGTTTATTTCTTACTACCTGGGATATCCAGGAAGTCCAAGTAATTGACAAGGGCCACAGAACAAGTTCATGACAGAAGCAAAAGCAAATCTTATAAAGAATTATCCTCAAGGTGGACTTTGCAGAATTCACATAATTATTACTAAGATGAATGAGTGGAGAAACCAAAATTATAAATTGTGAAAAGCAAACCAAAATGCATTAGAGCTGATCAAAATCACAAGGAAGAGATTAAACTCACATGGACTTCCTCAGGAATTGCCAGAAAGAGACTACATACTTTGCATATTTAAAATGTGTAAAGAAATAAAAGGGAATTAAATATGATCAAGGAATAGTATATCATGAAAAAATACCAGGACATCTTAAAACTTTTAAAACTAGTAATAAAAAGGCCATCTAACTTTTAAAATTATTAATTCAATGGATGGATTGAAGAATAGGCTAGGCAGAGTTAAAGAGAGAATTAGTGAACTAGAAGATTGCTCTAAATAAATTACTTATTATACAGTGCATACTGAAGCAACTGCTTACTGCTTGGAGGAAAATTGACAATATGATAGAATAAAGAACCATGTAAGATTGAAAGAGAAAATCTAGAAAAAGAGTTATATTAAAAAAAAGAAATTAGAAGGTATTATTTGAATAATAAGAATTTTCAGAATTGATGAAAGTCATAATTTCTCAGATTCAGAAACTGTAACAGTGCCCAAACAGAAATCTATATCTAGAAATAAAATTACAGAAGTAAATAGGTAAATAAAAACAACAAAATTAGCTTTAAAAAGATAACCTTCAAATAAATAATTGAATTCACATGATTTCTTATATCAACAATGAAATCAAAATATCATGAAATAATATTTTCAAATATGAGAAAAAAATAGCTATTTATATATCTATATACATGTCTAATCCTCAGGAAAATTATCTTTCTATGCCTAAGATTAAGCAAAAACCTGTTCAGGTAAATTTGGAATTTACCAATAACAGATGTTTACTCAAGGATTAGCTAAGGAATGAACTTTGGGAAAAGTAAACATAAGTCTAGAAGGGAAATATATATCTAAAACTGAATGAGCAAAGAAATAGCTTCCAGAGTTGAAATGTTATTATTCTGTGAAATTTGTCCATACCTAATCAGAAGAGACTATTTTTGGATGAGAGAAAAATGAGATAGGAAAAATAAAATTTCTACTTTCCTAGGTTTAGCAGCAACATTTCAGTATAAAAGCTACCACAAATAATCTCTGTAGACTCACATCTATCAAAAATGATTGGAAACTGGGATTTACAAGTAACACTCCCCACTGCAAACACTAAATTCTAGTAGATGCCCCCCATCTCATCATGTACTTGCTTATTATTTATGTACAATTTTTAATATTTCCTCATACATTTTCTCCTGTGCATTCTTATCCCTTCAAATTAGAGTATGTATCAAGAAAATGCCATCTTGCTGTATGATTTCTGCTTGGTGTCTGCTTCCAGTGTCAGCAGAAACCACAAGTTTGAAATCAGCTTGCAATAGTTCTGAAGACTGAGGAGGAGTTACTCAACAGCAATACAGGGCACTGCAAAGAAAGAAATTACTAGTTACACCCTCTTTAATACTTTAACTGAGCCTATTAGTAATAAAAACCAGTTCATTAAAAGATGAAAATACTATGTAGTAAATATAAATTCATAATTTTGTAAAGTGCCAGACCAAGTGTATGTACCATTTCACAAACATGGTTGGGGTGATGATTCAGTCAATTGTCATTGTTCAGTAAACCCCACTTATGAAAAGTAGCTTCTTATTCCAGCCAGTTCCTGGACAAATCCCGAGTTTATTCTTTAAAACAAGCTCAGAACCACCAACTGTGGATTCTGGAAGCACTTTTATTACAATTGGCTATATGTCCATGTGAGGAGTAGATGTACTACCTACCTTTCTTCTCTTTACAGAGACCCCATCTCTACTCCCTATGCCCATTCCAGTCCCATGTTCCAAAGTATTCCTCTTAAAGTAGGAAATATGCTTTTAATATGACTGTCTAGTATCCTGGAGCATTTATTGGACTATATTACTATGAAGCATTGTCACTTTATGCTATAATCTCTGGCTCACTACCCATTTTGCTGTCCTCTCTTCAATGCAGCAGTGAATAAGTGGATTCAGGTCTTTTTCTTTGTTCTTTACGCATTCCCAAGCATGATTGCTATTCCATTCAGTTCTTAAAAATGAGTTGGGCCAGATACTGGTAAGATACAAGATGTGGATGTATACTTTAAGGAATGGTGAAAATTCCTTATATTTTAAATCCATGAGAGTGCTTGCTGCATTTGGCTTCTTAAGTGCTTCTGCAATCTGAAAGCAAAGCAGTCCTTCATTTTGCATTTGCTTACTGTTTCCATGTATTTCTCTCTTGAGAGGCAGTAATAATGGCTAACATTGAGTGCTTAATCCTTGCTAGGCATGGTTTTCAGTATTTAATGTGTATTTATGTTATTGTAATAATCCTATGAGATAGTACCAGTTTCTTTTTCTACAAATGAGGAAAATAAGGAATGAGGCTTAAATAATTTGTTCAAAGTCTCATAGGTAATCAGTGAACCTAGTATGTCTGCTCAAATCCAACATACCATATTTTTCTCTTGGAATGAATTTTTCTCTTGAACTCTGCCAAATCCTGGCCAATAGAGGGTTGGCATCACCTCCCATCCAGATATCAGAACAGGATTCTGTCATTCTTGGGACCCCGAGTATAAGAACAGCAATCATGCCAGTACCTCACCCCAATATACAGCAAGAGGGTGGAGAACCTCCACATTCACTTACACACCCTTTCCTAGAGCCTTTCTGTTGACACAGTGCTCATCACTTATTTTGGCCTTGACTTTGCTCTTCTCTGATGTTCACCAGCTCTCACATCTATAAATTCGGCTGACCTACACACATCCATCTGGCATTCCACTACCAAAATCAAATTGGGAGCATTCCCAAAACTTTGTGAGTTTTTTTTTTTTTTTTTTTTTTTTTTTTTTTTTTTTGGAAACATTCACTTCATCCTCATCTCCTTTCCCAGCTCCTGCTCTGTTCCCATGGTTCTTTAGCCTTGGACTTCTCTGCATGTTTTTCATTTCCGGTTCTGGATTTCCCAAAAGTCCTTGGAAATGAATACTGAACTTTGGTTTCTGGCTTGCCCTTCCTTGATCCTTCCTTGGATTGTAGTTTAAACTCAATATCAGGCTTGCTTTCTCCAGGCTTTGGGGAGAAAAATTTGGGGGAGAAAAATTCAGAGTTCACTTGAATTCACACCTCTGGGTTATCACACCAACTTTGAATGACTGCCACACAGAACTACAAACTATTAGGCTTGAACTCTGCCAAATCCTGGCCAATAGAGGGTTGGCATCACCTCCCATCCAGATATCAGAACAGGATTCTGTCATTCTTGGGACCCCGAGTATAAGAACAGCAATCATGCCAGTACCTCACCCCAATATACAGCAAGAGGGTGGAGAACCTCCACATTCACTTACACACCCTTTCCTAGAGCCTTTCTGTTGACACAGTGCTCATCACTTATTTTGGCCTTGACTTTGCTCTTCTCTGATGTTCACCAGCTCTCACATCTATAAATTCGGCTGACCTACACACATCCATCTGGCATTCCACTACCAAAATCAAATTGGGAGCATTCCCAAAACTTTGTGAGTTTTTTTTTTTTTTTTTTTTTTTTTTTTTTTTTTTTTTTGGAAACATTCACTTCATCCTCATCTCCTTTCCCAGCTCCTGCTCTGTTCCCATGGTTCTTTAGCCTTGGACTTCTCTGCATGTTTTTCATTTCCGGTTCTGGATTTCCCAAAAGTCCTTGGAAATGAATACTGAACTTTGGTTTCTGGCTTGCCCTTCCTTGATCCTTCCTTGGATTGTAGTTTAAACTCAATATCAGGCTTGCTTTCTCCAGGCTTTGGGGAGAAAAATTTGGGGGAGAAAAATTCAGAGTTCACTTGAATTCACACCTCTGGGTTATCACACCAACTTTGAATGACTGCCACACAGAACTACAAACTATTAGGCTTGAACTCTGCCAAATCCTGGCCAATAGAGGGTTGGCATCACCTCCCATCCACCCCACCTCTGTTTGACACTCTCCCAACCTTCCATTAATCATCTAGAAACACAAATCCTTCTCCTATCTCCTGTGACTCAGATTCATCCACTATTCATATTTCTCTTTGTCTCACTTTCATATTGGAATTCCTTGACATTGAAGCTGTCCCAAATTTAGCCCCCTCAGGCCTGTTTATTGCTCTTCTTAAGGTCAGCTCTGTACTAACATATGTTATCTTGGACTTAATCTGATCAGTTTTCTCCCTTGTCCCACTTTGCTGCTGGGAACAAAAAGGCCTTTTTCTCAAGACCACTTGAGTTAACCAATTACTAAAAATGTCCTGATGAAAAAGTTACCCTGAAATTTACAAAACTACAGAGGGACATTTTTAGAATCACATCTTTTTAAAAATTAATTAATTTATTTATTTCTTTTAATTTGTTATCCATGACAGCAGAATGAATTTCAGTTCATAGTATACAAATGGAGCACAACATTTTATTTCTCTGGTTATACACAAAGTAGAGTCACACCAACTTTACTATTTCGTGTTTAATATTTTCAACTCCCAGACTAGGTGGATTCTTTGCACTTTTTTCTTTTTTATAGTGCTTAGCACACTGTCAAAACACATTTGATAAATAGGCAAATGGGATGTTTGAAGGATGGATTTGTTGATCAGGACTCTGCTGTGGCATTCCTAAGGCAGTCACCATGGCCAAGGGTCAAGTGTACTAAAACCACGCAGGCAAAGTCACATGTCTTTTTCTATGGAAAAAAAGGATAGATGGTATCATTAACAACCTTCTTTAGGTCCTAATAGACTGGGGGATGGGCATTTGGCCCAGGAAAGTGATGTAAGTCAGACAAAAACACATATGGTTACTATGGCAGGTTCTCTAGGTTCAGTTTATTTATTTATTTATTTATTTATTTATTTTGGTGTGTGTGTGTGTGTGTGTGTGTGTGTGTGTGTGTGACTTCTCAATCAATTGTTCAGAACTGCATGGATCTCTTCAGCTAAATGTCTTTCCCACTCAGTGGGGGAACCTATCTCACTGCTGTTTTGCAGCCTTAATTCTGCATTAGTAGCTCATTTCATTAAGAATCACATCCCAGCTACTCCTACTTATGTTTGAAAGGTATACCCTTCCACGTTCGCTGCTCATTCTCCCTCCTTTGGGCTGGTTTTACTTTCCAGTCTTGATCTTTGGCATTTTCCACCTCACTGTGATCTTGTATCCTCTTTGGCCACAATTCTGGCTGGCCTTGGTCAACCCTTTCCCAGCTCTGACTGAGCCTAGAATTTCTCATAATTCTCTGGAACTCCCCACCTCAATACTGCATGGAACCCCAGTAGGTTTTCTTTAACTTACACTTCCACAGGGTCATAACCTATGGCACGTCTGCCAGCTATTAATCTGGTTAAGGAATCTCTAGGTCCTTATTTAAACCTGGAGAGACTTTAATGATGTCTAAACTGTCTATATTCTCTTTTCTTTCTTTCTTTCTTCCTTCCTTCCTTCCTTCCTTTCTCTAATCCCTGATTGCTTTAAACAAAATGTCCAGTTTTTTTTCCTCTCTCTCTCTTTTAAAAATATTTATTTATTTGCTTTAGTTGTACACAATGCGTTTATTTTTACATGGTGCTGAGGATCGAACAGGGGCTGCACAAGTGCTTGCTAGGTGAACACTCTACCACGGAGCCACAATCCTAGACCCAGGTTTTTCTCTTTTGTTGGTATCATTACCTTCTATTGTCTTTAGCTTTGTGGTTTTACTAAGGAGGGATTTTGCTTTTATTTCTTCTTCTTCTTTTGCACAATTGTCCTTCTAGTTCCTATTATTAAAGGAACTACTTTTTAAAAGTAATCCCTTAAAAAATGTCATTGGTGGCCAAACATATATTTCTTTCTTCTGATGTTAATTATTGTTATTCTAGATGTGACTTTTTTTTACCTCTTACTCCCATTCTTCTCTTCATGAAGAAGTTTCTTAGGAGAACTGTGGACAGTCCTACCAGGTTATTTGGTGAGTTTGTGATAACAAAGAGGATTCATTTGAACTAAAATCTAGTTACTTCCAAGGGCTGAGAAACCCATTGCTTCTAGGTTGGGCTTGTTTGGTGGGTGCCACCATAACTCTCACTAAGACCTAATCTATTTCCCCTAATGCAAATGAGGCCTCTGGACAAAAGGGCTTTGAGTATATCTTCTTACTAAACTAGCCTACCCTTAATCTGGGCTGAACCAGGAAGCAGGCAAACTTTATCTTCAGTGCTATGGAAGAGGGAGTGCTTAGGTTGTAGAGTCATTTCTCGCACATTTTTATTCAGTGTTTAAAAGTTTTGAATTCTGCAGTTAGTAAAAATGGGTTCATTTCCTACCTCTGTTGCTGATGAGCCATGTAATCATGGACAAATCATTTAAGAATTTCAAGCCTCAGTTTCCTTATCTACAAGGTGGCTAACCAATCCTTTTTCAACCAATACTGAGTGTTGAGTATGTGTCAGATGCTAATCTAAGTGCTGAAAGAGCAGCAGTGATCCAAAATACCTGGCCTTGCAGGATTCTCTATCTAGTAGGAAGAGAGAAAATATATAAATAACTAATTTTGTGTTGGACGCTGATAAACACTGCAGAGAAAAAATAAGGATAGTAGATGAGTTTACGCTGTACCATCTCACATGAAATATACAAATCTCACAATAATGTGGTTCCATTTATCGTTGGTCCTTTGTGGTATTGCTGTAATGTATAAAATATCTACATTGCTCTTATATTTCATAACATTATGCCATAATTTTACCTTTAAATAACTCTCTTTTAAATGATCATGTGTCTTTAATGTAAATTAAAAGAAAATATTTACACTTTTACATTCCCCTTATACTTACCGTTGCTGATGTTTTCCTTCCTTCCTGCACACTCAAATTTCCATCTATTATCATTTCCCTTCATTTAGAAGAACTTCCTTTAGCATTTTTTTACAGTACAAGTGTGCTGGCAATAAATTCTCTGTTTTTATTCCTGTAAAGATGTGTTTATTTTGCCTTCATTTTAAACAGATAGTTTTGTTGAATATAAAAATCTGGGTTGATAGTTATTTCTTTTAGTACTTTGAAAATGTTATCTCATTGTCAACTGCCTTGTCTTTTTAAATTTTTAATTAAAAATCAGTTGTCATTTGTAATGTTGTTTCTTTATTTGTAATGTCATTCTTCTCTTGGTCTTTTTAAGATTTTCTCTTTTCTTTGGCTTTCAGAAGATCTACTATGGCATGCTACAATGTATTTTCTTTCTATGTATCCTGGAGTCTATGGAGCTTATGAGGTCTAAAAGTTTAGTATTATTTGGTGAACTTGTGGAAATTTTTTTTAATAGTTGGAGAGTTTAATATCCCATTCTTTTTTTTTGGGGGGGGGGTACCAGGGATTGAACTCAGGAGCACTGGACCACTGGGCCACATCCCCAGCCCTTTTTTGTATTTTATTAGAGACAGGGTCTCACTGAGTTGCTAAGTGCCTCGCCATTGCTGAGGCTGGCTTTGAACTTGTGATCCTCCTGCCTCAGCCTCCCAAATGCTGGGATTACAGGCGTGTGCCACCGCGCCCGGCTTGTGGAAAATTTTTTCTATATTTCTTCAAGTATTTTCTTCTGCACTGTTCTTTATTTCATTTTGGAACTCTAGTTACATGTGTATTAGATTCCCTGGTATAATCTTGTAGATTGATTAAATATTATTAATTTTGTTTCAGTGATTTCTCTTTTTGTTTTATTAAATTGGCTAATTCCACAGATCCATCATCATATTCACTAATTCTTTTTGTTGTCTGAAATATACTTTTAAATCTACCTTTACAAAATTTTATTATTTTGTACTTTTTATTTTTAGAATTTTATTTTCATTCTTTTTAATTTTCTTCTGATTTCCTTTTTAACAGTTGAAATTACCAGATTTCTCACCTGTTTATTCATTAGGAATATAGCTTCTCTTAATTCACTTATGAATGTATGTATATGTGTATACATGTATGGCATATGTATATATGTATATGTATACACATACATATATATCATATCATATATATGCATATACATATATGTTTTTTTTTTTTTTTTTTTTGTGGTACCGGGGATTGAACTCAGGGGCACTCGACCACTGGGCCACATCCCCAGCCCTTTTTTTTGTATTTTATTTGGAGACAGGGTCTCACTGAGTTCCTAAGTGCCTCGCCGTTGCTGAGGCTGGCTTTGAACTCGCGACCCTCCTGCCTCAGCCTCCCAAAGTGCTGGGATTACAGGCGTGCGCCACCGCGCCCGGCTACATATATGTTTTTTAAAGTCTGCTACTATTGAAATATAAAAATGTCTCTGGTCATTCTATTGAGCACTTTGTTTCTTAAACTGGGTCTCATATCTGTTTCATTTGTCAGTGATTACATCATTGAATCCTAGACAATGTGGTAATTAATATATCATAGAGATTATGGATTTCATTATCTTTCGATGAACAGTGTTGACGCCAACACTAAACACGTCTTCCCTGCAAGAAGAAGAAGCTGGGATGCCCTCTCAGTTCTTTTAGCTTCCACATGCTATTTCTACAGAGGCTCTGGAATCTCCTTTGAATAAACACATCCAACGACTACTCAATATTAAAAAGTTTATATTCAATTTTTGGGATTCAAACCTTCTGCAACTTCTTCATTTCAGTATTTCTCTTCAATTTTCAAACCACATTGCCAGCCCCAAAGTCTTTTCTGTGATCCCTAAATTTAGCACATGTGTGGCTTTCTCTAGTCCTGCCTTCTGTGGAATACTGGGTGCCCTTAGGCAAAAAAACCACAGTTATGTACACATTACCATGCATGATTCCTGGATTTCAAGGGTTAGCTTCCCTAAGTCTCTTTCTACATTTTGTTACTGTGCACTTTCACATGTGTTTTTAAGACATTTTGTCCTGATGTTAAAATTGCTACCTGTAGCAGAGACAGTCCAACTAAATTGTTCTACCATGATCCAAACCAGGAATTCAGTTTTGTACATGTTAGGCTTGGCACATTTATTAGGCATTCATGTGAAAACATTGAACAGGCAGTTAACATACAAGTGTGGCGTTCAGAGTTGGGATCTGAGCCAGGCCTATGAATTTGGTAGTCATCAGCATATAGATTCTATGCAAAGCTACAGACTGGAGGAGATCACCCAAGGAGTGAGTGCAGACAAAAAAGACAGTAATGCAAGGACTGAGACTTAGGGGTTTCCAAGGTTTAGATGACCTGGGGAAGAGTAGACAAGGAGACTTCCCTAGAGTGGTAAATGTGGTAAAAGAAAAATCCTGAGATTGTGACAGCCTGGATTCCATGTAGAAAAAATCTCACTACAAGAAGGAAAAGATCAATTGTGTCAAGTTCTGCTGATAGGGCAAATAAGATGAGAACTAACCTGATTATTGGATTGAGCAAGATAGAGGTCAAGGATGACCTTGGAAAGAGCAGTTTTAGTAGAGTGCTGGGGGTAAATTCCTGAGTACAGTGAATCATAATAGCAATTGCCTACTCACAGAATTATTGTGAGGATTTATGTGACAAATCATAAATTACCTTAATATATAAAAAGCTCATAAAATTAATAAGGAAATAGAGAGTTATTGTTTAATGGGTACAGAGTTTCAGTTTGGGATGATGAATAAGTTCTGAGATGGATAATGCTGATGGTTGCACATCAGAGTGGATATATACATAAAAATGGTTAAAATGATAGACTTTGTATTATGTGAACTTCATTACAATTTAAAAATAAGCTAATGGTAACTCATTAAAAAATGGGAAAACAGAAAATACAGAAAAATAGAAACACATGGCTTTTAAATATATGCAAGGAGTGCTACCTGGCTTATAATTAAACCAATAAACAAATTAAAGAAATGTAGATTAAAATTATAAATTATAAATATATAAATGATAAAATTTACTATATATTATAATTATACAAATTAAATACAATATAATTATATTTAGTAATATATTTTAATATACAGCATTTGAATAGATTAAAATTATAAAGTATAAAATTAAAAGTGGTAATTTCACCTCTCATATTGGACACCAAAAGTGTTTGATAATATATTGTGCTGATAAAACATGGAAAAACAATATTTTTATTCATTATTTGTAGCATGTAAGAAGGTAAAATGTTTTCATAAATCAGTACCTTTTAAAATTAGAAAGAAACATACAATTTGATCTAGTAATTTCATGTGTTGATGTAGATATATAGTTTCACATATATTTCTATATAATATATTCATAAGTATATAAAATGACATATTTACACAGGTATTCCTTGCCTCACTGTTTTGAGTAGTCATGGGATAGACAAATCAATAATGGTGTAAACATGTAGAAGAACTCATGATTTCTATGTAATACTTGAGCAGAAGGAGGCAAATCTACCTAATCTGCTAAAAATATAAAAGCAAGGTACAAAACAGTATGTACAATAAACTAGTATACAGATTATTAAAAAGAGGAAATATAAATATATATTCATAAATACAAATATACACACCAACATAATATACACAATTCTACAATATCTTTGGATGGATTTGAGGGAGTTATTAAAGGTCAGAGAAGATTATGTGTATGAAATATGAAGGAGATTTACTATTTATTGTATCTTTCTACACTTAAAAAGGGTTTCTTTTACTATGTATGTCTCTGCACTATTCTTTAATAAATATTTTGAAACTTTTATAGAAGTGCAATATAGGTAAGAAGAGTGCACATATCACAATGGTGTAGCTTGACAAATCTTCACATCTGAGTACATTAATGTTGCTAGCCTAAGAAATTCACTGGCCTCTCTGAAGTCCTTCTTATACCTCTTTCCAAGTAGTGCCACCCAAGGAATTATCCTTGTGTCTTTTGTTTTTTTTGGTACTGGAGATTGAACTCAGTATTTAACCACTAGCCCTATGTGCCCCAGTATTTACTTTTACTTTAAAAAAAAAAGTAGTTTGATTTTTGGGACAGGTTCTCTCTAAGTTGCTTACGACCTCACTAAATTGCTGAGCCTGGCTTTGAACTTGCAATCATCCTGCCTCAGCCACCTATTCACTGGGATTACAAGCATATGCCCTGAACCCAGGGGCGCTTAACCACTGAGCCACATACCCAGTCCTGTTTTATATGTTTTATTTAGAGACAGGGTCTTGCTGAGTTACTTAGGTCTTCACTAAATTCCTGAGGTTGGCTTTGAACTCATGATCCTCCTGCCTCCTGAGTCGCTGGGATTACAGGCGTGCTCTATCATGCCCAGCCTGTCTTGGATCTTAATGGAATATTCAGACATGTTTCTTTCAATGCCTAGTGTTAATTATGATCTATATTATTCTCCAAACTGGACAAAAACATGTAGAATGTTTTTGGTTCTCTATCTCTTGTTCATTTGCCATTAGCTACTAGCTGGGAGTTAAAGTCTAGATTGTTACTGCTGTTTTTAAAATTAGCAAGTACAGATGCTCTTCAACATACAAGGGATTATATCCCCATAAAACACTGTGAACTGAAAATATTTAAAGTTGAGTGGTAGGGAGTTTAGCTCAGTGGCAGAGTACTTGCCTAGCATGTGCAAAGCCCTGGATTTGATCCCCACCACCATGGGAAAATAAAAGAAAAAAGATCCACAGTGATGCCTGCCTATAATCCCAGTGGCTTGGGAGGCTGAGGCAGGAAGATCATGAATTCAAAGCCAGCTTCAGCGAAAGCAAGGTGCTAAGCAACTCAGAAGATCCTGTCTCTAAATAAAATACAAAATAGGGCTGGGGATGTGGCTCAGTGGTCAGGTACCCCTGAGTACAATTCCCAGTACCCACCCCCCACAGAAAAAAAGAAAAAAAAAAAAAAAAAAAAAAAAAAAGTAAAAAGAGCAGAGAGAGGAAAAGAAAAGAAAACACTGCAACTTGAAAATGTATTTAGTATACTTACCCTAGTGAACTTCAAAACTTAGCAACACAGTACTCTAGAGGGACAATTGTTCCTCCGCACAACTGCATGGGTGCCTGGGAGCTGCAGCTGTTCCTGGCATCATGACAGTGTATTACACTGCATATCTCAAGGCTGGGGTAAGTTCAAAATTTCAAATGGAAGTCCAGTTTCTGCTGAAAGAGTGTTGATTCTGTGCCCTTTTAAAGATGAAAAATCGTAGCTGAACCATCATAAGTCAAACCACTAAGAAGCCAGGGATTGTCTGGACAACTTATTTAGATCTAACAGAGTACCTGCTTTCTGGTTCACTGCTGCTTCTTGTCTCTCTGATTCTGCTGTTGGAGACTTTAAAGTATGTAAAGTAATGTTTGTTATTCTTTTTCCGCTACCCGGCATTGCATCTTCCTTCCTAAATTTTTAAAATTTTCTACCCTATCATCTAAACCTTGTTTACCACAAGAACATTTGAAAGTAACAGAGATTCTCTCTCCCGGGCTGCCTTGCCATCAGAGGTCAGGTTTGTCTTTCAGTCACACCCACCTGGAAGATGGCAAAAATCTATCTTGATGATGGAGGTCACAGCAACGGAGGCTGTATCCTGTCTCCACAGGTGAAAGGGGTGGTTTTTCTAGTGGGAGTAGCCACTCAATATATTTCTGAGATATTCTGATGCTTACATGTTCATAACTTGTGTCCATAATCCAATTCACATTGTAAAGAATTTCTATAGTATGAGTATGGTATGGTTTAATTTTCCATGTTGCTCCTTAGAAACACTTCAGTTGCTTCAGGCTTGTTTTGTTGTTTTTTTAATTACAAAAGGAATGCAACTCGTAACACCCTTCAAACATATTTCCTTGTACTAATGGATTAGGGTTTTCCCCTTGGACACTAAATATCCATCCAATATCTCAGAAAATTAAATCACAATATTTAGGAGTAGGGTCATAGAACTGATAGAAAGTAGATTATCCACATAAGATAAATCTCTGACATCATTACCATAGAATCCTTGACTAATCAACTGAAATCTAGTCCCAACACTGCCATGCCCTTGAAATGGGGAGGGAACATGTATTCCATATCCATTTCAGCACAGGTCTTTCCCCTTCTCTTTTGGAAGATCCCAGAGATTTCTGTTGTGATCCTCTGGACCCATCTTTTTCAGTAACCTGAACTGAAGAGAATTTAATGCCATCATTCAAATTCAAGAATTAACACACCATTGGGAGTTGTCTTTCCTCACTGTAAGAGGCATTTGAGCAGGATAAAAATAATTCTTTACCCTAAATGAAGAAATTTCTAGTAGTTGAATTTTGTCACTCATTATCTAGATAGTTGAAGAGAGGGTGTTTTTCTCCCTCCTGCCCTCACTCCCTTGTTTATTTCCTTCCTTCCTTCCTTCCTTCCTTCCTACCTTCCTTCCTTTAAATGATGCCATCTATAAACCTTCCTTCTACAAATCAGGCAAGCATTCAGGAGAGCATTTTGAAGCTCAGGGCTCATTTGCATTTCTAATGGAAGAGGGGCAACATGGTCCAGGAGCTGAATCCTAGTACAAGTTGGGCTTGGGAAAGTGCTTCAGGCAATAGTATTTTTTCAATTCTGTATTGGGAAAAACCTAAAATGTACTTAGCCAAACACTCTGCGCCCTGAGGCACTCAAAGCAAAATGTAATCCATATGTTTCTGATTCATTTCACTCACCTCAAAGGCTCTTCAGAGTTGAATTTCGCTACTAAGAAGTCTTCGAACTGTTCAACTTTTCTCTTTCTCCACAATAAGAAGAACTTATCTTCTGAACCCATTTCCCAAAAGACAGCTCAACATTCAGAACTCATATTTTTGAGGGTCCTGCATGCTTAAAAGTCCATCCTTTTGTTAAAAACAGAAGCACCAGTAGATGAGTGGATAAAGAAAATGTGGTATATATACACAATGGAATTTTACTCAGCAATAAAAGAAAATAAAATAATGGCATTCGCAGGTAAATGGATGAAGTTGGAAAACATAATGCTAAGTGAAGTTAGTCAATCTCAAAAATCCAAATGCTGAATGTTTTCTCTGATATAAGGAGGATGATACACAGTGGTGTTGGGTCGGGTACATAGGATTAGAGGAACACTAGAAAGGTCAAAGGGGAGGGAGGGGAAGGAAGGGAGAAAGGGGATATGGAGGGGAAAAAAAAAGAAGGTGGTAGAATAAGATGGATATCATTATCCTAAATGCATGTTTGAAGACTTGAATAGTACGAATATACTTTGTATACAAACAGTGTTATGTAAAAAGATGCTCTATATGTGTATTATGAATTGTAATGCATGCTACTGTTATAAATAATACAACTTTGAATAAAAGAAAAAGATTACAGTTTTCAAAACTAAAAAAAAAAAAAAAAACAAAAACAAACAGAAGCATCAAAGCAACCAAATAAAAAGATGCAAGAGAGGGAAGAAAGAGAATGTTAAGGGATGATTATGTTTTAGCAATCCAGAAATCCTTGGGGTTAGAAGAGAACTGGGATTCAGTAACTTAATTTATTTAAATTTCCTACTCATTTCATTGGTGTCCATTATACTGCATATATTTTTGTCTCATATGCAAAGAATTTATTTTCTCTGTCCTTTCCTCTCACCTTACTTTCTTCCTTTCCTTCTCCTTTCTTCCTTCCTTTCTTTCTTTCTGACACAAAAATTGGACAGTTATGCATCTCAGGCAAAAATAATTTGGTGCATCAATAGGGCAAGTTATAGATCCACTCTTTTCCCCCTCTTAATTGGAAAATGTAGTCTTATATACATAGTTAAGTATAAGGGCATGAATAGAACAGAGGAACTCCTCAAAATCTTTTGACTTATCAGGGAAGTGAAGAGAAATAGCACAGAAGATACCAGGAAGCCCTGGGATAGAGTTTGAATTTAAGCAGCAATCTGGCAAATGTATTCAGAAGATCCACACTCTGTGAGTGAGATCTCTGAGTACCAATCCCAGGGCAGAAAATGCTTGCTTTCTGGCTCATATTATATAACCAGCTATTCATATTGCATCTTACAAAGGTTTTGCATTTATCGTTTGTTTAACAAAGAATAGCCAGGAGAAAGTATTCCATGGTCTACTCTTACATCTGCCTGCATGACCAGTTAGAACATTTTGATTAAACTGACACATTATTTCACATTGCAAGTCAATTTAGTCAAATAACTAGTTAATCCTGTCAGCATGCTTGTTTTTTAAACTGAATTGAATTTCAGCTGAATTCAAGCCTGTCAAGTTACCCAAACTAGTTATAACTTAAGTAAAATAGTTACCCTAGTGAGTTCCGTCCTTGAGTATATTTGAATTGACAAAATTTATATTACTGGCCTGGATCTTCAAGTTACTCATTTCTAATAATTTTCCATTCTACCTAGAGCCATTATGACATATGGTAAATGAAATGCAATTTTCCCCAGTAGTTTATGAAAAAAAAAAAAAAAAAGGCTAAAAATAGCTTTTACTTCACCTGCAAAACTTTGCAACCACATTTTCCCTTATAAAGAGAAAACTAGTCAATAAAGAATGGGGAAAAAGAAAAAAACAAAAAATGATGTAGAATAAAAGTTGGATAGAAATGCTGCAAATTTTTAAAATCGAAGCCCAAACTCTGTTCTGGAGTGATCCATTTCCAGGATGGGTTGCTCATGGGAAAGTGGCAGTGAAAGTAGCATTTTGTGCCAAGGCCCCATATGCTAACCCCACAGAGTATGTGTGTGCTTACGTGATGTTTCTAATGAAGTGGAACAAATGCTGTTGAAAAGATATATTGTTTCATCTTATGTAAATCATGATCATTTACTATGAAACTAGTAGACTATTCCAAGTAAGATTAAAATGTTGCTTTGCAATATTACTGAAAAATAATTTTAAAATGTGTTTGTGGATTGCTAGATCTTTGCTTAATGGAATGACACTCTTTTTCTCCCATGTGGTCTGATAGATATAATGCCTGACTAAATTTATCACCTCTTTCCTCATCTAGTGCACAGTCCCCTCTCTATCCTACACCTATCTCAATACGTTTACCTTACAGAAAGATATCTAGGCTTTTCATTGAGAAATTCAAAGTCTGAGTGTACTTTCCCAGACTTACCTTTTGTGGAAGGACCCTGCCCAGCCACACAGTGTCTTCTCGGGAAATAAGCAGCCTCTGCATGCCTCAGTGGTGGCCTTTTGCTGTCATTCATTTCCACTCTCTGGCCACTTCCTCTCCTCTTTACTCAAATGCATCTTACAGGTCTTAAAGGACTTCATGTTCCTGTTTACAAAGATGGAAATCTTTCTTGTCCTTCAGGTCTACACACTACTCCCTGGAACATTTCAGTGCTTTCTGCTTTCTTTATCTCATGATGGCATGCTCTGATTGCTAGATGTGACCCCATACACTTTCACCATTTCCCTCCAACTACACTGAAAATTCATTGAGGAAAAAAATCCACATCATACGTTTTGGTTAAATACATGGTGACAGACTCCAGCATTTATCATTATGAATATCTTCATTAAGTGCTAATGAATTACATTTGAATAATGACATTCTGTTGTATTAGAATCATTTAAAATGAGCATTTTACTCATATTCACAGTTGCTTCTTGAAAAGGGATCCTTCTCCAAAAAGGATGAATAGGAGACTTCTGTTTTCAACTATGATAGTGTATAAAGTAAATAATGAAAAGTTAAAATGCATTTTGCAGATCCTAGAGCAAACATTAAGATAAAAGGAGAACAAAGAACTACAGTTGATTAGCCAATAGCAAAATAAAATCATTAAAAAAAACTCAATTAGTCCCCCAAATAGGAAAACAAGAAAGGAACAAAGAACAAATGGAACAAATAATAAACAAATAGTAAAATCTTAGATATAAAGTTAAACAAATTAATAACTTTACTAAATGTAAATGTTCTAAATACTCCAAATGAAAGACAGAGATTGCCAGACTAAATAAAAGGGCAAATATCTATATGTGCACTAAAGGAATCTACTTCATGTAAAGATACAATTTAAAAGTGAAAAAATGACAAAAAGCATTTGAGGCAATTATTCATGCTTTCTTTATTTGTTTTTTTTTTTTTTTCCTAGCTCTGTTTCCCATTCTCTAGGCCTGCTCTGTTTTTTAGCCTTATAATTGATAGGATTAGTAAAGGACTCAAAATTGCATCCAGACCCTTATGTTTTACAAAAGTGGGATCAGACTATCTTTCCACTTTGAAATACATTGTAGATATCTTTTCATGTCAAAATAACTTCTGTAAAAATATCTAGTGACCATAATCTATCCTATAGTATTCTATAAACTATCATAATAATAACAGTAGACAGCATGTGTTGAACATTGACTAGGTTAATGTTTTGAGTGTTACAGCATTGCATTTTAGTATCTATTAATCCCATACTTCATGTCACTAATGAGTGTCTATGTTTTGGGCAATGTTGTGATGAATAGCACTGTGGGCATATCAGTAAATTGTATCGTGATCCTGACATGACTTGCCTGAAGTCAGATCTTCTTACTCACTCTTAAGATCTGAACTATGCATCAAGATACTTACTTGGTGTTTAGTATTCAAATAAATCTAATTTGGTGGTGTGTTGGAGTGAGTTTCTGTTAGTGTAAGAGTTGATTGTGTGCATCTCTTTATAACTAGATATTTGAACATTTACCAGCACTTCCTTGGCCTCACTGGTGAGTTAATATAGGTATCTTGTATGCAGCACCACACAGTGACTCAGTTGGCATAGTTCCTAATCAATATAGAATTGTCCACCAGCCAAGCAGTCTGCAACATAGCAGTGCTGAATATATAGTGTGGCCCAAGGTCAGACAGCCAATAAGTGGTGGAGTCAGAATTCTAAGTCCAGGTGCTCTGTCTCCACAGGCCATGTTCCTGTGCTTCATCTTGCTGTTTCAGAAAAGGCCAGGCTCTGGAGACAGACTGCCTGGCTTTATCACTTGATTAGCTATGTGACTATGGATATATTACCTTCCCTATCCTTAACTTTTCTCATCTGCTCAAAAGGAGCAGGAACAGTACCCATTTCATTGTGATATTGCGATTGTTGAAATTAATCATTTAATCCAAAGAACTTAGCACAATGACTAGTACATAACAAAAGTGTTCAATAAATATTAATTATATTAATATTTTGTTAAAGCATGCAATGTGATAAATATTTTTATTTATCTAGCATTTATTTCTCTTCTATTTCACAGTATTCTTTTAAGGTTAGGAATGTTTGACAGTTTTGTTCTTTAAAAAGCCTTAACACATAAAGCTCAGAAATTCCTTTTTTTTAAAAAAAAAAATACATATTTCAGTGTAAAACTTATAGTTCCATTATGAAACAACTATTTATCAGTTCCTTTAGTTGATAAAGTCCCCTTAAAAGCACTAAATGAATTCTTAAGAGCTTGTGGGTATCTGGAGAAGTGAATTCCTTTTGAAAAATTACCATACCATGACCTCAACACCTTGATTTTGGCAATCATTAGCAATCTAACTGTTGCCACCTGAACAATCATCATTCCCTTAGGTTCCTTTTATGAGGAAGACTGTTTTGGACAGAATGTTCTCGTCACTTGAAGGAACATCCCTTGATAAATGGAAATACTAACTTTCAGCACAGAATCTCCTTCTACCAAA